>JAYKKI010000058.1:1555000-3955000 GCA_039881145.1 Druceiella hillmani | reverse complement strand
TCTTACGGAGAAAAATGAAAGTGGTACAGAGAGCTACTGGGAGCAAAGGTTATTTTTCCAACAATGTTTATTATTCCCGGATATTACATGATTTATCAAATCGTTTAGAGTCAGGAAAGTAGAAACATTTTTGTAACCAATTAATATTATTGTTTTTCATTAAAACTAGAGGAATAATTAAAATATTGATCTTATATTTGATAACTTTTATAAATGCCATATAAGATAACACTAGACATTCTCAGGAATGCTTATAAAGTGTGCTAATCTCGGGAACAGCATAATATATTTTGACACAGTTTTTGATATTAGTAGTTTTGGTTTATTGAAATTAAAAACATATTTTTTGAGAAAATAAATAGCGAACGTAATAATAGGTAATCAAAGAAAAACTGGTGTAATGATGCATAAAAAATACATCGATGTGTTGGTAAAATTATAGTTTTTAGAAAGAACGTAGTTATTTAAAATATCTCAAAAACAAATTTCATCTCCATTATAAAAGTTGTAATAAATAACATAACATCAAATTTATGACAGATTATTATGGAAACAATGTGGAAATAGTAATTACGTATACTCATTAGAATAAAAATCTTTGTATATACGTACAATACAATGACCAAAACGACATGGACCTTAACATAAGATTTTCTATACATGATAGGGTAGAAATTTAGAGGGCGTAAAAATACCTCTTGTTTCATACTGTATTCCATTGGTACTAGATTAATGAAGGATACAATGTATGCTCTTTCCATAGATAGATCAATAATAAAGATAAATCTTAAGGTTTAACTTGGGTACGGAATGTTAGACCTTATTTAGGAATGTCCTTCAAAACGTCTGTAAGTAAAGATTACACATGCTTTCGAGCGGTTTCTCATTTTCGCTGTTCCATTGCAAACGTTACACCACAAATCGGCTGTCAACCACTGGTATTTTTTTCCTTATATGATGATATCACCACACTTAGAAGATGCCAGCATCATATCAAAGATTGACCAATTGCCACTGTAAAAGGTCAATGTTTACAGCTAGCCCGGGACAGTGGGTTTACCAGCGAACGTCGCAGCGCCTTCTGAGTACGTAATGAGGCAGCGCCGCATCCGCCCCACTTGCCATGCACCGCTCGAAGCACTCGGACGTTCACGTCCACTCCGATATGGTGTCCCTTTATTCAAATTAGCCGTGCCCATCACGTAGACAGTTATCTATAGCTGGCCAACATCCCGCACATATTAATGAAGTGCGCCTTTAATCGGCCGAGTTATGGCCATTTGAGTTATTGGAGGGAGGGCGTAGGGAGTTAAGACGTTATCATCTATTTACGATGGTATAATTGCTGTCATTTGTTATTGGTTGACGTTTAAAAATAATGGCGGTGCTCGTTGGCGATTTGTCGGGATTATTGCTGTCACGTACGTGAGTTGATGGTTTCTTGATATCACTTATGATTTTGTTGACAAACATAACAACGTTCTTATGCTCGTCAATAAAATCATATCAATTATCGATGTTTAATCTACTTTAATATATAAATAGATTCACGTTTTGGCTTGTGCCGTTTTTGGACGTATTGTTGATTGTGATCCTTTTATAATATTAACACTAGAAGTATAGAAATTAATCAAAACAATATTTAATGGCGTTGATTAAAATAGTATTATATATATATATATATATATATATATATATATATATATATATATATATATGTATTTTAGTGTTCCGTACCTTTTATGGAGAAATAGAACCTTTATAATATCACTCGCGAGTCGGCCAGAAACTGCCTGATATAGAAATTTGACAGAATTGTATACCATATTAAGTGGCACTTATTTTATTTTCATAATTTTAGATAGAACACTTTCATGGAAATACTGAAAAATATGCAAAAAGAAATGTTCCTCGCTCCTTATTTCTAAAAGTACTGAATCTAAAATTATGAAAAATACATGGTTTTTTAAAGTCGTAGAAAAACTATTGTCACGATAATTATATGCCCCCCTACGAAATTATATTAGATATCATTTAATATTTATTTATATGAAAACAATTGCGTATATGACGTCACGTATACGAATGAATAAATTGCAAAACTTATAATTCACTTCAACTCGATTTGCATAACATCTATCTCTTTTTATATTGGAAATCAAAACATATCTAAAAATAGATTCTTACATCACAGAATAGTATTGGGATGATTTTGGAGAGCAATGTTGAGAGGAAAGGTTCCTTACTACCAAAGGTCTGGCCTTTTCAGCTCGTTGACCATTTTGACGTGAATACGTGTTTAAATTTGCTACCCAACGGGGGCAATCCAAAAAACCTAATGATAACAAAATCGGGGGATGCAGTTTGGCGTTGCAGTTTCGAATCTATCCTCTCCATCAAAAAATAAATTATACCACTGGATAGCTAAAGGATCAAAGAATTCATTACGATAAGCGAGAACAGTGATGCATCGCGCGCGGTAGAGGGGGAAGCGCCGCCATTTTGAGGTTATTTTGCTGCGTATCGAGATTTGCAATTAGTATAACTTTTGGCTCGGAAAAGTTACGATATTCGTTTAAGTTTTAATCGTCAGCTGTCATCAAAATCTATCGATTGTATATACAACATTAGTTTAAAGCAGTGACAGTGAATATAATAAGGTCTTAAAATAAAAAAAAATTATCAAAAACTTTTTATTTAAAAAATATACACAGATGTATTCACGTACAACACACTGCCGTGTACATGACACAGCCACACCCCATTTTTTGTGCGATTTTATTACTACATACCTCTCACTAAATCCTTCTAGAGCTCACTTTTGGGAGTTAGGGTGATGGATTATACCCTTTTAATTGACATCCCTCGTTTATATTACAAATAATTGAACGCTATGTACGCTTCCCTTAAAAATATAAGTAAACGTAAGATATAAAAAAATCGAACCGTCATGGGACTCCTGGCAGATGTGAAACTTCTAAATTTTTTTTTCTATCACTGCAATTCCTACTTAAAATTAAAAAACGCTTTTAACGTTTTAATAGTACACCGAGTTTAAAGCAATATACCGCTGTAAACGAGTAAAATTGTAAAAATAAGTTAATATGAAACAATGCTGGTACACTATACACACACGTAAAGTTGCGTGTGTGTAATGTAGTAGAAACGAAAGTTTTAAGTCGGAAAGAGCCGACAAGACACGAAGCTAACCGAATGGTAAGACGCGACGTACCATCAGAACGTTTTAACTCCCATCCAAAGCGCCATCAGATGTTTCACATCAATAAAAAACACAATTTCTAAATATATAACAACTAGAGTCCGACACAGTTTCGCTACAGCAAAACCAAATCAAATTTCGATCGCAGCCGTAATATTCATGCGGAAAATCAGTGTAAATTTAAATAAAACACCTGTCGGACGCACAGTGGCGCTCGTTGCCAAATTGAATTATTGCATTACTACAGGACGCGGCGATAGCGGTAGCACAATGCGGTGTAATGTCCACTTTGCGTACAGCATCCGAAACCATGTCCACTTTACGTAGAGCGTCGATACCTTTTATAATTCGTGGGACGATTTAAAAGAGTGTTCCCGATTTATTTGCAATTTAGATTTTATGTGTTAAAGTATTATGATTCGTTATTTTGTAGCGACCTATCAGCTGTAAAATATGCAATTGTCCGTCACTATTTAAAAAACGTCAAGTCACCCCATATGTACATGGGACGATCAACGATTAATCCTAATGTATATTATATCCGCATTTTTATTGCTATATATTTAGAAATATTAAATTGTTATCCTTATTTTTTAGTATCTGTACCAAAATCTGGAAAGAGTACCTTTATGAAATCATCCACATGTTTGTCTGTCAGAAAGATTTTCTTCAGAGACCATATAGCCATGTAAAATTTAAATGTGGCCATGTTTTTGGAAGTAGTAACTCGTTTAAAAATGTTTCAAAGTGGAAATCCAACTTGATGTTGGAGGATAGTTTAGAGGAATAAGATAGAATGAAAAAAAAAAGTATTTCATCGCGCTGATTGTCAAATGAAAGCATATAGTATAGAACTTATTTTCCCAATATAATTATTTTGTAAAAATTCTCAAAAGTCTATGAAAAATTACTGTTCCCTCGTCACGATCTTTAAAATACTGGATGAGAAAAACCTGAAAAAAAAAACAGAGAATGTTGCTGATGAAGTCTATGTTAACCGGGGTAAGGTAGTTTATTTTAATTGTTAAGTTGTTACCGAATTCTAAAAACATCTATATAATAAATATTTCCCCGTTACGACCTTTAAAATTAATGATAACAAAAATCTATAAAAATGGGAAATATTGGATATATCCACTAGTTTAGACCTCATCAAATCTATTTTTTTTTATTTTGAAGGATTCCCTTCAAACACATGGTTATCTTAAAAATATATAACCGTTTCATAACTCAAATTCAGACCACTTAATGTGTTTCTGAATTTAGTTCAAACTCGGACGCAAACTGTTTTCTATCGGTACTAATATAATTAGGTACGTAATACAAATTCAGTGTAAAAGTTGTACTTTTTAACAGAGTGACCTAAATTTATTTCATTCTTTTTGACCTTTTGCTAAAATAAGGTTGCTGCTAAAATTCGCTATAATGTGTTTTTCTTAAATTCATCTTTCTGAATAGATACTTGAAAAATTCTATTTCAGTAGCTTTCTTCAGTTTTTCATATTTTCCTAATGGTGTTTCTTTCGGGATATGTTCCAGGATATGTCGAGCATAGAAGGTATTCTCTTTATTTTGTTTTTCCTGACTTCCTGGAGGTCACTTCTCCTCACTTTTATCATCAAGTGAATAAAAAATTTTCAAATTACTTTTCTTGTTAGCTTATATTTGACATTATTTCCTTACATCATAATTTGAAAGCGTTGCGTATTCTTTCATATTTAATATTAACCGAGATCTTTTACTTAATAACAAAAATTAAATATTATCAAAAGTATTAGGAAAATGTTTGTTTTCTTTTATTTTGTCCCACATTGTAGGTTCTGTATTTACTTTGCTACCGATTATTTAGGCAAATTTCTAGTAACTCAATTAACGGGTTTCGTATTTTGTTTTTACTGAGAATTTCTCTGTTCATGGCTGTCTAGCATTTATGGTCATCCTTCTTGCAATAATTTCAATGCTGTTGTATTTATTATTTTTCTATAATACTACAAAATCCCGATGCGCCAAACCAATCGATCTAAGCATTCACTCTATTCTTTTCGTTTTCTCACAACCGCAATTTACGCTGCCGTCCGCAGCGTTGCAGTTTGAATGCAGCTTTATGCACATCGTTATAGTTTTTATTGTCCAGTGGCATGACCAAAATATAATTTCAAAAGAGGTCCTGATAACAAATGGCGCCTTGGACACTTCATTGGGATTCAGTCCGAGCGAGGATCCTTACTTCGTCGCTTCGACACGTAACCGTATCGACAGGTCGTATTGTATGCAGTTGTGATTTATTGTGTTTATGTAAACAATCGGACATGTACGGTTATGGAACTTGGTAATAAATCTGATGACACGTGTCCGACGTTTGGGTGTGAGGAATGACGTTGACCTACTGCCGCTAACGTGATCGATTGTATGTACTCATATTTGAAACACGTGGTAATGTTTGGGTTTAAATTTGATATGGGCGACCTTTCTTTACGATTGTATGTTGTAATTTTGTTTAATGTGTTTCACCTTCGCATTGCTTTGTAACAAAAAGGTGTAGGTTGTATACACAGTATAATACATAAATTTTTTACCTTAAGCTGCATCTGATATTATCAATCACCAGTGCGGATACAACCTCGAAAGTAGAGAGTAGCGTGTTAAAATAAATCAAAGCGCTATATTGCATAAATATCTTAGGTATTGCATAAAAAAGAAAAAAAAAGCAAAAGAAAGGAATAATTTTTATTTTCAAATTTTCTCGCCAGAAACTTTACCTATCGAATTTACTGTCCATTGTTAAACTCAGCATAGTTGTACATATGTATAGTGTAACTACATAGTTTGTTAGTTAGATACATAAACTTCATGCAGTCTATATATTTATTAGAAATATATTATTTAAAACTCAATCATAATACCGTAAAGGAAATAATAATATCTATAATCGATAATAGCTCCTTACAGAAAATGAAGAAAAACTAATGAAATCGGAAAGAGCATATTTCATTACTTATGTGTTGAAGAAAAGGGATATTCGCCGTATCAAAATTTGGTAAAAAAGTGAAAGACGAAATAAGTAGCAACAAAAAACTTTTAGGTTGAATTTTCAAAGTACATTTAGGATACATTTCAAATATTAGTGTCCAATTTATTTCATATCAGGATGGAGAGCCAAGGTCATCATAAGAGGAAGTGCCTGATTGGGAAATAGAGAAGAATAATTAAATTTCAGAATTTACTTTAATACCACTCACAATTAAGACTAAACATCTAAATGATGTGAAAGATTATGTGCAGGCTTGCAAAGTTGCAAATAGAATTGCAAAGTTAATTTTGTCACTCGTTAACAACATAAACTTAGAGGTTTCGTTTAATCTATTCTAAATATGGAAGGTTCCTCTACGGAATAAGCTTTCCATCCATTATCCAGTCGGATTATCCAGATTATCCAGAAGATAAAAATCCAGTCGGAGAGAAGTTAAAACTTTTCACTTAATATGGAGAATCACTTGTGAAAATAACCAACGGTTTAGTAATCTTAATGAATTCCAACTCGCAAATTTAAAAAACTAGCTTCTTTAACTTTCGAGTGGAAAAGTATATTTGCAATTTAGTTTATCAAAATTAAAGAAAATATTAAAAATGAAGACGAAGAACAAATTTTACATCCTTAAGTGTTGGTGTCATGAAAAAAATACCAAAAGAAGTTTTTCCGCCGCAAATATACTTTCATTTGCTGGAAACTACAAGCAAAAGACAAAAAGACACTTAAAGGTATAATAAATAACGTGTATGTCATTCATATAAGTCGTCCCCGGCATCAAACTAGGTTATATTAGTTAATATTAGTGAAATGTATGAAAATTCTCAAAAAAAATTTTTTTTTAATTTTAAATATATTAAATATTTTTCATTAAGTTTAATACCCATAATTTCTTGCATGATATTATACAATTGATTTTCTTCTATTTTATATTCTTAATATAAGTGCATCAAACTGAGTAGAAATTGTTACTGAACTGTTTAAAAATTCACAATCTTTTCTCAAAAAAATCAATGTCAAAACAGCATTAAAATAGCATTTCTTTACAAAAACACTTGAAATATATTTAGTTTGATGCACAGAATCGTTTGCATGATATTATACAATTTATCTTTTTCTATTCAATACACTTCGTATAAGTGATTCTGTACATCAAACTGAGAAGAAATTGTTAAGAATCACTGTCGAAGTTGTAATTTCAACAAAAGATTGCAGTTTTTTTTACAGAAACACTTCAATTATTGTTAGTTTGGTCCACAGAATTGCTTGCTTAAATAATAGAAAAATTCTTTTTTACGCCATTATATTATACAATTCATCTTTTCCTATACTGTTGATATATCCGTATCCATAAAAATGAAATATGTGTTTCAACTGGAATATTCGCCTTTTTATGTTCCCTTTTATGGAAATACTTGTCATGAATATGTACTTTATCTTCATTAGATGACTTTTCTTTTATACCTTGGATTCAGGTACAAATGTTCTGCCATGTTTCCTCCGACGCGGATTTTTAATTTTACTCTTCTTCGCCTTTAGGGATACTTTTATTGATTCTAGATAATCCATGACCTATTTTCATGTCTTGTCTACGCTTGGATATTCAATCTTTTGTAATAACTTTCTATTTTTATAACGTGTTTTTTTTATTCGGCGTATAAAATGAATTGGAATAAATAAATATTTTTTAGCACAAATTTCAATTTAACAAAGCTTCCTGCCAGTAACACTGTCATGATCAATTTAACGAATCTAAAAACGTAAAAGAATTTAGGTTTTCAAATTCGGAATTAGAAAACTCTCGGAAGTCATTCGTTAAGCAAGTGAATCAGGCAGTTAGCCAGCTACTCTTGTTTAAATAATCACATCCGTTTCCGACTACGGAATACTATAAACAAGCCATCATCACAAATTAGCCTGTCTCCTACGCTGGACAAGCGCTTTATAATTCAGTGACGCGATCGCCGAGGAATATTTTAAAACAAGCGCGAGTGCTTTTCAAGGAAACTGCTTGGAATGGAATGGAGGAAGGCTGATAGACGTTTGTAGGATCAGTGCGTCCGCTGTACCGACTGAATGCTTAATTTATATGGAGACGTTTTAAATCGACATGGGAAAGTGCAACATCCTGAGTGTAATATAATGTAAAGAGAACAGAGTTTTTCGTAGAGGTTTCCTGGGAGTATTCCTTTGCAGTAGACTACGGATTAATAGTTGCCAGCAGCTTTGCTTTGAACTTTTAAATGTTACCAGAAACACTGGATATTTCACTTACTTAATCCTTATGCTCTATACCCAATATTTCTTTGTTCTGTAAAGTTATAAAGTGATTGTGTACATATAAAATATTACCTGATTCATCTCGTGATTTTATTCACGAAAAATTATCTTAATATATTATATAATTAAACCTCTCTTAGGCAGATAGAAATTCAACAATTCAAGGATCATATATAACTATAGGATATTGACCACGGCTTTGCTTGAATAAAATTAATATTTATTAAGATAAAATATATTTTATATTCACCTCCATTACAAAGGTTATATTTTTTCCCAAATTACATGAAGATTAGTGAAACGATTGAGTCATGCAAGCCAAATAAACAAATAATGTCACTTTCGCTTCTATTATATTAATATAGGATGCAGTCACAATTTGTACTGATACAGCATAAAAAAACCCTCCAAACTTGCACTTTTCATGTACGAAAGCGAATTTGTCTTTCGGCCAATAGGTGTATCGAAATGTGCCACAAGCGCGGCCCGTTTGGTGGGATGGTACTGTGCGCGACGTGTCTGCGCCTCATCGATCTGACGCCGGGGGTCAGGGGCGGGTCATGAAGGAGCGAGCGCCATACATCTCGCGCCGCGCTGCACCCCGCGACCCCGCCGCCACTCGCCGCCAAACTGTGTGCGCTTTCGTCTCCCGCGTCGTTAGTTATTGGAAAAGCGGGTGCTTCTTCAAAAGTTAAAAAGGATACAGTTTGGAATCAATATGAACGATAGTATCTATCGGTATTTCGTAAACGATGGGTAAAAGTGGAAGAAATATAAATGGGATCTCAATATGAGATTCCTCGATGGGATGTGCGAAAAAAATCACATCCACTTTAAAGGTCCGGGATGCATTTTAAAAAAAATCTGTCTAAAATTTTACTATCCATTAATTGATTGTTCTACTGGCGAAATATGCTCAAAATCTTTTGGACCGAACACGAAACCAACGTCTCCGTTCTGAAAGAGCTTCCCATCAAAACAAGGTTGACCACCATCTGCCTCCGGAAAGTTGTCGAATACTCGGGACACATTACACAAAAACCTACATATAGTATTGAGAAGCTCATTGTTACCGAAAGAAAACCTTGGAAATGTTACCCTAGATACTGGAGAGACCAGATCTGAGAAAAGCTTGGCACTCTATTACTTGATGAACTACACAGCGCCAAGAATAGGAACACGTGGTGAAATATCATTAAAAAGAAGGTTTTATAAAAAAAGAGCCTTTATCCTAGCAATGAGAGCCGTGACCAACTCAAGAAGGAGAAGAATTGAAATCACCATATCACCAATAAAGCATCTGCTTCCAAAGTTTTACGTACATAGTTTCAAAACTGCAGAAATTCCAAGAGACCAACGGAAAATGATAGAAAAGTTTTTGTAAAGATAGGAATTAAAAATAAGTAACTTTGTACAAAACTAATTTTAAAAAGCTATTTTGTAAAGAATACAACAAGTGATCCGAGAGCGCATAACTCAACGCTTAAATACGCTACTCGCCCCGCCAAGATGACGTTCATAAGATGCAGCATCTCTCATGCATCTCGGCGGCCACTTGGGCCCATATCGTACGGCATCCATTACCGGCCGACAGAGGCGGCGCGTGTGCCATAAATCTAAATGACAGCTCCGATTGCTCCGTCATCAGCTGATCGGCCGACAGGCTAAAGCGACATCCCACGCATTCGTTATCGCGTTAACTTTACGTTGTTATGTTGTCCTGTTTTAACCCCGTGATATACTTTTTAGGCGAAGAATGTTACGTGCTTTGTGTTGTGATAGGTGGTAACATTACGAGGCTTGTGAATTCTATTAATATTTCATATCATAATATTCTGGAGCAACTTGAAACTGATGATCTTTAATGACAAGTAGCTGGCTGATAAGAATTTTTGAAAATCTTCTCAATTTTATTATCAAAATAATTCCACTAATATAAGCTTGCTATAAAAACAATTTCAAGTACTACAGTATATTAAGATACCATAAAGCAATAAGGAAGCACAAATAATTCAAAATACCTCAGTCCGTTTAAATACCATAAATTAAATTCGAAAGACAAACGCAACGCTAATTTGGGAAACAAACGATACCAACTAAACGTTCCAGTTTTACTACTTAGCCTGACCTGTTCATTTTGTGGGTAGTATGTTACAGAAATATGATTTTTTATCTTTATTATGTGGGTAGATTGTCAAAAGAGACCAATTTTCATCTTTATTTTGTAGGTAATTTATTGAAATAAACCAGTTGTTCTCTTCGTTATACAGGTAGTTCATTAAAAGAACAGATTTTTCCTATTTATTATGTGGGTAGTCTGGTAGAAGAAACTTACTTTCTTTATTCACTTCCATAACACAGTTGTAACTTGTTTAAACTACAGCTGTTTATGCCCTTTTGAGAAATATCGGAGCTCCACAAAAATTCTAATATTGCTCTATGAGGATGCCACGCAAACTTTTTGTATAACTGTAACAGCTAAAATTAAATTAAACAAAAATAAGTCTAAATCAATTATTCACGGAAAAATGAGTTATACCATGTTGTTAATAATATTAAGTATTAATAATGCCGAAAGTTTTAAACAAATCATTGGAACCTTTTCCGAGAAAATATTTTTTTTATCTAAACTGCCATTAGTTTCGCGGTGAAAAAAGTTAATGAAAATGTGTATTTATAAGAAATTGCCAAACACCAAATTTCGTCCAGGTTAGTTCATTGGTTTCAGGCTAGACCTTTAGATACACAAGCTTCCACACACACATACACACATACGTTCGAACGTGAAGACATTCTCGTACCAACGTTACTGCAACCACTAAGGGTCACATTTAGAGAAACTGTCTAATGTTTGGAGGAAAATTGGAAATGATATAAAGTTATTAGTATTACTTCTTTCTAAGCAAGACCTGTAATGGAACATGTCACCAAGATCACAAAATTTACACCCTCATTATTCGGTCGGTGGTAAAACACAATAAGCATAAAAAATCAGAGCGTAACTACTTAGAATGGAAAAATGTAAGATTAGTATTACCAGTAAGAAGCTGTATATACTGTCAATACTTCTGGCAGTGCATAGTTGGAATAACTGAATGCAATCAGATCCATTCTTGAGTTATACAATATCCAAGGCGGAAAATGTGGACTTGAATTTCAAAAAAGAAGTTTTCCTTATTTTTCTTATAAACTCTTTCTTAAATCAGATGTAAATGAATTATTGATTTGCTATTTTGGCTATTGTCCATTTTTTATAATCTATTGAAAGAAATTTATAATCTGTTAGATTACCTGCTGAATTGTATTCAGTTCGTTTTTATAAATATACCGCATCCTAGCTCGTCTATGACATGATAAGTTTCTTAGATCTTTCTGTTCCATTTCCCTTCTTTTTCACGTATGTTTTCTTTAAATTAATGTTTCTTTGTCAAAACCTTCTGAATTATTAAGAAATATAAATGAGCCCTTTTTAAGTATAACATTTACAAGCTTACCTGCGCCATTTTCTGGTACTTGGAACAGATATATCAGTTAGTTTTTAGACTATAACAGAAACTCTTTCATCGCACTACCAAATAATATATGAGTACTATTATAGTTTTAGCGATACCTGGTTTGTTTTATAGACAATTTTTAAATTTTAACCTTAAAGTTCTTCAAGGCGAAAAAATTTTTTAAATACCCCACACTACATTTGTTAATTCTTTTCAGTGGCTGCTATTAAATAAGTGTTACTTTGAAGAATCAAATTTCTAATATTGAATACAATTCACTAAACCTCAATTAAATTTTGTTTTATAATAACCAAGATAAGTACCATTTTAAAACTGAATCTTTATTTAATATGGTTTTCGTTTGTTTTCAATTGGTTCAATAAATAACCAGATTGTTGCTAATGACATATTTGAAACACGAAAAAAAATAATTTTTCTAAAATCATGCGATCTTACAAACTTACATTTTTGAAGCAGAGATATTTAGAGGGCAACGAAATTGGTTGAATTTTCAACATCGATTAAAGGAACGTTGTCCCCTTGGCGGGGTCGTTTCTGCAACTTGTGATGACGGTCGCTACGTTCCCTCGCTGCGATGTCCTTTTGTGTGCCCCTCCTTTATTCGGTGGGAGTGTCCTGTGACTTGCACTCCGCCCGCCCTGCATTGTGCGGGACATGGAGGATGAGTAGTACTACAAAGCTTTCTGCCCTGTTTTTCGGGGAATTCGCTTAGAGCTTCGGTATGAATGAAGCGTTAATTGAGGGAAGAGCGCTTTTTTGTTTGTTCCTTTCCTGGGAAACTGCATCTCGATTGCCACTTGCGCTGTTACATTTTGGGAAAGTAAACTATTTTCAAAGGCATTATGTTCACTTTACAATGACCTTATGGTTGTTTCAGACATTTGAGGATTCTTAATCAGTCTTTTAATATCATTCGTATAAACGTGTGATAGTGCCAAAATATAGAATGAAAGTTATGAACGTCTTATGTACCGATTTTTCAGATTAATCGATTTTTTCAAATTTAAAGCGATTGCGTGTTCACGTTGGAATGTTTTTTTTTAAATTTTAATGTATACTTATCATTTTCTTAAAATAGTATAAATCATATGTCGTTTAGATTTTTGTGTTATGTTTCTAACTCAATTTTTCATTATAAAAAGAACCGAAAAAAATAATGGATTATCTAATACTTTTTTCTTATTATGTATATATATATATATATATATATATATACATAATAATTTAAGTCTACTTTTTAACAGTTTTATTATTTAACGATTTTATACGATTGATTAATATTATGATCACAATAATGAAAATTAGGGACCAGAAAGGAGTCATTAAAAATAAAAGAATGATGTTTTTACAGAAAATGTTAGTGGATAAGCATGAATCAGACCGGAGTATGTATGTACGTACGTACGTATATGTACATTCAAAGGCTTATAAAATCTAAAAGGAACATCCGATTGAATACAGATTTTTTTATTTGATAGTGCTCAAAGGAACGAACTAAATTATCACCCTGTGAGGTCAAAAATCCATTCCGCCCTCTAGTTATTCCACGAAAAATGTTAAACCTATATCTCAGAAAAATCAAAGAAAATCTGATTGTATTAGAACTGACGAAATTGCAGGCTATTCATATTGGTCCATGGAAGATACTTAATGTTTTTAGTTATAATCTAGATATGATTTCCAGAGGTAAAAGCAAAAAAAATTAATTTTCTGTTCCCAGTTATTTGGGAATTGTTCTCATTTTATAAAATTCATGACATCTAAAACATTATTAAATGTCACTCTATTAAATGTTCTGTTTGGTTTTAATCTGGATTTCTCATTTACTATAATATTAAAAATATGACTGAAACTGTTGAATATGTAAATTTATTATTTAAGAAATAATTCAAAAAAGATAAACAAATAACCAAAATAAGAGAAACATTCATTACGATAGTTAATTTTAACAATATATAGCATAATTATACATGACAAATTGTCCAGCAACCCACGAAGTAACCATAAGTCAGTAAAACGTGGGAACTCGCCATCACACATTATAAAAACGTAAAAAAACGTAAATACGTAAACTCGTAGAAAATTTGTGAATATTTTATGATGTTTTTACGTTCTTTGGGTAAGTAAATTAAAATGTGGCATAATGGTTACAATAATATAATATAACTCCCTTCGTTGCTACAATCGGACACGCCGACATAATTTTCCATATTTGTTCGTCAAAATGATGTTAATCGTCTTCTTTAGTCTTCAACACCATGGCCATGTGGTTAAAGTAACCAAATCCAAAATTACAGTACCACTGCAGAAGAGTATTAAAAACCTTTGTTTTAAACTTTGCCAAGTGTTCTTGGGTCATTCGAAGCGTGTCAATTTGTTGTGAGGGCCCACAGGGGCGGAGGTCCGTGCGATGCGCACTTTAGGACGCCTAATAACATAGTATTGTGTCGTTAAACTTGTCGGTTTATGGACGCTTTTGAACTGTGTCGGTACACCGCGACGCAGTATGTAATTTAGGTTAACATTTGTTTCTGAATTTGTTCATTGGCTTTTGTCGCGTTAAGATTAAAAGTAATTTGACTAGAGCTTTGTGGGAAGGCGTAATTATGAAAATAATGTAATAATTTAACAGTAAAATGTAAAGATGAAGGAAACTGAGTTAACTTCTATGTATTTCTAGACCATGCATGCTACATGCTTATAAATAAAAAAATATCAACAACATTTTGTTGCTTGATTAGAGAATCGTCCAGAAAAAAGAAAAAAAAATCGATATGCGTGAATCAGTAAAAAACGAAAAACTTACAAATAAACTAACTTTCCTGTTGATAATATTGTTAATAATTTTCTTCGAGGTAGTTGAGGGAGTAGCATAGTTTTAAAATAAATATCCATTAAAAACGTACAGAATTTTTTTTTCAAATGCACGACAAATTGTTGTGAATTATTTGAAAACACAACAAATGATCCTAAATTATTTGAATTGACGAAATAAACACGTCATGAATCTCTTGAAATGGAAAAATGGAAATATGTTTTATACAATCCAGTCCTATCTGTTTTCTATTACGAAAAATATAAAAAAACTACGTGGCTTCAGCTATTTTAGCCGTTGCATTGTTAATCTGACTTCACTACAGTAAAATATAGAAGTTCAATTACTTATTAGTTTTTTTTAAGATTGCTTAGTGGAACAGACTCATAAATTGATCATATCTTCGAAAGAGTCTTATAACTTGATCTTATCCGTGAAATAGCCTTATAACTTTGTTATGTCTATGGCACAGCTTTATAACCTCGTTATGTCTGTGAAACAGCCTTATAACTTTTATGTGTCCATGAAATAGCCTTATAACTTTATTGTGTCCAAGGCACAGCTTCCTAACTTGGTCATGTCTGTGAAATAACCTTATAACTTTTTTGTGTCCGTGAAATAGCCTTATAACTTTATCGTGTCCGTGGAATAACCTTATAACTTTGTCATATCCGTTTATCATAGCCTCAAAGTTTTTGCTACATTACATCCATGAGTATGCAATTTTGCAAATATTTGTTAACTTTCAACTATAGGTTTGAATAAAAATGTAGCAAAATATATTTTTAAATACGTCTTCCCTTACAAGTGAAATAGAAGCCATATTTTTATTTTATTTTATGCATTCCATCGAGGGAGGTATCATTATACTTATCTTTAATCATGAAATAAAGATAGGTCTACGAAGTGCTAAGCTTCAAAGTGATGTACCTAACTCCTCTTATTTTCTTATTTCTAATCACGATTTTACGGTACGCTATTAAAAAAAAATTAAATTAATTTATAAAAATTATTTTAATTTTTTTTTATCGCGTTCCGATGACAAAATAACAATAATAACGAAATTAAATTAATTAAAAAGAAAATAGATATAAATGAATAAATACAAAACGCAAATCTCCTTGCCGGCGCACGACACTAAAGCGCGCACTATGGGTCCAAATAAACACGGCGCTATAAAAGCAGACATAAACCGGAACCTTTGAACCTGTGGCCAGGGGAGTCGCCAGCGCCGCGACCTAACTCCGTCTTTAGAGGCAGATAAAAATATAAGAGTCTGCAACTTAACCGCCGAATGCTTTACTCGGATTGCGCTCAAACCATAATGACCTGCGTCACCGACATAAAACATCTGCATCGCTAAGCCTGCACTTTTGCACTTTAAAATCGTTGGGTAAAACCAAACGGGCAAACACCGCGTTTTGTATTGTTTGTTAAATAAACAAATGTAAGGAAAAGTCAAAAACATAAACAATTAAAAAAGTAGGGTACAGAGGAAAGGGGTATAGAGATCCGCACAAACGAAGGCTACGAACAGTAGTCGTCGTTCACGCAAAAATTGAGTTTTTGTTCAAGATTGTTTATAAAAATTAAACTCTGATAAACCATTGTGAAAATCAATGGACTTCTCTTCTGATAGCTAAGCAAACTATAGAAAAAATTACTAAAATCTATCAAGAATGCGACTTTTAACGTATTGTTATACGCATATTATAGTTCAGTAACAAAACGTTACATAACTTAAAACCAAGTAGAATAACGCACTTGAAATACAATTAGGAGAATATAAGTAATAGCCATTTGTGAGTACTCGATAAACTCAAAGACAAATATTAAAGATTTATGCCGCTTATAAATCAGTAACAAAACGTTGTACAACTTAAAACCCAGTGGAATAACGCACATGAAATAAAATTAGGAGAATATAAGTAATAAACATTTGTAAGTGTATAACATACACTCACAAATGTTTGTTACTTATATTCTTGTGTAACACTCGATAAATTAAAAAGCAGTAATAATATGATGGATGACTACTCATAAGTTTGTTTCCAGTCTAATATTAAAATATAAGTTATTTGAATGCCAGTAGTGATTAAGAGTGAAGATATCTCTCTATCTCGTTCGCTCTCATAGAATACAATGAGCACTATTTGGAATGATATCAAAATTCATTATTGCCGTCCTTATCTAAACTTTAAGTTTAAACCTTTATGACTCGGTCAGTTTTTAAAAGTTCCCAAAATTATTTTCACTCCTCCTAAGATTGCACCTTCAAATTATGATTAATTTATTCAAATACTCTATTAAAAAACAAAATATATAACAAAAAAGTTGCATAGCAGTGCACGTTTTTTCCATGACCCCCATTTGTACAACCGTAACATCGAGCTTATTTTCTTGAATAATTGTTATTATGCAATAAAAATATATTATAATTTTATTAATTACGAATAATTATTTAATTACCATTCAGCATGATAATAAAAAACTCCACAAGTCATCATTATTATTTTTAAATGTTTTCGTACAGAATTTTGCGTCCAAATGCCATTCGCAATAATATTCATTCTTTGAAAATATTTCCATACTCATATAAATTGGACCGATAGATGTCGTTAGTAGAGCGTTATAACGCGGTGAAACATTATAAGATTGCCGCTTAGCATTTTATCTATCGATACAAAATAAGTTTTCTTTCAAAAATTTAACGAGTGCTGAAAAACGTTCGTTTACACAACATTCGTTATACTATTTTTCTTGACAAAATGTCAAGAAAAATAGTAAAACGAACAAAACGCATCGTTTTGGCTAACATCATTGCCTATAACTGCTAATTTTCTTTTAGCTTATATCGTACTCATTAATGTTATACCACATTCTATGCCATATGAAAAAGTTCATTAAGATTCCGATCTTGAAGATTTAAAATAATCAAGTAACACGTAAAATGATAAATATACTGTCAATATAAATATATATAAATTATCAAAAAAATTTAACCGACCTCAAATAAATAAAATTAAATTAGTGGACCCTTCACCAGTTCTTGAACCATAACTATTAAAGTAAGAATGATAACTTAACATTTTACTCGCTTAAATTTTGACGACTTAATATGAAGGTACTGTGGGTAAAAGAGCCATCAAAATCGGTTCAGTAGCTTTTGAGAAAATTTCCAAGTTAACACATAAACTAGGAAAAATTGATGAAAACAAATTAAAAATAGGAAAAATTTATGAAAACACCTTTTTCAAAATATAGTGCAAAAATTGAAAGCCGTCTTTTTGTAATTTGGAAACTCGAACAAACTAATACACTCGCTTTTTGGTTCTTAACAAATAGGTAATTTTTTTTTTTAATTTCAAGGTAATTTTCTTAGATAAGAATCTTCGTAAACGATTACAAACACAATACCATTGACGCAATGAAATAAATTTTCTAAACGGCAGAGACGTCAAAGCCTTTCCAATACCGAAGGATCAGTCCCAGACACCATCGCTTCCCGAAACACTTTCGGCACGCACATAAAACGCGCGTCCAGGACACCACAACACTACATGCGTTTATCTAAGCGCGCGACACACGCCGTGACGCTGGCCGCAGTGGGTAGGCGCTGCCATTAAAATGATTAATCGCCAACCTGAAACTTTTGACGGGGCCGCCGCCCGCGCCCGCTCACGCACGCGCCGTCGACGGGCGTACACATTTGAATACTTACTACGAAAAATGTATGGCAGATCGCATCGCAACCTTGGCATTGGTGCGCTCAATCGATACGATAAAATGGATGCACATCGACCCGTTGACAGGTTCATTGGCCCGGACGAATCTGTCAAAAGCGCGCGAGGATCGCGCGCGATGTCTCGGCCGCGCGATCGGCCGAGGCTCGCCTTTGAATTTATTGTTGTTTGGCCTGCATCTGCCGCGCGCGCCGAGCGATATTAAGATGAGTTACGAGCATAGACATTAGGAGTGCGGGACTGTCGTAAATATTGCTCGAACAACTGGCGCCGTTGCTTGTATGTCAAATAACAAATGCAGTTTTAAACGTTGCTTTACGATGGTTTAATAATACATCGACGGTGCACGTCGACACTTGTGTTAAGAGTCTTACGGACAAATCGCTATCAGCATATCGAGCTTATTTTTATCATTAAATAATGCCTTAACATTATCATCAATATATTTTTCCGAAAGTTTTCTCCGTGAAAACGAAGTGTTTATCCTATAACATACGTTTACATTTTCAAGTTCTAAAATACAAGACTTAAAGTATTCTAAAATATAGAATAGATATTTAGATGGTGCCCTAAACTCGAACGTAATAAGTAAGAAAATATTTCTAAAATAAAAGGTAACAAAAAGAAGCAATGCATTCAATCATTAAATAGGAAAATGAAAATCAAGCAATGCATATTCATGGTAACGAAAATAGTAACAAAAGTAACCAATTTAATTTTCCACTGCAGTTTGCGAGAAGAAATCGCAACAGATAAGGTCTCGGAGTTGCATACCTAAGAGGCATTTTAGCCAGAGATAGACAGGTAGGTGTCTGCGCATCGGCCAGGTCGCTGAGAGGTGGCGCCAGCCTCCAGCCGGCCTCCGCTACCTCTCAATTCGTCAAAGGGACCGCGCGCGCTCGATAAAGCCGTCCCCCCCGCCCGCCCCGCCGCTCATCTCACCAGACGGGCCATCCACCCGCCGTCTACTCCGACGCCCCGACACAAAACGCCAGTTTCAGGGTTAACGCGTACTTATTTTTACTGCGCATAAAAGTCATTATTGCGTGTAATATAGATGCCTTTTACTGTCTTGTTGAACTTGAAAACGGCGCGCAAGCGATTGTCGACCGGCCGCGCGCCCGCCCGCCCTCGCGCTAGAATCGCTATTCGTCCGCCGCCGCCGGGGGTTGTTGACACAGTTTTCCCCGTCGTTCAGGAAAATGCAGGCGGCTGTAGAGTCGATATTTCGAAGAAAAGTATACGAAAATGTACCTTAACGATCGCGAGGCGGGTTCGTGCATCTCTGTCGCTCACCGGCTTCCACAGTTTCGCTCTCGCATGACGGAGGGCGTCGGCGTCGTCTTCGCGTCTACGGACGACGTCTGAGCGGGGCGCACAAACACACACGCACACGTGCACACACATGCTCGCACACCTACGTAGCGGCGTAGCGTACGCGGCTAGTGCGGGAAGGTTAAGTTATGATGTCGTTCTTCGACTGCCGCGGGTATCCGTTCTATATTTAGAGAGTTCAATATTTTGAAGAGATCGAACAGCTGACGCTCGCCGCTAGACAATCCCGCGCTCGGTAAGCGCACTCTCGTAACGATAAACTGTAACGTTATGACGAAACGAAATTCACGTTAATGTCTACTCTCGTAACGATAAAATGTAACGTTATGACGTGACGAAATTTACGTTACAAGTTTGCTTTCAATGGCGTCATTCCACAGAATCTTGGCGACACAAAAGAACCATATGAATTATTGCATAGGTCAGTGGAAATTTTAGCAATATAATAATATCTTTATTTCCTTAGCTCAGTTCTTTGCCTCAAACGTAATGTAAATTTTATCAAACAATTGGTACTAAGAGGTATTCAACATTTTTTCCCATTTTCTTGTGAATAACTTACTGTATATTGCAGCATTGCAGTTAAGAAAATGTTTGTAACAGGTTGTGGTGACACTTTCAAAAAAATTTTAGAAAATATTGTCAACTGTAAAACTAAAAGTTAAAATAAACGAATACCATAACACATTACCGATCTAACATATATAAATATATTTTTCTTAACTAAAATATATATAGTCTATTATCGCAGGTTCTGCAGGATTCAAAAATAAACCCTATTAAAATCCATGAAGTAGTTCTCGCGAAATACATGAACACAAAACAGACTCGTAGACAACCAGACATAATTCTAAAAGCAATATTTTTATTTTCTTTATTTTTATTTTTATTATGTCCCCTAAAGAAATCAAATTCTACAGCTTTATTATATGTGTATAATGACTGTGGTAATATTATCTCATATAACGGAAACGCACATAGCTTTGTAATGAAAACCAATATTTTTACATTCCACTATTTTTATTATATCCCCTACATAATTTTTTGTAAATATCTGCTATTCGATTCTTGACAGAAATCCAATTCTACAGTCTTATTATATGTGTATAATGACTATAGTAATATTGTCTGACGTAACGGAAATGCACAGCTTTGTAAAGAAAACCAATATTTTTTTTACATTTTACTATTTTTATTATGTCCCCTAAATCATTTTTTTTAAATATTTTCAATTCAATTTTTCAAACAAATCAAATTCTACAGCTTTATTATATGTGTATAATGACTGTGGTAATATTATCTCATATAACGGAAACGCACATAGCTTTGTAAAGAAAAGCAATATTTTTACATTCCACTATTTTTATTATGTCCCCTAAATATTTTTTTGGAAATATCTGCTATTCAATTCTTGAAACAAATTCAATTCTAGAGTTTTATTATATGTGTATAATGTATATGGTAATATTGTCTCGTATAACGGAAACGCATATAGCTTTGTAAAGAAAAGAAATCATATATGTAACTGTGACAAATCTATTTGTCTTTCTGTCCACTGGTTTACGTACTTGTGATTGTATCACCAATTTTGAATAACAACCTCAAGGAAGAACATTGTAACTCACTTTTGGATGATTCCGAGTTACACTCATAGTTTTGTTGTTCATTTCTTTCCCTACAAGAAAGGCTAACAGTCATATCTGTAACCTCTTTTTAATAATGTCATAAAATATAAAGAAATGCGAAAATTTCGTAATGTCATATGACGTTTTGACACTGTCGCAAAAATCGAGTTAAAATCTTTTTCATTGATTATATCGTTAGATAAGAACAAATATTGGTACAAGCTATATTCGCAAAATGTATAAGGTAGAATTTAAATAATGTATGGTTAAATTGTGAAATTTGTCATACGAATAGAAAATGAGTTTCCTTGCTTTCTATGTGTAGAAGGTTCTGCTGAACGCTGATGTTTTTCTTTTTAAAAATGTTTCCATCTTGTTTTTTTTCTCAAGTTATTAGCTTTATAAAAAAGCAGTTCGAGTAAACTTTGTTTTTAGGAAAAGTCGTTTAAAGGTTAGGTTTTTTTAGGGTTTTTTTTCTTGAATCGTAGAAATTAAGGTTTTTATTATGTATTTCGATCTATTAGAAGTATAATATGTAACTATTGAACTATCCATTGCTTGGCAATGCCGAAAGAATGGCCCCATTTCTCAAAAACGTTCACATGCCAATTTATTTTATGGAAAGTTAAAAATTCTTAACGCGTAATGATAAAGACGAAACTTATAATTGGAAACAGAAACAAACCTGGATAATGCTATGAATCTTAAAGAACAAGAAGAAATTAATGTAATGAAACGCCTCGAAGATATTTTTTTTAACTCTAAATTAACCGCATTCTTGCATGTAGAGTTGTCAAGATTTTTTCGAGAAAGAAATAGAACGAATAGTTTGTGCTCACCAGTTTATATATTTATGGAGAAAAAGAGGAAAGGTATCCAAACGTGATATTATTTAAGAGTTAAAAAAGCGGTCAGATGCGAGTCGCACTCGAGCCATAATAAGTTCCGTCACACAGAAATTGAATATATATGCAGCTGATACTTTTAGATTATTCTTATTATTTAAAGAAGATGTAAAGAGAACTAAGACAATCGTTTAAATAGCATTTTTGAAAATTTTGTTCAAAAATGTTCTTGATCTACAAATGGGTTTTATAATTTTAGATTTTCCATTTTACCAGCATTCATTTATCTCCAAATTATAATTTTTATACCAATTTTTCAAAATTCTTCCTTTTTACATAACATGGTAGATTATGGAATATTTACAAACCGATGAAAAATTACCAAACTAATTTGGTTTTTTTGGGATCAACATCTCGAAAGAAAAAACGAACTCTTATAAGATCGCTCACCCCTCTGTCTCAATTGTTTTTCTCAGCCACTTGAAATAATATCTCAATAGCTGACACTTGAAATTTGGAAATTTTAGGGGATGAGGGACAAATTAAGTACTCGAATTTTTAAAAAAATGTATATATAATGTAGGGCATCCTTCGAAAGGGCTATTAATAGGAGCCTCAAAAACATTTTCATATTTTTGGAGCCTATATTTTTTGTCATATTACGCATGTATTTTGAGAGTTATACTGAAAAATAAACAAAAAATATGCCACCAAAATTACGAAAAAAAATTTTAGAAGGTTTTTACAAGTTACCGCAAAGATTGTTGAAAAACTACAGCGGTTAGCCTAAATCTTATAATTTTTTAAAAATGCATCATGTTTCGACGCCTCTTAAAAATATAGCAATCAAATTATTTACTTTGTTAAAAATCAATATTTGTAAATAACTTAATAGAAATGTTATATAGCCTTAAATGATTGTGAATTATTGTTTACTTTGTTAAAAATCAATATTTGTAAATAACTTAATAGAAATGTTATATAGCCTTAAATGATTGTGAATTATTGTTTACTTTGTTAAAAATCAATATTTGTAAATAACTTAATAGAAATATTATGTAGCCTTAAATGATTTTGAATGATTGTTTACTTTGCTAAAAATCAATATTTGTAAATAACTTAATAGAAATATTGTGTAGCCTTAAATGATTGTGAATGATTGTTTACTTTGTTAAAAATCAATATTGTAAATAACTTAATAGAAATATTATGTAGCCTTAAATGATTGTGAATGATTGTTTACTTTGTTAAAAATCAATATTTGTAAATAACTTAATAGAAATATTATGTAGCCTTAAATTATTGTGAATGATTGTTTACTTTGTTAAAAATCAATATTTGTAAATAACTTAATAGAAATATTATGTGGCCTTAAATTATTGTGAATACCTACTAAATATGTACAGAAACATCATAATGGGAGTTTGCTCGTACTTGACAGGTCCAGTTTTATTAAAGAAGACGAGAAACAAAATTGGCATTTAAGAACACTAATAACAAACTGTAATCTATTTATGGACATAAAACTAATAATTACCATAGAAAAACTTATAGGCACAAGTAAATTAGTTATTTGACCACATCAACTTTTCAATCCCGCTTGAACGAGCAACTCAGAACTTCATCAGAATTAATCTTCCCACAAGCGAACAATCATAATACTCGATATAAATAATAATACAAAAACGAGTTTACTTAAAAATAGTCGAAGTCATAACTCAACTAACGACCCCACAGTACCATCGGCGACGCGACAGCGTATCGGTCTTTACTCACCCGTCAGCGGTACCGACCAATAGGTATTGGCCGGCACGGTATCGTCGGCGAGTCGCCATCTTCATTCATTAGCGTTATCGTCTCGCCGCGGTCTCCGATACCGGCCCAGCCGGTGAGCCGGTCCGCCGATCAGCGCCCGGGGGACTGGCTTAATGTTGAACGTAAAAAACCCCGAGATTCCATTGTAGATTTTTTTCTCTTACTTATTTTATTATGAGTACATGCTGTAAAAAATTGTTGACAACGAAGACGTAGTCTGAATATAGCAGAGTTGTAAAGTATACTAAATTCCATAAAAATATAACCCTAGCAAAATAACGAAATACTGTGTTAATATGTACATGCAATGTTATAACTCCTTTATGACATCTAACTCTGTCTTGGTGATAAATAGAGTAAACGAATAGATATATAGGAACTTGGTTATATTACAAAAAATTAACAATAAAAAACTGAAACATTTAAATAAAAATTTAAAAAAGCAATTTAACGGATTTGGTAGAGGGAAGTTCCTCAAAATGACAACAGTTTCGTTTATAACAGTTACGTTTATATCAACTAGAATTATATTCGTTACGTTTATATCAGTTATGTTTTTATCAGTTACGTTTTCAGATTTACAGTATTAAATCTTAAAATCTGTAAATCGAGTGTACTTTGTGCAAGTCAGCTTTTGAATTTAAACTCTTCTTAAAGACTGTAGACACATGTTTTAAGATACGCATTGCTATTGAAGAAAATTTATTAAAGAAACTAACTGTCATGTGGTGGTTTAAAAAATATTCCTTTTGGAAATTAATGGACCCGAAGATGATTTTTTTCCATATTCAATGCAACCTTCAATTCAATGACAACGGAGAGTTACAAGCCGATTTTGAAATAAAAATTCAAATGTAACATGTCAAGAACTGTATGTAAAGTTTCACGATAATCAGTTGAGTAGTCGAAAACTGAAACTGAAATAAACAGATATTCGCATTTATAGCATTGTTAAAATTAGTATAATCCTGTACATTATAAATAACGTTTATGTAAAAAATGACATTATCCAAAAATGTTGCTGGTAACATTATTGGCAAATTATAAATGTTTCTGGTAAACAATACAAAGAATACTGCGTAATTTTGGCATAAACCAAGAAAATGAAGTGATTATTCCGCGATCAGATCAGTCATAGTATACCTTTACAATTAACCAAACAGTCGCAAACAAACATATACTTTTGACAATTTAAAATCATTATAAATCGACGGACCTATCCGCGGACATCTTAGCGCGTTCAACGTCGTTCACGTCCCACAACTCATATCGGTCCAACATATAATGTTACTTTAGAAATTGATAAGGTCGACTACAAATGGAAAGCTCGTCGGGACGAGGCCGGCCGCGGGCTCGTTAATAGGATCTCTTTCACCTCGGCCGCTCTCGCGTGGGCGTCCGCCTCGCCAGGGGCCCGACGGATGGACCCCATCGCTACAAATAGCCGTATGCATGCGCGCTTAACGTGGGGCAAGAATTAAAATTGTATTTCTGTATTTGCTGCTTATAATTATGCTTTAAGATTTCGCTCGAGGTTAAACTTAACTTTTTTGTGAGGTTTTCTCTGTTGGACTGCTATTTCGACAAATTTAGTCTTTAGTATGTGTGGGCTTTAGTAACAATAAATGTAAAAACAAACAATTACTTCATTAAGTGACAACTACATACGTTATTATTCATAATAATGATAACTCATAACCGAGTTGTGCAGTTTTGCTACGAACATCTCTCTACAGAGTTGTAACTAGATTTTATATTATACGAATATAAACTTACAAACATATTTATACGTAAGTACATGAAAAGACCTTAATCTTAAATATGAACTCTCCATAGAAAAATAAAAATAAAAGTTTTAAAAATTACATACCCCGTTTTTATATTTTTTTTAATTAACGTTAAAGGCGGCGTGAAGTTTTGATACTTGAATTTAGAGATTCGTGAAATTTCTCAAATTTTTCTGCAAAAGAAAAGTGAAGTTGTTTTGACAGAAAGTTTTAAAATAAATAAAATGAAATATATCATGAAAGCCATATAAAAAAATACATTGACATTTGACATGACAGGTGAATCTCATTGTCGGATGATTTTTATTGCGCATTTTCACTGTTTTACACATGAATACATTTTAAAAACTATTCATTTTAGTCGAACTAATTTAATAATCTTGTCCCTGCGTATATTTTATTCACCAATTATATTTATTCGATTGACTTTATCGATTAAACCAAAATCGATATACATTATGTCAAATGTTACTATTATCATTCTTATATATATTGTATTGCATATATTAAGAAAAGAAAATAATGTTGCCAATCCAAATAAATAAAAACGATTGTGTTTGGAACATTTTATTCCTTATTTTCTAAATTAAAAATAAAAATAATCATGAAACGTATCGAAACATAATTAGCTATTTTTTTTAAATTTATTTTGAAATTTACGCCCCTACAAAATTTAAGCGTCTCCTTATCTTTTTCAAACAAAGCTACAATTTCCGGTGAAAACTGTAGACGATAAATACATTTTAATACATCTCCATTTACATAAACTATATTTAAGGCTAGCTGCGCCTATGATGTCGTTCGCATATAATTCATAAATTTTTTTCCCCTCATATTTTGATCCTGGATGTAAATTATTACCATACCAAATTTCATCAAAATCCGTCCAGTATATTTTATATGATACGCGTACGTATTAACGTACAGGCAGAAAGACAAAAATTGTAAAAACAGGTATTCTGGTTTTTATCACCATTACATACGCTAAACCAATCATTATTTTTAAAATATTTTCCTTGTACCGTATTCAGTTAATAGTTTTATTATATTTATAGATTATTTTATATTTATTAACACCGAAGATTAGAAAGTTCAACTTAGGGAAATTTTAAAACTATACTGTCCGAGCAATAATGGACCCCACATCATCACCAAATGAAACCTGTTCTTGAAATTATCGTGTTTTATAAGATTTTTCACACAATTTCTTGTTTATGACAACTTGCAAATACATTACAGATACGACCTTAGTATCTCAGAAGTTCTTAGTTCGCAAAAAAAAATATCAATCACAATTAAATGAAACTGCGTGATTTAGTATTATTTCTACTTTCTTTAAGTTCTTTACCACGACCTAGGTTTCATTGTATTACAACACCTTCAGTTGGGCTATTAGCAAAGATTCTGCTAATCTTAATCTTAAGTTCTTTACCACAACCTAGGTTTCGTTGTATTACAACATGTTCAGGTGGGTTATTAGCAAAGATTTTGCTAATAACCAACCTAAAGATGTTGTAATACAACGAAACCTAGGTCGTGGTAAAGAACTTAAAGAAAGTAGAAATAATACTACATCACGTAGTTTCATTTAATTGTGAATAATGAATTTCTACAAAATTAACGCTAAATATATTCAAAAATTATCAACGTAACATTTATAAACGCTGTACATTTAAAATATCTTAAACGACAATTGGCGAATCGACAGGAAATCGGCGCGTGCAAAAATGCCTTTCGATTAACCACTGTGTGTTTACATCTTACGGTAATTATAATTTCGAACGTTCACAGCGTTGCCGATAGCCCGGGCACCGAATATTAGTCCCTCTTTGTTGTAATATAACCGATTCGTCCTCAAAAACAAGGACAATAACGATCCAAATGAAATAAAAAAAAGCGAGCTTTTCGTGGATACCTCGGGACGCCTCGTTTAAAGCGAGCTTTTCGTGGACGGTTCGTTTAAAACCCCCTCCTACTTATCTCGCGTATGGGGGATTTGATAAAAGTTATTAACTTAAAAAATAATAAAAGCGAAGGTGAAAGAGAAGCTTTTTATTACTTCTCTTTTTTCCACTCATTCGACATAACACAGGCACAAAGTAGCCGGAGCCAATCGCGCGAGCCCAAATCCAAAATGGAGACCGGGCCAGCGGTCACATTCCTCAAGCCCGTCGCTCTTCCTTCTTCTTCCTTTTATTATTTATTTTAAATTTTATTTCGGATCTTCGCCTTTTTTGTGTTGGTGTTACGCATTCCGACCATAATGGCTGCTGCCATAGCGCACGGCCGTGTCTATTAAGACAGCGTTTGGCGGCTAAGACTATTATTGCGAAGTCGGATTCGGTCTGTTGTTTATGCGCTATTACTTTTTTTTAACCACCTGAAGCATTATCTTTACACAAGAGTTTTACGAGTATGTAGCGTTTTTATATATCTACGATGAATTGTAATTAAGTTCCGAATGCTTTCATAAAATAAATTATCTCTCTCAGATTTTAATTGCTTTTTAAACTTTTTTCTCATAAGAAGTTTCAGAAAATGTTTATAAATTGTTCGAGTTTCGTTTTGCGATTAAATTATAGCTGATTATGCTAGTGTTGATTTGTTGCTTAGATGTCACCTTTTGAATTATTATAAACAGAGCAATCTATACGTTTTTAAGTTGATATACCTCAAAATAAAAACAGAACCCTTGTAAGATAACTCACTGTCTGTCACAGCTGCTTTTCCCAGAAACCGTTACACGTGGAAACTTGAAATGTTGTTTACTGATAAACCGGCACAAATGTTAATAGCTCCAAAAATATTTTTATAAAAATTTTAGTGAGATGAAACCAAATTAATTTTTCGAATTTTTTTTTAATTCTAGGACCTCAAAAATACCTTTTTTATAATTTTAGACAGCGTCTATCTCCAGAGATATACTAAAAAATATGGAAAACTATGCACACACGGAAAATAGGGGGAGGTCCTATTTTCCGAAAATACTGAATCTAAAATTATAAAAATAAAATTTTTAGAAGTCTATGCAAATGTTATAGCAAAGCTATGGCGGTTATCCTAGTTTTTATTAATTTTTAAAAATATTCTTCATGTTTTAACACTTGTGAAAGATATAGTGAACAATGTAGCTATTTCCTGAAAAATTAATATTTCTAAATATTTTTATAGAAATATCATATATCCTTAAATATTTATCGGTACTAAACTTGTACGGGACTCTCGTAGTGCATGTTTTCGAGCTTGACAGTTTTTTTTAAACCGTCACTTCAGCCTTGATGACTCCATCTGAATCGAAATGCCCTTAATGTCATTACAATCTCCAACTCGAAACATACATAAATATTTAAGCAAAATACCTCAATGCTATCGATGTCCTATTGCAATGTCACCCTATAAATTTTACGAGACCAATTGTGGTGATCATATTTCCTCTTACGGAACAAAAATTAACATAAAATAATCGATTGTCTTGCGAAGGAATCGACGGCATTTCCCTTCTTGCCTTCAAACAGTGGTAATAACTTAATAATTTCATATTTATGCATAACTCAGTTTTTTCCCAATGGAATTGAGCGAGTGTTTATGATGAAGGAAACCTGTTTCGCACAATGCACCAATAAGGGAAACAAAGTAGCAATTTTGGGCAACGAGAGAGCGGATACTCCTTTTTGAGTTTTGACATCTTTTTCCAATTGTTTATTGCAGCTCTGGAGACATATCATGAATGATAGATGGAGAAAGATTATAAGTCAAGAAAAAGTAGTATAAGTGTAACTCTATTTCCGACGCATAATCCATCGAAATTGGCCTTGGTTACTTTTTGTTTTTAAATTTCCGATATTAGCTTGATTTTCCGATATTGAATGATATTTTAAGTAGTATAAGTGTAACTCTATTTCCGGCGTAGTATAAGTGTAACTCTATAGTAGTATATGTGTAACTCTATAGTAGTATAAGTGTAACTCTATTTCCGGCGCATTATCCATCGAAATTGGCCTTGGTTCCTTTTTGTTTTTAAATTTCCGATATTAGCTTCATTTTCCGATATTGAATGATATTTTATATTTTCAATTTTCCGTTGCATTACTTTTAATAATAAGGTTTTGATAATCTTTTATCTTAAATATGAAGTTTCGTATTTGTTGAAATCCGTGCGTTTGAAATAAAATTTCTGTGTGATGTGCTACTGGTCGTATCCCGTGATACCATTCGCATAAAATTAATAAAATTATCAGCTTCATGAGACACTTCCCAACCCCCCATCCCACCCCCCCCCCCTTCCGTCGAGATGATCAACAAATATATAATAAATAAGCCAATCTCTCTCTACCTTACACCATTAAAACAGTTTTTCCCAGCATGTGTGACATTTTTATCACAACTCTCTCCCTATAGATTGTACCTTGGTGATACGTAATCTGCAGTCCTCCTCAATATATGGTTTTTCAAAACAGTAGAAAATATGTATATGTGTACACACACACACACACACACACACATACACATATATAAATGTGGGACAAAGAAAGACATTACTCCTTAACTGAAAAATATTTGATTGTCATTAAAATAAAATTTAAAAGATGACTTTTGTAGAAAATTTAAAATAATATTCGTAATTATTTGTCATCTTTTTCGTACACACGATACTTGCGCACATTGTTCAGCGCCGTTCGGTGGAACAACACGCGAACAGCTGAAAATAATCGCCACTGCGGGTAAAATCCGCACTCCGGTCAAATATTGGGTGTGTTAAAAAGAGTTATGTGTAATATTCTTTTGCAATCAAATAGAAAAAGTGCGTGTCTTTTGTTTTATTACAACGACAATTTATTCCTTTATAGCCAACGAATAGCGTCTTTCTTAGTCCAGCATCTGTTCCCGGACACCGTGTATATGTATGTATAAATATATATATATATATATATATATATATATATATATATATATATATTATGTAATATAATTTGTAAACTTTCTTTATACCATCCTAAAATATGCGAAAAAATGCAAAAAATCATCATTTTGATTTAACATTTTTATCCACATAAATCATAACATTCTAATTTTGTCAAATATGTAATATTGTTCTTTTTATACATTGCTGTCAATACAATGGTGTTAAATGTCAATGAAATGCCACAAAGTTACCCTTCAATATTTTATCGATCGATACAAACAGATGCACATTATTAGAAATTAATAAGATTCAAAATTGCATGCCCTTAAATTTATCAGGTTCCAAATTATATAAATATTGACTAATATATAAATATTGACTAATAAATCATTTATTACTATAGCACATGCTGATTATATAAATATTGACTAAAAGATGTCAATGAAATGCCACAAAATTACCCTTCAATATTTTATCGATCGATACAAACAATTCTTCAGATACACATTATTAGAAATTAATAAGATTCAAAATTGCATGTCCTTAAATTTATCAGGTGCCAAATTATATAAATATTGACTAATATATAAATATTGACTAATAAAGCATTTATTACTATAGCACATGCTGATTATATAAATATTGACTAAAAGATGTCAATGAAATGCCACAAAATTACCCTTCAATATTTTATCGATCGGTACAAACAATTTTTCAGATACACATTATTAGAAATTAATAAGGTTCAAAATTGCATGCCCTTAAATTTATCAGGTGCCAAATTATATAAATATTGACTAATATATAAATATTGACTAATAAAGAATTTATTACTATAGCACATGCTGATTATATAAATATTGACTAAAAGATATCAATGAAATGCCACAAAATTACCCTTCAATATTTTATCGATCGATACAAACAATTTTTCAGATACACATTATTAGAAATTAATAAGGTTCAAAATTGCATGCCCTTAAATTTATCAGGTGCCAAATTATATAAATATTAACTAATATATAAATATTGACTAATAAAGCATTTATTACTATAGCACATGCTCATTATATAAATATTGCAAATTATATAAATATTGACTAATAAAGCATTTATTACTATAGCACATGCTGAATGTTCAATCTGTTTTAAATCAATTTGATTTATAGTTAAATCACAGAGTGCTAAATACCCTACTTCAGTTTTAAACCGGCGAACTTTGACAAACCAATTACACAATTCAAAACGTCAACATTCACCGATCTGTGCCACGGGACCTGCCACAAATCTCTGTAGGTACGTGCGCCCATCCATCATCGGCGCGCACGCAGGTTGGCTAGCAAAAAAGAGCAACAAAAAAAACTAAATATTAGACAACAGAACCAGGAATTATAATGAAAACGATTTATGGCCATTGGTAATTTGGGTAAAAGGGATGAAATATTTCATTAGCCCGGTGGCGGTCGGACGCCGGTACCTTGCGCGGACGTACCAGATGAACACGCACGGAGAACATACGAGCATGCACCTGTCCTTTGCGGGAAAGGTTATCCGTCTTTAGCAGCAGGTTTAAAAAATAATTTAAGCAATTTTATTAAGCATTCTTCGTTCGCTTACTGCACTACGTTAACCTCAGTCAGTGTGCCTATTTTTAAAGCTTTTTAGGCAATTTTCTTCCATAATTTCCTTAAAATTATGTAGCCACGTCTTTTATGATCTTTTGGATTTAATTTTTCCATTAGCTTTCTTCGTATGACATTTTTTACGAGTTTTATATTACCGATAATGTAATATATCATAATTCAATTATTAACTTTCAAAGCAATGTAGAGGTCTAGTCCATAATTTAAATGAACTGACAGATATAGCGTAGAGGATATGTCTTTATTTTGCATATATATTTAACATTTTCATGCACTTCATATATCGAAATAATTGTATTTTTCATTTCCTAGAAAACTGCAAAAAATCTTACGAAACTCGTATTCAAGCAAAAATTAATCTATAATATAATAAAATGGTACAAAACATTATGGATGTGACTCTGGAAAATACTAAAGTAAACATTTGGAAAATTTTACTTGTCTATACAGGCAATTCTAAAACATTATGCAGAATTCGTTATAAAACATTACGAAGAATGTCATTTTCAGTAGAAACCGATAATATTATTTAAACACCGTTATATTTAGATATAGTATCCTTTATTAGAAATATGTTTTCCCGCAAGAATCTTGAGCCATTTTTGCTATAAGTCCTCCATAATCGTTTTGCTGATTGTGTTTTTCGACTCGCCCATGACCTCTGCACACATCCATCCTTGAGGGCGTTATCCTGTCGCTGCATCCATTATTTTTGGCGGCTGCTGGTAAACGATGAAAAATACACTCGCACGCTAATGGTATGTGAAGTCAAATCTCCAAGGAGCGCGCGGCTGCGCCCGGCGAGCGTCGCTTCCATTTTTTGCTCCCCACTCCTGTCGACGCAGGACTTGTCACCCCAATTTCCATGGCGTTTTTTTTTCTCTTCTCTCCTCTTCTTCATCTTCACCCGCCCGGGGGAAAAGGCAATATCATACACCATTAGCAATTTTCTCATTTATCCGACCCCGCGTCGCGGCGTCGCCTCGCCCAAACAATGATTTACGAGAGGCTGGATGCCTCAACTTACCTTAAAGAACGCTTTGCCGCCGACCGAATGCGATGCTTTCGCGTGCTGAGTTCGAAATAATGATTCTTGCAGAAACATACGTTGACATTGTGAAATATTGAAACTCTTAAATGTGAGGAAAACAAAAAATAACCATCGTCGTTAACAGAAACATAACGAATACAATACCTAGACAAAGTTCATTCAAGCCAATAAAAGAAGATATCGTCTGAAGACGTTATGTTTATTGACACATTTCTTCTTATTAAATTCTATATTTATAAAAGCTTCCCTCTTGCAAATAAAGCATTTGTTTACCTGTCCAGATCCTATAATTCTTTTATTACTTTTAAGGGAAAATTTATGAAGTTAAAGTTTAGAAATCAAAAAAGTAAAATTACATGAGAAGTATAAAATTTTAACTTTTTGAGTACTGACTTACTTTAATTTTAACTTTGAAAAAATATTTTAATTAATAAGTAGTAGAAAATAATAAAAAAAATCTCTCAAGTAAGACTAAAACACACATAAGTACACACTCATTCCGTATATACGTATGTATATACGCTTTCAAAGTCTTATAAAGTTTAAAGGGAGCACCCCATTAACTACGATCTTGTTTCATTTGCTATTTCTCAGTGGAACAAACAAAACGATAAGTTGAGAAAGAAAAGAGTGCAGAAAGCCATGCAGAAAAAGTGCAGAAAGCCGTCTCCTTGAGATATATCACCGGAAGTTTTAAACAAAGTTTTAAATCTAACGAAAACTACAGATAAACTACTATTACATTTACTATTTAGATGGAAGCCAGACTATTCTTGTTGGTTCACAGATGGTCATATTGTTTCTGATTAAATTCAGTAGAGCAGCTTCGAAGATCTGGCCAAAAACTGATTTTTCCCACATATTCTTAGGTTCCTCTCATGCGCGTCCAGAAGCGAAAGATGATTTTCATATTGATGTTAGATTACGTTGACAGATCAGATTGTAGAGGTTTATGCTTATGCTGTAATAACTTAGATAAGTCTACTATTCTTAATGCGAAACCATTCAACCACATTTGTGACATAACATGAGAGTGATTTATTTAGTATTACGTTGTAAGTTTTCCATACTTTCATTAGTGTAACAACACATTTCCTTATTTTGAGAAAAATATTATTGTTTGTTTTTATTTGGCACACAAAAAACTGACGTAAAATGACCCAATTAACGTGAAATTTGCAACGTCATGTATAATATAGGGTCAAAAGAAGATTGGTCATTAAGCAATCCAATTGAAATTAAGGGAATTTACAAGTGTCTAGTATATTTTTGAGTTATTTTTTTAAATAATCATAGTGACATTAAAATAACGTTTTAAATAACTTTTCGCGATAAAAAAGAACCAGAATTAACGCATATATCTAACAATTACTTATTGTTTGATTTAAACATTTTAGTGCTACTAAATTATGTTGTATATTTACATAATCACAGAATAAATAACCAAAACCATTAATAAAGGAACTCTGAATAATTATTATAAAAAAGTGATTCAAAACAAAATAGGATCATGACTGCGTGACTTATTAACCATGTATTGCTGCAACAGGTGGCAAGTGCTCTTATAATTAACTAGCAGTTAATTAGTAATTTAATATATATATATATATATATATATATATATATATATATATATATATATATGTTATACATAAACATCTGCGTAGTCAGAAAAAGAAATACTTACTGCTCCAATAATACCAAAATATATAGTTCTAGCGCAGACTTAGATAAACCAAGATCAATAAAAACCCAACTCACTGTAACCTTTAACGCATTTACATCCACATTAAGACAATATTATTCTCTAATGCCTGTTTTTTTCGTTTTTTTAACGGATGCCTATTTTTTGGGTTTTTTTAAGGAATGCCTATTTTTGCGTTTTTTTAACGAATACCTGTTTTTCTTTTTTTTTTAATCTAAAATCTTACAGGAGAGTATTATATTTGAAATTATGCACATTTCATAATAATTAGCACGGAAGATAGTATGTTTATTGCGGATAAAGACAATATTATTCACTAATGCCTATTTTTGCGTTTTTTTAACGAATACATGTTTTTCTTTTTTTTTTAATCTAAAATCTTACAGGAGAGTATTATATTTGAAATTATGCACATTTCATAATAACTAGCACGGAAGATAATATATTTATTGCGGATAAAAAACAAAGCAACGATAAAATTGCTGCTATTTTTCTAGTACGTCGTTGATATTAAATATTAATATTATGTTAAAGTATCAGCTTGTTTGACATAAGCAGTATTAGGTTGATGCCAGTTACAGACCATCTGCTTTTGTTGGATAAAGTCGATGGTAGTGTCCATATAAAGAGGGAGAGGCCGACCTTTCTTTATTAGACTATATAAAACTGAACACTGGCAACTATTTAAAACAGTTTTACACTGTTGCCATAACAAAATATATGCGTCCTTTTTGCACTAAGACTTGCTTGTTAATAGCGGTATTCTTATGGCTGGTACCTGTTCTGGAATTAATTAATAATAGTAATAACATAACAACTGTTTTTTTTATTACAGCACTATTCTGCGGATGCATTTATCGATTAAATTTAAATTTTGTTATCGATTAAATTTTGGATATCCACACAATATAATTGACCATGACTAGTGAATTTATTGCTTCTAAACAAAAACTTGTAGTAAAACATGACAGATATTTAAACTTAATTTTAATTAAAAAATTTATAAAATAGTCCTAATGCGTACCGGGAAGCCCAAAGTTCTTGCTCCGTAGTCATTGCCCAAAATGATCTTCATCAATCACTTTAGATTTTTTCTGCATCAGTTTAGAAATTATCACGTGAAATTGCCTATTGGAGAACTGCTATAATTTTAAGCTTTAAATTTGCAAATCATATTTTCATATAAAATAAAACTGGTAAACCTGGCCAAGTGCACGAGCATCCAAGATTCTATACTTCGTTAGAAGAAAAATAGCTTTATTTATTATGTCAATAATATGACCTTCCTAGCGTAGTAAATATTTTATATCACCCAATATAATTAAATAGAGGAGGAACACATACTAAAATTATTCTGAATATCTTAAACACTGTGACATCTAGAATCGTTCTAATAATTTTCCTATAGGCCTCAAAAAGCCTATTTTTATTTCATTAATTTAGATTCACTAGTTTTGAAAATAAGGGGGCTGACATATTTTTTTTATATATTTTGCAGTATATCCTGAACATATACTAATTAAAATTATGAAAAAATATTTTTGGGACCCTTTACTACCTTCCAAATCACCACACTACACATGGAATTAAAAAATTAAATTTCGAGTAATTAGATTGACGCATTACGCCCCCTACTCCTCACGTAAAGTTTTAAGCCCATATATCTCAACACTCAACAAGTGTTGAGATATATGGTCTTAATTTTCTTTATTTGTATGCCAAATTTCAAGTATCAGCAATTAAATCGCATCACCTCAGTATTTCCTAATAAACAACAGTATTTTTCTGCTTTTATGATACTAAAAATGATACTGCATTGTAATCAATATTCCGCCCTTTTGCACAACGTGTGACAGGCGTCATGACATTGACAGCGAAATGACGTTTTTTGAATGAGTTGATATTACTTTTTTTATACATTGACCAATTAGGCAAAAAAGTTGTTGCATTATTTGTACGTTAATATTGCATCATTTGTCGATTTTGCGATTGAGTTTTTTTTCTGTATTTTTTCATTTGCGATATATATTGAATATTATCAGGAGTTAGACTATATAAAGTAATAAAAATTGTACTTGTATAATCAATGAATAAAAATGAGAAATGCTTAGTATTGAAATTTGTAATGGAAATGTATTTATTTTAGTAATATATCATTGTGTCTATGAACGAAAATCATCAGCAAGGTATAGAGGAGAGTACCGTTAATACTTTACTAAAATAATCAATATTTTGAATTAATTATCGTTTAGAAGTTTTTTTATAAAATTCTTAATGTTTTGTAAACAGTTCTTAGTAGTTTTCTTGAATTAATAGTTTACTTTGAATTGTTAGGTATTTATGGAAGAAAATACTATTAATTTGTAGCTTCAGAAAATGAGTGTAGATCAAAAAGTTCGAGGAATGGGGTAGAAGGAAGGGCAAAAAAACTTGATATTTTTCCTATCCAGTATATTTTCCCTTAACCCTAATGCATTTACCGGATATGTCAATTAATTTATTTATACTCTCTTTTTTTCTCTTTAACTTGAAAATCAACTGAAATTGCAGACGTGACCTCTTCATCATCGCTATTTTTTTCAACTACGCTCCTTTTCCATTTTTGAGAACAATAATAGTCACAGAGGCCAAGTCTAGACTATAAGGTGGATGTTGCAATACTTGAAAGCCGCAGTCTAAAGGACAGCCATCGCAATATGGTCCTTTTGTACAGGTGCAATATCGAACAAAAGCAGCAGAACTTTCGCTAATTTCACTTGCCTTTTCTCCTTCAATGAGTCTTTAAACTACTCCAGTAGACCACTGTAGTACTCCCCGTTATAAATAAACTTATTTTTGAAGTTAACGCACAGAATACCCTCTGCTTCCCAGAAAACCGTCGCTATGACTTTTTCGGCTCATCACGACACTTTAAACTTCGTAGGGGTTGGGATTTCCTTTTTATGCCAATGCATGGACTCCTGCTTAGGTTCATGATGGCTTTAAAGTTAACGATCGATGTTAGCTCAGAGGTTGATACAATTAAGCTGAAAATTGGCACATGTACCCCTAATGAGACGCTCAGTAGCAACTGTATGAATAAGCAACCCCACCTTTTGCCCTCTCCAATTCGCGAACTTTTTCATCCACATGCGTAAATATTGTATTTCAAATGTTTTGCAGTGTTTCAAAGTTACATGAAAATTTTGCAAAATTATTTTTTTCAGTACAATTTGAATCGCCAGTAAAACAATTCCTGGAAGGTTACTTTATTCATACTGAAGGATGATGATAATGCTTTTTTACATATTTCCTTTATGTTAAACAATATATAATCTTGATATTTTTTACTGTCAAAATACCAAGCCGTCGTTAAAAATGTTTTGAATATTTTAACTTGATCCGAATAGGATATATTTACTGTCAAATTAAACAGATCGAGAATGGGCAATTCTCCCCAAATACTGCTATGCTAATGCCCCAAGTTCAACGCATATTTTTACAGATTTATTGCTATTCTCTTAAGAAATAAAGAAGTTGATCAGCGACTTATTTTTGCTTTTTTTCAATTTTTTATTCAAAAAAGTTTTTCATACATAAATGAACGTTATGTTTTTGCAATTTTCATCTTGCAAGCTTTAGTTTGGTAGCGCACGATGGGTCTTTATAGATACGATGTAATTGACAATAAAACAAAATTTATGATTATATGTATAACTACTCTAAATAACCTGTAAAATTTCGGATCAAGTTTTTAACGTATGGTCCGTCTATATTTGGGTAATTGCTAAGGATAGCTGTATCAATATTAAGCTCTCTACTTTATATGGTCTTTAAGAACATAGACTGCCCAAAAACCGGAATTACCAGATTCCATATGTGCTGTTGTTCTGTTTTGATACGAAATAAAATAAACGAAAAAAATGTAACGTATTAAAAAATCTGTACGATTTCTGCATTTAAAAGTGATATGATGGAGAATCAATGGACGGACGTTGTGCGTTTTCTTTTAATCTCGATATTGCTTAAGATTTGATCAACTGTGATACCAGGAAGAACAATATTACGTATGAAAGCATTACTACTGTATAAGCACTTATAGAACCACTACTACTTTGTGAACACTTATGGAAGCATCTACTGCTGTATGAACACTTATAGAAGCGTTTACTCTTGTATAAGCACTTATAAAAGCATCTGCCACTGTATAAACACTTATGGAATCATATAATACTATATAAACACTTATGGGAGCATCTACTACTATAAAAGCTCTTATAGAAGCATGTACCACTATATAAACACTTATGGAAGCATCTACTACTGTATAACCATTTATAGAAGTATCCACCATTGTGTAAACGCTTATAGATGTATCTACTACTGTAAAAACACTTATGGAAGCATCTACTACTATATAAACACTTATGGAAGCATCTACTACTGTATAACCACTTATAGAAGTATCCACCATTGTGTAAACGCTTATAGATGTATCTACTACTGTAAAAACACTTATGGAAGCATCTACTACTATATAAACACTTATGGAAGCATATACCGTTATATAAATACTTATAGAAGCATCAACTACTGTATAAAACCTTATAGAACCATTTTCTATTGTATAAACGCTTATGGAAACATCTATTACTGCATTAACGCCCACAGTCTTTGAAATAATAAAAATAAAGTAATGTGAGATTATTTAAGTTATGTTAAACTTAATTGTGGTTTAGAAGGTTCAGACAACTATTTTGTGGGAATTGAATCTTCTAAACCACTATTTAAGTCTAACATAACTTAAATGATCTTACATTATTTTTTTCCACTACCGACTTAGGGAACAAAAGTTAGTTCCATTATTTTTTTTAGAATTTCGTAACTCAAACGGGAAAAGGATCCCTTACAGTATCACTTCGTTGTCCGTCGGTCTGTCTGTCAAGACTCTTTTTCTCAGGAATGCATGGAGGTATCAAGTTGAAATTAACATCAAATACTTAGGTCCCTTAGAGCTGTAAAGAAATCAAGCTTCTAAGTCAACGCAAGCAGGCGCATATTTTGACACTAACAAGTAAATCAAAACCCATACAGTACTTCCCGTTGACCTAGAATTACGAAATTTGACAGGAAGCAAGGTCTCAAAGCACAGTATAGGAAAAAATTGTTAATTTGTAGTTATATCACATAATTTTTTTTTTCAAGTTGTGCCTGTAAAATGTGTAGTAGACAATTAAAAAAATATAAATATTGTGTAAATAGTTTAATAGGAATATTATGTACTGACCATTAAATGTTTACAAATGCCTAAATCTATACAGAACACTCGTAGCGCGAGTTCCACTTGTGCTTGATAGGTTTTTGTTTTTGGTAATTATAATTTTTTTACAGAATTCACCTTACACCTCACAAAACTTATTTACGTTTCAAACCTCGTTGTCGTTCCGAGATCTCCTCTACTCGCAATCGTACATCTTCGCGCCGAAAAAATATAAAAAAATAAAAAAAAACAAGTAACACACGAGCGCATCCAACGGCGCAGGTATCGCCTGCTCGGGGGCGCGGCGCGGCGGGGGAATACGCCTCGGATGAGGGTAATATTTTTTATTGCATATTTTCTTGAGGGGTGACAGGTCGGGTTATTACAATTTGGGACATTATGAATATTGCCGCCCCGACGGGGGATGCGTCCGTGTGCGACGTCTTATTATTATTATTATTATTATTATCACATTTCGCACAGCTCTGCGGACAATTGCAATCAACTCGATGCCTCCGATCGGGTCCGATTGCGATGTTTCTTTGTGATTAAGTTATTAATTCGAAGGGTTGGTGGTGAGTGGAGTGGGGGGTAGCGCTACATGTGGTCCATCTGGAGAAAGTTTGCTGGTTAGTGTTGTCAACCAGATTACCCGTCGATAAGTTGGTGATCATCGAGGCTGTTACTGAATATTTGTAGGAAAAGTTTAGATTATTAACTTGAAAATAATGGTGGGAAATTTTTAGTTAAAAAAGGGGATTTCGAATCGATTTAATGACGTGAAACTTATGAATAACGTAAAGTATTATATGTATGAAGCGAACAATTGAAGAGGCGTGGATAGTATTCCGCGGTGCTGACAGTTACGGATTAGGTCGGTTGTCATTTGGAACTGTAATTTTTTCACTTGACCAAAGGAAGAAAAAAATAATCAATTGGCCTTATTTTTCATTTTTTTTGCTTGTTTTTTATTTTTTTGTTTATTTTTTAAATTGTTTCTTAAAACAAAATCACAAAGGACATTTCACCCTTAAATGCATAATATTCAAATTTTCGAAATTATTATAAACCGATCCTTTCACGTTTGCAGCTCGTCAAATATTGAATATTTTGTACTACTTTTCGAGGTGACCACGGTTTTACTTTTATCAACTGTGATAAGATAGGAAACTTAAAAAAAACTTTTTGCCATAACTTTCTCTTTCGCGTCATCTGTAAAGTATAAAAAAACAATTTATTATAAATATAAATACAGTAAGAAAAATAATATAAATTTTATTTTTCTTACTGGGAAGGGGGACAATTGTAAGAGAAAATAGAGAGAAAGAGAAAGTGTGTGAGAGGAATATAGACAGATGAATAGAAGGATACACGTCAAGAAAATTTGGAATAAAAAATTTCACTTCCAACGTTGTGGAAGCCACACACCTTTTTATCTACCTAATATTTTACATTTCAGAAAATATTTATATGTGAAACTTAGGCAAAAACTAAAACGATATCAATCAATTGGTTACTGCTAAACCATTAATATTCGTAACAATATGTGTTATTATAAAGACCCGCCTGTTTGTATGTACGTACATGATTTGGTCACTAACTGTTGAAGGGTTATTGTTCCAATTTTTTGCGAGGAAAGTTTAAATTAATATTTTCTCGAAATGATAATTTTATAAAATTTATGAATATTTTCTGGAAATTACCCGACCTGTCATAATTAATAGCTTTGAAGGTAGAAAAAAACTATTTTTTCACGCGCTGTTTATAGATGGCAACAGTATATGGCAGGGTCCCAATTAAAAGAAACTACGTGATTTAATATTATTTCTACTTTCTTTAAGTTTTTACCACGACCGAAGTTTCGGTGTATTACAACATCTTCAGGTGGGCAATTAGCAAAAAGCAGGTGGGCAATTAGCAAAGATCTTTGCTAACTGCCAACCTGAAGATGTTGTAATACAACGAAATTTAGGTCGTGGTAAAGAACTTAAAGAAAGTAGAAATAATTCTACATCACGTAGTTTTATTTAATTACGAATAATGAATTTCTACAAAATGAACGTCAAATATATTCAATATAGCAAGTTTTAAATTAATAAAAATGATACCTCTATTTTTATCATTATGTAAATATTTAGAGAAAGATCCCTTTATGTCCTTTTGTTTATTCGATCTCAATACGGGTTAATACATTTTATCATCATCATATATATTAATACGCTAAGGTTAAGATGTTACATTCCCTTTTTAGAAAAAACCTCACAACTAATCCACATAAATTATATATAATTTTATAGATAATTGCTTGCTCTACCGGCATCCACAACTAAAAAATTTATTATTGCTATTGTTTTTGCAAATTAATTAATTATTAAAATTATATACACAAAACAGCAATGCTGCCATCTAACGGCTCAACGTCAATACGATTGACGGTCGGTAAAATTATTGTTTAATTTCAAATCCACTCACGTATAAATAAAGTGGTGCTTTAGCTCAATGCTTTTGATACTTGCGCCTCTATATGTCAATTTTAGTAAAATATTTGTTTGATCTGTCATCTGAGCTTCATAATGGAATAAATAATGCGAAGACTTCGCACGGGTCACGCTAGTATTTAATAATACAACTATTAGCAGCTGTAACACAATGTGTAACACAGTATGTTACAATTACTAATAGTTTTACATTATGTTACAATTACTATTAAATATAAAATAAATGCAATAGAAAATATTCCAATTTAATTTTTACTTGCCACTGACTACGACAAAGATATCAATGGAACATAGGATACACTTCACGTGAGCTACATATGTACCAGCAAGAGCTCTGACATTTCTGACAATTGACTGAATTCTTCACATAGCCATTGTTACCTATATATTTTAAATAAATTAGGTTAAAAATTAGGGTCAGTTACATAAATATCCCTTAAATAAATATTGTTCAGATTTACAAAATTTAAAATAAGACTAATATTCAGATTTTGTTTTTTTTTAGGCAAATGGTGCGGGCGACGGGAATGGTCATCGCCGCCGGATGTGGCGCGACGGGTTTATTCTTCCGTCTTCCTAGGCAGCCCCGGTGAATACCCAGGTAAATACAATCTTCCTCAAGTTATCCTTATTATATTGTATTATTTTTTTGTTAATGTGGTTGAACATGAGTTGCAATGGAAACAACACAGACATATATTCGAGTCTATATATATGTATATATATATATATATATATATATATATATATATATAATATGTATATATATATATATATATATATATATATATATATCCATTCAAGAGTCCATAAATACGTTATTATCCTTATTTATTATCCTTATATTAAAGTGTTAAAGTTATTACGTGGCAAATTTAATTATCTGACAATCGGAAACCGGAAAGGTAACTTTTAATTATTTAACCGGAAATGCTTGTAACACGAACTTTGAATTATGTTTTTTATATTAAATATATTAACGTTCTTGGTACAAACAAAAAATACGTTAAAAACATTTCTATAAAAATGTAAAAAATTAAACTCTCCTCTGAAACTATATGATTTATCTCAATACCATGAGTGATATATCGATTAATCTTTACTTTGTTTTTACTAAATTACTTCGTTTGTATTCTACCCAAATAAAATTTTCTGTAATAGAACAATCACAAAACTCTCCTTAAATAACTCAATTTTACTCAAATATATTTTTCAATGATGAAAGACAGTCAGAAAACTCTACAACAACTCAATTCTACTCAAATAATATTTTAGGTTACAAAAAAGGATCACAAAACTCTACTCAAATGAATTTTTCAGTCAGTAACACTTTTCCAGTGATGGAAAACAGTTTTTCCGTGTCAGATACACGGTAGATAAAAAAAATTAGTCACGCTACTATAAATAAGGCCAACTTCTTAAAGAAAAAATGTAAATCTTTTTAAATACAATACCTTCAGTATCTTTACTACCAAAAGGCATATTTTCGGCTTTTTGACATAATATTGATAAAAATTGTATTGACAACTTATTTTGATTAGGAAGCCTCTTATAGGATAGATAGTGTTATGAACACAATGGCGCTCTGTTCAGCCCCTCCGAGTACTGAATTCTGAAAAATGTCCACGCACATGAGTGCGAAACTAAATATTAACGTATGCATTTAATAACATACTAAGTTCGTGCTTGTATGAAAGTATGTGATACGTGTTCCCACAGATTCTGAGACGATCTCTGAAATATACTCGTGTCGCATTCTGCACGCATCGTCAACCATACCTACGTGCCCGTCTCGTACTAGCGACGTCGCGACCGTGCGATATGATCGGCCAACCGATATTGTGAAATCTGAGACGACACACGTTACCCGCAGTGCCGGGGGTAGCGTACCCGCAGACGGTCCCGGCACTTTGCGGGCGTGGGTAAAGATTAGCAAATAAAAAAACGAGAAATAACATCATTTTATTTGCGCCAATTCATTGCTGTGCTTTGGTGTGTCATTTTTTAAGAATTTAACAATTTCTTAATTTCCGTCTGTATGTCCGTTTTCTATAGCTTTAAATATTTTATGATCTACCGTAATGAAAAACGTATCAGGTACCTACGGATAGAACACATACTGCAAATCTCCATAGAAACTTAGACACATGTATAAATATGTGGCTTTTTGATATTACACTGTATTTGAATTATTTATTTATATATAAAAAAAACCATGTCCAACTTACAGGTTACCTCAAAGCGTTGTACATGTGCAAACACTAAAAGAACAACAATTTACATTACACATAATAACATAATTAATAATTCATAAAACATAAAAAAAACACATTAATTGAAATTACATATAAAACTGAATAATTATCAAATGTGAACTACCAAACAACTCCTTCGTCATAATCCTAAAGCAATCAATTGAGCAGAAAAAAATATCAAGATTCGGCGCCATTGGCAATATCTCGTTGATTAACAACATCAGTGCGTTTAAAACTGGTGAACGCTGCAGTAAATATGCGTGCGCGCTCTAGGCAGATGAAATAAACTATGACTCCGTCCCCTCACGTAATAGTTAAGAGCTTGAAGCGTTACCAAACCCAAGATTGATTAAACTATTTACATAATCTATATAATGTTATCTCCCCAGAGTAGGTAAATAAATACATTGCCTGATACATATCTCGCAGGCTCGTAAATAGCACGAATCTCACGAAAGCCATGAGATGTGGAATCATACCTATAAACTTCGATGAACTTCTGGTGGCATTTTTTTTTTCTTTCATAATTTTATATATTTTTGGGGATATTTTCTGCAATTTTTATAAAACATCATCTAGCATAGAATTCTAAAAAAAATGCTTGCTGTTTCAAATGGTACACGTGAAATACCACAATACACATTGTAGAAAACATAAAATTTAATAAAATATTTAAAGGGTTCTATTTGCCCCCCTCAAGAATTTCCATGTTATTGTAAATATTTTTGAGTGCTAATTATTGAACTATTTGTTATATCTATTTTATTATATAGAAACTGATTTGTTAAATCAGTTTCTATATAGGTACAATACCAATATCAAAAGGAATTTACTGCATCAAACAATTTCTGATGAATTAGGGTTTTTCCCTTTTGAGGTACGAAAACTAAAGAAAACAATATCGCGTGCGACGTTAAATATATGCTTATTCTTTTCACCTACCGTAAATCAAAAAAATTACTTGTTCCATCCAGTGGTATATTATTGGATTGAATATTGAAAATGCATTTTCCAAAATTTTTTTTATTCTTTTTGTTATTTCAACCAGGCGACGTGATGATTCCTAATTGATTGCTATGGGATATCCCTTTGCTTTTTCAGTTTTCGTGATTCTTCAATTTCAAAATATATATTAGTTACTGCTTTGACTAATAAATAATAACTTTCGAAAAAATCGTAAAAACATTTTTTTTTAATTTAAAAATTTCCCATCTGTCATGCTTTTGTCGAAAAAATATTCACATTCTACTTTTCAATAACTATAAATACGTCCCCACGTATTGTATACGGTACAGAAATTGTAAGTTTATTTTAAATTATATTATATACATGTATATAATTGATCATCAAATAAATATAGTAACAGGGTGACTATTTTTTTTAAATATCCGCGAACGATGACAGAACTATAATTTATCTCAAAAAAATTAATTTATATAAAAATACAAATTAAACTATTGCAATTTTTTTATATATGTAAGAAAAATTGTCACAGCAATAATCTATTAACAAATATTAAATAAATTAGCATAAGTCCGTAAATATTTGTAAATACTTAACTTTTTTCTTTGATATAAAAGTTCCCTTAAAAGTACAAGTAATTTTTGTAAAATAAAAAAAAACAGGGTTCTCGTTTATAAAAAAACTTTAATAAAAAAGTACCTAACATTAATGGCTTAAGTTAGTTATATACCTGCCATTAGTATACACATACATATACCTTATACATATAAAATGTTAAAAAATTAACCCAAACATAACTAACTAAAGAACCCCATCAATTTTGTTCTACCAGTACTTGGCCTATATTATTAGCATGAGAATAGTCACTTCTTATAAAAAAATTGACGAACCCTTTAAGTACTTTATTTTCCCATAAAATTACCAATGCTTGAAACTGCTTGCAAATATATCCACGCCCCCTCAGCTAAGACAGGGTAAGCAAAGGGCAAACCAGGCGGCAATATCCTCAATTATTGTAATTCGAAAATACCGAGCCATAAAATCGTTACTTTACAACCCTTAAGCAACACTTTTATTTACACGTTTAATCATGTCCTATTAATAACTTAAGTAACTTACATTTATCAACATCTACATGAAGCGTAAACCTTAACAAAAATACAGTTGCATATAAAAATTGTAATATATTTTCTTTACTGTCCAATGTTTCCACTTTTTCCTCATATTCACAGTAAGACGAGTCCTCATACGCCATCTTTTGTTTTTAAAAACAAGTTCTTACGTGGCCTTCTTTCAAATTGTCCTCAAACCAATCGCGTGTGTCTTAGTTTTCTTTTTCCTTACATTTACTCACTATGTATTTAATAGTTTTCCTCTAGCTATTTTGCTATTATCTATACATTGCTAAAGAAAAATAAAAACACGAAAAATCGCAAAATAAATGATCTGTATGAACAGTTAAAAGTTATTTAGTTAACATTATTAAACTAAGGTAACCAACAATTTAAGTACCCGGGAGATACTAAGATTATTTAAGTGTCTATTGTACGTTTGTGTGATTAAATTTAGAAATAAAATCTCATATGTATATATAATACACTAATAAGAGCCAATAAGCCACCTTAATATGTCAAATTTTGCAAATGTTATTACTAACAAAGCGAAGAAATAGATAAAAATATCGACAGAATCCAAGAAGGAAGAACCCATAGACATGGGAAAACTTTTATGAAAACGTGTATTAGAAAGAGCGGAGCGAAAGAATAGGCGGTATGATACAAAAGGGTTCTGTTCTGCCATCACTACCTAGGGTAATAAATATTTGGTAAAAAAACCAGCAAATAATCCTATGGCAATGTTTCTTCCCATTTCACTTCTAAAATTGTTGAAACAACCAAAAGTATAACAAATACATTTTTTTATGGTTTATTAAACAAAGAATTGTGAGAGTAAAAAACCAAAAATACAACAAACAAAAGTTTTTTATCGTTTATTAAATAAAGATGTGTGAAAATAAAATAGATACAAACAAAGATACAAACAGCAGAAAGCAGTTAGATAGGGCAAGAAGATCCGCACAAAGCGTAGACCAAAAACCATAGAACATTTAAGTATAGACCCTAAAATAGTCACCGTACACGACAAAAGGGAGTGTTTGTAGAAAATTATTTATAACAATTAAAGAATTTGAGAAAATGTCCCGAAAATCAGTAGGCTTCTTTTCTGTTAGTTAGCCAATCGATAAAAAAAAAGAATCACGAAAATTGGTCAAGAATTACGACATGTAACATATCTTCATACGTACATATAAACGTACATGTGTAAGAACGTACGTATATGTAACATTAGGATCTGTAGCATATCTTCATATGCACATACGTACATATATACGTACATGTGTAAGAACGTACGTATATAAAACATTACGATATGTAGCATATTTTTATACGTACTTACGTACATACAAACATACGTATGTAAAGATGTTCGTATATATGTACGTATGTACCTAAATGACATGCATGTCTGTAAGAGAAGCAGGTCATTTTGCAAAGATAAATTAAGATCAAAATACATATTTTAGAAAATTAAAAAAATTGTATCGGCTTTTAGAAGAAAATTTCCCTTTCAAAACTCACTGGGCAACAATAAAACATGTACCCGCAAACAAACAAACAAAACAAAAAACATTTGCGAATGCCAAGGTGTTTGGTTTATTATCAACTAATTGTATTATTAATTGAAAAAAAATATATACATTTTAAAAAATTACATTCTAGGATTGGCATATTTATGTTTTTATATAGATCAATCTGATAACTAAATTCATTAAAAATATTTTGAATTACTCCTGTTATTACCTTTATAGATAATAATTTTAATATATTATCTACTGTAAAAACTATTTTTATCAATATTTGAAAATGGTATAAACGAGCAATAATTTTATAGGACAATCTTTATCAGAAACTCTCTTAGATAAAAGAAAAATTTTTATCGAGTTTGATTCAAGCTTTCACCATTTATAAGCAGACATATATCAAAAACACATATATACATATATAGACGCAGTATTTTATATAACATAAACATAGATTGATAAAAAAGAATTAAATGTATAACGGCAGTTTAAAACTTATTTATTACCTATCCGCTGGAGCCATATCGTCAACCCCTGTATCCAAAAAACTAACATAAAACATGTCCCAAACGAAATGTGAAACGTTAAAAACGGAAAACTAAACGGGGTAACAGACGCCAACGCACACCCACCCCCCTCCGCTCCTTCGTGTTGATTAATTTCAATGTCACACACAGGTGTTATCATTTCAGCATATCAGCGAATGTTTTGAACTGTAGATTATGAAATCCGTGTTTACGGATCGTAAAACTTTTCAAAAACTACAATTTGCGTTCGAAACCACAACAAAAAATTTATATATCAATCAATTCTAACTAAAATTGTTATTTTAATAACTTGAAACTTCTACACCCATACATTGTCAGCACTATATTTTAATAGATGTAGGTATTAGTCTGATATAAGACGAACCACCTATATACAGTGTTCCAAGTTTATGACACCAAAATTAGTTTAATAATTCTTGAATTTGTCGCGTAATAACGATTAAAAATACGGACGGAAGTCTGAAATTAAAAAAAATAGTTGCTACCTAAAAAAGTACGATTTATTAAACATTTTTGAAGTCGTATACCAAAAAAATAGCTAACAATAGTTAAATTGCTAGCCTATGGACGAAAAAACACTAGGTAAATAAAAATATAAAAACTATTCAAACAAAAATTGTCATTATATGTTATAAGTATTGAAAATAATAATTAAGCATAAAAGTCTCGTTTCAACTCGCCAAAGACAAGCGCGTCGATATTTAAAAGCATAGATATTTAGATGAAGAGCTATCTATAATTTGTAAGTGGATACAAAACACATGTTGACAGATTGTGGGAGTGGGTAAAAGCCATAAATAACGTCGCTTCACCCCATTTTTTAAACCAACTTCAAAATGTCCAAACATTCACTTTCTAGCAAGCGGGAATACGCACTAAGTTGGTTTGTTGTTGGTCATAGACAAAAAAGAGAAAGAAAGCGGAAACGGCCAGTACGTACGAATAATGTTTTCCAATAGAGGTTTATAAAAATATATATACATATAAACACTTATTATAACCTAAAAATAATATAAAGAAAGTAAGGAAAACTTCAATCGTTTCGTGAGCGGAAATGTAGTGAGCACAAACAGATTTAACTATAATATGTTGATCAAGTTTTAGAACGCTCATAATCAAACACTAAATGTAGATATGACACCGAACGTTCCCAGTTAATCATAGTTAGTAGCTAGCACGTATACTTAACTCCAAACTAAAGTCCAAAATAACTAAGTGAGACATAAATCCATCGCTAGCCACGACGGTTATCTCACAACAAAGAAACGCTGATAACTTCCCACACGCCGACATTGCGATCTGTTGGCAAACCAAATATTGACAAAAAGTTAAATTGCGAACAAAATAACGACGTAAACGAATGCCATAGTTCTTGCGGAAAAGGCGAACGTCAATATTTATGATAATTATCACATATCAAACTTGCCTCCAAAATAAAAACATCGAAATACCATCTTACAAATTTCACAAATTACGACTCCAACACCATCTATATATAAGCAGCTCAAAACAATACGCCTACTCGCTCTAAACATCGCTACGTTTCATTCACGCCTCCCTCGAAATTATCCAAAAAACAACGCTCGCTCCCTCGACAAACGCCGTGTCTTCTCGCTCGCCCTCTCGATTCAAGTCGTTACAAAAACGCGGCAGAAAGAGATAATGTTCAAAAACGCGTTGCCCTCGCGTGCAAACGTGCGCCGTCGGGCGCGAACGGGATAGATATCGGAGCGTAGGGCGGTAAGTGCGAAAGAGTTAGTAATATTTATGTAGCCATGGTTACCGTATAGCATATACGCGCCTAGCTATGGCGACTGCGCGACAGCGCGCAGTCGTACAAGCGCGCTCGTAGTAGGACGTGGGTCGTAGCGCGGTGCGTGCGACGCGCCGCGCGCGCCACGGTTTCGCGTCCGTAATGACGCTTTTTATTACCGAAACAACTTTATTAATAGAGTTGTATGAAACCATAAACAATTACCTAAAATGATGCATGCTCCTCGCAGTCTTGGAGAGGGTACTTATATATTTTTATTGTCGTAATAAAATTATTTTGATTAGCCTCTTGAAAGATGGGTATTATTTTGACAATAGAATTTAGGTAGTTTTTTTTACTTGTTTTTTCTTGAATTTAATTTCTTATATGCAAGTAGACGATTAAAGCCGACGTTGGTTCTTTGTTTGGTATGCGCGTAACGTACCTCGCTGAGCGTATAGATACTGTTGGCGCGTGTGTAGACACAAGTGGATCGTAGGTCGGTCGGTGCCTAGAGGCGATGCGGGAAGCTATTACTCGACATGCGCACGGCTTATGATACGTCTCAACGAAAGAAATAAAATGCTCGCCCGCTCCCTCCGTCCGATATGCTCTAAATTATTAACCTGCCGAGGCGCTCACGGCTGCGGACCGCGCCGTGTTTGTTCAGGCAGAGCTGGCCGGTTGAACGTTGCGTTATTCGGTTGCGGAAGATTGCGCCGCCGGAGCGGAATGGATTTTATAATATTTGATTTAGACATTGTTGGGGCAGACGTTGCTGCGCTGGAACAGGTTGGGAATGAGTACAATGTATGCGTCTGTTACGCGTTTGCGCCTGTTTCAATGCACGGAGAGTGCACCCGCTCAGACGGAGTTTACTTAGTTTGAAACTTGGTCGGTTACAACGTCAACTATTTGGTAGAAAATTCAGTACATCTGTTATAACTTTCCGGTAAGTTTTATTACTTACCGTGTTCGGTGGGCGACGAGAATTTTGAAACGTTATAAAAATACGTACACCATATGTTAACCAAAAACCAGAAACTCTGCGTAAACTAGAAAGCCCAATTCCTATAAAAAGCTCCTGATAATTAGGTATTTTTCTACCTTGTTTTATATACCTACTTCTAATGTGAAACGTATACAACATGGAAACTTTATTCAGCTTTGTATCGTCCAAGTGTTAATAATTTTGAGCCCAGTCTTGAGAACAGATCTTAAAATTGTCTCAACATTTCTCTTTCTCAATTTTGAAGAACAAGTCGAGGGTTCATTTAGCTCTTATTAACGTCGCGTTCGCTGTGTGTATTTGTTCTAATTTTTGTTGAAATGTTACACAATAAAAGCGAATAGGACGTAATGCGGAACGGATTCAGTAGTAATATGATTTTATATAAAACGTTTGAGTTAATAATCTGAAATCGTTCCGGTAAGAACAGATCTTAAAATTATTTCGACGTTTCTCTTTCTCAATTAAAGAACAATTTAAGTGTTTACTTGACTCCTTATTAGTCCCAATTTTCATAGATATGTTACACGCTAAGGGCGAAAAGATGTGAATGTAGTCTTAATAAGTGTTCCTGAAAAGCTTTCAATAATAGAATATTTCGAAATTTCAGTAAGAATGGATTTTAAAATTATCTCAAAATTTCTTTTCTCAATTTTGGAGAACAATTTAAGAATTTACCGGTGTCACATTTAATGTGCTTATTTGTTTTAATTTTTGGAACTTATGCTAGTGTCACATTTATTGTGCTTATTTGTTTTCATTTTTGTTGATATGCTACACATTAAGCAAGAAGAGAAATGAATGCAGTCGCACTACGACTTTTTGGAAAAGCTTTGAATAGTGGAGTAATCTGAAATTATTTTCGATAATGCTACACGGGATGGCGTATTACTCCCACTACTTACATCACTCCAATATAGCAAACAATGTACATGAAGAAAAATATTATAGTACATAATAGAGGTACATAATATAGGAGGTACATAATATATACAACGTAAATATTATGTATCTCCAATTACACGAAGCGCAGAGGAGATGTAAAGAAATATCTTACAGATTGCAATTCTGGACCATATTCATTATATATTCTTTCCTCGTATATAGCAGAATAGAATTTAATTATTCCTCGAAGTTTAATTGTTGAAAATTGTCGAAGTTTAATTGTTAAAAGAATTTAATTATTTCTTATTCCTCGAAGTTTAATTGTTTTAAGCAATTACTTTAGGCGGTTTGGGCAGATCGCCATAATAGTTACATACCTTTGTCAATGTGTTACATTAATATTTAAGAAAATATTTTTAGGGCAACTCAACTGACCATACCTCCTGCTCATACACAGTTATAATAAGAGCTCAACATTACTTCTTTTTATCATAAAAATTTAAATAATTATGCGATTATTATGGTCATTTCTATTATACGTCCAACGATACAACGTAATTATTGTGGTTTGGTAGACAAAAGGAATACCTACTATTCATACAAAGCAACTTATTAACTGTGCCTTTTTGGCTTCAACAACGATTTTCTTTTTGTTTAATAAAAAATTAACACATCGTTATTAATGAAGATTTAATTGGGCAATCCTCTTGTGATCATATTTTTATCTCCGTATTTTTACACCCTCATCTATGATGTCGCATCAAAATGTTTAATGGTTCTTGACTATATCGGGCAAATGATTCAGTTAAATACGTCATTGATCCGCTTCTCTTTAAACTCATACTTAGGAAGAGAATTTAATCTAATCCAGCCTTCGATCCGAAAATGAACAAAGTTTGTAATTTATGGTTATTCTTTGTTTGTTAACAAAAAAAAACTATAAAATAACTCTTTTTATTATTTATTATCTTTAAAGTAAATGTGTAAATTTATACATTGCGGACTTATTGCAATATCTTCCAATCAACTGCAGGTAGACAAAATTTTAAAAAATACAATTATTAAAATTATAATGACAAACAATAAAAACCTTAAATTGATTTGTGGACGCTAACAACAAAAACATTAAGGATAAGTACAACAGCATGTGACAAAAACAATGAGATTGTAAATGGGATTAGAAAAGGTATGGGTATACCTACTTTAAGACCACTTTTGTAGATATATGTTGAGACTACTTTTGTAAGTATATATTAAGACCAACTTTGCAGGTATTTGTGTTAAGATCTTTAAATAATATATATTTATTTATATATATATATATATATATATATATATATATATATATATATATATATATATATATATATGTTTACGAGGAATTTCTAACATTGTCATTTAGTTTACTCCATAATTTAGCGATGTAAACAATGAATAAGTATTTGTAGAAGTTATTTTTATGTTTTGTGATATGTAGACTCAAACCGTGTGTGCCCAAAGATGCTAGAATAGAATTCTACTTCTAGAACAAACGGTTTCACGTATAGTATAACCACATTGTATAACTAATAACGCACTACTCATAACATATGGAAGCTTCTTTGATCCCCCAGGATATTATTCGTTACATATACATAATAATTGTCAAACGTGTATTGCAAATTTTAGGGGTCTTTACGAATTATTATTATTATTAAGGTTAATAATAAAATAGCATATAGCACTATAATATTTCAAAAGAATTTCTAACAAAAGTGCTAGAAACGACGTCCAAAAATGGTCATATAAAAAAAGTAATAAATCTACATAATCGTATATAACTTATGTAACACAATTTCAAATATTTATTTACAACTCCATTACCCTTCGTAGCCTTTTATCACATGTTAATTAGCTCGTCCCTTATATTATAATCATCATATCATCATCATCATCATATATATTAATACGCTAAGGTTAAGATGTTACTCTCCCTTTTTAGAAAAAACCTCACAACTAATCCACATAAATTATATATCATTTTATAGATAATTGCTTGCTCTATACACAAAACAGCAATGCTGCCATCTAACGGCTCAACGTCAATATGATTGACGGTCGGTAAAATTTTTGTTTAATTTCAAATCCACTCACGTATAAATAAAGTGGCGCTATAGCTCAATGCTTTTGATACTTGCGCCTCTATATGTCAATTTTAGTAAAATATTTGTTTGATCTGTCATCTGAGCTTCATAATGGAATAAAAACGTAATAAGCAGTGTGCAAAATTAGAAATTAATTGAATACCTGCAATCAATTTTGATTTATTAAATTGAGTTGAATAATTTATAATACGAAGACTTCGCACGGGTCACGCTAGTTACACATATTTACATAATTTGAAACATAGATAACAATGTAAATAAAGTATATAAAAGTAAATAAAGAAAAAAGAAAAGTCTGAGATGAATCAGGTATATACTTATTTTTTAAAATGGCGAAATTTGTTTTAGAAGAAATGTGCTATTGTTAATATAGATATAAGACTATTGGCAATCGCATATTTTCCTGAATCAATTCAATGTATTACGTCACGTAAAAATTTTCAATTCTTACGTAACAAATGTTCACCACATCATTTAATCTAGGCCACATTTGATAAGGCGCTAGTTTTTCATTACTTTCATTTTAATATTTAATGCAGCATGGAAAATGATATTTTTTCTAGTAACCTTGATGAAAAACTTATCGAATAAATAGTTACTTCATAAGAAGACCTGGTCCGTTTTGCTATTAAAAACATTCTTAATTTTTGAAAATAAAAAGTTAAATATATTAAAGCAAAGTGCTGTTTAAATTATTACTTCTTGGCCAATATAATTAATAAAAAATAACGTATTGTTTAATTTGTTTACTTGTTTGTTTTTAAGATTTAACATAAAAACGACTTTCCCAATTGACATAAAACTTTTTCCAATTTATCATTTTAACATCAGGTCGTTTATAATATGCGCATGGAAATAGGATATATGATATATTTTTTAAAACATAGCAATAAAAAGCAATATCAATATTAATGAAGGCACCGGGTGCATTTTTGCGTTTAACTTTAATACTGTTACGAATAAAAATACTTAAACTTAAGTTATACTATTCTTATTTTGAAAATACTGATACCGTTCATAACGAAGATATTAATTACTACTAATAAACTCAGTGAAACGATAGAATAACTATTCCGAAGTTATTTAAAAAGTCCGATGTGGCAACTTCACCTTTCAAAGACAAAAAAGTAAAACGCGAGCTCTATGATTTTGAATAGAAACTACATGATTTGCGTCAAGTCGCGTCTGTGAAGTACCGTTAAAATTTGTATTACTTTCTACTTGTGTCCGTTCTTGTTGAATTTTTCTTTCTTTCCTCTTATGAAAGACCTTGAGATGATGAAAAAAGAGCATGAGCTACGTATGAAAACACCATAAACAAATAATTATTAATTGAAAATTTCGTAATAAATTTTGGCGAATCACAATTTCCTCTGAAATATTCTAAAATAAACGAGAATATTACTTGAAAAAATAGCTCTTTATTATATTTAATTTAAAAATTGCCTTCAATATACAGTCCTCTAGCTATATTATTTAATTTATAGCGTGGGGCTGTCCCACTCTATAAATTAAATAATATTTCTCCTCGATTATTTCGATTTCACGAATTTAATTTTATGTAGCCATTTTCTATAAAATAATCATAAACAAAATATAATTGCAAAAACTGACGTGCTGTTAGTACATAATAATTATTATATAAAAAAGTAGTCATGGGCCCTTTCCTTATATATAGCTAGTGTCATATATTTTTTTAAGACATAGATTTTTAAGGTTACGATTTTCAAAATTTTACAAATTCAATTACCTCTGTTCTTCAATGAAATGCAGAATAAGTTCACGTTAAGCAAGTTTATTTACTCTAGAAGTAAATGTGAACTTAGTTTAAGGATTTAACGGTGTATAGAGGAGAGCCAACTGCAGCATTCTCTGTTTATAAAAAAGCTTTTAAGAAAATAATGTGTATTGTATCAATAATTTTAAAAACTTTCGCATTTGACAACTCTGAGTGAAGATTGTCACAGTCAAAATTGTTGACTGATCTCTTGTCTCCCAAAGGCGATCGCCATCAACATTTTAAACGCATTCGTCATATTTTACGATATGTACAAGCCATACAAACATCTTGATTGTGAACACCTTCGCGAGTTGAAAGGTCTGTCGTAAAGACTAATTGGCTAAACGATAATATAGATACCAACCTCCATCGGCAACTGCCAGCTATAAAATTAACAATAATTATTTTGGAAATAATTCATTGATCAGATGAAGCGGTGTATTTGAATTTCAAGTCCCTTTCATGTTCTATTAATCCCAAAAAGGCTGTAGGAGTCGAAATTAAGTTGCGTGTAAATTTCAATTACAAATTTAATGTTTTTCTAAAAAGTTATTAAATACTTACCTGAAGTTTTTTCGTTCTTTCTCTTTTACCTATAAATAACCGAATCTAAAATTATATTGTTTCAGAAATATCTGATTTAGTCACATAATTATCTACTGAGCGTCTTTTAGTATTAAATAAAGAAAATTCAGCTGCCTCCTACATGACTCTATTTTAAAGTTACTGCACATAATGTTACTGCACGAAATCTAATATATTACTTGGAAAATTTTGACTTCTTCAATTTTTCTAACTATTCTACTACTATTTCAAACATGGATTTAAAAGTCTTTCTTTTTATAGATCTCAAAATGTGTACGAAAAACTGAAACATTTGTTCCTAGAAAATTCTATTATGAATTTCTAAATTACCATCCAGTTTTTTTTTAATTTTGCGGAGTATGTACCTGAATGTTTGTGGTTTATCAGAAAAAAATCACCTTTAATAATTGTCACCTTTCTTAACGGCGTAGTCTAAGAATACACCGTTTTCAAATTATATTAAATTAAACATAGTAAGTCTGCAAATAGAAAAATTTCTTTGAATTAAAATTATAAAAAAATGTCGAATTAATACGATTTATAAACAACCTATTTTAGGCTTAGAATTCGTGAGTACAATTAACATATGTTTGTTCTATAAACAATTAATCTGAATTTATGCCAAAAATTCGTAATAAATATTCCCTTAAATATTCCTTTTAATGATTTGTTGGATCAAATGTATGTCACTAAAAGAAAATTTTTCACCATTTTCTTTATTTAATTAAAAGAAAAGCTATTACTTAATCTCACTTAGACTTGATTTTTTCCGTAAAAATGTTTTGGCAATATATCATTAATTCGCTTTTTTGTCATTAAACATTTAACAAACAAATATGAGTACAAAATCTTGAAAGTTGAACCAGAGGAATTAGCAAAAAAAACGAGAAAATGACGTAAAAGTAATTATTGCGCGAAAAAAATGTTTGATATTTCGCATTTGACAGCTCTTTGTCAGTATTAAAAACACCTTTTCCAAACGATTTATTTTACTAGCAACCGATTTATTCATTTTTTGTGAAGTGGCTTTTACCGATATGCTCTTTTCCCATCTGCCCCACTATAAACATTGAAGTTTTCTTTCATTTTATTGTTTTTAGGAAACAAACTTATCCACATATAAGATTGTAATTTGCTTTTTTTATTTTTAACGCTTGACATCTTTGCAAAGCATTTTTCTTCTCACATTTTCGTTTGCCGAATGTCTATCAAGGTCCAAACCGTCCCGACCACACCGGCGAAGCGCCCGTCGCGATACCGGCCGCGGTACCTGCGCCGATACCGTACCGCGAACGTTGCAATTTCCCAGCGAGCATGACCTTTGCGCGCTACAAGTGTGTAATGGCCGCCGCCGCGATCCAATCGCGATGATTAACGTACGAGCGCGCTATCGCCCTCCCACTCTAATTGCCGAACGCCGCTCGCTCTCCGCGGGCGCTTCGCTCTTTTATTTGGCTCTGGCTCTTTGCGACGGTTTTCCGCCGTGAGAAAGCGAAATGAGAAGATCGAGTCGATACTGGGGCCGGTGCGTTCTTGTGTCTTGTTTTTTCTTTTCTTTTTTCTTCTCATTTTGCACGAGATGGATGTACGGGAGACAATCTTCTGATGGTGGGGGTATTAGTCCGAAAGGATATCGTTTGAGCGGAAGTTTCTTTTTTGTTTCTATTGTTAGTTTATTGACTTTATAATCTTTTCGCATAACTATGCACGTAATATATTATATTGACAACTTTATGATTGATAATTAATTTTTTTTGTTACGAAAACATTTTATATAAATATTTATAAAAATCGCCTAAATAAAGCAATAGACCGATTACTGTTTATTTTATATACGCAACTTCTGCACACCTTCATGTTAATAACTGTGAAAAACAAACAGAATTTCAGTGAAACAAATTCAAACTACATTATTTTCAGTAAATAAATCAGATTCATAGAATTATGAAAAAAAGTCGGCTAAAACTTAGTTAAGAGGCGAAGGCGTACGGTGTAACTCGACTTTAGGTGGCCGATTTGGATAAAGTTAAGACTATAACCATTTACACCATAGACCATATATAAACCAGTACGTGGCGCATATATAAACCATTTACACCACAGACCAAAAAATGGTAATAAACTTATGAAATATTTCAAAAAACTTAAAAGTAAGTTTCAGTGTAAACCGTATTGAATACCTTTGTCATGACTTTAAATTTATACGAAAAAAACTGAAAAATACGGTTGCTATTTTCCACGTAAAACTACCAGAGATTGGGAACTATATGGAATTACCTTAATTTTTATGTAACTGTAGATAATTTAAATATATAGATAGATTATAACAATGATTGACTGTTTTTTCAGCTATGAACTCAACAACTTTTTGAGGCATTTATTAGCGAAATGTCATTTTGACAGTTATGTGTATAAATAGTTTTTTTTTAATATGGAAAATGGCTTTCATTCTTAAATATGTTGACATGATGTTGACAGAATTTTACATATATCCAAATGAGTACATGCAGAATACGATAATTGACGCTGTGTTACTTACAGTAGCTTGTAATTATTATTACAAATTTGGTATATAATTAATTCAGATATCAACTATAATATACTATGCATATGACATATGAATCAATTGACGTTTGCAACCAGTAAAAAGCTGCAACTTCATATGCGATCACCGCAAGCTTCGCTATTTCCACACCCACCCCCGCCTTCCGATTCCATCTCCTCCCCCAATTAGGAAAGCATCAAATTCCTGAAACGAATCGGCCACAGAGCACGCCATCGTCCATCGCCGACCCGACAACAGAGCCGCGTCCACGCGAGCCAGCTCGCGCGGCGCGTCGCGTCCGTCGTAAAATCGACGCGATAATAATATATAACTTGTTCAATATTTAACATTGAGCAAACACGCGCAGGTAGAGGTACCCCGTGCGGCTGGGAGGAGGCAGCCTTTATACCTCCCTATATATACCCACGGCCGCCGTCGGCCGCGACGCAGGACAGCCCGTCTCGCTCGCACCGCGCCTGAGACAATGTCTGAGCGGGATGGTGCGCTGTATTATGAAAGAGGGGTTGAAGAGGGAGAGGGTTCGTGATGGATGGCCCAATCAGGCACGGCTTGGCTCTTCTCTCGTTGCAGTCTTGCTAATCGAGCGAACTTCTCCACCCAAACGAATATACGGTCATTTACCCGTACCTACAGCGGGCCGCGCCGCTAGCTATGTCTAGCGCTCGCACCTAGCGAGCTGCCTGTAGCTCCAAGCTTCTAGTCGGTGTGCGTTATGTGGGCGTTCTTATTTTCATTTGTAGCCTTCATTTTCTTAACATCTAATTGCTATTGTAATTCAAGAAGTAAATTTTGTCACCTACCTCAGTAAATGATAAACCTAATTTCGATACCTTATTTCACATTTTGTAAAATGAAAATCCCTTAATTCCTACTTAATTTATTTTTATTTTGCTTTATTTATATTTACTTAATGTATTTAGATTTATACATTGTAATGTACAAAAAGTGATGTAAAAAAATCCCTGTATCGATTGACATGTTAAATAGTAAAGAAATTCATAGCACGTAAATAAAATATTCGAATATTTCAAAATCGTGCTAATAATCACACGTTACTATAAATAAGATGGCGGCGACTTCTATTGCCAATGTCTTTGTTTTCACATAGGCATTTAAACTTAGTGCATATTCAAATACGTGAGCCAATTTCCATATTTAAAAACTTAAAAAGCAGTGTACCTCATACAAATTATGCACTAAAAATATCGCCAGTGGCGCCACAAGTGGTGTGAATGAGAATTAATTATCAAAACTGTCAGTTGTGCGCATAGACTTATAAATCAATGGTTGTGCGTTTGTTTATTAATTGGTCTTTAAATTGTTTTGCTAAAGAAATAGAGAGATGGGCGACCTTATGGTTTTGTTTGGTGGAACTCTCGTGTCTATGAAATCGCTGGAATAATTAATGTAGTTATCTTAGCAATACTGGAATCAAAATAATCAGAAACAATCCTCATTTTACGACAATATACTTTGCATGTTAACAGCCAAAAGCTTGAAAATATTAGACTGTAGAATTATAACAAAAATTAATTAATATTGGTAAAGATATATTAAAGATACAAGCAGTTTCAAATGCAAAATTATAGAAATAATTAGGTGCCATTCTTAACTCCCTAATATTCACGTCGTTCAGATCTGGAATTTTACTCATGGCGACCTCCGGCGAATGGTTTAAACAGAAAACCATTTAAATCTAATATTAATTAGAAACACTATATTCCCAGACAATTACAATCGACAGATATGCGAGAAACTGAAAGTAATTAATATCGAGTTATTCAGCGAAATAAGAACAACTGAAATAAGATACAAATTATATTATTACAGGTACGATACAATATCCCCACTCCCACACTTTAATTCGTGATATATTTCAGTGACACTGAAATAATTTACACTTCCCATCGCCATTAATATTACAATTAAAATATTATTACAATAACATACATAACGGAAACAATACTCAAACATTTACGAAGAACAACTCAAATAAACCTAAAAGCTTTAAATTTTTGTAATTAACGTTCTACTGAAGAACATATAATAAGAACGCCTAATTAAAAAATTAACGACGCCATTAATAAATAATTAAGTCTAAAATTAATCAATAGCACTATCACGATACATAAAATATGCCACAGACGGGAAAAATGAGAAAATGTTCGTAATATCTTAGGTAATAACTGTCAGTGCAGAATGAGTTAAAAAAATTAATAAGAAATAAAATAAACAATAATATGCTTCGATTGGGTAATAAAAGTGAAATTCTACGAAATCTCGTTAACTGAAAAGTTAATAATATACACATATTTTAAGTATTAATATAATATACGGATATTAACGTAATCTAAACTGTTATTGATTTAGAAACCAACTTTACAAATCTGGCTTTGAATTATGAACCATTTTTGTTGTGTCAAAGCAATGATTTTTCAATTACACACAAGAACAGCCCTCCTAAACGCCGGAGTAATAGGTATCTTCAAAAAGTACAAGTTAAGCAGTTATGTTTAACACCAGTAAAACAGTTAAGTTTAACACCACTGTTAAAAGTTGCTGTCCATCTACTATTAATCGTAGAAGTTAGGTTTTGAGTGTTAGCGTATGGAATGGCTTAAGCCAGAGAATTTTCCTATTTAATCATTGTTACATCAGTTCACAAGAAGTAGACAAATCCCATTAGGGTATAATATCGTAATATTAATATTATTCCATTTTGATCTACAGCATATTACAAATATTACAAAAATTACTTTGTTTATACCATTATTTAATCACATTTTGTCATAATTTTAAACTATCCAAATTACTGTTAATAAGGAGTTATGTTTTGAGTGTTATACGTAATATTTGTATTTAATAAAACAGACCGTAGGCACAACAGCTTTAAGAATTTTCAAAGGATAATTTTCCTGTTCATTCAATGTTACAACAGTTTAAAAGAAAAACACAAAACCCATTAGGATATAATATCGTAATATTAATATTATTTCATTTTGATCTACGTCATATTACAAATATTACAAAAATTACTTTGTTTATACCTTTATTTAAACATATTTTGTTATAATTTTAAACTTTGGGATCTACAGTAAGAATCTATTGTATTTCTACTACATTCATACTCTAGTACATTCCTAAGATCAGATGACCTTCCTAAATTCGAAATAAATATAAAAATGCTTTAAGGAAAAACAGATCAAGAATATAAGAAATAAATATGGAAAACCTTGATGAGAGTTTTATCGTATTTACAGCCACTGCTGATGAAAAATATATATGTCTATAAGCAGGAAACGACTGTAAAGAGGATGTTTAGTAAAACCATAAACCACAGTTGGATGCGATCCAGGACTTACGGAAATAGGGTAATGCCGAAAGTGTTAATAATAAACCAGCCGTGTAACAACTCATGTCTCTGTACAGGAAGATGGCCAATTATATTAGACATTTTGTATGATATGCCAGAAGCAAAGTTGTACGTATGGTAACGGAAAAAAGTACATAAAAGAAAATTAGAAAAGCCTATGTAAAGAAAAAATGGACCTAACCCGAAGTGAACGCACTAAAAACCACAAGAAATATAACTAAACTTTTCTAATGGATAGATGGTTAATTATATGAGACATAATTTTGTACAGATGCCAAAAAAAAATTTGTCCCTATGTTAACGGAACAAAGTATATAAAAAAAAATTATAAGAGCCTATGTAAAGTAAAATCGACTTAACCCGAAGTGAATGCACCAAAAACCACGAGAAATATAAACTAAACTTTTGGAGTGCCAGACTCAAAAGCCAGACTTTTCCCACACTCGCACCATAAACATATTTAAAAAATAATATAACTCGTAATCAATTATATAAGCCTTGCTCGTGACATTGTTGAATATTTATATTATTGTTGTTGCATTTTTATTTCGGTTGTTAAAATTAAAAATGCACTCGAAAGATGATATTGTGACGCAGGAAAAGTTCAAAATGTGTAGACGAATTAAATATTTGTAAAACAAACGGTGACGAATTGAACACGTCCATTAAAAAGTCACGTAGATTTGGATTTATAGTATTTGATGTTGGAAAAACATGCAGCCTTAAAATGGTACCCATACAGGATGATGCTTTTGACCTAGACAAAATTTAATTTCATTAGAATTATAATTTTCATTCAAAGTACTTATAGAAAGCTAGATATAAGTAATTTTCCGGGTGGGAGAGTGGGGGGGGGGGGGGGTGTGCCGTAATGACGATATTGTAAGGAAATATCTCAAAACCAATATACCAAAATTACTGACTTTTTTTCCAAAAAAATACATTTTTATTAAAACCCATTCAACGTCATGGTGAGCCAAGTTTTTTTTAATTTTTAGCCCATTGATTATTTGGGAAGGTGTGTTAGAAGAACATCTTTGAAATATTACCTTATATTCGATTTTTCGTCATTAACTTATATCTCCATACATAAATTTAGCGATGAATTTTTGTATGATGACAAACGGATAGACAAGACGAAACTATAAATATTCCTGACTGAAATTCCGTAGAAGCCTATAAAGTTATAAGTATGATATATATATATATATATATATATATATATATATATATATATATATATATATATATATATATATATATATATGATATTAATAACATACAGTATAAAAATCAATTGTATAACTGACTATTTAAATTTATGTCAGTTGTATGGCAGATACGTTAATACAATATTTATAGTAAACAGCCGAATATTTTGTTGAATAGTTATTGGTATTGCATATTCTTTTGGAGTGATGAAATTTTTGGTTTTGAGTAAATTACTACTATATATGGCTTACTTGTACTTCATTGTCAAGTCGGTGATGTGTGGATATGTCGAAAAGCACGTAATCCAATCGTTGGCAACTGGTAGCGCTCGTTGCGAGCTTACTTCTGCGTGGATCATCTTCGAAGGAATTTCATTTCTTGGGGACTGCCTTGTTAACGGAACTCTTTGCTTTCGACGCGGCCTTCGGTGTAGGCACTTTAAGCATCTTTGTGGGCTGCTTGGCCAACTTGCCTGCCGCGACGAAGTCTCCAAGGCCTTCTTTACCTTGACAGACTTCGTGGCGGCAACCTTTGCTTTATTTGCAGACACGGCTTTCTTTGAAGATGCGGATTTTTAGGCGGCAGGTTTGGCGGTGGCTTTCAAATTCTTAGACACTATATTGAGTAAATCACAAGAAAATAACAAATTCGATAGATACACTTAAATTTCAATTTCACATAAGACCCAATCATACTAGAGATCGGTTTTCCTATAATTAAGATGAATGATAATGCAGATGTAACCACCAAATGTTTAACCCGAATCTTCGTTGAAACCTGAAAGCAGCTATGCAAGATATTAAAGTTTTTTCGAAAATATATATCAGTCTATAAAGCCTGAAAAAGTAAACTTTCAATTTTAAACTATTCGTTAATGAAAATGGGATGGCATTAAACGGAGAAATAGGTACTAAGTAATAAACACAGAAGATAGTATTCTAGTTTGCGCAATATGTTACATATATTACCACTCTGAAATATCCTATATACACAATTGACAATTTTTTTTGTCATGAAGCAAAACGGCGCAAAAATGACTATGCGTTTTCCTACGCTTGCATTTAAGTTTAAGATATTCAACTAGTAGTAACATCTCATAACTATAAATAAAATGATCTAAAAATAAATACAGCTTTCCACTTGCTGAAAAGTTACGATTTTGCAAATACGACACTGATCTACACACCTAAATAGCAAATATACGCAGATACCATCAGGTTACAATAACCACCATAACCTAAATTGATTTTAGACCTTTTGGTGATAAACGTGTCAATTTAAATACATAAATAAACAAAACAGTCACCCCTCCAACGTGCATCGCGGCCGATCGATAGATACCAAATGCTGGCAAACAATACGCGCGAGTAGCTGTCGGACCAGGGTGGGGAGTAAAAATTGAGACACGTGACCAATTTGGCCAACTGTCAAACGCAGGCCGGTGTGCGCTCGGGGAGGAACCGGCGGGAGAATGCGCGCATCGGCATACTTTTGTTTCGCGGTCACAATGGGTCTTCACGACCTGAACTAAGCGCCAGCTTTGAGAAGGTGGAGAGCTCTTTCGGTTGATGAGCGAGTGATGGAAATGCGATTCCTGGTTAATTAGGTTTAATTAAAACAGCGAGGTGAAGCAGGGATCTCTCGGAAATTATATTTTTAACAGTGTTTTAAACCAATTTCAGTTAAGAAAAATAACCAAAAATAAGGTAAAATTCCTATAAAAATATGTCGAATATTTTTTTTTTATTTTATTGTGTTTAAGTTCGAAAGAAGTCAGTTCAAAAACAGGTCTTTCAAGAAAACTTTATTCATTTTAATAAGACATATTTTCGAAGAAATTTGTTCAGAGGATAGTACATAATTTATAGAGAATAACTCGAGATTTTTAATATTGTAGTCTATTTTCTTGTCGACAAACACTAGGCGAATTTTGTTGGTATTTTAATCTTATACAGTTTAGGATTTCTGGGGAAAAATAAGTGTAACTAAATTCATTTTTCCTTCTTTCGAAATAACGTCAAAAAGTTTGCTGATAATTAAACAAAATATTAAACCGTAAACAAAATACAGTCATTTCAAATTATTACTCGAGACTTATTCTTTTAATATTTCTTATTTTATTTTTAGTCTTTTTTCGTTAAGAATACTAAATAACTTATAATACTAAGTTACAATAGTATTAAAAAATATTAATGTAATGACATTTTTATAGCACTTCCGGCTAGTTCTAACAGATTGCGCTAGTTGTAAGGTAAATCACGCTATAGAAATCAGAAAGTGTATTAATAATCCACGGCAAATAATTGGGGGGAAACTTCGTAATTAATGATGCAGGTAATTACCTATATCAAGAGAAAATTGAGGCTAAAGAAAATCTGATAAATTCGTGCAGATGGTCAGATGAAGCTGACGAGAAAATCAAACTTCGGAAAATAAAATACAAAGTGAAGAAAATAAACTGGATGCGTATCTTATAAACCCTAAAAGTGTATTATTATACATAAGAAGCAATGATTTATCATGAACTTCATATTCGGGTAGTAGGTAGATTGTAGTGTGATTCCTGAATCTGATTTGCTCATATCAAAATTTGCTTCGAATAATCGTTTTAATATATAGTATATATTTTATTAGTACATAATGTCACAATATAAAATACTCACTTTAAACTTATTTTATTCCTAATTTATGAAATTAACCAATGATAAGGCCGAAACAAAACCACCCGATATATATCTTACTTTAAACTAATGCCATTACACGCCTGCCTTTCAATCGCACCGTAATATTAGACGAAGCACTCAACTCCAAACCCAGTACCAGGTAAAGCACGGTATGTCCAGAGAATGGTAAAAAAACTACCCCAAAACCATTTTAAATAGATTAACACCCAGTCATCTTAGGTATTTCAAAAATTCGGTTACAAAACCCTCAAAGAATCCTTTCCGTACGAAATTTGTCTTCTCAAACTTAAAATATTGACAGCCTGCATTTATGTACTTAATAAACACTATAATTTTGTAATAGAAAGTAATAACATGAAATTATCCCAATATTAATGTCGGTCGGTAGATAATTCGTTCGACGCGAAGGAATAAGGAAGCATTATTTGAGTTATAAGTAATTTGTCCGGATTTAGTTTTGGGCAAAAATTGTTATATATCGCATTTTTATGCATAGCTCCGGCTTTTTTGGATAAAAAATGAGTTGAAATTTATGTGGCTACTGCCGGCCGATTTGAGTTTTTTCGTCCCCGCTTTGGTATGAGTCGAACCTTTTTTGCGCCAGCGAAGATTGGCCAAGGATTAGGGGATTATGTTGCATTTTATTGGTTCATTTTAGCAATTTACGATTGTTACGTCCTCCGCGCGTCGCCGCCGGGTTTGGAATGATTAAAGAAAAAACGCGTCGCATTGATGGCCGGACGATGATAATGACGAAATATGATTTATATCTTCGAAGATCTTCGATATGCATTTTGAGAGACATTGATTTTGTTAAAGATGAAAATATCGAACTTACTGCATATTTAAACAATAAGAATAAATATCTACAAAAGCTGCAGTCCGTATTTCATTATGTTTAATGTACTTTTAACAAAGACACAATGAGTTAGCTAAGTTTTGTCGAATTAACCTGCTTTAATTCAAAATTAAATTTTAATTTAATTTTGGATTAATTCAGGTCAATTATGTACTTGTTCAAATATTAATTTCACGATTAAAAGATTTCTGTGTATTTTTTATTGTTCTTCTGGTCTAGATACCCATGTTATTTTTACTTTGCCGGTAGACAATTCTTCAATGTGATTGCACTGATATAAAAGCTGTCATTGTTAAAGGTAAATCAACGTCAAATAAAGAAAAGAAAATCAAAGATATGATAAATAGATCCAGTTTGCAAAGACATAGGAAAGGAATAAAGACAAAGACCCTAAAGAGGTATACATTGGATTTCGAAATATCGTTCATCTGAAAAAATACTGTTTCAAACGATTTCAAAATTTTGAAAGGAACTTGATATCTTATTCTTCTTCTTCAATGGCTTGACAGCCCAGTATGGGCCTCAGCCTTCCGCTGAATCAACTTCCAAGTTCTTTTGTTCTGGACCAGAGACAACCAGTTCGTTACATTTAGGATTTTAAAGTCTTTCTCCAGGCAGCTAGCAGGAACTTGATGTATTCACGATTAATCGATACTTTTAGTCATGTGGTCGTTTATTCTTACAACCTAAGAATTTTTTTAAATTTCGTTTTAATGGAATACACATTATCTTTACCCAAGATTAATAGTGTGTTTGGCAATTTTTTGTATTCTGTAAATCATAATTTATAGATACTAGCTAACAAATGGTAACATTTTTTTTTCGACTAATTTTAAAAATTGACCGAGTTGTGAAGATAAATCTACTTCTACTCTCATGCTAGAAGAAATATTAAAAAGTTAAATAGGTTTTTGTATTATAAAATGTATATCTCCTTTATCGTCTATCCTTGTCTATTCCCTACAGATGTTGTAATGAGCCTTGTAGGACGTAATTAATTTAATTCCGACGAGACTTTTGATTCATTTTTTCAAATTATTACTTTGATTACTTCTGCGAGACCACCTTGAGTTAGCAGTGCTTTATGCTCCATACTGTTACATGTGAAGATGATGTTATAGTTTATTTCACCTACCTAACGCACGCACGAATATCCTATAACCTTTACCTGTCTTTTGGGCACTCACGACGTTCAATCTTGATATTTTTTCTACCAAATTGACACCTTCAGTAATAGAAATATGGAGTTGCTCGATATTTTACAATTGATGGCTAGTTAAAGTGATTTTTATTCGAATTGCTTTGTATTTCTGTACTATTCGTTATTGTTTGTACTGTCTTATAAGAATTTTATTCTTATGGTACTTCAATATATCTAACACTTTAAGTAAATCTCTAACTTAGGTGTTCGAAAAATAACCATATAAACAAATATTTAATATAAGATAAACAAATACTTAATATTAGATAAATAAATACATAATATTAAACAATTATGGCGGTACTGAATTGAATTCAATGGGTGCGAATGAGAAAGGGAAGTATCTTCTACTCTATTCCCTTTTAAAATTTAGAAACTCGTAAATCGCTATTTTTAAAATAATTTTTGTATGTGATGGTTTTTCATGGTATTTTAGGAAAAAGAATGAATTTAGGAGTAGTCATATATCGAATAATTTTCCTTTGGAAGTATTTATTTATTCGCGAATTTTCCAATTAATCTCTTCATTTAATTTGATATTTTCGTCACGTTTATGTTACACGTTACAGCTTAAACAAAGCTACGCCAACGGTAACGGGAACCGTGTTACAGCAAAGATTATTTTGCATAACACTCCAAACTTTACGCTCGAGTCTAGAATTTATTTACGCGCCGCCGCTTCCAGCCAGCATCCCAGCATCCGCGGTGGATGCCGCGAGATAAAAACTGGTAAATGAATTCCCATTTTTTGTCCGGCTATCAGATCGTCCGCGCCCGCAGGTACCTACCCGCGTCCGCGCCCGATGCCGAATCTTTTTTGTCCGCGATATGGGCCGCTCCAAAAAATAATGACCTGGTTATAAAAATTGCAAATTTACGTCCGTCCGCCGGCCCGCTCCGCCGAGAGCAATTGCGCCGGCGGCCGCACTCGGCTGATAAAACGTTTTTTGCCCGCGTTACTTTAATCATTTATCACGTGATCGGCGGGGCGGGGGCGCTGCCCTAAGTCGCGTAGAAAGATCATGCAATCACAAAGTGCAATCCGGTGCGGATTCGTAGATGATGCAGCCGAGAGGTGACCCATTGCTAGGATTCCGACGTCTAAATTTCCACCTAGTTTATTGATACACACTAAAAGATTTAATATACTAATTAAGAATTAAATACTTTCTCAAGTGACATAAATTAGGTTTAATTAAATGACAATCCTCTTTTATAAAAAAAGTAAAAGGGATGCAGTGTAAATGTGTCACAATTTTCAGCGTTGAATTACTGCATCATTTGACTTTTTATATAATTTTCTTTTTAATTAATCGATCAATAAATTTCATTAAGTTTAACAAATCTATAACAGATGGCGTTAATTTCCTGCTAATATTTTATTTCTCTTTGCAAAAGACATACACAACGAAAGAACGTAATAGAAACAATATCCGATAGATGGTATTAGTTTCTTACGACTCAGTTTATTTTTTATATGAATAATATAACTTACATACATAATAGTATGAAATTTAAAAAAACTTTCTAATTCGCTTGCATTCAAGATTTAAAAAGCAGAGAATAGTATAAGAAGTGAAACGTATTCGCAAATCGAACTGCACAATCTATCTGATAACCTATTTTAATTGCTGTCCGTCTAAATTGACCATAGATTTGTACCAGGGAATTTGATAACTTTTGTCCATTAGTAATAATAATCTCCTCAAACAAATTCCATCAGGGGTCCGATCAAATAAACCTTGTGACCCCAATCCTAGTTCTTTAATAAGCCATAATATTATTCATAGCACTCGATGCTGTCAAATGAATACAGATATTTTTACCTAATCTAATACGGAAAAATTAAAAGCTTTTTAAAAGTTTAAATATTCAAGGTTTTGAATTAAGTTTATAAATACTGTATGTAACATAAACCTCGCTAGCAATTTGCCACTTCCTGTTCGACGGTTCTCAGATCCTGGCAATGCAAAAAAACGGCATTTAGTTTTTTGGTGATGGCTAGGTTACTAATGGCTTTTTAATTTTTTTTACGGATAAAACTAAATGTGAGTGCGTTTTAGAGACGTGCAAATGTCTTCAGTTCATATTTTCAAACCACTAAACTAAAACTATTGATTTTAGGAAAAGTATTTTTTTTCTATTTTTCCCTATTCGCCATTTATTTATTAAAAATGTCTAACTTACGTATTGCCCCCCAAAGCGTTGGACATGTATATGCAACAAAAGTAGGATAGTTTACAGTACAATATAAACAATAATTAATAAAACAGAAGATAAGAAACACACATTAAATAAGATTAAACATAAAACTAACTAATTATCAATTACGAACTGTAAAGCAACTCCAAAAAATGACCATTGAAATAAAAAGAAATATCAAGATCGAGCGCCTCTCGTAATCCTGTGTTGATCAATTTGAATGCACGAAAAATAGGTGAACATCGCAGAATCCTCGTGCACACTTTAAGCAGACCAAATAAGTTATGACTCCGTCCTCCTGCAAAACGTCAAGAGCATAAAACGTTACCATAACCGTGATCGAGAGGTACGAACATAATTATTGAAGAATTTTGAGTATTAAATAATTAAAAACGTTTGATCAAAAACAAATCATGTCGAGTTGAAGGAAATTACATCTGACCTAACCTGTTATATCAATACGAACCACATAAGGTCATAAGTCACAATTTTAAATAACAACATTTTTTGATTTATCATTTTTAAATAATTAAAAATATTTGATCAAAAACAAATCATGTCGAGTTGAAGAAAATTACGTCTGGCCTAGCCTTTTATATCAATAAGTACCACATAAAGTCATAAGCGATGCTTAAGTGTCTTTTACAAAAATAAGGTCCAAATTAAATCCAGAGCGAGAAGATTGCAAAGTAACGCGACTATTCTTACGCGGCGTCCTTCGCCGCGTCTCATTACAATGCGACTTATGATTGCTTTAAGTTTTTCCACGTTTTGTTGTTATTTTTTTTATTTCTTTCTTTCATCTCCCGGGGGCCGCTCCGCTTATTTTTATGTCATATTTTTTGAATTGGTAATATGCCGCCGCTGCCTCTCTCATATAATTGGATACACATGTAATATGCATGCTCTGCGAACATTATTTCGTTTGTCTCGGACGCGTTTGTCATAAAAGGTAACGGTCGTGTCGGCGGCCAAGGATACAGAGCTTTACTTCCATCTGCCCGGTGCCGCGATCTTGTTTGTTTATTTTATCTTGGTTCATCTTTAAATTAAGTGAAATTGAATATGTTTGTACTATGTGATGTAGACTAAACTATGTGATGTGGTATTATTTCTACTTTCTTTAAGTTCTTTACCACGACCTAAGTTTCGTTGTATTACAACATCTTCAGGTGGGCTATTAGCAAAGATCTTTGCTAATTGCCCACCTAAAGAGATACCACAAACAAACAAATAAACTAATAAAATTTCCCGTTTTGTATATGTTTTTCATTTAGTTAGAACTGATTATGTTAATTAAATACATCAAATTTAATAAAAATAATACGTCATCTAAAACATTTATCGTAAAATCGTCCCTCACTCAGGACTAATGCTTCGGATCATTTACCGCAAACAAACAAATAAACTAATAAAACGTCCCGTTTTATATATGTTTTCCATTTAGTTAGAACTGATTATGTTTATTAAATACATCAAATTTAATAAAAATAAACAGTCTTCTAAAACATTTATAGTAAAATCGTCCCTCACTCAGGACTAATGCTTCGGATCATTTACAGCAAACAAACAAATAAACTAATAAAATGTCCCGTTTTATATATGTTTTCCATTTAGTTAGAACTGATTATGTTTATTAAATACATCAAATTTAATAAAAATAAACAGTCCTCTAAAACATTTATAGTAAAATCGTCCCTCACTCAGGACTAATGCTTCGGATCATTTACCGCAAACAAACAAATAAACTAATAAAATGTCCCCTTTTGTATATGTTTTCCATTTAGTTAGAACTGATTATGTTTATTAAATAAATCAAATTTAATAAAAATAAACAGTCCTCTAAAACATTTATAGTAAAATCGTCCCTAACTCAGGACTAATGCTTCGGATCATTTACCGCAAACAAACAAATAAACTAATAAAATGTCCCGTTTTATATATGTTTTCCATTTAGTTAGAACTGATTATGTTTATTAAATACATCAAATTTAATAAAAATAAACAGTCCTCTAAAACATTTATCGTAAAATCGTCCCTCACTCAGGGACTAAAAACTCAATATACTTTACAAATTGCCCACTTGAAGATGGTGTAATACAACGAAACCTAGGTCGTGGTAAAGAATTTAAATAAAGTAGAAATAATACATCATGTAGTTTCATTTAATTGTGTAAATACAATTTTAAATAAATACTTCATCGGCCAGTTTAACCGGTTTGAGGAATACACAAACATCGGCACAAAATTAAATAATGCTTCGAATCATTTATCGATTCAATTTGTTTTATACGATTTGATCGATAAATGATCCGAAACACTATTTAGTTTTATATTGTTATTTGCCGCATTTAAATCTTTTATTTTTTAACTCTGCTGACATATAATTAAATTCAGAACTAACCATCAGTATTGTAATGCAAAATGCGGATTTAAAACCAGAGAAAATGAAAAGAAAATTCATTGCTAACATACAAAATATATTCGCAATTGTAATGAATATGGAAATCCAAAATATGAATCGGACTACGTAACCCTAAGTTTATTTATAATCATAAAGTAATTGTTTCACAATTCAGGGTGTATCCATAGATAACCCTTCAGACTACAGTCGTAAGTACTCACCATCTAGGATCTTTTGTTTATATTTTCACTAGCTGTTACCAGGGACTTCATCACCCAAATAAATTATTTACGACCGAATTTGACATTCGGCAAATTGTATTTTGCAATAATACAAGTTTCTAACGTGTACTGGAAATGTAAAGTTATAAGTTAATGATGATTTGATGAGGAAGTTTGTTTGTTACGTAAGCCTCGGAAAAAGCACTTTAAATTCTTCCCGATTGAAAAGCTAATGGATGAGTGACGCCTGCATTCTTTGAACTCGTATATCTCTGCAATGTAATTATTGAAACAACAAATTTTGTTGTATCAATAAATAAACTCGAGGTTTAGAAATGTATCTACTGATTGAGAACAGAGTAACAGGGTATTCGATAATTTTTGAAATGAAAAACCTGCGTACTTTGCGCACCAGTACAATTTTTCTGAGCAGTTAACGAAACTAAGCCGCAACGCTCGGGTCGGCGACGTTGAACCGTCAGGTTCAGGCCGGTGACGCTGAATCTGGTAAACTCGGCTCTTTTCGGCATCGGCCAAGTGAACTACTTTTTAGGCACACCAACCAAACTATTTGAAAATATCAAGTGAACTACTTTTTAAGGTGTACCATACGCACTTTTCCATTAATATTTTATTTCAGTATAATTTAATATAATACGCGTATGCTATGGTATTTTAAAGTAATAATTCTCGCATTGTTCCTGATTCGCCTAATTAATATTCATCATATAACATCAATATAATTATATATATATATATATATATATATATATATATTTTTTTTTTAAATTCCTGAATCTTTATTTCAAAGTAAAATTAGACTAGGTGGAGAAGTATTTGGCAAATCTTAAAAAGTGGTCAGTGTTCCCCAACTTTAGTTACATTTTTTATCACTGTTCTGCCCCTATAAATCACAACGTCATGGTATCTAATCTATAACTTACCCCAAAGTATGCGCCTTTTAATATAAAAAGAATTTTTAAAATATTATATATACTTCTAGAGATTATCACAAACAAACAAACAAACTAATATAATTTCCGTTTTTGTATATATTATATATTTTCCATTTAGTTAGGACTGATTATGTTCATAAAATACATCAAATTTAATAAAAATAATATAGTCCTCTGGAACATTTATCATAAAATCGTCTCTCAATCAGAACTAAAAACTCTGCATTCTTTACAAATTACCCACCTGAAGACGGTGTCATTCAACGAAACCTAGGTCCTGGTTAAGAATTTGAAATAAATTAGAAATAATACTACACCACCTAGTTTCATTTAGTTGAGAATAAAAATTAAATGACAATGAATTTTTCCAAAAATTAACGCCCAATATATTCAACTCTGTTTTAATTAGAAATAAACAAAGATCCTGAAAATGTCTGATTTTGGAATCATTCAGGATTCCTTTCATTTGATCCAGCGGACTTTAGACGGATTCGTCACATCGACACGCAACTAGCGAGGCGTGATACAATCGTACGATTGCGACGCCTGAGATACGTGGACAAGTGTCGCAGTCGCCCCGCCAGCACGACGGATGGATGGCCTTTTAACGAACCTGAATGTTCCACGTCTCATTTCGTGAGAGAATTAAGTCGATTCAGACCAGGTCTTGTCGCTGTGTCTAATGAAGATGTCTAGATTTAACGATGAATGTAATGTGTATTCTTTAACTTGTGGCCAGCACTCAATGCTGGCGTTTTGATTTGTATGTTCGTTTCGAATTAATAAATGTTTCATGAAAGTCTAGCAGTGTAACTATCGTTCGTCGTTCATGCAAATATTAAAAGCTTACATAAAAATAATAAGCTTTTCTAAAGAAGACACGAATGGATCCATTGGTCCTTTTTATGCATAATTTTTTGAGTACACGAAAAAAAAATAAAAATATTATTTCGCGAACACCTTAACTTAAAAAGATGTTCTGGCTTTGAAAAAAGCATATTTTTATGACGAAAATGTAAGAAAATTTTCGACGGAACTGTTTTATGTAACTATTTCATAGAAGATACATACATTTTAAGAAATTCGAGACAAAACTTACTATTCAAACAGATGAGAAAGAGTAATACAATCCTACGCGTTTAAAACTAAATTATATAACAAAAACTAGTTCCCTTAAGTTTTTTGTTAAAAAAAACTGAACTCATGGGGATAAATCTCCAAGGGATGCGATTTGAACTCCTATCAAAGTAAATAGCATTAAGATTGTATCTTTCTTTGATGGTACGTGGAAGGAACGGGAAGAAAATTTTTTTTTGAACCAACAGTATAAGGATATAGTCAATGAATCCAAAGTTACATTTGATAATCGATTTTTTTTTCCTTTTCAAACTTAAATTTGGTCGAGATGTTGATGTAGTTAAATCCTATTTTCTATTTCAAACAATAATTTGAATACCGCTCAATGAATAGAGAAATGTAATATTTAGATAGCATTCCATTTTAAGAAATTGATTTTGAGAACTACGGAACTTCCCTTCGTCTGTATTGTAGTCAATCTACCTGCAGTTAAAAAAAATTCACAACTGCTAGAGTAGCAAGCAGAAGCTACGATTTCGAAATCAGAAGTAACAAGCAGAAGCTACGATTGCGAAATCTAAAAATTATCAACACTTTCCCGGTAGAAAATTTTGGATCACTAAATGATTCTCTTACCTAGCTGTAATGTTTAAACGTATAGCAACTTTAAGAAACTGGAGAGGTTTTTGAAAGTTATGAATGAATAAAAAGGGCTATTTTCAAAATGCATGTCTGTTATTCAACTTTCCTTCTATAATTTTTCTTTCAGTTTAAGGCTGTTAATAATAGTGATAACCGATCCAGATTTTCATCAAGACCTTATGTAAATATAGATCTAATAAAATTACTGGTTGACAATGCTTATCTGTACTTATTGGTTAAATATCATCGAGGGTCGGTTATTTTATGGTTCTTTCTAGAAACATTGTTGCATTTTCATCTACATATCTTTACCCTGAAATCTGTGGCTTATAGCAAAAAAAATTATGTTCAGTTTAAGCAAATCTCTGTTTACAAGCTATTTTCCAAGTTTTACACATCCCATATTTTGTACACAATTAAATGAAACTACGCGATGTAGTATTATTTCTACTATCTTTAATTTCTTTACCACGACCTAGGTTTCGTTGTATTACAACATCTTCAGGTGGCATATAAGCAAAGAGTCTTGCTTATATCCCACCTGAAGATCTTTGCTTATATCCCACCTGAAGATGTTGTAATACAACGAAACCTAGGTCGTGGTAAAGAAATTAAAGATAGTAGAAATAATACTACATCACGTAGTTTCATTTAATTGTGAATAATTAATTTCTACAAAATTAACGCCAAATATATTCAACCATATTTTGTACTTAATAAATGGTCACAAGGAATAGATATTGATGTTCATACGTGGTAACACTAAAATTATTTTTTTATCTTACGTAAAGCGTTTTAGTGGGAAATTTAAGAGTGCCAGCACGAGTATGTTTTCCTATCCGCTCGTTAGAATCACATTCGTTTTATAAACCGACTTGACCCAGATAAGTATCTACTTAAAGATAAAAGCTTTCATTGACAGATTGTTTATGGCGGATTGTTCACAACTTTGCACCGCTTAAGGAAACAATGATTTAATGCCCCGACGATAGATATCTCACTTACTTAATGCTAACTGTTTACTTCGTTTAATGGCCAGTAATGTGTGCAGGAAAAATAAATTTTCAATCATTCTTAACTTGCAGCCAAATATGTAATCGGAGGAAACTTACAATTTCTGTTTACAGCTATTGTGGATTCCATATATTTTGAAAAGTTTATTCATTGTTAAAATTTATCTAATGATGTCTGGAAGTTACTAATCATATCAGACAATGTTATATTAAATAGATATATTTCATTAATAAGACCTTACAAGACGAATGAAAAATATGGTTCCCAAATAATATGAAATTTATATTTAAATACTGAATAACACGGAGAGAAAAATGAAAAGTCGAGTTAAACTACGATATTACCAAATAACTTTAGGATATTCTTCGATCTAGGAGTTTTCCTGCCTTGGGTTGAGTTTTCCTTCGTGAGTACTATAAAATGTTTTATGCCTTATTACTCCATAAATCATTCTTTGTATTTCCTTAATTTTCACAAGAACATTTTTGAATGTGATATTTTTCTTTACTCAGCTTTAACCATGTGCCAAGCGACACTCATAACCATGAATCCATTTTCGACACTGACCTCTAAAAATCCGAAATTAGATTCGCGATATCTCTAAAAATTTTCATCGTAGTACGGGAGCCAGATCCAAGCGTACGAGCGGATATCACGGACAATGTAGAAGACGGAATAAAATGTTTTTCTTTTTTTTTTCAAAAATTGTATTTCCCATCTGACAAGCGAGGTAAACAGCGGCGGGCGGCGTAAATACGAATCGAAACACTGTGTCCGGCGCGCGAGTTGGCAAGTCTCGCGGGCCTTATCGCCGCGAAAATGTATTTATTCGAGCGAATTTATACAGATCGCGCTAATGAGTGACACGGGCGGCCGCCGCCATCAATCCGCCGCTAATCCAGCACCATTTAACAAACATTAAATTGGTACTCGGATTATTTCGGTCGAGCTCTTTCCCGCGTTGCCGAGTGGGCGGCTGCACACGGACGCGGCTCTGCTGAACATGGTCTGGCGGTCCACGGGAAAGAGAGTTTACCGCCCGACTTTTCCTCATCATCTGTGTTGAATTCCTTTCCTCTTGAATCGGACTTCAATTTGGATAACAAATATTAATCTCTTAGTGAAAGATTAGAGTTACAGAAGGGATGATAGAGTTCTCAAGGGTCACAATCCTGATAGCAGCTTTGACAAAGGGGGATGTTTGTGCAACAATAATACTCTGCAAGACAGTTCCTTGACGCTTCTCTGATTACCTCCCGGTTGGTCCAGTAATGAAGAGACCAGTTGCTATGTTATTACTAGATTGCCAGTTACTGTATTATTAAGAGTTTGCCAGTTACTGTATTATTAGTCGCTTAAAATACCCAAGTAAGATTCAATCACAATTCCAAAAAATCCTTGCTATTATTTTCAAGCTGATGCCACTCGAAAAAATGGCAAGATTTTAACCTTGAATGACCTTCTGTTGAACAGTGAATTCACTGATTCACAATTTAATAGAACTTCACAGTAAAGGACCATAAGTCCGTCTCAAATAATAATTGATTCAACATCTTCTTTGTGTCAACTTTCAGAGAAGGCCAAAACCCATTATAAACTTCACGCGTCGCTCTTTTTCAACAACAGAAAGGAGTTTTGGAAGCTACCTTGCTTTGATCTTTTTATCTCTCAGCATTATTATTTATGAAGAAGCACACCTTGTTGCTAATTTTTAGTCTTTAAACGTCTTTCTTCCAGCATTTCTTTTTCCACTAGCCTAATGTTTTTCTTCGTAATTACATTCGACTGGGCGGGGTTCACCTTCAGTGGATTTTCCGCCTAACCGAAACTGTCTGTCCATCCTTTTACGATGAATAGCGAAAATGAAGACTTACCATAAATAGCATCTATGCATTGCTTGGTCTTCATCGGAGATATCCTTTTTGGTAAGAAATTTAATCTTTTCACGGTACTAAATTATGGATATTTTATACTTTACACACTCATGTTAAACGGGCAATATTTAATATAGCAAATATTACAGCATTATAATATTTTTGTGGATATTTGGCGAACAGTTAATTAATTCAATGGTTATAAAATTGTCTATCAATCATTTTTTCAAATTGAGCAGGTCGGAAATTTGTTGCATCTTATTATAAGTATCTCCACATTCGATCTCATTTCCTCCTTCATTCGATCTCATTCCTATCGCAGTGTAGTCTTTATATGTGTGTTTCCGTTCGCCACGGTCTCATTTGTCAGTTTACGCCTTTATATTATAACGAGAAATAAGTGTCACTTCAGCTATAGTGCAATTATTATTATTGAATACTCGCGTGTTTCACGTATCAAACAGATTTCTGTTTATCTTTGATTCAGTATATAGTGCGGGTCAAAATATATGAATTTGCATTTTCTAATTGAAATGATTTCCCCTGTCCCAACCTTGCAATTTATCAACTCGTTCCTCGAGACCCAATCCTCTATTTCTCCTTCGGCTAACCGGGGACATTTTCCAAATTCTTTTTTCCTCCCAATATTCTCCGCTTAAAAGCGTCGCCGTCCGACTGTCATCCGGCACGCTCGTCGCTTCTATTTCCGTAACCTGTTCGTGGAAAAGTGAGTACTCTATTTAAAATCGGCACTGCGCGTGTTGTATTTATAATTAAAATCGATATAACGTGTTCGAAACGGTCGTCGACTGCCGCTGTCGAGTTAAATTTTCATCTAATTAGCTTTGCGACTCGCTCTGAACAGCCCACCGGTATCAGACCTGGTCCTGCAGCAGAGAAATTAAAATATGTATATATATTCAAGCCATGCCGATGTGGCCGATTAATTAAAACTATTGAATCTCAGTACGGGACAATGACTAAATTAAAAGAGGTTAATTAAAGACCTAAGCTTTCTAAAGTATTATAGATACCATTTTGCTAATACGGAAAAGCTTAATGCAAATTGAAACGACTGCAAAGGCGATATTTTTATTTAAATCTAGATGTTACTTGCGACTTCGACTGTGGAGCACCACTGCAATAACCTATCGATAACTAAACTAATTTTTACCAATTTTAGCTGCAAATTAAAAAAAATATGTGCAATTTAAGATTGGAATCGTAGAACAAAGATTTGGATATTGTAAATAATTTATAATTTGACGAAGCTGCTTACTTAGGGAAAAACGACCTTAAGAGCCTCTTAAAAAGTGTTCTTCATTATTCCTGAAGAACTTTTCCTTTTTCCATGATAAAAACTATCCAAAATCTTAATAGGTTACATGCTGTATGAGTGAGCAATCAATTTATTTCTTAAAGATCAATCAAATAACAAACAAAACATAGTTTCACACAAATATTATAAGAACGTTGTTCGTCGCACCATCATTACTAAAGGTTGATTCTATCTTAAATTACCTGTCTGGGGAGCTAACCAGCTGCTTTCGTGCTTTCCCATCTTCGGTTTGTTTCAGGGCAAACATGACAGGATCTCCTGTGATGATTTTACCCTGATCAGACTAGCGGTTAGGATATCGACAGCAAGATCTTTCCCTACAACAACCAGTTTGTCTAAGTTAACTGACTGTATATGAACTATATGGTGAAAATAACTGAGATCTCGTTGGGAGTAGATGATTGAAAATTTGATATTAATTTGGAGTTAGTCAAATATGAATCTGTTGACTCAACATCGTCAATATTTTCCTGTCCGCTGCGTAGATTACTAGACTCGCATCCATAAAGAAACATGGAGAAAGCAAGCATTCGCAATAGCCTCTTCTTGGTAACATTGGAGATTTTTCAGTTCTAGCATATATTTCCCATAACCTTTCTGTACGTCTAACTTTGCATATTATATCGAAAGTAACTAAGAAGCCGTCACTGATAAATTGAAAATAGCTCGAGTTTCCCAACAAATAAAGTTTTTCCAAATGTTTTGTTTTAATAATATTAACTTAATGTTCTGCATATCGAGTTTGTCTTTAAATCAGTGTAAAAAATATTAAATCTAATCATTAAATAGGAACAGAAGATCATTAGCATATCAGAAAATAAATTTAAATATTATGCCCATAATTTACAGAACAATTTAATTTAAATATTATGCCCATAATTTAATTTAAATATTATGCCCATAATTTACATAATTTACAGAAAACCACATTAAAATTATACACTGGCTTTAAAGTGACTAAACGATAAACAAACAGAGAATATAATGTCAATAATAAATATTATAATTACTTAAATCATTGCAATCTAAAAATTATGACCCTAAAAAGAACTAAAGCAAAAACTATCGAAATCTAAACCGGTTTTTGCTACTTTTTAGCTGCAAAAAAAAATAACGAGTGATTTAAGATTAGAATTGCATAACTAAAATGTGAATGTTATAAATAATTGATAGTTTGACGAAGCTGTTTACTTTAATAAAATATTAGCAACGACCCCAGGAGTGTTCACATCTTATCCTAAATTTATGGCATTAGAAACCCCCGTATCAGAATCATCCTAACGTTTCTATTTATCACCGTAAAATGATGGGCGGAGAGGCTTCCATATTTTGTTTGATTAAATAGTTCATTATTTTATTAATTTTCAAAAACGAGAAAGAATTAAAATAAAGACCTTTAATAAGTACTTCAATGCAAAAATATTTCGATCAAGTTGCGTTAATAAACAAAAAAATTATTAACAAGTTATTTCTCTTACGCCTGTGAAAGATATGTTAGGCAATAAATATATTTCCATAGGGAAAAATAACATTTATATTTGTAGATAACCTAACAAGTACATTACGTATTATTAAATATATTAATGTTACCTTATACCTAAGAATAAACGGTTTCATTAAGGCACAATTTTTATCCATATTTCTAAACTTAGTTTTCGTTCTTGATAAACCTTACTAATGTAGTAAAAGTGAAGCGTTGTCTGTTTGTTTGTTTGTTTTTCTTGCAGGCTTAGAATAGACTAAGGGATTTTAACGTGAGAGAAATTTTAACGTTTAAAAGACCTATGATTTTCAATGAAATTTTGTATTTAGATATTATAAACCTTGATGATAAAGATGAAAAGATAGACTATATATTACTGGTCTTATAAAAGTGAAACGTTGTCTATTTATTTGATTCCTTGTCTTTCGCTCGAGCATAAACAGTCCATCGAATTTTAATAAATCTTTGCGTATAGATACTACATATCCAAGATTAAAAGATAGACTATATAAAATTACGCTTATTATGTTTATAAAAGTAAAACGTTGTCTATTTATTTGCTTCCTTGTCTTTCGTTCGAGCATAAACAGTCCATCCAATTTTAATAAATGTTTGCGTATAGATAATATATATCCAAGATTAAAAGATAGACTATATATAATTACGCTTATTATGTTTATAAAAGTGAAACTTTGTATATTTATTTGCTTCCTTGTCTTTCGTTCGGGTATAAACAGTCCATCGAATTTTTAATAAATCTTTGCGTATAGATACTACATATCCAAGTTTAAAAGATAGACTATATAAAATTACGCTTATTATGTTTATAAAAGTGAAACGTTGTCTATTTATTTGCTTCCTTGTCTTTCGTTCGAGCATAAACAGCTCAACGAATTTTAATAAAATTTTGCGTATAGATAATATATATCCAAGATTAAAAGATAGACTATATAAAATTACGCTTGTTATATTTATTAAAGTGAAACGTTGTCTGTCTACTTGCTGGTTTCTGTTCCTTTCAGGCTCAAAATGGAATACAGGATTTTCACAGAAAAGAAATATTTACGTTTAAACGAGCCAATGAATTTTAATGACATTTTATGTATAGATAATATAAACCTTAGATGAAAAATAGTCTGTATGTTACTGCGCCTACAAAAGTGAAACGTTGTCTGTTTATTTGTTTCGTAGTCTTTCGTTATAGCATAAACAGCTCAACGAATTTTAATAAAATTTTGCGTATAGATAATACATATACAAGATTAAATGATAGACTATATATAATTACCCTTGTTATGTTTATAAAGTGAAATGTTGTCTGCCTACTTAAGTACTTGTTAGTGTTAGAAAAAGGATAACGAATTTTCATAGGAAAGTAATTTAAGTTTAAACGAGCCAATAAATTTTAATGACATTTTATGTATAGATAATATATGCCTTATATTAAATGTTAGGCTATATATTATTGCTCCTATAAAAAGGAAAGGTTGTCTGTTTGCTTGTTTCCTTGTCTTTCTTTCGAGCAGCTCAACAAATTTTATAAAACTTTGCAAATAGACAATACACGTCCTAGAATAAAAGATAAGCTATAAGTATATAATTATGCTTATAAAAGTGAAACGTTGTCTGTCTACTTGTGTGTTTTTAAAACGAGCGTTTGTGCTTAAAACGAGCGTTTCAGTAATTTTTTCCATGTTGATAATATACATCCCAAACTAAGAGATAGGCTAAACATAATTATGCTATTCTTTTACGGGATCAGTCCATTAAATATAGACGCTAAAAAGTTACACTCGCGCAAGAGGAAATTAATGTGCCGCTATTAAAAAATAAGTGGAACATATTTATTTAGCAAATATTTATTTAGCAAATATTTATTTAGCAAACCAAATTTAAGTTCGAAAACCAAAACCATATTTACTCCAAATTACCCTCGCACAATTCGCACGGTGCACCGCAATGTACCACAACAAGTGTTAAATGCCAGATCTGGTAAATGTGTTGAAAAAGATACTTACCTCGTATCTACGTCTGAACGTCATATAATTACTTCGAAACTAAGTGAAATCTCCACTTACTTGTTAAAAAAACATTTTAACACTTTCCCAATAACACACGGGTAAAGTCTGGACAAAACTAGAAGGAAGTTCATCTTAGTTTTACCTTCGATGTCGATCGACTGCATTGAAGAGGCATTTTTAAGCTGTTTCCCGCAAGCTATTTTTAAGCTGCTTTCCACCATTTTTCCGTTATTCGCAAACAATTGCAAGGGGGCACTACGCAAAACGCCTCGAGAGTACAACGGCCGAGCGTCAACTCGGCTTCATGGTGAGGACTAATTGAATGGTAATTATGATAGCGCATAATGAAGCAATTTGTCGGCAGACAACGGCGACCATTATGGGCGCAGTAAAACTTTATTATTCCTCGCGCAGATTAGGCGATAAATCTCACTGGCTGCCCCTTAATATTCGGGCCGCGTTCCGGCGCAAAACATCTTAGCACACATTTCGGGCGACTTGTGAATGTTTTACGACAATTTTATTTGCTGAAGACGGACCTTGGACGCCGCGTCTAGTATATTTATCGGCGCACATTTACATTCCGCGTATCGGCCGCTTCCCTTCGCGGACAGAGTCGGTTTACGAATTAGCCTTTGGCGCCCGCGCGAGTTTCGAATGGTATTGGCGGACGCGGTGACGTCTGGACGTCGCGAGCGGCGCCTCTGATGTGACGTAGAGACTGCGGTTGTGAGAATTTTCTTTGATAAAAATTCAAAAGATGTCCCGGCCATATCTTCGGCTGACTGCTGTATTTGATTCTATTTTCCAACCTGCCTGTTTTTTTTTGCAAAGTAGGGAATTTAGCTTTAATTCTTATTTATACGTACATAATTTCTAGTACCTGATTACTTCTTAGTTAGGTTTCAAATTTTCTTCCCAAATTGGGAGAGGCTTTTATCTTAATCTATTAAAATATTTTATTATTTTATTTTATAGCCGTTGATAAAATTTCTACTTCCATGGAGCTACGTACCTTGGAGAAGCCAAAGCTACTTTCACGATAAGTAGCAAATGTGATAATTTTTATCAATTCTCTATACGAAATACAAATAATTCGAAATTCAAATAATTCTTGTCTCAGTCTTTCTCTTTTTCACGTATGTACGAATAGAATGAATGAGAGAGAAACAGATGATATATTTTTCTTCCATATGACATAATGTATAAATGACAATAATGTACGTATTTTCATGCAGAAACTGATGTCTGGAAACAATGGCGCCAGAATTCGATGTTGGAATAAAATATTGAAATAATTTTCGTCAAATAATCAGATGATTTAGTTCGTTTTTGAAATCCCAGATTAATCATTGTCAGTTATAACACGGAAGCCCCGGATTTATCACTGTCATATTAAGTTACAACAAAACGTCTTTTTGGAAAAAAACGACGAAAAAAGACGGTACATAATGCAAGCTAGAGATTGTGGGACAAATAGGTATGGAGAATGATAGAATTGAAACGGTATATTATGAAAGAAGCGGTTCTAATCCTAATATTTTGATTACATTATTAATAAATGATGTACTGAGAATAAATTTTAATATTCAATGTATAATTCACCGCTAAGCACAAGTGGGATTTAAAAGACGTAAGTTTGGCACGCACTGACATTTTCTTTATTAAATAATTGTCCCGAAACATTTTTAATTTACAGAAGACAAACATTAATCTAATATCACACCGTATGAGCTTATAAAATTTCTCAGTAGCCGACATAAAACATCGATGTAATTAAAAGTTAAATTATTTGGATATAGAGTTATGAACATTCAGATGTGTAGTCCTGAACGAAACCGGCCAAGTGCGAGACTGGCTTGCGCATCGAGGGTTCCTTACCTAATTTGAAGTGAAATTACTCATATTGAAGTTGAAATTACTCATATTCCCTAATTTGAAGTGAATTGACTTCCTAGCACAATATACATATACACACACACATATATATATATATATATATATATATATATATATATATATATGTGTGTGTGTGTGTGTGTATATATATATATACATATGTATATATATATATACATATATATATATATATATATATATATATATAATAACACTTAATATACAGTTTTCTCACGATCTTTGCGAATGCTGCTATGTTTTTTTTCATAAGTTTAGTTTGGGCATTTTCATAAATAAGGAGGAATACATAGTTTTCTTGATTGATTTGGAATATCCCTGAAGGTAAAAATTGTTAAAAAAACTAACCCTTTCAAACGAAACCCCAAACTATATATAGCATTTTAACACTTTACACTTTACCCTTTACCCCATAATAATAAAATTTATATACATTTATATTTTGGAGTGTTGGCTATTGGGAAATGTGCAGATATATATATAATATGCTTTATTTCTACGCCGAATTCTTAGGGAAACGGCTGTAATCACCAGACAGACACGTGATGGATCTTGTGATAATTCCGTTTTTCTCTTTGATGTGGAAAATTTTAATTAAGCTAGACTTTGACTTTAACTTGGTTGATTTAGGCAATATTTTAGATACCTTAACCAAATCTGAAATGCTATTGACTGTTCTATAATTTAGGTAATCTTCATTCCATTTATATTCTTAATTGAAGAAATTAAGTTATTATTACTATACATAAACGTATAAGCCCTTCTAGATTAAGGAAATATAGTGTCATCACAAGAGTTACCGGAAATAAAGTGTCATCATTAAGAAGAAAAACTTATAATCCTAAAAAAAGACGCTCAAGGCGGATATCCACATAATCATTCATTCAAGAATGAGTTTTATCGTATAACAACATCGCATCTCATCACAAATATTGGTAGCGAAATAGTCAACCTGAATTCAAGTTCTATAGTGCTCCAACACAGCGATCGGACCCGCCAAAGCTCGCAGGAAAGCTTTCAAGTCAAAATGGGAGCTTTACAAAAACCACCTAGCCGATGCTCTTATAACTCATACAAACGAGCACCTAAGCGCGCATCCGCCTAACTGAACGACTTCATTCTACGTGCCTATACGACTATATTCTATACAGACAAATATGCAAGGCGTATATAAGTACGTACTTATGCACGTACGTACATAATACGAAGGTACACCCGCCGACATAATATACTCGCAGGTGTTATATATTGAACACACATACGAATTGGGCACAGATGATCGTAAAAATACGAAACTGTACTATGATCGCGAGTAATAGCTCACGACTTTTGTTTTTAACGCGCTGTCTCATTCCTACTATTTTTTATTCTTCTCTTTCGTCCGCTTTTTTTTGTGTATTAAAGTCGTTTAGCCGCGTCTCGCTCTCGCGCCGCCGAGAGACCGCCGCCAGTGCGGGAGGGCGAATCGAGTCGAGGGCCCGATCAGACAAGATTTGACTGACACGGAGTGGTCATTAAGTTGGTTGGAAGGCGGGACTCTGTAAGAGCTTATACAAAATTATAGAGGTTATAATCTTTGAACTAAGCCGTATAATATACTTTAAACGTGAGTAAGTACCTGCAAGTTATTCGTTATGTATTTACGGCATTAATATGTACATTATTGTTTGGGCACACGAGTTTTTGAATACTTTACCTCTGGCCATTGTGTTTCGGAGTTGTGTTTGACGAATTTTTTTAATGTGGCCGCGACTGCTTTTGTTGGTGCCGGGCGATGGTGCCGGGCACGGCAGCTTTGTTCTTGAGGTGTTGGGTTTGATTTGGATAGCTTGTTTTTTTTTGGTTGCGCCAATCGTGAGAATACTCGCCTATGACGAAGCTTAACCATGAGTAAATATTAACACATGTTTTATTATTACGCTCTTATTTAAAAAAAGCGAAATCTTTGAGTAGACTTTGGCATTCTTATTCCATTAGTGATTCATTTGATTTAATAAAAAAAATTTAGTAACAGGTCTCAATATTATTTGCCTTTTTTTAAAGCGAAATTTAATTCTTTAGTTATTTCCGAATGTTTTTGCCGCTTCGATAAATCTGTAAATAAAAAGAACGAAACGGAAACGTAAAAAAAAAATTTAGACTCCGTTATACCTTAGTGAATACAGCCGATAACAGAATGTGATAAAAATTGCTTAAGACATTAGTGAAAACTATTTATTCGTTGTACAAAAACAATAGGCATAAAGATACGACCGTCCCGCTGGAGCGAAAAGGGCTTACTGAAGACGCTTTCGATAGTAATAATTTATATGCTACGAGTGGAGGTGAAATTAACCGGGAACGGAAAAGTTAATCGTCTTTTTCTCTCTAAATAATTATATTCGTACAAACATGAATAAGAGAAAAACTGACACAAGAATTATTTGAATTCCGAATTATTTTTATTTCGTATGGAGAAATGATAAAAATGATCACATTGGCTGCCTACCTTGAAAGTCACTTTGGCTTCTCCGAGGTTCGTAGCTCCATGGAAATAGACATTTCATAATGTTATAAGGACGGAAAAGATAATCATGTGTTTCTCTCTTAATCATTCTATTTGTACAGACGTGAAAAAGAAAAAAATATAACACAAGAATTATTTGAATTTCGAATTATTTTTATTTCGTATAAAGAAGTGATAAAGATGATCACGTGAACCTTCCTTGAAAGCTTCTTTGGCTTCTCCGAGTTTTGTAGATCCATGAAAATAGAAATTTCATAACACTTTACTGCAATAGCCTTTCGCGTTTTAAAGAAATTCATTTAATATCTAATAATAGGCTATATATTCATCGGATAAACAACTAAACTGGATATTACAGCACGGTAATAAGGTTACTCGTATTTATAATATTAAAAACTACTTTGAATTCAAAGTAGTTTTGAATTAATTTGCAACACTGTCTTTTCAATCTACCCATGAATAATATTGCAAACTTCTTATTTGTAATTTTTGGAAAGAGCAACAAGTATAGCTAGAGAGATTATGTAAGAACGCCAAGGTTAATGGAAAGCAGTGATATGGACAGATCTCCATTTGGACCGCAGACAAACGTCGGTCCGAAATAATGAATACATGCCCAAATCGGACGGGGCTCCGCTGCTGCAGCCAGATAGGAATCACCACTGACGGCGGCTGGACTCCTATTATTACATCTAACAGAGTATTCTCATAATAAAAGGAAGATAAAACCGTATCGGCCAGTTCGCGTTACGAGATGATATCGGGACACAAACGTTTCAGACCACCTGCATCTGCTGGTCGGCCCTTGATAAACCAATTATTACTTATATTTTGATTCGAATAATTAATCTGGCGTGTTCTGCCGGTAATCGTTACGGTATTGAAGTCCACCGCGACCTTTTGGAGTGATTAAGTGGTGCTGCGTCCTATAAATTACGAATGAGATGCGGGAAAGAGTTATGTCGTGTCTGGGCGATGCCGTCGGCTTTCCGAGTTCGACTGATGGCTCGAGGAGAAAGTCCGTGTGTTTTATATTTGGTGAAATGTTTGTATAATTCTAATGTGCCTTGTTGAGGATCGTTTTGATTCATCGTAGCGTGTGAGTGTCCCGCTGAGATATCGAGGGAACGCGAGGTTAATTACGGAGATATTTTCCGTATGTCTAATTTGATGTCGAGTTTAAGATACTTCAAATTTATCTCTAATAAGCGTTAACGAACGCTAAGGCCATTCAAATTGATGAAGAAAAAGTGTGATATTTGAAATTAAATATCTGTTTAGTCTAATTATTGTTCAGTTTGAAGTTAAGAAAGACACTCACGAAAAAAGACCCGCTTTTTACACCAAAGCGGACTGGATTGATTTGTATAAAGAAAACTTTTATTTTCTTATAATATTATTAATATTTGTAGCATGTCTAAAAGCTATTAGATTTTGGAAATTATTTCCAAAAAACAACTTTTTAAAAAAGTGAAATTTCATAAAATAAATATTTTGTAAACTTATTTTTTTGTTAACAATTTTTATTAAAACTAGTTACGTAACTAATGCTTAATTTGTTTCTAAATTAATAAACTAAGTGCTGTCTATACCAAGATATTCTCATTGGATCACTTAGTGTTCTAATATCTGACAATTTCAAATGGTTTTACCCTTTTGAGTCGTCTAGTGATATTTTGCACATTTCAGAGTCTGGACGCTTCTAGGTTGTTGTGGTTTAGGAGTCTCTTTTGATGAGATCTAGCAAATCTACTAATAATATCATCTACCATATCAATCTCAAGATCGCGGTCACACAGTGCCGAGGCGCGTTAACTACACACTTCAAGCATTTTCATATTATATATCACTTGGATATTAGAATTACTGGCACAAACCCATAGCTGTATTAAATAACACCAAACTATGCAACAATATTATACACATAAAATCGCAACAACCTCATTTTATATAAATAAGGCCTACGCTTATATAAAATAAGATTGTTGTATGTTGATAGCTCAAAATTACGACTAAGTAACCAATACATTTTTCTGAACTCGATTGTAAATTGATTGGAAATATTTTCTTTATCAAGATTGCTGTATATCAAATAACTTTTATCTCTAATCGATTAAATAATATTTAGTTCTCAGTAATATCCATTACATTAATTCCGACTACTTCTAATTTGAAACACTGATATCAATTATCCAATAAATAGTGTTTATTTTTGAGTATCGAAAAAGCAATCGATTATGAATGTGGCCAAAAATCTGGGATACCATGCTAAAAAAATTTAAAAACCATTATTCAATAACCTGCCAGTTAATACTATTTCAAAATAATTATTCCCTTTGTTAAATGAGGTTATGGTTTTTATACAAATATAGGTGTAACGATTTCTTATAAAATATTTGTTCAAACATCAAACTTGTGATCTACTAATGAATACCTCTTTCATGTCGAGCTTGTACTTCTATAAATCCTTTTATACCGTGTTATGTTAAACAAAATACATACCTAAGCAGCATAGTTGTTAGATATAATGTTTAATCCACAACAGATAAAGTCATTAATGTGTTTATGGTTTACATGTACTTAATATTTACATTTTTCACAATTAAATGAAACTACGTGATGTAGTATTATTTCTACTTTCTTTAAGTTCTTTACTACTTCTAGGTTTCGTTGTATTACAACATCTTCAGGTGAGCTATTAGCAAAGATCTCTGCTAATAGCCCACCTGAAAGCATCTTTGCTAATAGCCCACCTGAAGATGTAATATAACGAAACCTAGATCGTGGTAAAAAACTTAAAGATCGTAGAAATAATACTACATCGCGTAGTTTCTACAAAATTAACGCCAAATATATTCAATATTTACATTTTGATTGTCGTTCATCGATATTTAAAAGTAAGCGTGTTTAACTATGATTTTTCGATTGCTAAATCCTATTTTGTCTGGGATCATCTGTGAATTAACGTAAAAGCTGTTCAGGAAGCTTAATACATTTCAATTTTCTAATTTGTCAGATTTTCACAATGCGCTTATAGTAAATGTTTCTCCCAAGATTGTTTTTCAACAATCTCTTTAACCTAGAATATTTATCGAGAGGTTTTGTAAAATTTGGTACATTTTAAATTTTAATTAGGCAATAAAGTAATAGAGTATACGTGTATATTCATGCGAGCCTTCTAGAGTATACGTGGAAGTTCTTTCCATCACGCATCGAAGCTTTAATTTAGAGTTTGCCAACATTTCGAGAATCACTGTCACAATGTAACTTTGTTATAATTTTCCTGATAATTAGGAAAGTTTTTCAAGTTTCAAAAGTTTTAAATTAACTATTAAGTTAGGTAATAACCTAAAATTAATAACGCCGACTTGAATTTAATTCATTTTCGTAACCTGATATTATTTTCGTCGTCAGTTTAAATCGAAATTCGTCTCTATGATTATAACGCTTCAGGTTTCGTTATTATATTGAAAGTAGTCTTATAAAAGCACGTATTTGAATAGATAAACTTTTTTCATTAAATTTTCTTAATAACGTTAAAAAATTAAAACTAATTTTGTGAAACAAAAGCCTAAATAAGAGATAATGTCTATCTAATAATAATTCTCTTTTTGAAAAGATTTGCTCTCTTTAGACGTGTCAAAGCTTACGCAGTTATTCTTTAAATTCAATGTTCTTCTAGACCGATAAGTGTATCTATCAGTTCTGAATCTTAAAATAAGTTATGTAACCATTTATAGGGCCAAAAGCAGAATCATGTATACATCACAAATGCTGCATAAATGAAAAGTGGGCGATTGTACTGAAACAAATTCATTTTAAAGGCAACAACGATTAAATCTAAAAGTTCATTAAACCAAAATTTGCCTCACAAAGTTGTCACGATACAGTCTCGCGTTGCATCATTCAAATTCCCTCTAAAACGAAGTGTCGGGACGAAGATTCCGAAAGCGTCTGCGGATGACTCGCGGCGGCTGCAGTCTCAACCGCATCTCGATACATAAACAGCGCAGCATCCCGCTACGGCGCATTCGGGCGACGATGAATCTCAGATAACGATCTCGTCACGAAAAAAAAAGTGTAACACGACACTGGCGGGCGGGCGAGGGCAGCCCCGGCCCGACATTCGGCTCCGAGCTCACTTTTGCGCGCGTTTCGAGATATATTTTAGGAGTCAATGCTATTTTGGGCGAAGCATACTATGTGATACTTTTTTGAAACCACCAAAGTAAGGGGCGTGTGAGAACGAGGACTCCGAGTCATCGAAACTGTATTTGGGGACAAAATAAATAACGTAACACCTAACCTAATCTTCCTTGCGATTTTTAAACAAGTACAAGTTCTTACATATACTTGAAAGTGGTTTGAGTTGGCTACTTAGCCTTTATATCTAATCACACATTTTTTATATATTTTTTTAAATTTCAATCTAAAAATATATTTTGATTAAAATCCTAGTCCATTATATAGCATAACCATCTTATTAGACTTTAATTTTTTCACTGTATTTTCACTTTCGAAGTTAGTTTAAAAAAAACGAGGAAAGGATGAAAATCTGTACGTTAAAAATACTTAAGGAAAAACCTGTCAAGCACGAGTAACACTCGCACTAAGAGGGCTCCTTAAATATAAAATAGTATATAGGATTTCTATTAAATTAATAAAAAAACATATTTTTTCAGAGTTTAAATATATTGTATTGTATCTACTATTTCTTTAATAGAGACATATTTTAAAAAAGTTGTATAAATTCACATAGCATTAGAAACTTTTTTTTCTCTTTACTTGTCCAACGGGATCTCCCATTACGCCTACTGTCAAAACTTTAGGCCAACCGGAAATACCCCGTAGATTTTCATGGTCGGTGAATTGACACTTTTACAGCAATCTAAGGCTATGGACCTCAGTATACGATATTAATCTAAACTTGATATCTCAAGACGTTTATGAAAAAAGAGGCTTTGACAGACAGACGGACATTCTAATGATTTTTTTTATTTTGAGCAACGGAAACCTAAAAATGAGTTCACGGGGATCGTAAATAAAGAGATTTACCTTTTTAAATAGCTATCTCTTTTTCTATTGCTTTGTTAGTGCATACATCAAAAACTACTACAAACCGTGTGATTTTTTTTCGTAAAAACGATTCTGTGCAGCTTCTTTTTCTTCTTCAATGGCTTGACAGCCCAGGATGGGCCCCTGCCTTCTCTCCTGTTCTTAGTCAGAGACATCCAATTTGTTACACTTAGGATTTAAAGTCTTTTTCCAGGCAGTTGAGCCAAGTTGAGCTAAGTTTAGGCTTTCCTCTTTTTCTGGATCCCAATGTTCTGGCTGAAAATATCTTTTTTGTTGCCCGACTGTCGACCAGAATGGTCGACAGTCTCGAGCGACAACAAAGCGAGTTTTGTTAATATAATGTAATAATATTTACTCCATAAATAATTCCCATTTTACATGTAAATAAAATCATCATCACTCGCCTTTAATCGCTCTCCATTTTTGTTTATCTGCCTAGAGAAATGAAAATGTTCCCTCGAGCTAATTCTCGGAGAAAAAGCGAGTTTTCTTAATATAATTTAATAATATTTACTCCCTAAATAATTTCCATTTTATATGCATCCCTCGCCTCAATCGCTCTCCCATTGGTGAATATCGTAACCCACAACGATAGGTGCTGTCTTGGTGTAAATCGTTTGGCACCAGTTTCTGCAATCTTGCGCCCGTTCCTGGATTCTTATAATCTCGTTGGTTCAATGGGCCGGTCTTTGGCCACGGGTTCTTGTACCCTCAACCTTTCCTATTTAATGCAAAGTTTTATTCAAATCTGTTTTATATTGTGAATAAAACAAAATGCAGTCACCTTCGCTTTTTACGCGAGCAACGTCGTGACGAAGAGTTTGTAAACAGTAAAAGTAATATTGTACTTAAATATCTTATATAATAAAGCGATTTTGAACGAAAAAAGTATTTATATCACGATGTAACAAAGTGTATCTATATATGACATTACGATGCGTGTAACTCTATATTTTAACGATAAATTTAACTACTTCTAAGATAGTGTTACGTTCATCGCTGATGTGTAAGGGGGCGTTCATATTTTAGTAGACTTCTTTGACTTCGATGCCGAAATCGAATATTATGGATAGAAAAAAATGTTCAGTTTTGTTTACGTTGAAAATTTGACTGACACTGCGAACTTATTTTGTGAAAATGCTCTGAGAAAACTAGTTTTTTTATTACTTTACGAAATATATTCGTTACTAGCTTTTTTGTCCGCTCCTTCGATATTAGAAAAAATATTTTTTTATAATAAGATAATATTATTTACCCGTCACCAGTAAAATTTATTTACATAAGAATTCATAATATTTCACAATAATCATCCATGAATATAATATTCAACAATAATACTTTTATTATCATTCAAATGCTTTTTCTGTATTACATATTGACGATAGATACATGGGGTCGCGAATTATGAGTATTTCTATAATTTTAGCAGCGCATTCGTGTGCAAGAATATTTATTTAGCGTTTATATTCTCTGATTTATTCCTGTAAACGATAATGTAATTGTTTATTGCCTATCTTTTAGTCTTTTTGTATTTATTTGTTTGTTTGATTTTATTTACTTTTAGTAAATAAAATCAAACAAACAAATAAATATACAATTCTTCGCTTCTGTTATGTCTTGATGTTAAATAATACTTAAATAATGGTAAGAAAAGTAATGCTAGTCGAAGAAAAAAAACATACTTAAAGCTCTATTACTGAATTCCGTATACGAACTTTAAAACACTAAAAAATAAGTTATGAAAAAATTGGATTTTTTAACAATAACTCTCGATAATATATATTAAATTAGTAAGCCGTTTGTTAGTTCATTATTTTTTTACGAATAACTCTGTTCATCTGTTTTTTACTAATAACTCTGTTCATTATACGAATAACTCTGTTCATTTTATATTCTATTTATACAAATATTCTGTTTTTTACGAATAACTCTGTTCATTATTTTTTTACGAATAACATAATATACATTAAATTGATAAGCCGTTTATTTGTTCGTATTTTTGGAAAAAGAGTTTAGTTATTTACCATAAACAAGCGTCCAACTTCCGGTTTTATATGAATTTAATATTTTATTGACGTAAGTGTCGGCGCGATTTACATATAAGTTATAAGCACTCAAAACGCGTGAAAAATAAATTTAACATATACGTGGCCATCTATTGATAGTTTATGGTACTAAATTTTTATTGGGTATGTGGCATTGAGTTTCACCGTATAGAAATTGTGATATTTTTCAAATTAAAAATGTGTCCTTGTGATAATTTGAGTCAAGGACTTTGTCTATAACAAATTTCATGAAAATCTATCCAGTCGTGTGGGCATAATTGAGTAACTAGTATCCAAATACGTTAATCGCATAATCAGTACTTCACGTAAGGGAAGTCACATATAACGACCACACAAACTATTATTACAAAAAAAACAACTTAACATTCATGTTTATAATATTAAAACAGGCAATTAATACTGAATATTAACTCCTTGCTATCAACGACCTCAGATACTCTGGTGTGTACCAGATACTCCGGTGTGTTTGACTTCAGATACTCCGGTATGTTTCAGATACTCCGGTATGTTTGACTTCAGATACTCCGGTGTGCTTTACATCAATGACTTCAGTTACTCCGGTGTGTTTCAGATACTCCGGTATATTTAACTTCAGATACTTCGGTGTGCTTTATATCAATGACTTCAGATACTCCGGTACGTTTCAGATACTCCGGTATGTTTGAATTCAGATACTCCGGTGTGCTTTATATCAATGACTTTAGATGCTCCGTTGTGTTCCAGATAGTCCGGTGTGTTTGACTTCAGTTATTCCGGTGTGCTTTATATCAATGACTTTAGATACTCCAGTATGTTTGAAATACACTGGTGTGTTTAACTTCAGATACTCCGATGTACTTTATGTCAATGACTTCAGATGCTCCGGTGTGTTTCAAATACTCTGGTGTGTTTGACTCCAGATACTCCGGTGTGTTTCAAATACTCCAGTGTGTTTAACTTCAGATACTCCGGTGTGCTTAATATTAATGACTTCAGACACTCCGGTGAGTTTTGATGTGTTTTGGTTACTAATATAGCTGTTTTCAGAAAGAAAAACAGCTATATTGGTAATCTGCGATCTCAGTCTAATATTATAGAAAGTTTTCCCTATTTTTTTCTTAAATACAGTCACATGTTGTAGATTTTTAAACACATAAAAGTAAAAGCAAGAATATTTACTTAAACCAATAGAAAGTCAGTTTATTTATCAGCATTATTTTACGGAATTTTATAGGTATATGCCACTATTATACTTATAAATCTTAGCTTAATACGAGCGCCATCAGTACCATAGGTGGTTAATACGTAAATGGCTAATGCAAGCCATGTTTAAACTTTGTAAACTTATCTAAGCGATATGTAAACATTTGTATGCAACGCATTTGCCCTTTTTAGAAAGGCAGTAAGAAACTGCTCCTATGCGCCCGATTAACGCCTAAGATGGACGGTCGAATTGAATCTCTTTTAAGTCTCTCGAGAAAGGCGATCGCTTAACTGCAATCAATGAGCGTCCACTTGAAAGTGCAGCAACTTGTCTGCGTTGCATAGCGACCTGAGCGAAATTCACCTTGCCATTCGCCGATTCAGAGATGCATTCAGAATGTTTACGCCGCTGGCGTAGATTGTTTCTAATAAATATAAGAAGTGCATGTGCATGGTTAGTTGAAGGTGCTAGCTAATCGAGATTGTCATCAGCTTTAAGCAAATACATTGTAAGTACTTGTGGCGAATTCTGCAATAAAATTTCCTCTGTTTGTTCGATAATTCCGTCGGAATAAGAAAATGTGACACATCTTTTGTGTTCGAAGATATGTTTAATCTTTTCATGATGTCCCCGTGGTGGAACGGATAATTTTCAATAAGTGTGATAGTCAGCAATGATAGAAATCTCTACTCTTTTACGTTTATATGCCAATATTGCTTTTTGTAACTCCATGGCGGCAAGGATAATTTCCAATCAACGCGATGTAGTCGACAATGATAGAAAACTGAGTTACCTAACATTTAGGTGCTTTACGTAATCCAGTAAGTACTACGTGCTGGTTCGGGTAATTTCCTATCAACGTGATATAGTCAACAATGATATAAAACTAAGTTACGTTACATTTATGTTCCCAAATTGCTTTACGTAATCCAGTAAATACTTTGTGGCAGCTCAGGTAATTTACAATCATCTTTATATAGTCTACAATGATAAAAAACTGAGTTACATTACGTTTATGTGCAATAATACTTTTTAAATCCAGTAACTACTCCATGGCGACTCGGGTAATTTTTGATCAACATGATATAGTGTACGATGATGGAAAACTGAGTTATATTACATTTATGTGCCAATGTTGCTTTTCCTACTACTATAAGAGCTTCTCTTTCATGAGATGGCTTGTTATATCTAGTACAATGTTCATATCTAATACAATTCGCGTGGCTGACATTCCATGTAACATGTCTCCCTAATAATAGAACAATTTCAGACGAAACAATTTAATTTCTCCAAATATTTTTCGACCACCTTTTTCCGAAAATACAACGAGAACGTTTGTAAAGCAACGTTTTTGAAAATACGTAAAAAATAACGTGATATTTCGATTGGACAAATAATACCATTTCAAACGACATTTCACTTGTGGGGATCAAAAAATGTTTATTTTTTTATGATCCAAGTTTTAATTTAAAAATTCTTTAAAAAATGTACAATTCCACATATCACATTTATCATCTGTCTCTGGAGTATAGAGAAATACTAAACTTAAATGTATATTCCATGTTTCAAATATGTAACTTAAATATTCCACACAAATTTGCTTATCATCATGAGACGTCATAAAAATTATTGTAACAATAAAACCAAGTAGATGCTTGAGATAAAAAAACGGGTTCATATTTTCCTCGGCAAATCCATGCGCATATTTCACCCAAATCTTTTCTCTCTTAAAAGTAGCACTCAACAGCTCCACTGGTGAAATCTTTATTACAGAAAACTCCATACTAAAAGCATGTCATCCGCATTTAGAACGTTGAGATATTTAATGTTATCTGTCGATATTTCATTCAGCCATTTTCGGCTCAGCAAAGAGACACGTATCCATAAAATTTTATTACATCCTAACCAGCTCCTTGAAGTCAAGTATTAGACAGCGTTTCCTAAATCTTTCCATCTGCTTCAGCCAGTGGTCTTTGGGTTCCATTGTTTGTCAGTTACTGCCTATATGTTACATATCCCTCTCATCTTCGGTCCACCCAGCTTCTGTCTTCCAGTTCTGGATTTCTTTTCAAACACAGCCTTATCAAACACAGCAAAGTCACATATCATTTGATTATCAGTTTGTTGAAGTTAATTATTTAACATAAGCCGTTCTTAAAACTCTTCACCTGCTTCTTTCTCTTATCTCCAGTGTTCCGCAGCCAGCTGGTGAATGTCATATGTCCATCTGATCTTCAGTCTACCAAGTCTTCGTCTTCCAGTTCTGATTTTCCATTCTGCCGGCCTCCAACTCTATCGGTAATCTTGAAAACTCACTCGACGTTCAATCCACTATTAAATCAACGCAGCAACTTTGCTTCCGATGCGCGTAACGATAATTTCGTACCTTACGATATCTTTTGTGGTACAGTCTTGAAGAAGCAGGTGCAGCGTAGTCCACTCCTTTTTATGCGAGTTTTATGTTAGACACTATAATTTTGTAAAGCGTCTGACTTAGTTAAAAAAATCATGAAATAGGCCATTTGTCTAGAATATTCTTAAAAATAACGGGATCTGATTCATATTTATAGATCTCTCTTACAATACAAAATCAACATAGTTCTCTTTGACCCTCGGCATTTGCTTTGCCGAATTTTCCACCACGACTAAACGCGATCCAAACGATACGTGTTGAAGGAGTCTCGCAGCTTCCCGCCGGCGGATAGCGAGATAACACAAACCCGAGAGATCTGTAGGTGGGTGGCCACCGCCGCTGTAATACTCTATAGGTATTAACGGCAAATAAATGTATCAAGGAGCACTCGAGATGCGCGGACACTCGTGATGATCTACGGGCCCGTTACGGCCGCGAACGAAAATAAATAATGGTCCACGTGTTCGCGGCCGCCTCCCGCGCTCCGTCGCTGCGCGTAAAACAAAACACAACAGCTCCACCTTTGCGCTTGGCTTGGATTAAAAAGGCCGCTCCACGATTCCACTACCGCAGCTGGAGTAATTAGTGTGTCTAAGGATAACAGACGATAATTTAATGCAATTATATGTTCGCTTGATACGAATGTTGCGGAATACGTTGGCAATTATGTATCGCGAAATAACGATGCGAACCTCAATAAAGATCGGTTTAATTTTCGTTTCCAAAATCGTCGCTCCGAAAAAAGGCGAGAAATAAAAGGAAAAAATAAGGACGACGATCTCCGACTGCGGCGGCCGGTGTTCGGAATAAAATTGTGAAGGTTCGGAAATAAGATTGAGAAACCGACGCGGTGAAACAAAACGATGAACTAATGTAAGTACGTGCGTGCGTACGTACGTACGTACGTATGTGTGTATGTACGCATCGGGTCGACGCGCGCGGGGAACGGAACGTAAGTATTAAAAGGTAGAAAAGATTTGAGTTGTGATAAATTTCGTGGCGGAGTCGGCGCCGTAAAAGTATTGTATTACTCGGCCGGCGTATAGATCCTATTGCTCGATAAAAACGAAACAAATAAAGAAGCGCGCACACACACGCCCGCGGTCGGCTCGAGGCGGGGCCCGTAATTATTGCCGAGGACCAGCTAGGTTCCTAATATCTAATTAGGGGCCGCGCGAGATATCGCCCGAGTCCGTTTCGTCTACGAGTTTAATTACGCATTCGATTAAATGCGCTCCTACGTGACGCAAGTGCCGGATCGGGCCGTCAATTCTGCAGTACGGGACATCACTCAACGCTGCGTTCAGAGGTCTCGATTCACGGAGTCGCCCATTATAGGTCGAGCGATGGATTTCCCGTTTGAAGGTCCAGCGTCCGGGCAGGTGATTAGGATGCAAAGACAAAGCGGTTAGGATATTGCACGTTCCTCGTACAGTGGATGGGTTGCAATTGTCATTGGACGTATTGTAATGTGACTTGCTGTACCGCTGTTTGTTGAAATTGAGCCTTGCTCTGGGGAAAGCGATGGCTATCTTTGACATGTTGAGTGAGTATTTGTGGCTAAACTTGGATTAAATTATGACTTTTATGTATTTAAACTCACAATTAATGTTGTGAGTTTCCGAATAGTCGTTACGATGCTAAAATTATTTTAATTGACTCAAGACTTAACGAATAAATTCAATTCCATTACACTTCATATTGACTTACCGAATTTTGCCTATACTTTTGAAGTGAAAACTTCTTTAGGCGTACCTGCGCATTTTTTCAGACCAGTGAACGAAAGTGAGCCGTCACGCTCGGGTCGTTGCGCGTCACGTTCGGGTCGGTTACGCTGAATCGGATAACTTCGGCATCGACCAAGCGAATTACAAATTTAGAAGTGATGAAATGTTATCCATTGAATGTGCACTGCGTTATTTTGGGTAAACTCGACTCCCTTCAGCATTGGCCGAGCGAGTTCATTGTCTAACAGGAGTGCATCTGTTCAAGAATTACATTCTATTTTTGAATAATATTTTATTTGAGTATAATTTAATATAATACGAGTATATTATTTTAATTTTCGTGTTGAAGATTTTCATCATATGCAGCGCCGTTATATATTTCTTACCAAAGTTTTCACTTCAACATTTTAGTCTTAAGCACATCATTTTTTTTAAACTCTGAAATATATTTTTAATATTAATATGAATAAAAACAATTTTACACGAAAATATGCTGTCTACCGTTATTTCCACAGACGTTGTAATAAAGTATTTTTAGTATGAAGAACTAAAGATGAACATATTTTAGTATTTAAACAGGTCATTGATATACATGACACATAATTTTTGAAATGTTGATGTAGATAGGTATTTTAATTCGTTCAAAATTGTAAACCTATGATAAACAAACTTTCAAAATTATATTAAATCATTCTCATATCGTAACCTTTTTTTATATGTAGTAATATAATGGCTAAATACTGTGGGTTTGAAATAAAATACAGTGTAAGTGAAGTATTATGTCACAGTAATAAAAAAAATATTTAAAAAAAACACTGGTGTGTGCTTATGCACTGTAGAAGGGAAAACCAAAAAAAATACAATAACTTACGCATATTATATTAAACTACTCACAAATAAAATATTAAACACTATATATATACACTTGAAATATTACACTGATTATATACAATAACATACGCGTGTTATATTAAACTACTCTCAAATACAATATTAAACACTATATGTATACACTTGAAATATTACACTGATTATATACAATAACATACGCGTGTTATATTAAACTACTCTCAAATAAAATATTAAACACCATCTGTATACACGTGAAATATTACACTGATTATATACAATAACATACGCGTGTTATATTAAACTAGTCTCAAATAAAATATTAAACACCATCTGTATACACTTCAAATATTACACTGATTATATACAATAACATACGCGTGTTATATTAAACTACTCTCAAATAAAATATTAAACACTAACTGTATAAACTTGAAACATTACACTGATTATATACAATAACATACGCGTGTCATATTAAACTACTCTCAAATAAAATATTAAACACTAACTGTATAAACTTGAAACATTACACTGATTATATACAATAACATACGTGTGTCATATTAAACTACTCTCAAATAAAATATTAAACACTAACTGTATAAACTTGAAACATTACACTGATTATATACAATAACATACGCGTGTCATATTAAACTACTCACAAATAAAATATTAAAAACTAACTGTATAAACTTTAAATATTACACTGATTATATACAATAACATACGCGTTTTATATTAAATTATACTTAATATCAATAAAAAATAAAACGTAATTTTTTAAACAATGCACTCCGTGTTAGACAGTGAACTCGCTCGGCCGATGCCGAAAGGAGCCAAGTTTACCCGATTTAGCGTCACCGACTCGAGCGTGACGGCTCAGTTTGGTTCATGATAAAGAAGTTTTCACTTCAATTAACGATTTTAAAAAGCAACATAATGTACCACCCACAAAAACGTCAAATGAATACAATTATACATTAATGCTTGTTCAGTTACTCTTAACTGGCGAATATGACGCTGCTAAGCTCTTTACGGAGATATTTAAAGATAAAATAAATCAAAAGACGTAAATAAATTAAGTAAACAAACAAAAGACAACATTTATTCTTTATAACAACCTTGCCCCGCATACAGCCAAACAATGAGCCGTAGCTGAGACAACGTACATAATGCCGACTCAGTTTATTGTCACCGAGCTAAATGCACTCAAACGCCCACTAATGCGGACCCATCCACCTATGCAAAATGCGCAAAACTGTCAAATCGCAGTAAAGTCGACAGTTCGTCTGCTCAATAAAGCGCCCGAAGCACTTCGTGCCCGTTTTACAGCCGGCAGTAAACTCGGCCGAATGTCAACGCGAAATAATAACGCAGCCCGAGATGTAAAGAACAATATTGTTAGACATAAAATTAAAAAAGAACCCACAAAGCACCGTGTAAACGTTGAAATAATCCTATACAAAATCTCTCATCGCCATCGGGGCATTCAAATGCTGTTTTCACGAGAAAAAAGGGTACTTTTTCTCCCTCGCGCGAGTTAGTTACATTCTTTTACAGTCGCTAAGGACGAAGACAGTGCTTGGGCGTAAAAGAAAACCGTATCGTAAAAACAAGTGGCCTCTAAAAATGATAATAACAATAAAAAGGGCGGTTTGAGTCTTGGGACTCGCCTCATCTTGACACCCGCCGTATCTCGTGGCCCCATCTATCGGCGGCGGTGCGAACTTCGCCTCGGTGCCAACACAAACAAGCGCGTCGCACACGCGTGCACACACACAAGCGCGTATACTTTGTTTGGTGTGCCAGGGTTGGCAGATTTTTCTTAACAATTATTTGCCTGCACCGTCTTTATACAATTTCTCATCTAGGCTAGATAAATTGCGATAATGGAACGCTATACTTTTGATGGTTTTATATAGCTCTTTTGGAACATCTGTTCTCATAAATTGTCTTCCGTTTTAATGTAATTTTGCATTATCTTTTAAATATACATCCGTGATCCAATCCGTCAATCCGTGTTTAAATATTTTTATAAACATGGTTAAGAAGGAAGGTGTCAAATAAATGCAGTAAAATGCAGTAAAAACAAATAATGTCGCTAATGAATAATGTCCTTTTCATAATTAATAAAATATAATTAAAATGATACAAATGTCATACCGATTGAAATATTACGTGATAGCATTTTTTATAGGTGGCATTGAAAAGATATAAAAGCTCGTTAATAAAAATTAGTTCAAAACATTGTATTTGATTATAAATCATCAAAATTATTATTCAAACTAAACTCATGACTGAATTATTTCACTTTTACAAGATAAATACATCTGCAACACAGCCATACTTGGCCGAAATGAATGAGGGTAATCGACTTGAACAGGCATTTTTATATCTCGACTATAACATCGTAGGAGGCTGTTGTCATATTATATTTTGATTGGAGTAATACATATTTTCATCAAAGAAAAACTTACCTTAGTACTCGGGAGAAAAACATTAGTAAGTCAAATAATGGCCACTTTTCTTTAATATTTTTCATTCATTGTCTTGCTGGCAGTAAAATGGTAAAGTATTCCCTCTAAAATTTGTGTTGCTTTCATAAAGTTTCAATATTGCTATCATAGTAATAAACGCAGTATAGTTATCCCAATATCATCAATGTTGCTATCACAATCATAATCTCGGTGTTGCTGTCATAATCTCATCAGTGTCTCTATCACATCATAATCACGGTGTTGCTGTCATTATCTCATCAGTGTTGCTATTATAATCATACTCTCGATGTTGCAATTCCAGCTTCAAATAAATCCATATATGAATCAGCAAATGGAAGCATCAATAAATGTACGCGTCAATAAATGTACGCGTCAATAAATGTACGCGTCAATAAATGTATGGGTCAATAAATGTACGTTTCAATAAATGTACGCGTCAATAAATGTATTCATTAATATTTATATACACATCAATAAAACCATATACGCATCATAATCTCATAAAAATCCATGTACGCATCAATTTGAAATAGTATAAATATATAAATAAAGTTTTTGTGTTTATGTTATGTATCACTTTATTGATTTCATAAACGTCTAAACGCCTGTGCTTTAAGACTTGCTGTAATGATACACTTTAAGGTATATAATTTTTATACAATTTGTTGCAGCATTTGTCAGCGTTACGCAACGAATATCATTTTTTAATTAACATAAGGAAATGAAGGATTTATTTTTGTTTATATTAATATTTTCAGATTGGAACAAAATAAACGCCTCTTACTTAGTAATTAACCGCAATTCCTTTAAATACACGTCTATCAAGTACCTGTAATATATTCTGAAATACCTGTTTTTGAAACCAGAACTTGTCGGAATAAAACAAGAATTAAAATTTAAAATATCCATAAAGTTATTAGCTTTCACAAAACTCAAAATCGCATTAAAAATTTCCCGCAAATTTAATAATAAATATTACAAAAACTTTGGCTGGATGGATGTGTGAGTGGGTATATCTTTGTTATTCTATAGCTTTGTAATTAGTAAACGGATCTATGTGAAACTTGGTTTAAATAGATTATAACCAGCATTAATATATAAGCTGTACTATGGTAGTTCACGTGAACAAAGCTAGTTTAATTATAAAAATAACTATGCTAACTTTATATTTTAAAATATGAAATAGTTCCTGAGTGACAGCATCCATCTTTAATGACGTTTATCGGGTTCCTATTTGATCAAGTATTATATTATGGGAAATTGTGTTAGTTTGTTTTGAGCCTGTATTAATTAATTCGTACCGTATATTCCGAATTCCCCAATTCTTAAATGATTCCCATGGGATGACATACAAAACATTCTCACTTTTATAACACCGTCACATTACTACTTATGAAAGCGAGTTGACATAAAAAATATTGAATAGAGATAAATTTTAGTATGTTTCAATTGTGTAAGAAATATATGTGTTAATACACATAGGTTACATTACTGTAGTCCACGCAAGCGAAGATACCAGCAGAAACTAGTTTAACAATAGATATAACTTCATTTATAATATGTATGCGTTTAAACTTTGCTCGAATTGTGGAAAAATAATCTTATTCTTTCACCGCAATACACTGTCTTCAGGAAAATCACTAACTTTACAACTTACGTGCCTAAACTTGGTCGTTTTTGTTTAATTAAAACTTAATTTAAGTTTTTCATAAACATAAATTAAGTAAACATCATAATAAACATTTTAAAAATATTGTTAAACAAATATTAAATTACAAAATTTTAGGAAAATTTTTAGCAATTAATATAGAACATTACATTCAGTTCGTGGACTCTACGCATATCCGTTTTGATGCTTTTCAACACCAACAAATCTTCAGTAACGTCCCTGCAAAGCTCCACATCTGACAGCCCTGCCCCTCGCGTTAGATGGCAGCGCTAAGTAATATGCATTTGTTATATTGTATTTATTCAGAGCTGCATTTCTGGGCGGCACCGAGGCGACGCGTCGAATGCAACTGTTCATTAATGCAATAATTCATTGTAATCAAAGTTGACGCGGTGCGTTATCAGCACGTTATGAATATTTGCTTGTTTATGTGCATTTTAGATGCGCCATTTGCATTTTATGGTCGATGTACAACATCGTTACCGACTCGTATGTAAATTTAACTCGATTGTGGTCCGTATGAATGATGTCGTGTTAAATTTTACCTATATTTTGTAACATATTACGTAGATGCTCCATAGTTAATTAAGTTATATGGGGTTCGTTGCAATAAACAATATACTTTTTTGTTACTTATACAATATCCCTACAGCAGCAACAACAGCACGATAGCTATCTTCTATTGCTATGTACGAGAATTTGCATTATATTTTGATGGGAAGCTGCCAGCAACTATGAGATTATTGTCATCAAATCGAGTCTTCCCTATTCCCAAACTCTCATTGACCGCAGGTCAGGGATAGGTCAAAAGGATAGACAAAATAATGTCGAATAGTTATAAACATTAATGAAACAAAACTTTCGTACAATATTACTAAAGTCGAGTCTAAAGCCAAAATTTTGAAATAGAAAGAAGTTTTTTTATGGTATGTTTTGCCAAGAAGAAATATTGGGAAAGATATATTAAAAACTAAGGTATCTTTCAATTAAATCACATCTATTATATCTCTAATCTTGATCAAATGAAGTCTGGAAGACCAGATTGCAATGATAGCTCCTTAAAATACTGTTTCTATTCATGTAATACTCAGCTAGGTTGAGGTGTTACTATTTAGAAATTTAGTATGTACATGTGCTAATCAGAAGACGTCTAAAAGCTTCCTGTGTTCCTCTTAATTTTTTATTAAATAATTTTCAAACGTATAAAATCCGTACTCATTCATGGAAGTCGCTTGATATGTACTATACGCTACGAAACAATCATGAAGCAACCTTGCAAGAGCACCAACTCTCCCTTTGTCATGTTACCATCACTCCGCGACCATTTTATTGCCTCAAATCAATTTCGCGGCACGACACGGCGCCCTTTCGCCCCCAAACATCCCCAAAAGTCCAATAATGAACATAATCGCTCTCACCAAACTCCGCGAGAGCATTTAACCTATAAAACTGTAATCAGGAGAATCTGTAAATTTTATGAGTAGTTAAAAGCAAATCACCAATCAAACGGCCTAATCAGAGGTCTTTACGGCGGGGGTCTCGCGCATTGCGTATTCATAGGCGGGGTTCTTGATTGCCTGGGCGGCTTACCTTTACTCGTGTTTATCGCAGACAGTATCGCGGGATGCGCTAATGGTCCATGGAAGAGTGCTGCAACTGTCTCCGCAAAAATACGCTATTAAGAAGAGAACAGTGCAGAAAAACGTTTGTGCGTTTTGGTGGAATTTATTTGATTTTTAAATTGGAAGGAGAATATTTTGAAGCTGCTTTATGGAATTGTCCCGCCTACAGATTAGACCTCAAATTACTTGAAGAATATTTCATTTTGAAGTATAATATAAATATCGAACATAATCTGGAGAATATCTGAGCAAAATTGTAGAAAATATATTGTAAGATAATATCGCATTATGATCGGTCGTTTAAAGATTGCCAGTGAAAAAAATTGTTCGAACGTATAAAGTGCTTTTGTTACTTTCAAGGTTTAATTTAGCGTAAAGTTAATTAGAATCCAGTCTTAAAATATCACTGGCTTTTATAAATCAAAATGTCAGCAACCACCAACTTAACAGACTCAACGACCGCCTTGACCTTACACGCTCGCGTCCACATCGGAGCACAATAAGCGACTCACGCTTCAGTAATTATGAAGCAAGTCGAATTAGGCGCTTCCGAACATCTAAATGTCATCCCATTAGCGATCGTTGATACGTAATTCCTACTGTTTCGGTTCTCTTCCGTTTGCCGCCGTCTGCACCCTTGTGCGACTGCAACCCTTCCCTGCGTCCAAATGCTATTACGGACTCCCGGGTCCGACTCCCCCTCTATGCTAATTTATTATTTTATACAATATTTTACAATTAAAATTCAAATTGAAATCAATGCATGAACGCATCGCGTTCATTGGCATACATTACTCGTGAACGTACTTACACTCAAATTATCCCCCATATAATGTGTTCTGTTATACGCGCGACTGTATGTATGTACGTATTGCTACGTATTGTCATCTGGCAGATGCGTGGCGTGAAGTTTGTCAAATCGGCATTGTAGCGTTGCAGATTATTAATGTAATAATATGAATTAAGTTGTAAGTTTGTCCGGCTTCGCTCGGTATAAAATTTAAATGCTTTATTGCTATTTTAATTATTTTTTACATTTATATTAATAACAACAAAATATAGAATATTGGATCTTCTAATGTAAAAATGTCACTAATAAGAGCATAGCACCAAACCATGCATTGATGTTGATGTATTAATGTTTCCAATTCTATATTTTGGGTAAATATTAGCTCGATATTGAATCCAAGGGAACGAGTCTTGGTGCAATCATTGTTGAATTAATATACTATGCTACAATATATTTTTGAAAATTTAGCTTTTTTTCATGAACATTTTTTTAATTGCTAATTTTTTTTATTTTTAAGGGTTTAAAAATTAAATAGTGTTAGGGGAATATAGAATAGAAGAAGTTGAAGCTCTAAAACGAGGCTATATTATGAAAAAAAAATTGCAGGTTAAGTAAATTATATATGTATATATTCGGAAAGAGCTACGCAACGATGCAAAGAATCTGTCTAAATAATATTTTTAGAAATTTTCATTTAGAAGCTTCAAGATAGTCGGTCTTTACGAATACTAAAACTTCTGAATGCAAAATTTCTTCTCAAAAACTTATAAACAGTTATTACGTAAACAACTCTAGTTTAACTAGCTTTAAAGTCATTATCTCAATTCTTTGCCCTATTTTGAAGTCAAAATTTAAAAGCAAAGAGACGTAATAAAAATAATGTTGATTTGGAAAACCGTGCATAATTTAATTATACGTACATTCATTGTAAACTATTTGTAAAGCAATGATTACTAATAATATAATATTATGTAACCTTTACTTACACTACCTGATATTTACAAGTTTGTTTGTTTATTTATTACAATTATTAATAACACGATTTTAACATTAAATAAGACAAAATGTAAAATTGTTTTGTGACGACACCAAAAGAGTGTGTACAGCATAGTTAATTATGTGTTGCCATAACAATTCCAAGTTAGATACATATTGTATTAATTATACGAAATTAAACAAATAATGACGGAGCTAAACAAAATGGAGGGTCAAATTGTATCAATGAAATTAATAAATTAAATTATGTTAAATTATTAGGAATAAAAGCATAAAAAATATATTGAGTAACTTTAGCTGTTGTAAACAGAAGTTACTGGTTAATATGATATGAATAACTAAAAGTTCATTGTTAAAAGATGAAGTTCAAAGTAAACGAAGGAAGTTCTTTAATGCTGCGACTATCCAGTCTAACAAAACACGGCCAAATGTGAGTCGGACTCGCGCACGAAGGATTCCGTAGAACCAAACAATATTAAACTAATAAGTTTGTGGTTTTCAAAGACACTGAAAAACAAAGCTGTTGCTATTAAATATTCTATATCTCAAAAACTACACAACATATCTTATTAAAACCAATTTTCATTGAGAGATTATTTTAAGTGTATTTAAGTTAATTTTCTTTAGAATTTTACACACGTTAGTTGAAAAGTTAGAGGCCCCCCCCTCTTTTTTCACACTTTTCAAGACTTTAGAAGTGAAATAAAAAAGTTGTTTTAACCTCTGTCATTTTTAAGACCTATACCGATACCCACACGCCTATGTGCAATAAATTTTTTTTCATCCCTCAGCTACATGTATGAAGTGCCACCCCTAATACTATTTTTTCATAACTCCACTATTTCATTGTATAGCGGTTCATAGAAGGTAACTATACTCCAAACTTTGTCTAAATAGTGACGATAGTCTCCAAGTAAGATGGCTATAACATATGGATAGGCAGACGGACAGGACATTTGGCTACGGAACCCTAAAAACAAAGAATAATAAGGTTATTTAGGATAAATATATAAAAGATAATATTAATTCAAGGTATTATACTAAAAAATAATATTACGTCTTAATAATGGTTTAAGTAAAAAATAATTAACATCGCCATTTTTAGCTTGTAGTTAAAATTTCAACATTAATTTCAATGAATATTACAGTCAGTATTATAAAAATGCTTACAAACATTAGCTAACAGATGGCGCTAGGATAGATCAGTGAAACACTATTTCGTTTCGTTTTAGTGTTTCATATTCCTATGCAGTAGAATTTCTACTCAAAAAATTAAAATTATCTTGATTGCAAAACTAAAAATTTGTTAAATTATTGATGACAATATAAAATGTTTAGGATATACCTGTGCACATTTAATCATGAAAATTTACAGTTATATCTAGGATTAGCACTTAGTTACACAGTGCCACTCTGCACTGTCGTCCTTATTGTCGAATTTGAATTTGTATCATAAAACTTTGTATAAAATAAATTCTGCCATTTTGTTTGTCTTGTAAAACAAATCCGCTTTTGTCCAATCATTTTTCACATTGTATTTGGCTGTATACTTGAATTCACTCGAAGTATCCAAATTATATTATCATAAAATCTTCAGAGTTTATTTTAGTTTCTTCGGTAGCGCCCACTCACTTTATCTTTATCTACATAACTCTTATTGCCTGTACAAGTCCATAACTTTGAATGCTTTCGGATAAACAGATCGAAAGAAATATTAAGATATTTCAAACTGTTAAAACTTATCGACTTGCAGACTCGTGCCGAATTTTATCTAAGCAAAGTGATGATTTACCCACACACATCTGCTAAAATTGCCTATTTAGCCTCATCCAGTTATGCAAGTGCCATGAAACACTCTCCTTCTATTTTTACAGCTTTCTTTATGTATTGAACGTTAAGATCTCGAGTATCGGTGGACTGGTTTGTATCCTTTTTTTGCATTACGCTTAGAATTTTCTTAGAAAGATTTTCTTGTTAAATACTTGATCAATTGATTACCAAAAAAAGATTCTGATGAACACGTGTGTTGGTGAATTTAGTGTTTATTGGGGAACTTTAGTTCTATAATTTTGTTATAGTCACAGTTTACCAAAATAGAAATTAGGTTTATGAAACCCATAAATCAGGTTTATGACGCACTAGCTCCCAGCAATTTTTTTATATATACAGTGGAACTCGCATCACGAAAGTACCATGGAATAGGATTAAAGTAACTTATGTTTTAACTTGAATTTTGAACTGAGTCCTTGTGGTATTTTCTACTATTCTTCGGTTCTTAATCCCGCGTATGCGCTTCTTAATTTGTGGATGCCAATAATTGGATACCAAGTCTTCCTTTGTGAATGCCAATAACTAAATTCTAAGCCTTAATTTTTAAACTCTCTAATAATTTAATTCCAAATCTTAATTTGTCAATGCTAAAAATTGAATTCCAAGTCACAGTTTGTAAATACTAATCATTTAGTTCCAAATCTTGTGATTGTCAATAATTGAACTCCAAGTCACAATTTGTGAACGCCAATAACTTAGTTCCAAGTTTTAATTTGTGAACGCCAATAATTGAATTACAACTCTTAATTTATGACTGCCAATAATGTAATTGCAAGTTTTGTACGAAATATTGTATTTAACAAAAAGTTACTTAGAATGTAATTTTCATCTCAAGAATCATCCCATTTATAGCAGTCCAGTAGTTTTTGCGGGATGTTGTAGCTAATATATAAATTGAAGAAAGAGAGGTAAACCAACAGGCAAAAATCCTAAAAACGATCACTTTTACTTCTGTTCAGTCCCAAATATAAGAAACCGTACAAAATTTTCCAGAAGCGCGGTGCTGGAACAAACCTATAACCCAATAATAATTATTACGCCGTATTTTCTGTATGAATACTCTGTTATATTTACTACTCTGTATCTTCTGTATTATTACTCTGTTAAATCCATATTTATTACTCTGTATTTTCTGTATTATTACTCTGTTATATCCCTATTTATTACTCTGTATCTTCTGTAATTTATGAACCGATCTATTAACTCCTTGGATTATCATCCATCCATGGCGTTCATCAGATTCCTACCTAATCCCGTAATATTATCCCGAAAGAAAATTCTGTAATTTGATTTTAGTATGTACTAACACATACCACCTGTTCTGAAATCCCAAATCCGGTCGTTTCCTTGGCTAACAAAATGATCTTCCTTTTATAACTTGCTCACAATGTTAATGCTGAAAACGAACTGATTTTGAGAAAATTGGAGTAGAGATGACGTATAACCTGGATTGATACAAAATCCGCATTACTGCAGTCTACGTGAACAAAGTCACCGGCAAAAGCTAGCTTCACATAACACTATGATTGTTATAAAAATGTATGGTCATTACAATAACAAAATACTACGATTGTTATAAACATATATGGTCATTACAATAACATAATACAATGGTTGTTATAAAAATATATGGTTATTACAATAACAAAATACTATGATTGTTATAAAAATATATGGTCATTACAATAACAAAATACTACGATTGTTATAAAAATATATGGTCATTACAATAACAAAATACTACGATTGTTATAAAAATATATGGTCATTACAATAACATAATACTATGATTGTTATAAATATATACGGTCATTACAATAACATTTTGTTCGTGCAATTTGCGTCCTAGCTGTAATAAAATAATTAGAATCGTATATTTCTTGTTTTGATACTGCATTAATCTGACTTAGTCGTAATTCTAGCATGATCTTCATAAACAGAAATCACTTCAGTATTCATGTCTTCTAACCATTGCGTAAACTGTCTGTTTTATTCGATATACTTTCATCTATACAGCGTATATTATGCGAGGTAACCTCAGAAACATTTCTAACTCCGCTTCTTTTCCCTTCCGTGCTATCTACGACGACAAAATACGGGAAACGGATGCGCGGGCGGATAACATTTTTTAACGAAACAAACAATCGCACACGACTCCATTGATTCTCCCCGATACCGAACATTACGCTGTGAATGCACCGTGACTTGAAACTAACTCGCTCCTCTATCAAAGTAACCTAGCTGTACGTATAGTATATAGCATATAGCTACTAGCTACTCGCCTAGCTCGCACTGCGGCACCACCGCCTTCGTGTTCTTCTATCTCATGTTGTGTGGATTTTGAGTATGAATAAAATAGTAACGGAGCGGAATTTGGTGTCACAGTTAGGGGTTGGAAGTTAATGAGTCAGAGCACGCGTTCGGGGGGAGGTTTTTGAATGATCGCGCGATGGAAAATTATTCACGAGTTTTACTTGCTGTTACTGTTCCCCGCGCCCGCCCGCCCCCGGCCCGCTTACCTTTTCACTTTTGTTCTGTTTTATTTCCGTGCGCCCTGTCTATAGGTTTCGGGGGTATGGGTGCGGTGATTTCGTATGATACTTATTGGCGTGAGTTTTCATTTTTTATGGGCCGGCGTTTATTCACGCAATGGCGTCGGAACTTAGGAATAGGTTATGAAGAAAGGATACTTGTAGATTTTTCTACGGGCTTCAAAAGGGAAGGAAAAGTGGCGTGTTTAGGAGTTGGATGCGACATTTTTCACCGTTTAGCTGTGTGAAAATTTACGCGTAAGAAGTTGCTTTCACGCAATGACGTGTTGCGACAAGATATCTTATGGAGTTGATATTGAATTATTAGCGGCTTTTCGTGTTCAAGACATGCGGAACTAAAATGGGGAAAAGCTGCACGTTGGCTTGCCATGAAGGGGAATCATTTATATTCAAGAGTTTACACACTTAAATTCGGAAGTTCCGCTTTTATTGAATACGTTACGCTGTTACGAATACTATTTACGTCCCGTTACATGGATAAAAAAACACGTCTAGACAATTATATCTCCGTTTATGTATTCAGTAAAGCCGAAATGTTATTCCCTTAAACGCTACTTAGCAGAAATATTCACGTCACGTTACTCCCGTAAATGTTACTTAGCAAAAAAAATTAAATCACGTTAGTCCCTTAAACGCTAGTTAGCAGTAATATTCACGTCACGTTACTACCGTACATGTTACTTAGCAAAAAAATTAAATAACGTTAGTCCCTTAAACGCTAGTTAGCAGAAATATTCACGTCACGTTACTACCGTACATGTTACTTAGTAATAAAAATTAAATCACGTTCGTCCCTTAAACGCTAGTTAGCAGTAATATTCACGTCACGTTACTCCCGTAAATGTTACTTAGCAAAAAAAATTAAATCGCGTTAGTCCCTTAAACGCTAGTTAGCAGAAATATTCACGTCACGTTACTACCGTACATGTTACTTAGTAAAAAAAATTAAATCACGTTAGTCCCTTAAACGCTAGTTAGCAGTAATATTCACGTCACGTTACTCCCGTAAATGTTACTTACCAAAAACAATTAAGTCACGTTAGTCCCTTAAACGCTAGTTAGCAGAAATATTCACGTCACGGTACTCCCGTATATATTATTTAGCAAAAAATATTACGTCACTTTATTCCCTTAAACGCTAGTTAGCAGAGATATTCACGTCACGGTACTCCCGTAAATGTTAATTGGCAAAAAATATTACGTCACGTTATTCCCTTAAATGCTAGTTAGCAAAAATATTCACGTCATATAAACGCCCATAAATGCTACTTAGCAATAAAATTACGTCACACTATTCCCTTAAACGCCAGTTAGCAAATATATTCGCGACACGTTATTCCCTCGAACGCTGTTAGAAAAAATATCCCCGTCACGTTAGTCCCTAAAACGCTAGTTAGTAAAATATTTACGTCGTGTTATTCCCTTAAACGCTGATTGGAAAAAATATTTACGTCTCGTTATTCCTTCAAACACTAGTTAGAAAAAATGTTAAATTATCCAAATTCTATAAAACACTTTCTTGATTTTATTAAAGTAACAGAATATGATCACAGTACAAATTGGCTTACTTTGTCACTTGTGGAACTGCAGTGAACTTTTATTTTAGTTTAGATCCTTTCCTGCGAAGTAGATCGTAGGACTTTCTTTATTTACCAGTTGCAACCAACAATGTAGGACCTCAAAAGGGGCCAATATTTAGTAACGTTAACAGGCTGATTTTTTTTTATTTTCCATCTCTAATAGTTGTGTAGACTCTATATAACGCAACAACAACAAGGTATAACCCTCAGAACGAAAAAAAAACCTACTACGATGAAAAACATGTCTTGTAAACAATTTTTGTTATTTGTTTTAATTAGGTTATTTTTTCCACGCGTATCCAAAATGATTGTATTTGCCTTTTGAAACCTTTTCGTTTGATATTTATCCTCATAGTTCAGTTAAATTAAATGGCTAAAAACGTAAACCTTCATTTATGGACCTGCTGTAGTCAAAAAAATTACATAAAAGCCAATTTAGTCGTTTTCAAATGGTATGAGTATAAACAAACAATCATTCTTTTACGTAATATATGTATTTCATTATACTTCTGTATATTTTAGATATACTTACAAAGTTTAAAAAAATATCGAAATCGGATTAATATTTTTTGTATGATGTACGTAAAAACAAAGAAATATACAATCAGAAAGGAAAATACTTTGGAAATAGTCGATTTTATCCTTAAAGTTAATTTAAAGCTCCCCACTTATTTATCTTTTTCTAAATACTTCCAATATATAGACATTTTACCGTTATCCATTTACTTTATCAGAAAACTGCCAGTGCAGATTATACCATATATATAAGCGGTTTCTGACACTTCTTTATTTATTATAAACTTACTAATTTCTTCGCCAGTTTTTATCCCACTTCATTTATCCATTCTTTTCGCAGTCCGAATTAGATTCCACTAATATACTCTTTTTTATCCTATCTTATCCCTTTTCTTCATCGATGTTAATACTTGAGTTACTTATTTTTTCACTAATTATATTTTATTATCGTCCTCCGCAACACTAAGTTAGCAATATACTCTATTTTATCCTATCTTATCCCTTTTCTTCATCGATGTTAATACTTGAGTTACTTATTCTTTCACTGATTATAATGTATTATCGTCCTCCGCAACACTAAGTTAGCAATATACTCTATTTTATCCTATCTTATCCCATTTCTTCATCGATGTTAATACTTGAGTTACTTATTCTTTCACTAATTATAATGTATTATCGTCCTCCGCAACACTAAGTTAGCAATATACAGTATTTTATCCTGCTGAAATATGTTGCTCACATAATAAAATGTTTGTCTAACATATGTTTGTAATTGTCAAAATATACAATAAATTTATTAACAATTTCTTAACTACATTTTTATCTCCTATTATCCCCTCTACCTTAATTAATCTACGTAGCAGAGTTAACACGATTTTAATTCAGTTTTGCAACTAATTTTACGTTTTGCAACTTTTCAAACATTGGTGACAAAACGCTTTTCAATTTCTGTCATATAATTAGATAAAAAATTGAAATGCAAATTTTTTGTTATGGCTTTCTCATATCATGAATTATTTTTTCATGAATTTTTTCATAAAAATATAAAAAAAACAATGAAGTTAAGGATTAAGAATTTTATTGAAAACAATTCTCAATTTTTAATCCTTCTAAAACAAATACTTATTTCTTTAGACTTTGGATTGTATTTGCCATTTTATTGCAAACGATTATTCCACATGCTTAGGACTGTATATGCAAACAATTATTCCAAATACTTAAGACAGTATTGCAAATAATTACTCCATATACACAGAATTGTCTAGACAAACAATTATTCCAAATACTTAAGACAGTATTGCAAATAATTACTCCATATACACAGAATTGTCTAGACAAACAATTATTTTAAATACTTAGGATTATATTGCAGACAATTACTCCATATACATAGGACTGTATAGGCGAACAGTTATTCCAAATACTTAGGATTGTATTGCAAACAATTAATCCATATACATAGGATTGTATATTCAAGCAATTATTCTAAATACTGAAGATTGTATTGCAAACAATTACTCCATATACTCAGGATTGGATTTTCAATCAATTATTCCAAATTTATAGCTGTTTAATCGATTTCATCAAAACGTCAATCGGTAACCGAATGCCAGGACGGACAACGCCCACGCCACTTTCATCCATAGATTGCTGCACTTGCCTCCACCCGGTTCTTACTCCACCACCACACCCCATACCGTTTTTTGTCATGTAATTTTCTGGTGTCAGTTTTGGTCGATAAGGTGATGGGTAGCAGGCGCGAGGGTGCGCACCCTAAGCGATGTCGCTCGATGCATTAGACGCCTGCACGCCCGTCTGCGTAGCTATAGCTGGACGGCTAGCTAGCTAGCCATCTATAGTTGGGGTGCCAGCGAGCTGTTTGCGCTGCCTTCATTATCAATACTTACCCGCCGAATGGTGTAATATGCAAATGAGTTTGTGTATCTAGATTGATGGCGCACAAGACGCATTGTTGCTGTTATATCCCTGTAATGTTGTTTAAAAAAAAATCGTTTAAAATCCTAAACTTAATTTAAATTAATCATAAGGAGGATATACAAAAAATATTGTTTAAAAAAATCCAAAAAATCTCTTATTATCAAGTTTTAATTTAGAATACGTTGAACCTTTTTTTAAACCTCCACTGCTTGTCTAATGAAATTTAAGGGTTAAACTCTGGTCGTTCTTTTAAAACGTATCGGAAATTTGATAGAAATACGCGTCAATTGAACCCGTAGTTTAGTAAATCTATCCAATAATACAGATATGGAATACACGGTTAAGCTACGTTTATTTTGGACAGTATTGTTAAGGGTTGCGTCCTAAATTTTCCAAATTGATGCAATCTGAAAAGTTATGAAAAATCTTCGTGAAAAATTTAAAGTTAATATAGCGAAATGATATAGGTATTAATATAATTTTGATAAGTTGAGAAAAAGAAAATAAAGTTATAGGAAAAGGGTTACAGGAAATTAAAAAATGACCCAAAAACAAAACTTAATTGTTAAATATATTTGCCGTTAATTTTGTAGAAATTCATTATTCACAATGAAATGAAACTACGTGATGTAGTATTATCTCTACTTTATTTAAATTCTTTATTACAACCCAGATTTCGTTATATTACAACACCTTCAGGTGGGCAATTAGCAAATATTGCTCTTCTCTTTCTTTCTAAATCTTTGCTGATTGCCCACCTAAAGATGTTGTAATACAACGAAACCTAGGTCGTTGTAAAGAATTTAAACAAAGTAGAAATAATGCTACATCACGTAGTTTCATTTAATTGTGACCTTAAATTGAATTCTCATGCAGCGTAGGCAGAGGGATAAGAAGATAGGACATCGTACTATCCTATAGAGTTAGAATTAATGCTTTCAGTAATATTATAATTCAGAAATAAAAACAATTTAATTGCAATTGCAATTGAAATTCATAAATTAATCTGCATATCCAACCGAAATGCAACACCCGTCATCTTACGAGGATAACGCTGCCGTGGGACATCATGCAGGTGAGAGATTGGTCTCTGCGCCTAATTTATGAATATATCAAAGATGTTGCAAGTCCCAATGTAGAATAACAGCAGAATAATAGCAGTTAACTGTCTCCTAGAATCTAATGCGACGTACTTAATTCAGATTTCAATTAAGAACTTGTAGTAAGTTAGTGGTTGACCTGTGCAGTTTCAGACGAAGACGTCTTAATGTACTTCTCCTGTCGCAGTGTCCAGACGCACCCTATATAGTGTTTGCGTTAACCGATGTTGCGTTAGAACAGGCGATGATGGATGAGTGTCGCCTTATCTTCGCTGCGCGTGCCCATTGGCCGAGCGTAGGCGGGCGAGTCACATGGTGCGTGATGCTGCCCAAATTATGTCTCAACATTCCACAATGAACCTATTATGCCATTGGCGCTTTTCATATTTGCATCCCGTACTTTTGTGTCCTTTTGTCTATGATCCCTTTATTTATGCAACGACTTCAAAAAAAACTGAGTTCACAGTTTCAGTATCTCCCAATATGATAACTATACAATGTTGCTTACATTTGTCAAGCTTGGACACCAATTTGAAGAAAATACTGTTTTTCAATAGTCGATGACTATCAACGGCGACAAACGATTCTTATCAATTTGGTCTAACCACAAATAGGAAAAAGTAACCTTTCTTACTCGTTTTGCACTAAGTATTCATACGTATTAATTTTAAAACTGTTTTGCACTAAGTATTCATACGTATTAATTTTAAAACTGTTTTCCACTAAGTATTCATACGTATTAATTTTAAAACTGTTTTGCACTAAGTATTCATACGTATTAATTTTAAAACCGTTTTGCACTTAGTATTCATACGTATTAATTTTAAAACCGTTTTGCACTAAGTATTCATTCATATTAATTTTAAAACCGTCTTGCATTTAGTATTCATACGTATTAATTTTAAAACCGTTTTGCACTAAGTATTCATACTATCGGTTTCAATACATCTTTGTTTGAATTTTCGAATATCAAACACCTATGTATACTAACCACGATTTTGTTGACACAGCCTTTTAGGTTAGGTCAGAAGACATAGGGGAAAATATTACTTTACTTTGAAATTATTATTTTCCAAATAATTTCACAGATTTTTCTTCTAGGCACAATAAAATTCACACACTTCACAATAAAATTAACCGATGACGAACCGAGTTTGTGGAATAAACTTGTTTTTGAAAGATTTATTTTTTTTTGGAAAAGATCTGTTTTAATATTTTCCAAAAATATTTCTCTTAAATCAAAGAACACAAGTTACAAAAACTAAATCCATCTACGTGATTTTGCGTTAGATGTGATGGTTTGAAACATATTTGACGAAAATTCTCATTGTATTGAATTTCAAAGATAATAATACGTAAATGAACAAAGAGCTGCAAAGCGAAGTATGTGGACAATGTGGTTAGTAAAAATTAAGTAATTTTAATTCATATTATGAAAAGTAAATTAATATTACGTAATTAAGTCGAATTAAGGTACAATGGGGGACGTAAGTATATCCTCTTGCCATATAAAGACTTAAGCAATACCTTCAGTATTTTTGCGTGAGCGAGAAAGAGATGAATGTTTCGAATTTATTAAATATTATTCACAATATCTCTGTGGCTAAGAAAAATCTGTGTTCCTAAAAAATGTCTCTGTGACTAAAGAAGTTTTTACAACTGCGCAGAACGTTTTATAACTGCAAAGAATTTTTTAAAACTGCGCAGAACTTGTTATAACTGCGCAGAACTTTTTGTAATTGCGCATTAATTTAAGTTAGCTTTTGGAAAAACAAAAAAGATAATAACTGAGACATGAATTAAATTCACAGATCGTGAAATACAAATACATTAACTACAAATACATGAAATGCAAATTAATTCCAAATATAAACGCTACAAGACAATTCCTAATGTTCAGAAATAATAGTTTCCCGTATCTAGCTTCATAGAATTCACAGCATATTATATACATTCTTAATGTATTGTAATTTTTGCAGTATAAACAAACACTTTTAAAATATACTATACATTTCAAAAGTGTATATTTGTACTTATGTTTTCAATATTTCTAAGCATTAACTCGAAGTGGTAATTGTAACTTAATGTTTATTTAAAGGTATTTATTATATTATATTATATTACATTATATTAAAATATCTTATTAGCAGTATTTTAAAAATCCGTTTATCACTTTCCTTATCACGCATAATACGAACGTCTTCAACTCTTTACTATGTTTGTAAAATCGTTGTGACTCTTTACTATCGTTCGTAAAGACGTTGTTGCGAGGGACATCGACATAATGTTTAAAATGATATTTTCTTTACCATTTTCTCCGTTATAATATCTCTTTTAAAGATACTTTTATTTTTTTTTGTCACACATAACACGAACGTCTTCAACTCTTTACTATGTTTGTAAAATCGTTGTGACTCTTTACTATCGTTCGTAAAGACGTTGTTGCAAGGGACATCGACAAAATGTTTAAAATGATATTTTCTTTACCGTTTTCTCCGTTATAATATCTCTTTTTTAAAGATCCTTTTACACACGAACGTCTTCGACTCTTTACCATGTTTGTAAAGTCTTGTAACTATTTACTATCGTTTGTAAAGACGTTGTTGCGAGAGACATCGAAATAATGTTTAAAATTATATTTTCTTTACATTTTTCTTCCACATTTGAATCGATTTCTTACTAACTTTCTATATCGGCACCTTCAATCAGCACTTTGAACCAAATTACCTCACCGCACTCTTGACTCCGATCCCCCTCATTCTCACAAACCCCTTCGTCTTCCCGCCGTCGGCAAACAATGTCGCGGCGACGAGTGCCTGGTGCATTGCGCAAGGAGGGTGCCACCGATCAGATTTCGACTCCCGTAATTACTTTAGCGCCATTAGCGCATCGATCGGCCAGCGCGCTGCACTAATCCGCATACCATTCATCACAGCACTGGCGCCCCTTCCCCCGACCGCCCCCGCTTCACGCATGCATTTCACAATGCAAGCCGTAAGCTGATTAGATGCAACGCGATACTGGATGCATTAGAGACGACGATGTACTGCGGCTGTTCGTTTTTTGGAACTATTCAGCTTAGAGAATGTAGGCGTGATTGCGAGAGTGTTGATTGCGATTAGTTTTCTGCAATCAGAAGAAAATGAGGCGTAAGCATAGAATCGTACTGTGTATGGGATATGAAGTGTGTATATCAGAATGTATGTAAGAACAATTGTGTATAAAAACTATTTCATCGTAATATAAGTTAACATAGTCGATAAAAGGAAGTTTTCTAACCACTTATATCGTAATATAAGTTAACATAGTCAATAAAAAGAAGATTTCTAACCACTTATATCGTAATATAAGTTAACATAATCTATAAAAGGAAGTTTTCTAACCACATATATCGTAATATAAATTAACATAGTCGATAATAGGAAGTTTTCTAACCACATATATCGTAATGTAAGTTAACATAATCGATAAAAGGAAGTTTTTTAACCACTTATATCGTAATATAAGTTAATATAATCAATAAAAGGAAGTTTTCTAACCACTTATATCATAATATAAGTTAATATAGTCGATAAAAGGAATTTATCTAACCACTTATATCGTAATATAAGTTAATATAATCAATAAAAGGAAGTATTCTAACCATTTCAATATTTTTGCCTTATTTCGGATTAAATGGTATTTTTTCAGCGTATCTCTTTTAAGCGTCATCTGTGTAATATGGTAACTACCAACTTTTACGCGCGGCTATAGCAAACAATTAGGGAGAAATTAAAACATACAGAACCAGCTAGAATGATTAAGGGAAATTAAATACTAAGTTTTCATTGTCTTGACTTTATAATGCAAATGATGATGAAAACTGAAATATTTCCGTGAAAATTAAAAAATAAAGGGGGTGATTCTGTCGCTATTTCATATTGCACATGTAACGTTTCGGAAAATCACGTCAATCCATTTCTACGTTGCGACGTTATTTCATTATTACGTTCGCATTTTCTTTTCAGTTTCAGCTGCTGCAATATCTGGGGGAGGGGTGGCAAAATTATTAATATGTAGAAATATTAATATGCAATATTATTGATATGTACAACTAGACGTAAGAAGAAAGGTATATATCAGAACGGGCCTATATTGCAATCAAATCCGCCACGGAAGTAGACAAATACAGATTTTATGTATTTCTGACAAGTGTTGCAGTTTTGAATTTGCATCAATAAAACGGAACCACATTGAACGCTCCAGAAACCTAAAGACATTCAATTGAATCGAGTATCGATTCACCGCCTTACATTATACTAATTACACCAGCGTCAATCGCGTTTCCCACCCCCCAATACGCTCGTACGTCAAAATTACAGTATACCATACACTAAACAAGTAAGTGACATTAGGCCAAATCTAATTCTGTTATGCAATAAAATGCGGGAGCGAGCTCCGGGGTGGTGGCGCGGGGCGGAATAAAATATTCATCCCCGGGAAAACAAATCAAATCAGCCGGAGCTGGCTGGGGCCGCGGCAAATCGGATTACATCTTCGTATCAAAAGTGTTTTCTGGCATCCCCCAAGTAGGCTCGCGCGGCGCATTGACACGCATTCTTTTGTTACGCGCCACTCTCCGTCCGTGTTACGCGTAGCGGGTTTAATGTCTTAATGTTATTTACGTGTTACTTATCGCTGTCTGTGTTAGAATCCCACGGAGGTATCGATGCCGAAACGGGCTCCGCCTTTAATATATCCATGTACATCAGGCCAGGACACGGGACGGCGTCCGCCATTTATTTATTTGGCCATACGTGATTTTTTGGAATCATGTACGGAAATGCTGTTCGACATAATCTTTGAATGGCGGGTCCTTAGCTATTCGCTCGCTGGCGCATCCTGCTTTGTCGGAGATGGCCATCGGAACGTGATAACTGGCCATCGACCATGGTTTCTTAACCATTTTTAACGTGGTTCCTTAACCATTCACACGGTTTTTGAGTTTGTTGTCTAAATAAAATGGCGAAAATTCTAAATAAGAAACGCCACGTAGAGATGTAGAAATAGCGCGGGCGCCACAAGAATATCACGATCGTAGTTTGTAGTTCGAGTTTACAGAAAATCTATAGGACGAATTTTGTAGGTGATGGGTCAGCGGCCGTTCACTGCCTACTGTTATCGGCCGTCTTTCTTCCGACTTACCGCATAAGTCAAGATGCGCGCCCTGCCCATTAAATGTCTCCCGTCTCCATTAGCGCGTGTTCAATCGTACGTTCTATCATTTTCTCCGTTAGCGCGTTTTAACACATAACATTTGGATCGGTGTGAGTCCGCCTGAGTGGCTCACCCGACTTTTTTATACGACCGATTTTTATTAGATATTCTATTCTCTCCGATATAGTTGGACCGATTGTTATCGGTCGTTTGCGTTGTGTGTTATAGTTTTGATAATTTTTTATATGTTATGTCCGTGAAATATATATTAGACAATTTGTTTACATGGTTATAGTGGAAATGTCTGTTACATTTCCACTTAAAAATTTTAAGAGAAATTTTATGTCCTTATCTTTAAAAGGACATTGTAAATAGGAAATTATCATTATTAGGAAAGATACTAATTTTTGTGAGCGACTTCGCTCATGTTTGACAATGAGATAAACAAAAACATCAAAATATAACTGCCCATTCTTCTGGTACAATATAATTTAATTATATTCAGTACCTGTTCCTTAATAAAACACTAATTATATTCAATTTCAATAAAAATCTTTTTGGCATTTTCGTGAAAAATTAAAAAAATTAATTTAAAACCTTAAATAAATCAATGAATATATGCATTAAGCCGAGAGATTACTATATTTTCTCGTTTTTTTTTCAAGGTGACGCGAGCAACGCAAGCATCGGCAGCGGCGAGGGCACGGGCGAAGAGGATGACGACACCAATGGCAAGAAGAACCAGAAGAAGAGGGGTATATTCCCTAAAGTAGCAACCAACATCCTGCGGGCGTGGTTGTTTCAACATTTAACGGTAAGTACCCCTAGGTTCCCAATTAGGTCCAGCAGTCGTTTCGACTCATATTGCTCGCCGGGGTGATGTTAACGGCCGATATTATGGACGATGCGTTACGGGGTACGGAGCTGGTGCTAGGGGGTAATTTGTCAAGCTTTTGATTGGCTTTTGGCTCGAGAGCTGTTGAAACAACATTACCATTGCGATCCAGGATGATTTAGCATTAAAATGTTTTATTAATCAAAGTGTCATATTAACGAATGCAATTAACTCAACGCCAAATTGTAACTGATATTAACAAGTAGGGTTCAAATAAAACATTTGATATTCTAAAAGTAATTTATTCAAATTCATGATCTGAAAGTAAGTATTCAAAAACGAGCAAAATATTGCCATAAACTTTAAAGGAACACGATCGCAACATCTCCCAAACTCGCTTTGTGATCTTCCAAATTCACTTACAGCATACTGGCTACATGAAAAAATAATAACTCGTAAACGCAAATAACCGCAAAACAAACCCTCTTTTCGGAGAGTTGTAAAAACAGCGGTAACATAATGCGCATACATTACTTGGTACACTCCAATATCGTACCAACACGGCCCTCCGTGTTCGCCATCTGTAATAATAGCGTTGATGGTTATTCGCAATCAAATATGTATGAGACGATAGCACACCTGCCAGTTTTCCCGTCGCATGCATGTCGTGTGGCTGACATGAAAAATTCATCAATAAAAGATTATTAATATTTGCGATTAATATTTATGAATATACTTTCAGTTTCAATACTATGCAGGAAATATTGTATATTTACAATTTCAATACTATGCATGTAAACACTTGCAATTTTATATAAATTAAAATGTTTGAAGTGCTGCATGCTTAAACCTTAATTTTGACACATATTCGTTTTCTTAACAGCAAAACTCATTATGCAAAATTATTAATATTGTAAATATTAAAGTATCTTATTTGCGTACATATTCTGAGTCAAAATAAAAACAATTCAAATAAAAAGCGTTCTCCTCTTAGCCATTCTCCAAAAAATTAGCAACATATAACTTTTTCGATGATGAAAGTAAGATACGGCAGTTTTTTCGATGTTACCCGTATATAGCTACGATATAATTATGGTAAAATGATTAATATTGTAAATATTAAAGCATTTTATTTACGTACATATTTAAGTCAGAATAAGGATTCGCCTCCTCTTGGTCGCCCTCTAATAAATTAGCTATATATAACTTTTCCGATGATGAAAGTAATATACGGTAATTTTTCCGATGTTACCCGTAGATAGCTACGAATTTAACTATCTACGGATAAGTCGATTTTTTTATGTTACCCATAGATAGCTACGAAATATTTATGATAAAATTATTAATATTTTAAATATTAAAGTATATTACTTGCGTACACATTCTGATTCAGAATATAAAGAATTCAAATAACAATGATTCTCCTCTTCTTAGTCATCCACTAAGAAATTAGCTATATATAACTTTTTCAAAGATGAAAATAAGATATGGTAATCGATTTTGTCTATATACCAACAGACAATTACAAAATAACTACGAAATTTTATAAAGGTATAAAATTTTCAATAAAATAAGTACAAATCGGTTTTTTTTGCAATTCTTGTAAAAATGCGTCCTAAAAATAAAGTGTAAAAACTACCCAATGCTATAAAATATGGACTTAGCGAATAAAAAACATGATTAAATATTATATTTCTAGTAAGTTATTGACATCGCCCTATCTCTCTGGTAATCATCATTATACTAACGTTAACTTTAACGTTGACGTTAACTAATGTTAACTGTCTACTAATTCATGTTAACGGTCTAATTTTAATTCTAATTAGTTTTTCTTAATTTATCTCACACTCTGTAAAAAATAGAGAATACATTAAGAACACATTGCCTTTTATACCGAATGTTTGGCAAACGGGTCCTGTTTGCCAATAACAAATCAAAATGAGTTTAATTTGATTTTAAAAAACCTATCTAATAATATGCAACTCCATAAAGTGCGCGAAACAACATTTTTGTTGTGTGTGTGTGTGTGTGCGTGTGTGTGTATATATATATATATATATGGTTGCTAGAGAATCGATTGCTGCAAAAGTAATACCTTACAGACAACTACAATAAATAAAGTGTGAATGCTGTGGTAGACTATAAATTATTAGTAAATGTTAATTAATCGCACTTACAAAACAAATAAAGATGTCTACGTAGGTATAAATATGAAAAATATAGAATTAACATAAAATTAAATAAAGAAAAATCGAAACAGCTATAAGAAAGGGATAAAGATATCCTGTCAAAGGAATTCCTATCTCCAAATAACTATAGAGAATACAATTCCAGATAAGTTTTCGCACGGTAGAAATTCTTCATAGAATGCTGAAGATTAGACAGTATATAAAAAAACATTTAATACTATGCTAAATATTAATTAAGATCCTCATCTTATTCATCTACTTACAAAATTTTATACACATAGGTCTAAAACTGCATAAACTTTGAGTTTCTAACGGACAGACATAACATAGTTTTAAGGGTCATCTATTCAAGTTCGTCAACCCATAAACTTGCTCTAAGCATTACGGTCATAAAGGTCCAATTAATATAAGACTGACCACACATCTCAGTAGCATGACCATACATCTTTTGTTTTATTTTATGTAAAGGGAAAAATTGTGGAATGTATTTGGCGTTAATTTTGTAGAAATTCATTATTCACAATACGGTAGTTGACTCATTCTAAATTTTGATATATTTCGTACAATATTGTAATTAAAAACCAGTGTCGAAAAAAATTCAAAAATTTAAAAATAAGCATGGGTGCCTATATCCCTGTCTCTTTTCCTCTCGTAGAATATAATGTGCAATATTAAAAATGACCTCACAACACAGTATTCCCGTCCTTGCCTAAAGATTAAATTTAAACTTTTATAACTCGGTCAATTTTTAAGATTATTAAAAAATTGTTTCACTCTTCATCAGCTTGTACCTTGAAATTATGATTATTGAAATAAAAGAAAATTAGTCAAATACGCAATTAAATGAAACTAAAATAATCTTTGCTAATTGCCCACCTGAAGATATTGTAATACAACGAAACCTAGGTCGTGGTAAAGAGCTTAAAGAAAGTAGAAATAATACTACATCACGTAGTTTCATTTAATTGTGGACAAAGGGAAAAAACAAACAAATACTATTTGAAATATTCTATGAACCCTAAACACGAAATCACCTTGTGTTCTAAGATTTCCAATCTTAGACCAGATCAACTAGGTATTTGAAATACGTTTCCAAACATATTGTTTACACAAATAATAAAACATTAATCTGCTCCAATTAATATGAAAATTATCATAGACCTCAAGTTACCAGATACCTGAGTTACATTTCCAAAAATAATATTTTATCTTCTGGACTTAGAGAAATTCCTCACACTCTCAAGTGGGTCAGGTTCTAAACTCGCACGTCATTTCGAAGTCTTGCGCCGAGACGATGTACGTGTGGACACAGTGTGGGAACGAGAGCAAGCCGCGAGCGAGACCGCCATATACGAGCAGCCCGTTCCGCCTAGGCATTAATGAAAGCACTTCGGTGTCTTAAGTGAGATGTCGACCGAGCAATTATAAGTCATTTTGTCATTTCATAATGAGCAGCGACACGAGTTAAATGAATGTAAAAGCATTTTGCTAAATTGTCTCGTTTTACGACACAGACGGGGTGTTATAGCGCGCTCCGCATCCGTCGGCCGGGGGAGGTGTGGCTGGCGACCTGGCATCGATTCGCGATTGAGGGTGTCGCCGTAAACGTCACCCGATGACGTTTTATGACGTAAACATGTCGTCACTGACACAGCGTTTTGTGTACTTAGAAATTTAATGTGCGATAAGTAAGTTCAAAATTGACAGAAGTTTAAACGAAAAATCTTAAAAACTGACGCGTGGACAACTGCTTCCTTATAAATATATTATTCTGTTATTTCGATCATACCAAAGTCATGAGGATTTTCTACCTTTTCATGAACCATGGAAGGTGTGTTATGAACTGTCTTCTTTCGTATTTTCATTTCCGTTTTCAATCGCATGATTAAGAAAGATTAAAATTATTATTATGACCGGACAGTTTTTCATAGCTATAATAGATGAAAATCTATAGAATTATAGTTAATTTAAGCATATACTACACAAGACACTTCCAAATATCTATATAAAAGTTAATATACTACAATCTTTCGATCTGTATATCATTTAAATAAATTTCACCGCAATTTTGGTGTTACATATGTTATTAAAAAAGCTTTGATTTCAAACTCTTTCACAATAATCCTGTTTTTCTCATAACTTAGATAAAAGTATGCATTTCAAATAAAACTTCTTTTTGGGCTTAATGTTAAAAAATTAGGTACGTCAATTTTTTATTATCAATTTTATTGAGTAAATAATATGATTGATTAACAAATAAATTAATGTATAATTGACTGTTGTATAGTTTACATATTCGTATACAATTTACAAATAAATAAACTATACACGCAGAATGTTGCTGAGTAAATATAATCTAAAGAACATCTGCTGTAACCTTTATATGCCGCTGAATACGTCACACGCTCAGTAATACTATCTCTACTCTCAGTACGTTAGTTTGGTCACATAATTTTGTGACGTTGGTTGAAATAATTTATATTCTGTCAAGCGATAAGATGTTCGGCTTATAAAAGGTGATAAGGTTTCCAAAAGTTAATCGTAATAAAAATATTTTTGACGTACTTTCATTCGACCAGATAATTTAAAAAAACCTTTGAACCATATATTCAGTGCTACACGGATTTTTTATAATCACAGGTTTTATGCACGATATACCTGTTAGGACAATATATGAAAATTTACAATTACAAACAATTATTACGCAAACAAAACTGTCCCACTCGATCAAAAAGCTCCGTAATCCAGAAACACCTACACTACGCGTCACCATAAAGCTCTAGACCCGCCCTATCCCACGACATTCATCACATATATCGCTAACGTAGACCCGTAGCACCGAGCTGGCAAGGACGGGAGGCTGCTACACGACGGAAAATATTACGGGACGTAGCGACACCAGTCCACCGGCCGGATATCCAGCCAACGGCGCGGCCGGAAATGGAGAACGAGAAACCGGATGGGGGCGTCGTGCCCGTGTCGACCGGATAAATGTCTTGCACATATCTAATATTTCATGTATATTGCTTACACATTATATTTCCATGTCAGTATATAGTTTTGTTGCCTTAGATGTGTAGTTTTGTTAGTTTGAAATTCTCAATAATGTAATTGTCAAAGGAAATGTCTATGTTCAAAATAAGTACGAATTGAATATAACTTCTACTTAAGCTTTCAAAACTTAAGTAGAAGTTATATTTAATTCGTACATATTTTTAACATAGACATTTTTTTCACAATTACATCATTGCAAAATTCAAACTAGTTGTCGTCTATGCATTAAAAGAAACTTAAGTAAATGTTATATTTAATTCGTTCCTATTTTGAACATAGACATTTTTTTCACAATTACATCATTGCAAAATTCAAACTAGTTGTCGTCTATGCATTAAAAGAAACTTAAGTAAATGTTATATTTAATTCGTTCCTATTTTGAACATAGACATTTTTTTCACAATTACATCATTGCGAATTTCAAACTAGTTGTTGTCTATGCATTAAAAGAAACTTAAGTAAATGTTATATTTAATTCGTTCCTATTTTGAACATAGACATTTTTTTCACAATTACATCATTGCAAAATTCAAACTAGTTGTCGTCTATGGATTAAAAGAAACTTAAGTAGATGTTATATTTAATTCGTTCCTATTATGAACATAGACATTTTTTTGACAATTACATTATTGCGAATTTCAAACTAGTTGTCGTCTATGCATTAAAAGAAACTTAAGTAGATGTTATATTTAATTCGTTCCTATTTTGAACATAGACATTTTTTTTGACAATTACATCATTGCGAATTTCAAACCAGTTGTTGTCTATGCATTAAAAGAAACTTAAGTAGAAGTTATATTTAATTCGTTCCTATTTTGAACATAGACATTTTTTTGGCAATTACGTTATTGCGAATTTCAAACTAATTGTTGTCTATTCATTAAAAGCAACCTTAATATTTACATGTTTGCTAGATTTGAAATTTGATAATTGGAAAACTGTAACAAATTTTGAGCATGAAAATAAAAAGAAAGGGAAAATAAGAAAACAACGAACAGTATAACAAAAAGATGAAAATTTTGCGAAAATACAAAATTAAAATCGAGCTTTCACTGTAATCTTTAGCTGTCACGTTATACGCCCGATTTTTTTCCAAATCTTTAAGCCCTTCTTTGATGATAGAAGAAGGATCTTATTTTGGAACATATAAATCCTCTAAATACCTTTTCAGTAATATAACCTACTAGACGCTTATTCCGTTTTGCGCGAATAAAAAATTAAACATGACAGCTCTTTCAATACAACAATTATTACTAAGGCAATGGTAAATCATTAAATTACCACATTATTACCAAATTAATTATTAGTTAGATATCATATAATATATAAATACTGATAACAAACAATCCATAATAATCAGCCATATACCTCTTAAACTTTTTCATAAATTTTCGTGTTATCTATAATATTTTCGTAAATTGTTATAATATAGTTAAAATTATATAAAATTAAACGCTAAAATGTACGTGGCGCACATTAACACTCATCACGTAAAACGTTATTGTTCATTGTCCACACGATCTGAAAATTTATTATATACATAGTAAACTGCATGATAATTAAATTTTTTTGTATAGATCCTTTAAGCTGTTTTTGTACCAAAACCAAGAAATTGCACGAAATTTTCTCCTTTAAAAATTATAAAATATTAGTGATATATATATAAATAAGAAAATTTATAATTTTGAAAAATAAAAACACTGTTTTGTAACCAAACGACTCATTGAAAGAATTCAAACGAGCCCAAACTCGGTGGATTTACTGTTAGTAATAGTTTAACTATAGTTTAGCTATATATACATTGAAAAGTTTCCATAACTACCTTCCGCTTCCATTATCAGACTCCCTATTACAAAAGACTTATTGACATACAAGACCAAATTCGATATGCTTGCTGTTAACCAAACAGACAAGGCCAAATTCGATATGTTTGCTGTTAACTAATTATTTTCTTCCTCCATCAGCAGATCCTCCTGATAACCGTATATAACCAAATGACTCACTGCAAAAAGTTAATTCAAACTCGATGAGTTTTCTATTGGCAATTAAGAAGTTCCTATGACCACCTCTGTTCTCCATCATCGTATCAATTATATGGTACGATATAATTATATTGTCGTCAGGATTGCATAAGTTTGTAACGTTTCAAATCGATACGACAATTATAAGTGAATGAAAATAGTTGTTAGTTTTGTTTACATTCTTAGTTATATATAAGCGAAGCTAATAAAAGCATGCTAAAATTTTTTTAAAATCGCAAATAATACCACCCGAAAATCGATTCCAAACTCGATGGATTTACTCTTAGCAATTGACAAGTTCCTATGACCACCTCTGTTCTCCATCATCGTATCCACTAGATGGTACCACATAATTATATTGTCATCAGAATTGTTCAAGTTTGCATAGTTTGAAATCTATACGACAATTATAAATGAATGAAAATTGAATTGTTAGTTTTGTTTACATTCGTAGTTATATACAACTGAAGCTAATAAAAGCATGCTAAACATTTTTAAATCGCAAATAATAACGCCCGCAAATTGACCCAAACACTGTTCTCCGTCATCGTATCAACTAGATCATATAATTGTATTGTCATCAGAATTGTTCAAGTTTGCAAAGTTTGAAACTGATACAACAATTAGAAGTATACGAAAATAGAATTGTTAGTTTTGTTTACAGATTTAGTCGCATACAAATTAAACTAATAACAGCGCGTTAAATATGTTTAAAGTGCCAAATTGTAACGCCAAAAAATTAACAATATTTACTGAAAATCAGTATTACTGCTGAACGAAATGCAGACGTAAGTAAAAATTGACAATTAATATCATATTTAATTCGATAATTAATTTTGTAATGACAAAAGCTTAATAATAGATACCCCAATTTTACTGACAACTAACATTTCCAGAGATTATCGATGTGAAAAAAGTTGACGAAATTACCCATCACGAATGTGACATTTCTTTTAAGTTCGGGACATATGATAAGCTGTATGGAGGACATAAATTAATTTACAACCCACAATTGCAATAGCAATTACATAATTAGTTCGATAATTAATTTTCAATGACAAAACTTAGTAATAGATACCCCAATGTCATTGACAACTAACATTTAAAGAGATTATCAATGTGAAAAAAGTTGACGAAATTACCAATTACAAAGGTTACATTTCTTTTAAATTCGGGACATGTAAAAAACCGTATGGAGGACATAAATTAATTTACAACCCACAATTGCAATAGCAATTACATAATTAGTTCGATAATTAATTTTCAATGACAAAACTTAGTAATAGATATCCCAATGTCATTGACAACTAACATTTAAAGAGATTATCAATGTGAAAAAAATTTACAAAATTACCCAATACAAAGGTTACATTTCTTTTAAATTCGGGACATATAAAAAGCCGTATGGAGGACATAAATTAATTTACAACCCACAATTGCAATAGCAATTACAAAGCCACTTTATACGTTTGAAATTTAGAAGAATTAATATTTTGCCCCTCGCTCGGTAAATGTAGAATCCATTTGGGGATTCCATTACCTCAAATATATAAATGCTTTCCGCAGCTCTTTCACTGTAATTACAAGAGCAGTAAAGAACGCTATTTTAGGAGTGGACTACGCAGGGGAAGGGGGCGTTGGAATTTTAATTACCCCAAATGTACATGCTATAAACAAGGTTTTGAATATTTATAACTGAATACGTAAAACGGGATATGTCCGTTTCGCTGCTGTAAGTCTCTTGCGTTTTAACGAAAAGATGTTTATCTGCCTGAAGCTTCGCTCCATTTTTCCAACGTGACAGAGGGTGGGCTATGACGTAGGAATACTGTCTCTTACTTATTTGTAAATACTGATTTCATTGAGCAAATGGTATAACGCTGCTTAGTAACTGTCCAAAGTAATACAGCCTTAGTGACAAACTAGTATTTTCTAGTTACGAACAGTCTGGTTTGCAGTTCTGAGACCTAGGATATGGAACACGTTTTTTTTAACTGCGATGGGTACAGAAATGTAAGAAAAGTTTCACAGAAAAGCATACGTTTAACTAACAGGGTAGAATCACGCGTGTCTTTAACACGTGGTCTTTTTAGTCAGTTAGTTGGTTCAGAGCATCTACTATTGCAACATCTACAGCATAATTTCACTCACGCCACGATTGCTCCAAGTGCGCTCTTTATTTATACTCTCTCTTTCTTCAGCAATCGCTTATGCTATTCCGCCTACATTAGTACGCCATTCATACAGAATATGCTGTCTCAACAGCTAAAAGTGCTGCGTCATCGGCGTATGTCCAACTTGTGTACTCACTATTCGAGTATAATTTTTTTCTTGCCTTTGTTTACGTATGTAGATGAGAATTTGATTTGTGAATGTAGATCTTGTGCCATTGTGCATACATTGAAGCTTCTCTTGCTGTCAAGATAGAAATGATTTTTTTTACATCAGGTGGGTTTCTGTTAGCACCACTAGTATATACTTCCATAAACCATAATGTCTAGATATGGCTATAACCGCCAAAATATCATTCGCTGATAGTAACTAAGCAAAACGATTAACCTTTTTATTTAGATAGAAACGGAAATAAAAGTATTTGATTAGGCGATATTTATTTATTTATATACTTTAATATACACAATTGATACATATGGCGTACTTATTGCTACGAGAGCAATTTCTTGCAACCAACCAAAACACCAGTCCAGCCGCGCAAGACGAGCGGCCGGGAATCGAACCCGGATCAAAGGCTGTACACCTTGTGATCAATCCAACATTTCATTTATATTTATGGCATAATGTAAAAACATAACTCTGTATTGAATTGTGAACACCAGATGAGAAATTTATATGCAAATATATTTCTTCAAAACTTCGTCCGCTAACAATATTTAACAAAACAAATACCGTTTTCGTTTTGATACAAGAAGGGACAAAGTATTTGATTTCGTGATATTTCATGTAAAATATCGTATAACGCATAAATATAATATAGGTTAACCTGTAAACACCTTATGAGAGATTTAAATATGAATATACTCGGTCAAAACGTCGTCAGAACGTACAAGTACCGTTTCAATTTCAGTCTAAATAGGCGACAAAGTATTTCAATTTGTAACATTTCATATAAAAAATCGCATAATATATCAATATACTTCTATATTTAACTACAAACAACGTATGGGACATCGAGATATGGTTATATTCGGCCAAAATTAACCCAGTAGCTAAGCAAAACAGGTACCGTGTTAATTTCGATACAAATAAGGGACAAAGTATCCGATTCCGTGATATTTCGTGTAATATATAGCATAATGTATAAATATAATTCTTTGTTTAACTATAAACACCATACGAGGTATCGAGATATGGTTATATTCGGCCAAAATTAATCCAGTAGCTAAGCAAAACAGGTACCGTGTTAATTTCGATACAAATAAGGGACAAAGTATCCGATTCCGTGATGTTTCGTGTAATATATAGCATAATGTATAAATATAATTCTTTGTTTAACTATAAACACCATACGAGGTATCGAGATATGGTTATATTCGGCCAAAATTAATCCAGTAGCTAAGCAAAACAGGTACCGTGTTAATTTCGATACAAATAAGGGACAAAGTATCCGATTCCGTGATATTTCGTGTAATATATAGCATAATGTATAAATATAATTCTTTGTTTAACTATAAACACCATACGAGGTATCGAGATATGGTTATATTCGGCCAAAATTAATCCAGTAGCTAAGCAAAACAGGTACAGTGTTAATTTCGATACAAATAAGGGACAAAGTATCCGATTCCGTGATATTTCGTGTAATATATCGCATAATGTATAAATGTAATTCTTTGTTTAACTATAAACACCATACGAGGTATCGAGACATGGTTATACTGGGCCAAAACTTCGTCGTAATAGCAACTAAGCAAAACAGGTACTGTTTCAATTTCACTGTAAGTAGGGAAGAAGATATTTGATTCAGCGTTATTTCATTTAATATATGGTATAACGTAATATTCCTGTATAATCATTTATTGAACTGTAAAAACCACATGAGAGATTGAGATTTGAATGTACTCAGACCAAAGTTTAATACTTGCTAAACAAAACAGGTACTCTTTCAATTTCACCGCATGTAGGGAAGAAGATATTTGATTCAGCGTTATTTCATTTAATATATAGCGTAACGTAATATTACTGTATAATCCTTTATTGAATTGCAAATACCATATGAGAGATTGAGATATGAATGTACTCAGACCAAACTTCACCCGTTAATACTTGCTAAACAAAAAACAGGTACTGTTTCAATTTCACTGCAAGTAAGGAAGAAAATATATGATTTCGCGGTATCTTATTTAATATATGGCGTAACGTAATATTACTGTATAATCCTTTATTGAATTGTAAATACCATATGAGAGATTGAGATATGAATGTACTCGGACCAAACTTCACCCGTTAATACTTGCTAAACAAAAAACAGGTACTGTTTCAATTTCACTGCAAGTAAGGAAGAAAATATATGATTTCACGGTATCTTATTTAATATATGGCGTAACGTAATAATATTGTATATTCCTTTATTGAACTGTAAATACCATATGAGAGATTGAGATATGAATGTACTCGGACCGTTACCGTCTTCACCCGTTAATACTTGCTAAACAAAAAACAGGTACTGTTTCAATTTCACTGCAAGTAAGGAAGAAAATATATGATTTCACGGTATCTTATTTAATATATGGCGTAACGTAATAATATTGTAAATTCCTTTATTGAACTGTAAATACCATATGAGAGATTGAGATATGAATATACTCGGACCAAACTTCGCCCTTTAATACTTGCTAAATAAAACAGTTACTGTTTTAATTTTAATGAAAATCAAAAAGAAAGTATTTAATTGCGTAATGTATAATTATAATCCTTTATTGAATTGTAAGCATTATATTGGAGATCGTTGTTATCTGCTGACCAGATCTTAAATTTTATTAAACCTTACTTTATTACTGACATTAGTAAATATAACAAAAAAACTAGAAAATCCTTGCTACATCCCATTATATCTTTAGAAGGCATATGTATTCCAAGTATTGCATATTTTCTGTAATAAAGTTTCCAGGATACATTCAGTGTTGCTTGAGATAAATTTTGAATTTTTTAATGCTGCGATTATGATAGATACTTGCCTGTTAAGTTTGGTAAATACAATGGCAAAAAAATAATCAATTGTATCTATGGAAGGTTTATGAACTAGACCATTTACGAATCTGTCATCTTGACATTTCAATTAAATCTAATTCGATTTTCAATAATGGTTATAATATTGTCAAAACTTCGTCTACTAATAGCAGCAAAACAAATATTGTTTTAATTTCGACGCAAGTCAAGAAGAAAGCATTTTATGGCGTATATTTACGAGTATAATAACACTAATATATGAGTAAGTAAGTGATAAATACGTTATTAAATTTGTAACATCTTTTTAAATGTCAGGCAGAAATTAAACGTGTACATTAATAAACAGTCATACTTAAATAATCACTCTTAATTAACAAAATTATAGCTCATTTTTATTACAGTACAATTATTTGCGTTAATAAACTATCAACAATACATACACGGCTATAAAGATGCTATTGCAGTGATGGTCACGCAAAAATGTAATCATTATCGCTATATATGTAACTCACTATATTACGTGTCATGTTTTAATTAATTTTAATGGAACGTAATGAAAATAATATTACAGTTTTAAGTCCGTGCTGTGTGATCCACGCACATATAAATTTGGTAAACAAAAGTTATCTCTTCCAAACACAATTAAATGTTGAAGCATCCCTAACGTCACACTTTTTAGAACATCTCGTATTATCGTTTGCCTCCTATTCACGACGCTAAATATTATAAACGCGAAACCTGTTTAGAACAAGCTTCTAATATATTGAAAAAAAAGACTGTTGTATGTCTCAAAATACTTAGAAAAAACGAACTTAACCTTCCCCAAAACTAATCTAAAACGCCAACTGAAAGAAGCAAAGCATTATTTAATAAACTCCCACTAAACGAAATTTGTAAGCGTCCAAACCCCGGTCCATTGCTAACGAAAAATAAACACGATCCTCTCTGGCTACGAAGCGGAATCCAACCCTTACCTATATCTATTCGCCTATCCGTCTATATACATAACGTAAACCCGCTAAGTACATATTTATAGACGCAACGGTATATTGGAGGAAGAGAGTCTACGCTCGACTTACATACAAAATCCTACCATGTCTTATGGGGCTTTATGATACAAGATCCCTTCCATCCCTGGCTATCGCGAGGGCCGGGCCTCAGCCATTCGTGAAACGTATCCACGTGGCTGGCCCGACCTTTTACGTATCCTATACGTAAAGGCTTCTACCGTATCCTATATGTGGATGGATTCTACGGTAGCCTACGTGTAGAATATCTGTGCAGACATACGTACTTGTTTATGTAAGCACGTGGCTAGAGATAAGGGCTAAATAAAATTGAACATTTCTCAAATCTTATACCGGATATTCAGACGTTTTTACGCTCGAATTGTGAAATGTGAGTTTGGAGTTGGCGCGTTGCTTGTACAGTTGTGTTTCGGTTGGACCAGCCACTTTTGGGCTGCCCTTATTGTCCGCGTCGTAATCTTAGGGGACGGGATAAGCTTAGACTAAATAGAAATGGAGTTTCGTTGAACTCAACAATAGTTAGTTTATTATTTATATGACGTGTATGAATTCAATATAATATAAAGCAAATACAAGCGTAGGTGTGTGTCAAAATTTTTATTTTTGATAATTATTTTGGGGCCTCTTATATTATTTACTTACTATTATTAAATTAGTAACGTTCTACTTAGTATAATTACTAATGTTATACTTACTGCAAAATTTTATAGAGTTTGGTCTTAAAAATACTCATATTGACACTCGTATATGTTGCTAAGTATATGATGGTAAAACGTCTAATCCACGGTATAGTTTACTAAATTGAGGAATAAGTTTGTACTAATATACATAAATGTTTGAAATGTTACGAAAGATCACATTTTTCTATTTTTTCATGGCCTAGAATTCAACTTCATCTCCTTCCACATTTCCAAAACGTAACATACAATTTCATACATTTTATAAGATCTTATAAGCATTCACATTCACAGTATACACTGCCAAGTGTATGATGCTAAGTTGCTCAATTCACAGTATATACTGCCAAGTACATGATGCTAAGTTGCACAATTCACAGTATATACTGCCAATGATATGATGTTAAGTTGCACAAATTCCAGTATGTGTTGGTAAGTTGTAAAATGAAATAAGTTTTGACATACAGAGTGCTTCATTAATGCACGTGTTAAAATATATTATGTTTCTTTATCTCCTTTAATATTATTTCGGCTCATATGCAAAATATAGCGAAATTGATCAAAAACGTAATATGGTGGAAATCAAGAAATAGTTGAACTTAAAGATTGTTTCTGATAAATCTGCGCTTTGTTGAGTATAATATGTGCAATAGTAATATACGTTTTTATAGGATATAAAAATATATCAATGTCGCATAAAAAAGGTCATTATGCTCGCATGTACTCCATGACAAGTAACCTAACACCAACGGCAACTAAAAGTTAAATAACAACTTTGTGAATTTACTGTTACTTTTGTTCCAAAAGTAACTAGTAGAATAATTAATTAGTAAAATAACAATATAATACTAAATTTAATATACTTAATAAACAGTTAGTTAGAACTTTCAAAGTTTAGGTTCAAATTGTTAGTTAGGACTTTCATTTTTGATTTTGTAGAAAGACTCATAAACAACGATTTTCCATTCACAGAAACGATTATATATGAAATAAAATGTAGGTATCTCATATGGCTTTCCTTATAGTCACAGAATTGCAACAGAATCAAAACTTAAAAATCTTTCCAAAACAAACCCCCGACCACACGCCCTAGCTGCCCAAAAAGACTGACAACAAATTTCAGACGTTAATTACGACCACGTAATGAAGGCTGTAAAAAGTGTATAATTATAATAAATACGAGTAAATGTTTGTCTTAATTTACTGTATCGATATTTCTTTATTTAATTCTGCATCGGATAAGGCGCTAACACCACCGCCGTAAAGGAAAATCCCTTAATATCAGCAGTAAGCGGGGCCCATTAAGCCTGCTCGCTAAAAATAATTATAACGCTACTGTTATGTACACGATCCGCACGAGAGCGACGCTTCTCAAACTTCGCGTGTCATTGCGCAATCGCACTTTACTTTGATAAAAAAAAAAATAGGTGCGCACGGAACGGTTAACTCCATACAAAAATTACTAATATATTAATCTTTATTTAAATTCGTTATATACAACATACATACGAATAAATATAAATAACATCTAAAATCGTGTATTTTCTAGGTTTTTCTATTCTATTATTTTCTTTTCCTAAGCTCGGAACAGTTTTGAGCGGATAATTCTTTAATTCTACATACAAAAATTACTAATCTATTAACATTTATCTACATTCGTTATATACAATATACGTACATATAAATAAGATCTAAAATCGTGTATTTTTTAGGTTTTTCTATTCTATTATTTTCTTTTCTTAAGCTCGGAACAGTTTTGAGCGGATAATTCTTTAATTCTACATACAAAAATTACTAATCTATTAACATTTATCTACATTCGTTATATACAATATACGTACATATAAATAAGATCTAAAATCGTGTATTTTTTAGGTTTTTCTATTCTATTATTTTCTTTTCTTAAGTTCGGAACGGTTTTGAACTGATAATTCTTTATTTCCACATAAAATAATTACTAATCTATTAACATTTATCTACATTCATTATATACAACATACATACGAATACATATAAATAACATCTATCTAAAATCGTGTATTTTTTAGGTTTTCCTATTCTATTATTTTCTTTTCTTAAGCTATTTTTCCTTGTATCTGAAAACAGCAATAAGAAACATAATAACATTTTCATTGCTATCAAAATATTTTATTGTATTGCTCAGTTATTAGTTTCAGGATATTAATTTAATACCAATTAAGTTATAAAAAATAAACAATGCCATCTATGGCTTATTGTTAGAACATTGTAGATTGCGCTGGAAATATATGCATTAATTATTCTTAGTTATATCGCGTTACTGTAATGTTCATATTGATCTATATGTCACTGGTCAAACTCAGAGTTTAGCTTACTCAATTTCAGAGTAAACTAAACTTTCCCAGCCCAAACTAATTTATTCTGAAGGCATGGATTTATTTTAATTTTGATATTAATAAAAATTTATTAGTAATTATATAGTTTATTGTGTTCACATTAATCTATATATTACTGGTCAAACCCAAATTTCAGAGTAAGGTAAATTTTCCCAGATCAAACGATTTTATTCTGAATGTATGCGTTTATTTTAATTTTGATTTCAATAAAAGTTTATTCGTAATTATATAGTTTATTGTTTCACTGACCAAGATATACCTATAGTATGTACTGAAGCTACTAATCATAATCAGTTTAAACTAGATAATTTTAATTTTCTCCGGGACTTGTACTTTCAGAGTATTTTAAACTAGATTTGGTTAACCCAATTAGGTTTATGTTGATGAGCTTTGGAAAACTGCAATTGCTTCAGCAGTATATACTGATAAAAGAACAATAAAAAAAATATTGACATGCAAAGTTGACAGAAAAAATTGCTGAAGTCTTCCATATTTCACTTGTGATAATGAAATAAGACCAACGAGACAATAATGAAATGCAAAGATTATAGAAAAAATTTGTAAAATATTCCCGTGTTTCACTTCTAGTACATTACCTCCGTGACACGTCAGTTACTAATTAACAATGTGCTGAAAATAAATCTAAATTTAAAAAAATAAAACCCTTTGAATTTTCTTGTTATTAATATCCAAAATTATTTCATTAGTATGAACCAAGCAAATTTAAGAAAAAAAATTACTCGGAAAACTATCTCCTTACTTGGATATTCGAATATAATAGACTAGAAAATTAGAAAACAGAATAGAAACAAGTGTTATGGAAGGCATTGTTTACCCTTTTTTATGTAGTTTTTCTGAGCTATAAGACATGTTAAAGAGTTATAAGACACGTTAAAGAGCTATAAGATACGTTAAAGAGGCACGTAGCTGTTTAATGCGTTAAAAATACAAGTTTTTTTGTTGAAAGTAGTGGGTCCTAAATTATTTAGTTTTCGCTGAAGTGGATTTAATAATTATAAAGATGACAGGAAAATCATTTTGATTTTCCCGTAAATATCGATATTTTTATAATAACTTATGATTTTTCTCATTAAATAAATATTTGTCCAATACCGATTGTATTGTCACATGAATAAATACTGAAACTAAGGAGGAAAACTTTCTCCTTTTTTCAAACTAGTTATATGTGTGTATATATATATATATATATATTTATATATATATATATATATATATATATATATATATATATATATATGCATAAGCGATAGCGATGTTACATATATAACGCACAAAACACCTCTGCGAAAAGGGAAACGGGGTCTACGCGGCCAAAATTGAGAAGCGCTCTAACGCGACCGTCGCCGGAGTCGCGGGGTGAATACAAGTATCCGCTCGTCCCCCAAAAACTGTCGGAGTAAAAGGTGGCAAAATTCCACCTAACGCTGCAATTTCATTACGTCTTGGCAGGCTCGGATATAAATCAAGTCAGTGCCTGGCGCGGGGGGCGGCGGCGGGGTGTCGTTGGGCGGTGGGGGGCGCGCCAGCAGCCAGCAGCGCCGCGACGGAGGAAGAAATAATAAGATAATGAGGAAAATTAAGGCATTGTTTTGTCGCGCGTCGGATGAAAAATTTATGGCAGGGGATTTAATTGGAAAGTGGAAGTGTTCCGTTCCGTTGGAATAGTGCGCGAGGTGGGGGGGCGCCGCGACGCCAATCGATAGGGGCGCGATCGAATGCCTACCTGGACGAAGTTGGCGGGTGAAAGTGATTGAATGGTGAGATAATACTTTTTTCCAAATAAAATACTAACTTAAAAAAGAAAACGATCCGTCTTACGCAACTTGTTCTATCTCATCCATATTTTCGTCCTAGCTTTATCCTGACAAATTATCAGCTGGGATGTGTCTACTGCTGAACATAGGCCTCCCCCATAGTTTCCCACAAAGAGGTATTCCTTGCCGTTTGCATTCAACAGCTACTGGAATGATTGGATTCATATATCCATTTAGTGAGAGCCGTCTCACTCCAGCCTGCTAATGCAACGAGTATATCAATAACCTGTTAATCTCTTCATTGTATATTATGTTTTTAGCACTTTAAGTATACTAATTAGAAACTTAGCACTTAGAAACTCCAAGTATAGCCCTTTGTTAAATGCCTTGGAATCTTTTTACGAGGCAAAGGAAATATTCTTCTTTTTGAAGTCGTTTTGCGATACCAAAAAATACTTTTTCTTGGAGGTTTTTACCAGATAAAGTGCCACGCGTCACTCCTGCATGTTATCACTGGCAAAATATATTGGTTAAAGACGTTCGCCTACAAACATTGGGATATTTTGGATGAGAAGTTATATGAGAAGTCATTTCTGAATGCAGCCGACCTTTTTCTTGAAGTTGGATCTACTTGAATAAACAGTTTTTCCTACCTATATATCAGCACATACAGTTAATTCAATAACAATTTTCTCAATAGCTTGTTAGTTTTTTCTGAGCCTTACGTATTTAAGTACAAAACTTTAAAACGCTTATAATAATCTACAATAATTAGCAATACACACCATTGCACTTTCCAACTAAATTTTCTTGTTGATTTTCATAATCACATTATTTTTAATGTAACTGTAATGATTTAAACATTTAATTTAAAAATTCAGCTGGAAGCTCCAACTCTTTTTACTAAAATTATTATTTCCCAGTATCCATACTTTCTACAAAAATATCATATTCACTATGTTCACCTGATTAATATATGTTATGTGACAGTGGTTGATGTTGATCAGATTAATCGTTTTTGTGCCAAAACCTAAAACACAAACAAGCAAACAAAACTTCCCTTTTCGTAAAATTAATATGATAATATGTCTGTTTCTTCTCCCTCAATCTTCTATTGACAAAGCATAAATATCTTTCGTGTATCCAGAAATCCAGACGCGACAAGTATCCAGCTATTCAAATGCTGACACAAAAATTGGTGCAATATTGTATATGTAATACAATACAAAAAACAAAATACGTTTTTATTATTCATATGGGTGATTCTGTGCAACAAACTGAGCAGAACATTTCGGGAAACGAAATAATGATTCTCATCTATTTCTGAAAAAAAATTGCCAAAGTTGAGATTCTAACGAACTCGGTTGATGAACTGGATCATCTATATGAATAATAGACATGTTTTTTGTTACACTCTATACATAGAGATATTCGACCATTAGTAATAATTTAATATCTAACGCGTTATTAAATTCCTTGCGTCACTATTTACATTCGGACTAACAAAAATTGTCTCGTAACAATTTTGCATTTTTAAACTTAATTTTCCATTTTAAACAATTTGTTCTTTGAAGACAATTGTCGATACATATAGATAGATTTTAATACTTTAAATGCTTAGAACTATTATTTGCCTCGATAAATGCAATGTTTCTTTTAAATATTTACACAGACTTCATAAAAAATGAAAGATCTTAAATACGTAATGACTGGAATAGGAAGAGACTAGTTGAAAATTCTTGTTCTTCTAAGGGTAGGCACCCTTAGCTACAACTAGTGAAGGTAGGCTGATAGCTCTCTATATTGGATCTCGTCCTTAGCAAATCGAAATAAGTCGGCCCGCACTCATAAACCTGTCTATTCTCGGATGTTGCGCTACCATGGCTTTCTTTTACGACTGGCTGTCCTCCTCACAGCAATTTTTCCCACCATTATTTGTTACAAGAGCTCGTATCTATCATGGCTCAACACGTGCCCCAGATATGCAACTTTACGTTGTCTGATGCTTTGCAAAATCTTGCGTTTCTGACCAACCGGCCGCAGAACTTTCTCAATGGTGACTTTCTGAGTTCAAGTTGTAGACATCATGCATCTGTAGGCCCACATTTCGAATGTTTCTGTACGTTTCCTGTGATTTTCCTTAATACCGCACTGATGAAAACGAATACGAAATTGGAATTATATTGAATGTACTTATATTGAATGTAATGAACGCATTGATAATATTAACGAGATGTATTTCGTAAATTCAAATCAAATTTTATTGACGTGTGAAATGAAAATTGGCTAAATAATGACGAGAAGATAAAAAATTGCCTACCGTATTTGTTGCAGGCGTGGCCAGATTAGTATTATTGTATATTTATACACAAATACGTTAACAATGAAAACGATTTTAACAATTTGTTATAGTTATGTATTCTTAGTCGTTTTTAATTTATCAGCTAAACCACTATGCCGTGAGTACTTACATAATACATGAAACCAAATAAATAATTTACGAATATATAAGACGGCCATTGTATCTTCAATTGATATATCTTAATGTTTTTGTCCTGATTTTCAATATAAAATTTTTTTTTTTATTTCAAACATAGTTCCTGTAAAAGAGTAAGTTTCGAAAAAAAAACGTAGATATCAGCAAAACGTAGATAATGACTGAAAAACAATCTGTTCAATTTTTACGCTTACATTCGTCTCTAACTACTAACAGTGAACTTTAACCAATAGTGTAATTTTATTACGTAGATTAAAAACTACTTTTTTGATGTAAAAACAAATGGACAAAAAACAAATGAATGTTTTTAACTACTTTTTTGATGTAAAAACAAATGAACAGATAAGTAGACACATTTTGAAAATACAATCGATTTCCTGTTTATGGTCTACTAGCTATCAGCTGCGGTTTCGCTAACATGGGAAAAGAGGAAAATTGGTCTCGTGAACAAATTGGATCATAGTACTGGAAATGGCTAAGTAGTTTGATATCCACAAAATTGAATAAATGGTGTGAAAAGTCTTGCCTGTGCCATTCATTAGGTGACTTTAAGCTGATATGCTGCCGTGATTACAAACGTTGTTACTTATGCTAACGTTTTTTTATCAAACAGGGTAATTTTTTAATTAAAGAAAATAATTATATTTTTGGATAAACATGTTACTCTATATTTAATTCCATAATAAGGGCTATAGGTATTCTAAATTTTATAGAGATCGATTAACTTGTTGAGGAGTGAAAGCGTAACAAACAAACATACAAACAATCTCGCTTTCTTGTTTATAATAATAGTTGGAATATAGAGATCCATAAAATTAATTTAAAAAATGGCTTTAAATAAAAATATTTTACTTTTATTTTTTGTTACATGTATAAAATAGAAGCACAATTTCCATTTCGTTCGATTATATATTTCTATTATCATGCACGATTACATGTTCTTCTTATCATAGTTTTTTTTTAATAACATACTGCACTCTGTCCAAAACACTTGCTTAAATCACTCATATACTCTTATATTTTCTTCTTTCTCCTAAATAAATAACATCTTCCACTAATATTGCTTTGGAGTCATTACTAACTAATTGTATAGTATTTAGACTATTTTAATTTTTTTTCTATGGTACTAAGAATTCAGTGTTTTCATATTTCCTACTGTATAATATATCATCAGCACCATAATCTCAGATCTTCCATTTTTTTAAAGACATCTTTACTCAAGTAAAAAAAAATACAAACTAAATGTAAAAATGAAATAAGATATGCTTACCTTGTAATTCTATGGACTAGAACAGCTCCGTAGGTCTGACTTAAATCCAATGTACTTTCCCTCGATTTACAAGAAAAAAGGCAGTACACAAAGCCCCCTAAAAAGCCCCCCACAGCCTCACTAGCGCCGGGAACTATCCAATTACCCACCTCGGTAATTAGACCGGTGTATAAATAAATTTTCATTAAAAATAAATGCGCCTTCTCTTCGGTCCACTGTCGGTAAAATTCTCCAAGATATTTTGAGAAGAAAATGTTTTTCCGCTGAAACGGAAGCCCTCTGTCTCATTATTCGTGCTTAAGGGAATCTGTAAGCGGAATATACGGCGAAAAGGAAATACGCGGCCCTACAAGAGGCTTTACTAATATTTGTTTTACCCTTAGCGACACGAGAGAAGCCGCCTCTTCGTAAAGATATAAACTTACTTTTGAACGTCGCGCCGAATGTGTTGTGATTGAGTTGGAAACTCGATTTTTATTACGGTTTTCGTTTCGAGAATTCAGATGCGGAAGGCCAGATGTACATTTGGGAGGGCAATTATTTGAAAAACTTTTAGTTAAATAAGTACACAGAATTTTCACAGTATTTGTGAGTTATGTACTTACTTGTTGAGTTGCGCGTTTTTCACGATATTGTAATTTTAATTAAGTTGCAATTTAATATTTCTTAATGACTATAAATTCTACTCTAATTAGACTATAAGTGTACGTTCTTAATCACTCTTCGTCTACCAGTGGAAGACTTATTTCTTTATTTTATTTAAATCGCCTTCTAAGTCCAATTATAAATCTTCAATATATTTAGTGAAACTTCATATATAAAATATATAAAATGGATTTTGATCGCGTTCCTACATTTATATAAGTTCACAATTAAATGAACCTACGCGATGTAGTATTATTTCTACTTTCTTTAAGTTCTTTACCACGACCTAGGTTTTGTTGTATTACAATATCTTCAGGTGGGCTATTAGCAAATATTCATATAAGATCTTTGCTAATAGCCCACCTGACGACGACGACCTAGGTCGTGGTAAAGAAATTAAAGAAAGTAGATATAATACTACATCACGTAGTTTCATTTAATTGTGAATAATGAATTTCTACAAAATTAACACCAAATATATTCAATATTTATATAAGTTAATAATTGAGAAACAATTGAGAAATATTAACCACTATCACAATCTTGCTATCCAAAATTTCCTCGTCAAAAGGCTTCGGAAAGACGGGCCGATAAGTGAATGATTTTATAAGGGTCCCGTTTTTTCTATTAAAATATGGATATAACTCGAAACTCCGATAAAGTGTAATTCAGAACACGGAGCGTTCAATTGAAGATTTTCCAACCAAACTTTTGAGGCGGAACACACATTGCACGGCATTTACTAACGGTTACACTTTTTTAACGCTCTGAACTTCTGATTTTACTCCTCATAAAACTTCATACCGCTATATATAAAAAAAAATCGGTTCTTAAGGAGTAAACTCCAAAAACATATTTTGCAAGCCTACTTGAGAAAAGTCAAAGGAAAACTATAACAATGATCCTAAACGTCATGGTTTTTGAAATTTTCACAATAATGTATTGTATAATGTCCCTCTTCTCTTAATTATACTAGGTGTTATTAAATATTAATTGCACTGGGAAATCCATATTTCTAATTACTTATGATAAATATTTACTTCAACCGAATTTCACTTCAAACGAGGTCACTTACAGAGACAGACTTGCACCTAGCCGATCTTTCAAATATTTTGCTCATATTCACTAAAATTTTCATATAAAGCATTTATATCAATTACAAAATACATTAAGAATTTTCCATCATATGCAAAATTCCAAGCACATGGTCTAAACCGTAAAAACTGTAACGCCATGACGTATTAATTATTATGTTTCACTACTGAAGCTTAAAAAACCGGAAACGGTAGCGAAGCACTAAACTCGTAAGTTGCAATGGCGTTTTAAAGATCATATGTGAAACGTTTGCATAACGCAATAGATTTAAACAAGTTGCAAAAGAGTTGATAGCTATATTCGGTATTACACGTAACGCCATGACTGACGGGCAAGCGGACGTACGGAAATGGCAAAATTATTATGTTTCACTACTGAAGCTTAAAAAACCGGAAACGGTAGCGAGGCATTATATTCGTAAGTTGCAATGGCCTTTTAAAGATCATATGCGAAACGTTTGCATAACGCAATAGATAGAAATAAGTTGTAAAAGAGCTGATGAAATAAGAGTTGCAACAGAGATGATGAAATAAGTTGCAAAAGAGCTGCGTATTACACGTTTAAATCTTTGCCACATTTTGCCACTCACAACTACTATGCGACCCCTACTTTGTAAGCCTTTCGCTGCCAGCGCGTCCCACGCAGTCGCACGTACCGTCTCCGCACTCCGTTCGCAATATGTTACTGGAGTTATTAATACCGAGGCTGGAGCGGCGTCTTGTGGTACTGCAATCTATTATCGATAAGAACGCGGGCTCATTGCTGACATTTGACACCGGGCTGCCGCGTCCGCGCTAATAATACCACCGCGCCTGAGTGGAAGACGGTACAGCTGAATGCAGAGCGAAGCAACAAGGATTCTCTGCGTGCGATGTGACGTCGATTTCTACCTGTAAGATGGTAGGATCAAATCTTTAATTAAATAGATTTCTCTCTGAAAGACGGTAGGATCAAATCTTTAATTAAATATATTTCTCTCTGAAAGACGGTAGGATCAAATCTTTAATTAAATAGATTTCTCTCTGAAAGACGGTAGGATCAAATCTTTAATTAAATAGATTTCTATCTGAAAGACGGTAGGATCAAATCTCTTATTAACGCCGTGTACAAGTGAAAACTTTCTTTAATTCTGGCATACTTAACATGTTGTCTGACACTCGATTTGACGTAATGAAAAAGTCATGTGGACGAAACCGAAAATATTAAATGACTCAATGAAAGTTTGAATAATTAAAAGGGCCATGTCGACTCTTTAATTCTCCATCGGATTTCCTCGTTTCGAATTGCATCCTTCAGAGACACTCCGGACTTAACTATTGCTGAAAGACTTTAAATTTATGGATAAAACTGAAGATGATTGGAACTCAAATTTTGTATTTTCGAATTATAATAAGAGTTAATTGTCTATCTTGCTCAACTTATAATTATCCCTATTTTAGAATTAATTGGAACTCAAATTTTGTAATTTTGAATAATAATAAGAGTTAGTTGTGTGTCTCGTCGCTCAACTTATAATTATCCCTATTTTAGAACTAATTTGAACTCAAATTTTGTATTTTTGAATAATAATAAAAGTTGTTGTGTATCTCGTCGCCAAACTTATAATCCATATTTTAGAACTTATTGCAACCCAACATTTTGTATTTTTGAACAAAACCTAGAGATTTATTTAATTCAATCTCTTAAGACACATTTTGAAAACGAAACTACGGTATAAAATGCCTATCAAATTTAACGATGCACAGTTTCGTAATATCGTTCATATACACGACGACGTCACGAACTACATTTGCAAGCGAAATAAAACAAAAACAAATCAATCTACGACAACACCAGCAGGTGACTGTACAGCACTAGCGGTGCCATAATCCGACATGGACCGCGAGTCACGCTCCCCTCTGCCGCACCCTTACCCCTTCTCGTCCCGATTACATTATTAATAACATAAATAAGGAAATGGCTTGGAAGTGTAATTATTTGTTTAATATCAGGTGTCAATAACGAGCCACTCGCTTTTAGATGTAAGCGCCGTATTCAATAATGCAGTAATACAGCCTCCCATTGTGGGTCGGGTGCGATCGTTGGTTACTCCTGTTGGGTACAGCAATTCTAATTAGTGTTTAACCCTCTCCCTGCGTAGTTGCTGTTAAGTTTTGGGTCTAACCTGTTTAGTTACATTCGTTCGTTTTCGAAAGTGTCTCTATGTGCTAACAACATGCGTGTAATAGCACTTATCATAAAAATGTTTAGTACCACATGATATGCTATACGTGTTTATTTACCTCACTTTCAATAGTCTAACTAATTAAAAAAAATATTTTTTTCATCTCCTGCACTAAAAGCGCGACTAGACAAATACTTATTTATCAAGACTTGACAAGTGCGTATGTATATATAAAACCATGTATATAAATAGTATTCTAATAAAAACCAGCACATGTTACTTTCAGTATTCTACCAATAAAAAAAATATTTCTTACCTCCTATACTATAAGCGCGATTAGACAAGTGCTAATAAATCAAGACTTGACAAGTGCTTATGTATACATGCAATCATCTATACAAATAGACATTTGAATGAAAATCAGAATAGGCATGGAAATTTGAGTAATTAAGTTGGAGTAATTAAATCTTAGTATATACTTAAAATTTAATCAATCAATATAATAAAAATATACATAAGGTTATATATTAATTTACAAAAATATGTATTCATGCAAATTAATTATTAGCAATCCGAATATTTTGAGAAAAATATTTCATGTCAATTATTAAATTACAATGCAAAAGAAAGAAAAAAGTAATATTATTATTTTTAAATTAAATAACTGATAGTCTTCCGCTAACAATAATCATACGATTGTCATTATTAGAAAGAGTACACTAGACAGAAGCTTATGTACATATCCTTGCAAATAGACGCTCATATAAAAGTAATTATTAAATTTTATTTACCATACAACTTAATGAATAAACATTTCGTAAATTATTTTAATTGATTGTTAATCAATCATTTGATAAATTTTCTTATTTTAAAAAGAGTAACGGATGATATTCTACTGTCAAATATTAAATGTCTAGTGTCGTCACTGAACATCACTAGACAACTGCTTATATATATTTACGTAAATAGACACTCGAATAAAAGCGACGGGCAACGGCAATGTCGATAACATATCTGCCCCGCAATAAACATCCCAGATGATATAGCAGGCTGGCGGTGTAGTGGCTCGTGGTTAATGAGTCGTGCGTTCTAATCCTGGGCTTAGCGGAATGGCCTCGCCGGGATCAGGGATGATACGGGCCCCCAGCCCGGCCAAATCCTCCCCCCGTGTCCGGCCGCGCGAATCCTTTGTGATATATTATTTTTATAAGCCTTCTTAGTTTTGATACTGGCCCTGCTGACTGTATGCAGATAACTAGTCCTTGCTGTTTAAAGTGACAACGCGCCGGGTTTGGGGCAGTTCAGTGTATTAGGGCTGCGTGACTAGAAAGGTAAAAACGTTACCCTTATGTTTAGATTTAGGGGACGCGTGTATTCATCACTTAGAGCCTCATATTTTTTTTTAAATATTTGAGAGGAAGTCATGAAGTTGGGATAGTTTAATGGGATATACATACTAAAATAAATCATATTTTGCTACAGCAGAAAATAAAAATGCATTCACAATTAAATGAAATTACGTGATGTAGTGTTATTTCTACTTTCTTCAAGTTCTTTGCCACGACCTAGGTTTCGTTGTATTACAACATCTTCAGGTGGGCTATTAGGAAATATTAACCAAAAAAACTTAAAGAAAGTAGAAATAAAACTACATCACGTAGTTTCATTTAATTGTGAATAATGAATTTCTACAAAATTAACGCCAAATGTATTCAATAAAAAAATTATTATCAGTCTGAAAAAAAATTAGTCATTATAATTTAGTGTATAAGTACGCAACAACTGATCAAGTGATCGCGGATTACAGCATATATACGAGTATGTCTTTCAAGATAAATGTCACGTTATTGTAAGCATACCAGGCTACATTTGTAATCGTAATGGAACATGGAATACATAGCTATAATAAAAAATGTACGCGCGTATACCAAAATCGTGATCATATTTTACGCACTTAATACCATGTCCAATGAAAGTGAGTCTATTATATCGGTTAGGTTTAGCAGAATGCTAGTTGCACCTTCACTACTAATGAGGACCTAAATTCTGGAGGAGATGGCTTGTAAATATCAAGAGGCAGATAATCTTTATGACGAAACTAACATGTTAGTCTATATTTTTGTCATAGCCTAAAACCATTGCAGTCATTTTAACTAATTAAATATTTAAATCTCGGATAACACAGATTTACTTATGAATATGAATGCAATATTTTATCGCAAGGAATAAAAATTAAGACTTCTGTGAGTTTTATTGTCTAAAAATATTAAATTTTAAGGAAACTTTGTTCCATTGATAGGTGCAACGCTGAAATCAAATTCTATGAGTTTCACCGACATGTGACGCTAACCTAATGACTACTGAGGGTTAATTTATATAAATATTTCTATAGTGTTATCTGTGTTATTAATTAAAATTATGTACATATCGGTTATTCATTATTTTAAATAAAAAAAAATCTAATTTCTTGAACTAATATTCAGAAGTAATATTATTTTACTGTATTTGTTATAAATAACCCTCATTTTTAATTACAAACCGGGATAAATAAAATTTGCAACACACGATTTTAATAATAGTCATTTTTTATAAGGTATAACAAAGATACTCATAGTTAAATTCGTTAAAAATTAATGTTTCACAATAAAAGAGTTCCATTGCAAACGTATATATTTATACTTCCGAAATGTTAGCAGTGATACAGACAAACATTTTGAGGAAAACACCTATTTCTAATAAATTAGCAATTTTTAACTGTTCAGAATTGAATACTTAAAAATGTGGAGGACATTTGATTTTATTGTTTTTTATTTTTGAATTAAATTATCAATGTAAGACAAAGTCAAAAATTAAAAACGTTTAAAATATCAGGAGGTAAATACAGTAGGCGAGAAATTCGGCACAAAACGGGGCTAAAGAAAAAGACATGAAAAGAAAACTTGACAAATTATGGTGCAAAATGAATAGGTTTCTATTCTGGAGTTAACCAAACTATAGAAAAAAGTATCATCAAAATCGGTCTCATACGTGCAGAGCAAAAGATAAAATGGTATTTAATTTTTCAAAAGCAAATTTATATCATAATAAATATTTTAAAATATAAATAAATGGTACCATTTTTAAACAAACCTTTCGTGTATCTAAAAACCTATATAAACAATTTATTACCTGTAAAATTACCCTGGTTATAATTACTTCTATCGTCAAAATTTGAGGTTGGCGCGCTAGCCGATAACAAAGCACGCATCCGCGAGATGTACAATAAAGTAAAACCAAATACGAAATCTAGCGATATCTTATGATTATAAATAGATCATAAGATATAGTTAGATCTTTTACCTACGTGCGCATCAAATTTTGTGTATAATTTACGAAAATGTGATTTAAATAATTTCAATGTACACGGTCATATTTTTATAACAATCTGTTTTATACTTTCGTACAACAACTTTTCATCGATTTTTACATCAAAATATTTACCGGACCTTCCCAAAATATCGTCATAACTTTCTCCACATCTGGCCTAATTTCCATTATTCCAAATAACTGTTCCTAACTAGCCTTAATTCGACCCTAACGAATAAATTCCACTTGCATCGATTATTACTTCAAAAATCTGTACTCGCGTTTCGACCATAACGACGCAGATTAAAGCAGGCGTTTAAACGCCCGTTACGTACTAAAAGCCGTCCATAAGCGCACTTCATCCTTTAACGGTTATGAAACAAGTAAATTAAACGGCGAAACGTATAAAAACGAGGCTATATATCAAACGAATGAAGATATAAATGTCTAAGGAAGGAATAAGATGTTAATATCGGATGCTGGAGCAGGCGAGATGGGCAGGTGCGTTCTACGCAGGCCGGAGAGATAAATACGACAGACTGGCTCCGTATTCTGCATTTAATATGCCTCTAGACAGGAGTGTTCTTATTGGTTTCCTGCCGCCTTCCTACAGGCGGCGGTACTGTTTAATCTATTGTCCGGGCGTGATTTACGCGGTGGTGTGAATACGATGAGGGGCCACTATGACAGAGCGAAGGTGCATATGTGATATTGGAGAAAGTGGGACTTTTTTAAACGGTCGTATAAGGATAGAAAGGAATATAGACATAGTTTAAATTTTTTTCGACACGAAAACTTTTGGTTAGTAAGAAAATATAGTTGATCTTTTTTTAGCATGTGCCAATCTTTGTTTACGTATATAACAATTATGAGCTTTTACTGGCTGCTTCATGTGGTTATAATTACAAATATATAGGTAAAAATTGAAACTTACAGAGCCGATAAGTCTGGAACATATCAATTAAGGGAATTAAATACTAAGACTTTATTTTTGTGACTTTATAATATAAATGACAATGAAAAGAAAAATGTTTCTCTGTAAGTTAAGAATTAAAGGAAATGATTCTATTACTCGTTTATCTTGCGTATTGAAAAAAAACACGTCGATGCGTTGCTCCGTTGCCCCTTTTAGTTGGTTTGTGTTTGGTTTTCGTTTCAAATAAGAATTTCCTCTAAGGAATGAAATTTCCCTAGATAATATGTTAGATATATGATTTTCTATTATATCTGTGCAAATCATGTCGATCCTTTGCGACCTGAGAGAAGGACAAAAATACACTTTCGCATTTATAATATTTGTTAAGATTTCCCATGCGTTGTTAATAGTAGAGTGAGATAGAAAATTATATGAAAATTTCGACATTATATCTTTAAAGTGAAACGTTATGATCGAAATGTGGCGAGTAAGTTAGTTCGCGATAAATAATGCAACGGAAGTTGAACGAGAAAAAAATTTTAATTTAATAGACAGGACATTTAGCATAATATTTGCTTTTGGGTGAAAACGATTGTCGCATCACGTGTATCATAGCGACACAATCGGAGTTCACACATAGAGTTTTATGAATTAGCCCACACTATTTTCTAGTCACAGCGAAATCCGGATTCAAACATGTATTATTATATAAGGCTATTCATTAGCATTTCCTCTCATTAGGAGGCATATCATTGATTAAGACAATCCGAAATATTTTAAATCTCTACCATAAATTCGTCTGCTGTACACTTCATTGGTGCAGAGCCGATTAGAATCTGGCTCCATTATTTGGAGCCCACCCGAAGCCAAGTACAGCTTCATGGTTGAACGTGTCCCAAAGACGTTCCTTCGATATCTGTATATGAGGATGTATGGTTACTTCCCCTTTCTATTTCCTACCGATTTCCTCTTAGGTACGCTAGGTTTCCATTCATTGCAACTCAGAAAAAATGCTGCACTAATGAAATTTATTTTCCAGCTATTAAAAGGAAAAATTCTGTGCCCTGTATTACTGACTAAATTTTCATTCTTCGTGCCTGACAATTTCATACTTTCACGGAATTATCACTCGTTTATTATACCACCTTCTTGAACCGAACTATATCGGAACTCTCCAGTTTCCCGTGGTGTTCAACTGCTCAACTACCTGACTGCGGTCGCACCAGAGTGTGAATTATTTATGACGAGTGAAAGTAAATTTGCCTAATTGTGTCATCGTTATCTTTTGTAGTTATCATGTAATTTGTGTTCATGTTTAATCTAAAAGTTTAAACTTTGTTAAACCTTTATTAACAAAGTTTAAACTTTTAGATTACTATATTATTAACAAAGTTTAAACTTTGTTAATAATAGTTTAACAAAGTTTAAACTTTTAGATTTCTTATCGTTACCAACAGGTTACCTGTAGTGTAACGATAAATGTGTGTGTGTAAATAAATAAATAAGTAAATAAACTGTTTATCTTATTTCAGTATAATTAGAGAATTAGTGTTTACGACGAAAAATATTACCCTGCAAGATGTTCACTCATACCTGATGTATTATTTTTTAAATTCTAATAAAAATAGTTTCCAGTCATCTTTGCTTTTCGCAAATACTGCTGATGCCATCTACATACAGCATTGCTTAAGCAAGTCCATAGCAATAACTTTACGTTGTGACCTATTCCCACTACTGGCTTAAAATTGTTTTTGAAATTTGATTATGTAAAACCATGTATTAATAAAATTCCTAACGCCCTGATTTTAAAAAATACAAAAATACTGAGTTTTCTCTAATTTATTCCGTTATGAATCATATCGAATAGGATATTTTACTATATTTTGTAACATTAAAAACGGTTAAAATAAATATATCGTACCTAGGACTTTTCATTACAAAGTTATAACGACTTAAAACTGACGAACTACGATTCGCGCGAAAACGCCCCATACAAAACATAACAAGTTTGTGACGTCACTGGCCAGTTATTTAGAATTTATTATAAGGGAGGTTTTATTAAATATTTTTAGTATCTCGTTAAATATTGCGTTTAAGTTATATATTGCATATTATAATTTTCTCATTTTTTTGCGTGTAAACTATATTCATAATAACTTTTTCAATTTAATGAACAAAAAATTGACACTTTTTTCTATTTAGAAGTTTCGATTGATTGTTTGTTACATGCATTATTTTTTTCATCACAAGGCTTTTTTAGACCTACTCAGTTTTAGAACATTTCTACAAAAAATATCGACATCAGTCAAATACCCTATTATAAAGTTAATTTTATTCCTACTTCCTTTTTTCAATACTTCTCTAAGGCTTACCTAATTTTTATAGCAATTTAAGGGTAAGTCACTTTTTAAAATTTGTTTATCAGAAGCAGAAATGAAAAAGAAATAGCATTTTTTTTTGTTTCTGTTTGATCCTCATTTCTTTCATCTCTTTGATTTTTGCGGTATATCTGATCTTGCCATTCTCATTCAGTTGCCTCTAGAAAATTGTTTTAGAAAAGTTGAACTTCAAATAAACTCGTATAAGTTTATTCTACTAGTAATCTAATATAACAGTTTGTATCCAAAAGTACAACATCATCAGAGATATTTCCCGAAACAGAGATAGTTGAAAACTGCTTTACTTAAATTTTTTCCTCTAACTGAAAAATAAACCTGCCTTGCCGAGGCCCCCTCAAGGCTCTAAACACAAACGCCGCGCTGGGAAATCGGACATAATATCATTTTGAAGGGTTTACAATTTTCACTTTAAAAATTCATCACGAAAACACTTTGACCGTTTGTGCAATTTGGGGTCCCGCGCGACCCGCATTACGGCCCCTACGCGCCGCCGCCCTCCAAGCGGGATGCGGCCGTCCCCCTCACTGAATGCACCAGCCGATTCTCGATTCTCACCTTCGTTGCAACAGTGTTGATGTAAAATTGCTTTGGTTAACTTTTACTCTAAAGCATTGCTTGTATTTTTCTCCAATATTAAATAATTACACAATTAAATGAAACAACGTGATGTAGTATTATTTCTACTTTCTTTAAGTTCTTTACCACGACCTATGTTTCGTTGTATTACAACATTCTTATTAGCAAAGATCTATTTGCTAATTATCTTTGCTAATAACCCACCTGAAGATGTAATACAACGAAACCTAGGTGGTGGTAAAGAACTTAAAGAAAGTAGAAATAATACTACATCACGTAGTTTCATTTAGTTGTGAATAATGAATTTCTACAGAATTAACGCCAAATATATTCAATATTAAATAATTAACTGAGTTACCGCTACTTGACTTACTGAATTCTATGAAATCAACAACTTCAATAACTTACTTGTATGTACTTTCGTAGACAGTACAATCAGTAACCAAAATATTTCTGAAAAATCAGTGTCTAGCAGTATAAATGTTGTAAAACACGAGTAACGTTTTGTTCAAATTAATTGAATGGACAAATCAGAAGGAAAAAATATTTCAGCCAAGTAATCAATTTTGGAAAATCGAATTACACAGTTTATATTACGGTTATGGCTGCATAGAAATTTATAATTTAATTATGAATTAAAAATTAATATGCCTATATAAAAGAATTATTAATTAAAAATAGAATTAAAAATGAATATGCTTATATAAAAGAATATAGCACAAAATACGTCAAGAACAAAAGTGAATTGCTAAAAGATATTAGCGACTTAAACGATGAATCGTTGAAGGCAAAAAATAGTTTAATAAGTATCTTTTTTAATATAATTTTATCATTATTTACATTTAACATTAATGGAAAATTTTTATATTGCAAACAGTTTCACTGAATTTCCTTCTTTTCCATATTTAAATATTAATGATAGGAAAAATAATGTAACATCACTTTGCAATTACTAGAGAGAAACAGGGATGTCATAGACCAAACTACTATATTATAATTACGTCAGACATAAGAAAAAAAAAGCAAATTTTAATAATCAAAACCTAGAACCACGCTTACCTGACCCGCTGAGAAGTAATGTAAACTATAAACAACAGCTACAACCCTACGGCTACCTCCCAAACACCCACCACTGGCCAGCATAAAGAGCTGCCGCCCCAAAGGATACAAAGGATAGTCTTACCTACAACATCATCAGATATCGCCAAAAGGCAAGGTCCCCCGGGCTTTACCCGCGACCTGTCCGAAGGCTTTTACCTAAAAACCACTGGACCGGGCTATCGGGAGGCGGGATGGGGGTGCTTCGAGGGGGTCGTGTCCGGCGAGGAGGCGGCCGGCGCCGAGGGGTCGCCTCCGATAACTTCTTATCTTAACGGCCGGGAGACAGAGTCGCGCAGGACATTAGCTGCAGAGATGCTACAAATCCGAACTAAGATAAGAATGGCGCTTGCACATTTTCAGCGCTGAGAGAGTAATGCGCTGTGGGGCTGGCCGCGTTGGAGCTGAAAGCTTTTTAGGCTGAGAGAGGGTTGTTATTGAAAATTAGGTTTGAGTAATTAGCCTGCGAAATAGTATGATAAAAGCTATTGAGCAAGGATTGAGCAACAAATAATCTTTGTGAACTTAATTAAACAAACCGTGCCAAATACATAAAAAATGTCACTTAGATAAGATTACAAATGCAATGAAGTTTGAATGGTTCATGTTAGTTAATAATTTATAAAAAACTTTTTGACGTTGTCAACCGCAATGTTGTTAGCGTTTAATTCGTTCTGTTGCCGGTTGGATGCGTTTGATACTGGTTTTCGCAAGCTTTACAGAATCGTAACACAAAAGAAAAAAGAAATTTCACTTAAAAAAATGTATTAATAAAATTCTCATGCATAAAAGTAAACATTGATAATTTTAAACACAATAAATGGGGAACATATTATCGCTTAAGATAAAAAAATAGTGTCCACACATGATGGACTGTTGGTTGATGCACTTAACGAAGCATGATAGACTTTTGCTTGATTCACTTAGCGAAGTATGATGGACTGTTGATAATAAGGATTATATACAGCAATGCGTCATATATTATATGTAATAAAGAGCAAAACAAATATCCCAAAAATAACCTCCTTGGCGATATAAATGCTTATGCAGATAACAAATTATACTCCAATTCTAACAATAGTTGGGCATAGATAGTGTTAACATCGCATACGCATATCGAAAGACTGGTGTCAAAATTCTAAAGAATAGACAAACGTTCATAGACAATATAAATTATTTAAAGGAGTATATGAAATTTGATCTGTGTGGCGTAACATTGTAACTGCTTACCTCTCTGAGGCTGAATATAGCTCTTAAATATACAGACAGATTAAATGATTTCATATTTTTATATTTTAACTAACCGTACCTAATAGTCAAGTATTAACTTTGTACTATAAAAATGAAAACTCATAAAGAATACTATATCATACAAAATACGACATTCAACAATGGTTTATAATTATTCATACTGGCCTTTATATTTGACATCTCTATCTATCTACAGTAGCATATTTTTTAAAAAGAATGAAAATTTCTTCAGATGAAATATTTCTTCAGATTTTTGGTCAAAATGAAAATGAGTATTTTTTGGTATTAATAAAGTTTTTGAAAGCGATTTTACCTATTGTTATTTTTTCTAATTCACACTGTAATAGCCAACAGAAGAAAAGACAATCATTTATACCCATATATTAAGCGAGGCTCTAAGCCGAAGATAATCGCAAGTTTCCATTGAAATCGACAGAGAAGTTATATATATCAGTTAGAGAAGTTATATATGTAGCAGTGTGAACCTGAAGGCGCCGTGTCCCGTAAGAAATTGCGACGTTTAATAGTTTCTCAGTCAAGTTTTCTCATCCCGTTCAGGAACACTTGGGAAAAATAACATATTAGTCTCGCCATGACAAATTGGCGAGGACCACCTGTCTTGCTAATGAGTACAGACGATCTCATAGATACGCCCTTTTCAGGTACAAATGGGAATATTTCTGATGCAACTTCCAAAACAATAATCGACGAATTAAAAATTTAAAACGAACCGACACGCGGACCAGTTCAATCAGAATTGCTAACGAAATCACTTTACACTCAAGTCCCGTATGATCGCATTAATTTTCCTTCCAAGTTTTACATATGGAAAGAAAAACATGCGAAAGGAAAAAAGTTTATATAAAATATATGGGTCACCTGGGAAGGTCGGGACGGTCGGGGTTTTCTCATATCAAGCGTCCTGTTGTTTATAACCTCTCCTGCCCTACCCTCCCGTGCCCGGCGCGGCTTGCACATTACAATATAGGCCCCACAATGTGTTATAGGTCCAAGTCGTAACTTCAGATTTTCGTTTCTTTCCGTATGGCAAAGTAATTGATATGTTACTCTTTGTTTGTGCCACCAAAGTGGCGTGCAACATTAACGAGGTACAGCGCGTAATGTAACACGTAAAGAGCATAGAGGGGAATCGAGATGTGGCCTGAAATATATGGTAGAATGTTCAGCACATAGCAAATGGATTTCAAGAAAGGTTTCTGATATAAATTGATAAGATCATTACAAATTCATTCCCACACGCTCAATAAGTTTATAAAAGTTATATACAAAATACATATCAAAAGAGATTTTCAATGTTAATAAAACTTATTCTTTCGTTTTACTTCTTTGACAGACCAGTTGTTTGTTAAATAAATAACAATTCTTTTCTTATTTTATAAAAACCCACGAAAAAACTAACGCACGAAAATATTGCAACAATTAAAGCTGCCATAATAATGTCAATCGTAATTTTTATTTTATTTTGTACATCATAATTTCAAGATACAAGCTGATGAGCAGCGAAATCTTTTTTTGACAAATCATAAAAAATTGCCAAGTTATAAAAGTTTAAACTTAACATATAGACAAGGAAGGGAATACTGAACTGTGACATCATTTTTAATAACGCTCATTGTATTATATGAGAGGGAATGAGACAAGAAGGTATGTTCATTTTCAGTAAATTTATAAGCTCATAATTCTCTTATTTTTTAATAAATTTTCAAAAGTTTTTCACTACTGGTTTTCAATTAAGCAATATTTTCATGATATTTCACTATAAATGGCAAATTTAATCAGCTACCCTATCATAATTTAAATCAATTAACTATTCTAATATTTGTTTTATTCTCTGCTAAAGTGCATACTAAAAAAAATTGTCACATATTGCAATTTTCCTTGTCTCATCCACTTGCATACAACTCGGCAATTGCACACGAACGAGCGCATTATTTATGCATCAGAACGGCACTACCGCAGTCCCTGTCCACTCGAGACGTCGATCGGCATTAAGGGATGGTCCAGCTCCATTTCCTGAGGGACTCATCCTCTGTCCAGTCGACCATCTCGATATGAGTTTATGCTAGGACCTTCGCAAACCTTCGAACCAAGTGTTTGTGTTGCAAAGCTCCATCGATTTTGCAAAAATGTAGGATTTTTTGTTACACAGATGGCAATAAGTGCAGCTTAATAAACACTTTTTAATATAAAGGTGCTTTTTTAGGGGTGTATAATTTTAAAATGAAAAAAAAATAGGAATCATGATAATGGTATAGTTATTTTTTAAAAGGTAATTTTATGTCATTAGTGTTTAAATACAATTTCACGTATATGGTCGCCGCTATTGGTTCGAATGAAGCTCAATCTGGAAGTTTAATTCTCAACCACTTTTTTGAGCAGTCGGGGTCGTATATCGACAATGACTTAGCGACTGTTGTCTTCCAAATAGTTTAACTTCTCTAGTTTATCGGTGTAGACTAGCGACTTCACATATCTCCACAGAAAATAATCCATAGGTGTGATATCACACAATCGTGAATGCCAATTTACAAGGGCATTATGTGGTATTATACGCTCTACGAATGTTTCGTGCAATATACCGATCGTGTCACGTGCTCTATAGTATGTTGCCCCCTCTTGTTGAGACCAAAGCTATGTTATTTAATTAATATAAAAAAGCTCAACCAAGCGCATGTCGGTATATGGAAAACATAAAATTATGTTATTGCGAATTTCAACATCACCATACTGAAGTGGCAATTGCAGGACATAATTACCGAAGAATCGATAATCACTTGACGACCTAAAAAAGGCGGCGGGAAGTGGTTAGATGTGGAAGATGGAAGAACGTATGTGTTTGTGCGCCTTGGAAAAGGCCTCGGTCGGAAAAGTAGGCGATAGCTGTAGGCTAATGATTATGAAGATAATGATGATGAAAAAATTAAAGTGGAGCACGGAAGGAAAATGTACTTCAATTTGAAGATTATAATTTGGAAAGATGGTAAATGGAATATCAATTTAATTTCAGAAGATCTATCCAACGACCACCAACTCGATTGTTTATGTTTAAAAAATTATTGCCTTCACTTCGTCACTCATTTTTTTCTTAAATTACCTATTAATTTAAAATCGCATCAAACGCATATGCTGGCCAAATTGTATGGACTGTGGCAGAAAAATAGACTAACGGGCATGATAATATTACAAAAGTATTTTGTTTCATTATCAAACCGTGAAAATGGTGAACCATGAAGCTACGAAGACCCCCCCCCCCACCTCTCTGTAATACAAAAGCCAAAGCGAATTTCACAGTATGCAATAAAAGTCGCTTTATTACTACATTCTTGTGTCACTTTTTCTCTCATTTACACTAGAATGATAGAAAGCGAAACAGAGGATTATCTTTTCTGCTCCTCGTTAACGTCACTTCCCCTCAGAATTGCGATCGCAATACACATAAAAACCACTATCGATGGCGTTTTCAATAAACATGACGTGCGTCAGAGACGGTTGTACCTCTATGAGCTTAGCAAAGAAAAGCTAAACTATTTATTATTTTAAACATGTGTAGATGAATTTCCAATTTGAGTGGTAAGAAAATGTTACAATACAGTTTCTTTGGTAAATCTAACCATATTTTTCCGTGTGAGTGCATAACTACTAATAATATTTTCATGTCTTTTGTTCATTGCTAAACTTTTGTACAAAACCACTCAGCGTAACAACAAGTACTTGGAACCAACTTAACCGTAAGATTTACGATTCAACGTCTTGGAATGTTTTCAGAAACCCGCCCAGTATGAACTATCTCACCTGAGTCTCCTAAATAACTTTTCTCACAACGCTTTTTTCTTTTTCTCTTCACCTTTTCCATTTTATTCTCATGTTTGTGTAACTTTTCCAGGTGAATAATGAAAGTGTGTAGAGATTTTGGTCTCTTTTTTAGGGAGTTTTCCTAAATTACATCCACAGTTTTAGTTATATATTTATGTGCTCGCAGCCAACAATGAGTTAACAACAACCAACAATCGCAGCAACCAGCCAAAAAAACAGCTACGGGCATTTTTCTTGATTTAACATAAAAAAATTTAATTTGACATAGTTGTAAGAGTGAGTAGCCAATTATAAATATCGATGAACGTGTGAAGTTGAACTTTCTATTTGGAGGAACATTTTAATGAGAAAAACAATTTTATGGACTGTCAAATTAAATGTCAAATTAAATCTGATTAAAATGCGTGCTTTACTTTGTTCTATTAAAAAATCGCTATGTTGATCTTAAAATCGCTATCCTACATTGAGAAATAATGTCTGTTTTTTCTGTTTGTTTCTAATTCATGCAGATAAAAACTAGAGCGTCATAATTTTATTATTGTTTTACTTACAGTCTAGAAAAAAGTGACATAATTTTGTTTATGGTAATGCTAGCCTACTGATAACTATCACATTATTAAGTATTGAACAATATCCCTAACAACTGTGAAATATAAAACTTCGAACAAATTAATCTGTAAATAAAACAACAATCTAAAAATATACAGCAGCAACTTTACTGCAACTTTTAAAGCAAAATTATGTCGCTATTACATATATCCCTTTAACAAAGTTTATCAAATTACTAACAGATGGCATTAATTTCCCACGAATTTTCTCCTTTTTTGTAATAGAACATGATGCGAACAATATCCGATAGATGGCGTTATTTTCTAACGATTGTCAGATTATAAGTTTCTTTTCTGTAGAAGGACATAGAATACAAATCGTATAACAGTTAAATAAACTTTGCAATTCGACTTTATTGATTAAGTGATCTTTCTCATTAATTGAACTACAAAACATAGTTCGATGTCAAAACTTGTAAATTATTGGTAAAACTAAAAGTACACACCCTTAAAAAAGCAAAAATAAAAAAAAATTGAAAACAGCAAGAACCAGAAGACGTGGCAAGGAGATTGACCCAAAACGGATGCCGAGGACGATCGTTGAGCAAAAATAAAATTTTTGTGGAAATTTTTTTATGAAAAATGAATTATTTAACGAAATATGTTAAAAAATGTATAGTACTATTGTGGGAGTTAACAAACCTACATAAAACAAAAAAAACCACCAAAATCGGTCTAGAATTGCGACTTGTGGCTAAGTAAGGCTTAGTACACATGTATGGATCAGCGTACGAAATCCACAGATCAGTGAACAAAATATAGAAATTTCTCAAATGCAAACTTAGATCATAAAAAATATTTTAAAACATCAAAAAAGAATACCGTTTTAGAGAAAGATCAAAAAACTGTATTAAAAGTTGAATATTTGTAAAATTGTCCTATTTATAATTACTTCTATTTTCAAAACACGAGTCTGATACGCTACCCGATAATAAAACAAAGAAGTGTTTGATTTATACAATAAATATATGCTGTTCTGTTGAATATCTATAATACACTGTCGGCTATGTAACACAAAGTAGTGTGTGACTATGTATATTAGTATGTATTACTTCTATCTTTAAAACGCGAGTTTGATACGCTACCCGATAATAAAACAAAGACTCACGGAGTGTGAAAAAAGTACGTATATAATATACTAATGAAGCAAACCTATTATAGCTGTTCGATTTATACAATAAATATATGCTGTTCTGTTGAATATCTATAATACACTGTCGGCTATGTAACACAAAGTAGTGTATGACTATGTATATTAGTATGTGTATACCATTCATGTTTGTGTGTGTGTATGGATGAATGGCTGTGCCGAAATATACACGACAGTGTATGGACGCGTGGGGCGATATATTCCTGTGTATTGTTTTTCGTCACTTGACCGGTCACCGGGTTTAATCCCAGTTAATGCCTTCCGAATGAGTTGGCGTTTTAAATGGGCAACGGGTGGATAAGTAGTACCCTAGTTTCGAGTATAGATAGGGCGACGGGCAATGCGGCTGAGGCTTAGCGGGGTCGGCGTTTGTGTAACAAAATATGGAAATTGGCGATAACCGAGCGGCGATCGTTGGGTTCTGGTGAGGCCGCTAAGTGGCAACTCATTGAAACGATCCATTAATGTGATTGTTTTAGGTTTATGAGTCTGCGATTTGGCACGGAATCGTCAAGAATGACAGAAATGAGTATTATCTGTAGAGAGCGTTACTAAATTTGTTAATAAATTAGGATATTCGACATGAATTAAAAAGAAATTGCATGCCTTTCAATTATTACTTTTGAAGTGAAACTTCTTTATTTTGAATAATTTATTTATAATGAACACTAAAATATGTTTTCATGTTGTTAGAAGTAATAAAAAGAGCTATCTATGGTCTATATGTCATATATTTTGGGTAAATATCATATTACCCAAAATCAATGTTAAAATGTAACATACAGAGGTAGCATAAAATAAATGTTTTTACAAATTTTCCGATAGATGGCGTTAACAAAAGCGTAATATGTCGCTGAAATACTACTCAGCGTTTCATCTAACATTATGAAACGTCTTCCTTCGCTTCAAAACAATTGTAAACCATAATAAACAATGAACGTAAATGGAGCATGTTTTAGTATATCAAGTGTTGATATTAATTTAAATAAATGTGAAAGTTATATTCAAATAAAGAAATGCACCCTTATCTAAAATGTCAAAAAAATAAATGTTTATGAAATTTTTACGAACGGATAAACTATATAATATATTTTCCCCTTCCAAAATTCTTGAAAATGAACGCACTGAACGTACACATCATTTGCCGATAGCGTTAAATCGTAGAGCAAATAATCGTGGAGCATAATTATTGTATATAATTTAGAGTTCAACATAATATTACTCTAATGTACATAAGATATGATTTTTTTACAAATTTTACATAATAAACAGCTAACAAGTTCCAATAGGCACGTAATATTACTTCTAATGTACATAAGATATGAATTTTTGTACAAAGTTTACATAATAAACGGCTAAAAAGTTCCAACAGGCACGTAATAGAATCAACATTGACTTCTCAATCACTCGATGCTTAAGTACGCTGCAAAAATAAACGTATGATACTCAATAAGATAGATAATTTTAGATTGTAATCATGTAAGTCATACAACTTTGCCACATTCTTCAAAAATACATTTACAAACTCTTGGAGAACGAAAGCTCAGATCGATCGCACAGTTATTATAAGTAACTAGACAGGGCGTAGGCCTCGCCGGCCGGCTCATTCGCAGATGCGTATCCCGAACAGTTAAAACAATAACCCGCCCGAGTCACGGTAGCCAGTAAATCGTGGCTGAAGCTAATTATGGTGTAGCAGTCAAGGAATGAGGTAACAGCTGTTGAAACACAACAAACTTTGAAACGCACCGAACAACGCCTCGGATGACAAATTAGTTAACGGCCAGATTATTTAGTACACTCGCGTGCGGCGCCTCGCATGCCAACAGACTATGCGCGGATGTAAATTATTCCTAAATGCCTTACGTAGGTAGGGAGGAAAGCTTTAAAAAACCCATTAAGATATATAACCTGTTAAGATGGACGTCTTAACGGCGAGCGGGTCGTGAAAGCGGCTAGAGGCTAAATATTATGGCTCCGCGGAACTCAAAATGTTTATATGTAAGCGGCTACGCGGGTAGAGATCGCGTTTTGTTTACGATCTTGCTTTGTTAATTACAGCTGGTTGTGGGCGGGCGGCACCTCAGATTGTTAGTTACTCTAATTTTGGTCTACAATAACAATATTTTTGTGAAGTTAAAATTGCCCGTCTGTACCGCCTTTGTATAATTATTTTTTCACACAGATTATTGCGTTTCAATAGTCTCAGTAAAAGCCGTATGTCCAAAAAAGCGTATAACATAATATTTTTAATAATTATACAATTGGATAAAAATATACTGAGTTGTAGAGTGAAAATTCAAAGAATATACTGAATGATTGTTTAAAGTTACCGAAGCAATAGAGAATGATGTTTGCGTCTGTTACTTTGTATTAAAATTGATTTCAGGCTCTCGCTTTAAAATTGATATAATTCAGATGGTACGATGATGTCACATATTGTGATGTATCATCATTCACCTAATCAATATACAATTGTGAAATTCATCGATATCTATAATAACGTTCTTGAGAAAACTGGATTGGACCATAGGCGCATCGTCAACAAGACTGTTCATTCAAGAGCTATTCTTTTACTATATATTACGTTCATTAAAAGTTCTTAAATACCCAAAAATCTACTTTTACTGTTATCCTGGACATTTATTTCCATTGAGTTTGTGTTATGTTCACATCAAGTTGAGCTTCTTTCAGGTCTTTTTCGACAGTCGTCAATCAAGTGGATGGTGGCCTTCCACGTCCTCGCTTCGTTGTTGGCAAGTTTAGGACTAGCTTCGCCATGTGATTTCATCCGGATTTCTCTGGATATTTCCATACCATCGTAGGCGTTTTTCTTTCACTCTATCTACTCTCGGGCGACTTTAAAATTTCCTTTTATATACTGGTTTCGAATTTCATCAAGTGGAGTGATACCCGTTGGCCAGCGTAACATGCGCCTTTGTGTTATATGCAGTTTGTTTAGATATTGTTTGTTGGTCGCCAAACATTTTGAACCACCTTGAATTATCTATGATTGTATGTGTGTTTTATATTTTCCGTTTAGCTTTAGGTGACATTCTTCTATCGTATAGCATTCTTCTATTGCGCCCTTATCCAAAATATACCCAAAAATAAAATAAATAAAGCTAGCTAAACCTAAACCCCGTGCATTCACTCATTTCTAACACCTAACCAATACCCAAAAGCCACGTGATGTTATTATAAGTCTGAAAGCCCTGCAGCCGTGTTAGCTATACCTAAATATGCTAAAGTAAATATTAGCGATAATCAAGGTACAAGCAAAATGTAAAGTATATTAATTAGAGAGAGGGTAATATGATGTGTTATATTTTAAGATAAGTACTTTGACGTTTCAATTTTCATTAAGACCATCCGTCGTTCCATAGAAAGAAAAATAATCCTTCTTAGGTTTGAGAACGAGCGAAAATAAATATTATTTCTTGGTATCTTAGAAACAAAACAAATCATATTCAAAGAAAATTAGCAAACTCATTTTATTATTTGTGGAAACACAAATTAAAATATATTAATTTATTAAATGAATATATAAATATTATGATATCATACGGAAAAGGCCAGGAGAGAGTTGAATAACTTTGATAGAATCTAGAATTAAATTTATATAAGGAAATTTTAAATAGGAAAAGTACCAGTAAAAGACGTACGTCTTATTGAAATATGTCGTAAAATTGGAGTCAACAAATGAACATCCACATACTCTTGGACCACTGGTCACCTTTTTGCCTAACAAACGGCTCGTTCCTAGTATCTATTCACAATAAAACTAAATAAATACCTCGTTCGAGATATCATCTCCTCGTCATATCCCCACAATCTGTCGATTTTATGCCCGATTACACGCAGTCAAGAGCGGTACGACCATCTGCCGTACCGACAGCACCATAAACGAGCCCTCCCACGGCCCGGGAAAACTAAACGACTCAACCTCGCCCCGCGAACGGGCGATTCATAATTTTTACAACTTGTCTCCGAAGTGTACGTAAAAATATAAACGCTTCATATAATATTTTGGAGGTGTAAAATAATTCCAGCTACTCCCCACCCGCCGCGTAAATATATCCTTCCCCCGTCATCTTCCGCGCGAGCAGGTGCCGCTTAACTGCTATTCGAAAAGCAATTTTCAACCAACAACGGATACTTATTCAGGGAAGAAAGAGATATAAGGCCAAGATGACATTTTTTGGAAGCGCCCTCGCTTCCTTCGGTTTATTTTCATATTCTGCCCGTCTGTTGATTCGGCTGCGATACGGCAGTGTTGGGACTGTATTTCAATTTCCGCCCGTGGAAATGATAAAGGTGCGCAGCCGTGTTGTTTAATTTTCTTTATGGCCGCATCGGCGCGGCGAAGGCGCGGAAGGATGCCGCAAAAGGTCAGGTCGAAGTTTGGGAACCGGCAAAATGGATTTGAGTGAAATGTTATCTTCGTTTGTTTATTTAGATATTTATTTATTTATTAGTTATTCACACACACGCATTTGTCTATACATCACTGTTTATCTATTTGTAACGATAAAAAATGAAAGATTTGACAAAATTTAAACTTTAAGATTAAACATGAACACAAAGTAGACAAGAACTACAAAAGATAACGATGCCACATTTCCTCAAATTTCCTTTCACTCATCAAAACCAAATCGCAATCTGCGACCGCAACCAGTTGGCTGAGCAATTGAATACCGCAAAACTAAAGAGTACCGATAAAATTCGGTTCTAGAAGACGGTTTATCAAAAAGTTGATGATTGCGTGAACACAGGAAGTTGTTAAATACGAAGAATGAAAGTTCATTAATAAAACAGAGCGTAGGGTTTTTCCTCTGAAGAACTGGAAGATAAATTTCAACGCAACGTCTCTTCTGAGTTGCAAGGAATAGAAAACTAGCACACTTAAGAGAAAATCGGTAGGACATAGAAAGGGAATGTAACCTTACCATCTCATATACAGATATCAGAGGAATGTCCTTTGCACACATTCAGTCATCAAGCTATGCTTGGCATCCTGTGAGCGCCAAATAACGGAGCCAGATTGAATGCATATAAAAGTGTATATAAATATGTGTTTAGGAAACGCATCGTGAAATCCACATCTGCAGCTTGTTAGAGTTTTATACTTCAGAATGAAAAAAAAACCGGAGCCCTTATGACTCTTTTTCTCTAGACTAGAGGCATCAAATTAATACTAAGGTCTATGATCCCGTGGTATTGTAAATTAAAGCACCCAACTAAATGCAATAAAAAGTAACAGTGTTTGAAATATCCCGCCCTTTGATACAGAACCCCTCATTGAAACTACTAAGGGTAAGGATACTCCCGCAGACCTAGAATCTTTGATATGAAGTAAGTTCTCAAAAAATTGTGTGTGAAGTAAGTTCTCAAAGCAAAAATAAAGGAAAAAATCATTTAGGTTTATTACTTAAAAAAGTATTTTTTTTTCTTCGATTTTCATTTTGTTCCATATATATTTATAAAATACCCATTTACGAAGCTTTGTAATAATATAACTGTTTGAAACCCTATGGAGTAAATGCGACTCGCGCTTGCCCAACACAAGAATAAACTTTTAGCAAATGTCTCTCCCAAACCTTTCTCAATCTATGGCATACAAAATAATAGAGTAGAATGAAGATTTTAAGCATATTGTAATACTGTTACTATCCGCACACTGAGATAAATGTAAATCTAGATTAAAGGTAATCATATGAATGCTGGTCCAAAGCTCGTCAACACCTTTTTTAAATGATACACAAATTGTGTTTGAAATTGAATACTATAACACAGGAAGTTAAATTGATAACCTACTAATATAAAGTTAGAGCTTAGCTCTGATAATGGGTTATAAGACATATTTTAATTAAATGTAATGTCCCAAACCTAGCGAAAAGGCTGATTAATCATCTTCCAGCAAGTACTTTGCGAAAGCGGAATCTTCGCAAAATAACGAAACTCCGTACAGTGTATTAGAATAACATTGTACTCAGTCATAATTTCCTTTCTCAATTTTATGGTAAATAGCATAAGGGTACAAAAAAACAGTTAAATGCCTAATAAACCAAAGCCAGTGCTAATTTTGTTCCGAAGTGAAAAAACTTCATCCTAACTGCTGATGACGTTTTTTTTCAATATCTCTAAATTTTCCTGCCTGGAAAGAGACATATTTTAGAGCAGCTTTTTGGCCTTTCCTTGAAGCTTGATAAACGAAATATAGGATTCCATGTAAGATTCCATTATTCCATGTATAGAGTTGGTCTAGCATAATTTTTTTTATGAGATTATGATATTAGACTTTTGTGAAGAAAAAAAATCGTTTTCCATTCGGATCACCAAAACATTTCCTTTTCTATTATTTTTAAAATTGTTCTTTTTTTTTCTTTTTATCTCTCTAAAAACTCTCTAAATTACTATGCAGATATTTACTGAAATAATATTTTTCAGCCCTCATTTTTGATACCCAAAATTTTCTTTATTTTTAACAATATCAATTGATTAATAATACTCAACTGTGACCCAATTTCGTAATTTACACGAAATCATCAAAGTTAAACTGAAATAAACAAAGACATGGATAACGCAGTAGACGAAAAAGGTTCTTTACATTTTCGTTTTCAGGTAATTCTGAACAGTAGCTCTATCATGACTTTATATCTTCTTTCTGAATGATTGTTATGAATTGATACATATCATACAAGTATAGTTCCCACTAGCTAATTATTAACTACCACAAAGTAAAGATCATATTAAAGGATGGATGCTGTATTTATAGTACATCACTATATATATATATATATATATATATAAATATATATATATATATATATGTATATATATATATATATATATATATATATATATATATATATATATATATATATCAAATGCTGTAATTTTTAGAATTTCCATTAGGTAAAATAACTAATGCACTATCGAGAGGAACATAAGTCGCCGATAAAGTGCCTGCAAACAGAGAGCATGCCGATCTATGCGCAAAACTAATTTTCATAATGCAGTTTCCCAAAGGTGGCGCGCCAAAGAGTCGCACAGTGCCGGAAAAGCGAGACGGGGGTAAAAGGGAAACGCTCCAAAGTGCGCCTTATCTACGCGAGCAATTTCTCTAAAAACTTTATGCGAAGCTCGGGCAAAAAATATATCTCCCGCGGAGCACAAACATGGAGAGCGGTCTGCGAGTATGTCTGACAGCGCGGTATGCATTTTGCGCAGCGTGCATTATTCATTGCATCTCGCAGCTTCGTAATGCGACTTGCAAAAGTGACTACGAAGATTGGTTCAGGTGGGTCTGAGTAATATTTCTATTGCAGGTGCGAATAATATTACCTGGATAGTGCCAGTGTTCAAAAACGATATGTCAATATTATTCATCACCAAGTTACAATTAGAAAAGAATATTATTCACAATTCAATGAAACTACATGATGTAATATTATTGAAGTAAAACTTCTTTACGCACGATTGACTTGGGGAGTAAGCTGGTGAATGCGTGACGAGAGCGTTACGAAATGTGTGATCGGGCGAGGCGAACGGAAATTGGGAGATATAAGTTAGTGAAGACAGAAAGAGAGAGAGTTACGTTTCGTATATTACTGTAGGGACAAGAGAGAGAGGTGCGAGCACGCATTTTCTTTCTCTCGTTCTCTCATAGCCAGTTATGTTTCGTATATCTAAGACGCAGTGCAAGCCTATTGTCTGTATCACACTGTAGGAGCAAGGGAGAGCAGTGCGCGCGCACATCTTCTTTCTCTCTTCCTCTTATAGCTAGTGCATGAAATATACATATATATATATATATATATATATATATATATATATATATATATGTATATATATATATATATAAGAGTTTGCTAGCGTTACGCGAACGGTAATGTGTTTTATTATTTTGTAATTTCATTTCGTTCTTGAACAATTTTATAAATTATTATTTTGTTCAATACATTAAATATTCTACGTTTAAAGTGAACAAAATTGTAAATTAATTTTAAAGTTCATATTTTGTGAATTTGAAGTTTTACTTCAGTCGTGTGGTCTAAAGCACACTCGTTTTTTTTCTACTTTCTTTAAGTTCTTTACCACAACCTAGGTTTCGTTGTATTACAAGATCTTCAGGTGGGATGTTAGCAATGATCTATCTGGGCTGTTAGCAAAGATGTTAGCAGTTTTTGGTCGTGGTAAAGAACTTAAAGAAAGTAGAAATAATACTACATCACGTAGTTTCATTTAATTACTTAATATATAGCGTCTTTTATGTTTTTTGTATCCCCTATTATATAAAATGTAACTTAAAAAAATTTATCTGAGAAACCACGCCGTTTATAATTTATGAGGAGTAGGTTACAATCAGCTAAGGTGATAATGTCTTATACACGCTTCTTTTACTTTAATATTTGATACATTTGAATGTCTTGATAATGTCTTATACACGCTTCTTTTACTTTAATATTTGATACATTTGAAGCGTGATAATGTCTTATACACGCTTCTTTTACTTTAATATTTGATACATTTGAAGCGTGATAATGTCTTATACACGCTTCTTTTACTTTAATATTTGATACATTTGACGTACAGATTCATGTAAATTTTAGGTCAAAAATTAGGCAACTTTCTATTTCTGGTTACGTACTTTTCTGAGTACGATTTCTGTATACGCAACATTTCGGAGTATGCTGACGCCACTTACGAATTCGCGCACCATGTGAATTAACCACTATTTACATAAAATTGATAGTGACGGCGAATGCACGTTAGGGGGGTATGAGGGTGGTGGCGCCGAAGGGTGCGTCCATAAATAACTCGGCGGCCGGACGAATGCAGCCGAGCATTTCGTTGAAAAAAGTCTCTCCGTCCACTCGGCAATTAAACGCGATGTCAGATCGGCCGAACTTCGCCGAAAGCTGCAAATGAAGCGGCCGAAACGCATTCACAGATATTCCGGCCGAAATACTGGCCGATGCTAACTGGAAACTATTTTACACCATTCCTGTTACGAATATAAAGATTTTTTGTTGTTTTTTTCGCAGCTTCGTTGACTATATGTTGAAAAAAAACACGACCTCACACGAATTAATTAAATTGAATAACGTACTACCATATATGTACCACGCATCTGCCGCGCGTGTCATTACCGGAATATCCAGATAGCGTTAATAGATTTTAAAAACTTAGTTCGAGGACGAAGCCCCAATGGTGAATTCTGTCTTTTCAGCTAGTCGTTAGAAAAAAATTATAAACACATTTTTTTACTTTGAAAATACGGAATACGATAGAGTATTCAAAAGAAAATTAATAATGTTTTTCTTTATCTTAACCGTTTAAATAGTTCATGTATTTAACCTGACAAAGTTAAATAGCTTTCAGATCCTTTCTTTAAGAAATTATTTAAAATAAAATTATATTCATTATGTAAATGTGTTTAGCGTTATAACAGAATTCTGAGTGTCATAGAAATAAATAATTTTAATGAGAAATATAAATTATTCGGTTTAATTTTGAGCATCAAATAATTATTAAGGCTTCACCACTACCTTCACTACCTGCCTGAAAATGTGTAATTATGGAAAACAAACATCTTTTAAAAAATATTAAAGAAATAATATAAGTTTAAGTAGAAATAATAATGTGATAAGTAAGATATATTTCAATTTGTGTATCTATCTGGGAATCTGAATTAATGATATGGCAAAGAAATAAGATTGGATACGATTGCAGATAGCACAAACAGAAACCACAGCAACCGGTATTCGATAGAACTAAAACAAAGCTACCCTTAAACCGAATCGCGAGTGACATTTTCACGAAACAGAAGAGCACAAAGCCATACCTTTCCACTAACGTTTGCTAGTCAAAACTCAAACGTAACCCCATCTCCCGGCATCCCCGACATATCAAACTACCGAGCGGGCGCCTTATTAAATAATCTTTTCGAATAATCTGTCAAAAAGCAAACTTACACGACTGATTAAACTGAACGCGATCAAAAAGCTTTAGGCCGCTTTGGGGCGAAAGCTTCGCCGGAGCTTTGAAGCCAGCAGCCGTCTCGCCAGATGGCATCGCACAAAGTGTGTCCCCGGGCTGTGTACCTCCAGTTCCCAGACGCCCGCCCGGTTTTCTCCCGCCCGCTTTACTCGCGATCGGGGGCGGCGCGGGCATTCGCCTTCAGCCGTTCAGTTTCAGACGTATTTTCGGTAATTAATTTATTTACCTACCACAAATGTGCCATGTAATTATTACTTGGAAAATTTTCCGATCGCTAAAGAAGTGTTCGATAATTTTAATTTCCTTACGGACTGCAAATAAACAGATTATAAGGGTCGTTTAAATGCAACTCTATAAAAGTTACTGGTATTTTTACTCATTTTTCCATAGTTTCTCTACAATATTAACGTTTATTTATTGCCGCCATTGTCTGCATGCCTGAAAGTTTTTCACGCAAGTTACATGAAAAAATACAAATTGGAAGTTCTAATTAAATGCTGAGGTTCGTAATCAAAATGATCTAATTCTAAGTTACGTATTAGCACATGCTTTTTAGATTCTTTTTACTTTTGTTAAATCCATGGTTAAAAAATTAGTGAAGGAGGATGTATTGGATAAACATTTGAATCCCAATATTTCAAAAAGAGTTTAAAAATAAAGAAAAGATATGATAAATGAAACCTCGGTTTCATTTCGAAAGACCTTACTAATTATATTCAGTCTACATACAAACATTTCACGTGCACAAAAAGATCACCTCTGTCCCTTCAAATATGGAAGCAAATTATTTTTCTTATTTTCCAACATAATAAACGAAGCTCTCAATCTAAAGCGTCTTCTTGCAATATTCAATTTATATACATGAGTCTAAAACGATAGAAATTCTAAAACTATGACAGATGGACTGCTACAAGTCCAAAATCCTGATAATTCAAACTAATGATAATCAATATATGACACTAAAATAGGAAAAGAAAAAGATAAAAGAACATTGTTTAAAAAACCTTGTTCCGATTTTGTCAAAACTCGGGAAAATCAATTTGTTTTGTAATAAATTAGTGAAGTGACTTTGAAAACAAAAAAATAGCAAAAAAAAAAACAAAAACAGTGCTTTATAAAAAATCAATTTAAAATTAAAATTTTGAAAAATTTAAAAACTCTAATATCTATCTATTTATAATGTGCGAAAATGAATAGGGAAATACAGAACAAGAAAAAATCTTTACAGAAAAAATTCTTGTTTACTTTGCATATGACTTTGGTGATCTGTTAAGTATTATTTTCACACTTGAGATAACTAAACGAAAATTCATTTAAATACTTTTGGAATCTCGCAACATAATACAGTCACAATTGTTTTATGAGAAATGCGTGTCGCATTAGAATTGTGCTATTGCTTGCAAAACATGATGAATATTTATTTACTATTGAAATAATCTAAATAATTGGATATACTAACAATTTGATATAATGAAATTATAAAAATCCCTGCAATACCCGCGAGATAAAGCGATCAAAACGAATTCCAGACAAAATGCATCTTAGCTGATTCGAAATTTGTGAATTATTTATGAATGAAAAAATTCTGACATCAAAATCATACTTGACCACCGAATCAACCCTGCCTGACTAAGTTTACGCCCGAATTACGCAACACAAAGTTTAGAGCTGTCAATTACAATGAGAACGGAGAAAAACGGGCTGTGTAGGTGAACATAATAAAATGAAAAACAGTAAATTAGAACCCGTATACATGTTAATCCGAATGGCGTAAATTCTGCGTTTTAATACGGCCGTGGCGCGAGCGTCGTTATCGTTTTACACATTTCATATATTGATGGCTGTAAAATAGCTGTTAAGGCGTAAGCCAAAGCTCGGCGCTTCATTTTTCACGCGCTCCGAAGGCTGCTGCGTTGAAATCAGAGTTGCGATAAGTACGTGGCGAGGGGTTGCAAGGTTTAATTAACGTGAATTTATTCAAATACCTTTCGGAGATTTGACTCGTTGATTCCCGAGTTTGTTCTAATTGGCGTATCAAAATTGTTTAGAACATACTTTAAACGTTTACCTTTTTACTATATATACGTATGGACGTGAAACTATCTACAGATATACGTATGAAAGTGAAAAATCTGAAAAGGAAGTTGACATCATCTATGTTTCCTTATGTTCATCCAAATATGTACTGAAAATATATTTGTTAAATTCAGTGACGCACAATCATCAAATGAATACTATTGAAGATGACTTATTTGACTTACATCCTGCGTTATTGAGAAGAACGTAGGGTTTCAACAAAGCTCTGCCAGCGGAGCCTTCAACTCCCCAAACGACTTTCCCACTTTCTTGGTTTCTTCCTCCATGGCCCTCCTCGACGACCTCGAGCCTACCCTTTTTACTCTTTCTTTGAGAATTGGAGCCTCCTAATTTAGACGGCTACGTCTTCTTCCTTAGCCTGATTCCAGACTTCTTTATTTGAGATTACCTTTGGCCAGAAAATACAAAGAACTTTTCGCAGATATCTATTGATAAAGAGAGGCTGATTACTGCTGATCTCGAAGATCACTTTCCACCTCTTACACCCATATAATACCTATAGATAATAGCACCATATCACATTTATTTTAATCTTAAAAACGTTAGGCTAGGATGAAAATGCGCCAAAAGGAAAGTTCCTTTGTAGCCCTTATTTTTTCGTTTATCCGCGTATTTGTCAAAGGATTATAAATTTTTAAATCTTTCATAGAAATTGACCCGTTCTTGTGAACTAATAAATAGAGTGAAATTAAAAATGATGTAACCTGAAAAATTATCATGCCACGATTTGCCGAAACCTTTAATTTATTGTCATAAATTTTGGAAAAGATTCTTAAAAATCAATAATAATGAAAAAATGATACCCATTTCTAAAACGATTTTTTTCGTGTCATTTTTTAACTACTTAATTGTGTCCTGTTATCATATATTACAAAATCAAGGCCAGTTAACAATGATACAAATTAGCAAAAGTTTCTGTCGAGACATTGTGATAGTTCACGAATTAAAAACTGCTATTGTAGTAAAAACTGTGTTACTACACGGAAGCTTGTGGCGAATCAAGACTACACTTACGGTAGCTTTTGACTAGCGCACTACAGCCACAAAATTCATCCTTCCATATCCTGATGCACACGGCTGCAATTCGACGGGATAAACCCAAATAAACCCATCAAACAAGTACTTCATACAATCAGATGAACGATACGCGAACATGATTTCTGCATTTAACCAAAAAAGAAAGCTACCAATCAATGAACGTAACATACCTGCACGTAGACTGTAGAAGTACGAATATTTCAAACTATGCATCGCATCACCGACTGAACGTACAAAAAAATAACAGGATGTAGCAAGCGACGGGAGAGAAATTGACAAGAGGTATTTTAAGCTGGAAAATGAATAAAAAGTGGCATTCATCGAGGCCCGACGCCGCCAGGAGATGGGCTATTGACAGATCTGTCATTGGCTAGATTTTTACCTTTTTGATTATTCATTTCGTTTCGTCGGCCCGAGATCGGTTGGCAGTTTTCGCTTTTCTGGCCGTTGGTACGCCTGCCTTGTTTTCTCTTGCGCTTTGGGTTTGACTTCTGTCACAGAGCTTGTTACGTCCAGGTAAAAGCGGATTCGTCTCGTCTGTTTACTGAAAATGGCTCTATTTATTTGATTTAGATAAAAGAATATAAATATTGACTCCTCCAAGCATATGTGTATTTCAATAGGGCAACACGGCTGCAGTTTTGAAATTGTAGATTTAGTCGCACCGTGATAGAATTATCCTCTTAACTAATTTATCACGACTTTAATGGATATATATATATATATATATATATATATATACGTATTTAAGAACCACGGTTAAAGTGACTAAATTACTTTTTTTATGGTAACTATAAAAATGTTTGACAACCTAACCATGTCACCTTACAAAATTTACAAAATAAAAATTATTTTTTATGGAAAATGAAGCAGAATGAAATATGTATGATTTAAATGTGAGAATGGTTAGCTTCATGTTATACCTAGCCCAACATTAGCTCTAAGTTAACACTTTAGCTCCAAGTTAGCACAGTAAAAAATGATAAAATACTGAAAAATTATAGGGTACATAAATAATGGAGGGGGTTAGATATCACAAGATAGAACAGTAAAGAATGGAATAATAAAAAGATATCAAGAAAATAATAACTTTATCACATTTTTCACACAATTTTCAAAACTTTTGTTTTATCGAGTATACTTTTAGATGTCAAAATTAAATTTGTTCCCGAGTTAAGCATCACGAGAGACCTATATAATCTACTTACACTTGTTGATCTCAACTGATCAATGAGGTTAAACAATGCATCTACCCCGGTGATTGGATGGATGACCATCAATCGCACATTTTAATAATCACCTTATGAGCCCTTCAGTACTTCGGAAGCCTTATCAGCTAAGCCTTTGACTTTAGCTGCTGTTATTACATAACAGAAGTTATAAAAAACTTGGCCCTGGTTATAAAAATCTGGTTTACTCTATCTATTGCAAAAGTTAGGTGGCAGCAGCTTCGTGTAAAGATCAGCAGTCTAGCCAAATCTGATGGCTTAGATATCAGACTAAACTACGACTAAATTACGGTTCGTCGGTCGATGGATTATTCTAGGTAAAGAGTGTTTTGCTAGGCCGAAACGGTACAGAAGGCTTTGAATTTAGAATCACATTTAGACGACCTGCAAGGATTCTTTAAAATATCGTAGTATCTTACACCTGTTTATGTAATTTAAATACAGAGAAATTTTTAAGGCATTTTATAGGTTATATTTTTTAAGGCATTATCCCTAGAAATATAACGAGTACATCAATTTTTGAAGGCACTCCAATATGCTAAATCGATCCCTAACCTTAAAATCTCCATAATCAAGAAATGGAAATAGAAGCTCCTATCAAATTGCTTTATGTATACTCTTCACCGATATCTAGCACGCCAGACGAGACAGACTCGAATAAAATTACACACAGCGAAGCCGTCTCGCCATACAGTAGCAGGCAAAACTATCACCTCGCCGCGGCACAGTCGCACGCCAGCAAAATATCAATTACCGAGTGCGCCCCGGCGCTGGGCGGGTTCGCTGCGGCAGCGGCGCCGACGGCGGGCAGGCCGGGGGCGGGCGGCGCGGCAAAGCAGTGGGAGCTGTCAAAACGTCAAATTTCAGAACATGGTAACGCGCGCTGAGCTTTATAAGTTAGAGACTCGCTCTCCTCGTAGCGGCGCGTCTACCTACGCGGTACGTCTATAGGGGCCCGGGTAATAATGTATGGCTGTAGGTATTGCGCTTTGAGGCAAATCGTACGTTACATTAGCTAATGTTGTAATGCTTCTGGAGTAGTCGGTTATCGGTACGTACCTGCGATATATTTTTCGTTATCTGATCAAATTTTATTAAGTGTACATTCGAAGTAGGCCAAAAGATATATTATTTTTTTATTTAGTTTTTGACACGATCGCTTACCTTATTTAAAACGTAACGCCAATGCGTTAACCAAGCCTGTAACAATTCACTTAACATAAAACAAGAAGATAATAGAAAAAATAATAACATCGAAAACAAAACCTATCAAATCTAAATAAATACACCCTATACGAAACATAATTAAATTATAAATTGCGAAAAAACTAAAGAAGTGGACCAAAAGTATGAATCAATCACCATTCATTATTTATTCTTTAGTATTTCGCATTGAAGCGGAGGAAAAGAGTATAATTCGAGCATTTAAAACAAATACGTCGTAACCGGAAATATAATGAAATAACACAAGAACGTCATAGCCAGAATTAGAAAGGTAAACTCAAGCAGATGCAGAGGAAATAAATATAACATTTATATGCAATACCAAAATAAAGAACAAATTTTACCCATATTTGAAGAAAGGAAAACATTTCAGATAGATATCGCCTACTGCGTATATATTTTACTTATATTTAATACTCTTCAGATACTCGAAAAATTCTGTATCTCTAAAAAATATCTGGAAAATCACATAAACGTGACTATGTACAAATAATATTTTCAAACCAAAAAAAACTTAATTTCAATACGACTAATGAAGTTGATTTGAAATTAAACAAACTTTTTCTACATTTCTTTGAGTACATGTCAACCATCAGATCAGTCACAAAAGTATGCGACGGAAGTAAAATTATAGTAGTGGGAATAGCGCCGCTATACTAAAATCGGACGTCAGGCATAAGTTTGTCGTGTGACGTCTCCAGCAGCATAAAATATTTACAGTCCATTCACGCGCTAACGTTGTGTGCATAAAGTATATTTAATTGTAAATTATATGTAAAAGCATGAAATATGTTAAATAAATTCCACAGTAACACCATATTTGTTAATATTATATTCCGGGAAAAGAAGTTTCACTTATGATCTTGTTATACGCTTAGTGATAAGATTAGATGTTTAAACTTTAAGTCGCAACAAATAGAAGTTCTCCTCAGAAATATTTTTAAATATTATTAAAAAAAATGTAATTCTGACTGGCATTGATTCCATTTATTTAAAATACAAGTGCGTGTCGAAATAGCCAGTCATTCCACAAAATTAATATATAAACCCAACGTACCTGAAATGATTTTATATGACGAAATTTTACTTTCAAGATTTTCTTTAGATTTCCTTTTTTGTATCCTTCGAAAAGTTAGAATAAAGGAAATACTCGTACATATAAAGTAATTTATGTATCAAGAAAATATTCGAACTAAAAATTATATAAATAACTTAATTTCGAAGGACCTATCGAAGAACATCACATGCCAAAATATCCTTTTTTGTTACAAATTTTCATGCTGGAAGGTGCATTAATTTTTTTTAATAACGGCTTCATATTAATTAACGTCTTTATTTCGAGGATCTACCTGAAAAGTTTTATATGGATAGCTCTACAATTCTAGAAACTACAAGACTATTACAAAAATACAAAGATAATCAAGATTTCTGAAAAGTATGTAAAGTTGACTAGCCTCATTGGTGACGTACCTAAGGAGATGGTGTTTTCTCACTTCTTTTTTCTATTTTTATTGATCATATAGTAAAACAACTATCTTATAATAACCGTTTATATGCTAATGATCATCTTCTCAATGTCATATCGTTTAATTATCCTCCTGCATTGATAAACAGAATGCGGACCAGTATCTGAAGAATCAATCGATTAATAAACAGCATCTTCTGTTTAATCCACTTAAATCAAAATAAAACGTTATTAATCTTCAGAAAATTATGTGTAGCTATTTTATAACAGCTGTTCATTCTCCGAAAGTATGTATAGCTGTTTTATAACTGATGTTCATTAAAGGCTATGTTATCACTTTCTCTTATTGCCTTTTAAAATCTTGGTCTACTAATTGATCAACATCTCAAATGACATTCTCAAATAAATGATGCTAATCTTAAGATTTTCTTCAAAATACACTCTTCCAAACAGCTTCAAAATTTTCTTCCGTTTTAAAAGCAAGTACACATTTGTCAAGCTATTTTCACTTATCCTTGATTATGGAGATATGTTTTATTTTAATCTAAATGATCAATTACTCAACAAAATAGAACGTAGTCCAGGTATATCTGGCCTTAAAAAATATGACCAAATGGATATATAAGCATCGATGGCGATTTGAAGGGGTAGAAATTCGTGATCGATGCGACCTCCATATTCTATATTTTTTGTAAAATAATATTGCATCTGTCTATCTCCAGTTCATGACCTTGCATTACGTTCCAAAAATCAGAACACCCTCCTTAACCCTCAGAATAGAACTGCAATCTTTGGAAAATCCTTTACCACGTATGATACTAGATTGTGAAATCAACTGAATATAAGTAAGCAAAGCGTGCCTTGGTTGTCTGCGTTGAAAAGTCGTGTGAAATTACATTACTTATCGTAATCTACAGATGGAAATCCCATCTATATCCCATCCTTATCCCTTCGTTATCCCTAGCATGTCGCTATTTTGTTTTATTTTATTTTCAATCTATATTTTTCATATTTACATATATCCTTACTTTTTTATAAGAGTCATTAATCAGCATTTTCCAATTTTTATCAATAATTTACAGACTGCTACACTACTTGTTTTTTAACTTGTTTCACTGCGTTTTTCTATAAGAAATTTCCCTTGTAAAAATAACTGCACCATTAAATTTGATTTTCTAAGATTACAATAAATTTTCATAAATAAAATAAAAGCGAATAGATGAATAAAATAAAAATAAAAAGATAAAAACGGACAGACATGACGAACTCATAGAAGTCGGCAATTTGATAAAACTCATAGCTTTCAAGGTCTATACTTTACCAGTCCTAAATATTTTCGATTTTCCTCAATGAATACGTCAAATATACTTCGCCTCAACACGATATTAAGTAGTCATATTAAAAATTTCTGGATTCTAAACCGAGAATATCATACTACATTCAACACTGACACCATTAAAAGACATCAACTATCCTTCGGCTTCACGATATACGCCCAGAAATATATTTATGTACGTCAATCAAACCTGTCAGTTAAAGCGTGTGACTACCCCCGCACCCCCACCTACTAACGCAACCCTCCCATCCGTTTTCCATTTTTAAAGGAGAAAAACATTTATTCCAATTTATTCTCGAAACAAAAACGCGATCGCCAGTCGCAGGCGCGTGCTTCCTCCGGGCCAAATCCGCCTATCGGCCTCTACTTTTGACCCCGCAATGATACGGGCCATTTTGTGATAGGCTTAATTAAAGAATACAATGAAATAGGGTATAATTTGGCCGCGCGTACGAGTCGAAACGTGTTATTATTTAACTTTTGTGCTCTTAGTCGGGGCGTGGGAATAAGTAATCATTCCGCCATTGTTGTTGATTGCAAACGTTGTAGTTGACTCCATGACGCGTTGTCGAATGATTCATAATAGGATATTTGACTGATGTCGATATATTTTGTAAAAATATTTTAAAACTGTAGAGTAGGTTTAAAAAAAACTTGTGATGAAAAAAATAATGCATACAACAAACGATTAATTCGAAACTTCTTGCTAGGAACACGTGTCAATTTTTTGTTCATTACATTGAAAAAGTTACTATGAATTTAGTTTCCACACAAAAAAATGAGAAAATTATTATGAGCAAAAATATTTAATAAAGTACCTTATAATGAATACTAAATAAATGGCCAGTGACGTCATAAGCCAGGTATGTTTTGTATGGGGCCTTTTCGGGCGTATCGTAGTTCGTCAATTTTTAATTCGTTATAACTTTGTATTGAAAAGTCTTAGGAACGACATATTTATTTTAACCGTTTTTAATGTTATTACTTATTCTATTCTAGTAATAAAAATATAGTCAAATACCTTATTGTATGGTTACATGTGTTTTGATTTTATTACTCTAGTTAGGATAACTTGCTTAGGACGGAAACTTGATAGTATAGCTTCTGGCTGAAAGCTAAGGCTTTATACCATATACAACCAATATCGATTGAATTCTATAGTTTATTATCAGAGTTACTTAGCTAGATAAATAAAAATATATAGTAAGGAAAATTATGTAATCCAATTTATTATAAAATTAGTTATAGTCAAAAAGGAAAACGCAACATTTATAAGATCATTTACATGTTGGTCTTTCCGTTGGTCAGTCTTTTTTTCAGAAACCACATGACATAGAAACTTGTAATTTGGCATAGTAGTAAAATATATTAACCCGCGCAATATATATATATATATATATATATATATATATATATATATATATATATAATATTCACTATATCCAACTCTTTAATAGAAAGATGTCAAAAAAATAATGTTAGAAAAAGTATTTTCATTAAAGTAAAGTCAGAAAAATTATCTTAGAAAAAATATTTTCATTAAATTTTGTCAATTTTGATTAAAACAAAACCACGCATTGAATCTTATTACGTCATTGTATGAACCATTAAACGCAATGGCTACTTCATTTGCCTACTGACATCAATACTCATTATGCAGACAAACTTTAAACGGAATAGTATTTAGAAATATTATTGGGCGGGGGGTTGCGCCCCCGCCCTTGCATCCGCCCTGTCTCTGTCAACGTCGACACTCCACATAATTATATAGCAGGCGGGAATCGGCAGCGTGTGCTGAATAAGCCTCGTCCCGGGGTCGAAGTAGGAGGAGCTGGCAAAAGCTTGACATGAGGCGGCGCGTGTCGAACTAACAAGCGACGGCTTATTGTCTTTATTTAGCGCCTAACTGGCTGACCCCGACTCACCTGGCTTTGACTTGGATCATCGACTGCTGCTTTGGACACGGAGCCTCATTTTTTCCCCATTATTTATTGACACAAGATCTATGCTAATACTACATAGTGTGAAAAACTTAATCACACCATCAATTAGGGAGTTATCTACAATCTATTGTTAAGTTTTCATCATCGCATTATCACGGATATGCCCAATAAATATTATATGAATTTCTTGTGTTGAAGATTTCCTTTGCGCTTTGATATAATTTTCACTTAAACAATATAAAGCAAGTTAAAATAAGTCAAGGTATGTCTCGAAGGCGTCGTTTGGATATCTGTATATGCTGGTATGGCTATTTCCCCTTTTTGCTTCTTATTTCCTTTTAATATCACTAGAGCTTCTGATGAGCCCTGGTCTTCTCAGTGAACTAATGGCATGATGACGTATTGTTGGCTTTACTCATTCTTTTTTCATTTTCCGAAGATTTTATTCCTGGAATGCTGTATTTTCATTATTTGCAAGTAAGGAGAAATATATCATCTTGTGAAATTTATTTTTTGTTTGTTTAATAAAAAACTCTAAATTCATGACTTATTGAATAGGCGACTTCAATTTTTTACAATACCTTGATCTCCCACTATATTCAACTTTTCAATAATTTGTTTTGTTTATTATAAGCATAAATAATAAACAAAACAAGTCGATATGTGTCGTCATTATTTTTTTATTAATATGACAGAATGTAAATAGAAGTAAAGCAATACCTGAAATGCATGACTTTTTTAATTAACGATTTTTTTATTTGTTTGTGATTGGTGATATTTGAATAAAAATAAAACCTGATACAAAAATCCGCAAAAATGATGCCCATTTATATATTAATGTCGAGCTTTCTGGTATACCCAGGTATATTTGAATAAGTTTCATATAAAAATGCTCCAATACTAGGAAACCGACTTTATTTATAATAGTAATATCTATTTGTCGACATGGTGTTTTATTTTTCTGCTAAATTCATAAATACTTTTAAATTCCAAAAACTAACTTAATATTTACTGATATATTTTGCCTATAAAAATGTCGAGAATCTCGCTGACTCTTCAATATTTCTAACTGCAATTAAAACGAACTCAAAATGCGCTCAAATATCTTTATACCTTTAAATATGTAAAAATACCACACCGCCAGCCACCAGAAACAGCCGCAAAAAACGCAGATGGACACAGACAGATATTGTCAGCGTTCGCACGTGCACACGTGATGGAATAGTCGGTTCAACGACAGGTTCACAGGGACAATTACGCTGAACGAGCGGGTTCGGTGGCGGCTGTTGGCAGCGGCGCCTCTCGACGGCCGCGCCCGCATCGGTCACGCGTCATTCATCCGTATCAGTCGCCGGTGATTGGAGGCAAATTGCCGAAAGCACACTAGCTGTGTGAAACAGCATATTGGGCCCGAAAATGATGCGATAAAGCTATGATTCATAAAACTGACGGCGTTTTCAAGGCGAAATTTAACAACGATAGCGCTTCGCTCTGCAAAATCTTGTGACCAAACATTTCGGATATTGGAAGCAAAATGAAGATGATATTAAGGCCGTTGTTTAGATTTAATGGGTATATATTTTGCAGTAGTATAAATAGAAAGAATATTTACTAGTATCTACTCCAGTATTCAAGAGGTTTGCTTAAGTACTTAACATTAAAATGATAAGTTCACAAAACGACTTAACGACGTTAACTACCGCAAACATTTTGATACAACTTTTGTTTATTCCAGTCAAGATATGGCTATCGAGTCGAGTTTTGTGAATGCGCGACGTCTAGTTCAGGCTCAACGTAACGTTTCAAGATTGCATTTTACTAGACCCAATAACATAACACCGGTCAAGTGCATGTCTGAACGCGCATTAAATAGGGTTCTGTAGTCATCTATATCTTAAAAATCGTTGATGCAAGTTGATGGAAAGAATTTTAGTTGATCTAATCCACAACTTAACAATTAGTCCAATGATACTGATTGAAGGTAATTGTTTCACAAACGAAACTTCAAAATATATCTTGGGGGCGACACGTATGGTACACAAAATAGGTCGTATGGGTTTATCAATAAGGATTCCAAAACTATTTTTTAAATAATATATATAATTCTAGAGATATTGTTGAAAATGTCTTCAATGTTTAGTTACTGGAGTATTTCGAAGCGCTTCCGGAGTTATTTTCCACATTTTTATTTCCCATATTCTAAAATATCGTTCAATAAAAAAAAGTAATTTTTTTTCTAAAATGTCAAAATACATAGAAACAAATAAAACACACGCAAAAATACTAGAAATGAAATCGGTACCGCTTCATTTCAGGATGGAAGAGCATGTCAAACATTTTTTTTTACGAAAATATAAACTTTTTGTAAAAACGTTGAAGTTGTAACGATTCGTTATTTCACTATCCCAAAAAGCATCATAATACTAATATAATACTGGCTGAAATCACATAGAAAAAATAACAGGCACATTTTTTATAGAAAGGCACTCCCAATCACGTCAACAGTTCAATGTGACCATACACTACCATCGATAAAACGGGACAGCCAACCGCGACGGGTAATAAAAACTAACTCAGCAATATATTTAAACGGTCTATATAAACTGCATATAAATTGTATGACGTAGGTGCAGTGCAATCGTTTGCATGCAGTAGGCACAGCGGTCCCGGCGGTCATCCATCGTCCGAGACCGCGGCCCGCGAGCTGCACCGCGCTCGTTCATCGCAACCCGCACCCCCAATCAATATGCGGCAGAGGACTTTAACTAACTAGTTTAGCTATTTTGATAGCTGTGATTATTTACGTATATGACGTAACCAAAAATTAGTTTCGGGATCTGTTACAAAACTAACATCCAACTATGTTAATGATTTTGTAGTTCTATATCCTCAAACCCCAATCAATATGCTGCAGAGGACTTTAACGAACTAGTTTAGCTATTTTCATAGCTGTGATTATTTACGTATATGACATAACCAAAAATTTGTTTCGGGAACTGTTACAAAACTAACATCTAACTATGTTGATGATTTTGTAGTTCTATATCCTCAACCCCCAATCAATATGCGGCAGAGGACTTTAACGAACTAGTTTAGCTATTTTGATTGCTGTGATTATTTACGTACATGACGTAACCAAAAATTAGTTTCGGGATCTGTTACAAAACTAACATCCAACTATGTTGATGATTTTGTAGTTCTATATCCTCAAACCCCAATCAATATGCTGCAGAGGACTTTAACGAACTAGTTTAGCTATTTTCATAGCTGTGATTATTTACGTATATGACGTAACCAAAAATTTGTTTCGGGAACTGTTACAAAACTAACATCCAACTATGTTGATGATTTTGTAGTTCTATATCCTCAACCCCCAATCAATATGCTGCAGAGGACTTTAACGAACTAGTTTAGCTATTTTCATAGCTGTGATTATTTACGTATATGACATAACCAAAAATTTGTTTCGGGAACTGTTACAAAACTAACATCTAACTATGTTGATGATTTTGTAGTTCTATATCCTCAACCCCCAATCAATATGCGGCAGAGGACTTTAACGAACTAGTTTAGCTATTTTGATTGCTGTGATTATTTACGTACATGACGTAACCAAAAATTAGTTTCGGGATCTGTTACAAAACTAACATCCAACTATGTTGATGATTTTGTAGTTCTATATCCTCAACCCCCAATCAATATGCTGCAGAGGACTTTAACGAACTAGTTTAGCTATTTTGATAGCTGTGATTATTTACGTATATGATGTAACCAAACATTTGTTTCGGGATCTGTTACAAAACTAATATCCAACTATGTTGATGATTTTGTAATTCTATATCCTCAAAATAAAAAAAAAGATATCCTCATTTGGATCATTCACTCGTCGATTCGTCTGTCTGTCACATCCCTTTTTTGTAAGAATCGATTTGAAGAAGGAAGTTAAAATTTATAGAATTATCGCCATTAGAACTTAGTGACCTATATATTTCGTAATAGAAAGAACCTATAAAATGTTTGCCTATATCTTGGGGACGACAAGTATGGTACACAAAATAGGTCGTATGGGTTTATCAATAAGGGTTCAAAAACTATTTTTTTAAATAATATACAAGATTCTAGAGATATTGTTAAAAATATGTTCAAAGTTCAATTACTTGAATAATTGGAGAATTTAAATTTTAAAAAGAAAAGGATTAATAAAATGTTGTCTAAAGTTTAACGTAACGATGATTAAAGATCTTCTTAGATCTTTTCTTATCCCAGAATTTCTTAATTCAGGATTTTTTTAAGCCTATAAAATATATACATATTGACATACATATTTGCATAGTGAAAAATGTTACCATATATATCAATTAATTTAATATAATGTATTAAACCAATCATTAATATATAACTTCTATATGTATCCAAGTGTGCACGAAACCCTTGAATTGCGGGTTCTAGTAGTACTTGTTTTTTTTTAGCGTAAGAACACATTTATGAATCCTGTGAAAAATTCTTGTTCGACTTCAAAATTTATGTTTATTTTTTCAGTTTCCAAAAAATGACAGCATTTCTGAGTTTTACTAACAAATCATTCAAGCGAAAACTTATTACCAGTACAATTTTTATTGGAGTTTACTCTTTAAGAATCGGTTTTAATATATAGCGCCTGGTATGAAGTTTTATGAAGAACTAAATCAGAAGTTGAGAGCGTACAAAATTCAGACCGTTAAAAAAAGTATAACCGTTAGGTTCTGATCGTACGATGTTCAGAGCGTTAAAAAGTGCAACCGTTAGGCGAACTCTCCGTGCAAAATTTCTGCGCATCTTTAGATGTGAGATATCAGTAAGCTTATTTGGCATTTTCTTATGGCGTTATCGCAGTAACGGAGTGTGACACACATATTGGCATTACCTTATGGCGTAATCGCAATGACGGAGTGTGACACACAAGTTTACTATAGTTCGCTCATATCAAGATGTAATCATTAAATATCATTGTGTGTATATTTGTTGTCTTCTATCCTACAAAATTAAAAAGACTCTTTTAATTTTAACTTCTTAATCTGACGTTACTTAAAGTTTTTAATTTTGTAGTATAAATTTGATGTTGTTCATTTGTATTTTACTTGAAAATAATTATATTGTCAGTTGTTATATTTATATACAGTGTTTCCTATTTTACACATTCCAAAACAACCGTACTTAAGGAGTAAACTCCAGTCGCGCAACGAAGCTAGCACGCACAATTTCTTCGAACCTAAAGAATAACTTTAGAATATTCATTACATTCAATACATTCTGCGCTGCAATGTGTAGTGAAACAAAAAAAAACATCCATTCTCTTTTTCTATTGACCCTTCTACTGCTTTTATCTCTTTTCTCCTTTTCAAATTTACCTCTGGAAAATCGAGTAATTTTCTTACGTTATTGAGAGAAAATTACCATTGTAAAGTTTTTCATTCGCGTTTTCTCGCTTTCTTCCCGATATCAACAAAGTGGAGTTAAAAATATTATCATTAATACTAATATATTTGATCAACTAGATATTATTAAATACAGTCCACATCGCTATAAAGATACTTTACTGTATTAGCCAGCAGGTCACATTCCGCAGAAAAATTACTTCAACTGACCTAGATTCTCTGTATCTCGTCCAGAATATCTATCACATCATTTAATATCTCACCGTGTGGATAAAATCAAGTATCTACTTAGCGATGCGTTTGAATTATGTATCCTGACCAAATATGAACTGACAGATACTATAAAAATTATTTAATTTTAATTTCAATCGACAACTAGTGAAAGGTAGAATGCAGCAAAGCATCTATTAAATCAAACTACGTTGATGTTGTGCACTAACGTATATAGCGTGCCGGTCCATTCAAGCGGCAGCATCCAGCGAGGCCGCTCTGAATTATGGACAGCGCTGTCACTGCGTCTGCATTCGTACAATGTCATGCTATGTGCACTGACAGTGCATACAATGGCGGTATTGCACCTGTGTTGATACATTTTAAACAAAATTACTTTAGTTAGAATGTGGTTAGCATTGAGGCTAAAATTAGTACTGAACAATATATTTTGCATTTAGCCATTAAAATGTCTATTGTTTATTGTACGTCCTTTATTGCCAATTAGTTGTTAAACTTAAAGATTCTACGTAATTTTAATGCCTTTAGGAAAACTGCTGTTTGCTAAATACCACGAAGAAAAATCATTTTGTTGTTTAAAAGAGCATAATTAATCATTCTTACGGTCATTCGAAAGTGTTTGCTAGTGTGACCATTATTTTTGAGATTATTTTATCTCGCTTGGCATTTCTAGAAGCATTTTGGTGTTAATCAAATGGGAAACGTGCAAGAAACATAGATAGCGCTATAAAAACGTAACGCTATATCACAAGAACTTTTGTTTAGGTATGTGTTATGTCAGTGCATTTTTATTATTTTGAAATGGATATGAATGGAATTATAAAAAAAGCTATAAATATTGGCTAAATACGAAAAAATTCAACTGACAAAGGAGATACTAAAGCAAGCCATGTTTTAATTGTGACTGAATTTAATTCTCAAAAACAGGTTAAAATCACCGATTAAGAAGTTGCATAAGGAATCTCTTTAAGTACAACGTATATTTGTTAGTATAATTTAATTATTACTGAATGTACCTTAAGTAAGCATAATAAACAAAGGAACAAGTTAGTAAAGTGAATATTCTCTATTTTACTTGAACTTCGTTTTGTATATTAACAAATGACAATAACGTAACCAAAAGTTACCTTACTGTCATTTGTTAATATACAAAACTTAATTAATTTATCGCCAGATGACACTGATACCATCCAGCATGATCCCTAATTTCATAATTTCAGTGCTCACATACCAAAAGTTTAATTAATGCTAACATCGAAAATAATATTGATTCATAAAAGGACTTCAAATGAATTTTGTCCGTTTTTAATAAGCTGTGGATTCAGGATTAATTTCCCACGCACAGTGATTACTTGTTTCCACGCCCAACTACGTCTTCATAATCAGGTATTAAAAGTTATAAAAGAACTCAAGCTGTCGGCCCTGTCGACTTAGTGTCGGTGGTTTGTTTGTTTCCGCCGCAGATGAGCGGCCGCCGAGTGAGCGACCGCGTCACGACGTCGTGATGACCACGGTTCATGACTGTATACTAAAAGTTTGCTATATTTCCTTGAATACTCTCGTATCGATATTATGATCGACCACGATCGGCAAAAGCTTTCGTACACTTTTGCCTTTATTCTTTAAGGGCACAAATCAAGTTATTTTAAGATCTTATTTCCGTATCCACATAATCAATAATATTTTCAAGAGCATCATTAAGACAAACCATTAAAAAACTTTAGCCTTTTTTGGAAACTCTTTCAATAATATTTATCAAATTTGTTTTTAAACTATTACTTTTGTGGCCATAAATTGATGTGTGACATATTCCCAATAGATCTTTCAGTTATATACACAATAGGTGTTTTAGTTATTAATACTGTTCGCAAGCGTGAACTTTTTCAAAAATTATTCAGATTTTAATCATAATTTTTAAAGTTTTTAATTAATACGTGGTTAATTGTTTTCTTACAATTCGTGATCCCTTCCATTTCCAAACAAGGCCATGCAAAAATGTGGGAAAAATCCCTAAAATAGATTTTAATGAGTGCTTTCAAATGAAATTATTTCGAATGATTTAACTGGGTTATAAATTACCAGAAAACACTTAAGTGCTCGTAAATAATTCAGATGAAAATTATTAGGCAACTGAGCTTGCTTAAGATAAATTGATGTTTAAGATAAACTAAATTTTAAAAATTCTAATTGGTATATTTAATTTTCAAAAACACAGAACACGAATCGCAATAGTGGTTCCAACTTTAGGGGTAAAAGATCCTTATTTTGCTACCATAGACATTTATGGACAATATAAAATTTTATATTTTGATTTAGATATAAGATTTTATATTAAATATTTATATTTTGATATTTTATGAAATAACTACGATTTCTATAGTATTATCATAAACATTGCGAAACACCAAAACACACGAATCTTGGAATGGTTAATTATAGTATCATACAATCGTTTACATTCTAAACCTGTCTTTAGGTTTAAATATTATTTTCGGCAGCTAGTCATTAACTATATATTGCCACGATGATTTAAAATTATGGATAGTCTATTACAATTACACCAATCTAGGATGAGAGCAACATTTCCACACAATAATTCTAAATACTGTGATAACAGAGAACTGCACCGACATAAGAAAGTAAATTACTAGAAATGTAAAAAAATCTTCGCTAACGCTAAAAGACTTTTTAACATTTTCATGATTTCTTTCCTTTTATTAAATTCGAACAATTCCATAATTTTAATAATTAGAAAACTTATAAACTGGAGGCTCTTTTGTGAAAATATAATTTATTCTCAATGATAATAAGTACAAGAAAATTCAATTATTTCAAATTAATTAGAAAATATCCTAAGTTTTTTCCAAAAAGAAAACCACTTTCTTCGTTCCGAGCAATTACTGAATATTATTCTAATACACATCGCGTAATATGGGGTGTTTACGTCATAACAACCAATTGAACAATTTTGCAATTGAACTTATGGCTGAGAAAAAAATTGATTTCATTCGTTTATTTTATTTCCTTTGTTTACCAATCCTTTTCTGGTAAATTTCATTAACCTACAAATTGTACTTCTCATTACTCCATCTTTGCATTATCAAATTAGTATCTATATCCAACTAAATAATGAAGAATGATCAGAAGCTATGACCATCTATAGATTTTGTGTTTATAAATGTATATACATAAAAATTCGTGAACACTGACAGGCCATCCGATAGCACCTCTGTTAATTCAAATAATACACATCCAGGGACGGACCTCGATTTATTGCTGTAAGCGCGGTGTAATGCGGATGCATTTTCCCGGTCGCAAGTCATGCCGAGCCGATAGGGTTATGACTCTCGGGGGCTGCATAAAAGCACCCCTCACGGGTCGTTCCTCGCGCCGCAACGCCGCACCCCCATACCTGTCCTTATTTGTTTTTCAGTGCCTCTTACCGCCCTCGAAATAACTCTCCGGCAGCGAGACGAGTGTTGTTAAGGCGTGTGATTTGATGGTATGTTTTGTGTTACTTCCTCTCAATGGGTAATTCGATGGATGCTAGCGCGTTTTGCATGAAGTGTTTGCGTGGTGGAACTTGGAAGAGGACAACTAAATGTAAATAGTTTAGATCCGGTGAAAATTGTGAACAATGAATTATGACCCGGTGAAAATTGTGAACAATGAATTATGAAAATTGTGAACAATGAATTATGACCCAACAAATATACATCTGTAAATAAATTAGGCAAAGGAAATCGCACAGGATCGATATAAACTTCAACTGTTTAATAAATGACATATCGTTATAACAAAGGCGGATGTTGACACCCTCTTTCTTCTCCCTTTTTCTTCCCTAGTTCTGATAATTGGGGGTATTTTCAACTATTTGTAGAATTAAGTATATTACAGCAAAATTAATATCATGTATCCTTTACTATCGCTCCGTGGATCTTTAAAAGACTATTATAATTAAACGTGTCGTTTTCCACGCATTTCAGCCCAATAAATTTTCAAATAGAAATAAGAAAATTTTCACATGGAGTATCTATTTTCTAGATACTACTCATTTACTAACTTTACTGATCTCCAAGATATTATTGAGTAGCCTCTGTTTCAGGCGTCGGGCGACTTGTTTTTACTTTGTTTCCATTTTTTACATTCACTGGTTAGAGATTGCGAGAATCTCATAGGAAATTCGAAACCCTAGATCCAATTTGGTCGGGATGTACCTACTTACTATCTATATTTTTTTGTATATCATGAATACCTAGATCTAATTGAGCATAATTCCATTTGAATTAATGTAAATTTTGAGATCCTTTTCATCCTGTTGAAAAAGCCTTTTTAGCACTTTTGATGATTTTTCGATTTCCAATGGGTTTCTCGTAGAATCTGTCAGAATTCATGTCACTAAACAATAGGAGAAATGTTTAAGTATTTTAATCAGTCGGTTAATCAAGCATTCACTTACATTCGACGATACATTTTGATTTCTGCTTTCGTACACAACAATTTACTGAAAGAAAAATGTTGTAGACTTTTGCACTGAAAATTATTGATTAATTAACCGATTTACATCTGTTATTATTAAAAGTTGTATGAATTAGCAAATTATATGCCGGTATTAATTTTTTTTTTAATTTCTTGAAACAATTTTAATGTCCTTGCATACATTTGTTAACGATTCATTCCCGATATCAGGACCCAATTATATATATAATTTCGCAAATATAGTCAATATACATACTGTATGACAACATAAACAACATAATAATAAAAAATTGAAATATCTCTACTATACTCTCGTTTAACCCAAATAAAAACCTTCCAAGAATGCTGAAAAAATTTTACATAAGAAAATCATTTATAAAAAAAAATTAAATTTAGTAACGTTTTAATTCATAAGTTTCCTTACCCCTGGAGCCCCAATGCTTTCTCTCAGTACCACATTGAGACAAGGACAAAAACATATAATTAATTCGTAAAATAACTCCAACATATTAAATATTGTACTTCCGTTATCAGGCTGCACGACCCATCAGCAGCCCGGTTGAGTTTGTATTAGCCTGGTGTTGAATAACGATAGCGAACGTACGAGGGTCTGGTTTAAAATAAATTATTAGCAATTTGTATTAATTTTTCGTCAATTTTCGCTTCTTTTAAGTAAATATAATTATTGTTGTGATATAGCTATTTATTAAGCTATGGAGAAATAAATTTCGATATAAAATAATGTGTTTTATAGCAAGACATTTTAGCACAGCATTCTTAGATCAATTCACTGTACTCAGAGAAATTTTAAATTTAAACTAATCTTCTCTTATGCATCTGATTTTCTTTGTGAAATGTATTACAATAATGATGTCCGAAAAGTAGCCAAAATAGAAAAGTGTGGTTATAAATTATTACTATATAAAATTACTTTTCCTAACTACCGTAATAAATATCTACAATATTTGATAAATGAGTTATGAATAAATTCATTATATAGAGTTTTATGACTAAGGTATTAGGGGATGAAATGCAACTTCTTACCCTCTTCCGACAAATAGTCTCAATTGTATTATTTGATTTTTAAAATAGAACATAAAATAATTTTACCCCTCGCGATTTTCAACATCATCCCTAGCGAAATCAAAAAACGAGTATCGTACCACAATATTTCTAGCACTGTCGACAAATGAAATTTCTCAGGGAAACTTATTTCGTTACTTTTAGGAAAATCCTATCATAACTTTTCAGGCGACTCTCGCAATTGTATGCAACTTGTAATTATGTTTAGATATAGTATACAGTCAATTGGAATCATGGTACATTGGTCAATAGTAATTTTTAATGCACTTAATTCTTAGGTTTCTAACCTATATACTAATAACTACTATAAATGCATACTGGTAACATGCCTGTTGCATTGGATAATATACTGTTTTATTAGATATAATTCTTGCAATAATAGTCCTACCATAACACATATGTTTTTAACTCGTTGTTAAGATAAAATTCTAATACTCTTTGGATTATTCTGAATCATGGGCTATTTAGTTATGAAAAGATATATATATTTTTGCAACATTTTATAACTATATTTAATAATATCTGTGCTTACAACTTAATTCGCGTGATATTTGGAATAAGGATAGTTATTAGAATTTTTTTCTCTCATATTTTGCTCTTGGATATAAACTATTACCATACAAAATTTTATCAAAATCCGTGTAGTAGATTTTGCATGATTGACGAACAAATTAACATAGAGACAGAATGACAAATAAAAATTCTTAAAAACATGTTTTCTGTCTTCATTCTTCATCATTCTCACTCTTTAAAATATTTTCCATGTACAGAATTGACTATGTTACAGTTTGATTACTTGTATTATAGATAACCGTACTGATAACATTATTACACTCGTTCCGAAATTCCGCACGAGTTTCAAATAATTTTCGTGAACTCCTCGTAGTTATTTGCAATAATTGTCTCACATTTCGTTATCACGTTATTTATGTTTGTAAAACGGCATTTAAGTTACTAAAACTTATCAAGCGATGCTTCTGGCAATCTCACGATATCAATAGATTATGCATAATTGACGAACAAATTAACAACAGGCAAAACAACAAATACAAATTCTTAAAAACAGGTTCCCTGGCTTCATTCTTTACGCTAAACAAATCACTCTTTTAAAATATATTTTCCATGTACAGAATTGACTATGTTACAGTTTTATTATATGCATTATAGATAAACGTACTGATAACTTTATTACACTCGTTCCTAAGTTCCGGTTACATATCTTCCCGCTCTTGTACGCGTTTCAAATAATTTTCGTAAACTTCTCGTAGTTATTTGCAATAATTATCTCACATTTTGTTATCACGTTATTTATATTTATAAAACGTATTTTATATTACTAAAATGTATCAAGCAATGCTCCTGGCAATCTCACGATGTCAATCATATTTGTTCAAACAAATGAACTGTCATTTAGTGTCAATGTGTAGTAATTTACATTCTAATATGTAACAAAATACAAGAAATTATTACGAACAATCGAAAGATGATATTTTAGATTGAATTGATTCCTCGTCACTTGTTTTAATTCAACAGCCACAAAGCCTCAAAATAATATTTAAAAACGCTTCGAAGCTTTTCAATGAATTCGATAATCTTACATATCGCATTGTAACCTAGTAGAAAGCTATCCAACTCACTCTTCCACCGTCCAATCTCCCACGAACCTACGCTCATATCCAAACCCGATATTCCACTCTGATATTTTATTTTTCTACGCCGGAATATCTCCACAAAGGAAGACAATGCTGTCAAATATGTCTTGTAGCGGCGAAAAGTGAAGCGCTTCGCTGCGGACCGCTCTCGCTCGTCCTCACAGCATCCCACAAGGGATATTTACATATTCACAGGATCCATTCCCCTTTCCCTGGCTCCTTCCCTTGCTCGCGTTAGATTTAGAGCCGTGCCAATGGATTGTTTCTCTGCCGATAGAAAAATAAAATTTATTGGCGGCTTTCGGCGTCGGGCGCCTCTCTAGGTGTTATCCCCTCCTCGGCGTAATCTATTGCTTATTTATTCTGGGATAATCGAGATTTTAATGCATTCCGCGATATATACACGATCTATTTTATTTCACATATTTTGTGAGGTTACGCGCTCCGGGCGTAAAATATATATTTTTTTTATTGTAGATGTTTTTGAACGGTTTCTGCGTGTAATTTTTTTGTCTATTTGTATATACATATGTTTATGGTACAAATTTTGCACGAGTCGTGCTTATATAATCACTGTTAGAGGAAAGATATGGAGTATATGGACCAGCATACAGGGATCCAATGGGATATCAGTGTGGTCGAAAAAGACTTTGAAGATATCAATAATCACAGATTACCATTAAAACAAAGAATGCTTAATCGTGACATATTCTCTTGTCGATATTTTGAAGTTACAAATCTGATTTAAATTTTAACTCTCGCTATACAAATATAGTGAAATATACTTCCTTTCTCCTATGGAAATTGCTTTTGGTCACACATTTTTTTTTAATTATTGAACCATTACCTCGATAACCGCTAGAGCTTAAGTTTAGTATAGCTGCTACTTGAAAGAACGATGTCATAGTTTATTTCACCTGCATAGAGCGCGCCAAAATATGCTGCAGTGTTCATCTGTGTTTCATGCTCTCACACTGATCGACACAGTTATGTGAAATGCTGCTATCATAGTTATTTTTTCTGCTCCATTGACTGTTTCAGAAATGAGATTATGGAGTTACTTAATTGTACATGACTGATTACTAAATGAAATTTATTAAAATTTCTGTCTGTTTCTGTCTTATTAATTATTGTTCTATAACTATTTGTTTTCATGTTCCTCCACACGCCAAGCTCTTTGGGTAATTCTATAACATGGGCGTGGTTTTTTTAAGAAATCAATTTTAATGAATTTAATTGTTTTTTTACTAATTATAATTTTTTTAATCGTTCTTTATAATTAAAAAAGTTTTCAAAATTAATACAATCTTTTGCAGTCCACGTCGAAATGTATTAATTGAATTATTAGTTGAAGATGATTAGACGAGATTGCTCTTGCAGGGATAAGTCCACTGTGTATACAAATATTATAATAAAGACTAAATGAATAAATAAATAATTATTATAAATCTGAAAGTTGCCTTGTCTGACAGTTTGTCACCAAATAGCTCACAACCAAGCGATAGAATCGCTACCAAATTGTTCCCGTATGTAACTTGTATACTACGTCTTATGGTATTTATATAATCATGCTTTTATAAATAATAGAATTAGTACTACTACTTTACTAATAGAATTAGTACAGTAGTAGTAACTACTGTACTACTTTTAGAATTAGTACTACTAGTAGCTTCCCACATCGACACAACACGAAACAATTTGTTTAAATATTTGTTACTTGATCACACATAAACGGTTGTATAATTTTTTCTAAGAATCGATACAAATTTAATTTATAATTAAATTTAAAATATACACTACATTCTAATTTGATAAATAGCGTTAATCTGCTTTGCTACATTTACGTATCTACTTGATGATAAAAACTTAGCACAACAATATATCTATAAAAGAATAACGTGCATAGTAAATATATTCGAGATATTACGTCACGTATTTCGAGACTCCAAAACCTGTATATAAATTTCTCAACCATAAAGGAAAATCTACACAAACAAAGCCACGTCCCAACGATATTATTTTACCATATAAATTATTTTATTTTATTTATTACGATATAAAAATATTACATTATTACCATTACGATATAAAAATATAACATTACATAATACAACATAACGATATATCAATATAACATTACATAATGTAACATAACGATATAGCAATATAACATTACATAATATAACATAACGATATAGCAATGTAACAATACATAATATAACATAACGATACAGCAATATAACATTACATAATATAACGTAAAGATATAGCAATGTAACATTAACTCATAATTTTTAGGTCTCATAAATATTGGTCAACGTTTCATCACTAACCTCTTAGCCTTCAAATAATACAGTTTACAATTTGAAAATCGACCGTATCTTAGAGAATCAGAAGAAAAGGCACCACTATCACAATGACAATAAATATTTCAAATAATTCCGTATATATTATAACTTACAAATTCTATTGCACTTGAAAGTTGTATAGAATTATCAAGCAAAATGAACAAGGAAAATTCTAACAATATTATGCTTTAAACGAATAAACTTAAACCAAATTACTTCCAGGTCGTAGTACCGTTGCTCGAATGCACGCTATCCATTAACATTAGACATCGTATCTTAGAGGATATCTTAGAGGATTTGAAAATCAAAGGTCATATCTTAGAGGATGCAGAAGAAAAAGCACCACTATCACAATGACAATAATTACTTCAAGTAATTCTGTTTATATTAAAACTTACAAATTCTATTGCACTCAAAGTTGTTGAATTATAAAGCAAAAGAAACAAGGCAAATTCTAACAAGATTATGCTTTAAACGAATAAACTTAAACCAAAACGTCCGGGTCGTAGTACCGTTGCTCGAATGCACGCGATCCATTAACTTGCAGAAACATTAGACGTCGATTACGGAATCAATTTTACCCCCAAGATTAAAGTAATATTTGATATCACAGCGGTAATATGATACGATAAAGGCGATTAAACTCTCTATGCAAAACAATAAACGATGTCCAGTCATCTCTCAAATGTATCCGCACGCACAACTCTTCTCATTTAATCTCGAGACGCAATACTCGTCCTGGCGACCATCAGGTAACCTGACACCGGACACTATCGGACTCGCGATCGCCTCAGAACCGGTCGCAGGTTTTCTAAGCTGCCTGTTATCTCTAGCATCTGCAAAACGCTTCCCATCGAAGCAATGTATGGACCTTCCATTTTGACGTGACACTTAGTGTGTTGCCAGCAGTCATTTAAGGAATATTAATATGGTTATATAAACGTTAATTATTGATTAAAATTAAATGTTTGTTAATTAAATGTTTTGTACTTATGACCGAACTGAACTTGTTTACTTGTTAGTGTTGAAAATTTTTTTAGAGGTGTTTTGCGTAATTATGTAATCAAATTATTTATGGATCCCTAGTTGAGCTAAGAACATGAAACTTGACATTTGGATGATAAATTAACAGCAGATACCTGAAAAAATTACAGAAAATTACAAAAAATTACATTACACACATTACCAGTTTTTTACCGATTTAATACAAAATTAGGACAAGTCAAAACATGCTAAGTAAATACACCTCCGTTTCATTTTTTCTACGAAATCATCATTAGCGCAGCGATAAAGCATTTGAAACTGAGACTCAGAAATTAACAGGTTCGAATTCTGAAAATAATATCTTCTTTTCTTTAAACTAAAGTAATTTTATGTCACCAAAAATTCCTTCAGTCTAATTTCTGATGTTACGAAAGCCAAACATCGATTTCTCTTCGCCCCAGTCGTAAAAAAATATATTCTCATTTCAGGATAATCTCAGCAACATTTTCAGTTTCAAACGTTAACTATCAGGTCCAGGGAGCCGCATTGGTACTTTTGAAATTTGTAACATAGGTACTGACAAAATTATACAGTTAATTAAATTTGATTCTCCAGATGTTCCTATTTTTTTCTTGTGAAGCTAAACCTATGTACATCTTTATCGGAGGGGCGTTAACTGGGGTTACAATGTACAAAAATATGACACATTGAGTTGTATGACACATGTTGTTGTAATAAACTTAGAGTAATAAAATAATATGTCATTAGTTAAATCGTATAGTCAAAACTTACCAGTTTTTAACGATTCAATACAGCTATTGTAATATTAAATTCAGTTAAATTTCGCATGATTTATGCTATGTTCTGGTATAAAAAAAATAACCTAACAAAGTCGAAAGAAACTAACACCATCTGTCGAATATTGTTCGCACTACGTTTTATTATCGAAAAAGAAAAAGAATCATAGGACATTAACGACATCTATTTTTTAATTCTATAAACTTTAATAAATGAGACGAGGGAGCTCTATAATAAAAAGTTACGACACATGACTACCGGAACTCTAAAATTCAATTTATTTTATCATTTTTGTCTTTGTTATTTCCCGTACATCCTTGACTCCATACTATTATTTTACTAAGGCTTACAAGGTGTAGTTTTTAAAAAATTATGTCGAAAGATAGCAAAATTCAAATCAAATTTTTACACACAAGTGCCTAAAATTTCTGCCATCTATTGCAAATCTGTATTAACATGTAAAGCGGAAAAGCTTGTTTGTTTGTTTGTTCACGTTAATCTGTGGAAGCATATATTTTATTTTCAAAATTATATTTATGTTAAAAAATCTGTACCTTAAAAAAGATTATAAGGGACGTTATAAGTTACAAAGAAAGAGTAGTGATAAGAAATACAACAGAAGTTAGGAAACGCTACTAATGATGCAAGAGGGAAAGAGACAAGCCTGTTTATTGACTGAACATCCCGAGTACGCTCAACTCCTACGACCGATGTCGTATGGCGAACGGACCGGAGACGATTAGTAACCGCGGAGAGGGGACAGGAAGGGGCAGCATCATTCAGATAATTCCACGCGGGTAAAACCACAGGGACAGCTAGTATCCTATATTTAAATTAAAAAAATATAATATGATATTACGTAAACAGGTCGTTACATAGTAAACCGGTTAAAATTGAATTGTAATGGTTTAGAAATTACATGTGATATAAATATATTTTTTATTACCGTAACCTATCATGTCAAAATATTGTATAAACAAATTATCTTCCTACGCACATCATTTACTTCGATCACCATTATTAAAATCATCATCTTTTAAAAAAATATATGTATATATATATATATTTATATATATATATATATATATATATATATATATATATATATATATATAAATCTATTATTTCACAGTGTATACGACTTTAAACAATGTCGGTACCAAACCACCATATTGCGACTTGTACTTGTCCAAAATTAAATTTTTCCTTTTGTATGCATAAAAATGTTGCTCATAAAAAAATGTGAACCTCTGCACTTGAAAGTTATACTGAATTAACATAATCTTATATCTCTCCAACTTCAGTCACAAACATAAAAACCAATTAAGTTTTTAAGGCTCCGTACCTCAAAAGGAAAAAAAACCATTTTAGGATCACTTCGTTGTCAGTCTGTCGGTCTGTCAACACTCTTTTACTCAGGAATGCGTGGCAGTATCGAGTTGAAATTAATTTCAAATACTTAGGTATATGGTCCCTTAGACCTGTAAAAATATCAAGCTTCTAAATCAATACAATAAAAAGAACCCTAAACGGACCCTTTTGCCACATATTTTGACACTCGCAAATAAATCAAAACCTGTAGTGTACTTCCTGTTGACCTAAAATCATGATATTTGGCAAAAAGCAAGGTCTCACAGCAAAAATAAAGAAAAAATCGTTAATTTGTAGTTAAATAACATATAATACATTTTTTTTTAAATATGCGGCTTTGAAAAATATAGTAGGCAATACATTTCCGTTCTAAAAATTGAAAATTTTGTAAATAGTTTAATAGTGATATTATATACCATTAAATGTTTATAGATGCCTAAATGTGTACGAAACCCTCGTAGTGCGAGTTCCACTCTTGTTTGACAGGTTTTTATATATTAATTAATAACTATATTAATGAAGAGACGCACCTTTTCAAAAGTAAAGTTTAAATTTATTATACTTCATTAAGTTTAATCTACACATATTTTAAAAACAATTCAAGTTGACTATTTGCGATGACAGTTTCACATATTACGCTCATATTCTCAGCTGTAACAGCTAAGAATATGAGCATATAACAACTGAGAATCTGAGCATATAACAGCTGAGAATATGACCATATAACAATTAAGAATATGTGCATATAACAGCTGAGAATATGAACATGTAACAGCTGAGAATATGAGCAAATAACAGCTGAGAATATGCAATTATAGTTGGCATACATATTTGCGTCTAAGACTTGGTTACGTTAACGTCTAAGATTAGTTAGTAACGCACGACGATAAATTTAATGCATATTCGCTTTCAACAAACAGCTGATATCAAGTTACGATTATGCATTTTCGAAACACGAAACTGCGCTTCGCTTTGCGGTATAGAATTTACCAATGTCAAACCGCGTCGCCTCGAATGACGTGACGACGATCCGATCTCGATAAAGCGGCTTCAGATAAAAGTGATCTCGAGTCGAGTGGCGCGTATCTGCGTAATTTAGCGTCACGTAGACGCCGACCTTCAACCCGTAAACGCTACGTGACGTGACGACAAAATGCGCCGTAAACAAATCCGGCAATTACCGGCGAGACCGTTCAGACTATACGAATGCGCCGCCTCCTCATACCGCGTTTAATTTTCCGCAGCTCGTAACGGCGCGTGCGCCGTGCGGAATGCCTAATTGCAGCTCGGCGTCGAAGTTTTGATCGAAATTATTTTTTAATTACGCAAACGTTAATGGACGGACTTTTAATCGTCGAAACTTTTTAATTCCCGGCTTGTAAATTTACGGCGACTCCTGCCCAGATTGTAAAGCAGCCGAATATCAATTTAGACCCAGGGTACGTTTCGCGCGAGTTGGTGGCACAGTCCACCATTAACAGGAAGTGCGTGAGGTGTTTTAGAATAGTACCCCGTGTTAGGTATTAAGACGTTGAAAAAATCTATGCAAGAAATTACTGATTCGAGTCCTACGACAAGTATTTTTCATTTGTTTTCTGTGTTACAGATCGAATTTAATTTTTTTTAAATATTTCTTCTCAAAGTTAACCATAAGATCCGATATTAAAACGCTTTTGTTATTCGATCTATTTATTTCAACTCCTTGAATATGACAGAGATTACGGAAAAGATTATGAACTATATATAATTGTGATATAATTTACAAGCGCAGAATAATATAAGAAAGACGTAATAAAATTTAAAAACACAGCTTAAACTGTGCAAGGTAGAAAGAGGCCAGTTTATTTATTAACTAATCGTCCCAATTATTTCGGCTGATATACCGACCTTAAAGATCGACATCATTTGACAAACGGAGCGGAGGTGTCCAGTGTTCTCCAAACAGGATTTTAGAAATATCTGATTTAAAAATAATTAAACCTATAAATAACAGAATACCAAAGATAGTGTTATATAATAAGGAAATAAATATTATTATATAAATACGATATTAAATATTAAAACAAAACAAAAATGTCTTCGGCTGTAAGAAAGCATAAAACGATTTTCGCCCATTTTCCAAGAAAGTATAGTGTATTAGACAGCAAATAAATGTAACTTTTGAAATAATTTTTTGGCGTAAGAACCCTCAAAAGGCAACCCAGAAATTAAGCATATTAACTCACCTATATCTCAACCTAATCTCACATTGCTCATGCCCAAAAATATTTATTTGAAAATTGGAAAAGGAAAAACCCTTCTAAAATTATAATGTCCTCATTTATTCGTTTGTCACCTTCTGTTGTACAAATATTAATATCCAAAAATGTGAAACATATGTTAAGGAAATTGAATAAATATTGTATATAAGGATAGAGTCGAAATTCATAATATTTAAGGTAAATAATATATAATATAAATATTGTTTTTAAATATTCGATAATATAATAAATAAAATAATATAAATATTATTTTTAAATATTCGAACAGCTTACAAAGAATAATAAATCTGTAAAGTATAAAACCTGAAAGAAAAAATAACCAAAAATTTACATGTTTACGTAAAGGCAACCTCGTCTTGCAGAAAAAAGATCAAAATTTACAAAAAAATTAAATTTGCTAGATTTTAATGAGAATGATTTAATGTTTTTGATAAAGGCAATGATTTAAAAAAAAAGAAAATGTTTTTCTAACAAAGCGCTAGAAATGTCAAACGACACATCTTGGTGTGTTTACAAAATGTTCGTGCGCTACTCGATTGTACATATGTGTTTTTTTTTAAATCACGTTAATTAAGACCATTTACAATTCTTGTCGCACATTACGTGATCGTCAAAAAAACCGAAAAGAACCTTGTTTGGCTTCGCCATCATAAATTAAAATATCTGTACTTTGATGCAAAAAATATCGACATCGTTTTTGGGACAAAATATGGGTCTATATTTTTTTCAAACAGTATATATACTTTAGAACCCAAATTTTTATTAATGTTTGTATTTTTCTCTATATTAATAGACTAGACAGAGTTGCTTCACGCTACTGTAAATTATGAATCAAATTCACAATACCAGGCTTTCGAACTCAGTCAAGTCCATAAAAACTTTAAACAATTAAAGACAAATACTACTTTTATCACAAATATTAATAATATTTTACGTTATTAGTATAGTTTTCTAAATAATATTAACTTTTTAACCCAGTTTTTTATTCACGTTTTTATTTTTCTCTCTTTTAATGAAACGTCCAGAACTACGTGACATACTTTGCAATGTTTCTTTTTCTAACTGTGGAAATTATTTTTAAAACACTTAACAGTACATTAGAATGTCAAGTACACATAATATAGGAAGAAAATTAGGGCTTAATTTGTTAGCAAATGTAACTGTCCAAAGAAACGGAACTAGCCTCCCGCGGCGCCTTGTAGGTGCTTAAAAGCTTTTCGCAACGAAGATTCATTTTCTGAGAGTTCAATACTCCGAATCGAAAAACGCTGAAACTCAAAAGGTTTTTCATTTTAATTTTCGCTCGCTTAATTTCCAGACGATTACATTCCGCCCGGAAACTTTCCGGGAATCCTCGTCTCGCAGAATGTTAATTCAGTTTACAATATAATTAATTAATTCCTATCTACATTAAAATTATTCTACAAGATAACTGCTAATATTTATATATATAGCTTTACTAATATATAACACCGAAAAGTGTGAAAGTAAAAATGTAGATATCGTCTAGATTTATATTAGATACTAATTAAAGAGTACAGTAATTACTAGGTTCTGCACTGGAAAATTTCTAGATTCCGTGGCCTTTGAGTGCAGATTTGATTTGCAAATGTACAAGAACAATATCTCAAAAATACGAAGCTGTAAAAATACTTAACAATTTAATATAATTAACGAAATCCAATAGCAAAATAATCTAATCAAATACCAAAATAATTAACGGATTTAACGAAATCTTATACTAAAATAATCACAACTTCGGAATCGTTTGAGATATCGCTATGACAAAAAAAAAACAGATTAGTTCTAGGATTACTATTTTTAATTCATAGTTATAAAATTTATCTTTATAGCTGCAATACTTTTTTAGTTAAATCCTACAGACAGACCGTTAAATTTTTTTCGACATTTAATTCATTTTAATAATCAAATGTATAAACGGAAAAGTATTTAAAAGCTAAAAATTAGTAAACCACAAACAAACAGAAGATTTTCTATAAAATAATGGAATCTGTTCTATCATTCATAGTTTTTTATTTGTTTGTTTATTTGTTTGTATGTGCCGATATCTAGAATTTAAAAATTCTTTTTGTGTTAGAAAACTCATGTCTTGAGGATGATTATAAACCATATATTATTAAGCACCAATTCGTAGGAAGAGGGGTAGCGATAAAGTTGTTTTGTTTTTGTTTGTTTGTTCGCTCTAATCTCTAGAATCACAGGTATGATCTTGGATATTATTTTTGTGTTAGAGGATCTTGAGGATCTCCGGAGAAAGAGGGGCAGCGATAAAGCTGTTTTGTTTTTGTTTGTTTGTTCACTCTAATCTCTAGAATCACAAATTTTATTTTATAAATTATTTTGGTGTTAGAAAACGTATACTTTGAGGATCACCATAAACTATATATTATTACGCTATGGTTCATAAGAAGAGGGGCAGCGATAGAGCTGTTTTCTTTTTGTTTGTTTGTTCGCTCTAATCTCTAGAATTACAAGTCTGACCTTAGAAATTATTTTTGTGTTAGTAAGCCCATACTTTGGTAAAGATTATAAACTAATTTTATTATGCTGTAGTTTACAAAAGCAGAGCGATGATAATGAATATAAATCAAGGAACAATGTTTAAACTGTGTATTTATTAAACTTATCATAACAAATATTCTCGCCTACATACCAGCGCCCCCGACGATCGATGCGGCTTAAACTAGAAATAAACTATATTAATAAAAAAATTGCAGACACAGTACAATACATAAATAAATGGAATAAGATCTTCTTCTTTCTACCATATTTTTCATTATAGCATCTTTCACTATTCACCACGTTCATTCACTACCACATTTTACATTCTTACAGCTCCAGTTCACAGTTGCAACAAAGATTATATATTAACGTCATTTCTCATGTAGCCTTTTTTTATTCCACAACATTATACCAATTCATAAAATTGCCTTCAATTACCATAAGAAATTTCACAATCGCACAAAGGCAATTTCATTAAAAAATAAGCGCCATTAATGGAGGCCTCGAGCGAAGAATATCCGAGAATTAAATCGAAAAAGCAAACGATTTGGATTAATTGCAATACTGCAAAGATTAACCGGCTGCATAGACGGCGGCGTCCTCGGCGAAGCGCGGTCATGCGATGCAATGCAACTTCGAAATTGCATTCGCTTTGCAAATGAGGCGATTTGAATGCATCTTGCGAGATATTTTATATGGGAAACTTGACTCGCGCGATGCGAGATGTAGCGAGCGTTTTAGTCTACTTATATATCTTTGGCTGGTGCAACGGGTGTGATTGGGGGATGTACTAGTATAAGAGCAGCGTTCTTGGAGGCTGCGATGCATGCCAGTTTAGTATTGCATTTTGCAAGTTTAGATATTGTTGCATGTCATATTCGTCCTGAGCTTAAGTAAAGTGCAATTGTGTAAACTTATATGCGAGTGCTTCGATTGCATAACATTTAGTTGAGGATAATGCGTGTTTATGGTATCTGCCGAAGCGTTGAGACAATACGCTGATATCGCATCACCATATAAACAATTTCTAAACTTTCCTACACTACTTTTCGTTAAATTGTTATTAGACAACTTTACAAACGTCTTTTTGTGTTAACCGGTTATTTAAAAATATTGATATTTTTTTATAAATTTTGATATAAACGCAGTTTATTTCGGAATAAACGCAGTTTATCACAAATTGAAATTAGAATTGTTTTTTTGTTAGTAAATAAAATAACATACGTTAAACACTATGTATTTAACAAAAATATTAGTCGCTTGGGATTATTTTACATATAAAAAAAATTTATTCGGAAAACATTTCCATATGAACTACGTTTTTTAAATGAAATACTTGTTATAATGTTCTCGACTCAATTACCATTATTTGTAACATCAAACACTGAATGTGCAATACGAACATTAATTTACATATAAAAAAAACAAATTAAAAAAATGAAAAATTGAAACAAGCAAAAAACATTGCATAGAGGTTATAAAGTTTATATTTATAATATTTAACAGCCAATTGGCAACCACTTAATCATAGTAAGAGCACTTTTTAATTTTTTTTTTAATTAAATGATAACAATTTTAATACATCATTTTAATGTGTATTTTTTCCAATTAATAAAAATATCGGGAAATTTCCACTTATGCCAAAACTGGTTCATGCTTTTAAAGGCATATTTCCTTACATAGTGGAATTTCATTGATATATGACACTTTCCAGTATCCATCTATCGTTAATTTGTCTTCCATATTCCATCCTCCTTAGCCATTATCTACCGCAAAAGTATCGTCCTGCAGCTTTATTTTATACCACTCCTCTCAATTTTGAGCTTTTTCTACCCATTTCACCCCAGCTGTTCTTTTTATATCATCATACCAACGTATATTTAATCTTCCCTGTGGGCAATTTTCGCCCCACGGTCTCCATCCCAACTGCTTTGAACCACGAACCCTGCTTTTTGGCAACGTGGTCGGCCCATTGCCAGTTAAGCTTCGCAACACCTTGCTCTTTCGGTCTCTCAGCGTAACCCCTACCTTCCTTTCAATTGTCCTCTTAGCCACTCCGAGCGTAATGAGGATTGTTTTCTAAACACCCAGGTTTCAGCTCCAAGGTTAAGTACTGGTAGGATACACTAGTCATGTATGCAAGCTTTGTGTTCAGCCATAATTTTAATTTTAATTTTGGATTAGACTGTCCTTACTTATGCGCCGGTTTAGTTTATTTCGTTTGTTTGATTTTCTTTCTCCATAACAATCTTTCCCCACAACGTCAATTTGTATAAAGTATTTAAATGTATTTGACGTCCATTGAAATGAATATCATGATTTGAATTTCGGGCTACAGATGGCGTTGTTCATCTTCTGGTAAGACTTCCCTAAATAATATCAATTTTATTGCATATTTAGTATAAATTGCGTTTAATTCCAATAATTATTATAATTTTATCACCAGTTTACACAGAGTTCATAAGGAACATATATATATATATATATATATATATATATATATATATACACATATATATATATATATATATAGATATATATATATATATATATATATATACAATAAAATTAGTAATCACAAATAAATCAACCACAATGAAGAATTTTCGGTCCTAACTCATAATTGACCGCGTACACATTCTTTTTTAATTGCATTTGTTTAAAGATATTGTAATTAATATTATAATTAAAAATGAATATTAATATAAAATTGTTCATTTTTAAGACAATAACATATTTGCACACACTTCATCAAACATTCTCCGACTAAGTAAGGAATTCCAAACGGATCACACTCTCGACTACCGAAACGTTACAGGACAACTCTCACCCTACACCCCACGCGGCTCATTACTACCGCCCATCAACAGCCGGTGCACTTGCACGCGACAACTGGGCCGAAAGTGCCACGCGCCGTAAAGAACAATAAACTCGGAGGGCATCGAAAAAATACAATTCCAGTTTGGGCGGGCGGCGCGCGGCAAGCAATGCCTGCCGGCATTTAAATTTTATACGAGACGTTACGATGTCGTAAACGTGAAATTATATCGTATATTAACTCATCAAATTGTGAGTGCCACCGCCGAGCCGCCCGCGCGGGCGCGCCTTGCGCGAGAGCGCGCGACTCCGCGCCGCTGTAAATAATAAATTCCTTGTAAAAATTACATTTTTGTACGTGCCGCGAGGGGCGCCGCCGCCTCAGACGTTGTTGTATTAAGCATTATAAGAATTTATTTCGAGTCCTCCAGCCTCGAGGCGCCGCTAGCGAGAGTGTTACATAAATAACATATGATCACATCACTTGTTCGCAACGCGCGCGCCCGCCGCGCCGACTGTGCATGCCTAATGCCGCGTCCATATTTCATAGACGAGCCGCGTTTTCGCGCGAAACTTTCCTCTCTGCCGCCGGCGCCGATGCGTCACCCGCGAACATATAAAATTCCGTCACATCTCGTCCCGTCGGATGCGGAAAAATTGTTTTCCTTTCACCCCGCACCGAGATTAAAATATTGAATGCGACGCAGCGGCGCGAGGTGTGCCTGCGTTGCATTAAACGTTGATTCGCGTTTGGATTACCTGCTTCCTGCGTATAATCCACTATGTTTGTGTGAATAAGTAAAAAGAGGTACATTTCGAGTACCTTAGATGTGGTATTTAAGTTTTCCTCTGCGTCTTTCCGTATTCTGTATATTTGTCATTACACTTTCGATAATAAACCGTAAAGACCCACTTCTGAATTGAACAAAATAGAACAGAAGATGCGAACTGGCAAAATTTTGTTGAGAAAAGATTTGCGAGTTTGAGTCACGTCATAACCGTTACACGCTTTGGGTATACTCGGCTGTAGGCCGAGTATGGCCGAACAAGAAAAATATCGAATGTCCGAGTATAATTATTATTTGGGGTGGTAAAAAAACTGTGAGTTTGCATTAGGCAGCGTGACGCGTCTAGCGTATTTATTTTTTTAATTTACTCTATATATATTATTTACTTTTTAGAGTTTATATATACGACTTATCCGATCGATATGAAACTCAAAACCATCTGAACATCATAAGCTATAATGTCCGGACGAACATAGTTTATAATATATTTTTGGAATAAAATTGAACTATATAAATATTTTTAATATTGATTTGATTTCATAAACAAACTAAGCCATTTTAATTACATCAAAATAATAATTTAAAGAATTACACGTAACAATAAAATCTACGAAAAGTTTAAATTTTTCGTCAATCTATCAATCTCTATATTATGGCCAATCATAATATATTACCTACTATAAGAGTTTTTATATCAATCGATTTGGTCGTAAAATTTTGTATTTGACTAAAGCGCAAAATATGAACTAAACCATTAAGCGTACCGTTAATAAATTAAAGATAATAGTCATTAGATAAAAGAGCTATTATGACAAAATGCATTCAAGATCTCTCTGTGCAAACCCGGAACAGACAGCTAGTTGTGAAATATAGATATTGAATCCTAACAAATGACAAATAAATTAAAGTACGACTGACAGCCAACATACACATTGATACAATAAAGAACACGATACCTATAATATTTCTACATTTAACAGTCTTTATTATTTAAACAAACTTATTTTAGAAGCACTCAAAACAATTTTGATAACTCTACGAAACTTCTTTTCTATTGACATAACAAACTGTTTACGAATGAATATACAGTACTAACAGTTAATACAGTTTACTGCTATTTTACCAAAAAGCGACAGTACGTATATCGCAAACACAATTACATATTCCATTACCAAATTCGTTTGCTTTTCCACTATCTTTAATAAAAATTTTGAAACCATTCCAACACCGCCCGAACCTACCTCCTATCCTCGCCTAAAGCAATTCAATGACTCCATTTATCTCAAAAATAGCGGATGCAAGACGGGATGCTGCGGTGTAATTTGAATAGTCCGCAGCCGGCCGGCGGCCTCCTACCTGATGCCCGCATTCAATTACGCCGAGTGAATATCGCCAGTTATGCATTACAACAACTGCAATGAATTATTTATATCGATATTAATAAAAACATTGGTCTCCGCAAACATTTATGCCAGCCCAGCATCTCTGCTGCGAAGTTTATCTCGTCGTGGGGGATTATTAACTTACCCATTGTTAGTTCCGCTGCCAATGCTGTTTATGCAATCGATTTGTCTGTTTGGAAAACGTATATGTCTTCGAGTTAACTCCTACTATGATAGCGCTTATATAGACTGTTAGCATATTTCTTTTGGACTCAATCGCAATCACGTAATCCTTCACAGCAATTATTTTGTTTCCTATATTTGTTTATATCGTCATCAGTATTAGCCTATAAATAACCAATGCTGGACATAAACATTTCCTAAATAGGTGTACATCCAAACACGGTCCCACTCCTTCCACATCCAAAACTTCCCACTGACTTTTTTGAAGTCGTTAGTCGTTAGTCGTCGTCGCATCTAGATAGTGCAAGTGGTCTGAAGAGGCAATGAGCATACAATGGCTATCTGCCCATTGTCACTTCAGTTTGCTGACATTAAGTCTATATAGAATACTTTGGTTCTCCGGCAGACTTCCTACTGTAGGATTTTATACCACGGAGAAACTCCGTGCATAATTCTTTCCATTACACTCTTGAGGTTTGAGCACCCCGGGTCATTATGGTTAGAACGCATTGATAATAGACTTTCGTCTTTTAGTAACTACGGAATCGGCCTCATGAAGATCTGAAATTATTTCACAAACGCCTGCCCAGTCCAGTTGAACTCTTCTGTTAGCTTTTTTTATATTTACATTAAAATGTTTCAAGGTTACATCTTAGTAGTAATAATTGTTTTAGACTTTTTTCCAGGAATATTTCCCTCATTCACTTACTTCTTGTAATTATTTGCACTGGAAAGAAATATGGGCTGAGTGTATACATTTTCTTGACATAAAACGTCAAGAAAATAGTAAAAATATGTAATAAGAAAATCACATGTTTTCTTTTACACCATATTACTTCATTTTCTGATGAATAATTTTGTATTTTACTCATACATCCGCCAAACCCTAGTTGAGTATTTGTAGGAATTTTATAGATGATCAGAATCCATAACTAATATATACCAATTTCGAATGTTTGTATTTACACAATTCCTCACACTACTAGTGCCATCTTGTGTTCTCACAAAGAGTGTGATTGCACTTGAATTAAGTATAAAGCTGCGGGCCTTTTTAGTCAACGAAGGTGCTCTTTATGTAATTTTGACAACATTTCATTCTCTAATGATTTTCTCAGATAATTTTTAAAAAAACTGCAGGTTCTCTAAATCCATAGTGGAAATATTCAAAAATATTTTGATTAACCACCTAGTCAGCCAGCCACTTATTCACTTGCATGCGACAATTTATGTTTTGATTTCTAAAGCTAGCACGTACCATAAATTCAGTCAGTGTAAACTCGGGAACAAGTTTCTCCAATGTTTTAAATTCCACTTAATCCCATTTATTTCGAGAGGAAGTCAAGACAAAAAGCAAAGCTTCGATAACCTTTCTGAAATTCAACATACGCTTCTTATCTCTAAACACCTACATATACATTTTACGGAATGTAATTTTGTACCATAGTCATAATACTTCAGGATGTCTACGGACTCTGCATCATCAAACTAAGTTTTAAAATGAGCTGAGCGGTGACAACAAATTTTAAAAAAGTTGACAAAGTCCTATCGGCTTTATCACCTTTGTTGTTTAAATCTTGACAAGCAAATCAATAAAAGGTATACAACAATTAATTTACCAATAAATAGGTTAATTCAGAAGGAACGCCCTAGTTCTGGAGCTGATGATGACAGGAAATTAGTGGCTGTTGCTAAGAAATAAAAGTAAGGAGGCACACTGAATTTGTCTTTAAGAACAAGGGAATTTTACCCGACTACAGCAGTGGAAAAGTTATAAATTTCATATGCTATGTAGTACATACGTGAATAGTTTGTTCCTTCATACAATTTAACTACTAAAGTAATTCCAACAAATGAGGTGTCCTTACATTCGTCTTGATCCAGAGAGTATCCTAGAGTATATATATTGTTATGAATACACAGGCTATATGTATATTTATTTATGTGAATAACTTCATTACCTCTTACAGTCTAAACTACTAAAGTGATTACAACAAATGAAGTGTCCTTAGATTCGTCTTGCTTCAGAGAGTGTCCTATAGTATAAAATGTTATGGAATTCACAGGCTATGTTCGTATGTAAGTACATGTGCATGCTTGTTCTCTTGTACAAACTAAACTTCTAAAGTGATTTCAAAATAAGGTGTCCTTAGATTCATTTTGGTCTAAAGAGTGTCCTAGAGTAAATAATGGTATGAAAAATGAAGTGTTCTTCATTTTTCATAATATTATTATCGAATTATTACATAATTTATGAACAAATTCCTCGTGATTCAGATAGTGCCCTAATGTAAATAACATTATGAATTTCACAGGTTATGTACGTATGTGGGTTAGTTTGTTCCCTCGTATAAACTAAACCACTAAAGTTATTTCAACAAATGAGTTATCCTTAGATTCATCTTGATCCAGAGTGTTCTAGGGTATATAACGTTATGAATTTTACAGGTTATGTATGTATGTATGTGTAAAATTAAAAGTGGGTTCAACAAGTATATATAATTCTTTTGTATTATATACCTAAGTTATGTAATTTACGAATTTCACAAGCTATCTATGTAACTTTGTACTTTTCAGTTATTTTTTTCCGTAGCCTTTTAGTTTTCCACTTATTGCTATAGTGTAAAAAAATATTTGATAAAAATTGTAATATATGATAGGCTCTATAATCATTTTCATATAATAATTATGACCTAAAATGAACACGGGTAACGCCAGGTCCCAGACGCTAATGTATGTTTGAAGAATGGAAACCTTAAGGTCCGAAAAGGCTTCGATGAATTTTTTTTCTTTAGCAAATATCGATTAACTACATCGAAAATGATGAAGCTACCTTTTTTGATCACCTCAATTCATACTGTGTTAACGGCGACGTAACAAAACAGTATAACTTGAAATCTAAGTCAGTTATATGTTAATCTATCTTATACATTTTGTTCTTATCTTCAATTTTGTTCTTATCTTATGTTCAAGTGTACTTGTACTTATTTTCTTATTACTTCTACCTTTCTGCTATTACTCGACTTATTTTGTTATTTACTTCCTTCATTACTCTTCCCATGATCAACATTTTTGTGGTTGATTAATATATGTTTAAGTCAACTATATGTTGACTCAAACATATATTAAGTCTTAGACAGTCACAGAACAGTCACTCCGTTCTCTCTATCTCTCTCTCTCTCTCTTTCTGTCTCCCCCCCCCCTCTTTCTCGGCACCCAGCCGTATCAATCAACATACTTATTCAAAAACTATTTCAATCACGGATCCCGTCCGCCTAATGCCACGTCGCCATAAATCGGTAGGTGTCCCAAAATTGCAAACAATTATTATCTACTCGTTACGGATACCTGTCTCCTTCCCCATCCGCCGCGAAAGCCTCCACCGAACAAACTTCCGTTCAAAGCAGAGGTCCGACAACTTCGACGCGAACATAGTAATAGGTTTTACCGATTAATTAAAATACTTTCGGTTTACTTTAAAGCTTGCCTGCCAAAACAGCATTACGGCGAGAAAAGAAAGGTTCATAATTTCCATAGAGCCAGCGCCGTTCGGATGGCAACACCGCAGATTCCCGGGAGAGCGGGCGGGCGGGAACTGAACGAAAGTTGTGCGGCAAAAACCAATATCATTACGTTCTACCTGCCGGCGGGCGGGTTCGAGGTCCCGTAGGTGCGGGAAGGGGGCGTTCGCTCGTATATCAGGGTCTGGGCTGCATACGTGGTCGGCCGCGTCGTATCTTCGCGTGTTACGTGGGAAGAAAGATATGCTTACGCTTGGCGAAAGCTTTCGTGGTGGAGATACTCGTATGATGGTTTGGTAGATTGCGCGTCAATTATCTCGGACATATTTAAGTTGTGTAGTCTTGAAGAGAGATATCTGATTTTCTAAGATACAAAATTAAAGCTAAATATTATCTGCTTATCTGGTCTGTTTTTGATTATATAATCTAAGGGCCCTATATGGGCCTTATATTTTAAAACCTGAAGGCCTTGGATTTCTTAATGTAAAGACCCTGTGTCGTTTAAGGTTAAGGCCCTGTTGATACAGGTCCTTTACATTAAACTATCCGAATTAATTTATAGATTTGGTAATCTAAAGTCCTTATATTGCTTAATTTATAAGCTCAATATCACTTAACCGAACGATGCTCTATCGCTTAAAAAGTTATACTTTTTGAATATCTATATTACTTATTATATTAATATCGGTATGATAAATATTTTGAAACAATCGAGAAAATACAAGATATAATAAAAAACAGTATAAAACAATTTCTTGGCCTAAGTTTAACAAAATAATAGACACACTCTTGCGTCAAGGATGGGCGACACCGATAATAAATTTTGAGCGAGTAATTCTAGGATAATATCGATTTTGGATCCTATTTTTAGACTAAATGAATGAAAGACAAAATGAATGAAATCCTGTTTTAGACAAAATGACAAAATTAATGATATCCTGTTTTTAGACGAAATGGATGAAAGACAAAATGAATGAAAGACATGTCGTTGAAATGAATGCTGTTTTAGACGAAATGAATAAAAGACAAGTTGCGCACTCCACATCGTAATATATTTGAATGTTTCTAATATTTGTCACATTATGCTATTGTGTAAAATCTCAGTTCATTTGCACCAAATAACAAATATTCTAAAATCACATCTTATAGATCATATGCTCGTGATCTTTTTGTTTTTAAGTTTCCGTTCCTCAAAAAAATGGGACCCTAAAAACATGTCCGTGTGTCCTTCTTTGACAGCCATTTTCGTTTTTTCTATAAATTTATGTATCTTTAAAAACTTACCAAAAAATAGACAAAAGAAATATGTAGTCGTTTTTCTCGGAAACTGCTGACGCGCACAATAATAAAACATATTTTTATTTTTTATAAAATATATTATCTAAAATATTTTATTTATTGTGTCAAGTTATATACATACAATAATAAAACATCTTTTCGAATCTATAAAGCATATTATCTAACATATTTATTTTATTATTGTGTCAAGTTATACACATACAATAACGAAATATATTTTTGTATCTATAAAACTTATTATCTAACATGTTTTATTATTGTGTCAAGTTATATACATACAATAATAAAACATATTTTTGTATCTATAAAGGATATTATCTAACATGTTTTATTCTTGTGTCAAGTTATACACATACAATAATGAAACATATTTTTGTATCTATAAAACTTATTATCTAACATGTTTTATTATTGTGTCAAGTTATATATATACAATAATATTACATCTTTTTGTATCTATAAAGCATATTATCTAACATGTTTTATTCTTGTGTCAAGTTATACACATACAATAATGAAACATATTTTTGTATCTATAAAACTTATTATCTAACATGTTTTATTATTGTGTCAAGTTATATACATACAATAATATTACATCTTTTTGTATCTATAAAGCATATTATCTAACATGTTTTATTCTTGTGTCAAGTTATACACATACAATAATGAAACATATTTTTGTATCCATAAAACTTATTATCTAACATGTTTTATTATTGTGTCAAGTTATATACATACAATAATAAAACATCTTTTTGTATCTATAAAGGATATTATCTAACATGCTTTATTATTGTGTAAAGTTATATACATACAATAATCAAAAATATTTTTGTATTTACAAAACACATTATCTAACATGTTTTATTATTGTGTCAAGTTATATACATACAATAATAAAAAATATTTTTGTATTTACAAAACATATTATCTAACATGTTTTATTATTGTGTCAAGTTATATACATACAATAATAAAACATATTTTTGTATCTACAAAACGTATTATCTAACATGCTTTATTATTGTGTAAAGTTATATACATACAATAATAAAACATATTTTTGTATTTACAAAACATATTATGTAACATGTTTTATTATTGTGTCAAGTTATATATATACAATAATAAAACATATTAAACCACATATATCTTAATAGTTTAGTAAAATTTTATTTATAATTTTTTTACTTAATACCCGAAAAAAATGTTAAAATTTCATATATGTTGTGGGATATCGCTTAAAAGGTTTAGTTATAAGGGTGTTAGAAATATTATTTTCATAATCTAAAGTAGTAAACTATAAATGTGAGAAAACTTCCCCCCTATTTTTAAAACTACTGAACCTGAAATTACGAAAAAACAGGATTTTTGGGAATCTGGGGTTGTAGGAAAACTGTGACGAAAAATCTAAGTGTTGTAGTTTTTAGATATTCACGATAATATATATTTCCCCCTATTTAACTATATTAGATATTATTAATTAAAAGTTAAATATTAATAGTACTATTAATTAAAGTTCATATTAGTTAATAATAGGTCATGAATAAAGTAATTTCATTACAAACGAGGTATAAAACTCTCGATACGCGAACCAAACTCGCACTTGCTCGGTTTTAATACTTCGGGTTTATTTATATTTGATATTTCGGGTTTGATTTTTGAGAATTTTTTGTCCATCGGTTATATGATTAACAGGTACTATTCCAACGAAATAGTTCTTTATTTACACGAAATGTAATATTTCGAATATACATTCATTATTGGATATGTTTTAGCCGTATTGAATATATGTTTTGACCGTATTTTGAAAAAATGCGATAGAAATTTATAAATTCTTTGAATAAACTTCAAAGCCTTTACATATTACAAGATTGTTTCCAAACTATCCTAAATTAAACAGCTCACAAACCTCGATTATTATGACAAGGCTGTTTTGTCGTAACTGATAAAACATGAACTTAATTAAAACTTAACTACTCAACAGCGGCATTAAAGTAGTTTTAGTTTCCGACGTAACTTTCACAAACCTGAATTATATCTTAGAGCCATCATTATCTCGTAATCAAATTATCATTAAAAAGCGAACACAAACCGTTCATTCGGCGCTATCGTCGTCATATCATCTACATAGTCATTATTAAACCTCAAACCTTAACATCTTGTTAGACGCTTATTAATCAAGAAATTCTTAAATTAAATTTAATTAGAACTCATTCGATAATACGTTTTTATTCATCTATTCTTTCGCGCCATTTACTCTTTACCGCCGAGTTTATGTAACATAATAAAATAATGTACGATAACTCTTTGTCCTGATATAACGTTGACTTAATTATTCTCATAACTTATGTTTGGTATTTACAATTTATTGGAGTTTATTCCTTAAGAATCGATTGTCATAAATAGCGCTTCATATGAAGTTTAATAGTAAAATCAGAAGTTCAAAACGTTAAAAAACGATTTAACACTTTGTAAATTTGGATGTAGGAGGTAATCTCCGAAACTACTCATCCGATTTCAAAAAATGTTTTACCAATATTTTGAAAAAACCTTCAAGGTGGACATAGGTTGTATACCATCCATTAAAAACAATATCATATATTATAAAAAAGTTAAATTTTGTAAGTTTGATGTAGGAGGTAATCTCTCAAACTACTCATCCGATTTCAAAAATTATTTGACCAATATCTAGAAATACCTTCAGGATCGACATAAGTTGCATATTATCCGGTTAAAAATATTTTCATATATTATAAAAAAGTTAAATTTTGTACGTTTGTATGTAGGAGGTAATCTCCAAAACTACTTATCCGATTTCAAAAATTCTTTCACCAATATTTAGAAAGGACGTTCTTTATGGATATACATTGTATATTATCTCGTTAAAAAAGTTTTCACGGAGACCAGTTTTGCAACGTAAGTCGACTAAAAAATAGTCAAGTGAATGCGTTTCTTATGAACATGTTAGCAATAGTTTATTTTTCAATTAAAATCGTAAACTATGATGTTAGAAATCCATGTGAAAATCCGTCTAGTCATTTAGGCGTGAACGAGTAACAAACATCCAAACTTACTTTTTATGATATTAGTATTCAGGGCAAGCAATGGTCCGTGTATTATTCCATAACATGAACCATGTACACTACTGATTCCCTGCTTAATTTATATGCAAGTTTTGAAATATCGAAACACGTGAATACAAACACACTTTATATTATTACATATTTATATACCACGCGAACAATAGTCCATGTATTTTTCCATTACACGAACAATACATATACTTAATTTACTTTTGATTCATTGGTTGAATTTACATAAAAGTTTTGGGCTCTCGAAACACGTGAGGAAAATATGTGACTGAATTTAATATACGCAAATTTAAATTTTTTTTATTTTTAAAGAAATATATGAGTTCCATCTTAGAGGAAATATTCTATTTCTCGAGTTAAAAAGTAACCTATATATTAATTCGAATATTACCTCATATCCGATATACCTTTCATATGGTTTACTCATCACGAAACGTGTATATGTATATATATATATATATATATATATATATATATATATATATATATATTTGAAGTGATTTGTTTCCTGATTGGAGAATTACTAAGTAAGAAACAAATAAAAAAAATATTTCTAATATCTATTTTAAGATTCACCAAATTTATTCTTTCTTGTTTCTATTACCACACACGTTACTTTTTTTCTCCGTTTTTCTTTCATTGCACAAATTATTTAATTTCTCTGATAATGTATAAATATTTTATATTTAATGTTTAAATATTCGCTAATGCCTGTATATTATATTTAATACATCTATTTTCTGTTGATTTTAATCAATATCTGGCTCATGTACTCGTTGAAACTGACTAAATATTATTTAAAACAACGGAGTTAACACATCAAAGCACATTCTGAATAATAATATGGATGTTATTAATTTATTTGTTGGTACGATTTACAAAAATAATTTCATTCTACGTCTTGTTTTACGAAAACCTTTAATTAAAAAAAACCAAAACTTTATTTAAACTCTTTTTAATATTTAAAAACCAAATATCACTTACATATTTTCCACAAAATTTCCAGAACCATAAAGAAATGATATTTCTTTTGTGATTTAAATGTTCGCTAAGAAAGATTTTTTCGGAATTCAACCCCTAAAGTAGAAAATGAAAGTGAAAAATTGTAAGGGAATTTTAGATAACTAAATTTGCAAACATGAAAACTTTGTAGTCATACCCTTCGAATTAAAGAAAATCATATTTCATCGCTTTTCACAAAATCGTTAACCATAAAAAAATTTTTGAAAAAGAGAATAAAACAAAATATTAAGCAAAATAAACAAAAAACTGAACAAACCAAACCAAGCGCGGTCAGCTAGTAGTATAATAAAAAAAACACAAAATTGTTTTTAATGGATTCTAAGATAGTAACGATTTTTAAGATTGATTCAACTAATAGTTACTGCTGACTTTTAGTAGAATAGATTTATTTGAGTAGACTACTACTAATGTACTTTACATTAATTACCAAATAGTTACTGCTGACTTTTAGTAGAATAGATTTATTTGAGTAGACTGCTACTAATGTACTCTACATTAATTACCAAATAGTTACTGCTGACTTTTAGTAGAATAGATTTATTTGAGTAGACTACTACTAATGTACTCTACATTAATTACCAACGCATTCTCATCGTAAATTTTTATTCTTGTTCTCATAATTTAAATTATATACGCAGATACAGTGAAGTTCTATTTTAGATCTAAACAGTTGGTGTCGTTTTTAGATATAGAATTCTTTCAAAAAACGGAAAGCAAATAAGCGAGTTCTCCAAAAATTCTAAACCGACTAACTGACGTTTGGCATTGTTAAGAGGATGAACAAAATATCCAATATTTAAAAATACGGAAAATTTAAAAAATTAATATTTTATGAAAAAATAATTTTAAATATCGAGCACCTTCTCTAAAATTTATTAAGAGATAAAAATAACGTTAAAGATTATGTCAACTTTTAAAGAAAAAATTAGGTCAACTTTTGAATGATTCAGAACCGCGTCTCATCGAATTACTGAATGAAAAATTCATAATGAGAAACTAAGTTTGGATAAAAAAGAAATTTTCTTCTTCCGTTTAAAAAAAAAGGAAATATTCAATCTTTTACTCATTTTCAAAACACCATCTTTTTACTTTATATTCATGTATGTCTTCTCATTATAAACTTCCTTAAAAAACAACTCGCTGGCTTTTTCCATAACTGCTTCACACAATCACTTCAAATGCACTTAATTTACTTTATACAAACACTCTAAAAGACAACAATCTTAATAACTTTCATTCTTGTTTCAGCACCCGTACCCGTCAGAAGACCAAAAGAAGCAATTAGCACAGGACACAGGGTTAACGATACTTCAAGTTAATAATTGGTAAGTACTAATGCTAATATCAAGTACTATGCAAAATAAATACAAATAAAGATCAAGGTTCAGATATGGGTCGTAAACTCGACGAGTTAATCTCCGCGTCAAAAGCGACTGCAACTTCGCCGCGACCAGTTATAAGTTTAATCCATAAAATCGCTGATGTATTAAGTGCCCCTAGACAGTTTACTAATATATAGACACAGACGGGGCCCTAGCTTAGGTCGCAGTCGACAGGAGAGACATTCGGCAGTTAACTCGGTGAAATAATGCGACAAATGCACTTAAAATGAGGCAGTCGCCAGAATGCAACGGAGCTGCATTAAATGAGCGCAGTCGGCTCGCAAGTATTCCTGATTGCTCCACGGCGCTGGCTTATTAAAATTATCGTCTCTCGGGTACCCGTTGCTCTTTATTCGTACCACTATTTATACGCGGGACGCAGAGAAGGGCTGAATCAAATGAGCATGGCATTCATGCTAAGATGCTGCATTTAATATGATTGATGTTAAAGCCTTAATGGTACTGAATTTCGGAATTAAAAGTTTTTATTTGGTTTAAAATATTTATTAAATAAACCAGTGTCGACTTTTCGAGCGACAAATTCAAAGTCTTATTTTTAATTAGCCCTCACCGGTATGAAATAAGTTTGGAAATAGGCTAAGTTTCAAATTTATTTTTTAGCTTAGTGGTCTCATCCATCTTATGCGATTCAAATCTATGGACGAAATCCCGATTCAGTTGAATTAGAAATATTTCATATCAAGCATAAAATTGCAAAATTTGCGTCTATGAAAACTTGCTTCTTCCGTTGTTTCTACCAAAGAAATGGCAAAACAATTTACTTAAAAAAACCCTTTTCTGTAAAGAAATACACATTTACCTAGTAGAGGCTAGATCTTTATTTCATAGAGAAAACGTCCATATTCTTCTAACTATATACCCGTACCCTGCAGAAAATATCCTTAAACAGTGTAAGATATGTCTTGGTCTTAAAGAGAATACTTCGTTATCTTGTAAATAATATATTCCATAGAGAAAGAGTCTGTAAAGATACATCAAAATCTTGTAGAAATATCGCCTTTATGCATTGTAAATTAAGTATTACGGTCTACTTAATTAACCAGTTAAATTATCAGGATTAACTGAGCTTTTCATGATGTCGAGACAGTAACTTCAGGCATCCTTAACTTAGACGTATTCCTCAATTTTGCGCCAGTGCTTCCAATTTTTAGCCCTCTTTATAGAATCGTAAATGTTAGTGTCAAGAATAATGTGGGTCAGGTTAGACTAACGTGTTTGTCTTTTTCCGTGCCTTCGGGCCAGTACCCATTAACCCCTCCGGATTGTCACCACTTTTCTTAGTAATATTAAGGGAATATTTAGTCCTTTGACAATAAATGATTAAGAACTTTATTGTAATTTTTAATTCATTAAGGTTTGATTATTTGCGCTCTTCTGGATACCCGTTGCATTTTTCACCATCGCCATCCAGCACCATATCTTGAAACCATTAAAACTTTTGCTTTTGTATGCTCTTAGTATATGTATCTGATACACGGACACTAAGAGTTCACTCCAGGAAAATAAAAAAACAACAGTAAATTATGTGGATACAGTTTTAAACTCTGGTTATATGAGTTCAGATCTCCGTTTCATCATTTTTCTCTGTATTCCATAATTTAATTAATTATTTCAGAAAAGTTAAACTGACTCATATTCTATAAAACTTGTTTAGATTTAACTTATAATGAATTCTATTCAACTTGGCACCTTGATATCTTTGTATACCTATATTAATTTAAAAATGGTACTAAACTCTTGGCGCGGAGAAATATAAATACGCGAGCCGGCACGCATTCCGGAGTTCGCTTTTGAAAATGTCCTGCGCATGATTTGCTAATGCGTTGCTTTGCCAAGAAGGAAGACAGGATGAGAGCGTGTAACGTCTTGTTTTAAGATGCCGTGAAAAATGACGTTATTCTGTCTAATTAGGACCCGAACAGATGTTCGCCTTGCTTCCTGTTTACAGTTCTTGTTTGAGTTCTTTTATAATTAGATGGCAGTGGATAGGTTGCAATGAATGTTTGAGTGCGTCTTATTGTTTGCTCCGATCTTAGACTGTACGCTTGTGGTATATAATGGTTCTGAATATTTTTATTTACTTACAAGATATCACAGTCGAATTTTTTAACTTATACTAGCATCAAAGGCATATGCAAGTTATAAGAATTAGAGTATTACAAATAATTATTGATTTTTTTTGACATAAACAAACAAAAAGAAAGAAAACAAGAAAACAAACATGAAATATTGAAAATATTGACATATAAAAGAGGATTTCATATGCAACTTGTGAAAAGACACATTATTTGTACTTAAATATATTTGATTCCTATGCACAGAAGGAAAATAGAAACAGTTCTTGATATAATATTTCACTTCTTGTTCCGATAAAAAAACATTGAAATTGTTTTCATGTAATTAATGTGATTTGGTATTATGATAAATTATCAAGTTTTAAACTGTTTTTTTTAGATATTGAGATTTTCCTAAATTGTCAGTTGTAAGTATTTAGTATTTTGTCATCATCTCTGATCCATTGAAAGATGTTAATCTTTCTAAAGCCGAATTTAAATTTTTTTTTATTATGGAATAAATAAAAATAACTCAACTTGGTAAAGTAGAATGCTGATAATAAGCAACAAGTTTAATCTGTATTCTTCAAAATATTTTTTTAATTATAATATTATTTCGGCAGAACATTAGAAAGCAGTGCACAAGAAAAGAAAAGGCATTGGAATTTTTTTATTATCTTTTACAAAACCTTTTTTTTTTAATTAAAACATTGCACTTGCATTTCGGGATCTATACAGACGAAGTTGCAAAGTGTTATACTATTTTTTTTACCTTGCCATAAAATATCGATATTCATATGTATATATATATATATATATATATATATATATATATATATATATATACATACACATTTCAGAGAAATAAAGAAATTTAAACTCGGTTTATGATAAAAAATCAAAGTTACTCCTGAACATCTTTAAAATTGGACAGCAATGAGACAACAAAGAGAAAAAAACCAACAAAGAGACAGACATATATTATGCTTTACAAAATATAAATTCATAAAATTAAACTCGCATATTGCGATCGCCTTCAACAAATAACCATCAACAAATAATCACCATCATCAGAATAACCACCACCAATAAATAATCATATCTACATAAAATTCATTACACTTGGCAAATTATATTAAGCATTTTTAAAGCGATATACTCTGTTCACGCTCGGACAGTTGTTATGAGAAATATTTCCGTCAAGCTCCTCACTGGCGAACTAACAAATAATTTATTATCAAAACAGGAATGGTAGCTCCTCCGCCTTGGCACGCGAGGGCATGTCCAGGAGCTCTTCGTAAATCGTACGCGTCGGCAATGCATTATGTTTTGTTGATGTTATTATATTGCGAGGCAGCCGGTGTTGTCAAAACAAAAGGGGTCAGCGCGTTGTTGTTTTTGGAGTTTCGGGGTCACCTCGCTCAGGCACAAACGAGAAAAACCGACGATTTATACGAGCTTTGCGGAAGTGAAACTTCTTTTATTATGGAGCTGATTTTTTTAAGCGCAATAGAAGTGAAAAGCCTTGAAAATAAAAATATGTAAAATACAAAGGAAGACGGGCAAAAGTTATACAATATTTGGTTCCAGTATTAGAAGAATAAAAATGTCACTGTCAAATAAAGAAAAAAATGATTGCCAATCGGACAAAAAAGAAATCTTGTATTTTTTTATGAAGATTTAGGTTATTTTCTTTAACATTTGAAATTGCCATTTTTAAGGAACTATCCCATTTTATCCGGCGTATACAGAATATATCAATCCCTGAAGAGACAGGATTGTCAAAAAAGCAACTTAAAACTCGAAGAGAGCAAAACGAACGTCCGTTTTGACAACACAGAATAAACGTCAGTGTCAGTTAACATTTTATTTTTTAATAAATTAGGCAATGGCTACGTATTAAAAAAAGCTATTAATGTTGACTATTTTTTATAACCGTTTCAAAAAAGCTTTTTGATGTTTCGTTACATTTTTAAACCCATTTTTTTTCTTATTGACAATTCTTGATATATTAAAAGTGTAATATATGCGTGTTGATGAATACAGTTCTTTTGTTTTGTATTATGGTTGCGAATGTTTTTTTTTTTATTTAAATTATTTTTTTTTCTGTCTCTGTTGCGCTAGGGCCCTCGCCGGTCTTTTCTTTCGTACTATTATAAACATCAAATGCGTTTAGTGTGTTAATTTGGTTATAGAGAATAGACAGAAAAAAAGCAGTTTAAAGTTGCACAAATCAAGTTTTATAAAGTCGAGCGTGGTCAGTAACCGAATAGATTTTTGAGTTTATTTAGCCACGTTGTAAAAAAAATAAAATTGATAACTTTTCGTCATCGTTACTGTTACCGATAAATACAGTAAAGGCCGAACGTTGATAAAGCAAGACGAAAGAATGACTCTACGTTAAATACCTAATTCTGTAGATAATGTTTGTAGATCCGTACATCTACGCATTATATTTACCATGATTCTGTTACAAATTTTAGTATTTTTTAGAAATAAATAACGTTGGCACTAACAGTCATAATGATTCAATTACTAAGATGTGAATATAAACTAATTACTAAATTAAAAATATATACAATGAATAAAATAAATTTAAAATTTTACAGATAAGAAATATATATGTTCATTGCTTTTAACATATACCTCTTATTAAATTAAATAATTGAAAACTAAACATAATATTTGTTTTATCCTTTACTGATATTAATAATACTATACAATACGTGTCTAAAAAATAACTTTTCAAACGTGCAGTTTCTACAAATCACGAAATAAAATATTTTAATTGACCCTTTGTCTTTTAATTCCATAATCATTATATACTGATTTTCATGTCAATAAATTAGAGATAAACTAACAATTAAAAAAAGAAAAAAAACAAAGAGTTAAAAAATGCTAAAAAATAATTATTGCACATGCCTATCTCGATCCAATAATGATCTATACTCAAGTATAGCACTTGGCCGTGACACTTACAGGGGTTACAAAATACCTTGTCACAAAAATAGTCAAATTAGTCTGAATGGGTCAAGGTTTATAATTATATAAAATGATACCAGAAAAATGTCGTAAAAGGTTGAGACAAGAACAAAACAGAAATTTACTTTAGAGCATATGGCCTACATTAATCATACGTGACTTACCGGCGTTATACAAATAAATTGTACTAATTTCCGTAGTGTCAGAGCTTTACGGAAAGCTTTACGGAGCTTTTAAGCCATATTCATTATTTTATTTTTTCCATATTTCCACGGATCATTAACACATAACCTTCCGATCGAACAAGTATCGATCTCACCCCATCCACGCAACTCCAATCCCACATCTAACTCATCCCTCTGTTATTCTTTTTGCCTTTAGGGGCGAAACCTGAAGGGACAGTCACCATTAGCCGCCTTCACCCTGAAATTCCAGATTTATCCATTAAGCGAGCATTCAAGTAATGATTATTAATTATGTCCGGGAATCGAACCGCGGCCCCTCGCATCCGGTAATGGCGAATTACTCTTGATTTGATACACGGCGCGTCCGAGAGCTTGCTCAGCGCTATGCCTGCGCGAGATAGTGCCGGCGGCCATTAATCAATTGCAATAGGGTATATGATTATGTTGGGTCACGGTGTGTTGAGACTGCTAATAGTGAAAGAAAAATATGTTCATAGAAATCAGTATACAAAATCGAATAAAAATAAATTTTTAATTTGGAAAAATATACGATATGGAAAGGGTCAAAAAACATTTCTTTCGGTTATCGTGATTATTATAAGCTTTGCTCGGGGTATCTTTCGCGTGACATTTCTGTTAAGATGATAGGATTTGTCTCTAACCACAATAACACCATTGTAACATCTATGTATAAATAATGTTAAATCCTACGTATGTACATATGAAGGATTTAATAAATTTACCTTCTAATAAAGGTTGAGGTAATAAAATTTCATTCCAGAACAAAAACACCGAGTTTCATCCCACATAAATAACAAAAACACCGAGTTTCATCCCACATAAATAACAAAAACACCGAGTTTCATCCCACATAATAATTCTTTCTCGTATCGAATATATTTGGCGTTAATTTTATAGAAATTCATTATTCAGAATTAAATGAGACTACGTGATGTAGTATTATTTCTAATTTCTTTAAGTTCTTTACCACGACCTAGGTTTCGTCGTATTATCTATGCTAATTACCCACCTGAAGATGTAATACAACAAAAGCTAGGTCGTGGTAAAGAACTTAAAAAAAAATAGAAATAATACTACATCATGTAGTCTCATTTAATTTTGACTGTTTCTCGTAACAAAAGTAATCAATATGCTAGTTTGTATTATGAGATGAGTCTATGCTAATTTTTATGAAAATGTTTTATGCCCTTTAGATATGATTAAGTAACAAACATACACACATATTTTTAGTGGTAATAATGGCCTACGTGATTAAAGTTACTAGTAACACATAGCCTACTTGTTATTCTGATACATGAATTATATATATATATATATATATATATATATATATATATATATATATAATTTAGTAGCGATATATGGCTTGCTTGCTTTTGCCATAACACTATTGATGCTATACAACACCAGATGCATTACACCACCCCTGGGGCACTTGTAAATATAAAATTTCACCATAAACATTTTCTAAATTTTCAAATGATTTTTTTTAGACGGCTTTTTAAAACTAGGGCTAGCAGACCTAAGCAAATGAGTCAAAAATCTCAATATATTATTATAACTTTAGTCTGTGGTTTGTATAAATCCGCCACCTGACTAAAACACACAAATCACATGGATGGATATTTGATACAACAAGTTACACATTTATTTGACTCATGTACTTTAGTCTAGTAGTAGATTGAGGCAAACTAATGACTAAAGTCATAAAAGTATATTGGCATTTTTTTACTAAAGTGCTTAGGTCTGCCGACCCTTTTTCTATCATAATAGTCGAAAAGAAAATCTCACACCCCAGTCTAAAGAATGAGAAAATTCAAATTGTGGTTCTTCAACCCTTTCCACTACCTCTGCAGCGACACCGATGTGACATTTTACCCCGCGTTTTACATACCCTTATATTACTTCCGAAGTAAGTTAAAATTACTTAAAACGACCGAATAGTCATATTTATGTTTCAATAATATTTCAAGTATAACATTTTATAACTTACAAGTCAAAATATAACCCAAGTCATATTTATTTATTTTTAATGTTGCGTAATAACTAGTTAATTCTACTTTATCATAAAACGTTTCTCAAGTGTGAATTTAATATACAAGTTCGATAAATAATAATAAAAAATAGCACAAGACATTTTCTATCGCTGATTCCATTTACATAATTTTGTATAAATCTTCAATTTTTTAATAAAGTTTGAGCACCGTATTCTGCAATCGACATCCGAGCAGTCCTTTTAGTTTCAACTTGTGACTTTTACTAACAATTTTCACCCTTTTCATGCAGCGCGTCGATTCATACATACCAAAACTTGCTTCGGAAAAATGTACACAGCGTATAATATTCTACGAGAAAATTAAGTAAAAGAATCTTCTGGATTTAACGAGAGTTTTTAAGAAAATCAAATTTCTACTCTTTTTAATACTAGTTTAAAACAGCTTAAACTATATGTAACCAAATATGTGAACTTCATCGTTTAACACTTAATTTTAAAAATTGGATTAGGAGACACTCAAACAAAAATTTTGCTGTTCATAATTAGTGACCTAAATACTTAAACTATTTCTGAATAAATTTTATAAAAAAACGCCTACCTGAATAGTTCAAACCATTTCTGAACAAATTTATGAACTTAACCGTAACCTATATTTAATAAAAAAAAACGCATACCAACATAGCTTAAACTATTTGTGAACACATTTGTAGACTTAACAGTTCAACGTTTAATAAAAAAATGCACACCTAAAACATCTAAACTTTTCTGAACAAATATGTGAATTTAACCGTTAAATACTTAACTTAAAATGCATACCAGTTTAATATTCGGAACTGTATGGACTAAGCCACCGCCAAACCGATTACATAAGCACGGCTATCAGCTCGGAGCGAAGGCGGCGCCCAAAGCAAACACGGCCGCCGGTTAAATTAATTAAAATTCATTGCGCACAATCATAAATCGCGCCTTGCTCCTCATTGGCCCTACAACGTTAATAAGAGTAATCAAAATTATATCCAGATTTGACTGCTCGCGCGCGCGCGCCAGATACGCACAAATCAGATAATGGTACAAGTGTTTTAACTGTGTACATATTTGAGGGAAAACTCGGCGTAAATATTGGAGGTAAAGGGTTGACGTCGGAGGGGTATGACGGAGGGTCGCGTGTGTAAACAGGTGCCGGCTATCCCTCGCTGATTGCATTCCGCTATCAGGCGGGGCCCTCCCGCTCTCCGGAGAGTAATTCTCTGCGTAAATATTTTATTAGTGTCGGTGGCTCCTATCGCTCGCGCGTAGAGTGACTGCGAATAGATATATTATCCCGGTGGCCGATCGCGCCAGGCGGGCGGGTCGCCATCGATCGGGCGGCGCCCTGCGTAGCTAGCGCGCTCGCGTTCGCCCGCTAATTATAGCGCGCGAGACGCGTCTCACTGCACGCGTCGACAATAAGATGCAATTGTTACGAGCGTGCTATTCCTTGTTTATTACGCGCAACCCGTGTCACCCGGCATTGTATCGAAATGAGAGACGCTACGTACGAATGAATAAGTTTCGCTTGGTAGTAATTGCGCCGAGTTAAATCCAAATTTTAATATTCTTCGTGTCGCAGGAGCCCACTAAGTCCTTAATGGTCACATCCGTTGCGGCGGCGTGTGATGTTGGTAAATCGTGAAATAATTTGCCGTTTAGTCCTTTCATCTTAGCTCGTTTATGAGTTTGACGCGTCGTGATGGGCTTTGGAAATAGCTTTGATCAAAGGAACTAAATTATGATCTAGGGAATACTAAACTTCTGTGAGCTAAGATATTTATTCATTTAATTATGTCATTGCTCTATTCGATTATATGATCCAAGAGTCACAGAACTGGGAAACAGCAATCATTGCATACTAGGCGCAAGAAATAAATTTCACATTAATATTATAATAGAAGAACTGGTTAGTCACCCGGTTAAATAAGTACAATGTAGCAATGCACATCGCTGCTGAACGTAAATGGTGTAATCATTTATTACTATCGATTACCTTCAAATCTTAAAACACAGTCGCTAATTACATAAAAAAAAATTGATCAAAATTAAGCAAAAATTAAAACCCATCTGCACAGAAAGCGAACTAAAAAGTTATAAACAAGCCATATATTTATTATAAAGATGTTTTCAGTAATGAACCTAATTCGTAAGACTAACCAAACTAACACCTAAATTGTCCATCAACGAGTCCGAATTACATTTGTTTTCTGAATCAAGTATCGCCAAAGAAGTTAATAGTTTGAATAAATTAATCGTGATTAAGTGAATTTATTAGCAGAATGTGGGAAGCAAAATTGTGTTGCTTAAGCACTTTTCGTATGCACCAGTCGCTTGCGTGTTTTAAGTACCAATAGCTCCATCTATTAAATTTCAGAATGAACTAATTATACTTCCAATATTATAGTCGGAAAACCAATGTACTGAAACTACACGTTTTGGTAATGCATATACTATTATTTATATAAAATTAAACTGCGCGATCTGGCGGTTATTTTTTCAATATTATTTTTTTTTATTTTCTGCTTCCTTTACTACCAGCTAAATATGTTTTGAGTACGTGTAAGTCGTACAATAATTACAAAAGAAATGTTGTTTTTTTTTCAACTGAGTGCTGTTTTTATTGATAATTAAAATTATCATGTGTTTTTCTAGTGGGTCTATTATGATGAAACAATGCCTATTTATTACATTATCTGACTTCTCCTTTTAGAATCCATCAATAAAAATCTCATCAAAACCCCTTTAGTAGTCCTTGCGTGATACACGAATAAACAAACAGGTCCACAAACAAACAAACACATAAGAAAATCCAAAAACACTATTTTTATCCATTCATCTAAATATTTTTTGGTAAATATCTTCAATATATGGACAATTGGATATATCAATAGTTTTATTATATATATAGATAATATGAGAACCATTGGCAACGTAGATCTAATTTAGTAACGCCGAGTCGACGCAACCCAATGAGATTGATTGAGAATTCAATTGGTTCTCTAAACTCTACCAACTAACCAAAATCAGTCATATGCAATCGGAAGGTTACGCTATAATTTGAGAAAAATATATCTGATGACTCCCTTAACATGTCAAACGGATACACATTTGCCAGTTTATTTTCTACTTAAGTTACCTTCTTAATCTCCGACTTACAACCTCCCACGTACCATCTTTACGCCAAGTAGACTCCGCGCAAGCCAGACCGCGGTTCATAGCCCGACACATCGCTCACGCTCATCCCTACCGACCGCCAGACGTCTCGCCGCTCTCGCACACGTCCGTAAAGGCAATGTTTATGAAAGCCTCCCCCGCTCCTCGTAAACAGGCGCGTCGCGGGTAACGCGCTCGTAATCCCGAACCTACGGCGTCTGATTCGATTACAGCCGATAGCGACGACCTGGCGAATGTAAATTTGACGAGAACAAAATGTAATGAGATGGTCCTTTGCATTGTCGCTCAATTTGCCTCTTTTCCTTATCGGCTCCTTAACGGCGCCGTCAGGAGGCGGAGAGGCGGTTTTATGCGGCGTGTAACAGCGACGTATGCCGATTTACGGCGGATAATGCACGTGGGAACTTTTGAATTCGGCCGCGCCATTTTAAGGGAAAATCTCGGTTGGAGAAAGAACGTGGTGAGATCATGGTTTCGCTGTGCCGCTATTTTTAGCAATACGGGGGTTGGATGCGCGCATAGATAACATGGCGGTTGGATGCGCACATAGGTATTTTAAGAGACGTCGTTAAATGCTTACGGTTAAATGGAAAAAAATGATTTATTTATATTTCTCTAAGAAGTTTTTCAATTTCGTCTAACGAATGCTACAATGAGGCATGTCGTTAGACTGGTTTGTGGGGTATTACGTAACTCAGGTTATTATGTAAGCAATGAGGTTACTAATCAATTAATGCTGTCAAATGAGGAATGAATGACGATCATCTTTGCAATGATCACGGGTACATACTTGTGCATAATTGAATTGTATAATTGAATAATTATAATATCGAGATAATTACAAATTCACTTAAAAATACATTATTTGCAGTATTATTTTACTTTGACAACTAGCTCTTCTGCAGACATAATCTGCAATTCTCGTAGATAGAAACAGAAAATTAGAGTAATGTCACTCAATCTTCTATGTAAATTATACAAAATGATTGAAGAATTTGTTGGCTGTGGTTTTTGCAGTCATATGAAATTGAAACGCAATATAGCACGTGAAACTTAAAAATATAAGCGATAAAGACGTACTGAAAAAATAAATACATTTTCACAATTAAATGAAACTACGTGATGTAGTATTATTTCTACTACCTTTAATTTCTTTACCACGACCTAGGTTTCGTTGTATTACAACATCTTCAGGTGGGCCATTAGCAAAGATATGATCTTTGCTAATATTCCACCTGAAGATGTTGTAAGATCTTTGCTAATATCCCACCTGAAGATGTTGTAATACAACGAAACGTAGATCGTGGTAAAGAAATTAAAGAAAGTAGAAATAATACTACATCACATAGTTTCATTTAATTGTGAATAATGAATTTCTACAAAATTAAAGCCAAATAAATATATTCAATATTTGAAATACATTTTATTACAAAATTAGAAAATAAATAAAATTGATTCAAGCATTGTTAAAATTACGATCTCGGTAATTATGTAAAGGCATTGATGATTCGAATCTCAAAATATATTTTATAGATTTTATGACAGTTTGTGAGATATTTCGTGAAAAAAAGAAATAATAAAATAAATTTTATATTGGTTTTTTTTCACATTTGTAAATAATTAGTATATTTTAAGTTACTTTATATTTGATCAAAATTACTTTAAAAATAACTTTCGACAATTGACCTACCCATACGTCAAATTGTATTTAAAATAACTTCTCTGGATAAATTTCCCTTAAAAATATTTCTAATTGATTGCTGATTATCTAAAACAAGGGTCCTGACTCTAATATTTATATTTGTTAAAATGTCATGCGCCTTTTCATCCCGTTCTTTAATAAATCAACGCATTACAACACAATCAATTTTATATAACAACAACGTTTCTTAGACCATTATCCATCCATGGTGTATCTATGAAATCGAATAGGTAGATCACTAATTATATCATATCCCGAGGATGCGATTACGTAAAAAATATGTAATTATTGAAATAATTTTTTTTTTTTCGTATTTAAAAGAACGCCACATTTTTCTGTTAAATGAAATAATGGACACGATTAATAAGGGACCTTAAGATTTTTAAGATCTTAAAAAAATAATTGAGTATTGATGTACTCGTATATGAGCACAAATAATCTTAATAAAATTAATTTCCGTTAAAAGTAGTTTTGTATAAACTTTCTTACCTCCTTTCGCACATTACAGTACTTTACAAATTCCTTATTATCTTACATTCAGTCATATTTCTCAATGATTTATTTACACTACATTGTTTCTGTTTACTCCTATATTCATTCTAACTACAAGCAATAAATAAAAAGAAAATAAATCGTCCAAACACTTCAGTAACACCTCGCTACAGCACTCAACACAGTCCTGACAGCCGCAGTCTCCCGCTCCAAATCTGTGCTAAAAAAACGGCCCACCACTAATCCGTCCCGCGGCACGGCCCGTAACGGCGCTGTTACGCCGTTAGGCCGTTAGGGCAACGACGCAACGACCGTTAGAGACCGCCGCGCTAGTTGATTTCAACGGCTGAAGATGACGCCGTTTTGAGTTTTACGAGTCGACGCCCCGGGCGTTCTACGCGTCTACGCCGTAGCTGCTCGGTGCGGGGGTATATGTCGTAGTATTGTTCGTAAGGATTAAACTTAATTTGGGTGTTGTTTCATGTACAACATGTTTTACATACGGTTATTTGTCGATATTGTTACACTTCTGTCAACTAAAAACTGAAACGACGCTTAACCGCAACACTTAACTAAATGGCATTTTATTGTAATGTTTATTGTCCATTTTTCGAACTTTATCAAGATGAAATTATATTTGACTATTTTAGTACTACATATGAAGTATATATTACTTCTACTTCTACGCTGACCGGGAAAAAAGTCGGTAAGCAAGGCAATCGTATATTAAAACGCAGATTTCATTTATCACAATTTTGTAGCCAGAGTACTTAGACATTTGATCTTGGTGACTATGACCTGGGCTTACTGTGTATTTCAAGAATACCCTTTTTAAACTTTGTGGTATTTGTATTTTCTAGCAACTATAGCAAATATTAAATTTAAAAAAATCTTACATCATAACTATCAGTGCGTACGCCCAATTTTTTCATTCTTATTTAAAACTATTATGTTGTCAGTTTTTTGTAACTGTCTCAATGTCTACTTGTAACCGTCCTTAATTCTCGTTCTTTTATATATATTTAATACACGTAAGATAAGTATAGCTATAAACGAAATATAAATACATGAACTTTGGAATAGAGGAAAACGAAAAGATTACGTTAACATATTCTTGCGTTTACGAAGATATAATTATTTCTAAGTTTATTAATCTGAGATTGAAAACGAGATCAAAATTTCCTGCAGTTCTCTCCCTAAAATATTGACTACACTTCTAAACCTCAAATACGCAATTTAATTGCATGGTCCAATAATTCAAGTATTTGTTTCACTCCGAAATATTATATGTTGGCTTCAAAAAAAGTATTTTTTTTTCAAATACCACTCAGACATTAGAATATGTGGCAAAATTGCGCCCAAGACACATCCGGCACCCTGCGGCTGCCAAAAAAAGAAACAAAACGAAGTTTAATGATTCGCGCGCGCCGATTCCCTTCGCTGCGCGCTCGGCAGCGGAGACGGATGAGCGACCATTGGACCGGAAGGCCGATAGGCGGAAACAATCCGAACCGCGCCCGATCCGGGCGACTCGGACGCGCCACATCGCCCATAAATAAACGCTTCCTGACATTCTCTGCTGTCCCCCTCCTTTCTTCTCTATTACTTCAGTGCTTCCATTTTTGACCGACTTCCATTCGACCGGACGTACGTATGCGGAACGTCATTCAATGGCGACGCTCCCTCAAGCGGAAAAGACATTGCTGGCTCTCCAGTCTCCAGGACCAATTTTATTTGTAGGCGATTCTTGTCATTGTTCGAAAAAGCAAATCTCTGTATGAGGAAATCAATTTAACGAATTGCCTTTCTTGACCCTACAATCGAAAATTTACCAAACCTAGTTATGTGGAAAATATTTTAAAATAATATTTCTTACATTCTCTCAAACCCGTTTAAAACGTCCCATAAATACTGTTTGTTTTCACTGTACTGAACGTATTAGGAGTTAAGCAACGTTATGAATTCAAGTAATGTCATTCTTTTTGTTGATAGTAATCAGACATTAGAGACGCTCCTGATAGCGTTAAAATTTATATAACCATAATATTTCTATAAAAATCCATATTTGGAATAGACAAGACTCCCTTTTGTTCGCAGTTTCGTCAGCGTATATTTTCAATTGCGGTGCCAGAATTTACGTGCTGGTATTGGGTTCCTGAAATACGTAATGAACAGATATAACATACACGTTTTATCACATAATAATATAGAGATTTAATAGACACGTTGTGTCCTCTATTAGCATGTTGTAGTACTAAATTATTATTACTGAATAATTAAGTTTGAAGAATGTTAATCTATGTTAATATTTAATAGATTATGTCGCACCGGTGATATCGAATTTTTTCCTATACCAACGTCAGTAAAATATTTTATAAACATGATTGAACAATAACCATTCCAAAACTGTTCGCGGTATCAGTATACCACAATAATGGAGCCAGAGCTTTTATAGTATATTTATAGTAACATAAAGTACCCCTTATATGAACTCATGGCAATTTGTGACTTGGTTTCAAATTTATGAAGTAACAAACAAAATTGCTTTCACGTTTATAGCATCAACTAGCTGCACCCTTTAGTTTATCTTAATTATGGATCTAATTACTTTTAAATCAGATATTCTGAATTCTGTACAAAACCAACTCTTTATAAAACCAGCATAAGTCAAGGGATCGTAGTTACATCGGCGGGAATACCTGTGATAATCAGCCAGTAAACGTGTCGATCGCTATCTTCCTCAAAGTATGGACTTTCTAATACGGAAAGTATTTTTGAAATGTGGATCTAAAGTTTAAAACAAACAAATAAATTAATAAAATGGTTTTATTTATTAATATAAATAACATTTGTGGGGAGATATGGTCTCAAAAGACAGATATAGTCTTAAACGTAGTTCGTAGTGTGGGAACAGTCTATCAATCTAGCTGCCGTAAGCCAATACATCTAGTGGGATAATCAATATTTGATTGTTACAGCCTAAATTTGACAAATAATATAAGCAAAATATTAAAAATTATGTCAAACAATAATTAAAAAACTTAACTAAACTTTTACGGTTGACTGAAACCTCTTTACCTTTTTACAGTTGAACTGAAAGTTTTAACCTATTTCTCTGAACAAGTTTTTTGCCGAATACCATGAAATAATGGATAACGTTAGATTTTATTTATTCTTATAAAAAAATATACCTTTGCATGTCTTCTGGTGACAGATAGTCACCGACCTAACAAACGACATCGGCACTCTTGCGACTGCCGACTAAATCCTAAATACGCTTTCCATGTGTCAAATCTCAACATGTCACTGGCGTTTTCCAAACCTAACTTTTCCTAGCAACATCTCGTTTATTCCTTACTAGTGGAAATATCGCCTAATATCTGCCGAAAATGTTCAGGTTTTCCTTATGATTTCCTTACTACCCCGGTAGTTCTTGTTCAATAATTCAGGAGCAGTGTGCAATGCATTGTATCGTTGTATAAATGGAATAATTAGTCAAAAATTAGTCGAATTTGTAAAATATACAAAGTATCAAAGAATTTCTACAAACAAACAATTTCTAGTGCGATTTAGTCCAATGGTATGTTTAAAAATAAAGCGTTGTATTGCAACCTGAAGATGTTGCAATATAACGAAACCTAGGTCGTGGTAAAGAACTTAAAGAAAGTAAAAATAACACTGCATCACTTAGTTTCATATTATTGTGAATAATGAATTTCCACAAAATTAACGCCAAATAGATTCAATATTTAAAAAACAAAATGTTATTTAGTTTAACTAATTCCCTTAAACATATCATCCTTGAATTACAATTTTTATACTACATATTTTGAAGTATATTCTATGTAAAATATACATTAATTTAAAAAAAAATGCGTTTGACATTGTTTTGAAGCAGACAAAGCTAAAGATTCGAATTACACTTTTCCATTTTTCATCAGAAAAACTCGATGTACTCAAACGCTTTATCCCTTCATGGGCAAAGCAAACGGATTCAAAACACCATACACAAGTTGAAACCTTTTCTTTCTTGCCTCTACTCAAACAGATTCGAAACACCATAAACAAGTTGAAACCTCTTCTTTCTTGAATGACATCATTAATGCACTTACGTACGCAATACGGACATTAATAAACAAGAACTGAACCGGTACTGGGACCCCGCAGGCTCGCATCACGCAAACGCAACCGACCTACCTCCGCCGCCATAATACATTCACTTTTATATATTATTCAACTAATGCCTATTACCTTAATTGCTTTAATTTCGTGGCTACCATTTATACATATATACGAATGCGTATGTATATACCATTTATACATATATACGAATGCGTATGTATATACATGCATAGACATGTATAGATATTGGGACATCCATAGAAGAGAGTCACACAGGCAGTGAATGAAAGAAGATATGAATCATCTGTCTGGAATGTTGGATACCGCTTTGCGGATGTTATCCGTTTCGCAAGTTTGAATTTAAAAAATATTATTTTAGTTATTGAATATATTTGGCGTTAATTTTGTATAAATTCATTATTCACAATTAAATGAAACTACGTGATGTAGTATTATTTCTACTTTCTTTAATTTCTTTACCACTAAGTTATTCTACCAGTAATTTCTTTACTTTCTAAGTGATAAAGAAATTAAAGAAAGTAGAAATAATACTACATCACGTAGTTTCATTTAATTGTGTATTATTTTAGTATTAATCGTTTTTATTTAATTACGCTTCATATTGAAGTAGATTTTCCCCGTGGCTTCATCTGAATAGAATTTACATGCAGGTTTTGAACCGACAAGACATATGATTGTTAGATTTAATATATTATGCAACATACCCCATCTATAGTCATGTAGATGTACTAATTTTTTATTTTCGATTAAAATACACCGTGTTTCATCTTGCAGAAATTATGCTATTATTCTGGTTAAAAACTAGTATGTATTAATAGGAATCAATAAACATACGTATTTTAAGTTCCATAAAAATTTGTCTTGGTAAATACCATGTTATTGAGTGACAAACATACCAGCATATTTTTGATATTACACAAGTAACAAAATTGGTGAGTTTCTCTATCATACAAGCTGTGCGCATGCTAAAACTGATATTAATTTGTTATTTTATCGTAGGGTTATTTAGGTAACAAACAAACATAACAACATTACATTGTTTTGAACTTACGACTATATATCCGAGAAAATGCTCTCTCTAAGTTTGTAAGCTGAAAATTTTGAAATAATTCATTAATTCATCATAATCTTGTACACATGTACATATTGATAGACTACGGAACCGTTGGCGTCTGAGTTGTGCTCACATTTGACGGCTTCATTTTATAACTATCAAGCAATTTGTAAATACTTAGTCAACTCTCATGCTCGCCATGGATTCAGTAAGAATATAAAAACTAAACGGATCTTCTGAAAATTAAGTTGTCTCCATGAGGAGAATAGATTACTTTTCATATCACCAGCAAAGAACTGGAAATAAACGATTTCTTGATAAACGATTTTCTTCTTTTCAATTTCAACTTCATTTATTTTCTTTCGATTCCAATGGAGTTGAGATAACGTTAAGTCTTACGCTATCTCCTTCCATAACTTCTCCAGTTGTAGTCAAAATGCATCTAGAGCCGCATTAAAAGTATCAAATGTACGTCTGATATTTCATTAGTACTGACTGGTATAATTCCAGATAATACTATCCTAAATATTGTATTTATTATTAATTATTATATTAGATATACCACAGCGTAAGACAGCAAAAAGTAATGTTTATCTTCCCCAACCTCAGAGTAGCAATATTACATTCATCCACTTACAGTCGTTTGTTTAAAATAGAATGCAGTTTTGACAGGAACCACCTCGTTGAAGAGGGAGGTCATTAAGTCGGGTGGCGAGTTCCATAATGCTCACTTCGGTAGTCCACAGGCGAGGTAATGCTCGTAGTCTGTAGTCTGCAGCGGAATGGGTGGACGGGTGGCAGTTAATGAGGTCTGCGGTTGCACTTTGCAGGTGCTTGGCCAACTTGCCTAGGTGCCGGATATGCAACATTGCAGGCGTCGAGTTTTCGTCTTTCGTAGAATTTACGTTTTCACTTTGGGACACTATAATTGTTCTAACGCAAAATTCCACAAAAGCAACACCCTTATTTATCTATATATATAAACCTATGTATTTGATAAATTTTCCATCTTAAAAATATAACCACATATCAGAGCACCAATCTCAACTTAAATGGTTAGAGATTTGTGACCGGCGCCAACCACATCTTCTACATTTTGTTTATAATGGTCTTAATAATCCCGTCACACCTTCATACCTCCGGTCTAAATCCCAATATACAGCCCACGTTAAAAAACATTCTAAAAATAAGAGCACCCTTTTAATTCCTCAACATGGAAATCCATTATATGGAGAACATTTTACTGTACAAGATACTATATTATGAAATGAACTGAAAACAAATATACGAAATGCACCTTTATTTTATGTGTTTAAAAGTCCTCTAAAATTTCATTACAAATAGTAATCTCCAGATTGAAACACCATCTATACCCTATCCTAATCCCTTCACTACCCCTAACGTGACAAAGTTTTGTTGGGTATTAAATAAGCTAAGATTAACTATACAAATTCTGCAAAGAGCCGTAAGACAATTTTATGGAATCGCCAGAAATTACGTTAATATTTTAGAGGCAAATTTCGAAAAAAAAATTAGTAAAACAAATTTAGAATCTCCTTAAAAAAATTAAAATTCTGTTTTGAAACGACATTTCTCACTGATTCAGAATTTTTTGAACTCCAATATTATCGAATCGGTTGAACTAAAATGGGAAAATTAGTATTTTCCTTTATAAATCAGAAAAAAATTATTTCAGTCTTTTCAATTACTGTCACAAATAACGCATCTTGTGTCGATAATTTAAAAATACGTATTATTTGACAAAAGAATCGAGAAAAAAAGTACCTGCATTTATACACAGTAATTATACCTAGCGTAATTTTAAAGGCCTTTAACCTTGAATGAAATTATCATTTTCTTCCCTTTACGAAATCCCTGCATAAAATGCATATTTTAGAACCTTTTTTCTCCACAACATAAAAAATGCATCGAATAATTAATGCAACAAGATCTAAACTACATTTCCGTACTTCCGCCATGACGACATCATAATCCCACCTACAGTAATTAAAATCAATTACGTTCGACCAACTAATTAAATACAGAGCAAAACGGCACACTCGTTTGCATAATCGCAAAGCCTCCCAATCGCGCCGACCCGCTAACGACCTCAGATCTTCATTCTGACCTCCGGTCGACACTTAAGGAGGACGTAAAAATGCACTTACCCGACACTCGCAAGTGTCGTTACAGGACATCGCGCGCCCTTCACCCCGAGTAATGTTATACAGAGATAAGATCGCACGGATGAGTTCCGGGGCCCTCTGCTTCGAGGACGGACACCTAGTAGCCGTTTAGAGGTACGAGTCGCTGAACGATCGTGTTGAAGTTTAATTCTGGACTTTGGGGCGGGGCTGATGAGTGCAATCGATTGTAATTTCTTAGGAATTAAGTGTTGGGGCGGCGATTGGTGGTTTAAGTTAATAATTTGCGTGAAATGTTCTCTTATAAAATTATAAGATTAAACCATATTAGAAGCAAGTAAAAGAGCTTAGATTCTTAGTGTTATTGTTGTTATTAGTATAATAAAAATAACGAGCTTGTTTGATATAATCTTAAGAATTGTTAAATCAAATTAGGAAGTTATTTCATCGTGGGAATGATTTTTCTTTCCGAAATAACACAGCATATATAACACAGCATATATATTTCCGAAATAACACAGCATATATAAAACAGCATATATATTACCGAAATAACCAGTCATGACCGACCTTTAAAAGGGACTGTTATAATTGAAATCATTAAAGCCTATTGATACAAGTTTTGTCCATTGTAGTAAACTGTCTTATATACTACATAATCGCAAAATATGCAAAAGTGTTAAAAAATCAGAAAAATGCTAAAAGTTGGATCAACATATATTCATATCGAAAACCTTACAAGTTACAAACTCGGCATATCATTAAAAGTTTACAAATAAAAACACTAAAACAGTGGAGTACTAATAATACCAAAAGAGAACTTAATTTTTTCGCACATCTGTTTTTTTGCATTTTGAAGGTTTTTTTTTAAATTTTGTTATTATTGCTGAAAGATATGTATATTAAACCTAATCTTACCTATACAACGTCTAATGCTAACTTTAAAAAAATAAGCTTTAAGCTCTACGCAGCTCAGCGCCATCTACGACGGAATGCCGTGCGTAGAGCGAACAGTAGCTACACGGCGTATAGCGAACAACAGTCCATCCGCATCGCCGCTTGCCGAATAATAAATAAGGCTCCAGTCCAGGCGGCCCGCCGCGCCCATTCCGCTGCCTGTTTACGATTGCTAAGAGGCCGATTTTCCGCCGCCCACGCCTATTGCGTGTTCTGGTTTCACGTCTCACCCTCGCGGGGGACTCTACGTTTTTATTTCCGGCCGCACGTCCGTGACCGCTCTCATTTTGCCTCGGAGGCCTATCATGCTGCAATTTGGACCCCGCTCGCTCACTCTATAAATATTGCATCGGACGGACTTTTCTTTGCCGAGGCGTTTATGTATGGTTTTGGGGTTTGCGAGGATGAATAATATATCACGGGCGGCGGCCAGGTCACGCTCCGTTGTTAAGTAACTATGAAGTAATTACAGGGGTAAGTCGAGCCATTCAGGTGGATGATAATTGCAACACTAATTTTAATCCATCTTTTCGTTCGCGCCATCTACCGCAGAGGTGAATTAGCCAGCGACGACCGAGCGTCGTCATAAAATCAGTTCTCTCCGTCACGAGGAACACGACGTACGTATAATATCAAGCCTCGTTTCAATAGTATTGTTATCAATTATCAAGTTACTCCTAATTTCCATGACGAATCTTTTCTTTTTACAATAATAAAACTAACCAAAAAAAAACAAATTTAACTCTAAGATTATTAATTTCATCATACCATGCACTAATGTCTCTATGACTTTGATATTGTTTATTTTATGTCAACAGTTAGCTTATTATTTGATATCAATAATACAAATACGTTCTATGAATAAAATTGAAGGTTATAAAACCACAATCTTGCATGCAAATGATAAGTATGACTCCAATGGGTACAACTATACAAGATTGCGAAAATGTTGTACGACAATAAATTTCATAAAATTTGTTTAGATTCTAGTTTGTTTATAAACAAACCATTTCATTAATTAATGTTTACAATAATGCTTAATAGCATATTTTTTGTCAATTTTAAGTACATTCGATTAAAAATAACGAAAGTAAAGTGTTTTTAAAAACACTTTGTAACAAGCTGTCTGTGTTTGGTTGTGGGAATTAACTTTTGCTCAAAAATGAGTGACAAAGATGAGCTTAAAGATGAAAAGCTTACATATAAAATTAAAGAGAAAATTGCTTTCATAACGCTTAGTGGAAAAAGACATGCATGGCCTTGCATTTTTCTTGACACTATTCTCTCCTGATATACATATTTCTTTACTTTCAAATCTTATTCATTCTTTTAACTACAGATTTTTGTTTTCACTAGAATTTTCTTTTAATATTTATCACATAATCAAATTAGGTTTATCCCACCACAATTAAAACATCAATACTCTTACTTTTACACGATATTAAAACATTAATATGCTTACTTTTTTAACACTATACCTAATTGATAAAACAAAATTTAAAATGTAATATAAATACTAAAGTTCTTTCTTTATCTCTTTCTTTTCTTGATCTTTCTTATTGAGTATCTCTTTCTTTTCTTGATCTTTCTTATTGAGTATCTCTTTCTTTTCTTGATCTTTCTTATTGAGTATCTCTTTCTTTTCTTGATATTTCTTATTGAGTATCTCTTTCTTTTCTTGATCTTTCTTATTGAGTATCTCTTTCTTTTCTTGATATTTCTTATTGAGTATCTCTTTCTTTTCTTGATCTTTCTTATTGAGTATCTCTTTCTTTTCTTGATATTTCTTATTGAGTATCTCTTTCTTTTCTTGATATTTCTTATTGAGTATCTCTTTCTTTTCTTGATCTTTCTTATGTATCTCTTTCTTTTCTTGATCTTTCTTATTGAGTATCTCTTTCTTTTCTTGATCTTTCTTATTGAGGATTGGGATCACAGGGTTTATTTGATCAGATAATCGGTCTCCACTCTCACTTTTTTAAGTTTTAATTCAATCTGGCTTCTTCCTCTTAGTCGGATCATTGAATTGGCAATCGATTTCGTATTCAAATTTATCAACAATGACTAATTCTTTAAGATTCTTTGCTCCTTTTCACATTGTGCATTTATGCGTTTGGCCGTCAATAGTATCCTTAGCGTTTCCTCCAAGTTTTCTTCTAGAACCAATGCCTTGGCATTGGTTCTAGAAGAAAAATATTTCCAAATCCTCGTATTGACTATATCTTCACTTCATATAAGAAAATGGGAAAAATCAGATCTCTTACTAGCCAAACATTGGTTCTGTAACTTATGCATCAGTTCTTTCTGTTTTACTGGAGACGTGTTGTTTCGGTGTTTAGCCGCAGCTTTTGCAATAATTTAAAGCAATTAAACTCTTTTGTTTACTAATATATTGCACTTGTTATTAATGTGTTAAATTGAGACGTATTTTTCGACCCAAAAGTATAAATCGTATTTAGCGTTATGTACAATCTCATTCCAAAGCAGCATCCAAACACGCAATGGGGGCCAAAAATAATGAATTATCTCTCACCAGTTTTTCTACCCATATTATATTGCTTGAATATACCGTATCTATACTATACGTTTCGATCAAAAACATGGCTAGAGAATGTACTTCTATAACTATCTCGCAAATTTCATACTGCAAAATTCGTTCGGCGGCAAATCCGTACTGAGTCCACTGGCGCTACAGTACGTTGTAAATCTGCTCTGCGAAATTTGAGTTAATAAATAATAATGGTCTACGTCACTATCCGGTGGCTGTAATGAATAGGGAGGCTGGCTCCGTACATCGTTTTCCTATTAGCCGATCTCGTCACCGCACCGGGCCCTCGAAATGCTGGTCGACTCTCCGTCGTGCTCCGACTCCGTGTATGTTTGCGTAAAAGCGATCTCGTTGGAAGGCCGTGAAAAAGGTCATTTTTTCTAGCTGTTTCTAGCCTAGATGCTATCTGGAGCGATTTCAGTATGTTCTATCTACTTGTTCTCTTTTACGTTACATTTGCTTGTGCTTCGTAGACTCGTTTTATGTATATCTTCGAATTGAATCGTAAATTAAATATTTTACATTTACAGAACTAGCGGCGTGTTGATATTACAGTAAATCATAGTAAATAACCTAAACTTTTGTATAATCAGCAATAGCGTATCTTCCAAGTGTGCTTATCTTTAAGCCGGCTTTGGAACCAGATGTTAAAGCATATTTTTCAAATTCGAGTCAAATGGACAGCGGTACCTTAAAATTGCAAAAAATAATCTCATTTAAATAAATTGTATGTTATAGTAAATCAAATATGTGAACATGTAACAAGTGACCCAGTCACTAAAATTAATTCCTACTTATTCGTTTATTATATCATTTTATTGTAACAGGCTTCACACCTTCCAAAATCAGCTTAAACACAGTTTAATTATTATTTTCAATATAGTCTTGCCATCAATAGTAACGCTACAACCCATTGTGGGTCTTAGCTATATAAAGAAGTTTTCTTCCAGCCTGCTCTTCTTCCTGCTAAGATTTTCCAATTCTTGATTTAAATTGTTTCAAAGACATTTTCTACACAACCTTTTTTGATCTACTCCGTTTAAAACTTCTGTGTTGTGAACGGCGTAGACCAAAATAGTTGTGCTGTCTCCTGATACATCCTTCCTGTTCTGCTTGGTTTTATAAACGTAATTAGGCCTCAATTTTCAAAAAGTTTGGTTGATTTAAAATGTTATTATCAAATGAACCACCGGAAATACTTCTTAATATAATTCTTTCTAAGAGTGCAAGTATTTTTTCTTCCTTTTCCTTAGTATTAATTTAAAATAGTTTAAGTATACATGTATAGTTTAATCAAAACCGAGAGGCCACTAAATGCTGACGTCATTAAAACTTACGTCATCGCTCACTCTTAACACTAATAATACAATTTTAATCCTTAAGTTTACGTATGATGTGACAATGATGCCTATATACTCAGCTATAGGTCATATAGCTATAGCTCAGTTTTTGTAATTTACTCGATCTATGACGTCGAATTATTAAGTCCCATTTAAGCTGGTAAATTATTTTGTACCATTTGTATTCAATATAAAATTCGAACTGCAATCATTTGAGTATTTACGAAATTATAAGCGTATTCAAAAAATTATACATGGATCATAAAATGGATCGAGCTGACATTAGGAGACGAAATTAAAAACTAGCAATTTTCTCTCTGGCTAGATATCGCTCTGGCTACAAGTTTAATCACACTGAAATAAAAGTCATCTTAATATAAAATGATAAGCGTATTTAAAAAATTCTATATAGGTCATAAAGTGGATCGATCTAACGTTAGTCGACGAAATTAAAAACTAGCATTTCTCTCTCTGGCTAGATATCACTCTGACTATAAGTTTAATCACACTGAAATAAAAGTTATCTTAATAGAAAATGATAAGTGTATTTAAACAATTCTATATAGATCATAAAGTGGATTGATCTAACGTTAGTCGACGAAATTAAAAACTAGCATTTCTCTCTCTCTGGCTAGATATCACTCTGACTATAAGTTTAATCACACTGAAATAAAAGTCATCATGATAGAAAATGATAAGTGTATTTAAAAAATTCTGTATAAAAAATTGTATATAGATCATAAAGTGTCGATCATAAAGTGTCGTATAGATCATAAAGATCAAAAATTCTATATAGATCATAGAGTGATCGCATTCGAAAACTAGCATTTCTCTCTCTAGATATAGCCCTGACTACAAGTTTAATCACCCTGAAATAAAAGTCGTCTTAAGTTTAGTAAAACGAAAGGATTCTGGCAATATCTAAGTCCAATTGAGCAATTTTTTCTATAGATCTGGTGCCTCATATGCTATTCAAAATAGCGTAACACGTCATAAAACGGTTATAAGCAGGCCATTACTGTTGCGCTTTTTACAATTGTTATTACGCGCGGCAATTAGTTGGACGGGGCCCCAGTTAATCTCGCACACGACACTCGTCGTTCGGGGGAGACGGTTGGGGGCGCGGGCGGAGCCCGGGGCCCCGGCGCACCTGATGCCCGCCTGCCTCCGTCTTTAATTACTTACACAGTTGCACACGCTACTGATTTATTGTTTCAAACATTCTGCCGGTCGCGAAACGCGCCGCCGCTGCTGGCAGACTTCTAGGGAAAAGAAATTAAAATTATTATGAAGTTTAAATAACACCAGTGCGCTGGGAAGACTCGGGAGCTTAGTTTGGGCCGAGCGTTTGGAAAGGTAGCTTGGGATGTCACGAAATGGAAGATGGTTAAAGAAAATCAAAAGAAAATGAATGGGGAAAATATAATATCGCTTTAGTATTAGTTGGATATAGGGTCTAGGTTTTCTAGGTTTACTGGGTTTTCTAGGTTTTTTCTAGATTAGGTTTTTAAATATCAATAATTGTATTTCGATTAATTTTTCAAAAAATAATTTGGAATCATCCAAAAATACCAATATCATTGTGTACCATATCATCATTACGTATACGATAATTTTATTCACAAGTGTAAATGAAAGAAATACTTAATAGGACGATTATTTTAATTAAAAGAAACCAAATCGGCATCTACGGGAAACGTAGGAAACCGCATAATATATAACTTTTTAATTCATAATAGATCAGTTTCAAGATTTATTAAAAGCTACAATCTATTAATTCTATCTATATCATTTTGATCAAAGATAACAAAATATTATTGATAGATAAATGTATACCAGATTACGCTGCAATCCATTAATTCCATCTACCTTGCTTTGTTCAGATAAACGAAGTATTATAGATAGACACAAGTAGACCGGATTAACCCGAAATCCCTTAATTCTATCTATCTCACTTTAATCGCAAATAACAAAATATTGTTGATAGTCAAAAGTGGACCAGATTACGTTGCGATCCCTTAATTCAACCTCGATTTTTTCAGGTAAACGAAATATTATAGATAGACAAAAGTAGACCAAATTACTCAGAAATCCCTTAATTTTATCTATCTCTTTTTAATCAGAAATAAAATATTATTCATACAAAAAAGTGGACCAGATTACGCTGCAATCCATTAATTCTATGTAATACGCTTTGTTCAAGTAAGCGAAATATTATAGATAGGCAAATGTCGACCAGATTACCCCACAATCCGTTAATTCTATCTACCTCACTTTGATCAGAGATAACAAAATATTATAGATAGACAAATTCTTCACAAAATATTATAGATAGACAAATTCTTCACAAAATATTATAGATAGACAAATTCTTCACAAAATATTATAGATAGACAAATTCTTCACTTAAATTTTCGAAAAAATATTCTTATAGTAGAATTAAAGAGATGTTTCACGGATACTAGACAAAAAATTAAATTTCTAACTAAAGAATTTAATATTCATTTTCAAACTAACAAAAACTCAATTTAATTGGATATACGCATCTAACGAATTAAATCAGCTTCTTTCATTTTCATCACACTAATCTTTTTTACAAACTATCTTCAGATACATATCTTCTTTTAGAGGCTGAAAATCTTCCAAGACGTTTTTCTCCTTACTCAGATGGTAACTTAAAACTGTTACCACCTTAGTAAAGAATCAGTATAGAGTTTTGTAAATAATGTAAATGGATATGAAAAATGTTTTCGTGCCCCTAAAAGAAAATGAGCTCGAAATTTCCATCTGAAAATTTTCGTTTAATATCTTTGAGCACACGGGCTAGCATTATGGATCAACATCAAGTTTAAACTTTGTTTGCTATCTGGACTCATTTTCCATTTTGTTATCACGTATCTTTCGAACACATTTGTTTAGCTCGTTCACTTTGTTTAACTTAAGAGATTGAATTTTTCCCATCGTCTAAATTATGTAACTCCTTCTACGACCTTAGCCGAAAGGACCCGCCATTTCCATCACAAGAAATGCATCTCCCAACGGCCAGCGGCACACGCCCGCACACACACACGAGCCTGCAATATCCGGCCGGGATGCTTTTCGGCAAAAAGCATTGAGGCTTATAAAAAGGGTACGCGCGGGCTGCGCGCTTTCCATTTGACAAACATCATTACATCTCCTCCCGCGCGGGTCGGCGGGCGATATTGTCGCGGGGACACCCACCCCCGGTCTCCGCCCGCGCCCCCGGGCCCCGCCGAATGATTAATTGTCACTCGGAGCCGCCCGCCGCACCCTTCGCCCGAAAAACAGAAGCGGAACGAAGCTCAGCCTCCGTGGGCGACGCGTAGCAGGACCGAGACGATTTGACCTTTCGAAAGTGTTTGTTGATTTAGTAGAAGCGGTTTGGATGGAGATAATTTTTTTCTCAAAAACCTAATTTATTAAGAAACCAAATCTCTTTCTTCAACTCGGTAACTGCAAATTCAGTCAAATACTTCGACCAATCACTAAAATTAATTTGACAAACAAATTTATAGATAACTACTTACACTCTTCACAGCATAAAATGTGTACAATTCAGAAAATTGTAACGAATTTCTTTTTCTTTTTATATTTTTCATTTTAATTTATAGTTTGAAACCTCTCCTTAATTTCTGAAAAAAAAATAATCTCGCCTAATAACAATTTAATTTTGCTTGTCAGCTAGAAAGTGTTCGTTTTTATTTTCGATGTTTTTTAAGTACTTTTAGTTAATTTGATATGGAGTTTTTGAAAGCGAATAAATGCTAATGTTTTTTAACTAATGATTTGTGGTGGGTAGAATTAAATTCTCGATTTAATATGACGATTTAAATAGTATATTACTTAATAAAAATAGCTCATTAAATTCAGTCAAATCGAAGTTCTTACGAACTTATTTTTTGACTTCTTAGTACTTATTTACATCTAATCTATAGTCTGTTAAAATATTCCTATTATGTGAAAAATTTATTGATATCTACTAATTTGAGAGTTATACTATCCATAGCAAAAAGAAGTAGATTTTCTTTTTTCCTTAAATAATAACTCTTTTATGAGATTTCAAGTTTCTTGATGACACAAAATATTTTCCCCTTTAGTAATGAAACGGAAAATTGATATCGCATCCCAAACAATCCAATAATTTCCTACAAAATTTCCTTACAGAAACACAAATTGATATCTTCTTACGTTTATATGCAGTCTCGTAAACAAATTAAAATATAAATCGTGAAAATTTAAGTCTTTAGATAAATAAATAATTTAATCGCAATTCGTTTACAAACAACAAAAACATATTTTTCAAAATTGACTCTAACACCATCTTATCTCAAATAATTACCTCCAACTTTCAATTTGGCTCTGATCAGATGTAATTATCGTTTTGATCAAATCCACCTTCTGGTTTATTTAAAAAAATGTATACTCCCTTAAATTCTTTATCACGTGTCTGATACAAGAATTACTAAACAGATTTTGATAAAATCAAATTTTTCCGAAAAAACTTCAAAAGCTTTCAAATTTTTCATTTTCTTCCTTAATCAAAAACTAAAGTATCGCTCTCAATCGCGTTACTATCTGAATAAGGTCTGTTTTTTTTTATTTTAAATACAAAAATGTAAAACAAATTGCAACTTTATAATTCAAAACGAATTTTACGACTTTATCAAACACCGTGACCAGAAGATTTCGTTCGTCAACAACAAACTAAATTCGACGTTAACGGATCAGGAGTCACCGGTCGGAGTAGCACGCCCGTGAGGGTTGTCGCCGCGCGAATTCGTTCGGTTCCGTTCTTATCTGCAATAGCATTTCCATTTTGTGTCGCAGAGCCCGACGCACAGACCCGAAGCCCGGAGAGAAATAAATTATACACCTCCGTTGCTGAGAAAATGCTGCTCCCGATAGGACGAGTTGCTAGTAGCTAGATATCTAGCTAGCTATCGAGGTAGCTACGCGCTTACACAGTGGAGGCTAACGCTACCACATGTCATTTGCGACGGAAAAAATAATTCTTCTTCGCGTTCTGACGATCGGCGGGATGCGGATATCTGTTACAGAGGTCACGCCTTTCCGGCGGCGACGAATGTAGATTTGAATGACCCGACCGGCTCTAGAAGCCCTGGTTTAATTGGTGCTTATGGGGATCAGTTGGATCGGCAACTTAGGTAGGTTATAGATCAGGACATTACAGGTTTTTTTGTTAAAAATTGTCTTGTCATACTTAGTAATTTAGACCCACACTTGGTACCTAAAAATTTAAGGTAGCAGATATCTAATTACCCTTTACCATACGCAGGTACGTAGTAATAGAAGAAGACACGAAAATGCAAAAAAAAATATTTTCTGTATGTTTTCTCGACTCGTTTTCTTTAAATATTGAATAAGATCATAATTTTTGAAATATCGTTTTCTGTTATAAAGCAAAAAGAGTCTAATAAACAATTGATCATTTATTTATTAAAGTAGTTTAAAAATTTAGATAAATAAATCGTTTTTTCTAGAGGATAGTGCAAAATTACGATTGAATTATAATTTTTAAGGCAACATTCTTTCTGTTTGAGATTAGTTTCTTTCTTCTGTTTCAAAGTATCCTTCTTAACCATCAACATTAACTACGCATCTGCTTCTCCTTTTCCGTAACATCTTTTCCACGTTAGTGTATAGGAAACTGGAAAAATGTCTATTTTTCCGCTGATTGAGCGATGTGACACTACTTCATTAATCCAAATTTTAATTAAGAAATTAATAAAAGAAAACTGTGATTTTCAAAATAGGAGATTTATAAATATTGACAGCAGAAATATATTAACTGCATTCTTCACTGTTATTTCGAAGGAATATTAAATAGTATAATATAGAATAACTTATATTTAAATAGTCTATCCCAACTGAATATTGGAATTCATATTTCTTATAACATATGTTGAAAAACATCTTGTTTGGTATTGGAAGTTCAATCACTTTATTTTTTAGCACATTTGTCAAAATTCCACCTTAACAGCGTTTGAACTATTCGCCATATGGACTTTTAATCTAGACCAAAGCTATGTTTCACAATAAAACAGAAGTTTAGTAAAAAAAGTTTAAAAATCCAGAAGAAAATGCCAAGAGGAATATATTTTATTCATATAATCATATGGAAATTTGTAACTCACCAATTTTACTAATGAAATATGCTTTTAAACAAATATTTTTAGGCCTATAAAGGAAAAGTCTTGAAAATGTGAATCGTCTCCCTTGTCTTCGAAGTGATTCAATCAAAACTCAGAACAAAAACTAGACTTAAGTTATCGATAAAAAGCTAACTTAGTATCTTGATCGGAAGCAAGTTTATTTTAGAAGTAAACTGGCTGTCTTTCATCACAGTTGCCAGACTCTCGTTCAATGAGCAGATTAATATCTTGTTTAATATCGACAGTTTATAATATTTTCAGATGAGTATAACATAAATCAAATCGAAAATATCTAAAACCTTCAAACTTCCTTACTTCAGCAAGCGAGCTTAACTGTTGTTTTCAAGTATTAATGGCTTTTGAATTATCGTAACCGTGGCACGTAAATGGAGTACAACTCCAAATGCCTTCGTACAAGCTTTAAATAAACTACTTCATTCATAACTATTGTCAAAATGGCCACTCTTTTGTTGCATAGTTAATAATTTCCACAAACACATACAAATATTAATATATGTTTGGGAAACTTTAGTTGTGGTCTAATTTTCAGTATTCCCGAAATTCTTCTAGGTTAAGTTTTAGTACTTGAAAAGGAAACAGAGCTTTTATAGGATCAATTGCGTTTCCGTTTGTCTATTTTATGTAGCTGTTTTTCTTAGAATCCGATGGAAGACATTAAAATTTGGGATAGTTATAAAGTACATTAACCCTCATATATCTCAATTAAAAAATATTTAGGTGGCGATATAATAGGAAAAATAATGTTCATTTTTGAAATTTTTTTCAATTGGATTTGAATAACCCTTAGTTATAATGATTCTGAAACTTTTTTCAGTATAAACAATATCGTTAGAACTTTATTATATAAAATAAGAAAGTTCCAGAAATATTACTCAAAATTTACCCCAAAGAAATTTTCTTAACAACTAACGTCAATACTGTAATAAAACATGGTTGCTAGAAATTTTCTAGAGTTTTCCAGAAAACAATAACAGCAATTTCACGTATCATTTTCTTTTAGAAATACACCATATTTTAAGAAGATTTTTTGAAAATTTTGAAAATGCTAAAGCGCTTACCAGAATATATCGGAAATATGTCCGGATAGAAATGAGAATAAATAATGTGAAAGAAGTACGTTAGAATAAAAAGTTATGGTGTTAAATCATCCCTGCTTAGCACGCCAATAACGTAAAGTTTCTGAAATCTCGATAAATACTTACTAATATTATAAACGTGAACGCGTTTTTGTTTGATTGTTTGTTTATTTGCTTGTTAGTTCCTTTCTTATCCCAAAAGTTTAAAATCAAACAATGAACTGCTACCAAATTTTTCATGCGTATTCTTGTTACCATTTCTTTACATGCCTGGGATACTAACAACACAAAAATTTATTTATATGTTTGTTATTAAACGGATAAACGAATTTTCTTGAAACTTAATATTTACCTGATAAAACGCACTCGATTCTTGCATAATAAAACTCGATTCATCATACTTAACAATAGAAATTTAATACTTGAACATGCCAGACGATGTACCGGGACCATATGTCAAATATACTAGTAACGTATATCGGGAGACCAAAATCTGCATGTAAATCCCGCGCGTTAATATATCTTTCATTCAGGCGAAATTGCGGACAAAACCTAGAAGACAATAATTAAAAATTACTAATTAAGTTGACATCAGTTGTAAAAGTCACTCTATTTTAACAAAAATATGACACCTAATAAAATACAACCCTTATACCGGAAGCGAGAGGTAAAACCCAATATACTCCTCAATACAAGCCCATAAACACATAACCCCAAACAATGCCGTACTGACCATCAATGTCCCAACATAAAGACACAGCTACGCGACCCGCTGTATCTAGAACAACATTAAGCACTGTATAAATAAATAAATAATACCCACTAACGCCGGCGTCGTAGTCAAAAAGCAATCTTCTATTCCCCGAGGTGGCATTAACGTGAAGACAACGGAGGGGTCATTACACAAAGATATTACCTATTAAGTTTAGTGCTGATATGTAAGGTACGACCTTAAATAACTCCCTAAGGCGGGCAGTTCGCTCTCACCCCTAACGAATAATTTCTGTTTTGCGGTCGGACCTGTGCCGAGCAAAAATACCGAGAGAACTTGGGTAGTTCAGCGGGCGCTACATGGTGCTGCTGGCTTTTTGTTTTAAGGGCTAAATTTATTGTCATCTTTAAAAAGAAAAATGAAGAGAACCCCATGGACTTACAAGTCAAGGGTGCGGTGTTTATTTCCCATAATTAATAAGTAATAATCATTTGACGTTATGTCAAAATCGAGTTAACAAAAATGATTCTTATCTTGCACATCATTGCACAAATTCGTAGACTCCTTAAAAATTAAAATAATTTTAATATAATCTTTAGATATATAAATATATGTCAGTAAATTTTAAAAATTTGCCTTTCAGTCAATTGATTTTCTATTGATATATATATATATATATATATATATATATATATATATATATATATAACAAGTAGGAAATACGTTATCGTATATATAATCTCACAACTATGACATTTAGAATCACCGTTATAGGTTTTCTTGTAAATGTAGGTTTTTAAGAACCCTACTTTTTGATAACTTCACTTTCAGTAGTTTTTGAAATAAGGCAAAAATATTTTTGAAATCCTTCCTACTATCCGTTCCTTATGAGAGTTCCGTCTGTCCTTTTAGGCCTGGAACCTAAAAACGCTAATCGTTTATTTCTATCAGTTGTTGAATATATTTGGCGTTAATTTTGTAGAAATTCATTATTCACAATTAAATGAAACTACGTGATGTAGTATTATTTCTACTTTCTTTACTTTCTTTACCACGACCTAGGTTTCGTTGTATTACAACATCTTCAGGTGGGTCTTTCATTTAATCTATCAGTTGTGTTAAATTTTAGAATGGTTCCAATTCCAAGGGCTTAAATCGCCAAAACATTTAAAGTGTCTAAGATTCCTGTCAAAAGCGCACATAGAACTACTTGAATCGGTTGAACTGACCAATTTCGATTCTGAGATGAAACACTGAATTGATTAGAAGGATCCAAAATTTCTCTTTTCCGCGAGCTACAAAATCGCATTAACCGGTAAAAATCTCCAATTCCGTTTAAGTGCCCGAACACCATATCGATTACGAGAATCGGAGAACTACTTCTCTCGCGAGTTACAGAATGCTATTAACCGGCAAAACTAACCAATTCCTTTTTAGTGCCCAAACTCCATACTCCTGCTCGAAAACAAATTTATTTTGCCGCTCAAGAAGAATAGCCCCGGTCCAATTGTGAAGCGATGAAGTGGACGGCGACCAGCTCAGGACCGACGCCTTTATTAGCGGCGCGAAGGATACTCGGCTTTATGGCATAATGCATTTATCATAAATCACGCGGCGGCAAACAAAACTTGTGTAATGGCCGCTTTGAATGATTGCGAAATAAAATCGAAAGCGCTCGGACGTGCGCTTTGGGCAAACAATGCGTCGGGAACAAGCGCCGCCGTGCCTCGCTCTTCGCTCGCGCTGACGTCAACGCTTAGATAAACATATATATGTAGACCGGTGGTGGTAAAAACATTTCTTGACTGTGGATTGGTTTCATTCCAGCAAAAAAACTGTAATGAGTTCTCTCATTGAAGTCCTGAGTTAGATACTTCCAGTTATCGACGAGCATTTGTTATTTTCTTAACCTCAGCCTCCTGAAGGTACAGAGGAATGGATTAGGAATTATATCCAAGATTATACTTTAAATAAAAATTGCTGAATTTTTCAATGAAATTATCTTGATAATTCTTGAGTTTCTTAAAAACAAACTTCAAACAAAAAAAAACTTTAAAAACAAACTTTTGTTTGTTACTAATTATTACTTATAATTTTATGAACATTCGTATATGGTATACAGCACTATTTATTGAACATGAATTGAATATTTTTAGAAAATAATGAGGACTTACTAAGGTCGTTTTGAATATTCAATATTTAGTACCCTGATTTTCAACGGTATTCCCTCACACACCCAAGTTTCAAACCCCTAATTGAATTTAAGAAAAACACTTTAGAAGTTTTTTCCCAAACTCTTCAGATTTAATCTAAAAATATTGTCGATATCCAAAAAGTTTTAAGTGTTACTTCTTGATTTTTATGAAGTGAACGTACTAAATCTCTGTGAGCAATATATTGGTTTAACCAATTTAAGAAATATCACATTAAATCTATAATTATACTACTAATTTTTGCTTGGTTTTGAGGGTTTTCCTTGTTTTTCTATGCCTTGAAATGAAAAAGTACCTTTGTGACATCGCTTGGATGTCAGTTTGTCACAGCTATTCTTCTCAGAAATTGTTTGTTGTAGATATTTGAAACCTTGGCGTACTAATAAAGCCAATAAATTCACATATACTTCAGTAATTAAAACTGAAAACAGTTATATAAAGATTTTAGAGTAGTCAAATGAAATAAAAGATTGAAAGAGAAACTTACAATTCCAAAATGTTTGCTTAAAGTAATATATTTGTAGATATATGTGAAATGTTCGCAATGAAACATACCCAAAATCCCTAAAACTGCTACAGATAATATTATAAAAAAAAGGAAATTCTTTTTATAAGCTTAGCAGAAAAATATAGCTATAGTTCTATATACTAAAACTTTTGAAATTTTCACTATGAGTTTGCGCGTGTAAGTATTATATTATATAAATATTACATTTACGAGGAGAAATACAATATTTGTAAACAGTCCAATAGAAATACAACGTACCCTTAAATATTTATGCGTACCTAATTATTTATGAAATACTCATAGCGTAAGTTCTATACATACTTAATAAGCTATTCATTTAAATGAATCCTCCAATATAAACAAGATAATTTAATTGTTCTTAAACACGAGAAGAATCACAAAAATGAAAATGAATTAAAAAACTTAATCGAGAAAAAATATCGTAACCTTCTCAGCTCAATTTATAATATGACATTTCTGTACAACAAAAAAATACACTCAATTAGATAACTGTTTTATTATATTAATGGATATAATATAACTAAAAAAATATTTAAATTAATTTTTTCCGGTCACTGGCACGCAGCATAAAATCCGGAGCATTTCAAAATAATTCCCCAATTCTAATGCGAATAGAACCACCTGAAAAACACGAGAAAACGCCTTTTTATACAGCCAAACACTCCAATGTCACACATATATCAGCACACCTAGCATACTGGAGATAGTTAGCCTCTGATAAAATACATAACACCGCTCGAAGGTAGTGCCAAGTCGGAAGATAGGAGCGCTATTGGAATGTGGCGTAGAGCGCGCCTGAAGGCTCGGTCTCAGAGGAAATCATTGGTAAGGCATCCGGAAAATTTACCGCGCATTTTCTTCGCCTCCATACTTACCCACATTTTCACTTACCTACCTGCCATTACTATTATATACTGCGCCTCTACGTGCGCGGATCGGCGCCCGTGGCCGCGAATCCCTGCCCGTGATATATTCTGATAAAGCGTTCCGGCAACATATTTATGAATTCCCAGGGTTTTCGAATTCTTCGCGTGGATGTTATTAAATCGCGCTGTGTGTTCGTATTCTTTCAAATGTCATGCGGAATAAGGTAATATCTATAATGAGTATCAAAGCTGCAGTACGATCTCGATGAGAGTGTGACTGAGGCAATTTAGTTAAGAAAAATTGGATCATTTGAACATTTTGAAGCTTCGAGTATAGAAAATGTATAGAAAAACACAGAATGCTATTCTATATAATCTGCATAACACCTTTATTATTCTTTTTGGTCTTGAATGCCATAAGTGACAAATGAACGACAATGGTCTCTCCTCTGTGTTCATCCGACCGACTATCTCTCGAAGCCTTCTAAAATCTAAACTGTATCGCTTATGAAGGCAAAATTTAAAGTAACTTTAGAGTTTAATGATCCAAAAATATTTATTGATAAAAAAAATTATATTTTATCTTTGGGAACTGAAAAATTGGAAGTTGAGAAAACTGTTTATCATCAATGAAGAGTGGTCACGAGATCAGAAGAAATCTTTTTGTGGTCTGATGACCGCATAAAATTGAAAATGTCTTTGTTATAGCAACCAAGAGATATGTGTGGATAGAAATATAACACACTCCGTCATAACTGCTTATAAAATGCATTGAAGACATATATAAAAGAAATATGTGCTTGGAAAACGATGGGTTTAAAGTAAATCTTTTTAGTGCTAGTAATTTATATATGGCTAATTCAATAATATACAGCACCATCTGTGATTTATAGCACAAAGGGTGACACTAAAAGTGATGATTTTATGGCCAGATAGGGGAACCAAACATTTTTAATTACATTATGGTGTAAATGATAATGACCTTATGAGGAGGCATTAAACACAAAAATATTTTAAGATAGGCATATGAAACATATCAGGTGAAATGAAAAGCAACGATTTATAAAAGAACTTTTAAATCCCAAAATTGATTAATAAAACTTTATATATAAAATGTTAGTGTATATATATATAGTTAAAGCATCCAATATAACCATCAAAAACTGCTATCATTAATATTATGATTATATATCATTACGTGTAATAATAAGTACGTAAGCATGATTTTTACCTTGTTACATGTTTATTATACATATATTTTAATTTCAATTTTTTATTTAATTTTTTTTATTAATGATTCATTATAAGCTATTCTTTATACCACAATTGAATTAAAAATTGTTAGTTCCACAAATGGGAGTTATATAATGTCGCTCTTTCAAAATAAATTCCAATTAATGTCAAAGATAACATTATAAAAATATTGAATATATTTGGCGTTAATTTTGTAGAAATTCATTATTCACAATTAAATGAAACTACGTGATGTAGTATTATTTCTACTTTCTTTAAGTTCTTTACCGCGACCTAGGTTTCGTTGTATTACAACATCTTCGGGTGAGCTATTAGCAAAAGATATCTTTATAAAGATAGCAAAGAGATCTTTGCTAATAGTCCATCTGAAGATGTAATACAACGAAACCTAGGTTGTGATAAAGAACTTAAAAAAAGTAAAAATAATACTACATCACGTAGTTTCATTTAATTATAAAAATACTTCTGAAAATAAATATATGGATGGTGTTAGTATAGCGTTATAAATCTATATTGAATATTTTTTCATTTATGACTTAAACATGCCTGTTTAAATGAAATTACGTCAGAAAGTAAAGGGAATGTCGCCCGTCATGAAGAAATGTACTTTTCCAACAATCACAACCAGGCTGTTTTCCATTTTCAGTAACGTCAAAATTTATCAAATGATATATCACTTTCAGTCTCAATCCTTTTTATAGTTCTAACGATTATGAAAATGTGACATAATAAGACAGTGGGATTACTCCAGTTGCATGGAAATACCTTTGATTTATCCTCTTCTAAGTCTACAGGATAATTATGAAGCAATCTAGACACTGTACACAGCACCACACCACACCGCCATTACGGCCATCCCAACTCATTATCCCAGACCGGAAGTGTTCCATAAAAATGAAGTTAAACGAACAAAGACGCACGCGGGCTTTGGCGAGCCCAATTTTTCCATTGTCTCACAACCCCTTACCGACCGGCCCCCGCAGTAGCGCGATAACGATTGACATTTGTACTATTACTTACATAACCGTTTTGCGGCGGCGGATAATGGGTCAAAACAACCCATTTTGTGGTTAACCTCAAATAAAAGATAATATGGAAGCAAGCACGCCATTGTCTCGTTTTACATCAGGACGTTGAGGTCGGTGATGATTGCGCGCGCGGGCCCACTCGCACGCGCGCTTGTAAATGTCGGTAAGACCTTTAGCTAATTGGATAATGAGGTAAGAGCCCACATAATGGACGTTTGGTTTGGAGAATGTTTAGTTTTAAGCTGGTTATTGGTTAACTCTTAAGTTTTGTAACTTACTGCGCAAGGCACGATGCTAGGACGTCATCAAACTAATTGGTACGAGGTTCATTATGAGCCACGAACTTCCTCAGAGCATTTCTCGTATTAATTCTTCTTTCAACCAAGCTTCACCAAGCTGTTGATATTGAGCAGAAACATATTATTTCTGAGATAGTTTCGAAGATTTCCTTGCTCTAGGTTTTTTTCAAAATGTCGTCCAAGCATTAAACCCTTATAAATCGGCAGCTGATATTAATACGAACAATAGGTGTTATTGTATAAAGTGTCACATTTCCAATATATAAGGTACACAATTTGAACTTGTGGTGCCAGTATTGCGCAAAACAGATTTGAAAAAAAAAATGAAATTAATGTATTTATTTGAACAATACATTCGCCACTGTATAAGGATCCTTTAAAATATCGATTTTTTGTACATACACACTGTTACCAATAAACTTGAAATAGGAAGTTATACCTTTCATAAATAGGGAATATATAAAAACACAGAACAAGAAATAATAAAAACATTACTCATAAACTAAGTTTAAGGTAAGCTTATCATGACGTCATCTGTCAAACTCTATTCCAGTTCGACTTTTAAATTTAACTTTTGTATAACCTAAAAAGTTGACATTTCGCCAATTACATATAAAAGCTCGTCACTCTTTGCAATTCTTTGGTGTTAATAATTATTTAAAAAAAACGGCATTAATATAATTAAAGTCGTGCTATCGAAACTATGGAGGACACGTATTATTTAATTCATTATGTGTAACTGCACCAGAAGCAGTATTATTGATGACAATATTTGAAATAAACAAAATTCAAGTAATACTTTCATTTATTGTTAGAATATTTTAAAAGAAATTCTGACATTTTTCCCAAATTTAATTACAAAATTTTAAATAAAAACATTATTTCTTCACGCTCTTCTAATGACGTCTTCATACGTAAACCATGCTCTTTTCTCAGCATTTTATGCTCTTTCATATAAAAAAAAAAGAAAATGCAATAAGAACGGATACAATTAAGAAATAATATAAAGTTTAACGAAGCTCTAAAGACGCCATCTGATTTTAAAAATGTAATTTGTATTCACAACCATAGACACGACCTCATATTTTATATATTTGTCTATGACACGCGACGTTGCCACATTGCATTTTTGAGTTAACTTCGGAACAGTTATTCTATCATTTCACTGAGTTTATTAGTAGTGATTTATAACTTCTTTAAACCAACCTTATGAGCGATATAAGTATTCCCAGAATAAAAGTATTATAACTTAAGTTTCAGTATTTTTTATTAATAACGGTTAGTAGTATTTTATATTAATAAATTTTAATCAATACACTTTATTGAATTATTTCACTTCTTACTCGTGGCACAATGAGTATAAATTTAATAACTTATATCTTGGTAACGTAACATTTTACCAAATTTGGTCAAATAACATTTTTTTTGTTTTTATTGATATCAGCTATTGATTTATATGTGTTTAATGTATGACCGCCATTTCGAAAAAATTGCTTGAATAAGTAAGCCAAAATTTTGGAAACACTTTTGATTTTTCTTTTGTTAAAAGGAAAAACTTCATCGTGTCTTTTATTGAGAAAACTCTTCTATTTCGTATTTAATAATGACGTCACCTAGAACTAAAATATATGGCAATTTTCTAATTTCCCATTATATTCAAATGCTGAAACACGTTGAGGTGATATTAGTGTGTGAATTGTTTGTAATGATTGAGAATAAATTTATTATGATATAACGCGGTATATTCGTAACACAGCATAACGCAATACACATAGTATTTATTCATATTTATATCACTAAAATTACTCTCAATGGATACTATTCATCCACTTCCAATACGTTTCCTCGGATACCAACAGGTTTATGGTTGGAAACTTTAATTACATATGAATTATTTTCCGTCCTAGAAATATTTATTAAAAGTTCCATATAATTTATTTTAATACGCAATGTTTTATATATTATTTATATATATATATATATATATATATATATATATATATATATATATATATATGTGTGTGTGTGCGTGTGTGTGTGTGTGTATGTGTATATATAAATATATATATATATATATATATATATATATATATATATATATATATGTATACTTATGTACCCGCGATTTAAAATTGAGTACGATGACTTATTTTTCCGCTTAAACTGTCGATGTCCTCGTTATAACCAGAGACATATTGGGTTTGGTATTATAATCTAGCCTTTTTATCAATACTTTCTGGTAAAAATAATGAAACTGAACTTTCTAGTTTCCACTCTTAGCCCGTGGATATACTATATCCTGTAATATAGGAGTTGGGTAAATGTGGTCACAGTAATATTCAAATACGCTTTCATGACGACATAATGCGGTGAGGAAAAAACGAAACTGATTGAAAAATATAGCGAAAACTTTCAATCTAATAAAATTTATGTTTCAATTTGTGAAATTAGTAGAATCCTTTTCTCGTTCAGACATTTAGGGTAATACGTAATATTGAATATACTTTGCTTTACTTTTGTAGAAACTAATTATTCACAATTAAATGAAATTACGTGATGTATTATTTCTACTTTCTTTAAGTTCTTTACCACGACCTAGGTTTCGTTGTATTACAGCATCTTCAGGTGGGCTATTACCTCTGCTGATAGCCCACCTGAAGATGTTGTAATACAAAGAAACCTAGGTCGTGGTAAAGAACTTAAAGATAGTAGAAATAATACTACATCACGCGGTTTCATTTAATTATCGGTAATACGTAAATAATTAGTGCAACAACTAACGGCGTAACCCTATCGCAACATCAACTTTGACAGCAATTTCCCCAATTTTCTAATTTCAAACTTGCGAAAAATTATTTCCTCCAAACTCATTATCATATTCAAAAAAAAGAAAATCATTTAACTTCAAACACAATTATCGCCTTAAAAGAGAACAATGCTCGTAGGGCGCGCGGCGCAGCCGGCGCCCGGCTCCCTAATGGGGCCAATTTGAATTTTAAACATATTAATATTTAACTAAAACGTACCTACTTAAAATAAACCCCTTTTCAAAAGAATTAACCAATGACAATATGTACCGGCGCAGGCGAGGTCGGCCCAGCATCCAAATCCCCGAAAGCGGCTACGTCCCAACGGCACCTGATGCTCGCTCCTCCACTTAATCCAAGGGCGATATACAAAATAAACAGGGGAAAGTAAAATAAACCTCTTATAATTGTATGTCACGATAAAATGAGAAAGAAGTGCTGCCGTATGTTTGCGTCGGCGGCGAGAGCGCCTCTCCCGTTGTATGATTTATCTGTTTCATGAATACGAAATGCAAAAGAGGAGAAATTGTTGCGGAGCGAGGCGCCGGTACCTACGTGGCTCGTGCGAGGAGGCGGAGTGCCGCTGATCCGTTCGTTCTGTTGCGCGGAGTAGGGCGGGAGAAGCGGCGACAGGCGGGAAAGGAATGGCATTAAAAATTCTTATTCTTTTTTTGGGCGGAATTGCCCTGCGTGCTGGCTCCTGACACTGGCCTGCGTCGAATCAGCAATCCGACCGTTTCTATGCTACGTACAATTTTAATAAACATTGTTTCAATGACAAGTAGTTTTCTAGGCTCAAACGCTGGTGTCTTAGCGTAATAAAGGTTTTTTTCTTTTTGGTGTCTACTTTGCTTTACGTTTAAAATATGCTGGTAATACAGCGATGAAATCTACATAGTAAAGTTTTGCTGTTAACAGTTTTAGATGTCGGATATCTATATCACTGTCATAAAGTTACATATTTTAAAGGTTCTTAAAATTCGTCATTAAATTATTTAATCATCTCTTCGACACCTTAATATGATATTCCAGGTGACTGGATGGAGAAAAATAAATGATATACGGTGATGTTAACGATTCTAATTGGAAAGCCATTAAACATGAAATATTTTGCATCTGCAAAGAACTCGTAAAACATTTTATGTTGTGCCATAAAATTATTTAAACTTATTTGAATGATATATTTATTTTTTATCCTTATTCATGTCTCTGTAAATACCAATGGATAAAAAATATTTTTCATATCCGAGCCGTAGGATTTTAAGTAGAAACGTAATGTTTTCCGATTTCTTTGCGTATTTGCCAGAATTTAATCAAACAAATACGAGTATTTTATTTCAATAAAACGTATTGTCTTTGTTAATATCAAGAACGTTTGTAGAACGTTCGTTCGTTTCTGGTTGTATTTTCATTTCATACAGGCCGATATACCTGGAAAAATATAATTTTCGAATTTTGCAGCCAATAAAAATAATTAACATTTTATTGATCATTGTTATTAATGCCAATATCGCTTGGGTGATTTTCTGGTTCTCCTCGATCGGCTCTTTCTCTGATTACCGTATCCATTGCTGCTGGCCATATTTTCGTCCTACGTAGGCCGAAATATAATTTTTCAATATTGCAGTCATAAAGTTTTGATTATTGTTATTAAAGTCAATATCGCTTGAGGTCTTATTATGACTGCTAGGGGGTTTTCCATGGACAGTGCGACCAGCATCTTAGCTTCATGCGTTCACGAGGTAGACTGCCTGTAAAATATATACATACAATATTTCTGTGTTTTACACACTCGACCGCTATGTTCTTGATAACTTTAATTTTTGAAATAAGCTAACTAGCTAGGAACTTAAAAGAGTGAGTTTTCAGAATTTAATACTTAATTTTCTATCGGTCCATTATTCATAGAGGTCCATTATTCATAAATTCGATATAATTTCGATGCATTGAAAATGTTTAACTGGCTACCAAACCGAATTTATAGACGTTTTCACTTCAAAAAAGATACACACTCAAAATTTGTCGCCAGATGTTAGTTTCTTTTGTTTCAAGTATTATTTTTTCCGGAATTTTTCTTGTGTTTCACGAGGATGAACTTTCATTTTCACATTTCGTGTAATTAATTATAATTATTAAGTTATTTTAAACTAACTCCTAATAGCAACTTCTGCTGCTCGCAGATAAAGAATTTTTCAAACTTGTCAAATTGATTCTTTTAAAAATAGATACTGGCAATTCCCCTTGCTTTCGCGTAGTTATATTTGAGGCATCTGTCTACTGCTGGGTTAAATTTTTTGAATTTCAAAACATGTAGAAGGACGCACTGAAGTGTAATAAATAATATCACAATGCAATTAATAAAATTTAAATATAATTGCTTTACTAAATTAAAAACATTTATTTTAAATAAAATAAATTCCGCCATCTGGCGGAGAAATATAAAACTAAATTAGAGATAATGATGGTTTATTTTCAAATACACAGATGGCGCTCTTAATTAACATACTGGCATTTGTGCAGTACATTTCAATTTTGAATAGTTTCTCACATAGAATTATATTAGTATAATGATCTTACATCATTAACTCTCATACTCGTACATCGACATAGAGTATAACCACGAGCATGTACGGAGGCGAGTCGACAAACAAGTAAAATTCCGTTTATTATTAGACGTCTCATCGAGAGCGCCCACGCCGCACCCGCGGTACCGTCTCCGACGCCATAATGGACTAGCTGGACCTGCACGGCCTTACTTATACGTACTGATGAAGGGGCAGTAGCATCCATTGCAAAAGTTGGTCAATTTGCGCTTTGCACCTGTGTTAGATTAATGATCCAACTCAACTTTACTAGTCATTGCATCGTTGCAATGTAATTGTTAGAGTTATAATCGGAGAGTGTGTTATATAATTTATAAATACAAAATTAAGTTGTAATCAGAAAGGATGACAGGCAATATTATAGGAAGTCCATCCCAGCTATTCCACAGATATACAATTGCTGTCAATATTTTTGTGACGACCATAGCTTAAAACCAGTTTTTGCTTAAAAATTCTGTTTAAAATTTAGATTTAACCAAAATTGTAAAAAAGAATTAAATAACAATTAATAACAAGATTTTCCCGAAGAAAGAATTGCCATTTATTGTTTGCGGAAAATTTATTTGAAAATTAAATGAATTATCTTAGTGAAGACAATAAAATATCTGGCTATTATATTGTTATTTTAATCTCTTAGCTTTATTGATAACAATAGTAATGAATATGTGTAGTAATTAAGATAGAAATAATAAATAAAATATGTATTTATATACCCATTTATGATTCAGTTTTTCTTTGAATCTAGCACATATTTGACAAAAGCTCTTACAATGAAAATTATCAATATCGTGAGAAACACTTTTGATATTTTTAAAATTTTTTAAATAATTTAGAACTTAGAATCTTTATCTGAATTTTTATCTGATCTTTTTTCTATCCACGTTGAAAATAAGTCGTAAATTAGTATAACTCAAAATCTATTTTTCACAGTGAAACTGATCTATTAAAAATAATGTACCAAGAAGAAAATTTAATGTCCAACTACTGTTAATCGGAAAATTTTAATTTTAATATCAGACTTTATCAGCTTTTTTTATAAGCATCTATCTTGTATCTAAGACCAGATTTAGTTGACGTGAAACTAAAAGGCAAGAAAAAACCTAGTGTATTCTAATTATTTTTCCATCTTCTGAAGTATACTTTGTACTTCTACATTTAGTTTACATTTCGCTCGCCAACTCAGTTTTATCCAGTCAAACAACTTCAGACGTAGACTTTCCGAAGTCACCTTCAATTTTCAGAATGAAAATCATTATTTTCCGCTTTTTACGAGCGCCACATTAAGCGTATTGATTAATTGAACCGTATACACGATATCCCACTTCCACTTCCGCCGGAGGATCGGCCGGCAGCAAACTTCCAATATTTTCCCCGAAATAACGACGCGGGTAACTAAGAGTTACGAGTGCGTACCGCGGAACGAGGAAAACGGCTTTCCCTCAGCCATTGATCGGTCAAGTGGGCGGAGCCGAGCGGGATGCCGCCCGCGCAAAAACAAATATTTAAAAGGAAAAGCGGCGAAAATAAGAGACGGCGGCGGGCGCGGCGTGGGAAATGCGCGACGCGACCGGAAAAGAAACAAATTCCCATTTTACCCGGAGCGGAGCAGCTCTAGCGGCGGATCCACTTTAAAATTACTTCCAGAAAGAAACATAAGAAAGACTCGACGGAGGGACGAAGTTCGAGACTAGACCATTATGAAACTTGTATAACTTAGTTACAAATGCAATCCTCGAGGAGATAATTTATGGGTTGACGAATGTAATGATTATATTTAATCATCGATTTATTAACATTTTATTAATGTTAACGGTCATCAAGTGTTACAATGATTCCTCCATAGAAATATGGAATCTAATTTAAAAACTAGTTCTTTCTAGAGTTGCTACGTAAGCTTTAGTAGTAGCTTAACTAGAACTTTCTAGAGTTGCTATGTATCTCTGTAAATATTAGCTAAAAAGTAAAACATTTTAAAATAGTAAAAACTTCAAAATCATTTGAAGTCCATGGCGGATGCCTTTTATCCTTGCATCCTAAAAATAAGATTACATGGGAAGTAATGAATCCACCAATGACCAGAGTACAGTTGCATATACAGAGTGTGCTCACTAGCAGTCTAGGTGGCCTTCTCCCGTTTACAAATCCAAGACCGAAAGATTGTTTTCTCTAATATATTCGAGCGGTTAAAAAGTTACTACTCACCAGAAACTTCACAGTTTTTGACAGGGTATGGTGCATTCTGCATCAGCTTACATAGATTCATCTTAGGAAATAGCCTAGCATATTCCTGCAGTTCCGAAACGCAAGACATGAATCCCGTGTCACTCCATTGCAATGAACTCGACGAGTTTTATGCGTAGAGTTTATTTGAGAGCAAGGTTCCTAAAATTAGAGTAGAATCACGAGGAGTTTTAGTACGTGTTTTATTTATTTATCGTGGCTTGGTTGAAATTTCACCGATCTTTAAATCATTTTGAGCGTTTTTAAAATGCGTTCTTGAAAAATGGATATATTAAATGACTCATTACTAAATGACCACCACTAACCCAGTCGAGTGGAAGCGCTTAATGGTAGATATGAGATACAATTAGGAGACCTTAGGAAGTTCCTTTTGTTGTCATTCGGAGGGGCTGTGAGACAATGCGAGAGGAATATGGAAATATACATTTGTAATGGAACTTCCTTTTCTCCTTTAATCGCTCACCAGTTATTGAAGATTAACTCTTGCGATCTTGCACTAATCTTATGGCCTTTTGAATGGTCATTTGTAGGGTATTTGTGGTCTCATCGGGCCGTCGACTACGAGGTTTTGTCCTATCGACACTTCCTAGGTTTTTTCTCTGATAATATGGCCGAAGTATCCGAGTATCCAATGGGTAGAGGACAGCATATCAGTATGTTCGCAGAGTAGCCATTTCCCGAATAGTATGATTAAATCGCAGAAAATACTTTTTCTCCTATATTCATGCTTCGTTCTTCAAACGATTGATTCAAGTCGAATTATTATTTAATTATATAATTTATATGTAATACCCATATCATACACTATTTATGTCGCATTACCCCTGCCACCATTGACACGTCAGCCGTAACTGGACCATCACAACGGAGCCTACTTAATAAGCAACCACTTTAGCAACAAACGCAATGCTCACTATCAATTTCCGCAAAGTCGCCGATCCGATTGTAGCGCTGCAAAATCGCGTTCCGTCCTTTTCCGTGTCGCACTCGGGCGGGCGACGCCCCGCTGTCGGACGCCCGCCGTTTTTAACCGCTCACGTAGTAAACAATTCACGTGAGTCGCTCACGTAAATCGATGCAGGGGGACGTAATTAGACGCGCGCAATTTGGGATAATCAAATCGTCAGTGCGTCAGTCACGAGCGAGCCGTATGTCGCCCGCGTTGCGGTAACAATTCTTATATTTAATTAGGCTATTGTGCGACCGCAGACGGATAATGTCATGTCAGCCGCGATTGCCGGCGTGTCCGATTCTTGGATATGAAGATAATGGCCGCGGTGTAATCGAGTAATAATGATTTGGCCTCGCGGGCCTTTTGTGGGCGGGCGGCGTGACGGACTTTTTCATAAAAAGCGCGTCGCGGTCGCCTCTAATAAGCGTAGATAATTCGTTTTCGAACCTCGTCGGGTGTGGAAAATGGGGTTTGTTTTGTTTATGTTAGCGCGGAGTATGGAACTTCTGAATTACGCGTTTTTCATTTCGAAATTCAAATAGACGCAATCGTGAAAGGATGATTATATTTAAATTTTCACTGTGAGCAAGACAAAATAATATAGATTTACGAAAATTTTCGTTTCGAAATTTATATAGATTAGACTAGAGGTCTATTTAAATTTCCACTATGAGCAAGACAAAATAATAAAAATTTATGAAAATTTTCGTTTCGAAATTTATATAGATTAGACTAGAGGTCTATTTAAATTTCCACTATGAGCAAGACAAAATAATATAGATTTATGAAAATTTTCGTTTCGAAATTTATATAGATTAGACTAGAGGTCTATTTAAATTTCCACTATGAGCAAGACAAAATAACATAGATTTATGAAAGTTTTCGTTTCGAAATTTAAATAGATTAGACTAGAGGTCTATTTAAATTTCCACTGTGAGCAAGACAAAATAATATAGATTTATGAAAGTTTTCTTTTCGAAATTTAAAAAATTAGACTAGAGGTCTATTTGAATTCCCACTGTAAGAAAGACAAAATAATATACATTTATGACAATAATAATATAATGTTATATATAGAATTTTTCCAAATTAGAAGAATATATTGAGAGAAATATACTGATTTCCTGCACATCTGCAGTTCGGAAGTTTACAATACGAGATTTAAAGTTTGGTAGACCTGATCACCATGCGTGACTAAATCCCTTATAAACACGTGCCAAATAAGTTCAAACTTGGTATGGAATTGGCCAAAGAGACGTTGAAGGACTTTTACAGAACGTTTAGTTGTTCCTTAAAATATATCCATAATCCATCATCAGATCCTGGCCATATTCGTTTCCACTCATATAAAAAAATTATCATAGATAGCATCACCAAGTTACGGCTACATAATTAAAAAATACACACACTCGAAATGAACACATCCCCTTTCCGTAAGATCGATAAAAATAATTAGGGGTTGCTTGAAAATTTGTAGCGATTTCTTCTATGCGAAGTAGAATCTAAGGAGATGATGTATTTCTCCCGTTCAGGTTTTGATAGTTGAATTGGAAAATTGGCCTAGAAACTGTTCCGTACTCATTTGTTATGCATGTATGAATCGGACAATCGCTTATGAAATTCATTATAAGATTTCCCGCGAAATATTGCGTTTTGATGAAAGAAAGAATATTGGAAGAAAGAAATCATATATTCAGATAATTTAACTAAGTCATCATCAAAAGTACAACAGCCTTACGCAGGCCAAGGTTGACTCGCTGATCCTCCTCCATCTGATCCTGCCTGACGCGATGCCCCTCCACCAGTTGACTCCCATTAGTTGGAGGTCCTTTTCAATGTCATCTAGCCAACGTGTTGATGGTCGTCCTTTTCACCTAGTCCCCTCAATCTTCGAAAAAGTCACTTTTTTGACAGAAACAATATCAGCATATCTGTAAAGATGGCCACGCCACCTAATACGTGATGCTTTTATGTATTTGTCATATTTTCTGTAAATTTCATTGTTGTAAAGAGTTCTCCATATGTTGTTCGCTTGAATAGGTCCAAAAATCCTTCTCAAAATTTGCTAAGTAGAATGTAGAATAGAAAAAAAGTGTGAAGAATATTTAGAAAATAAATGGGCATAACCTCCGGATTATGTCTAGAATATTGCCAAATAATTGTGTTAATCCAACCCCGCCATTGCATTATATTTTAAATTCTACTTCGCCCGATAACAACATTTCATTATCGATCGACGAATACAATTTCACAAGCGCCACCTGTGTTCCACGTTACATCGAAAAACAAGCTATTATTTTCTGTACTAACAAACACCATCAACCCCCAGCCAACTGGAATACACCATCCCCATCCTGCTAACACATAACACCCCACAAACTTTCAGATTCTTTGCCGCACAGCAATTACAACGACAACAAACATCGATTGGCGACCGTAGTTTTGCATCCGCCGCCCGTTTTCCAGCGCCGTTTTCCGAAAAACAAGCGGCTTTAGGAATCCGGCGCGCACCGTTGACGCACGGCGAGGCGTCCCGACGCCAAAACTAATTCGAGTGCGGCACAAAAAGAAACTCGGCGCCGCAACGAGATTGTCGAGAAATTAATTCAAGTTCTTGATTATTTCGGAGCCGCCGGAGCGGGCGGCGGGGCGCGGGCGGCGCGATCATAAATCAAGCGACGCCCGTTCAACGCTTTTATTAATACGATATTAATGTCGGCACCCGTTTACACTGCGATAAGTCACGTACTACGGTTTGATTTCGTTTCACGTACTTGAGTTTGCTTTTATGGCATAAATTAGCATCCCCTCAGTCGCGTATCAACAAATTGCACACCTTTAAGCGATGGCGAGTGTGAGCCGGTGATAGATGGATATCGTTTGGGCTAGCAAAGCTTTCGCAAAGCTTCGTAACAGCTTTTATTTAATTATTATTAACCGGGCCAATTAATACAATTACAATTAGTGTAGCTTGTTTAATTATAATTTAATTATCATTAATCAGGTTAGACTAATTGTATATTAGATATTCACGAAAACGTCACAAGGAGAAACTGGACAAATTCGTTTTCCGCAGAATCTATAAATGTCCATATATTTTGAAAATATCAATTCCGAAATAATTTTAGTTGCAATTCTAATCAATTGTAGAATTTCTGAATAGTAAATCTAGTAAGCTCTAATCAAATCTAATTCTACATTCCACGTAGCTAAATTACCTAGAATACTTTTTCTAGTTTTAAAAAAAATATAGCATTTTGTAAAGAGGCTTAAAAATTAAAAATGGTTAATGTACGTCACTTTGAAACTTAATATTTCGCATACGAGGCTTAAAAATGAAATATGGCTAATATACGTCACTTTAAAGCCAAATATGTCACAGGCGGGCTTAAAAATGAAGACTCTTAATGTACGTCACTTTGAAGCTTAAAATATGGCAAACGAAGCTTTAAAATTAAAAACGATTAATATAAATCACATGGAAAAATGTGTAATTTACGTCACTTTCATTCCAATTATTTTACAACGCTTAAAATGAAGAATGTTTATTACACGTCACATTAAAAATTAATATTTCGAAAACGAGGCTTAAAAAAATGGATAATGTATGTCACTTAGAAGCTTAATACTTCGCAAACAAGATTCAAAAATTAAAAACGGTTTAAATACGTCACTTTGAATACTTAATATTTCACAAACGAGGCTTAAAATAAAAAAAACGGTTAATCTACGTCATTTTGAAGCTTAATATTTCGCATAGGAGACTTAAAAATTAAAAGCGGTTAATAACATCTCAAATTGAAATATCTACCCAATAATATTCCACTCGATAGGATACGCGGAAAAATATTTTACCCTAGCTTTACATGAATGGCGTCTCCCCATTAAGATTTGCTACATAACAATTAAAGATATAAACCACTTACAAAATGACGTACACGTAGGTCCGAAACTTTTGAAATATAAGACAGACAGAGGGACGGAAGACGAACACGTCGAAATTATAATATTTACCTTAAATAACCTTAAAAATTTAGATCACCTCTATAGCAACTACATAATTATAGTAAAACTAATTTTAATGTGCCATATTCCATAATGATTGTGGCATATTGGTAAGTTACATAACACATTTCAACAAATACATAACAATATGGAATATTTAGGCTTCGCTATAAGTTATAATATTCGCTATAAGCTATAAGTTATAATTTTAATGTATCATATTCCATAATGATTATGGCATATCGGTAAATTACATAACACGTTTCAACAAACACATAACATAGATTATTTCGGCTTCGCTATAAGTTATAATCTTCCCTATAAGCTATAAGTTATAATTTTAATGTACCATATTCCATAATGATTATGGCATATCGGTAAGTTACATAACACGTTTAACATGTGTTTGTTGAACATAGAATATTTCGGCTTCGCTATAAGTCCGTAACTCAAAAGGAAAAACGGAAACCTTACAAGATCATTTAGGGGTTCGTCTGCCACAGCCCTTTTTCTCCAAAAACCCCTTGACGTAGAAGCTTAAAATGGAATAACATATAATAAAATATATTATAAAAACAGATATAGTAATAAAGCACATTAATCCGCATATATAGTAATAGCTGACACACAAAAATATTTATGTAGGAAGTAGGGGAATGAGCGAGACGAGATTTAGAAAAATTATTTTCGTTTCCGTATATGATGTGCGGTATAATTTGAAAAGTCTAGTTATAAGGTTGTGAAATATATTTTCCGTAATTTCTTATTTCCGGAAATATTGCACCTAAAATTATGAAAAAACGTAGGGTTTGAAAACAGGGGGTTAAAAGCCTATGCAATATTTACAAGACAACTAGAATTATAATTCTAGATTTCATGGTTTGTGAGATATACATGATAATATATATGCGTCCCCCCGCTACTTAATTATATTATATATTATTAAATATTTATAATTCTAGAAGGTCCATACGAGTGACGACTCATGAAGAATAAAGATGCGCGAGTCGGACTCGCACTTCACCGATTTTATTTAAGCTACAGAGCTCATAAATCTATAGTTATGAATCTATTTATTTATATACTCAGTTTATGAGAAAACACAATAATTACTAAATTCAATGGCATTACAAAACACAATGGCCATCCTTGAACTAATCTTATAAAACATAAACTAATCTCCACTTTTATCGATCACAACGGTGACTCCACCGTAGCGCGACTTTCCCAGATGCCAAGCCACAAAATGCTTAGTCAGTATCTCGTGACGAGGTTTCCCAGCACCTTCGCAGACTCCGACCCGAACCCACCCCACAGGTACCGCAGCGTCCGATAATAAACCAACGGCGCAACAAACAATACATCGCCCGTATCAGCGCGGCAACCCCTTTAATTGCACCGCTCGATAACACCTTCAACGCACAAGCACATTACGCCGGAATGAAAGTCAAATTTAAAACCATTTTATATTAGTTAAGCCGGCTTAGAGGCGCGGGCGGCGGCGGCGCGCGAGATAAGAGAATTGGCCTGTCAGCCGCGGCATGATATATTTGACCAGCATTTCCATACTAGCGCCGCCGCTCGCAGCGTTCTCATTTTCGTCGGCGCCGCATCGGAGGATCGAATCGCTGAGAGGCGAGAGGCTGAGTTGACCTTCGGGAGGTGAGGGTGCGAGGGAATCGAAAGGGTTTTAATGGGCTTTTTTGGGATGATCGTTGCGAGTTGCCGGTAACGAGTTTTGGCCCGCCGATTGTTGGCCGCATGCGAGTTGTCAATGTATGTACATAAAATGGAGACGTTCGCCTGTGATAGGTTGTAACCTTGTATAGTGCAGCCTTTGTGTTCATAATTGTAAGTTACAATATGAGTCAAGTTTAGTATATAAGCTCAACAGAAGGATATTATGACACTTTGCAAAAATCATGCATTGAATTCGTGGGATCAAATTCCAAAATCAAACAAAAGTCGTTATTGATATATATATATATATATATATATATATATATATATATATATATATATATATATATATATATATATATGTATATATATATATCAAGCATATACTCTTGTCACATAAAAACACAATTCGATGATACATGTTAGTAAACAATAGTTGTGAGACATGCCACTCAATAATATAAAAATAAAATGGTAGTAACACTATTAATCAAGAAAAGAAAAAAATAGTTTCAGCTAGATAACCAGAATACTTTTATGTGAAAGTTTGATTTTTCAGGATGAAACTACTCAAATACACATGGATCCATAATACGGTCTATACGTGACAAAATTTAGTAACGCTTCCCCAACTAGGGATGATCGACGTTCGCCGATGTTAAAAAAACGTCGTTGTCGGACAACTAAATATCGATATTGAAGTATATGAAACGTTGGAACATCGATTATTGAAATCAAAATTGGAATATCTTTTACAAATAATCTTTCTCAATAATATTAACGCGTGACATAATTCGAGTGACAAATTATACTATTTAAAAGGTGAATTAGAATATAATTAGCGAATAAATTTAAAATTAAACTTTAAACCGCAGAATATTAAAACGAAATCACATTTAAAAACTCGTCTTGCTGATTTGGTCGCTACAAAATGTCCAAATAAACAAATCAACAAATACTGCATTATTGAGGATTATGTTTAACTGAAGATTTCCAACAATACAATTTTTAATAGAAATCATTAATATTCCTTTTTAATAAAGTGCATCACTTTTCTGCATAAATTTTCAATATATTATCGTGGATATTTTCCTGTTCCAAATTATTTGAATTTTAAAGAATTTTGCATCGGAAAAATTTTGTTTGCTTATTCGGGTTAATCTCTAGAATCATGGATCCGGTTTCAAAAAATCTTCTTCCTTTAAAAAGCATTCTTTGTATGACCAATAATTCATAAAGACAGAGAAATGATAAAAAGAATAACAGAATTTGGGTAAACGGAACACAGTACAGAGAGATAGCTTAATTTATTGACTGGTCATGTCATGTATTCCCGCTGAATATCTCCAAACCCAACGACTGATGTCGTTGCAAACTGAGCGGAGGCGCTTAGTTAACGCGGGTACTGAGCATTAAGATAATTCTATGCCGGTAAAATCACGGGGTACAGCTACAGATAAAACTAGCCACTATTAAAACAGTGCCATCCCAATTTACTTATCCCTATAATTTCACAAAACAATGCTTGATAAAATAAATAACGAATGAATAAAAGCCAAGAAAGTATTATAGAGTTAATTAAAGAAAAAAATACATTAACATGAAATAACTGACAAGAAAACGCCAAAATAAACTTATTCAACCCTATTAGATTTGATATAGAATTAAAAACGATAACGTCAAGTCTTAATAGCAGAGAAATACGCAGCGTTGAACTGGCGATGCTTGATCTCTGCCTACCCCTTTCTAGAGAGAGACAGCGTGACATTACAGATAGATAACTGTGATTATTACTCCGAAGTTGGTTTAGAAGTAATTATTTACGAATATTAGCGGTGAAAAAATCTGTTACTAGCGGAATAGCTCCTTCGCGCCCTTATCGGCCCCGACTCGCAACCAAACTCCCAAGACAACAAGACCTCAGCCTTTTTGCCGCTCATCTTATCTGCAATAACTTCGTAACAAACGAAGTAATATAATAAAAATGATGAAGAAGAAGAAAAGAAAAGATAATACGGGGGCGGGCGGGGGTAGAAAAAAAAGGGAAGCGCACAATCCCAAAAAATGACAGGCAATTATAAAAATGCTAAGATAAAACATAAAAGTTAAATCTCTTTGTCTGGAGTTTGAGAGAATGTTTTGATAACTGTATAGTTAATGTCATTGGCGGTGTTATTATGAAACCGGTCGGTACTTGCGGTTTATTGTCGTTTTAATGGTCCGCTAGATTTTGTGGTCCCGAAGTCCTGCTTGAATGGTGCGGCTTCAATGTCAGATGACACCGAAATCCTAGCGAACTTTTTAGGTATAGTAAGATTCTGTATAGTTAATGCCATTGGCGGTATTACTATGAAACCAGTCGGTACTTGCGGTTTATTGTCGTTTTAATGGCCCGCTAGGTTTAGTGGTCCCGATATCCTGCTTGAACGGTGCAGCTTCAATGTCAAATGACACGGAAATCCTAGCGAACTTTTTAGGTACAGTAAGTTACTGTATAGTTAATGTCATTGGTGGTGTTATTATGAAACCGGTCGGTGCTGCGGTTTATTATCGTTTCAATGGTCTACTAGGTTTAATGGTCCCGATATCCTGCTTGAATGGTGCAGCTTCAATGTCAGATGACACCGAAATCCTATAACGAACTTTTTAGGTACAGTAAGATACTATTTATTAATTTGCTCGTGTTTCAGTCTTAAACTCTTAAGATGGTCTAGTTTAATTCGGTATTGCTCATAAAATGCTCTACGACATCGATCCATTTAATTTGGCTTAATTTTTCATTATAATAGAAAAATACAAATAAATATTCAAGATCAAGTATGGAGAAATAAGGCAGCTAAAAAGAAAATTGAGGGCGATAAAGATGGATGCAGCAGGAATGCAGCAGGTGTTGGTAGCTATCCACGTTTTAAGGTGTCATTATGTCATTAAATCTTTGTTCCCAAGATAATCCGAGATATATGAAATTGTGTTGCAGCCTGTTTGTCTAGTAATTCTGGCGACAATTTGAAAGTTGTTTACACACGTTAACATTTGATGAGTTGTGAATGAGTTAAATATAAAGAAATTTGGTGGCAATCATTTTTTTAAACTTAATTACTTTGGTATGTTTAAAAAAAAATTTGTCATTAAATTTCCTTAATGTAAGTCAAATTTCCTCATTATAACGCGTGACATTATAATATCAAAAATATATCTAAACTATTGCGAGGCAAAATGCATAGAAGTCCATTAAATATAGAAGTTAAACTTGTAAAACATTATGTTCCTTTGCTACTGGACAAACTTATTCAATTCTATGACGTGTAAAGAAAATCGAAACCTCTTGAAAACAATCAGCGGGAATCCTGGTTTGAAATTTCTATAGCTCATTATTTAGTAGAATCTGATTATCTTCATAAAACTTTACAGTTGTCATTGGATTTTTTTATGAAAAAAGCTTTGATCAAATATTAGAAAAAAGCCATATCTATTATTATATAAATATTTCATAGAAAAATATTATAAAAGTTTACCTATTTTATTTCAATAGTCCTTTAATCAAATAAATTTTGACATAACTTTGACAGGTGTAATGGCGGTATATCGTAATGTAATGGCGGCCATGGACTCGCGTCAAATGTTTAGACATAGACAATCTTATTTTGTAATCACAGAGTACGTATATTAATCGACAGATCGCTAACAGCTAAACAATAGAGTGATAATGCACTCGACTGTGTTGAAACCCCCAATCGCCCCGAACGCCGTCGGCGGCCGCGAGACTCGGCCGCGTACCCGCTCATTACGCGTTTTACGATGCGATCGAAAACTACACCGTAATGGCCGATTTATCGTAGTCGCGGATAGCCGTAATTACCGGTAATGGACTAATGGGCCTCGTCCGACCAATCAGAGGCCGACGGCTCAGTCGCCTCGCCCAATCGAATCGCTCAAAATGGGTAAGGTGTGTTTGTTTTTTCTCGTTACGTCGGGCCCGCAATGCTCTCGGGACTGCGCGAGGATGGACCGCTTCTTATAGACGCGTGGATGTGAGACGATACCGGAGGATGTTGGAGGAGATTATTTTTATTTATATGCCTGTCTGCTATCCGGTCGTTTCTCCGCGGCATTCGAGTTGTAAAATTTGAATTTTCGAATTGTTTTGGTTTCCGGCCCGTACTCGTTACCATGGTAACGAAAAAGATATATTTAAAAAAAAAAAAGATTATATTTCAGTGTAACTGAAGGTTTGCTTTTTTTAATATCCAATGGTTATATAAAATTATTAATAAAAGTATGGAAAAAATTAATTAATTTTGTTTTTAAACAGTTTATTTAAAAACAAAATTATTTAATTTAAAATACACTACTACATTAATTAATTTAAAATACAGTTAAAAATACGTATTAAATAATTACACGAGGCAATGAATGGTACATCGATAAATGTATAATCGCTTACTATCAAAAAAGTGTACATATTGACAATTACATTTTAAAATAAATCTTGTATTATATACAAATAAGTAGATGAAAACAAAGTATTTTACCATATTTTTCGATGTTTTCATCTCCACTGATGAAAACATCGAAAAATATGGTCACACGGAAATACTTTAATGTATGTTAAATGTAAAGGAAACGGAAGAAAATAAATGAAAAACCAAATAATACCTGATTTAATCGAAACTGTATTACTACATTAGGAAAAATCAAAAAATCAAAACGATAAGCGCAAATTTATGACGACTTGTATTTAATTACAGAAAGCAAGTTGGGTGTATCAGAATTAGTCAATATGGCGTTCCATCGTCGATACTTACCCTGTATCTGTGGGAGTTATTGTAATCATTTAGGGCATAACAGAATAGGTTTGCTATCAGAAGCAAAAAGACATTAAAATAAAGCTAAATATATGATTTGTATATACATATGTACTAAATTATTTTTTATTGATATTGTTATACTAGCTGACCCGTGCGAAGTCCTCGCACTATATCGCCATCTAGCGTGCTCCAAGTATACAATTTGGCTAAGATATTTGATGTGTCGCCCACAGATGGCGCTCATGCCAATTGTTATAAAAATTAATTTTTTTATTAACAAAAAGATTTTTTTCGAATTTTTTTATATTTTTCGCCCAAAGTAGAAAACATAAGCTTTAAGTGGGTATTTTTTTTATTTTTTTTTGGTGCAGTAGTTAAAGAGATCGAGCCGCTCGACCAAAAACACCTTTTAGAAATAATATATTTAGATTATAAAAAAGATTCATTACTTTAATATGTATAAAATAAATTTGCTCCTACATACTTTGCTCAACCATAATTCAAATAACGCTAAAGATTAAATTTGTATGGTCACACAACCCTTAAACAATTCAAGATTTAATCGCTACAAGTCATTACAACAAGAATATACATGTACTTAAAACCCAATTATTTATTTTAACATTAAAATTATGCCATAACTCAAATGGTCTGTCTTCTAAAATAAAGACCTGTGTTTCAAATGCCATGAGTAACGAACCATAATGGATTTCGTTGTCTTCAAAAGATTTCCTCCATTTTACCCTCTCTTATAAGAATCGTTTCAGATAAAACTTTCAGCTAATTCCTTACACATACTCCAATTATTACTAATACTTCTAAATGTTTAGTGAATTTAATGTTACCCTGAAAGTCTTGTCCTTTTATTAATCACAATAAAATCTCCTTAAAACATTTAAGCATCATCCATCATGCACGAACAGCAGAAAGAAAGGTCGCTATACGAAAAAACGAGAAGGACAGACTAAGGTGTGCGTCTATCTCACTTTCTCGTATAGCGGCGTCTCTCTGCTGGTCGTGCAAAATGAATGATACGTAAAGCGCTTTACTTATATTTTGAAATCAAACTTACTTTACCCGAACAGCATAGAGAAAAGTCGCTATAAGAAAAAACGGAAAGGACAGACTAAGATGTACATCCATCTCACTTTCTCGTGTATGTGTCTTCGGGTTTATGTTATTTTTTAAATAGCACGTGAAATTAATGGAGATCGTTATTGTTAGCGAAACGCAGATGCTTTCGTCATCTACGTTTCGCTAACGGTAGACATATAACTATACGTTACATACAGCATGTTTCGCTAAACCCAAAATGCCGCCACTGTAATGTCAATGTCGACCAGCGCCGCGCCGATGCACGATCTCATCCGCTCGCCATTCGGATTCTGTTTTCATCTGTATACAGTACTAATTGCGCGCGTTTCGCCCTGTTCGCGGGCGCCGGGCGGGCGCGGGAGCGCGCGGCGGCGCGGGCGCGGGCGGCGAGTCCTGACCCTCCGGAGTAACCCCTTTTCCGTTTGATAAATGGCCAATTACAACGCAGCCTGCGTTTCCCTTCCTCCGCCCCGCGCGCCGCACCCCTCCCTCCCTCCGTCATTCGGCAATTTTAGATTGTATCTAAACACAAACTCAATCGATGAAGGCATTGTTCTAGATTCGGAGTCCTTTTTTTCGGTTCGCATCGTCGGATCGGGTGGCGCTAAATCGAAAGGACTAGATGAGAAGGTCTTAACCCATTTATTGCTTGTAGAAAGAGATAACTCTATCCTTTAAGACGTCCGAATTGTTGATGGTGATCCCAGCAGCGCGGCGTCCTAAGGTTTTATCTCAGTTTATTGGCCCGAAGCCTAACTGCTTGGGAAAGCCTCAAAAGAAAATTCTGAGAAATAAATATCGTTTGAAAACACTTTTTCCAGTAATATGGATTACGGTTTCAGCGGTTTCAGTAATAAAACACGAGAATAACGGTTAGTACGTAAGCCTAACAACAGTTACATAATTTCTATGGAGAAAAAGGGAAAAATTATTTCCATCTAGAACCGTATGTCTTTTCTGAAAATTACACTGTGAAAATTACACTGACTCTTTACATGTATATTTTTCTATTTCAATAAGAAGAATTTAAATTGTAATTTTTTTTAAATTAGTCTCTTACTGTTATTTTGAATTTTATGTCTACGGTTAATAAAACTTCTATTTGAATAAAACAGTTAATGAATCACTTTCCCTATATACTCATATATATATATATATATATATATATATATATATATATATATATATATATATATATATATATTGTGATAAAACATTACTTTATTTTGTTTTGATACCGGTCTTTACATACAAACCCTACTTTTAAAAACGGAAATAGAGAAAAGTATTTGGTCTTTAAATATTCAACATTTACTAGTTTTTCTTCTGCGTTGACGGTTAATGAAACTTCTAAAATAGTTGCTGAATAACTGACTAAAACGGTTAATGAATAACTTTTCCTTTTTACGTTAATATTTTTTAGAACTAAAAACAAATGCGTCGGTCGCAATAAAACTTTATTTTATTTTATGCCTCTCTTTACGTAAATGTCCTAAGTTTAAGGATCTCTTTTGAGCTACAAAATATTTTAATAATAGATTTTCATTGGCCTGAAAAAAATTAGCAGGATTACAGAAGGTATAAGTTTTTTGAACACGTTCAATCACCAACCCATACTTGGTACGATACCAAGAACCGGTTGAATAAACCCCAAGTAATTCAGTTAGTTTCCAACTTACTTCGTAAATAATACAACGATTTAACGTTTAACTAAAATGTAAACAAAGACAAAATTTTAATTTAATGTTTGGATAGGACGAATGTTTTTAAATAATTGTTTAAATATAATTAATTATAAAGTCGTTATTATACTCGAGAAATTATAGAAGAAATTATACTCGATATCCAGTATTGACCTATTGTATATTTCCCTGCCTCAAAATCTAAAACCAGATCCGATATCTAAGCTAAAACTATTCTTAAAACGTAAGAATAACAGACAAATTTGCTATAAGAATAACAGACAAATTTTCTATGAGAATAACAGACAAACTTGCTATAAGAATAACAGACAAACTTGCTATGAAAATAACAGACAAACTTGCTAAAAGAATAACAGACAAACTTGCTATCAACGTGCACGTGATATGAAGATAATTCCAAATATTTTGATAATAAAGTATTTTTAGGCAGATATGCGACTGTTTTTAATGATTTAATCTTCAGTCCAATTCAAATAACATTCATAGTTTACGATACAAGAATCTACAATACTAAACCTTACTTACATTTACGTATTTAACAGGAGTTATGCTTGTGCAGAATTTTCCTGAAAGTTTTGTAAATGTTATGAAACATGAACAACAATTTTATTGAAGTGGATATTATATTTATACGCAAGTATTCATTCATTTTTATAACTTTAATTAATTTTTTTTTAAACTTATAACCTGAAGTCATATTTAATTTTTAAAATTAGTTATGAATAATTTTCACACTTAATTGCAAGATAATTTAAGTAAACTTTGAACCACATAATAATAATTAAAATATTTATAAATAAATGATTCACTATAAAGAAGTTTCACTTCTAACACATGAGTTACCAGACAGACATTTTTTGAAGTTATACTTCTTTAGGCGCGTTATGAAAAAATGATGAGAGTGAAATTTTAAGATTCGTCACACAAAAGTTACAGTATGAAGTTGCAGCGGTTGCAGTCTCGAAACAAAAGCTATTGGCACCATCGTCGCCTCTGTTCACTGTTTTCATATTCATAGTATTTATCCACATGTTTCTAGTGTCTACATTCACACACGTGTTTTAGTTTCATATAAGTGCGATTTATATATGTGCTGATAAATTATATTCCGTAGTGATTTAAATTCAATATTTTGATTAATATATTTACTATTCGTAAATATTAGTGAAAAAATTGTGTTTATAGACTTTTTCAAGTGCTCCAATATAATTGAGGTTATCTATCCGTATGTATTATTTAATGATGCCAAAGAAATATAACTTCTCACGCGCGTACATAAGTACACGCACCTTTCTTTTTTTATAATTAAGTCGAACTCTGACTCAATATAACTTGGATATACTGCGTTTCTTATATGTATTGAAGACCAGAATTATATTAGAACATAGGAAAAGGAATGCCATGATTATTATGTCACTAAGAATCTTTATAAAAATCGAATACAATTTACAATAGGAGATGTTATTTTTTGATAAATCCAATCCTTCTAACCACCCACTATAAACCTCTAACGGCAATCAGCCAATCGTCACTTAAAAGCAAATCGCACAAAACTCGAACCCGGAATCCCAATAAGAAACATATCTATTAGCGCGCTTAACAAAATTAATAATTAAAGAAAACACTGTCTGTCCCCACCCCTGCCACCTCTGCCCCCACTACGCGGCCCAAATTCGGCGCGGAGTCGTCCATTACGGTGTCGAGCCTCAGCCCAGCCGGCTGTAATTATAACTTTGCGAAGTGCTCGGCGGTGGAATACCTAATTTAAAATGTAACTCGCCGCACCGGAATTCGTTTACTGTTACATAACGATATTGCCGGGCGACCTCGGGCCGGTCTGTGAGATGTGGCGGCGCGGGGCCGGGCGCGCGAGCGTCTGGGCCCTCGGTGCGGTTTCCGATCTCGGCGTCGCCTCTAGAAGTTGTATTTGTTTCGATATTTATCTCGAGTATAACGTCTGTAGTCTGGCGTATGCGGTTGTGTAATTATGACTTAAAAAAAAGTTAGGTTATGTTTAAAATTACTTGCGACAGTATTATACGTTGAAGAACTTTTTTGTTTGTTTGTTATTATTTATTTCACTATTTATTAACCCGATTTAAATAAAAGGGTAAATAATTTATTTAACATTGTCAAGCCATATGCAACTAAGCCAGTTCAAAGTAAAATTAGACAGTATCAGTAGTAAAAAAACAGTAACGAAAAAACAAAAAAATGTATTATAATCCTGAATGAAAAAAAAACACAAATAACATTTTTTTATCGTTTTACTATCATCGCTTTCAATTTATTTAAAAGTTATTTATTTAAACTTATTTAAAAATAGAATTATTAAAAAGATATTTAAAAGTTCATGTCAGTTAAAAAATTATAATAAATTTTTGACATTCTCGACCGCCATTTTGTTAGCGCTCGGTCAATTCCGCCGCCAATCGGATAGGTTCGGGCTTTGTTTCCTCGAGTATTACACAATTTAAACGTGACAAAATGACTCAGATGACGCTAAAGAAGTTTCAATTCAAAAAGTAATATTAAATTATTGAACGTGTTCTGTAATAGCTGCAGAACTTGTAATTTTTTTTACCATTACGTTTATTAGCATCATATATTTAACAATATCTAATTACCATGAATACTCTGAATGCTATATTCAAATGAAACGAAAAATATAGCACGGGCTACTAATCACTAAAATAATAATGGGACACGGTACATATTTGATGTAACTTATATGCACCCTAGCGAAATTGTTCATTCTGCAAATAGTAATCTATTATAACAAGACTCTGGTACTGAGTCAACGCATAAGTTTGATCCCAGCAAATAATTTTATATATCTCTTTTTAATTATACTTTAAAATAGAATAAGCTAGAAATAACGTAAACATTTACCAAAATCGAGTTAATTAATTTCACAACTAGCTATAAATTAGAATAAAATGGGCTTTTAATTTATTTGTTCCGATTATTTATTACGAATATAACGTTACTTATAGCTATATTATATATAATATATAATATTACTTATAACATTCTTTTATTCGATACGCACTTGGTTTTAATATGCGGTAAGTTATCGTGAAGAAATATAATACGAAAAAAAATTATTCACATTTATGCTCAAATGGAAAACTAACATAACTGAAACATACAAAAAAAAATAGATATATAACCATAATTATCTTTTTATTTAGTGAGTTATAACAATTAATAAACAGCCTCGTCCCTCGCCCCTCTCTTTAAATTTCATATTAATAGCAAAAAAATCAGCTATATCGCGCTAACGAAATGTTTTTGTCAACTAATATAAATTACATCCGCGAAATTACGAATCATGCTTACTTCGGCAGTGTGTATATTAAAACTGTAATGATGCAGAGAAGATAATTTTGATGCCTAAAGCGAAAATGGAATACGATATCACAAAGCGTGCTTCTTAAGACGTTTCGTCACAAAAAGTGATGTACCGTATCGGTTTACGTGCTTATCGATTACAAGGAAGTGTTACTTAATCACTAAAGTTACAAAATGTTAATTAAAATGATTCATTTGTAGAAATTTGTTTTCGTATGTATATTTCTAATGAGCTGCCATTCAAAACGGTTCTTTTGTAAGACCGTATACGAAATTTGCTCTCCGAAAGCGTAAACATTCTTGTCAAACGTTAACCGCCCCGCCAGCATAAACTTGCTGTTCAAACTACTTCCTTTCTTGATCAAAAGAAGCCACCAATCACTATCATTCAAAGATCAAAGACAAAAGACGTCCAAAATACATGTGGCTTAAAGGGAAGTCGTAACGTTATTTGAAGCGTAACAAAGAAAGTAAACCAATTTTGGTGTATTATAGGTTCCTATAAAACTTGATTATTTCTCCAGGTCATCCTGTTTTGGATTTGTGATTTTTGGAAACAGTGTAAGTCACAAACAATTATTGCCAAAAAAACTGTACACAATTACATAGGAAGTTTTAATCTTTTATTTTTGCTTTGTGCAATATCTATCGAGAGCTAGTTGAATATGTGAATTATTTCAGGAATATATATATATATATATATATATATATATATATATATATATATATATATATATACTATAACATAACTAACAAATATAGGTCATTGATACAAGAAATATGACATTACAATAATTTGCGTATAATATATATATATTATACGCAAATTATTGTAATGTCATATTTCTTGTATCAATGACCTATAGTTGTTAGTTAACCTATATTTTCCATAAAATTTTACTATAAAACAGTCAATATAATGAATTAGATTTAAAGGGTAATTTTAGTATTGATAAATATCAAACGTCTTTTCATGTTATTTTTACTCGTTTGACTGTTAACGATTTGTTTTTTTTTTACGTTTTACATGTTAGTATTTGCATATTTAGAGTTAAATTATAGAGCAGATGGCAATAAAATATTGTGGCGATTATTATAGATAGTATTAAGCCAATTAAGTAGCAAATGATAATTAAGTATTAGTTAATACTTTATTAAATAAATATTGTGTGCCAATTGTAATCAATCAAAGCAATCCTTGGTATAAGTTTTCTTTTATTTCTATAAAGATAAATAGGAAACAGTTAATTTTAGCTAAAGTAAACTTGTTCTATAATTCATTAAAAACAATAAAAAAAACAATTTATTTTGTTTAAAATCATTAGTTAAAATTGTCACTTATTATCGGCAAGAGTTATTTAATCTTGTACTAAGATGTGAAACATAAAGTAGTTATTTAAATAAACTGAGATGAAAAACTTAAAGCAGTTACTTAATCTTATACTGAGATATAAAACTTGAAGCAGTTATTTAATCTTATACTGAGATGAAAAACTTAAAGCAGTATTTGCCTAACATCATTAGTAAAAATTATTATTTATTATCGACAAGAGTTACTTAATCTTATACTGAGATGAAAAACTTAAAGCAGTATTTGCCTAACATCATTAGTAAAAATTATTATTTATTATCGACAAGAGTTACTTAATCTTATACTGAGATGTAAAACTTAAAGCAGTTACTTAATCTTATACTGAGATGAAAAACTTAAAGCAGTATTTGCTTAACATCATTAGTTAACATTATTATATATTACCGACAAGAGTTACTTAATATTATACTGAGATGTAAAACTTAAAACAGTTATTTAATTTTATATTGAGATATAAAACTTGAAGCAGTTATTTAATCTTACACTGAGATGAAAAACTTAAAGCAGTATTAACATCATTAGTAAAAATTATTATTTATTACCGACAAGAGTTACTTAATCTTACACTGAGATGTAAAACTTAAAGCAGTTACTTAATCTTATACTGAGATATAAAATTTAAAGCAGTATTTGCTTAACATCATTAATTAAAATTATTATTTATTACCGACAAGAGTTACTTAATCTTATACTGAGATATAAAACCTAAAGCGGTGTTTTTCATTTACTTTGAAAACAATGTAATATAATTACATCCACTCGTGGCGAAACGACTTTATAGTAAGTGGTTATAACCGCTTACGTTGTTGACAATATTTGATCAAAATATGCCTTCGCCGTTCAACTTCTAAATTTCTTGATTAGCAAAGGGAGATCTCACACACGATGCGCGCATATACACCCCCACACGCACACGCACACACGCACGACGCACGCGAGGCAATCACAGCACCCCCCGCAAAGTTGTCGCGGCAAGCTTCTAATTAGAACTTGTACAATATATCGTGCAAGGTGGCGCTCGTAAGCCACTCGCGCCAGTTTTATGGCGTTGACCCTCGCCCCCGTCCGACCCTCGAGACGGACTCCAGAGGGATGGAGTCGGGCCGGGAGCCGATTGTGACAAGGTTAAATGAATTATGATCTCGTAAATAGCATCTGTAGCACGTGACACCCGTCGCGCCAGCTCTTGATCTGCACGGATGCTGGGCGGCTAGCTTTTGACATGAGGGAAGAAGACAACAGCTTCTTAAATGTTTCGTAGTTTCGAAGGCTTTGATAATTATTCTTGCTCTCCATAGTGAAAAGTTCTTGAGATTGAAGTTAACATAATAGAAAATAAATGACTAAAGACGAAAGATAATAAAAGCTAGATTTCGAGATAAAGACCTAAACAACTTGTCTTATCTACAAGTATTCAAAAGTTTCCTTGAATAACACATACACAGACAAATATAGGCATTTATAACCTTACGGTTTTTCCACTTATTGATAAGAAACACAAGGAATACAACACAATCAAAAAAATATTTGTTGAGTGTTAAATTAATACTAATTCGAATCTCATCATTATCACATTTCTCTCGGAATAATATAATTTTAGATCAGATCAAAAAATTCTGTTAATTGCGAGTAGAACTCGCCCTACGAAAGTTCTGTACATATTTAGGCACTTGTGAACATTTAAAGGTATATAGTATTTATATTAAATTACTTACAAAACTTGCTTTTCTGAACGTAGATAAAACATAGTGCACATTTAAAAAAACCAGTATCATTTTTATGGTTTTCCTACCAACTTTACGTAGGCTTCTAAAAACTTGGTTTTTTTTTAATAAATTTAGATTCAGTAGTCCCGGAAATATGGGAGTGATAACATAATTTTGTCTGCATGTTTTTCAGTTTATTTCTGAAGATGTAAACGCCTAAAATTTTTATAAACAAGTTTTTGAAATCATTATAACCCTTTAGCTCTTTCAAACAATACCCCCCACAATATTTGGAATTAAAATATTTTTTCCCTTTACTTTATTTTTCCCAAACAATTTCCATATAAATATTTTTTAAGTTTTAGCTATTAAAATATGTACGAATTTATATGCTTAATTAAAATACAAAATTCAGAGTCAAGCGGTTTTTGAGAAAAACGCCTGTGACGGAGAAACAGCCAAAAGCTCAAGAGCTATTATAATTTGACCGTTACGCACATTATAAGTAAGACTTCATTATATATTTGTTTATTTTGAAGACATAAAATATAAATATTAGGGAAACGTATAATGGAAGAGAGAAAATCTTATAGACAGAAAATATATATTATTGTATACAACACAGCGACACCGACAAAAATAATTATAGTAATCATTAGTCATTAACACATTAATCATTAACACGTATTTTTTTATTATGATTTTATTTCTCTTTTATACCAATAATGAAAACAGAGAAAAACGCGCGAACAAAAAAGAAAATTTTGCACTAATTGTTTCAGTATCGTTAATAAATAAATACTTCCAATAATTATATACTTTATGACGACTGAGACCATGACAAAAACTGCCCCAAATTATGCTCATGTTACTGGTGATATGCTATTCTCTGACGCAGAGTTTTTCCCACTACCGATGTGTTTCACTTTACGTTACAACTTAATTTATCAAGTTAAAACTTACACTACAGAAATTTCACTTCATTAAAAATAAGAAACACCCTCCGGAAAACCGCCACCCCCTCGGAAAAGCGCTGCCCCAACTTTATGCATTTCGCAATTGCGTTTAGGACACTATTTATATCCATCTACGTAAGTAAACTTCCGTCCAATACGCCCTCGACGTGAAGCGTAAGTCTCCTAATAATAAGATATGAGCGGGCCACCGGATATGGAAAAAGGCTGGCTACCTTTATCGCAGTCCCAATTGTGCCCGGTCAAGGGAAGAAGATTACGGGAAATTAGGGCATTACATGGATCTCATAAATCGTCCCCCGCGCGAACTTCTACGTGAGATGAAACCCAACGTTATTTATAAATGCCTCAACTTTAAATATAATCTAGTCGTGGAGACCCAAAATGAATATATGCCCACGGACCCGGATGAATCTTAATATACTGCTCAAAAATGTTACGAATATTAATGGCGACGAGACCGGAAAAGGATATTGGGAAATGGAAGGACACTTTGTTTATTACATTGAGAGTGCTAAAGCTTGTTTCGATAATGGAATGATCTTATTAAGTTTCGCTGTCACTATATACTTTGCGCCGGTCTGGCTTAAAACTCAAGATTAGAACGCATCAATGAGTAGCAAAATAAACTGTAGATATTTTCATTAAGAATGAGCCGTGAAAAATACCATAGCAAGACCAGAGCAACGCAATTGTTTAATTGAATTCTGCAATTTCTAATAAGTTTGAAGAAATTGTCTTATAAAACGACATTTTGATATCCCAGATGATCTAAAGGTGGCAAGTAAGTACACTGACATATTGTCGTCAGACGTATTTACGAAAATACACCAAACACGTTCAGTATGGATTCCTCTAAATACGGACTTGAGTAAAATATATCTAGATGAATGAATATATATATATATATATATATATATATATATATATATAGATACATTTTTTTAATATCAATTACTAACTGTTTTTTTTTATAAAGAGAAAGAAAAGTTTATAAATTTTTAGTATTTCATATTCAAAGTTCAGTAACTTTTAAGTTCATAACAGTCCAGCTTAAAATATTAGTTAATTAATATTTATAAATAACAATATTAAGTAATTAAAACTCTACATGGGAGTGATAAAAAATCTTTAAGTATAATAAAACTAAATTTTCATTGAAAATATTTGCAAAAAAAATAATTGCGGTAATGAAGGATAAGTAATAGAATCCGTTAAGACCGTTTTAGAAATTCGCGTACGTCTGTCGGTTTACTTCTGAACACATCACAAAAAAACTGCTGACTCAAATCGACTAAAGTTTCTAGAAAAACATGGAGCTTAAGTTGAAGTATCATTTAGTTTTTATTTTACCTCAATCGCTTTACTCAATCAGAAAATACGCTAATTTAATATTTTCAAAAAATAATTTACATTGAGTTTGTACAACAACGACGGAGTATTGCATATCTACTCAGCCCCTAGTAATTAAACAAATGCATTGTATATATTTTCATCAATAGATGGCGCTAGGTGTATTTTAAAACACGCAATAACATTTTCCATAGTTTAGAGAAATGAACGACGTCAGAGGAGAAGTGTGTTATGTTTTAAAAATTAATTTATAGTGAGTTAGTACAACAAACAACGAAGTATTGCCTATCTACTCAGCGCCTAGTAATTAAACAAATGTATTGTGTATATTTTCTTCAATAGATGGCGCTAGGTGTATTTTAAAACACGCAATAAAATTTTCGATAGTTTAGCGAAATGAACGACGTCAGAGGAGAAGTGTGTTATGTTTTAAAAATTAATTTATAGTGAGTTAGTACAACAACAACAAAATATTGCCTATCCACTCAACGCCTAGTAATTAAACAAATGTATTGTGTATATTTTCATCAATATATGGCGCTAGGTGTATTTTAAAACACGCAATAAAATTTTCCATAGTTTAGCGAAATGAACAACGTCAGAGGAGAAGTGTGTTATGTTTTAAAAATTAATTTATAGTAAGTTAGTACAACAACAACAAAATATTGCCTATCCACTCAACGCCTAGTAATTAAACAAATGTATTGTGTATATTTTCATCAATAGATGGCGCTAGGTGTATTTTAAAACACGCAATAAAATTTTCCATAGTTTAGCGAAATGAACAACGTCAGAGGAGAAGTGTGTTATGTTTTAAAAATTAATTTATAGTGAGTTAGTACAACAACAACGAAGTATTGCTTATCTACTCAACGCCTAGTAATTAAACAAATGTATTGTGTATATTTTCATCAATAGATGGCGCTAGGTGTATTTTAAAACACGCAATAAAATTTTCCATAGTTTAGCGAAATGAACAACGTCAGAGGTGAAGTGTGAAAGTATTTGTGAAAGTACAGTTGCGAATACAACTAACATATAGTAAATAAAATTGTTAATCGATTTAAAACAAATTAAATTAGCAGTGGTTCGTTTCCTACCTTCTCAAATTTCACATCACTTCACCCTGTCTAGAGATTTGAAGATCCCAAAAACACCCAATCATTGCGAAGACTAATATACCTCGTAAATGGACGCATTCATAACAATTCTGCTATTCTATCTTCGCTAATCCAACCGCTCGAACTACTTTCGCCTCTTCGATAGCCCATTCGCCATTCCATTCGGGCCGGTAATCTCCTAGACACCGGAGCCAAATAAAAAAATTACATTATCATCCCGCCCCAGGCGCGGTCCGCGATCGGGATTTCGTCCGGGGAACGTATCCTTTCCGTAGGACCCTCGCCTGCCATATCACGGCTACGTGTCGCCGACGTCAAATGGGCCTTTTAACTTTTCCTATTTACAAAAGTCAATATAAATAAGTAATAATAACGATAAAAGGATCCCGTTCGCCCCGGGACGAGAGCGTCACATAGTAATGTAATGAATAGGTGGGCCGCGACGCTGAAGATTATATCGCAGCATAATAATTGTTCCCGGAGGAAATCATATGAGGTTTCGGCGTCGCGAAGCTAGCATGCTAAGTCTAAATTACCTTCACGATTGTCGCCTACGATATTGAGTATTATTTGAAGTGATTGTTATATGAAATTCGCTTATTTAAGAAAATACTCAAAAGTAGCTAGGTTTACTATAATAATATTTGACTTATGCCCATAATAATCCATTCAATCTATTAACTTGTGAAGATATAAGGTAATTTTTATATGGACTGCATTTGTTTAAGAAAATGCTTAAAAGTAGCTAGGCTTATTATAACAATATTTTATCTATTCCTATAATAATCCATTCAATCTATTAAGTTGTGAAGATGTAAGGTAATTGTTATGTGGACTGCATTTGTTTAAGAAAATGCTCAAAAGTAGCTAGGCTTATTATAATAATATTTTACTTATGCTTATAATAATCCATTGATTGAATTGAATTATTAAGTTGTGAAGATGTAAGACGTCGTGAATTCAGCGTGCTGGCTAAATTATAAATTACCTTCGGATTATCGCCTGCGATATTGAGTATTATTTGAAGTAATTGTTATATGGACTGCATTTGTTTGAGAAAATGCTCAAAAGTAGCTAGGCTTATTATAATAATATTTTACTTATGCCCATAATAATCCATTCAATCTATTAAGTTGTGAAGATCTAAGGCGTCATGAATTCAGCGTGCTGGCTAAATTATAAATTACCTTCGGATTATCGCCTGCGATATTGAGTATTATTTGAAGTAATTGTTATATGGACTGCATTTGTTTGAGAAAATGCTCAAAAGTAGCTAGGCTTATTATAATAATATTTTACTTATGCCCATAATAATCCATTCAATCTATTAAGTTGTGAAGATCTAAGGCGTCATGAATTCAGCGTGCTGGCTAAATTATAAATTACCTTCGGATTATCGCCTGCGATATTGAGTATTATCTGAAGTAATTGTTATATGGACTGCATTTGTTTAAGAAAATGCTCAAAAGTAGCTAGGCTTATTATAATAATATTTTACTTATGCCCATAATAATCTATACAATCTATTAAGTTTTGAAGTGTAAAGCGTCGTGAAGCCAGCGTGCTTAGCATGCTGGCTAAATTATAAATTACCTTCACGATTATCGCCTGCGATATTGAGTATTATTTGAAGTGATTGTTATATGAAATGCGCTTATTTAAGGAAATATTCAAAAGTAGCTAGGCTTATAACAATAATATTTTACCTATGCCTGTCCATTAAATCTATTAAGTTGTGAAGTGTAAAGCGTCGTGAAGCCAGCATGCTCAGCATGCTGGCTAAATTATAAATTACCTTCGCGATTATCGCCAATGATATTGAATATTATTTGAAGTAATTGTTAAATGGATTGCATTTGTTTAAAAGTAGCTAGGCTTATTATAATAATATCGTGAAGCTGTGATTCTAAGTCTAAATGATCTTGCCAATTATCACCTGCGATATTGAGTATTATTTTAATTAATTATTATATGGACTGCGCTCTTTTAATAAAATAATCAAAAGAAGCTAGGCTTATTATAATAACACTTTGCTTATACCGATAATTATCCATTCCAGCTATTAAGTTATGAAGATATAAGGCGTCGTAAAACCAGCATGTTAAGTCTAAATTACCTTCGCGATTATTACCTGCGATATTGAGTATCATTTGAAATGATTGTTATATGGACTGCGCTTGTTTAATAAAATAACCAAAAAGATCTAGGCTTATTATAATAACACTTTGCTTATGCCGATAATTATCTATTCCACCTATTAAGTTATGAAGATGTGGGCGTCGTGAAACCAGCATGCTAAGTCAAAATTAAATTGGACTGCACTTGTTTAAGAAAATATTTAAAAGTGCTTAGGTTTATTATACTTTATAACAATTTACTTATACCGGTAACATCCTTTCATACTATTGAATTATAATATATATAGCAGTATCGAAGTTTTCTCAATTCATCACCGATTCCTATAAAAACCTAACTAATATACACAATTAAATGAAACTACGTGAAGTAGTATTATTTCTACTTTTTTTAAGTTCTTTACCACGACCTAGGTTTTATTATATTAGTTAGTATTGAATATAGTATTATTTCTACTTTAATACAACGTATTGTTGTAACACAATATACTTTAATACAACGTAATGTTGTAATACAACGAAACCTAGGTCGTGGTAAAGAACTTAAAGAATTAGAAAGTAGAAATAATACTACATCACGTAGTTTCATTTAATTGTGAAGCATGATACAATCTTAATTTACAATTAATTAACTATCAATAACGATTTCGTGATACATCATTTTATAATATATTTTTAAGTAATGTTCAGCTCCAAAATAAATTATATTTGTTCATGAAGTTAATTCATGAGGTTTCTCAATTAATGGGTAATGTCCAGAAGTCGAATAGCTTCTACTTTGGTATGGTTGAGGAGTCGTTTTTCATGTTTAATAGCATATTCTTGGATAACTTCGTTAATCTATTTTATGTCTAAGTCGTTGTGAATTTCTTGATTGGTTACATATCGATATGCATTGGTGATTATACGCATGAACTTGTTTTGACTTCCTTAGATTACATTACGATTTGACTGCTTGGTACATCCCCAAAGCCGGATATCATACATCCAAATCGGTTTGACACTAGAAAGGTAAATTAGTCACTTATAGTATATGTTAAGCTTGGAATGATGTCCAACCAACCACAACATTTGTTGTTGTTTCAACTTGATTTGCTCACCTTTTACGTAATGGTATGTGATGTATGTATGGTGGTGTATGATGACGTTGGATGTATGAATGAATGCATGTCTGTTACTCCATAACTCGGTAATTTCTGAACGAATATACAAGAAATAGGCATTTGAATCGATTATGGCCTATATTAAAATATAGGCTAATTTTAACCTCTAGATATGAAGCCGTTTCTGAGAAATAGCATCAACCATTTATATGTATACATATATATGTTATATGTGTAAATGTATATAATATGTAATTAAATTGGTTATTACAGGTCACGTGACGAGAAGAAACTGTTTTAAATAAAAAAAAATATTCTTTTATCTTGCCTTTTTTTAGTACCTCCCGTACACTGAACTTACGGGTAACGTGTACGTAATGAGGAGCTCATTACGTACACGTAATCGTGTAGTGTTATTGAAGAATTATTTTTACAATTGCAATCAAAAATGTCCAATAATATTATTTGATTCAGCACCTCATTGCCAAGATATAAATCTCCAATACGTTTCACAGGTGACACACTAACAAACCTTTCTCATTTTGTTTAATCTAAATATCAAAAATCTAAATAATTAGCGCAACAATATTTAGTAAATGCCCTAATAAAAAATTATTTTTGTCAACTTTTAAAAAATATATTAAAGAAATAAAAATAACCAAATCATTTATGTCCGAAAGATATCCCCCGGAAGATAAAGCAGATAATATAAACAGATACATATTAAAACAATAATACCAATATTTATATATATTTTAATAGAACACCTTATACCCATAAACGTAAAAACTTTTATTTTTACCTAAATGTTAACGAAAGCTTCGTAACGTAAGTGCTTCTTGTGTTTATTATAAGAAAAGCTTATTCAATTTTACGTTGTAAATAAAAAGTAAACAACTGAAGTTCGTAGCTTAAAGCTTAGTTTGTACATTACGTACATAGTTAGCTAAAAAACAAAACGCAACATTTAGTTACGTAGTTTGTTTTTGTTTGGTAGTCGCCGTGTAATTTATGGCAGCGGCTTTTCAATTATTCACTTTGTGACCATTTTCTAAAGCCAATTGGAGACTCCAAAAAAATATATAGTACGTACCAAGGGTATCCTTACCATAGAAGTGCTAATCGAAACTCTGAGCTGGCACCGTTTTCCCCTAATTATAATTAGCGTGAATAATTCTATAAAAAAAAATCAAGTTTGAATAGCTGTAAAGTCTAAATTTTTACCAAAACATCCACAAAGAAGGATCCCCTAGCTATCTAAACAAACCTATCCAGCTTAACACAGTAGAATGTAACAACAGATGAAAATTACAAAATATTATAACATACAAATGATACACTCATTGACCAAAATTTGACAATCACGACTGAGATAATGACGTGGAAAAAAAATCACATATAATTCGTATAGCATTTAGCAACGGTCAAAAATTACAAAATATTATAAAATAAAAATTATATACTCGTTGACCAAAAATCGACAATCACGACTGAGATAATCACGTTGAATAAAAATCGCATATAATTCGTATAGCATGTAGAAACGGTTAAAAATTACCAAAATATTATGACATACAAATTATATATTCATTGACCAAAAATCGACAATCACGACTGGGACAATCACTTTGAATAAAAATTGCATATAATTCGTATTGCATGTAGAAATGGTTAAAAATTACCAAAATATTATAACAACAATATTATAACACAGATTATATATTCATTGACCAAAAATCGACAATCACGACTGAGACAATCACGTTGAATAAAAATCGCATATAATTCGTATAGCATGTAGCAACAGTTGAAAATTACAAAATATTATAACATACAAATTATATATTCATTGACCAAAAATCTACCAACGTAAAATCTAAATTATTTTGGACATACTGGTAGATACTTTTAAATTTACATGAAAATTTCGCGGTCAAAAAATATGTTTTTCACTGTTTGCTTTTTAATGGAAACCTGTTATGAAAGGGCACGTCAAATAATCATATTTTATCGAAATACAAAACCGATATAATTATTTGTAAATTTTTGCAAAACAAGTTATGATTTTGATTATTAAATAGTATACAAGCGATATGCTCCGACAGTACTTCATTCAAAAAATTAAATCTAAACTAAATTATTTCAATTGATATCACCGGGCAACTACCCTAGCTACCGCAGTAAGTATATTTATTTTAATTAAAAAATTTCCCCGGCAGCTTTTGTCACATTGATTGAAACAGTGCCAGTGAAAACTCAAACAATTGCACATTCGCATATCGGAATCATCTGCATTCCACGCCACAATCATGGAACACCAATTTTTGCACACACCCACCCCCGCCCTACTCACACTCGACTCGCTCGTACGGGCAAAACTTTAGCAACAATTTATTTACGTCACTCATTAATTCATAATAAGGGAGCGCGAGGCGCGGGCGGCGGCGCTGGGCGGACTCACCCCTTGCGCTCCGCCGAAACAATTATATTTATCCAATTATCAGAGCAATATGTTATTTGTCTGTTGAATAAGTAATTTGGTGCGCCACATGGGACAGGGCCCGCATTAGCCCGATTGAAAACGAGCGCCGGCTCAAGGTGCGAGCCGGCTCGTTCGGCGGCCATATTTCATCTCGGAAATTCCGCAAGTTTCGTTCGGGGGGTAGTTTCTTGTAGTCTCCTGTGCCGGCGGGGCGGAGATGGAATTGGGGGGCGGGTGAGCTGCGCTGTGACAGGTGAAGTTTAGACGATTTGTTCAGAACGCTGCGAGCCTGCTCGGTTTAATCGGCTAATGAGGTATTTTGCCGGGACTTGACTGAGAAGAGTTAATTATATGAGAGCTAAATCCGCGGCAGTCAGGTTTGTGTAAAAGTATCTATTTGAATTTGAGTACCTATATACATAGCCTATCTCCGACGAGTCTATCTCGAGTTCGTCTTTCACTAAAATATAGATGTATATTATATGTTAATTTGACTGTTGGGCATTACTGTACTAGTTTGTCATAAATACTTAAACTAGCGACATAAACAATTACGTCAAGAATATAAAAAACTTTTTTCAAACAAACAAAATAGCATTTTAATATAAACCGAACGTAAACACTACGTGTAATGTTTATATTACTGACTTTTGCTCGGCGCACGGTCACAACCGAATATAAAAAATAGTTAAAAGTATACATTGACAATTCAAACTACGTTCTAATAAATAAATAAAAACACCCTTTTCGCTTTCACGGGAGACTCGTATCGTATTTTGACTCTTATGACACAGGCATAAGAATTATTTTACCATTTGCTTGTAATTAAGAAATAAAATATTTATTTATACCTTTACGCGAAGGTGTCTATGTGGCAACATATATTGGCGTAGCGAATTGTTGATTACAAACCACTTAAAACTATTCCTGTGACTAAACCACTGAATTTTTTTAATTGATTTTTGGTGTACGGGTAAGAAACACCATCTGATGTATGAGGATTCATTTAATGTCGAACGATCATATCCACATTGCTACATCATAACCGGTGATCAAAATAAAAACAATCAAACACGAGACAGTAAATAATACCTACAAAGATGTTATAATTAAAGAAAATGTTCAGTTCCGCCGAATATTATATTTTAGTATCTGATAAGGAAAATTATTTTGATTCAGAATTCATCTCATCATCTTAATTATTCTGCATTTGCACTTCATTATTCATTTAGCATCTTCATTATTCTGCATTTGCTCTTATATAGATTTTAGAGTTTGGTAACTATACTTAAATTATTTTCTTGAGATAATTTTAACATTTGTAAATAAGAAGAAAATACATAGAACGTAACCTTATTAAAAGCTTGGATATCTGAAGACCTCTATTTGAATAAAGGAAGCAGATGGTGTATGTAAGCCAAGATCGAATTATGTGGCGTTATATACCAGTCTATGAGATGGCCACGAAAACCTGTAGAAATCACAGTGCCGAGGGTTCCGTACATGTTTAAGTAATTTTAAACATTTAAGCGTACATAGGATTTCTAATAAACTATTTACTAACATTATATACTACATTATCAAAAACAGAGAAAAAGAAAGGTAAAAAAAAATTATGGACGCTTGAAATCATTGTCAAAAACTGAAATGGTAATGGGCTAGACAAGTGGTGAGGGTGGGCAATAAGAAATGGACCAGAAGAATGACAATCTGGAATGGATCAAGAAACAAAAGGAAAGTAGGAAGACCATTAGAGAGATGGACAAACAAAATTAAAAAAATTGCTGAACATTGGATGGAGAAATCAGAGAAGACTAAATGTCGTGGAACGGGATGGATGAGGCATTAACTCTCAGAGGGGTCCTTAATAGATAAGGAAATCTTAAACTTTGGTATCATGGGTGATTACTCATATGTTTATATCTATCAATGGATTGTTAGTACGATATTAAGAAATATGAAGACTTTATTAATAATAACAATAAAATTGATTTCCAGTTGACTCTCTAGATTTTGCATAAAAAAAAATTAAAATCATTTTATCATAATACTTGGGTATCCTCGATGTATCTCCTGCATGGGGAAATTTTTAATTTATTACTATGGCTCAGTGCTTTGTTCGCAATGATTTTTTTATTAATCTAGTGGGATCGTTCACCAATAATAACATTTGCATCCCAAAAAAATCGAGGAATATGTAACTTATATCTTAGATTAAACTATAAGCTGAATTCTCGTGATAGTATACATACAATTTTAGTATATGCTATTTTGAACATTTGTTAAACTCAACTTGTAACTTATAAAATTGGGACAATAATTTAGGCTTAAATTTAAAGCTCATTCTTGGGTATTATTTTAGTTAAAGCTATGTTTAAATTTATTCAGTAATTTTTGCGTGATGTTGTAACAAACAGATGAAGTTCCTAAAAAATATTATTTGGCTACTATTCGATCCACCCTTAAGGGATCGAAAATCAAAATTTTCTAAAAACATTAACTTTACAAAAACTCACCACTCGAAAATGTTTTAAATAATTTTTTATTTTTATCTAAATCAACCTTTTTAACTAGCGTTATAATTAATTTCTAGTATAATTTCGAACATGTGTCAATATTTGCGTGTCTCTCGCAAAGAATATACCTGATATAAAAAAAAACTATATATTTTATTGTGATGAACAATAAGTCTAAAAACATTTTTTTTATAAAATTAAACATTATTTTAGTTTATATTATTTATTTTTTTATTCGTAATTACGTAAGATTCTTAAAGATATAAATAACAAATACGCCATAAGAAGACCCAATTATATTTATAACATCAAACAATTTAATTTTTTTAGAAAATAGACCATTAATAAACATAGTTTTCATTATATATAATATTTTTTTTAGAAAATAGACCATTAATAAACATAATTTTCACTATATATAGAAATTGACCAAAAAATTCATTTTCTTTTTCCTCAGGTTCATCAATGCCAGACGGAGAATAGTGCAGCCTATGATAGACCAATCAAATAGAGCAGGTAAGAAGCGTTTCATGGAATTCTGTCCTTAATAAAACAGAAGACAATACTTCATATTGCGACAAATTTGTTTCAATTACGTAACAATTTTTTTTTCACAAAATAATGAAAACCTACAGCTTCAAAAAAAATAGAATATACACAATAGAGCTTCAAGATGCAATAGTTGCACTAGACGAATACATTTGGATTCATAAAAACCAAATACAAGTATTCCTGAGGTTTGCCATCTCAACCCATTGTGGCAAATTAAATATAATCGCATTTAAAATAACAATGCAACCATTTATTTTACTTCTTCTTTCGTTTAAAAAAAATTGATTCAAAACTTATATAAAATAAACGATTTCCGTTTATCAAACCATCCCTTAATGAACACACATTTACATATTGAGACAAACCAAACGAGCTCAAACTCGATGAGTTTATCGAGTTCAAACTCGATGAGTTAGTTAGTCGTTGAGAAGTTCCCATAACCTCCTTCATCATCAAATTATTCGATGACAAGATATAACCACACGATACATTGAGGTAAACCAAAACAACCCAAACTCGATGACTTTACTGGCTCCATCATTGTCAAATTCTTCGATGACAATATGTGACCAAAAGACTCATTGAAATAAATGGAACGAGTCTAAACTCGATGCTAAGCTTTGAGAATTCCCTATGATGTCCTCCCTCCTCCATCATCATGTCAGCTAATTTGTACCATATTATTGTATTGTCATCAGAATTAAATGTGTTTACAAAGTATCAAAGCAAATGCATGTAGGAAGCGAAATTCGATTTCTTTATATACATAGTTATATGCAGATAAGCTCTACTAGTAAAGTAAGCAAAATCAAATTGTATTTTGATACCGTAATATCTGTCCAATAATTTATTTTACACGTCAGATACTGGCTCCTGAATTATCTTCAAAATTGCACATTTGAATAATTAGGGTAAGTACACAAAACACTACTATTATAAAAAAAATCAAAACACTAAAGATTTTTTAGTGTTAAAAAAATAAAAAAATCTATAACTAAAAAAATCATTCACATTAAACATTTTTTTTTAATTTTGTGCCTGGAGAGTATCTGTGACGGAGTAGAAGCCAAATGAACTTTTTTATAAAGTTCGAAAATGTTCTGAAGAACTTTTCGTCTGTTTGCCTGGTTTTATGTTTATTAGTTTATGTTATAGCATTGCGTACATACTACTTAACTGTTTTTAATGAAATATTTACCAAAATAAAACTTACTATTCAAGTTAAAATTTATACTTCAAATTTGTTTGACAAATTTTCCAAAGGTCATGAAATTCAAATATTAGTGCTCAAGCAATCAGGACCAAGTGCTTATGCGCTTAGGCAGTCACTCAAGAAGGCCGCAGTCTAAAGCTAATCAGCTCATCAATAATCATCAAAATATGGTCAGCCTAGTGTATAATTAATATATTTTTGATCACCTCATTCGCTTAAGAGCTCATAAATATGAATTGTTAAAACTGTCATAGCCTAAGAGCTGATAAATATGAATTGTTAAAACTGTCATAGCCTGAGGTCTAATAAATATGAATTGTTAAAATTGTCATAGCCTGAGAGTTGACAAATATATTTTTTTTATACTGTCATAAACTGTCATACCCATTGTTAATTCAAGGGTATTGATGTAAACATCATTAATCGACCAAAACTCTGCTGAATTAGTCAAATTCACGCAAGTAGGGTGAAAAACTAATTAGCTCATCGGGTGTCCGCTAGGAAAAATTTGCGGTCGGCATGAATTATGGATAATATATCTGATGATTTAAACTTCATCCTAAAAGGCGATTTTTACAATCTACTTCGAAAATATATCTCTGGGCGGAATAGTCAAAATAGTTCTGATAATAAATGCCGGCTCAGCCGAGCTGAAGGTTCACACACAAAAGCTACCCCCAAAATCTGCACAACCATTTCGAAATTAATTCACCACAGCCGATCACGACGTTGCATCCGAAGGCCTCCAATAAACGCGATAATACGGAATGATTCCGAGTGACAACAAAAGACGTTACGATTTATGGGGGGCGCGGGAGGGCGGCGTGGAGGGCGGCCGAGACGGCGGGCGGGGGGAGTAAATGTACGCGGGGGGCGGGGGCGACAAGTGATGGATCGCCCGGAACGGGTCAACGGATTCGGACATTATTCTTTTCCTCCGCGCCGAATTCCCGCTGCCGTCTCGCGACTCCCGGCGTCGCTAAAACACGTCGCGCGCCCGGACTCATGTATTTATTGAAAGCGCCGCATAATAACCATTTGTCATACGTTTAAGATTCTATAAGCGTACGGGCGCCGTCGGTGCGCGTGCCCGGGATTGTTCGTTAATTTATAGCGTCGATAAGTGGGCGGCGTTTCGGCATGTCTCGGATTATTCGACCGTTTGTGTTTCGTATACGAGTTACAAATTTTCGGCCTTACATCAATTATCGATAGAAATCAACGCCACCGGATGACCACAAAAGCGCTGTACGTCAAATCGAAATAAATTTTTTTAAAAAGCTGCCGGTATTTCTCCCACATTTCAGCATAGACTTCAGCTATCCCTAATACTATAGCTAATCCCTTCAGCGTAGAGTTATACTTAACGTATATTTTGGTTTAAGCTTCACAAATAGCATTCCATAAGCTTTGGATAATCTATCTGAGATGATATCTTTTGGATATCGCTTCACGGATAAATGGCGGCTCAACTAAATCGAAAGCTGAGACACAAAACTGCTCTTAAATCTGCATAAACTCGTGCTCAGCTTTGGTAATTCAATTAAGTTCAAAAGTGATTTTGCATATTTCCGTATACTTTCGATATAATATGTAATAAATATCCAATACATTTATAATTAATAATTTCGCAGAGTCACTATTCATTTCTTTGATAATAAAATATTCAGCCATCATCTCGCAAAGATCCACTTTTCGCGGAATATATATACGTCTAATATCCATAAGTAACTTAACAAAATGTGTGTATTTCCGTATACGTTCGATATCTCTATTATAATATATAATAAATATCCAATACGTGTATAATTCATCATTTCCCAGATTGTCATTATTTATTTCTTAGATAATAAGATATTCAGCCATCATCTCGCAAAGATCCACTTTTCGCGGAATAAATATACGTCTAATATCCATAAGTAACTTAACAAAATATGTGTATTTCCATATACTTTCGATATCTCAATTACAATATAAAATAAATATCCAATACGTATATAACTCATAATTTCCAAGAGTATCACTCTGCATTTATTTGATACTAAGATATTCAGCCATCATGTCGCAAAGATCCACTTTTCGGGGAATAAATGTACGTCTAATATTTATAAGGAATTAACAAAATGTGTGTATTTCCGTATACTTTTATATCTCAATTATAATATAAAATAAATATACATTACGTATATAACTCATCATTTCCCAGAGTATAACTATTCATTTATTTGATAATAAGGTATTCAGCCATTATATCGCAAAGATCCACTTTTCGCGAAATAAATATACGTCAAATATCTATATGTAACTTCGCAAAATGTAAATAAAAGCTTACATAACTTAATTTAATGCTTTTCATATAGCACTACCGTTATAATTTAAGAATTGTATAATACGAAAATTGTTAACGCAAAACTCTCTCGCATATCGTCATTTTCTTGTAATCATAGAGGCATACTTCATAATTTTCCTGTCTAATTTGAATATAATGTTTGTAGATCAACTAGAGACCTCTGCAAACCATTCCGACGCTGAGTTACATGCAGTAATATATTTTTCAAACATTAAGAGTCATCAAAAAGCTTTTGTTGTTCCGAAGAATAATAGATAAATTACGAACTAAATGAACCCACACAGTGCACTTGATAAGTTAAATAGAGACCTATTTTAACAATTTACTAAAGTGCGCGAAAGTTTAACGGCCGTTCAGTGAACCGACAAGAGTTTAAACACTCTTTTGTTCTGGTCAGACCAATTAATCCGCATATTTCTCTTAAAATTTTAAACGCGGCCACAATGTATCGCGTAAAAAATTATATAGCGTGTCGGCTACAACACCGACTCTGACAAAGGCGGGCGCCGAGAGCGCAAACTGAAAACATCGACGTCGACAATGCAAGAACGGCAATGTCCATCGGACCGGAAATGACTCGATAAACAAGCGCGGGCAGCGGAAGAGCTCGCGGACGTTCCAATAGCCGCAACTAGCCGCAGCCCCGCGTCTATTTACGAGGCGAACGGGACGGGGAAGCCAGCGCAGCAAATAATATTATGATTGGAACAGCGTTTTTGGCTTGACCGCGGAAAATGCGACGGTCATTTTCTTTTCTCTATTGCCAGAACAATTTTCCATTCGACACGAACGCACGACCCCTTCAATAATATTTGGCGCGTGTCTGATTACTGGATATTGCCTTTCGGGTTCCGTTAAGTCAAAAATTGTTAAAAAAAATTGTTATCAAACAGGTGTCCTTTCTATACAGCCAAATTCGGAATTGAAAGAGATTTGAATGTTGCAACATCTTCATTCATTATCGTCAACAATGTTTATAATCAAACTATAGAATGAGTTTATTAAATCATTTTTTTTCAGTTCTTCTTTTAGGGTGTTAGGTTAGTGATTATATGTTTTAAGAAATCTCCTCTAATAATTTAGAATTATATATTAATATTTTGTAATCTGCGTTTGAAAATAATTTGAACATTCTCAACTTACAAAAATTATAAATAGCCAAAAGCTTTTAGCTTCTAGCCAAAGCAACGTCAAAAGCTTTTCCAGACAATATATTATAAATAGCAGTCGACATATTATATACAACATATCTCATCAAAGTGTTCACAAACACTTTTAACTTCATCATATAATATGCAATAATGATCCACAGCCCCACCACCATCCTAGAGGCAAGCTATAGTCAAAGCAAACAGCCCAGCTCAACGTCATAGCAACTTGCTAACGCTTTGAAATCCAGCTCTTCGCTCAAGAGTGAAGATGAAAGGGATTATTAAGACCTGGTTTAATAGGCATCAAAGTTCTATTAAAGCGGCTCATAATCTCTGTAGTTTCCTACCCTGAAAAACGGTTACAGCTCGTCAGATAACAGGAGGTACTTACAGGTTATAACCGCTGACTTAAGATCGTTTATCGTTAGCAAAAATAGAAATAACTCTTAAATTATTACACAAATTGATAACAACAAAGTTTATAATATTGATAAGTTCTTAAACTTTCCTACTGAGCAAAATGCTTACAAGGACAGAAATGGTTAGCAAAGTAGTAAAAGTTTATTTGTAACATTGCCAATCGACATTTTTTTACTGGTTCGTAAGGCAACTACAGAAGAAGAGGTTTTTCCCACATTAAGAGATCTAAACAGTTTTAATTGAATTGTACTCTAAATATTGCCATATAGTGACTCATTAAGCTCAAAAAAATTAATTAGGTCCATTAAAATGGTCGATAAGAACTAATGCTATATAAAATATATAAATAAATGAAAAGTTTCAAGTTGAAAGATTTCCATTATCTATAATTTTCATTCTAATTAAAAATTCCCGAAAGAAATATTTAATTTGTTCATAAACAAATTTTCACAATTAATAGATATGTCATAGAATACCTCAATTCAATATAGAGTGTCAAGTTATTGGATTAACGATATCATAGTTTTACTAATTTTTTTAAATTTCATTTGAAATTTGTCAAAATTTTTAAAAATAGATATACCAAAAACATTTTTATGCAAATCTTAACTAAACTGCATACTTTTATGCTATAATCTGGCTTAATTTAATGGATTATAGCTAAGAAATCATTCTTACTCTCAGTTTGAATTTTTTTTTAAATTATGTAGTAACATCCAAGTGGTTACTACATTATTTAGTAACAATCAAGTAGTTGTTACACAAAATGGATGATTTCTAGGATAACTCTTAAATGGTTAGCTATTGAGACAGCTGTTTCCACGACTATAAAAACCTAGAAACTTCTATGATTATTTTTTTATATTTTTAAAGAGTTTTATATAATCTTTAAAATTTTCTAGCTATACAAAGTTTATCGCGAATTAACGCTGTCGCTTAAATTAATCGGTCAAGCAAATCTGATCCTTGGAAAGCTCTGCTTCTGTAAACTCACCCCTTCATACGGGCGGGTCGACGGGGTACATTGGCGCGCCGCATGGGGTTTCTAAACAAATTAAATGTTTGCTTTAGTATTTTATTGGAGCGATATATTTACGTTTGCGGGCGATCTTTGACGTCGTTCAGGCGGCTTGTCGCGGACGTGACGCGTGCCAGGGCGGGCGGGGCCGCGTTGACTTTGAATCGTAATTCTTGATTCAACGTGACGTGATTTGGTTGATATATGCGAAGTTTATAATTTACATTTCAGCTTTAAAATGATTGCGTATTGAAGCGGCAATCGTGAAAACTCTTGTCACAATTTGTCACAATTTGTTAGCGTCAAACGTATGGGCGGAAATCGAATTCGTTATAAGTTTTTGTGTAGATCTTCGTACATTAAATATTAAAATTACTAATACAAATACTAACTAATACAAATAAATTTTAGTTTATTTTAAGATTCTGTACCTTAAACTGAAAAAGGAAACACAAAATCACTCATATGTCTGTCTGTCTATCCGTCCGTCACAAACCTTGCGACGTATAAACAGGAAATTTGGTATAATAATACATTTTATTAACCCACGTATTTTTAATAGCTATTTTTTTAAATATTCATAAAATAATTAATTAGGGGATAAAAAATCAACCCCTTTAGTCATTTAAAAGAGTCTGCTGTGAGAAATTCAAAAAAAAAAATTTATAATTTTATATTGCATATTTAAAAAGGTATTCTAAACTATATACAAAAATAGGGCATCCTCCACTCTTATTTCCGAAACTACTGAATCAAAAGTTATGAAAAAACGAGGTTAGCAAAACCTGACTATGTAATCACAAGAAAACTGTAGCTATTATCCTAAATCTTACATTTTTTTAAGTATTCATCATGTTTTAAGTCTGTGAAAAATATGAATATATTTACATTGTGAAAAATTAATATATTTAAATAGTTTAATAGAAATACCACATATATTATAAACAAATCAATATCATCATCATCATATCATCATCATCATCATCATCATATATATTAATACGCTAAGGTTAAGATGTTACACTCCCTTTTTAGAAAAAACCTGACAACTAATCCACATAAATTATATATCATTTTATAGATAATTGCTTGCTCTACCGGCATCCATAACTAAAAAATTTATTATTGCTATTGTTTTTGCAAATTAATTAATTATTAAAATTATATACACAAAACAACAATGCTGCCATCTAACGGCTCGACGTCAATATGATTGACGGTCTGTAAAATTTTTGTTTAATTTCAAATCCACTCACGTATAAATAAAGTGGCGCTTTAGCTCAATGCTTTTGATACTTGCGCCTCCATATGTCAATTTTAGTAAAATATTTGTTTGATCTGTCATCTGAGCTTCATAATGGAATAAATAATGCGAAGACTTCGCACGGGTCACGCTAGTATTTAATATTTTAATAAAATACCACATATACATAACTTAAACGTCTGTAAGTGCTTAGATGTGTACGGAACCCTTGTGTGTTCTACTCGTACTTGACAGGTTTTTTTAGGAAGCGTTTGATATAGAAGGTTAAAATGTTGGCGTACTTATAAAGTATATTAACTCGCTTATATCTGAATGGTTAACATTCAAAAATATTGTAGGAGTCAAATTATGTTTTCAAAATCCTGTTTTTATTTCATGTGTCGTGTAATTATATAAATTCCAAAATTATTTTCGAAATTTTATGTGAAATAATTTAAAAGGTATTTTTGAAAATATTCACAAACACATATCTTGATGTCCTTTCCCCCTCCCCATCTCAGAAAGTATTAAAATTAAAATTAGGCAAAAAACAGCGTTATTAGAAGTTTAATGAACAAAAATCATTGCTACTAGAAAATTGTAGCGATGATTTGATATTTTAAGCCAAATACAGTCGCAAATACTTTCTAGTAACGACTAGAAAGTTATAGCCATGATTTCATATTAAAAGCATTTTAAGTAATAAACAACGTTACTAGAAATTATAGGGATGATTTCAAATTTTGAGCCAAATGCAGTCACCGATACTTTCTAGTAACGAATACTTTCTAATACCAATAATTTCTAGTAACAACTGGAGACTTATAGTAATGATTTCATATATCAAGCATTTTAAGTAATAAACAGAGTTACTCGAAAATTCTAGTGATGATTTAAAATTTTAAGCATTTTAAGCAAAAACGGCGTTACAAGAAAATAATAGCGACGATTTCGAATTTTAAGCAAATAGTAACGTTACTAGAAAATTGTAGCAATGATTTCGAATTTCATATTTTTTGAGAAATTCAAAGATATACCAAACAATATTAATATTCGTAAGGGGCTTAAATAAAATACTATGTACCCTTCGGTGTTTACAGAAGTTTTGTGGGCAATTCACATAGTGCGAATTCTGCTCACTACCTATTTCAAATGTTATTGATCTTTCGTATCAGTATATACATTCCACATTACTTTTCATATAGCCAACTTGCCTTTCATCAAAAATTCTGATAATATATCATAGTTTCTAAATTTTCTAAAAATGACCCAAACACTAAATTCCCGACCTTAGATAAATACATAATCCGTTTTTCTATAATCCCCTTGAAGACCTATATACCATTGATTCACTATATTTCTATTATTGAGTAAAACCACAGAGTTTCATCCTACCGAAATGATCCTATATAGTATGCATGTTGCTTTTTAAGTCATGTACCTGACTTAAAAAGCAACATGCATACTAAATCCAATCATGATCTATATTTTTACAAAATTACATTAAAATCTCTCTAGGATACATAAAATCTTTGTGAAAAAAGGCGTAAATATTTAAAATATAAAAAATATATCTGAAATTGTTTTAAAAAAATTACTCAAGGTAACCCCACGTATAATATCTTGCACTGTAATTGAAAAAATTGTGACTAAACTTGAGAAAAAATGTATTTCTCTATGAATTTATGTATTTCAAAGTAGTTCAAAGTAGTTTACATAACATAGTAGTATTACAGAATAATAGTTTAGTACGTTTTATACAGAACATTCGAAAAACCGGATATATAACTCTTTCCTTGAGCAAAAGTTTATATATGCCCTTGTGAGCTTTCCTTTGTTTTTTTACATCACCCCCTCAACCCCCGTTCGCTCGGTGCCACATAATATGACCCATTAGCTCTTTCGGCAGCGCCGTATCTCGAGAAATCAACGACAAGGCCGTTATTGGTCGCGGGCCATTGGCTCGCAAGAGTTATTGCCGGAAGCTGGGCGCGGAGCTGCAGCCGCGCTTTGTGGACCTAACGATTATTGTCATCCCGCGAATGACGATTTATTGATTTATTAAAAGCTCGCGGGGGTCGCTACGTCGGGTCGCCGAGCGGGGTGGGCAACTGTAGTTGCAATTTTGCTGTTAAGCGGCGGAGGGGGTAAGTTTGGCGCAGATTGAGAATTTTTGCGGAAAAGCTCTTATAAAAAGCTTCGTATTTCCTTATGAAATTATTATATGAAATTATTATTATCGATTATAAAAAGAACTTCGTTTTTATCTCGATTTATTAACAGTTCATTCCAATCTTTTATACTGCTATATGGTATATTCTTTATTATACTTTTTAAATTTGAAAACTTTGCAGTCGAGTCATATTTAAATAACTTTTTTAAATATTGTTTGTGCAAATACAACGATAAATCTACTCAGAAAAGGTCTCAAAAATATTTAAATATTTTGCAAATAATAAGTATACTTTGCCGATCTCACGCTGTAGCCAAACATCACTTGTAGTAAAATTCTAAATATATCTAAAAATATTTTCAGGTTTAATATTTGATTATGTAACAAACTAACACTAATTATATATGCGTTTTTATTTGTATATTATCCAGTACTATAAAAAATAAAAATATGAACTTAGAATTTAAAAAAAACAACTAAAAAACACAGTTTCCGTCTGCCACATTTTCAACGTGCATTTCTCAAAAGCAAATAGTGTAAATTTCTTACTAGTCTTTTGCGGTTTCGCGCCTCAAAATGACAAAAGGAAACCTTATAAGTTCAATCACATGTCCGTCTGTCACGGCCGTTTTTCCCGGAAGTCGGTTGACGTAGACACTTTAAATTTGACTAATAAGAAAGCATATTACTTCGCATATATTTCAGTAGTTAACACAATTTTAGATGACGCAAATTATATAGTCTAAAGAAAATTAGTGGAAAAAATAATTTTTCTGATATATACTGAAAATATACTATTCCTCTTCTCCCTCATTTCCAAAACTACTGAAACTTTTTGAAAAAACAATGCTTTTAGAAGCCTATGCAACAGTTGTAGATAAAATATAACGATAATCCTGGTTGCTATAGTTTTTGAGCTATTCACAATAGCATATAGTCCCCAACACTTACTTAATTATGTTAGGTGCTATTCAATATTTACTGGGCTAAGACCTTCATATTAACGATGACTTATATAAACAAAGTAATTTCACTTCAAACGAGGTACGGAGACGAGGTGCAAACTGCACACTTGACTATTTTTAATGATATTTTTATTTTTCTATTATTTTTAGTTCCATATATATATATATATATATATATATATATATATATATATATATATAATTTTTAATTATCTACTTTATATCATTATCTGGAAATTACAGCATTTTAATACCGAACAATAAGTGAATGTTCATCAGATATTCAAACCCTTGACCGTTTAGTATAAGTTTTCAATTGTCACAATCACTGTATGATGCGGTTTTAATAAATAAATAATTATCTAAAGATTATTTAATGTGGCCCACAGTTTTCCCCCACGCGGGCCCCAGCGGCACGTACAGTCCCGAGGCGACGATGGGCTACATGATGGAGGGCCAGCAGATGATGCACCGGCCGCCGACCGACGCCGCCTTCCACCAAGGCTACGCGCACTACCCGCCAGCCGAATACTACCCCCATCATCTTTAATCTGGAAACGTAAGTTTTATTTTCATCCAATTGTTTTTTTCCAGGGTAAATTAAATGACACTTAAATTTATATGACAGTCCATTGTGGTAGGCTATGTTGGAAGTTATTTGCTCAGGTACAAGTTCATCATATACTTACTTTGTTTGCTAAGTTTTCAGTAAAGTTTTTATAAAACAATATAAATAAAGAAAATAAATATTTTTTTTTTAATTTATTAATATTTTTTTATAATATAAGCATATTACTTCGCATATATTTACTTCTTATATTAATAGTCAAGTCATCGACGAATGACCATTACCTTGTTTGAATCTCAGTTATCGGGAATATTCCAAAAATATATTGGAATGTTCGCTGTGATTAAATAAAAATAAACTGCAAAAAAAGAAAAATACAGTAAAAAACTGATATAAATATATTCTATATTTCGATACCTGCCTCCTTTGCTAGCTTTTCCTGACAGTTTGGTTTGCGTTGTTTTTTATTTGTAAATATGAGATTTTGGAAAAAGAAAAAAAACACTTAAGAAAAAAAGATAAAAACATTATTTTTTAGATAAAATGTTTTAATCTTAGCCAAATACTATCTTTGAACAATTTTAACACGTCATATAGTTTATTCAGTATGTGTCAGATCTATATATAAACATATAATGAAATTGTAACAATGTAAATTCTGTACGTGAAAAATATTTTAAAAAGAATTATCGATTTACCGTATAGCATGATAATAGATGCCGGAAAACTTTTTTAGAATTTTTGTCTGTCTGTTTGTATGTTATTCTGTGCGTCAACTACGCGAAATCTACCTGTCAGATTTTGATGAAAGTTGGTATAGTAATAGTTTATATCCAAGAGCAACCTATGCGAGAAAAAAAATAAACTTTTTTTTAGAATTTTTGTCTGCCTGCCTATTTGTATGTTTTTTTATACGTCAATCACACAAAATCTACCCAACAGATTTTGATGAAATTTGGTATGGTAATAGTTTATATTTAAGAGCAACATATACCAGATAAACAAAAAAAATACAAAAAACTTGTAATAACTTTTCTCGTTATTTCACGCGAACGAAGCCGCAGGTTACAGCCAGTAATTTCATAATTTCATAGCTTCTACGGACTGAAACAGATTTCATGTATTTCATTTATTATCAAATGTAATTAATAACTATTAAATATATTCGGCGTTAATTTTGTAGAAATTCATTATCCACAACTAAATGAAACTACGTGATGTAGTATTATTTCCACTTTCTTTTATTAACTAGTTAGATAAAGCGATATCTCACCAATTTAAAAATTATCTTCCAGCTCCCTGGACTAGAGCTGCTAGCCGGCCGCATGACACGCGAGCTGCAGCGAGCCAGCGGGCCGGACGAGCTGCGCGAGCGAGCGAGCTCCCCGCGCTAGCGACTAGCGCCCGGTGCAAGCCGCGCCTCCGAGTGCAACACGCACCGCGTGACGTCACCACCAGAACTTCTATACTAAACTAAATGTGTGTGTGTGTATATATATTTATAATAATATCGACACTGTGCAGAAGAACTATAATATAAATAGTTAATGAATAAGTATTGTACAAACAAATTAAAAAGATCGAGCACTTGTGTTCTACAATTATTCGTTATTAATCTATTAAAAAAAGCGGGTGAAATAATTGTTGTTGTTCCCAGAAATGATTTATTTTTTTTTTTTTAATTGTTTTAATAAAGTGACTTGTAGCTTTTTTCGAAGAGGTAAGCCGGCCGGTGACGGACACTAAAGAAAGACGGTCGTACGAGGTTCGAGTTTTTAAAAGTAATTAAATTATTATCTATGTCTGTAGTTGAATAAAGAAAATCTGTGATCGGTCGAACGGTAAGCACGGCGGCATTGAAATCCAGTGTTACGCAAAACAGAGACAATATAATCATTAATTAATTAATATTTAATCATTAAATAAAAGATAAACGAAAAAAACATTAAAAACTTATAAACTTTTACCGATAACACTTCACCTTTATCTACGAGCGTAATTTTTTTGTATTAATCACAAACAAAAAAAAAACATCAAAACAGTATACGATCTCCTACGTTTAGGCATCATATTAATTATATTTGTAAAATATATTTATAATTTTATATATGTGTACATATATAAATATAATTATAAATATGTTAATTTGTAAAATATGCTAATCAATTTCGTGGGCAAACTTAGAACTTTGAATATACTTTGGTGCAATCGAGACGCTTTCGCCCCGCCGGAGGACACCGACGGGGTGCCATCGAATGAATGAATGTCACACACAGTTTCATTTCAAGCGACATACCTGTTCGTTTATATTAACTTAATTATTATGAAATTATTGTATATATCATATGTTATACGAATGTGCGTGTGTATATATAAATTTATATACATATTTATATACATTTTATATATATATACCGGCATACGTATAAATATACAAAAAAGTAATATAGTTAATTCATTACTATTGCAAGTGACGATTACTATATGACAGATAAATTACTAGTATCTGGATCGGTTTTAGGACAGTCTTGACTAAGTGTAAAATGATTACTTTTTAAACGTAGACGTAAGAATGGTTTTGAACGAATTAACATTCATCTCAAGTATAAATATATATTTACTTAAATGACGGTGAAAACGCGATTAATGCAGAATAAACTAATATTAAATTGTAAAGATGGTGTAGCGATGTTTATTTTGTCTCTTAGTCATAAGCCTATGTCTATTATTATTTTGTTTAGCGTAAGTAATTTTATTTACAAAGATAATGCAAGTTGCTGTAGGCACGAGAAGCTCCTTGAAAAATTTCTATTATTACAAAAACAACGCAAAGTTGCAATTGTAATTAACCAAAATCTGCGTTTTGACGACGACTTTATTGAAAGCGAGACAAAATTTTGCAGTTGCAATTAAACAAAATTCGCATATTGATGCCAACGTTTTCATTTATTACAAATAGGGTACAAAATTGAAATTGTATTTAATCAAAATCTACATTTTGATGACGACTTTATTGAAAGCGAGACAAAATTTTGCAATAAAAATTAAACAAAATTCGCATATTAATGCCAACGTTTTCTTTTATTACAAATAGGGTACAAAATTTAAATTGTATTTAATCGAAATCTGCGTTTTGACGACGACTTTATTGAAAGCGAGACAAAATTTTGCAATTGCAATTAACCAAAATTCGCATTTTGATGCCAACGTTTTCAATATGAACGTTTTCAGTTATTACAAATACGGTGCAAAATTTAAATTGTATTTAACCAAAATCCGCGTTTTAATGGCAACGTTTTCAATATTATCATTTTCAATATTTTTTTAAAAACAATTGCAATTGTAATTAGCAAACACATGCGTTCTGACGGCAAGGTTTTTGATACGAACATTTTCAGTTATTGCAAACGAGATGCAAAATTGCAATTGTAATTAACTAATATCTGCGTTTTGACGGCAACGTTTTCAATACGAAAATTTTCATCTATTAAAAACAAGACAAAATTTGCAATTGTAATTAACCAAAATCCGCGTTTTCATGACAACGTTTTCAATACGAATATTTTCAGTTACAAACAAACACGTCACAAGATTGCAACTATAATTTAACCAATAGGTATCTATCTACCTTTTAAACGTAACGTTTTCAATAAGAAAATTTTCAAATATTAAAAGCAAAACAAAATTTGCAATTGTAATTAACTAAAATCCCCGTTTTCATGGCAACGTTTTCAATACGAACATTTTCAGTTACATACAAATAGTACACAAGATTGCAACTGTAATTAACCAATTGGTACCTTTTGACCGTAAAGTTTTCCATACGAAAATTTTCAGCTATTAAAAGCACGGCACAAAGTTATAATTATATTTAATGAAGCTCTGTGTTTTAACGGCAACATTTTCAATTTCTAGTTTTTCCAAAAGCGCGACATAAATTTGCCATTATGGTTAACCAAAATCTTAGCTTTGACGACAACGTTTTTAATAATACTTTCAGTTATTAAAATCGCGATGCAAAACTTCAATTGTGAATAACCAAAATCTACGCTTTGACGACAATATTTTCAATACAAAAAGTTTCAGTTATTACAAACACGATGCAAAATTGTAATTAACCAAAATCTACATTTCGATGGCAACGTTTGCAATATGAATATTTTCAGTTGAGTTTTAATGGAAGTCTTTCAAAATTGAAGTGTGTTTAGAACCAAAAAACTCAGCATCTCGTCATTAAACTTAAAAAGCGATTTTCCCAATTTTCGTATGAACACTAGAATAATTACTTTTGAGGACTGAAATTTTCATGGACACTTTTTTATATCAAAGCCTCTTTCTTTCTAAAAAATATTATTTAAATCCTATTACGTAACTGCGTTCGCGAGTATTAAACGAAATGGGCTTCAACATGTTCCGCATGCTCTAACCCCACTCTGACCAGCTTAATAGCAAAACTAGCATACATTCACAGACGAACTTATCCCATTAAGTTTTTTAAACATTAGCATTAAACCTTTCCAATCGCTCGTTAAATACCGTCAGAAACTCGCTTCGTAATCAAAGAGTTGTTTTTCGCTTCTACATGTTACAAACAACGCGGCGACTTTTCTATACATATCCTCAGATAAGAAGATAATTATACATATACATAGTATTCGAATCGACAGTGGCTTTTGTAACTCGTTAAGAAACACTACAAGTATACGAAAATCAAAATAGGATATCACACAAATGTAAAATGTATATTTATATACATACCTATAAATAACAATACGTATATTGAGAAAATAACAATACGTATATTGAGAAAATAACAATACGTATATTGAGAAATAAATAAATGATAAAATAAATAGTTAAATGAATCATGGTTTGAGCTAATTATCTTTACACTTGTTATAATGAGGACGGTTAAAAAGTGGTTAATCAAATGAAGATTAAATTAATTTTACATAACGTAATTACTGAAGAGATATTTATTAAATCGTGCATGCTTTGATTGTTGTTTTATCTGTTGGAGGACCACTCGTCTCATGTTCTCCTTACACGTTTTGCCACACTCGAGGGTACTGCGGGAGAGAGAGAGCAAGGATGAGATATTTTATACCTTCTTTGGTAATGATTATTGACATCTCGACTGGTAAAAGAGATGGATCATTGCAGGCCTTATCCAATGTATACGAATATTAGTAAAGATTTATAATATTAATGAGTATTATTTAACAAAATATTGTAAGCAAAATACTTAAAAGTTATACGAAAAGACCACAATCCAATTGTAATTTGTTACGGCTCTGGTGCGTTACGGCGTCGTCCACAGTTCATAAATTAGTTTTGCTTTTGCTTAAATTTTACATTGAAGTTTAATACATAGTTTTCATTAATCAAAATTATAAAGATCAATATTCCTAAACGAAGGATGCAGGATAGATAAGTTTTAATTAACATTGATAAAATAAAAAATATATATTTACTTTATCAAATGTATATGCAAATAAATTTCAGGTCGGTCTATTTCTGTGGTATAATATTATTGCTTATTATCCTGGATACTTCAATGGAAAAAATCAATTAAAAATTAGCCTCATTCTCTTTAGAAAATATTAATACATTTTTTATTACGCATAGGAATAAAAAATTTTTAAAAAATATGCATTCGACGAATTTAAAATTATTTAAATTGATATGAAAGCATTTTCAAATTTAATTTCGATCGAAAATTTATATTAATATCATTACTAACATTAAGCAAGCAAATGAAACATACTTTGAAATATAACATTGTTAAAATTTATATGAAAATAATTTCAAATTTAACTTGGATAGAAAATTTCCAAAAATTCTATTACTAACTTTAAACAATCTCTCAACAAAGCATGCTTTGAAGTATCACTTTGTTAGCATTGATGCGAAAGTATTTCCAAATTTAATTTCCATAGAAAACTTCGATTATTTTCAAAATCTTTCAATAAAAGCTGAAATATATAATCGATTTTGAAATTTGAGTTACGTTTCAAGTTTCAAAGTATAAAAATAATTTGACTGACGCCATTTTAAAAATAACTTTATTTTACCGAGTTGTGATTTCTGTATCTAGATACAAAGCGTCATCAATTCATTTATATGTGCTTTTTTAATTTGTTTTTATTATATAATAATACTAAATTCCGCATAGTTTCAAATATACTGTATGTATGTTGCAACTAAAAAGTTGCAACTACGCTTATAACCATTTTCTGTCTGAGTCTGTTCGTACTAATTGTAGCGTTACCTACTTAAATTGTCAATTACTTTATTCGTATGCACGATTATTAGCTTGTTCGTCAATCAAACTGCTGCGTGGAACTGATGAGTACCGCACAAAGTCCTTGAATTTCGTATGCAAGTACATTGTTTCAATGGTTTTATTTTTTTTTTAAATATATATATAATTAAATGTGTCGAAGTCATTATTATACGTTTGTACATAATTATTTGCAACACAATAATATTCTGTAAACGAATAAGGTATAATATCTTCAATAAGAGGACGGTAAATATGTATAGTATTTTTTTTTAAAGATGCCGATTAAAATGATGAATAATTGATAAAAAAAAAATCGTCAAAATTTTGTCAGCATTGAAAATGCTGCAAATTGTGTAAAAAATTATTAAATGGATTAAACAAAAAACTAATTGTTTTATTTCGATAGTTGTTGACCGTTTCAGGGTTAAAATTTTATTTACTTTTTGTTTCGTTTTTAAATTTAATTTCAACTTTTCAGAATATAGAAAGAATCGTTGGAGAAATAAATTAAAAATTGCAAAAAAAATGAATTCTTGATTAGAATTTAATGGTTACAATTAAATGCTTGGTTAGAAGTAATTTTTTAATTTTCATTGTGCACAAAATAAATACAAAACTCTACTCATTGTTAATTCGATACCCTAGGTTGTCACGGGCTAATTCAGATACACATCGTACTTATCAAGAAAAATCGATATAATACCAATTTTTATTGTAACGATTTTTCTTGATAAGTATAATTTTATTAGCAAAAATTTCTATATCTATTTTCCTATATTCACCAAGTGCTCACATTATATTATTAATTTAGAACCTGCTAAATAAATACGTTAGTTTAATTCAATTTTAAGAATAACAAAAATACCCAAAAGAGAAAATTACAAAAAAGGTTGAGCGTCACCCATATAACCTTAAAATGAAGTGAAACTTCTTTGCACGTATATACGCTCAAGCATATGCACTATGCTATATTTTGACTTTTTTTTGACACTTTTCTTCTTATTCATATGCCTGTACCTAATTTAGAACCTAATAAATAAATACGTTAGTTTAATTTAATGTTAATTTCTCATTTAGAATAACAAAAATACCCAAAAGAGAAAATTACAAAAAAGGTGTGAGCGTCACCAATATAACCTTAAAATGAAGTGAAACTTCTTTGCACGTATATACGCTCAAGCCTATGCACTATGCTATATCTTGAGTTTCTTTTGACACTTTTCTTCTTATTCATATGCCTGTACCTACATTCTCCCTCTCTCAAGGGTTACAAAATTTTAACGTGACAGAATAATTCAGACGTAGTAAAAGAAGTTCCACTTCGAAAATTCATCCATTCACCCTTCTTCCTTGACAAGTGAAATATTAAAGATTTTTAAGTTATTTAACGTAATAAATAAGAGATAAGATTAAAGCTAATATAGAAAACAAAGTTACAAAATCAGTTCACATAACAGCATCCAAAAAAACTTGGAAGTAAATGTAAAAGTGTGACAATTTACATCATTAATAATAATTTCATGTTTCATCCTATGTTTTATCAAAATATTTCCTTTAGTTAAATGCATTGAAATTAATTATAAAATGGACAAACAGACAGACACAAAACAAAGTTTATCTAATTTTATCCAAAATGAAAATAAAAATTTAACATATTTTAACCGAAATTGAAACATTTTTCAATCTCAATCGTGACCAATCAACTTTAGAGAAGAGAAAGACACTTTAATTTTTTTATGAAACCTGTTCCAGAAATAATAAAAGGAAGGTGAGTTGAAATATATAAATATATAAACTTCAACAAATTTTGAGAGCTAAATACAAAGAATGGAATGATATATCACAAGTTTCACAGACTTGGGACGAAAGAAAGGAAATTAGCTGAGAGGAGTCATTTAAGTGTCTACCAAATCCTAAAAATCAATTTAAGAAACACGAAAATGTCAGTTCCAAATGGCTAGAATAGTATTACTATCTTGGAATTCGTAATCTCCAAATTATGAAATTTGTTTTTAAGACCAAAATGAAACCTATAAATTCTGCCAGTAACACTTAGTATAATAAAGATTAAAGATTAAAAAAATATATTTAAATTTAATGGTGTATTACTAACTTGGAATTCGTAATCTCCAAATTATGAAATTTGTTTTTTAAGACCAAGATGAAACCTATAAATTCTGCCAGTAACAATTACCATAATAAAGATTAAAGATTAAAAAAATATATTTAAATTAATGGTAAGTATAATTTAAAAAAAAAACAAAACAAACATGCATTTCAAAATAATTCACCTAAACCTATATTAACAGGAATAAAAATGCCCTCTGATAATACCGGGTTTCTGGATCAATTTTTTCACAAAACTTTTCACCTTCTTCTAAAGTAATGGAGATCACAATTTTTTTTCCAAAATGCCGTAAGTCCGTAATTAGCGTAAATAAATCCAAATTATAAATTAAATGCAAAAACCTGTTAAGTACAACTAAATCTCGTATATAACACTCAAAAAAATTAAGAAAACGCTAAATTTTTATAAAATTATGGGTATTTTTGCTTAAAATGCTTTAACTTAGTTAAAAAATTATAGTTAAATCAAATAAAAAAGAGATTTTCCAACTTAAACCTTCTTGTTTCTAATTATTTTTTTCATATTTTTTTGTTTTAAAAGATCCCGAAGAAAATTCAGTAAAAATATTATAAAAATGTTTAGTTGCTTCAATATTTTTGATTGACTTTTATAAATTGAATTCTCCTATTTAATTAAAAAAATTGTTTTACAGTAATAAACTCTTTTGCTGTAATAAACTCTAACTCTTAAATCATCGTACAATAAATTAATCGCGACTTTGGAAAGCGCAAAGTAAGCACTTTCAGATACTTAAACGGTTTTGCAACGATAATATATTTTTATTCCGAAATAACTTTTAATAAACACCAATATTCCCGTTTTTTATTAATGTATATTTAAAGGTATTTCTATTAGATTGACAAATAATAAACCCAGTTCATCAAATTAGCGGATGCAATAACCGGAATGTTTTCAGTTGTACCTCGAAGAATCAAAATGTTTTTCTATTACACGAGAGCAAATCTGTCAGATAACACGATCTTAACCTAGGATCTGTTTCAATAAAGCTTTTCAATTTTTCCAGATTTAGAACGTCCTGAATTAGGATTTTCGGTAAATTCAAAATATTTTTCAATGAATCTTTACGACCAATATTTGACTGTGTCGTTTGAGTCTATACCTTCACTCTTAATTGTACATGCATTGCACGGTTTTTCACTCAGTTTTCGCCGCCAAACTCCAAGTTTTCTTCGTGAAATTTCCATATTTTGTTCTTTCTTCACTCGCCGAAACTATAGTACGAACTGAACATATAATCGAACGACACGACCTTTATCTACCCCACCAGAAATTTTTCAGAAATTTCTATAATATTCCAGAAATTGTGGGTGGAAAAAAGTGGCATGTAATAGCTGCCAACCTAACTTTAAAAACTACTTATAGTTTATTAATATTATTTTTCACCATGTACTTTTGCATTTACTATCATAGATTATATCGCAGATGTAAAAATGCCCTTTTCAAAATTATATATATATATATATATATATATATATATATATATATATCTATATATATATATATATATATATATATATATATATATATATATATATATATATATATATATCTATATATATATATATATATATATATATATATATATATATATATAAATTATACTAAATGCCCTGTTCAAATCCTGTTAGATTTCTCATCATAGTTTTATTATAAACTTTAGATAATCTTCTAACCTTAGAATAGTGAGTACTCCAGAAGGCGAAAATACGCGCGACGGTGTATCCAAAAAAACTACGCATGAAATGCGTAGTATCAATATGCGGCTCTCAGTGCAATATAAGACACAGCTCTGAACGGTTGTGTAGTTTATATGTGACAACATACTTAAAATACCGGCTTATGCTATTCTCACCTGCAAAAATATCACTGAACTGCAAAAGAAAAAAATGGGCATCGCTTTTCATACGTAAATGTTATTACTTAATTTCATTTCAATTAACTATGCAATTGTAAAGTATCGAAGTAGATTATTATTAACAGAAGCGCGCCATTTTCGTTGGTGTTGTCACCTCTTAAAAATTGTTTACTCAAATTAAAATATCTTAAGTGCTCGATACTGAAAAATGTAAAATTTAATTTGTTAAAAAATAAAGATTTGGGAGATGTCGTTGATAAATATAACACTTCTGAAAAAAAGTCATTTCGTAATCTTAACAACTTACTCTTTGGTATTCCAATTAATGTTCCACACGACAGACGAAATTTTAAAAAATAACTTTGGCGTGCAACTCGATACACGTGACAGAAGTGAAACTTCTTTGGCGATCTAAACCTTTATTTATTAAGTGTTGATAAGTGGTAAAGCAGTAGAGAGAGTGAGGGAGAAACAAATAATAATTAACTATATATATTAGTCACTGATGAAATACATTGCGCATGCGTACACTTCAAAGTTGTAAACATGCTTAAGGGCAGATTAATGCCTTGAGTTAAATATTTAAAAAGTATACTAAGTGTAAACCCATAGATTGTATGAAATTCTTATAAGAAGATTTTAATTCTATGCATTCAGAAAAGTTAATAAAATTCCATCACAAATCGACATTAACAACTAATAAAATCTTTACATAAATTTACATAAACTATAGTCAATTAAAAAAAAATAGCTGCAATGCCAGTACCAGAAAACTGCTAAACGCGGACTTTGGGATGCATCGTTCCAGTTGTAAATTTTATTTACGACAACTATATGTGCAGCTTCGTTGCAGATTTATAAACAAATTAAATACATATATCGTTTGTCTTGTAATAGATAAAGTACACGCAAAATTATCAACAAATCAATCATAAATAGATAAAAAAATCGACAAAATTTTGACAGTTTCCTTTAACATACATAATTTACTAAACAGCTGATAGCAGTAGCAAGCGCCATTTTTGCTTGTTTTCACCCATGCGTATACTTATTATCTTATTTTTCTATCCTGTTCATCTATCTCTCTAAGTTGTTAGCTAAGTATCCATATTGCCTCCTTTTTGCTATAGATTTATTACATTCAAAATGTTGTACGAAATCCGACCTTTGCATTTTACTCTGAAGTTTCACTTAAAAAAATTCGAATATCTTTTGCTCCCAAAATTTCCATACAAATATTTGTGAATGTTAACTATTAATGCATATGCGGGTTAAAATACATTATCACTATACCAAATTCAAACATCAAACGGTTTCTGAGAGAGAGGGCTACGACAGGTGGATAAAAACGGAAATGATCTTATAAAGGTCTCTTTTTTCCTTTAGAGATACGGAAGCCTAAATTTGGTATTTATAGTAATTTCCTTCATTAAATCCATGTATTTTTACGTAAACCTAGCAAAAGCCTTTCTGATCCATCTACTGTTGAAGCTAGCACCATAATTGTATAATGGCGGAAGGAGGCTACCCATCGAGGGTTTTGGTTCTCGCTTATCAATTCAGAATATCTAAATAATGAATTCCGACTCAGGTAACTTGTGATAATGTTGCTATTTGTGTATAAGACAATATATAAAGGAAGAATACTGCACTGAAAAAGTAAAAAAGACGTTTTTCCATATACTTTATTAGTAACTAAATCTTTTTTGTTACTAAAATTAAAACCAAATATTTGTAATTGTTTTTATTTTTGAATGACGTCTTTTGAAATCTCATCCACTTCATAAAAACTAAAACGTGGACCAAGTTGATTCGCGCATCACCAACATAGAATAAACTCAAGAAGCAATCGATCTAATTTGCTTTGCTTCCAAAATGTATATATGAATATTTTTAAATCTGTCTTAAAATGATGATAACAAATATTGAATTTAGACGTTGCAATACATCATGAATCTGGAAAATGCATATAAGAAACACGTAGGTATTCTTGATCGATCAGAAAATATCAGTACCTGACACAGAGATCAAAGTAAAGATTGGAATATCACATATGTTATAACGGAAGTTGCATAATGTTAGTAAATAAATCTATCGAATGCAAGTGGAACTCGCACCATGAGGACTATGTACATATCTAGCTACATAAAAATGATTAAGGTGTGCATAACACTTCGATTAAACTATTTGCAAATGTTAATTTTGTTTTTCACTCTGAAAATCTTTCGCCTGTTACTTCTTTCGCAGACTTAAATATATTGTTAATTTCTCAAGACTTCTCTGGTTTTATTACTCATAACTTTCTTAATATTTTATATTTAGCTACTTTTAGTATTTTTTTGTATAAATAGAGGATATGAACAATTTAAGAGCAGAATTACAATTTCTTACGTGATGTCGTTTTTGTGATCGGCCTAGTAACAAAACGAATCTATAAATGCCAGTTTTTATACTTAATCACAATGTTGTTTTTAAATAAAAAAAATGTAAAAAACAGATTTGTACTCTACTAAAAAACTCTTCAACATTACTAATTCCAGATAACGGAACTACACATTATGTGTGAACTTCCAGTCCTTTTCTTATTTCGTTTAGAAGTGAGAAACCTCTGAGAGACGGAAATACAGACGGACAGATAAACAGCGCTGTCACAACAAAGGTTTCCATTCGGACCCTTTCACTACTGAACCCTGAAAAAGTATTTTATTCCGAATTGATATTCCGGTCTAAGGTCAAAATTCAGTCAGCGATTCCAAATCTTCATCAATCGCTGACTGTGATCTGTATAAATTAGTGATCTGTATAAATAGAATTTTACCCATAAACGATATCTAATAAAGACTTGTACGAACGATGCAGAATAGATCCCATCAATCATCAAATAAAATGGCCCAAATGGAACTGGATTAGCTACCTGAAGATAACACATCCCTATTCCTAAACAACCTTTTTTTCGAGGTTTCTGTTGTAACCTCGAGGCAACAGGTATTCGAGAAAAACTGGCAGCGGGTTGTGCTGGAAAAGTTAAGAAGCATTGATAAAACTTAGGATGAGGCCCATCGCTATGCTCAAGATTGTTCGGTATTGCAAAACAACGAGGAAAATGTTTTCCCCGTGAGGTGGGCAAGGAAAATGAAGAGAGATCCGGAAGCAGCTACAAACAACGCAATCGGAAGAAACTCTAGTCCAAAATAAAACTCTAGTCTAAACCAAATTATCATATATACTATATGATAATTTAGCTTTTTATCCAAGGATTTGTTTCATATTTCAACTTAATTTTGTCAAGTATTAACTGTACCCCGCCGTTTCACTCGCGTAAAAATTATAGCTCACTTGCCCTCCCCCCGCGATGACCAACGCCCCCTCTCCATTCGCCAAATGACATCAGTATTCGAGTCGGGGGTAAATCGACGGGAATACTCAGGATTATCAGTCAATAAATAATAATATTACTTTGCATTGTTTTCGTTTGTTCTTTTTTAAATCAACACGCCTAGAAGAAATTAATGTTAATTTTTAAGTTTGTTTTCCTATATTTTCTTTATAATTGTTATTTAAATTACTATTTATATTATTCAACTATTTACCTATTACCATTACCACTATTACCATTTTGTATTATTAACTATTCAATTATTTTTATATTTATTTTTATTTTGTAATTTCATTTCGTTCTTGAAAAATTTTATAAATTATTATTTTGTTCAATACATTAAATATTCTACGTTTAAAGTGAATTAAATTGTAAATTCATTTTAAAGTTCGTATTTTGTGAATTTGAAGTTTTACTTCTGTCGTGTGGTCTAAAGCACACTCGTTTTTTATTTTGTAATTTTAGGTAATTTATTTTCAGAAAAGTGCTAAAAAATAAGAAAAAAGATGTAGGTTCGCTTTCTTCCCTATTTTCAAAACTACTAAATCTGAAAGTATGAAAATAATTGAAGCCTAAATTTAGAAGTCCATGGAAAGTTCAATGTGGTAATGTTTTTCTTCTCTTTACTTAACATATATAATTCACTTCAATATGTTATAAATATTAATACTTTATTACGACTTGCAAGCATACTTATGCGGTTTAGTGGATGTATTTTTGGTATAATTGTTTTTTGTCAAAATTTGTCAAAAATATATTAACGTAATTATTTTAAGTGATGTTCATTAAAGATACGTATATGAAAAATTATTAAATTGTGTAGAAATATAATCTCTTGAACTGAGGACATTTTTGGTTCGAAGGTTCGATCGAACGAACGAACGATCAGCGAAGATGCAGTGAAGTTTTTTAAAAGTTGTGACGCTGGGATCAAGAATCACCAACTTAAAATAAATGAAGATACGAAAATTGATAAATTACATATATTTAACGACGTTGTTTTCAAATATCATTGGTTCAATAAATTTAAGACTTCAAAAAAAAAAGGAAAAAAAATATACATATATATATATATATAATACACACACACACACACACACAAACACACACACATATATATATATATATATATATATACGTATGTATATATACATAAAATCATACCTAAAATCAACTTTATAATTCTCCTACTAACTTTTCATAGGCTTCAATTATTTTCATACTTTCAGACTCAGTAGTTTAGAAAATAGGGAAGGAAGCGGATCTACATCTTTTTCCTTATTTTTCAGCATTTTTTGAAAGTAAATAACTTAAAATTATAAAAGAATATATCTAAGACCCTTATAAAATATATATAAGAGCCTTTTCAAATAACACCCTCATACTGCATCGTTTTTCGTTTTGAGGTCGAAAAGAAATCCCAAAAAATGGCCGGTTCATTTTTTTATTAATAATACTCTAAACTTTTCTATAAAATATCTTTAATGTTTAGAATTTTTACCCTTATATATATATATATATATATATATATATATATATATATATATAAGGGTATATATATATATATATATATATATATATATATATATATATATATATATATATATATGTATTCTTGTATTCTTCTATGTATTCTTTTTGGGGGAGAAACTATATTAAATGAAAATTTTATTTCAGCTATTAAAATCAGAAAAAAAATTTGTTTCAAATATTACAAACGGGAAATTCATTTAACAGCGAATGTTTTTCTAAAGCCTCAAATAATACAAAATGTATACGAGAATTGACAACGAAAATTTAAATGTGTAAGTACTTACATGGGCGATCATATACAAATATTAGGTGATGAAGCTATTGTGGCTGCTTTTGAGTATTTTCCATTTCAGTTAATTTTATTTTATTGAAAAACTAATGTTTCTGAATGAATAAAAAAAAAGAATTTGTAAAATTTCAGGTCACTAATAAATAGAAATAATTTTAAAGACAATAATTTTTTATTAAAGCAATTAAAATACCCTAAAATTATGAAATAATATTTGGTAAATGGAGGAATCATTTACAGTATAAAGTTTATACTAATTCTTATTTTCTTCTTGAGATATGCACAATAATATATATATATATATATATATATATATATATATATATATAATATCTGTTATTATTAACTATTTATTACACTAGATGTTCATATTAGTGAAGAGTTATAATAAATAAAAGTAATTTCACATCAAACAGGGCACCGAATCTTTAGTTCGCAACTAGCGCTTGGCCGGTTTTTTATGTACACATATTTATATAATTATTATAAGAAAAATACAGGTGTAAACATATATTAAAAATGGATTCCGGCCACTATAAATTAGAGAGGTTTCTAGAATTATTTTTCTAAAATAGCTTTTTTTTAAGGAGTATCTGCCTTTTACTATTATGTTTTAAATAATGTGCCATGTTTACAGTTTCATTACGATAACTTCAATACTTATACGTTTACATCTAGAAAATGAATAGTGAAAGCGATTACCTTGTTTTTGGCAAACAGAAAAACGTTCATTCGTGTAATTTTCTTCCAAAATTTTACTTTTTCCTTGCTCAGAATATCAGCCTGAAGAGATTAAATATATTTTAAAAATGGGTTCTGGTAACTATAAATTATTAGGTTTTTGGAATTATTTGTCTATCTGTTTGTATTTTTCTATAAATTTGTTTGTACTCGTCGCATAAACGTTATTGAGAAAATTTCAATAAAATTATCATCGTTATATTAGTTGAAGTTTAAAAAAATTTAGTACGTTTTATTCCAATGTAACAGAAAATAGAGTAAGTAGAGTAACAGCGATACGTTAACCTTCCACATACACACGAGTATTTTTCAATTACTAACAACTGTATAAACCAAGACTTTTGCACGTTATTAGAAAATGACGAAAATACTTTGAAACAAAATATGTTACGAAATGATGCTAAGTATATTTTGAAAAACGCGATGGTATTTGAAAACGAATTACGATATCCTCCACAAAGATATTCTATCAATTTCACGCACTCAATATATAATCAAAGCACAAATATATCAAAGCACACATACAAATCAAATATCAAGATTCAGAGATGAAATCCCATTCACGTATATCAAAGATCAAGTCATGTACATACGTATCAAAGATCAAATATCAAAGATCAAATCACGCACACATATACCAAAGATCAAATATTAAAGGTCAAATCACACACTTATATACCAAAGATCAAGTATTAAAGATTAAATCACAAACTTATACTCGTATATAAAAGGTCAAATATGAAGGAAAAAACACGCACATATTATCAAAGATCAATTATTAAATAACAAGATCAAATATTAGATATCTTAATATTCAACGTCATTCTATAGTCACAGATAAATATTGTTTACAGATAAAAATTGTGTTTCGGTGTAAGCACAAGATATTACTTTTTAATATGGTTAATAAAATATGGTTAGTGATTATTCACAATTAAATGAAACTACGTGATGTAGTATTATTTCTATTTTCTTTAAGTTCTTGACCACGACCTAGGCTTCGTTGTATTACAACATCTTCAGGTGGGCTATTAGCAAAGATCTTTGCTAATAGCCCACCTGAAGATGTTGTAATAAAAGAAAACCTAGGTCGTGGTAAAGAAATTAAAGAAAGTAGAAATAATACTACATCACGTAGTTTCATTTAATTATGAATAATGAATTTCTACAAAATTAACGCCAAATATATTCAATAGTTAATGATTATATTTAATGCGAAAACTATTAAACGTTTATGAGATATTTTTTCACAAATATTGCCAATTTCACATCGTAACACCGTTAGTCTTATATTGTTCAGTGCTTACTTTGAACAATATATCTACTGATAAAGGGAATAATATTCTAAGGAATTTAACTATCTGCTTCAAAATAATTTCGTACCTAAAAAACCTGAGAAACACGAGTGGAACTCGCACTACGATGGTTCCGTACACATTTAGGCATTTGTAAACATTGAATTGTACATAAATATTAGTATTAAACTATTTACAAAGTTTTAATTGTTTTGGACGAAAATAAATTGCCTACTAAATATTCCACAGGCGCATATTTAAAAATATATTTTTTGTCTGATATTACTACAAACAACGATTTTCGGTTTTCCTTTACTCTTTCGATTAGTTTCGTACTTTCGATTTTTTCCTTTACTTGTACTATGAGACCTTGCTTCTTGCTAAATTTTAGGATTCTAAATTAAAGGAAAGTACCCTATAGGTTTTCATTTATTTGCGAGTGTTAAAAAATGTGGTGTAAATGGCTGTATTTTTGTATTGCGTTGACTTAGAAGCCTGATTTTCTAACTAGCTCTAAGGGACCATATACCTAAGTTTTTTATATTAATTTCGACACGATACCGCCTCGCGTTTTTGAAAAATAGGGACATGTGTGACAGACAGACAGAGGACAACGAAGTGATCCTATAACGGTTCCTTTTTTCCTTTTAAGGTACAAAACCCTAAAAATCAATGCTGCGACATAATCACTGTTACGGCATTTTTTTATTTTAGTGCCTCCGTAACCAAAATAGGATCCCTTACAATTTCGCTATGTCGATCTGTCTGTCTGTCCATCTATAAGTCGCAGACTGTTAGTGCTGTAAAGCTGAAATTTGGCATGGTTATACATATTTATAACGTCTATAAAAAAGTTGGGTTTTAGGGTATCTTCCTTATAGTAGCAGGTGTGATTTTTTTTTGCATGACTCCTCATGTAAAATACTAATGAACAGGTCTTTCAAAAATATTGAGGCTAGACCCTGAACAATTTTTCGATACAGGAATACATTAACGAAATATTAAGTTTCAAAGTAGCAATTTTTCTTAGAGTTACATATCCCCGCCCCCTGCCAGCTAAACCGCTATTTTTTAGCATCTGAAATACATATAAATCAATTTTTTTTTAAATTATCACAAGTAAATATGATATACTTTCTAGTTTACGAGTAATAGTCGACCAACTCATGACATGTAGTTTAGTCAGTAAAATGTTTATATATATATATATGTATATATATATATATATATATATATATATATATATATATATATATATATATATATATATACATTTACATGTTTAAAAATAATATTATTTAAATATGCATTATATGAAAGATATGAGCAATATATCTACTAAATTAAAAATTAATATTTCAAAATAGTTTATTTCTATTAAACTATTTATAAATATACCCAATAAGGTTTAAACACTTATAAATATTATTATTAGAGCTCTTTACCTAATACTATTTTCTTTGTGCCTAAACATATACGTAACCCCCATAGCGCGAGTTCTACTCACACTCGACAGGGTTTTTCTTTAATTCTTCTGAAGTAACTTTACTTCGACTATTTGGAATATTACCTTAAAGAAACTAATAGGTAAAATGATTATATTATTCAATTGTTTTTGTCACTAAAATACACTAAAACAATTTAGGGAAATACTGAAATATCCAATGAATTTCGTTGAAAAAAGGCCTCTGATACAACTTGATCCCGTTGTGTTTAAAAGTCCTTTCGAGCAAAAAGGGTATCATTCAATTAGTCGTAATTAATTTAATTAATATGCAACGTACTTTGATTAATTAACCGAGGCAACGTTGTGGTGTCTGTTTCGTAGCTACAGCCTGTAAATCTTCATCTTACTTTTATAGTTTTCTAGAAAAGTCAAAAAATGAATATAGATACGATTGCATACTCCAGTCTCAAAAAATGGTCCAGTGCCGTCAAACCTGCGTGTTAAGATTCCATACCACAACTAATAATATTGGATATATGTGTCAATCATTTTCACTCTTTGAGATGAAGTTTGACATGGTTATACAAATTTATAACGTCTACAAAAAAGTTGGGTTTTAGGGTACCTCCCCTATATGTCTATATTATGATACACATCATGTAGACTCCATTAGGATATAATATAATCGACACGTCATGTAGACTTCATTAGGTATCACCTGAATTTTGTCTAGATTTACTTGCATTAAGAAGCTAGAAATGGATTTTTTTACAAAATTTAATGTAAATAAGCACGTAACGTCATCTTATTTATTCAAAAATACAATAAGCTTATTTTGTTTACGTAATAAATTATACGTGTCTACGTGAATATTTTTTGAATGATTTTATTATACCACCAAAATATTTAATTTATATAATATTTAACTCAGAAAATGAAACAACTTTGTCTGTTTTCATGTCTGCATCCAAAATTTCATTTTCTAAATCAAAAAACAAAAAAAATTAAATCAGTTACTTCTTTTGCCTTGCCTTTTTTACACTCAATTTTCGAAACAAATTTTTATATAAAATATATATTCACGTTTGAAAAAAATCTGTAGACCAAAAAAATAGACGTATCGGTACGTTTTAATAAAAAAATCTAATTAAATGAAACTACATGATGTAGTATTATTTCTACTTTCTTTAAGTTCTTTACCGCGACCTAGGTTTCGCTGTATTACAACATCTTCCAGTGGGCTATTAGCAAAGATTTAGATTATCATAGCAAACATTTTTCTATCTTTGCTAATAGCCCAACTGAAGATATTGTAATACAACGAAACCTAGGTCGCGGTAAAGAACTTAAATAAAGAAGAAACAGTACTACATTACATAGTTTCATTTAATTGTGAATAATGCCTTTCTACAAAATTAACGCCAAATATATTCAATATTTAAAAAAATCTAATATAAATTTAAATTTAAAAAAATATTTAAATGTTCTCTCAAACTGCGCTCCCTGTCTTGCCGTGTGAAGGCGATAGATAATGCCGAAAAAATCAAACATTGCAAAAAATCCCGAAAATATAAAATTAACAAACAAATTTACCAATACCCTTAATTTTCCCTGTTTTTCCTTAATTATAACTCTAAAGCTATGGAAAATACATCTCATATAAATTGGTTTCATCTCAATTAAATACTATTACGAAACCAAAAGAGTTATGAATAGGAAATTTGACTGAGTCGATATTTTTTATAAAAATGTTTTAAAACTGTGTAGTAGGTTTAAAAAAACCTTATGATGAAAAAAAGTATGCGTGTACCAAACAATTAATCCGAACTTCTAAATAGGAAATGTGTAAATTTTTTCTTCATTAAATTGAAAAACTTATTATGAATTTAGTTTCCACACAAAAAAATGAGAAAATTATAATATGCGATATATAACTTACACGCAATATTTAACGAGATACTAAAAATATTTAATAAACTATCTTATAATGAATGCTAAATAACTGGCCATTGACGTCATAAGCCAGTCGTATTTTGTATGGGGCGTTTTCGAACGAATCGTAAGTCGTCAGTTTTTAAGTCGTTATGACTTTGTAATGAAAAGTCCTGGGAACGATATATTTATTTTAACCGTTTTTAATGTTATTACTTATTGTATTCTAGTAATAAAAAAATATAGTCAAACACCCTATTTGAGACTGTTTTTAAATATAATACTTTCATCTTATATTACGTAATATGTATACGCACATAATTAAATAACAACACAAGATTCAAAATTAGCTTAAGTATATAGAAATAGAAAACATTAATAAATATAATGACCATACAAAGTGTTGTACGTAGAGCACACAACATTAAATTTGTTTATAAAACTTTCAATTCACGCTAAATCAAATAAACAATTTTCCTACGTATTAATTTCGCACATTCCTAAAGCTCTCATTCACATATTCGGCAAAAGCTGGCGAATATTATAATTATGCACATTAAAATGCAACTGAAACGATCGAAACATCTGCGCGGGTCTTCGCCGCATCGACCACAACTCGCGGACCCCGACGCTAAAGCTAAATAAATAAACGCGAAACACATGCGAGAGGAGAAAAAGCTCCACTCCAAGAAGGCAGCTACTCGGCGCGAAGTTTGGGACTTGTTTATAGCTTAATTTAAGTTGAACGGGCCGGGGGACCCAGGTCGGCGCTGTAGTTTATATCGGAAAGCTTTGGCGGGCGGAACTCTGCGCCGCCGTGAAGGTAACGAAAGACGTTTTGCCCGTATGGTGATGTTGGCTTTAATCGTGTTTGCCGCATTATGCATTGTATACAGCGACATAGTTTGGGCAATGTTTCGGCTTCCGATAATGAAGGGTTATTTTTAGATTTTCTTTTTGATTAGCTTTAACCGAAAACTGAACTTTCTTTTATCCGTATCGTAAAGAATTGTTATTACTTTTGTAATAATTTACATTAACTAAGAAACGAAAATTCGAACAGCGGAGGCGCTGTTTATATTTTAATGTACCTGTTTTAATATAAATGAAATAGTATTTATACCCCCCACCAGTCTAGCCCCGCTCGACTCCAAGTCATGAGGTTCTCTAATGACCTATGTCCTTGATGACCAGCGGCCGGGAATCGAACCCGGGGCTCCGCAGTGCAACATCAAAGGCCGTAAACCTGTGATCGACGCAACACAGAGTCGGCGTGTGAATGGATATTGTAAATCGTTTTGAAGACCCGTATTTCGTAAAGAAGATGCCATATAAAAAAATTTATGAATGATATCTCCGTAGATGGGTCTAGAAAAATAATTTTTTTTTTCTATCCAACTACTCCATTGACCGTTTCAGAAATAGGGTTGCGGTGTCACTTGATATTTCACAACTGATAATTAGCCTATATTTATTCAAATTTCTGTGTCTTTCTGTCTTATCCTTTATTATTACTATTTTTCTGTCTTATCCATTATTGTTTTATAACTATTTGTACTTAATACACTGTATGTTCTTCCCCACATCCAACGCTTTGGATAAATCTGAAACATGGGCATGGTATTTCCAAGAAATAAATAATTTAACATAAATAAATAAGGAGATAATTAAGAACAAAATTAAAACTATTTTTCCTTAATATTTCACATCATTTAATTAAGTTTTTAAAATTAAAAAGGATATAAATACAAATGGGCCTAGTGTTACAGAAATATAATTTCAATGAAATTGTATCTTTTAGAAAATAAAAAACAAACATTTCAGTGATTAACAATCAGGAAAGGATAAAAAATAAAATACGATTTGTAACGATAATACAAAACAAAAATCTATCTTTATAAACGCGCATAAGTACATCTTCATAAACGCGCATTAGTATAAACACGCATAAGTATATCTTCATAAACATGCATAAGTATATCTTCACAAACGTGCGTAAATATAAACGCGCATAAGTGTACCTTCATAAACGCGCATAAGTATATCTTCATAAACGCGCATAAGTATATCTTCATAAATGCGCATAAGTATAAACGCGCATAAGTATATATTCATAAACGCGCATAAGTATATCTTCATAAACGCGCATAAGTATAAAAGCGCATACGTGTATCTTCATAAACGTGCATAAGTATAAACGCGCATAAGTATATATTCATAAACGCGCATAAGTATAAACGCGCATAAGTATATCTTCATAAACGCGCATAAGTATAAACGCACATACGTGTATCTTCATAAACGTGCATAAGTATAAACGCGCATAAGTATATATTCATAAACGCGCAGAAGTATATCTTCATAAACGTGCATAAGTATATCTTCATAAATGTGCATAAGTATATACGAGCATGTATATCTTCATAGACGCGCATAAGAAGAAATGAAATTAACAATAAAAACCTAATGACACAAACATACGTTACATAAAATTCCTCAATAATGAACAGCAACGGTCCGATCTAATTTAATAATAAAACCTCTAAACTTTAAAAAATCGGGGTATATTGACGAAGTCAGAACATGGTGACAGGACTTCTTAAATAAACCTCATCGAGTTTGAAGTCGTTGAACCTGTCTTGAGGAAAGCAAGAAAGTAACAAAATAAAGAGATATGTAAATATATACAGCTGCATACAAAGGTATTAACCAGCTAAAATATACATAGATAGGTACTTAATAAGAAAATATAGGTACAAAAAATGATTGATATAATTAAAACATTAGCAGGTAGGTTTGTGCTGTGACACTGTGCACAATTATACATACATATATATATATATATATATATATATATATATACATATATATATATATATATATATATATATATATATATATATACTTGTAGCATAAAGTACCGTAACTGCGGTGAAGCCAAAATAGAAAATGTGGTTTACATATCCGCATGTATTTATGTATGTAAGTATATAAATATATTTTGGTTCATTAAATGCTCAAAACATCTATTAAGATTTTAATAAAGAATATATTGTTACATTTATCCTAAGTTCGTAACATTTTTAGTAACATGGGATATTAAAGGCACCAAAATGGATAAATTAAAGTTTTTCAAAAAAAGTGAACCATCTTCAAATAACAACCGAATTAGGAGTGCACTGAAAAATGTACAGTAATGAAAATACGAGAACTGAGTTGGGACGTTTACGGTACAATATCATTTCCAAACATAAATAAATTTGGAAAATACCGCTTTTGCTAAAGATATTGCACTCATCTCTGTATATATGATATTGCACTCATCTGTGTGAGAGGAAGAGAATCATCACCTTGGTACCAATTTCAGAAGTCTTTATCATAATACTGCTATTATAGCAGCAAATATATTTATAAATATGTTTGGAAATTATATTGTACCGCAACATTACCAACATAAAGATAACGTCGGAGTTTAAAGGTCTCGGTCCGTTTTTAAAACAACTTCCAGATATCCGAACAGACTTTCTTGCATTTAATGTTTTATCTATACAATGTTATTTTATAGATACGAGTGTTTATTTTTCAACCCATACAATATGGTTTTATCCATGCAACGTATTTTTATTGTTTTATGATATGATTTGAACGAATGCGATTTTATCCATAAATATGTTTTATTGTATAATATCTACACAATGTGGTTTTATCCATATAGCGTGGTTTTTCGTTTTATCCATACAAGTTTTTTATTGTTTTATCCATGGAATGAAACGGTAAAGTCAACAAGTCTAAATATGAAATATGTTCGAAAAAGAAATTTTGGGGTTATAAATAAGTCATAGAGAATACATCATGTTTCTTTTTTAACTTTTTTCTCTGTCTCTGTTTGACCGCCCATCCCGTAAAAATTAAATAAAACTGTCAAGTACTAGTTGAACCCGCACTACGAGGTTCTATACATATTTAGACACGTATAAATATTCAAACATTTAAGAATAAATAGTATTGCTATTAAACTAACTGCAAATATTAATGTTATATTTACGTAGCGTAAATTCTTTATGTAGCGTAATGTCTTATTACTTATATACTAGGCAATATATTTACATAGCGTAAAAGTATCATGCATTTTTCATAAATTCTTTAGTATTATTTCTTATATACTAGGCAATATATTTATTTCTTATATACTAGACTTTAGTATTATTAGTTACATTTTTTTAGTAATTTCATGGCATTTATCTCTTTTTATATTTTTTTATTTAAATTAAATATATGAGAAATATTAAAATTAAATTACAGCTATCTGCGTAATGCCGTTTTTGGTATAGAACTGGTAAGAAAATGGGACAAAAATGGAAACTTTAGTGTTCCAAATCAATATTCTTTTTTTTTAAATTGGTGACTTATATAAAGCCCTATTTTTATTTATTCGCTTATTTACTTATTTATTATTGATACAAAAACAGTAATGACACTATTTTAAAAATTCATTTCGAGAAAGCAAAACTAAATATATATATATATATATATATATATATATATATATATATATATATATATATATATATATATATATTATTTATTTTATTGTAACAACACTAGTTAGTGCGTAAAAGTAATGGCGTTACCTATACTATGTAATATCATTCTGAATAAGATACTTTTCAATTAATTATAAAGAATTCAATAATGGAGATAGTCAATAAAACGTAGAGTCAAATTTTGAGTTAATTATAGTGAATTAAGTCGACGATCAATAATGGAATTTATTAATAAAACATATGGTCAAATAAATTTAGAAGAAAAAAATTGAAATTAATACATTAGTTAAATTAAATTGTTATGAACATAAACATAAAAATACACTAGATATCATTTAGAAGTTACTTGTTCTTGTCTTGAGGACCCAAAGACACTCACAGCTGAGATCCATTTAGGGTACGGTTTAGTCCATTCACTGGAGTAAAAAACACTGTATTGGTACAATGCTTTGATGTAAAGCAGAGACGATATGTATCCCATCTATTGTTATTACTGGAACGTTAAATTTTGTCATTGGTATATATGTACTGGAGTAATGTATTTTAAGTTATTTTAAAAACCATTTCCAGTTTTGTGGCAAATTAATCAGATTATGTGAGAATATCAAGTTCACATCTTATTTGGTTTGGAAGTAAGAAACGTCTGACCGACAGACGGACTAATGGACATACAACGCTGCCGCAACAATAGGTGTTGAACTCGTGGAGAAACAAAACCATAAAATTTAAAATGGATGGCGGGTTTAGTGTCTATATCTGTTACTATGTATACTGTATATTACGCCATTATTACTGTGTCATTATTGTATTAATAAGGTAGTTATCTTACATTATCTATAATCTGAGAAAGTAAATAAAATAACAAGTGTTTTAAATTGTTTTTTATTTTTACTTGTGCGAACATCGCTTTAAAACTACTGTACAAAGGGAACTGGCAAAAATGTTAGAAAAATTAAACATTGTTTGAAAATAAAACCCGTATGTTTCACAATATAAAAAACCAAACAATTCAGCGATTAATAACCAGTAAAGAATAAAAAAAACATAATTTGTAATCACAATACAAAATAAAAAACTATCTTTATGAACGCGCATATATAATATATTGGTCGTTATTTTTTTATTTTAATTTTTAGCCATGGACTAAATTAATTAAAAATAAACCTTTAACTGACCTTGGCATTCATTCTGTGTTGTCAAAATGAATGTTTCTTTTACTCTTTTCCAGTTTTAAATGGTTTTTTTATGATTTGTCGGACTTGTGAGTTTCATGGATCAGTATGTTATACCTTTATAAATTATTATGAAAAATAACAATACTACTCTTGAAAAAAACGAGTTTTCTCATTTTTCTAATTATCGATTTAAATATAGTTTTTAAATATAATTTTTTTCGTTTTCTCTATATAAAAGTGTCATTTTTATTCTTGTAATACCACACTATAATATTCTTAAAAAGAAATTAAGATATTTTGATACAACATTAAAAAGAAATAAAATGCCAGGTTTCTACTTTATAATATGTCCGATACTATATTTCAACCATCACGACATGACCAAACATTGAATTCATGACTTGGTGTCTTACTGTCGCCGGAGATTAGGTGAAAGAAGTAGCCCCGCTATATACAGATGTAACAAACAGCGTATCCATTATTCATATATATTATAGAATCATACGTGATTTTCTATACTAAACTGAGATATTCGAAACGTGATTATGTAAAAAAATATAATTTTGTTATATAGAATCGCAAATTCGACAGCAATTTTTTCAGAATCGATTAAGAATTTTCAAATAGTTTCTTCATATTTTCTACTCATTTTAATACATAGAATAATCATCTATATAATATAATATAATTGATATATAATATTATATATATATATATATATATATATAATATATTATATATATATATATATATATATAATATATATAATTGTTATGTAATATAATTGATGGTTCTTTGTTACGCTGTATAAATATTATTGAAAGTTTGACGTTTTTCATCGTTATCAATAGACAATTGAAACGTTTCAATATTTTTATATTATTTTGATTCAAATATTTTATATCCGATGCAAAAACGTCGCTAATTTTAAAATTTGTATATTATAAGAAAACAATAAAAGATTATGTGTACTAAAAATTTAAGTAAAATAATTTGAAATATTTTACCAAAGGAAATAAAAAGGAAAATCCTTTTTATTTACTTTGGTAAAATATTTCAATTTATATATATATATATATATATATATATATATATATATATATATATATATATATTTCTTTAGCATTTTAAAATTTCTTTTCTTTGATGATAAAAAAGAAAGTTCCTCGTAACTGAATAAAGCATGTAAATTTAGTCGTCAGACTATTTTTTTTCTGTTTCTCAACATATTGACATTTTATCAAAATATTGGATATTATATTTATTTACATGATCTTTAAATAAACAGTTCAGAAAAATTTACAGAAATTTCTTTCGTAATTCTTACTTTTATCTAATTTTTTGAACGCGCATCACGTACGGAAAATCAGATAAAAAAGCAAATAGACCTTTTTCTTGATTTACTCCAAACTGTAAAATATTATAGATTCTATCAATACCCATTAATTATAATAAACTTTTTTTAGTAATTCTTACTTTTATCTATTTTTTGCGGAAAATCATATAAAAAAAGTAAATAGACCTTTTTCTTGATTTACTCCAAATTGTATAATATTATACTCATATATAATACTCATTCATTATAATAAAATTTCTTTAGTAATTCTTACTTTTATCTCTTTTGTTTGTACGCGCATCACATACGGGAAATCAGACAAAAAAGCAAATAGACCTTTTTTTTGATTTACTCCAAACTGTATAATATTATAGATTCTATCAATACCCATTAATTATAATAAACTTTTTTTAGTAACTCTTACTTTTATCTATTTTTTGCGGAAAATCATATAAAAAAAGTAAATAGACCTTTTTCTTGATTTACTCCAAATTGTATAATATTGTACTCATATATAATACTCATTCTTTTAATAAAATTTCTTTAGTAATTCTTACTTTTATCTCTCTTGTTTGTACGCGCATCACATACGGGAAATCAGATAAAAAAGCAAATAGACCTTTTTTTTGATTTACTCCAAACTGTATAATATTATAGATTCTATCAATACCCATTAATTATAATAAACTTTTTTTAGTAATTCTTACTTTTATCTATTTTTTTGCGGAAAATCATATAAAAAAAGTAAATAGACCTTTTTCTTGATTTACTCCAAATTGTATAATATTATACTCATATATAATACTCATTCATTATAATAAAATTTCTGTAGTAATTCTTACTTTTATCTCTTTTGTTTGTATGCGCATCACATACGGGAAATCAGACAAAAAAGTAAATAGACCTTTTTTTTGATTTACTCCAAATTGTATAATATTATACTCATATATAATACTCATTCATTATAATAAAATTTCTTTAGTAATTCTTACTTTTATCTCTTTTGTTTGTATGCGCATCACATACGGGAAATCAGACAAAAAAGTAAATAGACCTTTTTTTTGATTTACTCCAAATTGTATAATATTATAGATTCTATCAATACCCATTAATTATAATGAACTTTTTTTAGTAATTCTTACTTTTATCTATTTCTTGCGGAAAATTATATAAAAAAAGTAAATAGACCTTTTTCTTGATTTACTCCAAATTGTATAATATTATACTCATATATAATACTCATTCATTATAATAAAATTTCTTTAGTAATTCTTACTTTTATCTCTTTTGTTTGTACGCGCATCACATACGGGAAATCAGACAAAAAAGCAAATAGACCTTTTTTTTGATTTACTCCAAACTGTATAATATTATAGATTCTATCAATACCCATTAATTATAATAAACTTTTTTTAGTAACTCTTACTTTTATCTATTTTTTGCGGAAAATCATATAAAAAAAGTAAATAGACCTTTTTCTTGATTTACTCCAAATTGTATAATATTGTACTCATATATAATACTCATTCTTTTAATAAAATTTCTTTAGTAATTCTTACTTTTATCTCTCTTGTTTGTACGCGCATCACATACGGGAAATCAGATAAAAAAGCAAATAGACCTTTTTTTTGATTTACTCCAAACTGTATAATATTATAGATTCTATCAATACCCATTAATTATAATAAACTTTTTTTAGTAATTCTTACTTTTATCTATTTTTTTGCGGAAAATCATATAAAAAAAGTAAATAGACCTTTTTCTTGATTTACTCCAAATTGTATAATATTATACTCATATATAATACTCATTCATTATAATAAAATTTCTGTAGTAATTCTTACTTTTATCTCTTTTGTTTGTATGCGCATCACATACGGGAAATCAGATAAAAAAGTAAATAGACCTTTTTTTTGATTTACTCCAAATTGTATAATATTATACTCATATATAATACTCATTCATTATAATAAAATTTCTGTAGTAATTCTTACTTTTATCTCTTTTGTTTGTATGCGCATCACATACGGGAAATCAGACAAAAAAGTAAATAGACCTTTTTTTTGATTTACTCCAAATTGTATAATATTATAGATTCTATCAATACCCATTAATTATAATGAACTTTTTTTAGTAATTCTTACTTTTATCTATTTCTTGCGGAAAATTATATAAAAAAAGTAAATAGACCTTTTTCTTGATTTACTCCAAATTGTATAATATTATACTCATATATAATACTCATTCATTATAATAAAATTTCTGTAGTGATTCTTACTTTTATCTCTTTTGTTTGTATGCGCATCACATACGGGAAATCAGATAAAAAAGTAAATAGACCTTTTTTTGATTTACTCCAAATTGTATAATATTATACTCATATATAATACTCATTCATTATAATAAAATTTCTGTAGTAATTCTTACTTTTATCTCTTTTGTTTGTATGCGCATCACATACGGGAAATCAGATAAAAAAGTAAATAGACCTTTTTTTTGATTTACTCCAAATTGTATAATATTATACTCATATATAATACTCATTCATTATAATAAAATTTCTGTAGTAATTCTTACTTTTATCTCTTTTGTTTGTATGCGCATCACATACGGGAAATCAGATAAAAAAGCAAATAGACCTTTTTCTTGATTTACTCCAAACTGTAAAATATTATAGATTCTATCAATACCCATTAATTATAATAAACTTTTTTTAGTAATTCTTACTTTTATCTATTTTTTGCGGAAAATCATATAAAAAAAGTAAATAGACCTTTTTCTTGATTTACTCCAAATTGTATAATATTATACTCATATATAATACTCATTCATTATAATAAAATTTCTTTAGTAATTCTTACTTTTATCTCTTTTGTTTGTACGCGCATCACATACGGGAAATCAGACAAAAAAGCAAATAGACCTTTTTTTTGATTTACTCCAAACTGTATAATATTATAGATTCTATCAATACCCATTAATTATAATAAACTTTTTTTAGTAACTCTTACTTTTATCTATTTTTTGCGGAAAATCATATAAAAAAAGTAAATAGACCTTTTTCTTGATTTACTCCAAATTGTATAATATTGTACTCATATATAATACTCATTCTTTTAATAAAATTTCTTTAGTAATTCTTACTTTTATCTCTCTTGTTTGTACGCGCATCACATACGGGAAATCAGATAAAAAAGCAAATAGACCTTTTTTTTGATTTACTCCAAACTGTATAATATTATAGATTCTATCAATACCCATTAATTATAATAAACTTTTTTTAGTAATTCTTACTTTTATCTATTTTTTTGCGGAAAATCATATAAAAAAAGTAAATAGACCTTTTTCTTGATTTACTCCAAATTGTATAATATTATACTCATATATAATACTCATTCATTATAATAAAATTTCTGTAGTAATTCTTACTTTTATCTCTTTTGTTTGTATGCGCATCACATACGGGAAATCAGATAAAAAAGTAAATAGACCTTTTTTTTGATTTACTCCAAATTGTATAATATTATACTCATATATAATACTCATTCATTATAATAAAATTTCTGTAGTAATTCTTACTTTTATCTCTTTTGTTTGTATGCGCATCACATACGGGAAATCAGACAAAAAAGTAAATAGACCTTTTTTTTGATTTACTCCAAATTGTATAATATTATAGATTCTATCAATACCCATTAATTATAATGAACTTTTTTTAGTAATTCTTACTTTTATCTATTTCTTGCGGAAAATTATATAAAAAAAGTAAATAGACCTTTTTCTTGATTTACTCCAAATTGTATAATATTATACTCATATATAATACTCATTCATTATAATAAAATTTCTGTAGTGATTCTTACTTTTATCTCTTTTGTTTGTATGCGCATCACATACGGGAAATCAGATAAAAAAGTAAATAGACCTTTTTTTGATTTACTCCAAATTGTATAATATTATACTCATATATAATACTCATTCATTATAATAAAATTTCTGTAGTAATTCTTACTTTTATCTCTTTTGTTTGTATGCGCATCACATACGGGAAATCAGATAAAAAAGTAAATAGACCTTTTTTTTTATTTACTCCAAATTGTATAATATTATACTCATATATAATACTCATTCATTATAATAAAATTTATTTAGTAATTCTTACTTTTATCTCTTTTGTTTGTATGCGCATCACATACGGGAAATCAGAAAAAAAAATAAATAGACCTTTTTTTTGATTTACTCCAAATTGTATAATATTATACTCATATATAATACTCATTCATTATAATAAAATTTCTTTAGTAATTCTTACTTTTATCTCTTTTGTTTGTATACGCATCACATACGGGAAATCAGATAAAAAAGTAAATAGACCTTTTTTTTGATTTACTCCAAATTGTATAATATTATACTCATATATAATACTCATTCATTATAATAAAATTTCTTTAGTAATTCTTACTTTTATCTCTTTTGTTTGTATGCGCATCACATACGGGAAATCAGATAAAAAAGTAAATAGACCTTTTTTTTGATTTACTCCAAATTGTATAATATTATACTCATATATAATACTCATTCATTATAATAAAATTTCTTTAGTAATTCTTACTTTTATCTCTTTTGTTTGTCGGAAAATCAGATAAAAAGGCAAATAGACCTTTTTCTTGATTTCCTCCTTGTTTTTAGTGGCAATAAGATAAGTAGTTATCAGGTCCATGAGATAAATAGACAACAATTGAAATAGACCTACAGACTTTGGAAAATTTACTGTAATAACGAAATTAAAAATTCGAGTAAATTTCTCTAGTTATTCTTTGTTATATCTGTCAATTTTTTCTGTTAATTAAAAAAATCAAAAAATTGTAACGCGTTGAGTAAGAATTGTTTTTCTAAGTTATGTAGAACCCAAGGACTTAAAAAAGTTTAAAAGTAATTAGAATGAAACTTTTATTCGCAATTCTGAAAGTATCGTATTTTTACAGGAAAAAACAAGAAATAATAAAAAATAAAACTCTGCAAGTGTGCATCAGAGCACAAAATAGAAATTCGTAAATTTCTCAAAATAATTGGTCTTATTTAAGAATAACAATCTTAAACGGAATTGTTAAGGCAAAATTTTCCCAGAATTTTTCCAACATTTTAAATTCCATTATTGAAAGATTAGGGCGTGGATTAGCGAAAGGGTTTAAATATAGAAAATGACGATTTAAACTGCAAATTAATTTTACGAAATGATGAATTAAACCGCAATTTTCTAACACCTATTCGTCGACCGCCGCTCGATGGGTGTGCAAAAAAAATTTACCCCAACTTATCTGCGTGAGACATTTTCTTTCCATTTTACTACTACTTTGCTAAGTTTTTAGAAAAATTTAGAATATATAGATCTTAAATTGTAAAATGTGCAAGTTAGCGACCGGTGGAAGGAAATGAAGAAATTGGAAAATTTACTTCATACCCTAAAAAACCGATCGGGAAAACAATTAAAAATAAAAAAACAATTTAAATTTCCGACATAAAAATGTTTATGTGAAATTTCATATAAATAAAAAGCAATGTATTAACTTTTTACTGAAAAAGTAGAAATTAGTTTACTCTAACTCTTTGATTTCGGCGATATTCATATTAGCGAAAATATACTAATCCTTAACAAATAAGGTAGTGTGAGACATCAACGAACTTCGCTGAATTTTTTTAATATTTTTTTTTCAAACTGTAAATGTCTAACTTATTTTCAAATTTAGAAATTAAAAAACGTATAGTTTTTGTAAAAATTGCTCTCAAAAATGTACAATCCACATTACAGAAAAAGTAGTTATTTCACCGCATTTTTATTTTTATTTACAAAACCTGTTCAGTGATTTGTTTAAAAAACTAAGTCAATGTAAAATGATGTTATATTAAAAACAAAAAATATTTACCGTTTAGCTTTGGTAAAAATGGCTCTCAAAATTTATACAATAAGCATTACAGGAAAGTAGTAATTTCACTACACTACATTTTTTTGATATATTAAATGTCACTACACTCAATTTTTTTGACATTTAAAATGATATATTAAAATTTTGAAAAAATTATTTACCGTCTAGCTTTGGTAAAAATGGCTGTGAAAAATTGTACAATTCACATTACAGGAAAAGTAGAGGTTTAATTCACCACACTTTTAATTTTATTTAAAAAACGCAACAAAAAACTCAAAAACAATTTAATTTTTTTACAACTTTTAAAATAATGTCATGTTAATACTCCGAAAAAAAAAATTATAATAGTTTTTGGGTCTTTCTGTCACACGACAACTATCTTAACACCTTCATATTCGTTTCTTTTTAATTTTTGTAAACTCTTCATCAATTCCATTTTATTCTATATAAAATAAGTAATTTGTTTATTTGTTCGTCTTTATATAAACTCTAATCCACAAAATACTAAACCAATTTTAATGAAACTTTGACTAAACTCAGTCCAGTATGATAATAAAAAATACCTAGTGTTATTACTGGTATTGTTCTAGATTTTCTAATAATGACAAAGCATTTACTTATAACTTAAAATTGGGCATGTCAATACAGCTTATTATTTCACACATTTCACACTAGCATACTTTTTTTGAAATAGAATTGCCATGCTATATAAGAATTAACAAATATCATGTGAGAATTAATAATATCTCAATTTTTTTTAAATTTTGAATATCATATGTGACATGCCATTTGACTGAACTTATTATGATGATTACAAAAGTTTTTTTTTTCATTACTTTAAATTTCACATTGGAAAGGATATTCTAAAAATATGCATAAATAGGGACTTCGCCCGTATTTCCGAAACTTCTAAACCAAAAATCAGAGTTTATAAAAAAATCTGAGTTTATAAAAAATCCTTAAAAAAAGCAGAGTTTATAAAATATGACTGGGAGATTACAAGAAAACTATGGCAATTGACCTAGATCTTATAATTTTTTAAATATACACTAACTTTTTACGCCTGTGCAAGATATGTTAGGCAACAAGATATGATTACGTTGTGAAAAATTAATGTTCTTACCACTTGAGACGCTGTAAAAAATAATGATTTTATAAAATCGCGTTTAGTGGTCTTTTGAGGCAGTGTTACGGACGGCTTTTTATGAATTTAATTCGGATTGGATTGACAAAATGTTCATTCGGTCAACCAAACTCACATAACAAAGGACGGATCGATGAATCTCTGACTTCCGCTTCCATCACAACATTGCCGCCATTATTACGCGCGAAACCATAAACAAAACTAACATTTTCTTTTTCACCGGGTGGCCGGTGCAAAACCGTTAACCGAAACCAGACTCGCCATCGAACCGGCGTGCGGCACAAAAGAAATTGTTACAAGCATTTGCGTCGAATTAAATGAATACATACAATACGCTGGGAATGAGAAAATTGTGAAGATATATTAATACTACATAGGGACGTGGGGGCGGGCGGGCGCGCTCGCTCGCTGACATGGCAGCTAACTGACACCTTGACAGTTATGCTGCCTGTTGGCCTCGGCGGCGCGCAGCAGAGCGGTGCGAGTAAACGGGACGGCAGACGGTGCGCGATCGCCCGCTCTGGCTCTTCTTTATTCGAACGTGTTTGCGAGGCCCTCGACGCTCCGCGAACGATACAGATGCGGCGCGCTCCGCTGGATCGCTCTAATGGATTTTGTAATTTATTCAGCATTGTTTGGGTGGCAATTGAACGAGTCAATGAGATTGTGCATGCGGTAAGTCTGTTCCGTCTGCCGGGGAATACGAAGACAAAAGGTGATGGCTGCTGGCCAGCTGACAGAACGTATGCTGTTCTCGTCTTCATATTCATCTCACCGTCCCTCTACAAGCGGTATAGCCAGTTTATCTGTCACATTAAATATGTGTATGCCATACGTAAATATCTTCCTTGTTCTAATAAGAGCGACCAGCCCGCGGTTCTGCCGGTTATTAGTTTTCTTTATTAACTACTGTTGTTGTATTTATTAACTGCTGTTCGCGTGATTTCGTTCACAAATATTTTTGGAAAATTTCATGAAATTAACCGTTAGATTGTAGGTTAAAATATGCTAAAAAGCTCTTTTGATCATATATTTAACTATATATACAACAGGAACAACACTGAAGGATGGCGTTTAAGTATATTCTATACTTAAACGCCATCCTTCAGTGTTGTTCCAGTTACGGATAGAGTTGGGTATATCCCTGTCTCTTTTCCTCTCGTAGAATATAATGTGCAATATTAAAAATGACCTCACAACACAGTATTGCCGTCCTTCTCTAAATGTTAAATTTAAACTTTTATAACTCAGTCAATTTTTAAGTTTATTAAAAAATTTCTTGACTTTTCATCAGCTTAAAATTATGATTAATGAAATAACAAAAATTTAGTCAAATACCCAATTAATTCACTCACAGACATATAGGTTAAAAATTTCAAAAACTAATAAATATATATATATATATATATATATATATATATATATATGTATGTATATATACATATATACATATATGTGTGTGTAAAAAATAACGAAAGGTGTCGTGGGACACCCTGTTGGAACGAAGTTCCTTTCGCTATATATTATGAATTAAATATATATTATATACAAGAATAAACATATCTCAACATGATAAAACATCGTTAATTGTAAAATGAAGAAATTATGAAGGAATTGTAATTGTAAGATGAATTGTAGGATGAAGAAAGTATGGAGGAAAAGAGCTGAAGAAATTATGGGGGAATCGCAACTTAACTAAAGCCACTAAGACCAGGCTCGTAAGAAAACTAGTTTTCCCCATATTTTTATACACATCCGTGACGCGAACATTACGAGAATTGGAAAGATAGAGATGTGATGCTGGACGAAAATGTCATTGAGTGTCATTGACAGAATTTCATACAAACACCTCCATACTTCAAGAATGCCGAGATCACGCAGCGTCTATCGACCCAAGTACAGTCTCAAATTTTGAAGGTGTTCGGCCATATCTCGAGGCGAAACAATGATTCCATCGAGCGTTTGGGGATCCAGGCAAGGGTGGAAGGAAACAGACTGTGTGGCAGATCATCCATGCCATGATCAAATAAAATCAGCAGTTGGAGAGCCTCTACATAAATGCACTAGGATATCGGCCAATCCAAAAATAGCCACCAATTATGATGTAGCCTCATCATGACCACAACCGCTCTGTCAAGAGCAACACGACTGAGTTCTTCTCAGTCGTGTCGCTCTTGACAGAGATTGTAAGATATGAAAAAATTAAAATGGCAATGATGCGATTGGAGCGACATGTTTTAATTAAACAAAACTAGCATAATACGTAAACAATATTGTGTATGTGTAAACTTTTGCCGATACAAATAAAAGATGGATACCAAAATTTAAGTTTAAAGTTATTTTTATTTTAATTACTTTAAATTAAATTAAATTTAATTTCAAAACTAATGTAATTATGTTAAAAATTAAAAATAAATATTCAATTTAATATAAATACGTATATATAAAAGTTTTTATACACTTAATGGAAAACCAGCAGAAAAATAAAGTGGTAGACCACTCATCTGTGAAACTGTTATTATTGTTATATTATTATCTATAATTGTGATTTTTTATTCTTTTTATTAAATTGATTTAAAAATTAATTTTAAAATTAAATTTAATTATTTTAAAACTTAAAATGAATTTTTAAATTTACTAAAACAATCTAAGTAATGTTTAATTAATAATGAACATAAATGAATATGCTGACAATTTATTTTAATTTATTGATTTTAAGTATTTAATATATGACAAAGTAATAATGAAAATAAATTAATTTGCCGAAAATTTATTATAATTTATCAATTTTAAGTATTTAGTACATGATAAAGTAATAATTTGTAATTTAAAATGCAAATAAATGCATACCGAATTGAAAATGGTCTGGCAGATAATTATCTTACTATAGAAAGCCAGCAGAAAACTAATTTGACATACGCTTGTAAACACACCAACGCTTATACTGTATCAAACGTGTCGGTCGCAATCTTACCCTTTTTTGGGGCTAGCTCTCATTCACCAAACGTGTAACGTGCCATAAGGACGTTCGTTCCAATAATATATTTAAAACATTGTGTTAAAAACCTTTTTAGATAATTATACAACTTTGTAGCAAAAAATGAAACTGACTTGAAAACATTGAGTAAGAAACGTAAAGAAAAGTATAAAATAAAAAAATACCAGTATTAATTGAAACGTTTGCGGTAAAATGTAGTTTCCGAAAATGAGTAAATTTTAATTAATAATTTTTTCGATTAATTAATAACTTTTTTAAATTATTTAGTTGGAACTTTTGTGCTAAAATATAGTAATAAAGTATTACTACAGATTTTTACAATAGGAGTTAAGTATAATGTTGCGGTTATGTAGATACAGTGGCTATGTGCAATAGAGCGTATTTGCATGAAAGAAAGAGAGAGACGTCGGTACCTTTATGTACTTGTATATTTTTAGTTCCTTCATATAATTGTACTCACCTATATATACATAGCTACCTATTTACTTTGTTATTTTCTTACCTACGTCAATATAAGTTGAGCTTCTCAGTGGTAAGGATCAGCGAGGAGTTCCCTTCTCCTCTTTTGACACCATCATTACATCCTAATCATCATTTGTGACCAAAAACTGGTCATATAAGTCAAATGAACCCAAAGTCGATGAACCTACCCTTCAAAACTAAGGAGTTCCTATCATCACCTACCAGCTCTAACAACAGGCTCTTGCCACTTCTTATGACCACAGGACTCATCAAGACAAGTCAAACAAGCCAAAACATGATAAATGTACTCTTGTCACCGAGGAATTCCTGTCCTTATGATCCGGCTCCATTATCAGACCACGGCTACCATTCCTAGGTAGACCAAAGGAGAAAATATAGCTTCAATTATTAATTATTTATGAGTAATTATTGAATATATTTGGTGTTAATTATGTTTAAATTCATTATTCACAATTAAATGAAACTACGTGATGTAGTATTATTTCTACTTTCTCTAAGTTCTTTACCACGACCTAGGTTTCGTTGTATTACAACATCTTCAGGTGGACTATTAGCAATCTTTGCTATAGCCCACCTGAAGATGTCATGCTTCATTTAATTGTGAATAATGAATTATTGTTATCAACCACTCCCGGTTACTGAAACCAATTAACCTACTAAATACTAAATCGTGATCCCCAAATATTCCGACACTAAGGTACAAACGTACCACTGAAATTCAATTGTTTTCTGTTTGATTCTATAAATATTGGCAGCAACAATTGAAGACACTTCCAACGTTCACATTAATTAATCTAATTTAATGTCTTATGATTTGCTCGAAAGGCCGTGGATTCATATAAGGCATTATTAGAAACAAGGTTACAAGAATCCAAGAAAAGATAAAAATAATAATACAGTGATATTGAAAATATAGATTTTCTGGATTAAGATAGTAATTATAGAATGGGACCAGAAAAAATATTATATTGAAAAAGACATAGAAACTAAGCAAAAAAGGATAGTAAGCGATTGTTTATATAATTTGAATTCAATCAGTTGCTGAACACGATTACTCAAAATTTTGATAGGTTATACAACATTTTTTATGTGTTTTACCAAAATTTCAAAACAACATACACTATGTGGTAAAGCTTCACGCGATTTTGAGAGCTTAAGCAAAACTTTGCACAAAAAACGTTTGACTGGCCAAAATCTGCGCCAAGTTGACACGGAATGCATTTGCGAAGAATTTCAAAGAAAATGTTTTATATTCTAAGATTGGAAAAATTATGGCGGTCAATAAAATTATAAAGCCGATCGGCAAATGTAATTTATGTGATTCTACGTACACTGTACATATGGCGGACTTGGTATAGCAGGAACAATCTCTTCTTTTCGACTATAACAATAATTTTTCGAAGAAATGGTTGTTTAGTAAACTGTTAGTGACAATCGCAATATAAATAAAATATAAGGGGTATATAAAAAGGAAACAATAATATAATGTGATCGCAGTATAAAATATAAGGGGTATTATAAAAAGGAAAAAATAATATAATGTGATCGCAGTATAAAATATAAGGGGTATATAAAAAGGAAAAAATAATATAATGTGATCGCAGTATAAAATATAAGGGGTATATAAAAAGGAAAAAACAAAACCTAAACAGAAAATTAGAGTCAGGATGAAAAAAAGGTTAAGAACACAGAAGGACTATGGTTTAATAGAGGTAGGATTTTTTCATTCCATCCTTGGAAACATTATCGAAGATGTTGGTTCAGGATCCAATTCATTCAAAAGCTTTACTGCTTGAACAGTAAACTATGAATAAGAAATTGATCATTTTTAAAATCCCTCAAAAGAAAAAAAAACAAGACCCTTATAAAAAATTAATAAAAGGTTAAGAACATGGAAGGACTATGGTTTAATAGAGTTAGGATTTTTTCATTCGATCCTTGAAAACACATATCGAGGATGTTGTTCACGATCCAAATCATTCCAAAATTTTACTGCTTGAACAGTAAACTGTGAATAAGAAATTGACCATTTTTAAAATCCCTCAAAAGGAAAAAACAGGAGCCTTATAAAAAATTAATAAAAGATTAGAGACATAAAAGGACTAAGATTCAGTAGCGGTAGGATTTTTTCATTCGATCCTTGAAAACACATATCGAGGATGTTGTTCAGGATCCAATTCGTTCCAAAGCTTTACTGCTTAAACAGTAAACTATGAATAAGAAATTATCGAGGATGTTGTTCAGGATCCAATTCATTCCAAAGCTTTGCTTTTGGACAATAAACTATGAATAAGCGATTGGCGGTTTAGAGATCTCTCAGAAGGAAAAAACAGGTTCTTTATAAAACAATTTAGGCGTCCGTCTGTCAGTGCCATTGTTCTCAAAAAACATTTTAAGTGGAAACTCTATATTATACATGGAAATAGTGATAAGTCCCATAACCTTACACATATCTAACACTATATAGATACCGCATAAAAATATTAATATGGAAATTTTAAAGAGAGCGAATACCAGAAATTTTCTTAGGTGATTTTCTTCAGATATTTTAAAGAGCTACTTATAAGGATTCTAAAACTATTTACTTTAGATAATTATGTAAAATAATTCCAGAGATACTGCTGAGAAGGTCTACAAACATTTTCTGAAGAAATATTGGACCCAAAAAATTTCAATTTGTTATGTTGGTAAAATATATTAATCCGCATATGTCTCAATAGGTAAAACTTACAAATATTCAAATTAAAAGTTAAGAGAGAACACTAATATAATATATAATATATAATATAAATATAATGGAATACTCGAAAAATTTGTTTTTTTTTATTTTATGTATTATGTTGATAATTGCATGTTTTTCAAGTTAAAAAAAATAATGAGGATTCCAAACTATTTTTTTTTTATTATAGATAAGATCGTGATATTGTCGCAAATGTCCATAAAATACGTTCCTACATAAAAAAGCATCCCGACAATCTGGTAGTAAAACGACTGTGACGTGCAGACGGATGGACATAGTGAAACTATAATGATTCCTAGTTTCGCTACAGAACAGAACTCTAATAAAAAAAAATAAAATACAAATTAAAATAGGCCCACGCCAAAGTTATGTATTTTGGGCGATGGATGATTTTAGGTATTTTGGGCGATGGACGATTTTATGTATTTTGGGCGATGGATGATTTTAAGTATTTTGGGCAATGGTTGATTTTACGTGTTTTGGGCAATGAATGATTTTACGTATTTTGGGCAATGGATGATTTTAGGTGTTTTGGGCAATGGATGATTTTATGTATTTTGGGCTATGGATGATTTTATGTATTTTGGGCAACGGATGATTTTATATATTTCGGACAATGGGTGATTTTAGGTATTTTGGACAATGGATGATTTCAGGTATTTTGGGTAATTGATGATGGTCGCGCCGTTTGTTGACTAGTTCTAGTACTAAATTTGATTACGGAAAAGTAGAGTTTCAACATATCATTCAACATTCATAAAAAGTAAACTATAAATTAAATTGAATCATACCAATGTTATATACGTATATATAACATATCTAACATTATTTCGGAAAAGTGAACTCAGAACTGAATAAGATTTATTTTATCAATAAAATTGTTTAAGAAAATATACTTAAAGCGTTAATTATCACTAAAGCTTCACATAGAATCGGTTAATGACTATAAATTTCTGTAACCAAAATAATTATTTGAAAAATTACCCCTCGCAACATTTGTTGCCATGTTTCAGTACTAAATTTTTATTACGGAATACGTATTTTTTTTGGAAAAGTGGAAAGGATAACTACATTTTTTAACACTTTAAATAATCTTGTCGAAAAAAACGTACTGTGAAAAACTAATTCGTAAGTTCGTTTGATCAACCACAGTTTAAACCATCAACGGAATGGGAACGATGGTCCAGTCATAATCACAAACAGATAATGACGGTTTAACTTCGTTGAAAATTAAAACTCTATATTATATTACTGGTAGAATTGGATGCCTTTAAACTCCTTTTCCCAGAATAATTTCGGCAATATGCCCGCCCGGCCATCAGCTGTTTACATTTCAGCATTCTAGCGAAATGTCATTCAAGAGTCATATTATTTCAGTCGTTGTTCACAAAATACAGTTTAAAGTTAGTTTACATTATTAATTAATTAAAACAAAATAGAACACGCAAGTGATTATTCTGATGAAGGAATTGTATTATTGTTGAATAGTTTTAACCATAATTTCCAACGGGCGTCCATCGTAAGAGGGCGGATTAGAGTTTTAACTTTTTCAATTAAGAAATGTTTACCCGATGTTTTAGGCTTTCAAAAACGAACGCTTTTTGTCTTGTTTGTCGTCATATCGGTCTTCTTATTTTTGATAAAGTAACTTTAATTTTTTACCACTTGTTTATAACCTCCACTCGCTGTCAGTAACATAGGATACTCTCTTGTAACCCCGACATTAGAAAATTCAAAACATGTATAGTTGTGAAAAAGATACTTGGACCAAATATTCGGTGTTGCCACTTACTAATAAAGTTACGTCCAATTGGTAATTTCAATACTGTGATAATGGAGGCTGTAATATTGAAATTACCATTTGGACATAATCGACAGATTGATTGCTAAACCAAGATTTGTTGGCAGTTGGTTTAAACTGTGACTAATCTCGCTTCACTGGGATAACAAATATTGTTCTCAAGAATATATATTTATGCCTATTGTTAGAGGAATAAAAATGTGTGTTCTGTTACTATGTACATCTAAGTCATGCAATTCCGAGTCTCCCATTCCAGACTTCCTATCTCATCTCATCTTTTTCTTATAAGGTATGGAACTATTGAATATATTTGGCGTTAATTTTGTAGAAATTCATTATTCACAATTAAATGAAACTACATGATGTAGTATTATTTCTACTTTCTTTAAGTTCTTTACCACGACCTAGGTTTCGTTGTATTACAACATCTTCAGGTGGGATATTAGCAAAGAACCTTCTTTAGCTTCTTTGCTAATATCCCACCTGAAGATGTTGTAATACAACGAAACCTAGGTCGTGGTAAAGAACTTAAAGAAAGTAGAAATAATACTACATCACGTAGTTTCATTTAATTGTGAGGTATGGAACTTTAAAAATTGGAGATAGGCGCTAAATTATTAAAACACACTCTATCAAAGAGACAAACGTACATTAGAAGGAATGTTTGAAGAGACAGGTCGATTATATATATATATATATATAAATATACATATATATATATATATATATATATATATGTATATATATATATATATATATATATATTTACATAAATATGTGTGTTGACCAAAATTGAAAAAATAAATTGATAATTTCTATATAATTTGTGCTTTGCATGCAAAGTGTTAGTTTTATATGTGCAAATAATTAAACCAACAAAAATTTAATTAAATTTTCCATGATGCATTTTCTTTTTTGGAATATTATTCATAATTTCCTCTTTATATACATCAAAAAAAAATTTGAAGGTTTCATTTAAAATGCCATTAAATGAAATATTTGTCTTGTACAGACGTGTTAGAGAGAGAAGGAATGGTCGTTAAAATGAATAGTCGTATGAAATTAAGACATTTTTTAGCCTAATCCAAAAAAAAAATTTTAAAATAATGAACATAATTCTTTGATTTGTCCTAACTTTAACTTATCACATTATTTCCTCCTATTTATATAAAAATATTAAAAACTATTTAGTACTTATATCGACGTAAGGACACAAATGTGCTTTTTTTAATTTTCTGATTTATAACGTTATAAAACGTCGGGAAAAAGAAATTTTTCAAGATTTTCTCCAATTGCCGTCAGTTCGGGGTCCGAATAATAATAAAAACCTTTCAAAAATCATAACCATGAGACACGTGATCAAGATTGTATCAATATTAGTACTATTTTTAGAAGTTAAACTTCTAATAGCCTTACGATATTACATAACGAAGTAACTCTGGATGGAGGAGTCTGGAGGAGTCTGGATGAGACGCAGCACCAAGTTTCAGACCAGTAACTCAACTTATCCAGTATAATCTTCATGAGCATAAAACAATAAATTTGTCTATACATATAATCCAATAATTATTATAAAAGCGAAAGTTTGAACGTTTGGATGTTTATTAGTCAATCACATCTAAATAGTTGGACAAATTTTCACCAAACTTGATGCAGACTTAATTCACGATTAAATCTGATTTATAGTTTACTTTTAACCCGAGAAATGACAGGATGAAGCTAAATGTTTTGGTATCAAAAGTTAGTACAAACACTTGTCAACAGATGGCGCGACGTGTGACTTAATTCCTTTACCCAAAAGTTACATATAAATTCTCCTCCTTTATTACAAAATCCATGTGGACAAAGCCTCAGACGAAATATAGTGTAACAACCCAGTTAAAAAGGCTTGTGATCGACGCCAACTTCACATATTTATACTTCTTTTTAATATATTAAAAAATCCTCATAGCCCAAATTATCTTAATGGCAAATTTAAACATTTGTCTACTCACAACCTTGAACTACGATCTGAGAATTGATTCAGCCTACTTATTCCTAAACATACCTCTACCACTTAATCCGTCACTGTCTAAGCAGCAAAAATTCGGAATCACCTGGATCCTGAGATCGGAAAAATCACGTCCCTAAATATTTTACCAAAGATCGAGTGAAAAACTACTGCCTCTCCTGAAACCTTTTCCTTTGTGCCCTTGTCCTTTCCTGTCTTTCCCATCACAAATCACGTCAATAGTTTGTTTCATTTATAGTTTTGTGTTTTTTTAAATCTTTTTTTGTGTGTGTTAAATGTGTTTCAGAATATTATAAAAGGGCTAATGAAAAAAAACGGCAAAATTCAAGTCTGCATCAAGGGTTCCGTATCTCAACAGTAATATGAACTTTCTAGCGCGATGAATATTTAATAATATTTAATATAATCAATTAAGAGGAGACATAAATATTATCGTGAGTATCTTAAAAAGTATTACGTCAAGAATTGTGTTGGTTTCTAAAAACCCTGAAACAAGGTGAGAGGGGACATAGTTTTCCATACATCCCTGATGATACTCTGCTTAAAATTATGAAAAAATATTTCTGGGACCCCTATAGGGTACATATGATATCCCATATACCCTTTCATATGATATCCCACACAATATATGGCGTTTAAAAAAAATCAAATACTTGATTTCCTCCAAAAAATCCCTGCAGATATTTATTAGTGCTAGCTATTGATGTATATTATATATATATATATATATATATATATTACTATGTAACATTTCAATTTTCTATATAAACCGATTTCTGAGAAAAACGGTTGTGACCGATAGTGAGTAATCTTATAAGTGGTTCCTTTTTTTTTCTATTGAGGTGCATCACTCCAAAGACTACTACTTAAGCAAATTTAATTAAAAAAATATAGTCCCATATAATACTTAGTATGTCACCCTAATATAGATGATAAGTACAACTACAGGCGTACTATATTGAATATATTTTAATTTCTAGAATAGCAATGAAGTTCGCAAGCAACGAATTCGAAATACCGATCATGTGTGATTGGTAACAAAAGTTCTTTTTAGCGTTTCAACAAAAATGTTTACCGTATTAGGAAAGTAAAATTTATAAAGGAAGAAACTTTTAAATTAGTTATTCGATTCAAATAAAAACTTTAATATACATATACATATATATACATATATATATATATATATATATATATACATATATATATGTATGTATGTATGTTTAAACGTAATTTATAAAAGAAAATATTTATAAAGGAGGAAACTTTTAAATTACTCAATCGATTCAAGTAAAATCTTTAATATACATATATATGTTTAAAAGTAATTTATAAAGGAGGAAACTTTTAAATTACTCAATCGATTCAAGTAAAATCTTTAATATACATATATATATTTAAAAGTAATTTATAAAGGAGAATATTTATAAAGGAGGAAACTTTTAAATTACTCAATCGATTCAAGTAAAATCTTTAATATACATATATATGTTTAAAAGTAATTTATAAAATAGAATATTTATAAAGGAGGAAACTTTTAAATTACTCAATCGATTCAAGTAAAATCTTTAATATACTTTTTTATTTTGAACCCCAAAAAGCACTGTGTATAATTGACAAAAACAGTGAATATTGCGAGAAAAAATAATTGCGTTCCCCTCTAGAATGGAAACTGCGAGTTAGAAAACGCGAGGAAAATTCTAGAAAAATTCTCGACTCACTGCATACCCCAAAGTGACAAAAAGACACAATATACATTTCTAAAAAAAAATACTGCGTTCCACGCAAAAACTGAAAATGCCGCTCAGAGAACGCTATAGAAATGTACCCTAAAAAACACTAAATAAAATAAATCTAAAAGACTTTTGTATATATTTCGAAAAACTTTTGTATAATAATTGATTTTCTCTAAATCTGAAATTGCGAACCAGAAAACACTAAAAAAAAAAGAAGGTATACCTACATATTTCAATGTATGCCTACATATTTTTGCCGTATCTGTACAAATGTAATCTGAATGACGAAGGAAAATGCACGCTAAGGGTATGTAACAAAAAAAAATATTTGTCTACTATAAGTTTCGTGACAATAAAACATTACATGAGCACAACGGCGGCCACAAATTAAACACAAACTTTATCGAATATACAAAGCCACACCACGACAGGGCATCGCCATACCGGCCAACGAACGCCTCTTAAGAGCGAATTAAATTAACCGAGTCCGCGCTGGCTGCCCAATAAACATTCCGAACATCCCGGAGCGCCGACTCCCGTCGCAATACGACACCGTGATGCTGCGAGGCGAGGTCCGCTGGCTACATGCACGATTACAAGACGCGGGCGTGCCGAGGACCGCGACAAATTGCAGCAAAGGTCGCGACTGACTACTGGCGACACGCGCCCTGTCGCCTCGCTCACGATTTATGCTGGCAATCGTTAATCGTTGTGATCAGACCTTTTACTTTGGGGCTACAATTGCCATCGATACGTGGTGAAGTGGGTTTAAGGTTGGTGGTGCCGGTAAAGATTTAGTCCTGTATTTTATCCTTCGAAGATGAGGTTACGATAGATATTTCGAGAAATGATAACTGACTAATAAAAATGCTAAAACTCAAGTTATACTACTCTTATTCTAAGAATACTTATACAGTTCACAATTAAATGAAACTACGTGATGTAGTATTATTTCTACTTTCTTTTAGTTCTTCGTCATGACTTAGGTTTCGTTGTATTACATCTTCAGGTGGGCTATTAGCAAAGATCCTTAGGTTATGTGAATAAAGAATTCCTACAATATGAACGCCAAATATTATTCGTATACCGTTTATAAGGTTGGTATAACGAAGATATTAATTACTACTAATAAACTCAATATAACGATAAAATAACTATTCCAGGGATGACTAATCGTAACGGTGAGGAGATGGCTTAGACAGTCAACTAGATAATTAGATATTATTATTTAATAAATTAACGTATATATATATATATATATATATATATATATATATATATATATGTGTGTGTGTGTGTGTGTGTGTGTGTTATACATAAATTTGAATAAAATAAAACTACGGTATTTTCCCCTCAAAATGAAAATGGCTTTATATTCCACTTTTTCATGGTGCCGGGAAAACGGAACAAAAAGGGAGTCATATAAATATTTTGTTCCCATGTCTTCAAGGCATTCCGTTTAACGCAGCATCGCATCTTTAAGTTTAAGATCAATTGTAATTAAATTGTACAGGAATCTGTATTTATGTTGCACAATGCTAAAGACTTATGATGTTTTTCTTCTATTAATTTATTATAAGACGTTAGTGCCAAGCAAGGTAGAAGCTAGCCCCTTTATTTGGAGCCCATATGAATTAAATACAACCAAACAAGGTTGAACATATCCAAAAACGTCCCTTTGATATTGATAAGTGAAAAATATGGTTACTTCCCTTACCTATTTTCTACCGATTTTCCCTTGGATACAAGTTTCTTTGGTTACATTTCTTTTACAATAATTTAGTATATAAATTGTGTACTCAAATGTATTGGAAAAATTCTCGCTCTTCATATTTGATAATACCTTCGCTGGCAAAATAATTATCTTATTTAGAAAGGAATTATATCAAAGAAAACGCCACTTTTCCACAATTGTACAAACAAATTATCACGGCCGTATCAAAGTGTGAAATGTTTCTGACGAGCGAAGTGAAGTTACTAAAATATAGCGCGCAATATCGGTTTAATTTTATGCTTGACGCATAAAATTAAAAGTAAATTTATAAATATCCTCGTCTATTTGTTTCACAATATTATTATTTGGCTCTATAATCTTGTTTGTTTTTGTTTTTTATGGATCTAAACTACTATTTTAAGGCATAAATTCGATTTTATAAAGAAGGAAAAAAGAAAATCTTGCTTAACATTGGTTTTTCTTTTAATTTATAGTGGCGTTAATGTAATTCACATTATAATTTATTTCATAACCAGCTTCTGCCAGCGACTTTATTCGCGTGAACTTTAGTAATGTAGCTTAAACTTTAATGTATGATTTCCAATTTTTCTTAAAATCCTTTCGCGTTTCCTAGCAACACCGTATACGATTTATAGAAGGAAAAACATACGCTAAAATCAAACTTGTACACCGTTACCAATAAAACATGCTTAAACTCAAGTTATAGTACTCTTATTCTAAGAATAATTATACCATTTATAAGGTTGATATAACGAAGATATACCAACCTTATAAATAATCAATATTACTACTAATAAACTCAGTAAAACGATTGAATAACTATTCCGAAATTATTCAAAAAATCCAACGTGGCAACGTCGCGTTTCATAGACGAACAAATAAAAATATAAGGTTTTGTCTATGATTGTGAATACAAATCACATCTGTCACATCAGATGGCGTCTTTAGAGCATCGTTAAAATATATATTGTTGTTTGCTTGTGTCCATTCTTGTTGACTTTTTCTCCTTTTTTTTCTAGTTATGAAAGAGCATGAGATACTGAAAAAAGAGCATGAGCTACGTATGAAAACCTCATTAGAACGGCATGAACAAATAAAGATTAAGTTAAAATTTTGTAATGACCCAATAAATTAAATAAGATTTTTCCTCTATACTTTCAATTGTACGAATTGAATTATATAAAGCCCTTTTTCTTTAAAACAATTATAAACACCATCGAATTGTAAAGATAATGAGCTGCTATTAGTTTGCCGAAATGTCAACTTCTTGAGGTTATGCAAAGTTAAAGTTAGATCAAATTCAGAATAGTGTCTGACAGATGAAGTCGTGATAAGCTTACCTTAAACTTAGTTTATTAGTACAGTTTTTATCTATTCCCTATTTATGAAAGGTATAACTTCTATTCCAAGTTTATTTATAACAGTGTGTGTGTAAAATCTATGTTTTAAAGGAGCCTTATACAGTAGCCAATGAATTTTTATAATATAATATCAACGAATGTTGCTCTTGGTGCAGCTACATACAGCAAATCAAATAATACTTCTCTATATTGAATTAATTTAATTATATAAACTCGTTTTCTTTAAAATAGTTATAAACTCAATTGAATTACAAAAACTAATCTGCTGTTATAAATACTTGCCTAATTGTCAACTTTATTTAAGTTACACCAAACTTAAACTTAGGTTAAAGTCGGAATAGTGTTCTTGCAAATGAAATTATGACGAGCTTGTCATATACCGAGTTTATAAGTAGCATTTATTTTTTATCTATTCTCTATTTATTCAAAGTACAACTTTCTATTTCAAGTTTATTAGTAACAGTGTTGGAATTTGGTGGAAAATCACAGTGTTATGTAGTAACAAATTTTAAAATGTCTTCAATCTCTACAGTCTGTCATTCTGAACAAGGAAAGGTAAAGTTTTCCAAGGAAATTACACGAATGAACATATTTGTGATTGTCAAAAACAAGAGAGTCATTTTTACTATCCATTTGCTAACTATAATTTAACTGTAAACGAGGGACATTATTTAAAACACAATAATAAACGGTAAACACTACTTACAAGAAGCTATATTGTTTCCACGGTTCCGCAGTTCAAAAGGAAGTATATAATACTTGTAAGATCAGTGGCGTCTCCTCTATCAGAGGCGTTTTTCTCATAAACCGCTTGACGTAGATATGTGAAATTTGGCATTGCAATAAGTCATATTAACCCACATGTAACTTAATAGCTAGTACTCCAAAATATTCATATGAAAATTTTCGGCGGAGTATTACTAAATTAAATAAACCAAAAAAATATTAAATTCCACAGACAGTGTCGGCTATGGTTTAAAAGGGCTAGTTATAAGGGTTTCTAGTTTGTTTTTTTTTAATTAAAAAGGAAAATATGCAAAATTTATGTACTCAACATTTTTGTGAGTACAGAACCTAAAATTATGCAAAAAAAACGAGTTTTCAGAAGCCCATGCAAAGATTGTAAGGAAAATTGTAACGATAATTCGAAATGTTGTTATTTTTTCTAAATATGCGCCATGTTTTACAAAACCATAAAAAGACATAATAGGTAATATATTTACGTTGCGAAATATAAAGTTTGGAGAAAAAATTTTAAAAAATGCGACGCACCTCTAAATGTTAACAAGTGCCCAAATGTATACACAGAACACATAGAATGAGTTATACTTTTTTTGGCAAGTTTTATTTTGGATAATAACTACATATTTGGTAAAATTAGCAAAACAATGATTTTGCAGAAAGGTTACATATGCTGGAGCAATACGATGGTAAAGAATTACTAAGTACAAACAAATAGTCAACAAATTACAAAAACGTCTGTAAAATAATGACAAAGTAATCATTATATATATATATATATATATATATATATATATATATATATATATATATATATATATACGTTGTTCCGGAATGGATGTCGGACAAAGAAAGGCACTATTCGTTAGCTATAAAGAAAGAAATTGACGTTGAAATAAAACACACCATTTTTCTAATTGAGGCAAAAAATATATTAAATATAACTCTTTTTAAAACACCTAATACTTGCCTGAGGTGCGATGTTTCCAAACAGTAGCGATGTCTTCGCAGCTGCTCGCGGGTTGTTGCCCCGAGCGGCGCTGAACAAGGTTCACAAGTATCGTGTGTACGAAAAAGACTAGTATCGTGTGTACGAAGAAGTTTTGTCCGACACTTAGTTTATTTCCGAACACCGTGTGTGTGTAGTTATATATATATATATATATATATATATATATAAACAAACATGTATATAAAATGAAGGATAAAGGGAGCATAAGAAATTACGTTAAGATAATTTTTTTAGAAAGCGTATCAAAAATTTGCTATGGCAATTTCTCAATGTCAGGAGTCTATTGATTTCAAGACTTGTCGCTTGGCAACGAAAGTTTTTTCGAAAAGGAACTCCTCTACTAAAAAGAAGCTTCTTATTCCAAAACACGTCGTAAAGTGTGTTTTGGAATAAAAAGAGTAGCTACATATTCAGAACGTAAACCGCCCTGGTTCTCGTACGCGCAGCTAAATCGTTGAACCTGTTAATTAGCTAATTGGTGTAAGGCAATTATTTTAAATTTATTAGAAGAGGAAAGTCCATCATTATGGGACGCAATGGTATTTTTAAGACCGAGATCTAACGGATGCTTTCTTGAGATTGTGCATATTTCTCCACAATCAAATTAGAAGTTATTCTCCTAGAAATAGGTCGCAATGGCTTTTAATATTTATTTAAAATTTCAGCATTGCAAATCTAATTATAAATTCATAGTCTAAGTGTATTCAAGGAATGATAAAAAACTGGCCAAATTACCAGTATGAACAATTGCCATATTATCTTGAAATAGAGTTATGACATTGACTAATAAATCCATAATATGGCTATTAAATATAATGTTCCTAATAACACTATTGTCTTTTCATATAAGATCCGCAAATCTAAATGTATATAAATTACGTTACAATTATGGTCGTAAAGTAACAGCCATAGTTGAATTACAACAATGATAATGCAGGTATTAAGACTATAAAAAAACATTTTAAACCATGAACACATTAATAACCTTGCTGAGTATGGAAAAAAAATATTTTGCGATAAAATCACTAAATTACAAGTGACAATATTAATAATTTTGATAGAGTATTAATTGACTGAATCCTTAAATAACGGTTCCCAATATATTTTAACCTCGTAACCAGATTTTCGGCTACATGCGTAATCAAAATTATTTAAATGAACAAAAATAAACTCTATCTATTAGTTAAAAAAATATTAGTATTTCAAAATAAAATTAGCCGCGTTTCAATAAAGAACGAAATTTTATTTTTATCGATTGAAGAAAAATGTTGTGTTGTATGGTAATTCAAAAATATAAACAAATTTTTTGCGACGTATTTCTAAAGCAATTGTCCCATAAAATGCCATTTTTTTAATAAATTAATTTCAGTAATCCATGTATTTCAATTATGCCACAAGTAACATTCATTTTATCAAAAAATTACTATCAGTTGATGTATTAATTAATTTTGACCGCTCTGCTGCAAATAGTGGACCTAATTTTCACAAATATCCATTACTGCTTCCTTCCATAATAGGTTTACGTGAATATTTCATTTTGTTTTTAAAACATAAAACAACCCCAAAATATAAACAAATACATTTTGAAGAGGAACAAAGCTTAGCCTAAAAACTTGTCAAAATATGAAACAAAGAACTAAAAAAGAAACTGTAGAGTTAAGTATCACCGAATTAAATCAAAAGAGAACTTAAGACTGAATTAATTGAAGAAGCGGTAGAAGGTGATAACATTAACTTATTCGACGTAGATTAAAATAAAGAAGACATTGAAATAAATGAAGAAGAAAGAACACGATTTGAAACCGAATTAAATCAAAGAGAGAACTTAAGACTGAAATAATTGAAGAAGCGAGAGATGTGGATAACGTAAACTTATTCCACGTAGATTAAAATAAAGAAGGCATTAAAATGAATAAAGAAAAGGGAACAAGGTTTGAAAAATTAAATCAAAAGAGAGAACTAGAGACTGATATAATTCAAGAAGCTATTGATATTGATTATTTTAAACTCATTCTACGTAGATCAAAATGAAAAATACATTGAAATAAATGAAGAAGAGAGAACAAGACTTGAAAATCGAATTAAGTGAAAAGAGAGAACTTGAGATTGAAATAATTGAAGAAGTGATAGAACTTGATAACATAAACTTATTCTACGTAGATCAAAATGAAAAATATAAAACGGAAATAAATGAAAAAGAGAGAACAAGACTTGAGAATCGAATTAAATCAAAAGAGAGAACTTAAGACTGAAATAATTAAAGAAGCGCTAGAAGTTGGTAACATAAATTTATTCTACGTAGATTAAAACAAAAGTAGAGATTGAAACAAACGAAGAAGCGAAAACAAGAATTGAAAACTTACTGACTTAAGTAAACAATTGCAAAATATAGAAAATACTGAGAAAAAGCGTCAGTGACGTAAAAGCATCAGAAAAACAACTAGTTACAAGCCTTTACATCAATAGTCTATTAGTATATTATTATTAGAAAATTATTATTAGAAGTTTCTTGCCAAATTTCCACTTGTAATACCAGTAAATTTTAAATGAATATCTATATTATTCACAATTAAATGAAACTACGTGATGTAGTATTATTTCTACTTTCTTTAATTTATTTACCACTGCGTGTGTGGTAAAGAATTTAAAGATAGTAGAAATAATACTACATCACGTAGTTTCATTTAATTGTGAATAATGAATTTCTACAAAATTAACTCCAAATATATTCAATACCTACATTATTTGTCAAAGGACACGTTTTAATACACTTTGCGGTCCACTTGTAATGGAATCTGCGAAACTAATCGTCATGCACTTCTAAATGTTGTATCATCATGAAACACTTAGCAGTTGTGGGTAGCATTGGTGACAAATACAATAATTTCATAAAATATAAACAATTTTTAGTCTTGGAAAGAGACTAAAAAATAACGGAAAATTTCAATTAAATTTTCATCCTGTTTCATATGACCGATATATTTAAAGTTTTACACAACCGATGACGTTACAATAATTTCATGAAATAAAAAAAATCGAGTTTGAAACGAAAAAAGACTAAGCAAAAATTAAATCAATAATTCAAATAAATTTTCACCCACTTCCGGTCGTCGGAATTATTTCAATTTGCGAATTGTTTTTAATTTACACGTATCAAGAATCGATGGAAATAAATTAATTTTATATTTACAGTTTTAAGACAAAAACAAGACTAAAGAAATATAAATTAATAGTTTAAAAACTAAAAAAAAACACGATACTGCACTAAAAAAACAAAAAATAATTATCGAATCTGTTTTCTCTGTACACTCAGTAAAGACTTTAATGTAAGCCACGTTTGTTATTGAGTGTAATATTTGCGTGTAGAAGCGTGGAGCGCTTTTTCTCAAAAGTTAAAGATTTTCCAATGAATGAAAATGCTTAATATTTTAGTTAGACATCAAGACAAAACGCCCCACACTTTTACACTCAAATATTATACCTAATAACAAATATGGCTTAAACTAAAATCGTCACTGAGTAGACCGAGAAAATAAGTTCTATAATTTCTTTTTTATTTTTAGTGCTGTAATTTTGGAGAAGTGTTTTTTTTTCTGTTTCAAAGCACCGACCAGTTTATTACTCTTTGTTATAAAAACTGGAAAAGCTGAAATCTTATGGAATCAATTAATATCTATCAAAATCTAGTTTCTCAAAAAAATGCAACGTAAATTGAATTTTGATCTATCTATTCTCAATTATGTGGCTCGACTTCCTGGAAAAAAACTTTAACATCCTAAGTGTAACGAACTGGATGTCTCTGGCCAAGAACACGAGAGTTTGGCGTTGATTCTGCTGAAGGCAGAAGCCCATCCTAGTCTGTCAAGCCATTGAAGAAGAAGAAGATACTTAATTATAACCAAATCATATTATAGTTCGCTATTTAATACGTAATTATAGATATTAAATGAGTCACTATTCCTTTTATAACTTCAACACCGTCGACATGCGCTGAACCGATTTTATATTAATTATTAAACGAATAGGTTGTTGTTACAGCAAAAATATTAACTTACGTAATGGACGATTTCTTGAAAACTGGAGATAAAAACAGACTGGTTCCTGGTATACAATGTAGCAACATTAAAAGGCTTAGAACCAAATAAGATTTTTTTTAAAAAAGGTTATTTAAATATCATAAAAAAGGTTATTTAAGTTTTATAAAAAAGGTTATTTAAATTTTATAAAAAAGATTATTTAAATTTTATAAAAAAGTTTATTTAAGTTTTATAAAAAAGGTTAATTTAAGTTTTATAAAAAAGCTTATTTAAAAGTAGGCTTTAAGTTATTACAAATTACTCTAATTCCACATTAAAACGTGAGCATTCCCTGCCGATGCAGATTTCATGGTTATTTCAATTAAAATTAAAATACCCATGTAAACCACAATAACTTTTCTTAGTAGAGTTTCAAAATCCCTAGTCTAAAATTCTTGTAAATTCTGTGACATTTAGTAACACTTATTTTAAAATATAAAATAAATTCGGTAGTTGTTAAAAAAAATGGGCAGACTATTTCTATTTTTTGACACCAACTGATTTAAACTCCTCGTGGTTGTTATAAAATAATATTGTTCATCTGGCACGCGAAATTCAGTTTTTTGCCTTTATCCCCAGAAATATTTTCCCGATTGTAACTAAACACAATTGATGCCATCTATTAACCAATACGAATGGCATGCAATTTATCTGGTTCCGGATTATCCCTAAGACTGGCTTGAAATTTGTTGTAAATTTCTTGTAAATTCAGTGACATTTAGTAATACATATTTTTAATATAAATATAATATATTTTGTAAATAATATGATTCAACTGGCATGCAAGATTCCGTTTTTTGCCTTTATCCCCAGAAATATTTTCCCGATTGTAACTAAATACAATTGATGCCATCTATGAACCAATACGGATGGCGTGCAATTTATCTGGTTCCGGATTATCCTTAAGACTGGCTTGAGATTTGTTTTAAAATTCTTGTAAATTCTGTAACATTTAGTAATACATATTTTTAATTTAAATATAATATATTTTATAAATAATATGATTCAACTGGCATGCAAAATTCCGTTTTTTGCCTTTATCCCCAGAAATATTTTGCCGATTTTAACTAAACACAATTGATGCCATCTATTAACCAATACGAATGGCATGCAATTTATCCATTTCCGTATTGTCCCTAAGACTGGCTCGAGATTTGTTGTAAAATTCTTGTAAATTCTGTAATTTTCTGTAGACAGAGAATATAACTTTATTATATTATTTTCCAAGTTTCCCGTAAATACAGTGAATAAAGCGATTTGAAACAAAATAACAAATGAATACATTTTTACTGAGCGAGGCAATCTTACTTTTGAGTAGTGGAAAAGCGATCGGCTGTGTATGCATGCATGTTTGTAGTACCATAATTCCCTTAAAACTCAACAGAGTTTAACGAGACTTGGTATGGATTTTTCTTGGAAATAAAAACAAAAACTAAAAACTTGGAAATAAAAACAGAAACTAAAAATAAAAACTTTTTTAATTGTGGTATCAAATAAAATATACTACGAGAACATCATAAATAAGTAGTGTTTTTAAAAAGAATTGTATCTTGGCCGGCTTAACATATACAAAGCACGAATAAACTAAACATTTTGCCTTTACATATAAACACTCAAGAGACTCTACTTATATACCTAACTAATAAGCGTCACATACAAACATTGCCGCATAAGTTTTTTAGTTAATCTAATAAATTATAAAAAAAAATTCATATTGCATTTCCTAATTTCTTTTATGTAATTCAATAACTGTTAATTTGAATGACTTACCAGCAGTGGTGCTTATGCAGCATTGCTCCTAAGCATATCATATTAACATGATAACGCCATCCTGTCCCCAAAGTCTAAACATCCTAAGATAAAAGCACTTTTCGTAGAAACCTCATCAGCAATACACTCCTAGATACTTCAGCATTTCTAGTCTTTATATATCCTGGATACAAGCCCTGCACGGCTCGGAAGTCCGTAATCCCAATCCATGTCAGTCGTTGTTCCAACTCAGTAATTATATTTAAAAGTGTTTGTAATAATTATATTTAAAAAGTGTTTTGTAATATTAAAATAAATCAGAATTAACTAGATATCAATCCCGATTTTTTTTTATTTAAAGTAAACATAAGAAACCATTATATACTTATGTACGTACGTACCTATTTATGTACGAACTCGTATATGTACGTACATACCTATATACGTAAGTATATGAGCTTTCAAAAGCTTATAAAAGCTGAAGAGAACATCCGATTGACTACGGACTTTTTTATTTGACAACGTTCAGCGGAACGAACAAAAGGATAAGTTTCCGTACTCGGAAATCCGTTCCGCCCTCGAGTTGTGCTACCGAAAAGTTTAAACCTATGTTCCAACAAAACTAAAGAAAAACTAATTGGATTGGAACCGGATATATTGCATGCTATCCGTATTTCATAGATCACCTATTGTAGTTAGTTACAACCGGGAAAATATTTCTGTAAGTTAAGGCAAAAAACTGAATTTTTCATGTCACACAAATCAATATTATTTTATATCAACTGTGAAGTGTTTAAATCAACTGCTGTCAAAAATTTTAAATAGTCTACCTAATTTTTTTTCTGATCAAAGACCGAATTTATTTCAAATTTAGGTTTAAAATTAATATTACTAAATACTATTTTGATTAATGTTCTGTCTCACATATTTACAATATCAGGAGTATTGTGAGTATTGTGTATTGCGAATAAAGTGTTATTTACCTGATCAATTGAATTACGAGATTAGTAAGAAATGTTTACCTCTTCAAATAAAATTGTCGACGTATGTCGAATTGAGCTAAGGACTTTCTAAGTTACGGGTAATACATTATTTATACATATATATATATATATATATATATATATATATATATATATATATATATATATATACATACAGAAGTGTTTATCATGCGGCAGACAATCAAATAAATCTAGTCATACAAGTATGGGTGTTTAATACGTTCACCTAATATTTGTATAAACAAACAAACAGATCATATTATGGACAATCAACTACATGTAACTTGGGTTCTTGACGCTGTATAAATTGTAATCTCCCTCTATAAACTTAAAATAAAAAAATAATTAAATAAAAATTTATTAAAAAAATCGCCCAAAACATCAAGATTTAATGAACCCTCCCAAAGACTATCACCAGCTCTCACTATATAGAAAACACACCCATCTACAAATCTGTCACAATATGTGCAACAAATGTTTGTTGTCTGTGCTTTTCTGCCGTTTCCACCTAAACAAAATAAGATACGCCATTGGAACGTCATATTTCTCTGTCGTAGAAACGTAGGCTCTTCGCTTTGCTTATGTTTGTTGTACTTTCTGTGACTCCTCATACCAATTTTCTATATATACATTAATCGTTTAATACAGACAAGCAGAATGAAAAAAAAATTACAAAAAAGACGTTTTGTGAACTCATTTCATAACTCATAAAATACTTTTGCTCTAATTTTATATTTAAAGGTGCCCCCGTTGTGATGCAAATAGTGTATTGCATACATGTCGTGGTGTTGCGTACACCAAATATATAATATTGCGAAGTTGGAATGTTTGTTGCTTAATAACTTTGCAATCAAGCAACGTGTCGCTACCAAATTTGGCGTGTTCCAATCTCGGGTATCGGAGTAATATACATACAAACTTATTATCAATGGCTTAGCTCACATGGAATATTAAAACAACGAAAACTATATTTGTATATTTATTACTCCATCACGCCTAAATAATACAACAGATTTTTATAAAATTTTGCACGGATAAAGTTCACAATTCAAACCGATTTATAGATATCACTTTTAGCCCGAGAAATAATATTATTCCTACAGTGTAAACTCGTGTCTTCGGTTCAATAATAAAATTTTAGTATTGTAATATGTCAATAGATGGGGCAACATGTATATATAAAGAATATAACATTATTCACAGATAGATGTCGCTATCGTCTCATTTGGTTAAATATACATCATTTTAATTGAAAATCCACGCGGCCAATGATGCCACCAGCAATGAACTAATTATATAATATTTTTAAACTACGTCACAAAAGGGGCATCTCTAAATAGTGTTGGACCAAAAATAGTGTTCTCCTTTTGAATAAATAAATAAGGCGACTTTTTTCAAGTATTTCATGACAATAATCGAAAAAAATTGTTTTCCACTTCACCCTAACCATAACGTCTTCCCTGACCGCCCACTCCCTACGTTTTAAACACCTGCATTAAGTTTTATGCACGAGGATAATTTTTTTTCAGAAACTGCGAAGCTGTGAGCAACTGACGGACTAACAGTGATTTTTCTTCGTTGCCAATAATAAAACTCTATAAGTTGTTAAAAAATATCTTTGAATACTAAAATGAATGTGAAGACCAATTATGAAATACAAAATGTGAGAAGTAATTTTGAAACAGTAATTCAGAAAAAATTAAATAAGAGATATTTCGAATAATGTTTTGACAAATAAATATTTTCAGTCTATTTTTGGAAAATTAAAATTACTTTCACAATAAATTTAATCCAGATTAGTTTACGAAATTTAAACGATTTCGGACGGATACGTAATGTAGCTATTATAAGTTTTTCTGCTGTGACGTTTTTGTTTAAACTTAAATTCGACATTGGTTGGACCATAATGCATTTACAATTTATTACTTAGGAACAACAAAGATTGGCCTACTATTGGGTTTATAATATATAATTGTCTCTCGTTTAAATAGGAACGACAAGCTGTTGAAAGCGCCTATCACTGCATTAATATAAATTTGGGAAACCTCAGAAATATAATGTCACGTTAAAGAATGACGAAAACAATAAATATGTCAAACACGAGTAGAGTTTGTACTACCAGGGACCCGTGCTCGTTTTGGTATTTAAAAAATTGGCGTACATGATATAATTTTCTGACAATATTAATATATTGCCTGCTTTTGTACCTTTCTCAAGTGCATACTTTAAAAATGATAAGATCTACAATAATCGCTATAATTTTCTTGTAATTTTTCGCAAGGATATCAAGACAGACTTGGTAAGAGAACAGGTCTGAAAACAGAAACTTTTTCAGACTTCCACCTCGTTATCGTTCAACAAAAAAAGTTTAAGAGTTTTTTTCCCATCACACCTTAAGGTTTAAGTACAGAATCCTCACAGTGCGAGATTTTTATCTGGCTAGTTCATTCAGTTATGTTTTGAAGTATCTAAAAAAAATAATTTCAAAAAAATCTGTCTACTGTGCATTTCTAAATATTATGATTTCGAAGACTAATTTTACAATATTACCTGAAATTGTTAAAAAATAATTATAAAGAATTATAGCCCTTTGAAAGAATTTTAAAAATTGCTTTTCAAGTACTTAATTTGACCCTTACTCCTCCCAAACTTCCTTAAAATTTCCAAATAAATATTTTTGAGTCTAAATATTGAAATATATATTTTTTTATCACGGTTTCTAAGAAAAACAGATGGGACAGACAAATAACTGAATACGTAAGTGATATATATATATATATATATATATATATATATATATATATATTTATATATATATAAATTTGACACCCTATTAGTTCATTGAATGTAAGAAATAAAAGAAACAGAAAGTTGTATGGCAACATTTATAAATAGGAATAAAGTTATGAAACAATATTTTAAAAGAAAGGATAAATTCTGAATAAATATTTTAAAAATATCTTCATTACAAACTGGTTAAAATGCCACAAACCTTAAGTTTATTTTTTTTTACCCAAACTAAAAGCAAACTTTTAAAACATTAGGATAATTTCGATCACCGCTAAAAGTGCTTCTTGAATTATTGCCATTGAAATAGTTTTACAATTGTGAAATTAAATACAAAATATATTTAATTCACAATCATGTAAAATACGATAATGAATTAAATATAATAAAAAATCCTGTTTCAAAATATCTTCAAAATTCTCTTATTAATTTTTATAGCGCCACCTAGTCCCTTTCTTATAAAGTACAACAAATTATTTTTGAACGCGCGCTCAAAACTCGTTTCTTCTTAAACCAATATTTCTATTAAAGTATAGATGGCGCTGACATATTTAATAAAAATCAAACTATTTACATACAGATGGTGCTGGCGAAAATTTTCTAATGAAATAGTGGTCTTATTTTTTCTTAATATGAAGTGAATTTTAAACAATTTAAAGCAAATTTTAAACAATTTAAAGTAAAGCAAATTTTGTATATTTAAAGAATCAATAAAGAAAACAAAAATTGATCACAAAATTTTAAAAGTTTATACAAGTAGCATATTAATGGGGTACGTACCGTAGGACAATGAATGAAATTGGTAGAAATGTGATTTCAGGTAACTTTAAACACTATTACTTTTCATATAAATATTTTTTTAAAATTAGAAACTATAATACCATGAAATAAATTTATTTATAACGCATTGAACTCAAGGAAAACGCATTATCGTTACCGTTATGTGTTTACGTTTTTATATTTAGTCTATGAATATATAACTTTAACTTTAGTATTTTTGCGTTAATACCCTTTTATTAGCTTCACTTGTAACTAAAGAAAAACTATCAAATTGTTTTCCATTCACTTCTAATCGTCATATAGATTTGAAATTTTGCAAACTTATGTAACTTTAAGTACAACACATTAATATGTAACTCTAATGACAATATAATAATATGTAACACTATTATTATACCATCAAACTGATATGATGATGGCGGAGGGAAGTGTTCATGAAGCTTTTTAATGGCTAACAGTACACCAATTGAATTTAGGCTCGTTTGATTTGTCTCAATAAGCATTTTGGTTATGTATTTTTACTGACCTCTAAGCCTCTAGAGAGAGAAGAGAGTTTGTCATGGAAATTTATCAACGGTTAACAGTACCCCAGAGTATGGGTTTATTTGATTTATCTAAACAAGGCCTTTGGTTAAAAACGTGTTTTTTAGTTTTTGTTTTTAAACTATAAATTATATTATTTTTGAATTAACACACTATCCAGTCTAGAGCCCGGTCCAAGGTTACTCGCTTAGTATAACTTTTAGGCGATATCACGCCACTATAGAACGATAAAGGTGAAATTAAATTTTATAATCTTTTAAAATTATTCTATTTTATTATTATTTTATATAAAGCCGTTTCCAACCTCATTAAATTATTGGAAAATACCTTGCCACGTAAATTATAAAACTAAATATTTTGAAAAAAAATAGAAAATACCCCATTCTAAATGACTCACAATCGTTTTTAATTTTAATACAAAGTGTTTTATTTTAATCCAAGTTTAAATAATCAAAAAGTTTACTAGCTTATTTTTATAACCGCGTAAACTATGTGATATAATCTACTCAAAATACATTTAACAGTAATTCCACACTGCATTTTTATACGCAGTTTCTTTTACACTAAATTATAAAGACGCTGGTAAGGTCAAAAGTGCACAAAGCATATTTTGAATTGTTTATCAAATAAATAATTTTAAGTAAAGTTTAAAAATTTAAAAAAAAACTTAAAAACAGCGGGAAGCAAAGAGAAGCGCCAAGAAAATGTACCAAAAATTGAAACCGACAAAAATCGACGAACTATAAAAGATCATCACCAAAAACGGTCATGAATTGCAACTTGTGGCATGTCCTGTTACGTGATGCCTACATGTCCATTTGCAAGTGGCATGTCCTGATATATGATGCCTGCATGTCCATTTGCAAGTTGGCTTGTCCTGATACGTTATGCCTACATGTCCATTTGCAAGTTGGCTTGTCCTGATACATGATGCATACATGTACATTTGCAAGTTGGCTTGTCCTGATACATGATGCCTACATGTCCACTTGCAACTGGCATGTCCTGAAACGTGATGCCTACATCATGTATAACGAACGTCATAACATTTAAAAAAAAATAAAAAATTGTGTCATTTTTTTAAAAGGAGTTTTCCTTTTTTCCACGCTATCATATATATATATACATATACATATATATATATATATATATATATATATATATATATATATGTATATACTTATGTACTATGTGTATAATTCCCAAGTCACCGAATGGTAACGTAATGTGATAATAAGTAAATGAAAAGTATTTTATTTTGAAAAGTAATAATAAAAATCTCATTGTAAAAAACTGTTTACTGTTATTATCATATACATGTTTTCTTATAAAACATTAAAAAACCATATAGTCGCTTTTCAGATTTTTTTTTAATTCTTAATTTATAAAATTTGTTTGGAAAGCAACGTTGGAAGTGATAATGTGATCATTGTTAGCTTTTAGCTATATGTATCTTTAACATATTTCACGGCAACAAGCGGCAATGAATGAATGTTTGTTTTTAATAATTAGTTTGAACGGCTAACGCACTTGTTTGTCAATAAATGGTGTTGTTTACATGATATAAACACCTTTGGGTAATAATATATAAAGAATTGATAAATTTAAAAACATTTATTAAAAAATTAAATTTGATTTGTTAGTTTATTTTTCGTCATTATCAGTGAACGTAATCTTGAAAAAATAACTCAATCATTGATTTTAACGAAGTATTAAGGGAGATATGTCGATATGTCGTACGACAAAAACAGCTTAGAAAAATTATATATATATATATATATATATATATATATATATATATATATATATATATATATATATATAATCGTCCTTTGTCAGTAATCTAATATTCAATATATGGATATCTATTATGACCAGGGATTGGTTCATGTCCAAGAAACTGACAAATTGAGAGCTTTTCAAATTAAAATTAAACCAGAAATATATTACATATGCACATAGGAAATTCTCTGGAAATGAAAAAAAAACTATTAATAAGTTTTTCCAAAATGTATTTTTAAGGTCCATAAGGTATAAGCAGCATTTCGTTTCAGTTCCCGTTTCGATCCTCGTGAGTGTGTTTATCCCGAAAACAATAAAAAAATGCCACATTGTGTAGTAAAAATATGTTTAAATTACAGTTCGAGAATTTTAAAAAAGGTTGATGTATGTTACATTCGGCTATTAATCGTTTCTCATACATATTATTTTGGTATTTATCGTATAGTAACTATATGAATTCCAACGTTGTGACCTTGTAAGGACGTGTTTTCATACATTTTTTTTTAATATTAATTTTTCTTCCCTTCGATTTTTGAAAATATACTGATGAGTACAATGTCGGAAAAACAGGGAAACTTGGAAGCAAAATGAATTAGTATTTATCCATCTGTCTGTCACTTCAATAACTCAAAAACTTCTCAACTTAAAATTGAAAATATAAGTATAAAATATCCATAGGTTTGAGTCGTTTAGTGATTAAATATAGCCAACTCATATACTTTTTGACATAACCTATACATGAAAGACACATATGCTTACACACACGTCGCGTTTTTAATTATTGAAAGCCAGGTATACAATGTTGTAAATTATTAGAATCATTGTCCAATTTATCAAGTATAAGCAGTACAAAAAGGATTTCGCAGACTAAAGAAAATAGCAATATCTTATCAGTTGAATTTATATATATATATATATATATATATATATATATATATATATATATATATATATATATATATATATATCTTTGTGTATGTGTGTGCGTGCGTGTGTGTCTACCTGCGCGCGCACCCGAGATATAGATCGATAACAAAAACCAGAAAAACTTTTAGAATTTTTGTCTGTTATTTTGTGCGTCAATCACACAAAGTTTTTTGATGAAATTTGGTACGTTAATAGTTTATACTCAAGAGCAACATATAAAAGAGAGAGACAAAAAATCGAATAACTTTCCTTATTCCAAATTTCACGCAAATGCAATCGTAGGCACAGCCAGTTTGAAATATTTGGAAACAACTCGACATCGCTCTTTAAAATCAATTTAATTATTATAACCAATTTAATCTAAAACCAATTTAATTATTATAACCAATTTAATTATTATAACCAATTTAATTATTATAACCAATTTAATTATTATAACCAATTTAATTATTATAACCAATTTAATCTAAAACCAATTTAATTATTATTAATATTTGGAAACAACTCGACATCGCTCTCTAAAACCTATTTTTAATAAATTTGGTACGGTAATAGTTTATACTCAAGAGCAACATATAAAAGAGAGAGACAAAAAATCGAATAACTTTCCTTATTCCAAATTTCACGCAAATGCAATCGTAGGCACAGCCAGTTTGAAATATTTGGAAACAACTCGACATCGCTCTTTAAAATCAATTTAATTATTATAACCAATTTAATCTAAAACCAATTTAATTATTATAACCAATTTAATTATTATAACCAATTTAATTATTATAACCAATTTAATTATTATAACCAATTTAATTATTATAACCAATTTAATTATTATAACCAATTTAATTATTATAACCAATTTAATCTAAAACCAATTTAATTATTATAACCAATTTAATTATTATAACCAATTTAATTATTATAACCAATTTAATCTAAAACCAATTTAATTATTATAACCAATTTAATTATTATAACCAATTTAATTATTATAACCAATTTAATTATTATAACCAATTTAATTATTATAACCAATTTAATTATTATAACCAATTTAATTATTATAACCAATTTAATCTAAAACCAATTTAATTATTATTAATATTTGGAAACAACTCGACATCGCTCTCTAAAACCTATTTTTAATAAATTTGGTACGGTAATAGTTTATACTCAAGAGCAACATATAAAAGAGAGAGACAAAAAATCGAATAACTTTCCTTATTCCAAATTTCACGCAAATGCATTCGTAGGCACAGCCAGTTTGAAATATTTGGAAACAACTCGACATCGCTCTATAAAACCAATTTAAATTGATTGAGTCAAATGTTTGATTAATTTTTAAAGCAGGATAGAGCAATTAAAAAGGGAATATTTCGTAAAGGTATATAAAACGGAAAAGCATGACGTAATTGAAGATAATTTAATAATATTCGATGTAAACTTTGAATTGCATTGTCAGAGTTGTCGAAAATTCGCGTTTTCTTATGTGATCAGATAAAATTTAAATATGGTCCTGAATGAGGTAGTATCTTTCTATATACCTTGCACATTACCAATTTCGCACTAAAGTTATAAACAAATATTTTAAACTAAAATAATATAAAATAAGAGAACTGGGTTAATGATTATCGAAAACATGTCGTAGATATGTACCTGTATCTAGACGGAGAGTATTGTAACATTATAATTTCTTTAAGATTAATTTTATTTTTTTTAATCTTAACCTTTTCATTGCTGATGAAGTATAAATCGGTTCTTGCATAATAGTCTTACCAACGCCGACAACTATAAGTACGCAACCTCCCGGTACAGTGAATAAATTAAAACGGATTGGCACAAAATGAAGTTGAGATAACGAAGCCACCTTAAATTTGTATCTACCTATTATAATTGCCTTTTGTTGTATAAAAATAACTTTTTCAAAACTTTACACATATTCCAAGTTATTTAAGCATTGTCATATCACGAATCGTACATACAAATTGAGAACAATTTTCTTTTAACTTGGTTAAAAAATAATAAAATATGATAACGCCACGACAAGAATACATATATGGTCGCAAACAGTCGGCCATGTGAATCCGAAAGTAGTTTCGTTTAATTGCAACAGATGGCGCACATGAGAAAGTAGTTTCGTTTAATTGCAACAGATGGCGCACATGAATTGATATTGTCATTTTCGTTTTTATTTATGTTTGTTTGACCGTATCTTGATATTTAAGATGAATGGCTTGTCCCCATTGATCCTTGCCGTATCACTTCCGGGCTCCACCAAGGTCGGCTTTCCGTGACCCGTTTCCGTGACGTGAGTTTTTGAGTAATCACGCTCGACACGATAAAAACTATATCAATGTATTCACAAAATAATCCTACGTCGATGTCTTTACGCTACACGGAAGAATAAACAATAATTACACTTGACTTGGATAAATAATTAGTTCAATATTCATGTTTTTAATTGAAAATATCGAGCAATTTGTCATCCGTGTAACAACGAAATATCGGAAAGAACTGACGGTGTATGCACATGTCAGGGCATCGGCCGGGGAACTGAATCTCCGGAGAAGTGTGTACGAGCTCATTCAATAATGAAAATGAGGCCTTGGCCTGGTCAGAGCCATTTCCGTAACGGAAATCGAAAAAAAAACTACAAGAAAAGAAGCTGGTCGAATGGCAGACAAGACACGAAGTTGACCGAATTAATTTTTAGAGTGGACAAGACACGAAGCTGGTTAAATGGCAGGACGCGACGGGCTATAAGAACTCTTTAACTCCTATCGATGGAAAGATGGACAGGATGAAATTATAATGGTTTCGTTTTTACTATCTGGCTACTGAACCCTAAAAAGAACGCAAACCAAATAAAAAAAATGAAAAAATCCAAGAGAAGCAACACAAAGCAATTTTTCCCTGTAAATTGATTGAACACAGAAACATCTTTATTTATCAACGCGGATACCGAGATTCATTTCCGTGAATATCACTCAGATAATTTCTACGAGAATATTCCATTGCAAGGGTTATTAACTACATATAACCATGGAATCTATAAGAAATATGGTGAACCCGACATCGTCAAAATCGCCAAGGCGCCTCGTATTAGATGGTTGGGTTATATATTTATATATAATGATACATCCTTAACAAAGAAAATTACTTTTTCAAAAACAGAAGGAAAACGATAATAAGACAATGTTGTGTATACTTTTTCAATATCGTACACGAGCTATCAAATCCAAAACAATATTTTAAACTTCACACAAATGCATCCCGATTTCCGAAGCAGGGTTGCTAAAGGTCTATCCGCCTTCAAAAAATACCATGCTAACTTGTGAATATGTTCATCCCTCAACGAAAAGCTGTCTAGACTTTTAATTCATAATATTATTATGTTGTTGTGATTAGTTGAGCGATAAGACTTGTATCAATTTCAGTTTTAAATGGCTTGAGCCCCATAAACAAAGTTTCGCACATACAATATTGTATACGAATTTTTAAAATTATTTACGACATTTTATACCAATGACAGCATTAAATACGAATTATTAAAATTATTCACGACCTAACATACCCAAGACAATATTGCATACGAATTTTTCAAATTATTTGCGACATTTTATACCAATGACAACATTGAATACGAATTTTTAAAATTATTCATGACCTAACATACCCAAGACAATATTGCATACGAATTTTTCAAATTATTTGCGACATTTTATACCAATGACAGCATTGAATACGAATTTATAAAATTATTCATGACCTAACATACCCAAGACAATACTGCATACGAATTTTTCAAATTATTTGCGACATTTTATACCAATGACAACATTGAATACGAATTTTTAAAATTATTCATGACCTAACATACCCAAGACAATATTGCATACGAATTTTTCAAATTATTTGCGACATTTTATACCAATGACAGCATTGAATACGAATTTATAAAATTATTCATGACCTAACATACCCAAGACAATACTGCATACGAATTTTTCAAATTATTTGCGACATTTTATACCAATGACAACATTGAATACGAATTTTTAAAATTATTCATGACCTAACATACCCAAGACAATATTGCATACGAATTTTTCAAATTATTTGCGACATTTTATACCAATGACAGCATTGAATACGAATTTTTAAAATTATTCATGACCTAACATACCCAAGACAATATTGCATACGAATTTTTCAAATTATTTGCGACATTTTATACCAATGACAACATTGAATACGAATTTTTAAAATTATTCATGACCTAACATACCCAAGACAATATTGCATACGAATTTTTCAAATTATTTGCGACATTTTATACCAATGACAACATTGAATACGAATTTTTAAAATTATTCATGACCTAACATACCCAAGACAATATTGCATACGAATTTTTCAAATTATTTGCGACATTTTATACCAATGACAGCATTGAATACGAATTTTTAAAATAATTTACGACGTATTATACCCAAGACAATATTGTATTCGAATTTTTAAAATTATTTACGACATTTTATACCAATGACAGCATTGAATACGAATTTTTAAAATTATTTACGACATTTTATACCAATGACAGCATTGAATACGAATTTTTAAAATTATTTACGACGTATTACACCCAAAACTACATTGAATACGAATTTTCAATGTTTCAAACGAACTATCGTACCTATATCAATAGGACATGTTGTTAGTTGAAAAATAACATCTGTTTATCCGTTTATGTATCTGCCATTCACGATTAATTAAATTATTATCATCCGAGAAATCGGTCGCGAAAAGGAAGTCGCTAAATATACCAAATAAAAAGCTGCCATGAAGAAAAGCTAACAAAGCTTCATTCGTGCTATCAGCATCATCTTGCCTTTTCATTCCTTGATAACATGTTTACTAAATAAAGAGCAATATTTTATAAAACCACTTTAGCAATCTTTATTCAAATCAACACTTTTCCCCTTTTTCTATTTAAAATTTTGTATTGTAATAAAATCATACTCACATCATCTAACTTTTTACTAAATAACACTGAAAAAATATTACGTAGAATTTACAGACGAGACGAATATAGAGGGAAGTCCCGTAATGCCGGACGGCACCTAGCATCGGACACCCGCACCATATAGAAGACAAAGAGAATGAAAAGAACCTTAAGGACAAAAATAAAGGAATGATAACTAAGTTCAAAACAGCAATAGAAGATAAAGGGAAACAAACCATAGGTGTGAAGGCCAAAGAAAAAAGTGGAGATAAAGCTAAAAAAAGGAGCTATAACTCAAATATCTAACATAGGAAAAACTACTTGCACAGTGCGCTTAGAGGACCACGATGAAGACTAGATACAATGCTCCAGCTGCCAAGAGTGGGCACATGAATCATATGCATATATTCCTGAAAATAGAGATATCTAAATATGCGATCGATGAACGATGTTTTAATAATGCCCCGCTTGGTGTTCAAAGTTAAGTCCATCCAGTACCAGATGCCAATGGCAAATATTGCATTTTTTCTTACGAAAACTTAAATAGGGTTCCTAAATATGTTTATGCAGAAGTTATATTTTTGTTGAGTGATTTTAATTTCACAATTTGTTGACTTAACTAGTTCATAAATAAAGTTACATTTCTCTAAGTAGTTTTTATTTTATTTTCTGAAAACCTTAGGTGACCGCCACTAGGGGACTTTCCCCTATAAATATTCTTTCAACCCTTTCAAATAAGGGATGTTTTTTTATGTCTTTTTTCTGTTTGTTTAAATATCACGTAAAAACTGTCGTTGTGATTTGAATTCACTTTCCACTGAGATGTTGATTGAGCTACAGTTTAAAAGTAATGTTTTAAGAAATGAAACTTCAGGTATTGATTATATCCTCCCAGGTTCTAAAACTGAAAGCACTGGTTTAAAAATGATAAATAGAAATTGTCAAGCTGAGATACAAGTTACTTTTATCGCGATGAAGGATCCTTGTGAATGGAAACATTACAGGAGAAAAGCTCCACAAAAGTAAAAACATATAGATCGAACCAGCGTGCAAAGCTAGTTTCTATATTCAACTGTCAATTATTTATCCACACGTTTTAAATAACGTTGACGTAAAACCAATCGCTTGTACTCTATGGACTAAAATCTTTACGCGTTAACGCAAAATTAATGCGTAAAGATTTTACTCCACAAAATAGCTATCTACTTATTCCAAACATCGACATTTACATGTTGCCAAATTTATACATATTTGTAAAGAAAGTAACTAAAATTATTTGTATCGTACCCGTCTTCTCCAAACACTTACAGCATCAGCCTGCATTTTAGTCACCAATTAAACACCTTACAGTCACTTTAACTTTACTCGCTTCGCCCATTAGTTCATAAGCTCTACAGCTCTGCAATATTTTTAGTGGTCTTTATGCGAGGAAAAAATAAAAAAAGATAATTGCTACATGCAATGTTTTATAGGAAATAAACGCTTTATAGGAAAAACGACTGCGGCAGACAGACGGACGCGCGGATACGAGAGTGATTTTGTGAAAATTCATTATTTTTTAGGAACAGAAGCCTAGAAAACAAACATTTCGAATAGTCACTTGTGAATAAACTATCATTCATAATTTGATAAGTGGCCATGTGCAAATTCACATAAACCACATTGTTTTCAAAAATAAATATGTACAAACTTGTTTATTAACAATAATAAGTAAATACAATTTTCGAAACTATGAATTGAACAGGAAATAAAGGTAATACGGATGTTTTTAACTTAAACTGAAAACCTTGTCTTGTTAAAAGTGGTTCATTGTTCTTCCAAAAAAAAATTTAAGTGCCTAGTAGGATATAAATGTCTTGAGCTGCGTACGAAGGTCGTCTTACAATTTTATGACGTTAACTTCGAGATTGCCTCGAATTGCCTGATCAGTTAAAAAGATCAAATAAAAAGCAGGAAGATACTCATATTCTGATCATCATATCTAGACGAACGTTACAAAAACTTCATACTTGGTCAATTTTAAGTATATGTAAAATTTAGGACCAGTGAAAATATCACCGCTTTTCTTTCTTTTAATTAAAGAAAACATATAAAAAAAACAAAGTGCTTAATAAGCATTTTTCTCTTTCGTGATTATTTTCAAAAGAAAAATCGATTTGAAAAGTGCTTTTACCATTCCAAAACCTTCAGTTAAAAGTCAAATTTAAAACGTCTCTTGACGCAATCTTTTTGCATTAAGGGACGTTTTAAATTCGTTTTTTTTTCTTTCGTGATTATTTTGAAAAGAAAAACGTTTTGAAAAGTGCTTTTACCAATCCACAACCTGCAGTTAAAAGTCAAATTTAAAATGTCTCTTAACGCATTTTTTTTTACTTATTTAAATTGTTAGTTTTTTAAGTTTGTTTTTTTAATAACAAAAATGTTTTTAAAAAATAGGATAAGCAGTTCATTTCAAAAAGGCAATTTGTATTGGCAATATTTTAAAACAAATATTTTGTAATAATATAATAGCAAGCAGAGAGTATTCTTGTTAATGCAACATTCTTTCATTTAATAAGCCATGAGCAGTACAATCTTCATTGGACCGAAACTGCATTTGGTAAAATTTTAAATCTATTATTTACAACACGCACGTTTGTTTATGTTTAATTTGTAATAATTATAATTCCCATAATATTACTTTATGTAGCGAATAGATACTCCCCTATGATTTGATAACGGATATATTTACTTGCAAGATGCGTACCTCCCCCGGTGAGGTTTGATTTCTTTCTAACTCTTATAATAGTAGAGGAATCATATTTCAACCATGATTCCTATCAACACCTATTTCATTTTTCTCTATATCCTTAACCCGGACAATAAAAAAAAATGACGGCAAAAGCATACACCTGGCGGAGACCACAACTGCAAGAGGCTAGCGCAGAAAGAAAGAGAAACTACTGCACTATTCATCCCAAGAAAGTCATCAAAGGAGTACGATATAAACAATGCATCTAGCAAGTACTGAATTTCTTGGTCTCCAAATCATAGCTGAAGTTTAAAGCAGCCAGAAAATTGGAAAAACAAAACCGAGTAGAATCTGAAGATGAGTCAAAATTTCTATCAGTACTCGAAGAGAATTGGAGCCAGTAGGCAAGTGCGAACCTATATGTGGTAACTCCAGATGAGTTATGGAATCGAGCAAAGTTTCTGAAAGATAGCACGGCAAAAGAACCGAAATCACCAAAAGGGACATACAAAAGACATCATTAGATGACCGACGACACTCTTGTCATTATTGAGGAAAGACGAAGAATGAAAGCGATTGGCGCGGAAGTAAAAATCTTGAGCAAATTGTCCGCTCGAATTCAAACTCCCTATAGGTAAGACCAAAACGACGTATCCCCTTTAACACTTTTGTACAAAAGTCGAAGCATACGCAAACATAAGTTCAGGGACATCCATCAAAAGATTGGCTCTAACACCAAAACTGTCACCGCAAAAATTTGGGCCATCAAAAAGGTAGTCACTTAAATAAGCAATATTTCCAAAAAATGGAAGGCAATGGGATCATCCACTATTCAGAGTTGCAGAATTTTACATCCCTTGAACCAACGGACGAAGAAGTAGAGCCTAACACTCTAAAAGATGAAGTAAGAGCTACAAATTAAACATCTTAAAACGGTGAAATCCTCGGGAATAAATGCTATCCTTATAGAAACCATTAAAACGTCGGGAAAACATCACGTGGATATCCTTTGCACACTGTGTAATAAAATATGGCAGATATGAGCATGATCGAAGGAACGGGCTCACATCATTTTCATTTAGCTGCATCAAGAATATTCCACCAAGATAAGCAGTAACTACTGCGTTTTTGCCTTAATTTTTCACCCAAGGAAAACCTCATTGCATATCTTAAATGAGCGTTTCAAAATCTTCTTATATAGAGAGATTGCACCTGAACTGGTACACTTCGTAAAGAGAAAAGGTACCCGCGAACAAATCCTAATAGTACGCCAATTAATTACGAAATCCCGGGAATTTGTCAAACCCGCCTATATTTGTTTCATTGACTTTTTGAAGGATTTAGTTAAGTGACCAAAATTTGGAGGAAACTATGTTGAATATGGGTACACCGAAACACCTCCTCGGGCGTTTTTATGTGAATATGGAACAACCTCACTCAGAACAGATAATGATGGTATATTATCACTTCTACCCAAGAATGCAGAAGTTCATCAAGGATGTGGTGAATCTGATGCTACTGTTCAAGATTTATACGTAGCTTAAAATGAGAATTGCTCCCGAGAACTGGACGGATGGAATGATGAACGGTTACTCAAAAATTATGTATCTTCGATATGTAAATGATACCACCTTATTCGCAACTAGTATTCTTCATATAGAACGTCTACTGCAAAGCATGGAAAACATTAGCATTGAATTCTGATTTAAAATAATCCCAAGAAGACGATGATAATGATTATTGACCGTGCTAACGATAGCACGCCCGAAGTCACACAACTAACAAATTATGAATTGTTTTAATCACACGTCTATTTGGGGGCATTAATTCTTAATCATGACGGATGTACTGACGAAATCAAGACGCGTATGATGATAATTAGATCTGCTATGAACAAGTTGAGGAAAAGTAACGTTTCAAAAGCAACGAAACCCGTCTTATTCGAACATTAATATCCCCCATTTTCCTCTACGCCGTAGAGACGTAGACAGTACGTGAACGTGAGAAGAAAAAAAACAGAGGCTCTGGAAATATGGCCTTTTTCCATTCTATCGATCAAGAGTAGCCAAATTCTTCTCAATATCATCTGACTATTGAAATGGTGGTAAGCATCTAGCCTAGATGCTTTCTGATTTATTGAAAGCTAGCATTTTGACTGCAAATATAGAGAGAAATGGTGACATATCCTGTGAGACATCACCCATCTGCAACACATTTAACACAATGACAACGACCACTCTGCCAAGACTGTAACGTCTAAGAAGAAGAACTTGAATTTTACGTATTATGTATTTAAAAAATAAGATCTGGAGCAAAATTTATTTATGGACCGAGAAATTTAATAAACATTGATATTACAACATATTATTTAGAAGATTTTTAGTATTTTTATTGCATGAGAACTGGCGTATTCTGTCGCATGCTCGGTGCATTAAAAAATTGTACTTTCCAAAAAATATAACTTTTAGATCAAACTCAATATTACATAATGAAATTGAAAACTTTCCGTATCATATACTCTCAGACCGAAATTACAGAAAATAATCAAAATACCCATAATACAGCTAAAAATTTAGATCAAAAAACTGTTTATTTTTATACGGTTTAACAAGTTTTTATATATCATGGACTCCTTCGATGGCCACGTAGAACACTAAACGCAATAAATAATTGGCAATTGTCAAATTGCCGTTAATCAGCAAATTGACAGTTGCCAACCTTATCACGTTTTGTAACATCGTTTAGAAACATCGTCATGGCTAATTGAAACGACGAATAAATATGGCTTATGTTTAACATTTTTAATCAATATTTTATAAAGGTTGACACAAATGTATAAATAAATATTAATGAAAAAAGGTAACAGCCTTATTTTATTAGTTAGAAATTCTAATCATAGTGAAAAAAGTTAACACCCTTATTTTATTAGTTAGGAATTCTAATAAGGTACACTTTTTAAAACGTATAACATTAAAATTAATTTTTGTTAATCTTAATTACTACCTTAACTAATTTAATAAATGAGAATGTAAGATTGTTTCTTTATCTGTTTGTTTCTTCCATTTTCATGTCTCAACATTTTCATCTGTTTTTATCCCAAGAATGTTGTCCTGAGATAAAACAGATGGAACTTTGTGCCAAAAACTAGTATGAAATAAAATTTCGTTTCGGGAAGTCCGGACTTAAAAAACTATGTAAGATTGTTTCTTTATTTGTTTGTTTCTTCCATTTTCATGTCTCAACATTTTCATTTATTTTTATCCCAAGAACGTTGTCCTGAGATAAAACAGATGGAACTTTTTGCCAAAAACTAGTATGAAATAAAATTTCGTTTCAGTAAGTCCGGACTTAAAAAACTATGTAAGATTGTTACTTTATTTGTTTGTTTCTTCCATTTTCATGTCTCAACATTTTCATCTGTTTTTATCCCAAGAATGTTGTCCTGGGATAAAACAGATGGAACTTTTTGCCAAAAACTAGTACGAAATAAAATTTCGTTTCGGGAAATCCGGACTTAAAAAACTATGTAAGATTGTTGCTTTACTTGTTTGTTTCTTCCATTTTCATGTCTCAACATTTTCATCTGTTTTTATCCCAAGAATGTTGTCCTGGGATAAAACAGATGGAACTTTTTGCCAAAAACTAGTACGAAATAAAATTTCGTTTCGGGAAGTCCGGACTTAAAAAACTATGTAAGATTGTTGCTTTATTTGTTTGTTTCTTCCATTTTCATGTCTCAACATTTTCATCTGTTTTTATCCCAAGAATGTTGTCCTGGGATAAAACAGATGGAACTTTTTGCCAAAAACTAGTACGAAATAAAATTTCTTTTCGGGAAGTCCGGACTTAAAAAACTATGTAAGATTGTTTCTTTATTTGTTTGTTTCTTCCATTTTCATGTCTCAACATTTTCATCTGTTTTTATCCCAAGAACGTTGTCCTGGGATAAAACAGATGGAACTTTTTGCCAAAAACTAGTAGGAAATAAAATTTCGTCTCAGGAAGTCCGAACTTAAAAAACTCTGCCAAAAAATTATTTACTTTTGTGAAAATGATGGATTCATTGTGAGAGTTTTATTTGTTGTCGTATTTTCAAAAGGTTCATTTTGTAATTTAAAGCTATGTGTTAAAAGTTTTTAGGGTCTTAGCAGCCTGGTTTTGTTCACGAGCTGGCTTTGTTTATCGATCTTTGTTCCCAATTTAGTGCTATTTTGTTCACAAACTGGTTTATCGATCTTTGTTGAAAACACATTTTTGTTTATCAACTTTTTTAATTGTGCCTTCAAAAACTTCATTTTATAATTTAAAGCTCTATGTGTCAAAAGTTTTTAAAATCTTAGCAACCTGGTTTTTTATTGATCTATGTTGCCAGACTGGCTTTATTTATCAATCTAGTTTTGTAACTCATTGATTTACTAATTAAATGTTCTCAAGAATTTATTTACGCGATTTTGTTCATAAGATGGTTTTGTTTATTGATTTTTGTTCAAAACCTACTTTTGTTTACCGACCTCATTTTATATTTGAAAGTTTCAACAAAATTTTCCATAGCTTTTGTTTACAAGTTGGCTTAGTTTATCAACCTCACTTCGTACTTTGTAGTTTTAATTGTCGTAAGTTCTTAAGAGCTTATCAGCCAAGTTTTGTTCACAACCTGTCTTTATTTATCGACTTCAATTCAACGCTTCATCTTCAACGCTTCATCTCACGTAAGATCTTCTTAGTCGGCGTTTTTTATATGACGCGTACGCTAGTATTACCATAATTTGTCTCTACTTTTTATATGCGGCCAGCATCTTATTTATAGCATTTGTATCACCGCATCTTTTGTCTTCGTTTTCTTTCAAGTGATAAGGTATACAATTAATATTCCATGCCACATAATGATACGAAACATTAATTGTGCTGGTCTGATAAGCACTTAGTCAATTTTTGAAGTTATACTTCTTTAGGCGCGTCGTGAAAAAATTATGAGAGTGAAATTTCACCACGCGCGTACACGATGCAACAAAAATCGACAGGATGAAGTTGCTCACTAAACATATATTACATGCGTGTAGTGACTAATACTATATTCATGATAGTTATTGAGGTAAATACGCAACACGTGTATTATATTCATGCAAATCTAAGTTTTTAAGTAATATTTTTATTAACTGAAATTTAACAGTGGTCTATATAATAAAAAAAACGTTTATTTATTGTAAATATATTTACAATATATAAAGATTTGAAATAGTGCTTACAAACTTTTAAATAGTGCTTTTTAATAGTACTTAAAATAGAGCTTACAAAGCAGTTTAAAATAGTGCTTACAAACTTTTAAAAATCTATTTTAAATGTATTTCTTTATGTAAGGTTAAGTTACAGTATGTATTTATTTGCATTATAAATTATTATATTATCAAATACTTAAAATTAATAAATTGCAATAAATTTTCAGCATATTCATTTATTTTTTTTATTTTATTTCTATTAATTATTTGCGTGCTAAATAAAGTTATTATTGTATTATGCCAAAGTAGTATAACTTCTAGCGTGCGTACATAAGTCTACGCACAATTTTTTTTTTGTTACTTTAAATCCAACATAAAATTATATATTCCTTGAATATTAATGAAATTTAGAAACCTCAAGAAGAGTGGGCCAACCTTCTACAGAATATTTTTTTTACTTTTGTACTAAACTTAACTAACTCATATGCTATACAAGATTTGAAATATGCTACTTAGTAGTAATAAAAATCCTGTTTTATATCGTTTTCTCTGAATGCAAACTTTTCAAATATCTTTTCAATTATGACAAATTTTCTAAGATGCACATAAAAATCTATACTATATTTTTTAACTTTAATAATCAAACAATCATTAATAGTCCTCATATGAGTTTTACATTATGTAATAGTAGGCAAACAAACATTTTGTTTGAAATACTATATATGTTATTTTACACTTATCCCTAGAGTAGGCGCGGTTATCTTTAAAGTGTAAGTAACAGCGCGTCGAGCACTTTACCCATATTAAAATAATTTTTTTTTGTACGTACGATAAAACAAATTCATGTAATTTTAAAAATAATAAAGTATCAGAAAAAATAATGTCTTTGGGGTAATTTTATTAATTTTATGGAAATTTGGCATAGAATCATCTCAAAAACAAGTTTGTCTTAACTTACCTAAAACTAACAAAAATAAAAAAAATATAATGAAATTATGTATCTTAATCATCTTTTAGAATCATAATCGGAAAAATTACATTTTGAACATAATTATCTGTACCTAGGTACATAAAATCCCTAATAATGAAATATTATGACAAAATGATATGTCTTCATTAACTACTAAAGTCATTTTTGAAAGAATTATAGTTTTTTTTTTAAAAAACAAGTTTGTTTTTACATACATAAAATCGAGAAAAATGAAAAAATATGACAAAATTGTGTCTCCGTCATCTATTAAAGTCCTCTTCGGAAAAAGTATGCATTTTTCGGGACAAGTTTATCTTTATCTAGATAAAATCAACAAAAACGAAAAATTATATGTCTTTTTCATCCACAGAATCATCTTTGAAGGAATTTTATTTTTCAGGAACCAGTTTATCTTCACCAATATAAAAGCAACAAAAGTGAAAAATAATGAAAAATTATATGCCTTTATCATCTACTAGAATCACCTTTAAAGAATTATGTTTTTTTTTCATGAATAACTCTGTATTACTCCCCACATAAACTTCACTTCTTCTTACTTAACCCAGATAAACTTCGCAAAAATGAAAAATTACGTCAAAGTTAAATATTTTAATCGTCTAATGGAATCATCTTTGTGAGAATTATACTTTGTGGGAACAAGTTTGTCTTTACCTGCATAAAATGAACAAAAATGAAAAATTACGTCAAAGTTAAATATTTTAATCGTCTAATGGAATCATCTTTGTAAGAATTATACTTTGTGGGAACAAGTTTGTCTTTATCTATATAAAATCAACAAAAATCAAAAATTACGTCAAAGTTAAATATTTTAATCGTCTAATGGAATCATCTTTGTAAGAATTATACTTTGTGGGAACAAGTTTGTCTTTATCTATATAAAATCAACAAAAATCAAAAATTACGTCAAAGTTAAATATTTTAATCGTCTAATGGAATCATCTTTGTAAGAATTATACTTTGTGGGAACAAGTTTGTCTTTATCTATATAAAATCAACAAAAATCAAAAATTACGTCAAAGTTAAATATTTTAATCGTCTAATGGAATCATCTTTGTAAGAATTATACTTTGTGGGAACAAGTTTGTCTTTATCTATATAAAATCAACAAAAATGAAAAATTATGACAAAATTACATATCTTCTTCATCTACAGCATTTGCTCCACTCAAATACTCCCGACACCTGTACACACCATGTTCAGGAACTTTGTGCAGTAACTTTGAGCATTCACGATGCCATTTTTGGTCCCTCTGGTTTTCTTCGATGGACATGTCGCGCTTACTCCTCTCCCTGATGGTGATGGTTGATCTTCTAGCGATGAAACAAAAGCATTCAATTTCGTTCCTCGATACCGTAAAACTAGGCCTTAAGTTTATAAATGGATTAGCTAGGGCCAAGGAGATTATTTGCACGAAAATTATACTTACGTGAGTAGATGCTTAGTGGGTAAATTACGGCACGTTCGAGTCTTCCTCCTGCAGCCGCCCACGCAAAACCTACAACGCCGATAAATGAAGAAAGACTATGAAGGTACTGGAAACCTTGACTTTGACGAGTGAATAGTTGACACAATGATAATGATTTTTCGTCGCAGGCAACAAAATGCTCATAACGCGTCTGCTCTAGGGTTAACCAGGAACTCTGAGAAAATAATTAAGTTAATATTTATCTCCAATTAAATGAAACTATGTGATGTAGTATTATTTCTACTTTATTTAAGTTCTTTACCACGACCTAAGTTTCGTTGTGTTACAACATCTTTAGATGGGCTATTAGCAAAGATTAATCCATCTGAAGATGTTGTAATACAGCGAAACCTAGGTCGTGGTAAAGAATTTAAATAAAGTAGAAATAATACTACATCAAAGAAGTTTTATTTAATTTTGAATAAAGAATTTCTACAAAATTACCGCCAAATATATTTAATATTTATCTATTAACATTTATTTAAAATTATTGACAAGTTTAGTTAAATAAACTTATTAAAAATAATTGTAAATTGCACCACAGTGGTTCTTTCACACTTAGACACGTATAAACATATACAAATATTAATATAATTTCTTACCATATTAATTTATATTCAATTAGATAAAATAATATTAAGTTATAAAACTGTTTACAAATATTAATATCATTTCTCACCATATTAATTTATATTCAATTATATAAAATAAAATTAAGTTATAAAACTTTTTACAAATATTAATATTATTTCTCACCATATTAATTTATAAATATATTGAATAATATATCTTTCACAGGCATAATAAATACACATTTCAAAATACAAATTTATTATTAAATAATTTATATGCAGTTTTTATGAACTTTTTACATATCCGACATTTGTCATAAGTTGGTCGACAATTATTTGTAAAATAGTAGAGCCTACTTGGCTGTCATAATTTTCCTTTTAATTTCGATACATATACTGCCAATGTAAATATAATTTTTGATATATTTAAAAATAGCAGTTTAGCTAGTAGGGGGTGGGGAAAAGTAACCCTCGCAAAAATTACCAATTTAAAGCTTAATATTCCGAAGACTCTCCTGTATCGAAAAAAGGTTGATAACACACCCACAACATTATTGAAAGACTTACTCAACAATACTCAACGAAAAAATCACACATAGAATATGTACCCTAGAAACTTTTTTGAAGATTTTACATCTATAGCAGGTACCAAATTACATTTAGAGTAGGTACCCTAAGAACTTTTTTGAAAATTTTACTTCTAGAGCAGATATCTAATTACATCTAGAACATCATCATCATCATCAGTTCCTGTCGCTCCGGTCGGAGCATAGGGCAGACGTAAAATTTCTCCATTTGGTTCGGTCAGCTGCCAGTTTTTAAACCTCTCTCCAGGTCTCTCCAGCTGTCTTTGCTTCTTCCTGGACCGTTATCTGCCAGGTCTTTCTTGGTCGGCCACGTCGTCTTGCTCCTTGGGGGTTCCAGTCGAGGGCTGCCTTCTCGATGGCTTCGTCAGCCTTTCGTAGCGTTTCGTTGCCTTTCGTAGCGTCATCGTACATCTAGAACAGGTACCATAAAAACTTTTTTAAAGATTTTACATCTAAAGCAATTACCCAATTACGTCTAGAGCAAGTATCCTAAAAACTTTTTTGAAGATTTTACGTCTAGACCAATTACCTAATTACATTTAGAGCAGGTACCTAATTATATCTGGAGCTGGTACCCTAAAACTGTTTTTGAAGATTTTACATCTAGAACAGGTACCTAAATACCTCTAGGGCAGGTATGCTAAAACCTTTTTTTGAAGATTTTAGATCTAGAGCAGATACCTAATTACATCGAGGGCAGGCACCCTAAACATTTTTATGAAGATTTTACCTCTACAACAGGTAGCTAATTACATCTAAAGCAGGTACCCTAAAAGCTTTTTTGAAGATTTTACATCTAGAGCAGGTACCTAATTACATCTAGGGCAGGTACCCTAAAAACTTGTTGTGAAGATTTTGTTTCTAACTTTGTACGCATCATAAATATGTGTTACCATGTCAAATTTCAGACGTGGCGCAACCATAAGGGTTCCTAGTTTAGTTATAAAACCGAAAGAAAACAGACAAAGATATCAAAATTTGCTGTTTCAACTTCCAAATCTTCTAAATATATTTCCATCATTATGATGGTGTAGTTTACAAATACGACAATACTCAAAAGAAATCGTATAACGTTTTTCGCACGAAACTGTTTTTATAATATTGAACAAAATAATGAGATAAGTTTTTGAAATGTAGGCTATTAGTAAATATTATTTAGTTGCGTGAGTATTATCAGGTTTATAAGCATTATAGAAAACTGTCTAAGTTAATTAAACATATACAAACTATGTATCTTTTTTCGAAACACCTCGATTGATATACCAAACTAAATATACTAATATACCAATTCTAATAATATTTACTATATATAACAAGTAGAGCATACCTATACTAGTACCTTCAATTTGGTAGACCATGCATGGTCCTTTAAAAAATGAATTTAACAAATAAATATAACAAAAAAACCGTCAATTGCAAACTATACTTGCACAATTAGTGCTCCTTGTTGCTGAAGCCACTTAAATTATCCATAGTAATATACTCCGAATATATACAGAGCTACCGCTACCCCTACGCTTGGACGCGACCCACCGCCGAAGGCACCAATGCTGTATCATATCCTGTAGGTGCGGGACTAAGTGGGGAGCGTTTCGCATGAGCCAAATTAAAAATAAAAGAAAACGTGTGAGGACAAAAGTCTTTAAGACAAATTTGTTAAAAGAAATAAAAATTGTTTGTCTAAAAACATTTTCTTTGAAACCAATGTTTCAGTAGTTATAAGAAAATGACCAATTAAATTGTTTATGACAATTAATCACACTAGAATTTTTAATGGCTTTAATTTTGGCCCAACTTATACCTAATTCTTTATGCCTTGAGTCTTTTCGTGATCCTTTTAGGAATAAGGGTAAAGCACTAGATTTTTTAAGCGTTTTTTCCTGAAAAATATTTAAACAGTTTAATAAAAAAACGCATCGTATGTATTGTTCAAATAGATAAATTTTAATTTAACTCCCTACACGATCCTCTTTAATTTTTTGTTTGTTTCCCATTTACCCCCTGAAATTAACCACCAGAAACTTTTTACCACCAGAATCCATCTTTTTACCACCAGAACCAATTAATCCATCTTTTTACCACCAGAACCAATTAATCCATCTTTTTACCACCAGAATCCATCTTTTTACCACCAGAACCAATTAATCCATATTTTTACCACCAGAACCAATTAACCACCATAATCTTTTTACACCCTGAAATTAACCACCAGAGTCTTCTTGAATTTCACGAATAATTTCTGAGAAAATCGCCTGTAACAGACGAACAGAGGAACACCGAAGAGATTCCATAAAAGTTCTCTTTGACAATTTTACCACGGAACGTTGAAAACAAAAAAAATAGTAAACAGGAAACGAAACGCAATTTAATTAGTTGTTTTCAAACCTTTATCTTGTTCTCTGCGATCAAGGAAAAAATGATGGGCTGTTTTTCCTTGTCACCGGACGACCTTCGAAACAAACAAGTATTTTAATGAAGGCGACAATTTCCATATTTTTATTAAATCGTTTGTATAAATACCATAAGTACCTCACTGTAGGCGCGGAAAATGTGAAAAATCATAGCATTTCAAAAAACGAGAGAAAATTTTAACTGACCAGCGTTACTACTTGCTCAATGAACTGATACCGATTTTCATTTAATTTCCACAAATTTTACGTTTTTACCCAGGAAAATACAAAATAACCTCGTTTTGGAACTAAGACTGGCACTACTGGGAATACAGCCAGAAGTTTGTAAACAACACAGGTTAATAACACATGTATACAACAGAGACAGCTTTCATTGAACCTTGGAGAGTGCCAGCAAACTGTTTGCAGCTACCTAAAGAGACGTTTTCAAGGGCGTTTACTTTCGAAACTTATAAAAACGTTGAATCGATATAGAAATGCGTCCAGTGCTCAAAATGTTCGTGCGAAATGTGGTGAGAAAAAGTGGATTACTCAGGCTCCGACAGGATATCCGGTGCCGGACTGTCACGAAGCGGAGCGTGGAACTCAGGCCGGAAGTTCCGCTTGGGTCGCAGCGGTGGTCCCGTCTCATATCGCGGGCGGAAGAACAGGCAAATTGTCCCCACACTTTCACTACCCAGGATTGGCTGCTGGTCGACGAGCTGACCCAGGATTCACCTGTTTTCTTGCGAAAATTGGTAAGTGTAAGCAAACATAAACAGTACTGTACGCCAGACATTCGTGCTTTCTCGCTCTATTCTAAAAATTGATAAAAGACAGAAAAATCATTATTCAACTAGAGGTAACCCATCACCTTTCCGGAAAAACTTTATTATTGAAAATAATTTTAATAATTTCTATAAAAAAATATTCATTATAACTAATTTGCTCCCGAAAGTATAAGATAAATTGTTTTTGCCTTATGCTACAAAAATATTCTTATTTACATTCGTGAGTAAAATAACTAATTTTTTAATTCTCATAAAATACTAAATAGGCAATGGGACAACAGGATGTCAGTACATGAATCGTTCAAAAACACGAACTAACTGTAATTTTAAAATAAAACTAGAATTAAATACATTAGCCTAATAGAATGAAATGAATTTAAGATTCGAAAATATGCATAAAAATATGAATAAACAGATACAATGCAGTGGTACAGATAATATTAATTAATGTAAAAAAAAACAGATTTCACTAATTTTTCCTGAAAACCTTTGAGTAAATTAAAAATGCAATATTACTGACATAAGTATTCGTTTAGTTAGTAATATTTCGTAAACAATACGGTAGTTGATTCATTCTAAATTTTTATATTTTTCGTACAATATTGTGAAATATAAGTTAATTAAAAACAAGTCTTGAAAAATATTCAAAAATTCATTGAAAAATAAGCCAGTTGTAGGCTTCTAAATTTGAAGATATGGATAGAGTTGGATATATCCCTGTCTCTTTTCCTCTCGTAGAATATTAAAAATGACCTCACAACACAGTATTGCCGTCCTTCTCTAAAGGTTACATTTAAACTTTTATAATTCGGTTAATTTTTAAGATAATTATAAAATTTTCACTCTTCATCAGCTTATACCTTGAAATTATGATTAATGAAATAAAAAAAATTTAGTCAAATACCCAATTGTTATATTTTAACATACTCGTCACATACATTTTGGAAAAAACACCAATTTTCATTTTTTGTCCATCGCCCGTGTGTCCTAATTTACGTACGTAAAATAATAAAATAAAGTCAAGAAAAAAAAAAGAAAAATATATATATATATATATAGTTTATATATATATATATATATATATATATATATATATATACATATTATATAAAATGTATTCTAAAACACTTTTCTTTTGAAACCTAAGCAAGAAAATATTTAGATCCATCAAGACAGGGCATTTTTTTTGGTATAAAACTACATTCGGTGCTGCGAAAAACTAGTTAAAATACTGACATCTAACTCTATCTATTACATTTATGCATAAAATACTTCGTAAATACTTTCTTTCTTTAATTTGTATAGTGATATCAAAAAATTCGCTTATTTTTCAATAAAAAACTCTCTTTTCATATTTGGAAGCCAAAGAACCTTCAACGTGTGTCTCTAAACTATACGTAAAATCTTTTATTAAAAATATTACTAACATTTCAAGAAAAAGGAGAAAAACAGATAAAGTGGAAAACATTAGTCAAAAAAGAATGTTAAACACAAACAACTTTGCTCCGTGTCTATTAAGGACGCATATTTTCCTTTGCATGAAAAGTTAAAAAAACCCATTTTTGTTTGTGGTAATAAACATGATTTGTGGTGACCACAAAAATGTGTGGTAATAATAATAATTTATTATTAAATCTTTATTTTTCGTTTGACACCAGTTTTACTAAGTGTTTGGATTTGGTGTGATTATTTCGTGTTTAATAAGCTTGGATTTATTTAAAGGCAGTAATTTTTTTATTAGATATTTAGTGATAATTAAAATAAATAGATAGATAGGTAGACGAGTAGACCCAATACTTTCAAGATCACGTACATTATACGATATTTCAATATTTTAGATAGATACGAACATATCAGTATCACAGATCCAACCATTCGATTCGTAAGAAAAAAGGATAATGTAAAGAGACGTTTCAAATAAAAACATATATATATATATATATATATATATATATATATATATGTGTGTGTGTGTATATATATATATATATATATATATATTTATATATATGTGTGTGTGTGTATATAATAAAACAAAATGAAGATAAAAACAGTTAATATTTGATAATTGAATTTATTTATATATTTATGATAAATACTTAACAATTTATGAAAAATTCTGCTTATAATTGTGTAATAAGTACTTAGTCATGAATTAAGTGAAAGAAAAAGAATAAAACGTATTCCCGCACAAACAACATTTTTCAAATAATTTTTTTTATAAATAATCGCGAGATACAAAATTTTTAATGATTTTTAGTACACGTTCTTACACGTCATATTTAAAGAATTATCATAATATAATTGGTGCTAAACTACACTCATGCTAACAGTATTTGAACCAATTATTTAACAGCTTTCTCTGTCATTAACTGACATTAACCATGTTCCGATCGACCATTTACTACTTATGAAAAAGTTGTTGACAACTGTATTTCAATTGTTTTTGGCGGCAACTACCATACAATCAACAAAAAATTCTACAAAGTCCGATCTTCACATTTCAGGCTTTTTAAAAACAATAGCACTGACAAACAGTTAACGTATGTTCCGTGAAAGAAAATATACTTTCAAAAATATGTGTTAAACCATAGTTGTAAATTTACTTATTGTACATAATTAATCAACAAAAATATAAACAATAAACTGTTTTCTCTTTTTTTCCTTTTCATAATAATTTAAATTAAAAAATAATATAAAAATGTATATATAATACACATAGGAATCTTATGATTGGATGATCAAAACCTACTTAACATTTTTTTTAAATAAATTGTTGTCGTAAAATACTAAACAGGACGTCACTGCATGAATTGTTCGAAAACATGAACTGATGGTAATTTTAAAATAAAACTAGAATTAAATAAATAAAATTAATTAATATAAAAAACAGATCTAAATAATTTTTCCTGAAAACGTTTGAGTAAATAAAAAATGCAACAGTTCCAACCTTCAAAACATAATTACCCATCCGTCTTCTATAGTTCCAAGCTGCCCTTGGGGATTTATAAAGAAAACACAGTTTGCCAGCGCACGAACCCAACCGCCAAGTAAACATAAAAAACTTCATCATAGATAGATTTAATATTTTAGTGCTACTTGACTATGGATGAGGCCCATTCGAATCGAACGATTCGATCCGATACTAATACGTTATCTATCTAAAATATTGAAGTATCATATGATATTATATCGATACTGGAAAGTATCGGATCGGATCGTTAAGTATAACCGTCAATCTACCTATCTTAATTATCACCAAGCATCTAACACCAAAATTACTGGCAGTGTTTAAATAAATATTAATTCGATTTGGTGTGATTATTTCGTGTTAATTTTATTATTATATAATCAAATTAACACGAAATAATCACACCAAATCGAACCACTTAGTAAAACCGATGTGAAACCATAAATAAAGACTTCATAATAATTTTTTATTACCACTAATCTTGTTTATTACCACAAAAAAAACATATGTTTCAACTTAGTGCCTTGTTTTCAAAAGTGGCTATGTTTCACGCTTTAAAGGTAAAGTAGAAGCCAGTATTAATAAACGATGTGTCAAAAATTATTTCACGGAGGGTTCCGTAAACAGATACAGAGTGATCTTATAAGGGTTCCATTTTTCTTTTTGAGGTTTGGAACTCTAAAAATGAAATTTTTAGAATTCTAAAAAAAACGATTATTTTTAATTTGTTATTAACAATATTAAACTTATAAGTTTGTATTTCTCAAAGACATTGGAAAACAAAGTTATTGCTGCGGTAGGTACCGAAAATATCGCATATTTAAAAAAACTACACACCATATCTTTTCCAAATCAATTTTTCTTGGAAGTTTATTTTAAGTTCTGTTACCCTAATTTTTTCAAAATTTTACACGTGTTTACTTAGATGGTGTGACACACATTTTAAGATTTTTGAAGCGCATATCTCCCTAACGACTGACTTAAATAAAAAAGTCATTATAGAACCCAATATCATTTTAAAACCTATATAATAATATTGGCGGATATTAAGTTCTTGAGTTTCTGTAGGTGTTTGGATCCATAATACCATATTTAGGCATTGAAAATAATTTTTATTGACTACAATATGTACACTATTGGAACTTCCCACGAATTAAATAAACCTGTCAAGTACGAATAGAATCTCTCACTACGATAGTTCCTTTCACATTTAAGCACTTGTAAATGTTTAAATGTAGGTAGTATTCCTATTAAACTACTTAGTATTAATTTTTTACAACTTAAACATATGCATGCATTCGATCCCTTTCAGAGACGTAAAAAACATAGAGCTTATTTGAAAAATTATAAAACTTAGGATAATCACTATCGATTTCCTGCGTCTTGAGCATTGACTTCTAAAAACTCTATTTTTTTACAATTTCAGGTTCAGTAGCTACGTAGTCATTTTTTCATTTTTTTACACATTTTCAGTATTACTCTGAAATTCTACTATAAATATCTTCGAAGCCCTAACTGTAGGGCTTTTCTTACAACTCTATATACGGAATTAAAAAAAATCAAGTAATTAATTTCACACTAGGTTCTAAGATGTAAGTATGTCTATTAAAGTGCTGTCGAAATCCAAGTTCCTACGTCAAGCTATTTCTGAGAAATACAGCTGTGACAGACATACAGCCACGTGAGTGATATTACAAGGATTCTGTTTTTCTTTTTAAGATTTGGAACTCTAAAAATAACGCTACTGTAACCAAATATAATTTCTTAACCAGACTCTAGCAGCATTTAGCACTTTCCCTATAGAAGTAGCTAAACAAAACGGAAAAACGAAAATCAAAGTCAATTACAACCGTGACGCTTGATTAGAAAATAAAATTAAAAACCATTGAAAAAACTATGGTCTATGGAAAACACGTATAAAAAATAAAAATGTTTAATACTAATTGCTGTCCATGTAAAGTCAATTTTCCATATGTACTTATTCAAAAAACCTAACCAGCCAACAGTACAAATCAACGCGATGGAAAAGTCAATTAAATATTATAAATCCCTTCTAAAATCAAAAGTGTGCAGACAATTTTTTTATTGTTTATTACATAAACAATTGTAAAAGACAAAAAAGAGAGATACAAATAGCTGGGAACAAAGAGAAGGTGCAAGAAAATCAGTACAAAACGGAGAATCAGAACAGATGCCTAGCGCTAAAAACCTGTCAAGCGTGAGTAAAACTAGCACTAGGAGTGTCCCTACAAATTTACGCACATATACATGGGTGTCCGAAAACAGATATCGGAAAAAGAAAAACGCTATTCGTTGCCTACAAAGCAATCAATTGTTGTTAAAGCAAAATATGCGAGTTAATAATATGTATTACTTTACCAAATGTTAAGTTTGTAAGTAGCATGACTTCCGAGAAAATCGACTGTGAATGTAAAAAAACGTAAATATTTAAAAACGTAAAAACGTAAAACGTATAAACGTAAATTTACACGTAAAATTAAAAATCATTGATTTTATGTTTTTTCCTTTACTTATGCCTCGCATTATGCGGACTTTCAAAATTTTAGGTCGACTGGAATACTTAGGGTTTTTATGGCGGTATAAATAACAAAAACTACGTTTGCCTCGAACCAAAAAACCGAAATTTTTACAGTAATATGAAGCTGTAAGCCTGAGTATACTATATTAATCTCAACTTGATGTCTTAAATCCTTTCTGAGAAAAAGAGCTTTGACATATAGACGGCCAGACGAACGGACGCACAACAACGTAAACCTAAAAGTGATGTGTTTTTTTGTTTTAAAGAACGTAACCCTAAAACAGGAAGCTTTTATAGAAAGTTGTTTACAAAAATGAAACTATTTGACAAATCGTTATGAAAACCGTCTCTATTCTGATAGATAACCAATCGATAAAACAGAATCACCAAAATTTTTACCTATATAATGTCGGCATGCGTATCCGCGTACAGACCAACGGACGGAGATGCATAATAGTTGTCAAAGGCAAATTTGTATCGTAATAAATATTTCAAAGATTTAAAAATTGATATCACGTTTTAGAAGAATTAATTACTTGTAAATTAATTAAAATTTAATTACTTGTAAAATTACCCGAGTTATATTAACTTTTATCATCAAAAACCGGCGCGCTAGTCAATAATAAAGTATAAGCTTGCGGGTTGTTGTTCTACATGGATATTTTATAAACCTCAGTACACAGAATAAAAATAATTTCAAATTGTTATTTTAAAGATACAAAAAAAACTCATTGTATTTGTGTATAACAACATTACAATTTTTATTGAAACTTGGATCCATCATCATCTGAACCCATCATCTTATGTTAGACCGATTTTTTTTTTCTATTAAACCGGCTGTACATATATCCCCTCTTTACTTTCGCTACGATAGAGATATTTGTTTTACCAGCCGAAAATGCTGAAGAGAACCCGGTACTTAGTACTGAAACCACGGAATAAGATAAAGAATGTCTCATTGCAGCACTGGAACTGCCAAGGATTCAAACTGAGATTAGAAACAGGAAAATGCTCTGGACAATTATATTCACTCGACAACAATGGCAAGATGTTGAACAACATGGCTGTCAACTGACAACACGGTTCCAACAACGGTCGAACTACAACTACAATTCGTTAATCGCTTACCTTTTTACAAAACAATCTTTACTGTTAATTTGATTAGGGCGTGTTTAACGATTTAGCTCTTCACTGCGTGCTTCAGTTGAATATCGAAATGAGAATCAAATGTTTCAAACATAAATTATGTAAACAAAAATCATGTAAACAAAAAAAATCTTTTTTGTTTTTAATGAAATCAAAACGGTTTGGAAGGAATGTCAGAATTTATGGAAAGACGACTAAGTGATTATTTAACTATAAATTATTTGAAATTTATGCTATCGGAAGAGAAAATGTCTGCCTTCAACTGAATGAGCTAGCAAATCCCATATCTATTGATTCTATTTACATTATTGTTTACCCTGAAACTACATTATCCAAGTTAAATGACCAATGAAATTTTGAAGTTCCAATATTGGCAGTCAAATCTAGAAACCATTCCACAGATTGAAGTTATGAAGATGTGAAATATATAAAGATTTAAAAATATGTCTTGAAACATATATTAGTTGGCTATAATTCAGCATTTCAATTGACGTAAATACTTTTTTTTTCAACAGTCGATAAGTGCTTATACCATTATACGTTAACATATCAAATAAAGAAAATGATGACATAGATACTTTGAAATCATTGACAGAAAATTTCCACTAAAATAAAATTATAAAAAAAAACATTAATAATAGAATTAAAAACAATTAGCCAAAACAAAAAAAAATTATATGAGCATCCAATGGCATAAAAACATTTATTACAAACAATATTTAATAATTAGCCATTTAAATTCGAGACTTTTCTTTAGTTTTGGTTGTGAGGTGTAATTTTTCAAAGATCACTTTTATAAAGTTACTAACTGTGCTACGACTTTGATCGCGTGAAATTCGGTATAAAAAATTACTAGAATATCTCCTCTCTCTCTCTCCTCTCATATGTTGCTCTTGGGTATAAACGATTAACGTACCAAAATTCATCAAAATCCATCCAGTAGATTTCGCCTGATTGACGAACAAATTAACATACAGACAGACGTACAAAAATTCTAAAACCAGAACGGCAAATTCACAAAAATATTCCATTTTGTAACAGATTGTCGTGTTATATTTGTCAAACTTACGACAACGTATATGTATATATATATATATATATATATATATATATATACATATATATATGTATATATATACATATATATATATATATATATATATATATATAGCTTGTGGAGCTGACAATGAAATATATGGCTATTCATATCCAGTATGCTTACATTATATAATGTTGCTATAATGGCTTTAAAACTTTAACCCGGAAAGTTATCTCCACGCCCTTTGACTGCCTTTAATTAAATCGTTATTGTTCGTTATCCACAAGTTCTTAAAACGTATATATACTAGAGAAGAAAGGATGGCAGTGTCACCGGATATATAAGCTGGATAACCGGATATCCAGCGGACGGATATTCGGCCGAAGATTGCCACATAGAGTATCGTAACGTGTAGATCAGAGCGAACCTGCGGAGATGAGGCATGGAAGGTCGGGTGTACCCTCAACTTTAATCCTTAAACTCTTAAATGGTCAACGTTTCGTATCAGTAGCAAAAGCCGTTTTGTGTTAAACCCTAAAAGCAAACAAAACCTTGCTCTTCTCATAAAATTAGCAAAAACCCTTCAACGATCAGAAAAAACAAATTCAACAACAGTCATACAATACAAATCCAACAACGTGTCTTATACCACAATTTCGAATGCGCGTATTTTAGACATAAGCCGCTTTGCGCTAAACCCTAAAAGCAAACAAAACCATGCTCTTCTCACAAAATCGGTAAAATCCATCAACGAGCAGAAAAAACAAATTCAACAACGCTCATACAATACAAATCCAACAACATGTCTTATACCATAATTTTGACAAATTAAGAATGCCATTAAAATAGGCATATTTTAAAAAATTAACATTTGACATTTTTAATTTTTGTCATAATTAACAATGAAATTAGTTACGATTAGTAATTTATAAATAATTTTGAAATTATTGAATAATTATGTTTATAACACTTTGGGTTTGGTAGCGACATCTGTTCCTGACTGTTATGTATAAAGACGAAATCATAGTTTATTTCGCTTGCCTAGACGCGCACTAACATTCTGTAAAGTTCACCCGTTATTCGCGCTGATCATTGAGATTGATCAAAACAAGAGGCGCCAAACCTTGCTATTTTTTCTGCCTCATTGACCGCTTTAGGAATGAGATTATGGAGTTAATTGATAAATCACGATTGATAATTAGTTTTATATTGAATTTGAATGAATGTGTATTTTTTTCCGTTTTTTTAATTACTGTTTGTACACACGTTCACTCTTTTTCCACGTTACTCTTTGGAACAACCTGTAAATTAGAAATGAGATTTGTTAATAAATAATTAAATATTCAATATCCTGTTTTAATAGATAAGAATAAAGATGTTTCAAAGTGTAAGGATTTTAATTAACATGTAAACGCATATCATTTGTGGACATATATATAAAAAATAACATACATCTTAAAAACATACATCTTAAAAACATACATCTTAAAAACATACATCTTAAAAAAATCCTTATTCATTTAATAATCCTTGTTCAATTAATGTTAGATCACATTAAACAATTAAATTTTAGATACCATAATTATCGTAACTATTAATATGTAATAAACTGAAGGAAATTTCGTGCCATTTTCAAAAATCTGCTTGCACCTGTGACTGACGTATTTGAAATCCAGGAACATTTTAAAAATTCGAAACTAAAAATAATTTGACTGAAATTTAACCCAAAACTTTCATATATTTTTCACATTTTTATACATTTTTCATTTTCCGAAAGCTATACCTCCGTTTTACGCTAAACTTCAGTATAATTTTTAACACGAATCCAAAAACGTACTAATTGATATCTCTAGGCGATACACATAAACAAATACAAAATACATTAACTTACTAAAATTTAACCGAACATATGTTTAAAAATAACAAATGAAATTATGTTAGTATGCCAATGTGATTGATTACTTCTAGTTTTTCAAACTATGATATACTTACGAATCCAAAATCGTACTAATTGATGTCCCTAGGCGATGCACATAAACAAATACAAAATACATTAACTTACTAAGATTTAACCGAACATATGTTTAAAAAAAACAAATTGTATTATGTTAGTATGCTAATTGGTTACTTTTAGTTTTTCATACTATTATAATTTTTTTTTCATTATATGCTTATATGTGTTTTAGTAATGGGAACCCACGCCACCTCCAAATATTTCATATTAGTGTATCTGAAAAGACTCTATTTGTACTAGGTGACATTTGTAAAAGGTCAAGACAAAACACTTTAATTGAAGTTTAACCTCGAATGCAGTACCACTCTCATAAATACCAAATATACCTTTAATAATAGCCGGTTCAATACAATTCATTGCATCGATGCGTTATTTTGCAGTTCATTGTATATGAATATATTTGTTACTCGTAGTATCTGCAGAAGTAAAATAGCATTGCTGCTTTAGAGGTTGGTGTTTTTTATCTAATCAGCATTATATATATATATATATATATATATATATATATATATATATATATATATATATATATATATGTATATATATATATATGTATATATATATATATATATATATATATATATATATATATATATGTATATATCATCATCATCATCATCATATATATTAATACGCTAAGGTTAAGATGTTACTCTCTCTTTTTAGAAAAAACCTCACAACTAATCCACATAAATTATATATCATTTTATAGATAATTGCTTGCCCTACCGACATCCACAACTAAAAATTTTATTATTGCTATTGTTTTTGCAAATTAATTAATTATTAAAATTATATACACAAAACGATCGGTAAAATTTTTGTTTAATTTCAAATCCACTCACGTATAAATAAAGTGGCGCTTTAGCTCAATGCTTTTGATACTTGCGCCTCTGTATGTCAATTTTAGTAAAATATTTGTTTGATCTGTCATCTGAGCTTCATAATGGAATAAAAACGTAATAAGCAGTGTGCAAAATTAGAAATGAATTGAATACCTGCAATCAATTTTGATTTATTAAATTGAGTTGAATAATTTATAATGCGAAGACTTCGCACGGGTCACGCTAGTATATATATATATATATATATATATATATATATATATATATATATATATATATATATATATTATAATTAAATTTATACTAAATATGGGCAAGCAAACATTTTGAGAGTAATCAAGTCCTACAGAATCAGATGGTTGGGACACGTTTTTCGACGGGAAGATCTGACCCAGTTAAAAAACTGCTTTTCGCGAAGATTGAAGGTACGAGGCGAAGAGAAAGACTTGTAGGTACAAGGTGGTTGGACAGTGTAGAGAAATACTTAAAAATTTTGGGAGTCAACAGATTGGGAAAGCCAATAAATAAATAATATAACTGTACTTTAGCAAAACTGAGCTTCTCACCGTTTCCTTTTATATAATTGAAAGAAAACTTTGATTAAATTTTATTTTAAATGGTTACAAAGGCCGCTCAAGTTTTATATTATGAAAAACTCGGCGTAACCAATGTTTGTGCTATGAATAATGTCATAGTTTTTCCAGCTCAAATCATATTTTTGTTACTAAACACTTATTTTGTAAAAAAGTATACAAATTCTCAATATCTCATAATCAGCAGAAAATATATAAAAAAAAAAGACTTATGCACATAAGCTGACGGATGAAGTGAACTAAGTCGCGATTATTATAAATTAATTAAGCGTTTATCTTCTTAAAGAATAATAATAAATCTGACACAGCAATCTGTTTATTCAATAATTTGATACACCACTTTTTAGCATTTTTGCATTATACCGTACACAAAACTCATTCTCGACCGCCATGATTTAGCGCTCGGCCGATTCCGCCGCCGATCGGTTACGTTCGGCATTTGTTTTCTCAAGTGTTACACAGTTTAAACATGACTAAATGACTCCGACGTCGCTAAAAAGTTTCATTTCAAAATTAAAGAGGAAAAATAAGTTAAATCAATACGTGGGCAGACATTTAATATTTGACATTCGATATGTAAACAATAAAAGGTTTTTTAAATCAATTCTTTTTTTACAAAATTAATCGTAAGCCGCCTTTGTAACTGACAAATACAATGACGTTATGAGCATTCCTTGATTTAAAAAAAAACAATGAAAAATTACGTATGATTTAATATATATATATATATATATATATATATATATATATATATATATATATATATATATATATCCGTTAGAGTGCCGACGAGCGCCATCGCTCTCATGCGCGTACTGACCAAATTTCCCACGAGCGCGATGGCGTTCGCGAAATCAGTTGCTGTTTAGCGCGCGGTAGGGGAGGTCGCTCGCACGCATCGCAAATTTTTTATATTTCTACGTGTTACATAAAGTTCAAATTATAATATTATTAGTAATTACAATATAAAAAGGATCCAGAAAAAGAAAATGTTTAACCCATAATGTCGAAATACGAAAATAATTCGAGTGAAAATGATCGTTTTTCAAGTTGTGAAGAAAGTGATAGTGGGAGTGACATTGTGCTGCGCTCACAATTTGGCGTAATGCTAATTTTGAGTGATAGCGATAATAGTGACGATAACAATTATTTTGCTGATACAGAGGATGTACCAGACTGCGAAAATACGATATGACCTTGATTTCAGTTTTTGTTATAATTTTTATTCACAATATATATTTCCATACTTTTCTTTGTATTTTATTATCCTCGTACAAGTTTTTATTAAGAAAACACCGAAAAAATTATTAAAATTGCATAATTTTTGGAAGAGATACAGTTTTTTTCGAGATGAGGGTAAATGACATCAAAAATAAAAGATGTTTTCGGCATTTTTAAGTATATATGAGTAAAAAACCATGGCACTAAAACGGTTAAATATATATAACATACAAGAAACATAACACAATTGACAAAACGTAATTTAAAACGATTTGATAAGATCGTAAGTGAATAACCACTTCTATGACACGTCAAGTGACCTAGACTCTCGTGACACGAACGCATACCAAATATTAGATACCTGTCATCTTTCATTGAGCGCCGCACGACCTTGCTTGAGGCCATGTCACCTCCATGTACATAAGTAATTATTACCAAATTTCGTTCTCGACTACGAATTTCTTTTACATGGTTAAATTATTCGAACTCAATACTACAAAATAAAATAACCGACCAAGAGCATGCCCTAACACAGCCTAATTTTTAAGCCCCTGATAAAATTAGGCTGTGTTAGATATATAAGTATTAAAATTTGTCACTATGTACAGTTTTAAATATATAATAACACAGTTCTGTTTAGCAAGTAAGTTAAGATATTTATTCCACTTATTTGTAAAAAAAAGTTACTGATATCTTAAAAAATTAATTATGTAAATACTACACCAAATTACCGAGTATACTAGGTGTGTAATTTGTAAAGATCTGACTATTTGCAATACCAATATAACGCTGAACTAAAACCAAACTAAAAAGTAAACAAATCATATATAAACAATGTAATAGCAAATAGTAGATAATAACATTTGGAACTCGGAGATTTTTAAAAGAAAGTGACTATGTACCTACGGATGTCCCGTGTAGAATTAAATTTAGTCGGTACCATTATTTGCTGACGTGAATGGGCTATACGGCACTATGAAAACTCTTTAAGTTGACAATAATTTCTCATTATATGAAAGGATTTGTTTCAAAAAATCGGCAAGTGTAAATGCGACATATAATATATATATATATATATATATATATATATGTCGCATTTACACTTGCCGATATAATATATACATAATATATATAATATATAATCGGCAAGTGTAAATGCGACATATAGAATATACACATATTACAATTTTCTTTTTTGATGTGATATTTTGAAAATTAAAAGCCGAAGAAAGCCTTGATAACGACTTTGAAAGGAAATATCTTGAAACCTAAGCACTAAAATCACTTATACTTCATTCCATTCCAAAAGAGAATGTTGGTAAACAAAGCAAAATGACAGTTCACGTTTTGTAAACCTTTTCCTTGTGTTCACGTTAATAATATAATATGGATTTATTGGTGATTAAAGTATAATTTTTTATACACATTTACATTATATAATATGCCAATATGAGTATAAATAATGCAAAATATTTTAAGATTTTTCAAATGTTATTTTTTTTTTAAATAAATATATCTAACATTAAAAATAATCATGGAAAATATACAGTCAGAGTAAAAACTTAATTGTTATAACAAATACTATGTGTACAGCGAGTGTTCTACATTGAAAAATTAACACTTATTTATAACACTTATTTGGAAATACCATGTCACAGTATTGTTTTCACTGTCCATACGACAAATAAACTGCATATGTATATTTGTTATATACCATTAATTTTCTGTCCTATTTATGTCTTCTGCCGCGCTTAAGCGGCATGCTAGAAAGATAGTCGATATTGAACTATCGTTGTCAAATTGAAACTGATTGATTGCAGATGTTTCAACGGTATGAAATCAATGAAATGTAAGAAATCGCACATATGGATATGTACTTCCTACGTATAGGAATATCGACTATTTTCCTAAAATGTTTGATACCTCTGAATTTTGTGTGATTGACAATTAGGGTTATCCATTTTTCTCCGCTAAATTTTAAAATTTATATTAGTAAGATAACAGTGTAATATTTATATTTACAAATTGTTCGGCGTGACAGTTTATTAATATAGTAATTATTGTACATGATTTAATAATAACATGGGTGAAGTACAATGAGTTTTGTAAATATTCGTCCACTGATCGAATATATATTTGTGCCAACCCTATTTTAACTGTCAAATTGGTTTGCTTACAAACGTTCTCTTTTTGAAAAAAAAATGGAATATAGTCCCAAAAGAAACTTCGTTGGTTTTTAAACGACTTTAAAAACGAAGGATATTAATTTGACTCACATGTACGTAATATTATTTGAACTACAGAATATTCATATATATTAGTTCTACTAGGCCTTCTAAGCAAATATACCAATTTTGTAAGTATATATAGTATATTTGCCCACGTATTCCTCAGAAACTAATAATCGAAAAAAAAAATTTATTCACTTTAGTATCCTTCAATTAAGGTACAGTAAAACTGTCACCTCTCAATAAACCAGACCAAAACCAAATAAATACATGTAATTTGGGACCGACTCTGATTCCTCTACGGATTTTAAAATCGGTGATTACAAATTTGAAAGGGTTAATTCCTTCATCTGCCATGGATCACCGGCAACGATTTGGCTCCATAACTAAAGAGACCAACAACTGTAGACAACAGATGCTTTCATGGACTAAGAAAATTTCTGAAATCCAATGGTGACAGAAGAGACACTAAACTACTTATATATAAAAGCTTAATCAGATCAGTACTTACATATACATCTGACACGTGGACATTGTCCCAAACTGGTGAAAAAACCCTTGCTATTTTCGAACAAAAATCCTCAGATCCATCTTTGGTGGCTTCTTCGACAATGGGTTTTGGAGAACTAATGCTGATCTTTATCGCTTATTTAAAGAACCAGATATAATACAATTTATAAAAAATCAACGCAAGAAGTGGGCCAGACATGTAATTAGAATGAAGGAAGATAGAACGACAAAACGAATTTTTCTAGCCAAACCAACTCAAGAGGAAAAGGAAGTCCCAAATTAAGATGGGCGGACTGCCTACAAAGTGTTTTCGACGCTCTCAACTTAACAAACTGGAAAATCGGGGCGCCAGTCCTGGAGGGCTTGGAGCAGTCTGTTTGAGAATGCCAGGGTCCACCGGGGACTATCGAGCTACTGATGATGATGATGAAAACTTTCATCAAAATCGTTACAGCAGTTTGTAAGATATAAACTGTTAAGTATGTTACCAGACGTTACTTGATATGCGCATTGTTAATTTATGGCGCAATACTCACGATTCTTGGTAAAAATGACACATCTAGGGATATAAATATGATGGTGTAATAGTAATTACGGTATTAATTAGGTTATTTATTTATAAACTTTTATGTATAGTACATATGGCGGACTTGTTGCTACATGAGCAATCTCTTCCAGTCAACCATAACAATTTGTATTGAAATTTAGTAGGTAGACTGTAAGAGATTTTACAATGAAAATTCTTTACAAAAAAGTATAAATAAAAAAACTTCAAACATACAAAAGTATAAGTAAAAAAATAATATTGACATGATTTGGGATGGGAAAGACAGGGAAAGGACAAGGACACAAAGGAAAAGGTTTCAGGAGAGACAGGAATTTTTCACTCAATTTTTGAAAATATTTAGAGACTAGACCACGTAAAATAACGAAATAAACAATAAATAAAAATACGATTGACTAAAAAAAGAAATAACAAGTATTATAATATACACAAAATCAATCCAAAATCCGAATCAAAAGTACTAACCTAAGTACGCACATTAAAATTTGTTATTGAGATCGATGCTAACTAAGTCGTGTGAAACTTAAATACACACCAAAAAAAAAAAGAAACTTGTCTTGGCTATTTTTATTTATTATTTACTTGTTTTTTTATTTCTTTATTTTAAGTATTATTATTATATATTGATACATTATTATATTGAAATCGGTTTAATTTTTAAAAATTTGTTTTTATTAAAAGACCTTATTATTAATATGGAATATCGTTGGATAATACCGCGTTTTATGAGTTTTTTATTTTTTTTATTTTTTTTCTTCTATGCCATAGATGAGTGTAACAGAGAAACATTTTTTGATTTTGCTTCGTATTTAATTTTGCATCATTACCTTACATCTAACTTTACCTCATTAATGTACAAAACAATCCTTCAAAAATCTTAATGGGTTTACACCTATTAAATTATAGAATAATCGGTCTACATACAGACGGACAGACGGACAGACATGACGAAACTATTAAGGTTGAGGCGGAACCTTATAAGATCAAGCGGAACCTTTAATATCACTCACATGTCCGTCCGTGCTCAGCCTGTCACATCCGTTTTCTCAGAAATACTTGAAACTTAAAATTTGTTTTTATGTAACCCCGCGCATACTTAACTAGCATAACCTCAAAAGTACACACTCAAAAATGTTTTATGTAAAATTTTAGATTGTGCAAATTAGGTACAAGATTTTTTTTTATTATTAAAATTAAATGAAACTACGTGACATAGTATTATTTCTACTTTCTTTAAGTTCTTTACCACAACCTAGGTTTCATTATGGGTGAGCTATTAGCAAAGATCTTTGCTCATAGCCCACCTGAAAATGTTGCAATACAACGAAACTTAGTTCGTGGTAAGGAACTAAAAAAAAGTAGAAATAATACTACATCACGTAATTTTATTTAATTGTGATTAATGAATTTCTACAAAATTAATGCCAAATATATTCAATAATTCATGTGTCATTTTATCCCAAGTCCCGTTTAAAGATGGTATTTGTTTAGATTTCGTAAATTAGGTAGTTATTATAAATTTCGTTAAAAAAATAAAAATTTATTGAAACTGATCTTTTTTGATATATTATAAATATTAAAAATATTATAAACATTTATAAAAATACAAATAATTAAGAAAATAATAACTAGGTACGTACCCAAAAAGATAAATTTAATATATGTCGATTCGGTATGGTCAAGTAAAGGAAGCAAGATGGAATTGAAGGACAGTGGGAGGTTAAGAGGTTAATGATTATGAGGAGTAGGATTTTTGTGTAAAGTAAAGGTGTATTTAAAAAACAAACAGATAGAATTATAACGCTTCCATACGTAGTTTTTTTGTTTATTTGATTGAAATTAATAAATAAAAAAACGTCTTCGGATAAAAACGTTCAAATTACTTTTTCTTTTTATTTCAAGTATCTCCGATTATCCCATGAGTAGGATACCCTACCTACTTATAAGTGTATATATACACATGTAACTAGGTAATCGTAATAATGTGGATAATCAAAGTATATAAGCATAATTTACATCAGTTAAGACCTCTAAGCAGTATACTTTAATCACAAGCCAAGTGACCTAACGTTATGCGCCTTAATCATTTCCTTTAATTGCAATGTAATTACAAATTTAAAATAGATCGGCGAAAATGAAATAAAAAAGAAAGCCTTATAGAAATAAAACTCTTTTTTTTTCATGTGTAACCATTTCCTAAACTATTTATACATAAAAATTAATTGAAAGAACGAATATCAATATTTTTTGTGCCATCAAATAAATGAATGGCTTTTTCTCTCTACGTGTTTTTTTCGGTTTTACGTGTTTTTTTTGACGAGCCTGCGAGTTTCATGAATCACTGTATCTTATCTGTATGTGGATGATATAACGAGGTCCAATATACACAATGTTTCATCGTACCTATTCAAAGAGTTCCGTAGAAATAGCATTTATAAACTATTGTTAAAAATCACCTAAATTTTTATAAAAGAATACAAGGTTCCTCATTTGCTCTATTTAATAGAAATAATATTTAAAAACTATTGTGAAAAGTTACCTAAATGCTTATAATAAAATACAAGATTCCTCATTTGCTCTATTTAATAGAAATAGTATTTAAAAACTATTGTGAAAAGTTACCTAAATGCTTATAAAAAAATACAAGATTCCTCATTTGCTCTATTTAATAGAAATAGTATTTAAAAACTATTGTGAAAAGTTACCTAAATGCTTATAAAAAAATACAAGATTCCTCATTTGCTCTATTTAATAGAAATAGTATTTAAAAACTATTGTGAAAAGTTACCTAAATGCTTATAATAAAATACAAGATTCCTCATTTGCTCTTTTTAATAGAAATAGTATTTAAAAACTATTGTGAAAAGTTACCTAAACGCTTATAAAAAAATACAAGATTCCTCATTTGCTCTATTTAATAGAAATAGTATTTAAAAACTATTGTGAAAAGTTACCTAAATGCTTATAAAAAAATACAAGATTCCTCATTTGCTCTATTTAGTAGAAATATCATTTAATTTTTATTCGCAACTAAATGAAACTACGTGATGTAGTTATTATATCTACTTCATTTAAAATCTTAACCACGACCTAGGTTTCGTTGTGTTACAACATATTCAGGTGGTCAATTTGTAAAGAATTCTTACTACATCACGGTCATAGTTTTATTTAGTTGTGAATAAAAATTAAGTGATAATGAATTTCTACAAAATTAACGCCAGATATATTCAATATTAGAAATAGCATTTACAAACTATTGTAAAAAGTTATCTAAATTAAAAAAAACGTTTCCTCATTTGCTCTATTTAAGAGTGCTTAAGAGTGAGTACTTTTTTATTCTTATAACCATTAACCCCAACGCTAAATGAGTTTTTGCTAATCTCCATTATTAATTTTGATTATTTATCCCATAACGCGTCTAAAATTTCCACGATGTTATTTTCATTAATACCATGTTCGTAACGTTCATTGTGAACCACTGATCATCCATTTGGTTTAAAAATAATTATATCTAATAGAAAAATAATATAAATTACCTGTACCCTTATGTTTAAAAACAGTGGTCAAATGCAAGAAGAGGTTTCAAAACCAGATGTCCTTGTCAATAAAGTGATGTCATTAAAAGAGTCTATAAATAACTGGCTTATTAAAATAAATATGTAAAACTGAAATAAATTTTCAATTTTCCAATCTCAGCAATATTTTAGTCGTTATTTCGTTTTAAGCGACTAAATTATTTAACAAAAAATTTGTAAATTTGTTATACGGCTGCCAACAACTTTCTTCCAAACATGAGGCCATTTTACATATGCAGGATTCTTTTTATATTTTTTTGGTTATTTCTGGAGATAAGGTTAATTGGAGATATCATAGACGTGTTTCGCATTTTTTTATATTTTTTTCAATGGCGCTTTTAACAGCCTATAACTGACTTTAGAAATGAAAATTGTTGTATTTTTATTTCTAAAATATTTCAGGGCTGTCACATGCCACATCTATTTTAAAGCTTCAACGTTAAACTGTTCTTATGCTAAAATGGTGTGACAGTCAATAGGGTAGATGGACAGACATCGAAGTAACTAATAATATCCTTTCTTATAGAGGTCAGTACGGGATACAGAAAATAATAAAAAAAAATGTTATTCAAATATTTAGGGCTTCTAAGTTCCATTTTTATATTAGAAAATTGTAACAGTCAATAGAACAGACGGACAGATATCAGAGTAGCCAGTAATATCCGTTTTTTTATAGAGATCAGTACGGGACATTGAAAATAATAAAGAAATACTTTCATCAAAGTATCATAACATGCAAATATACTACCTATAAATATTCCCATAATATTCGTTCTAAACATGATTTGAGTAACAAAGCTCTACCTTTGAGAAAGCAGTTTCATCCTAGGTAGGATACTAGGTCCTATTTGTAACTCGTTACTAACGATTATTCAAGCCGAAGTACTGCTTAACTCTATTATCGTGAACGACAACGAATCTGAAATGATTTTCCTAAAGGCCTATTCAAATACAAGCGGTATCCGCTACCGGTGCTGGTAGCGATATTCCAATGGCTATCCGAATAACGCGGTGCACAAATCACAGCGGTATTCGCTACCGGAGCCGATAGCGATCCCCGTACAGGCTCACTGCGCATGAAGAAGACCAAATTTCGCCGAATACACGGTAAGTATCGCGTACCTCTCTGGTGACCTCTATGCAACCGCAACCGTGCGGTTGCATGCCAGCTGCGGAAATTCCATACAAAATACTCGGCGGGATACCGCTTGGATAGTATCGCTACCAGCACTGGTAGCGGATACCGCTTGCATTTGAATAGACCTTAATAGATTCACAACTTTAAAATTACAATTTAATCCTCAATGCACAGATGTTTCTTTTCATTTCTGTTTTATTTTTTTGTAGCTTAATTATAGGTTGATTTTTCTTAGTGATATTTTTTTAAAATCTTGCGTAATCCATCGTTTGTATAATTAGTTACTTGTATATGTTATTATAAAATGATTAAATAAACATTTTCTTACCTTATTTTTCAGTTAAACCAAATTCCATCTTCATATTCCGAGGTCAATGCTATAAACGAATCGCCGACATCAGTACCGTGGGCCCTTGTCGTCTTGCTTCTTGCAAAGGCTTATCATCACAACTTAAACCACCAAGACGATATCATTCATGAGAAAATAAAGTTTCTATCAAAGCTAACGGAAATCGTAAGAATTGGCCACAGTCTGCATGACAAAATATTTAATTTGATCGATGAGAATTTACGTGATTCATTCGAAGTGTCCAACAAAGTAAGTCTTTTGATGGGTGACTATTTTTTATCGAAGACACTTCACATTCTTTTTGAAAAAATACAATGCACTGAAGTCTCAGTAGCCATCCTCAGCGCGATTCGTGATCTTAGCGAAAGCAAATTCGTTGGTACTAGAGATGCACAAAACGTCCCATTCCCTTATCCGCCAAATCCAATTCTTCATAATGATGTGAAAAACTTAAATTCATCAACAACGATTGATTATGATGCGGCTGAAAACGAATGGACCAGGAGAAGCATTCTGAATGGAGCAAGCCTTCTGGGCAGAAGTTGCGAGAGTGTAATGATGCTCTTAAACCAATCGAAAACATTACAAATGAAGTCTTATCAATTCGGCATTCATTCGGGTTTAGCTTGGCAAGCGGCTTCGGAAATAGCCTCCTTTTCTTCGCCTTCTTCTGAAACTTACTCATTAGTAGGAGCCCCAGTTCTGCTAGCACTCAGAGAAGAACCAAATCTATATGATTATATCTTTCCTGGAAAACGAGGTTCCAACTCCATAGACTATGAAGGATTAAGATCGGACATAAACAAGACGAACGCAGTAGCGCGAACGCGACGTATGTGTCTAAATCACGTAGCACAAGCCAAAGCAATCCTTGATGAATATATTGGAAATAACGTGGCTAGTAGAACACTTAATAGTATGTTGTCAATATCTCTTTTATTGAACAAGTGATTTAAAGTGCAATTATGAAATCAAGACTTAAGGATAAGTAAAGTGTATTTGCTTATTATAAAAATAATCGATAAAAGAAAACACACTCTTTTGTTTGACACCTTGAATGGCTATATAGAAGTCATTTCCTTTGTGCTCAATATCATAGTGCTACTCGTAAGCGGGCTATTATGGGTTCTTATCGATCTATCGATGTTACTGAGTTGGACAGACTTTTTATTTGGAATCAACGCTCTAAATGCACTTTTCGTATTTTTTTTCTGAAGTTGTATTTAACATTTAAAGATTGTGGGATAATAACATCTCTTGCCACACTCATGAATAAAAGGCATAATTTTGGTCAGCTCTTTTACTGGATTGTGGCTTCATAAATTTCATTAATTAAAATAAAATTAAATGTTCCTAAAGAGAAAGAGATGGTATCAACTGAATATAATGGAATCGAGTCGGTTTTAAGAAATTGTTTCGTCCAGATTATTTGCTTGCATTATTTAATAAGAAAAAATTCAAATGCAATAATGACGTGTCAGCAGAATCGAGTGTGGTAGAGAAAATTAACTTGACCAAATTTATGGCTATTGTATATTTACGTATTTTAAGTACCAAAGTGAACGGTGAATACCGTTAAAAATATTCACCGTTCACTTTGGTACGTTTTCAATCTATGCAATGACAAGCAGATATACTTGCAAGTCAAATAAAAGGTAATCAATGAACAATGCTGCGAAAACTGGACAAATTTATGATAATAATATTAAGGCGTGTTAAAATCAAAATCGTAAACACGAAAAACCAAAATAATACGAGGTCTCCGTAAGCAATTCTAGCTTTAACCTACATTTTTATACAAATGAATTGTGTCATTATGCGGGCTTATTTAAATACCTTATTTATATTCCATATTTAAATAAATGTGATCATTAATCAAAGCAAATGTCAAAGTGACAGCTCGTTAATAACTATTATAATTTAGCTTATCTATGGTTTAAGTAAAAAATATTGTGCAAAAGAATCCATGTTCTAAGTTACTTCACTTTTTTTATTTAACCATATAAATTTTAATAAGAAACCGTAAAGACAATGAAAAATTAAATAAAATATAATTTAGTATTAAGAATCTAATATTTATTTCACATTCATGTAGATGTTAAGATATATTTTTACTTTTTTTGGGTTTTGTTTGGAATTAGAAACAATATTGTGCGCTTAATATAAATATTACATAGCTCAACTACAAAAAATTTCAACACAATCACTAAATTTAAAAAATATTGTATTTTATTAAATTAAAACAAAATTATATTCTAGTCATTGCAATGAACCTTGTCTCAAAAATTTAATGAAAATATTTTATGGTCCAATTAATTTCCATATTATACATCTTAAAAATTTGTCCAGGTATCTGAAACTCCTGGCTTTTCCTTCAGATTTACATGGCAAACTGTCTGCTGCGGCTTAGAGGTCCGCCTGTTCAAAAGTTCGGTTCGCTTTCTATTTTCTGTTGAAAGTGTGTAATTTTCTCATTTTTGATAAAAATTTAATAAAAGCAAAAATAGAAATTTCCATATCATCATATATATTAATACGCTAAGGTTAAGATGTTACTCTCCCTTTTTAGAAAAAACCTCACAACTAATCCACATAAATTATATATCATTTTATAGATAATTGCTGGCTCTACCTGCATCCACAACTAAAAAATGTATTATTGCTATTGTTTTTGGAAATTAATTAATTATTAAAATTATATACACAAAACAGCAATGCTGCCATCTAACGGCTCAACGTCAATATGATTGACGGTCGGTAAAATTTTTGTTTAATTTCAAATCCACTCACGTATAAATAAAGTGGCGCTTTAGCTCAATGCTTTTGACACTTGCGCCTCTATATGTCAATTTTAGTAAAATATTTGTTTGATCTGTCATCTGAGCTTCATAATGGAATAAATAATGCGAAGACTTCGCACGGGTCACGCTAGTTTTTATTAATAAGATCTGCGGTATTATGAAAATGTAATAGTTATATGCAATCTTTCATTAACACTGAATAGGTAAAGCATAGACAACTTCTATAAATTCCTGAGTGTAAAATAAAGTGATTATAATCAATAACATTTTATTGTGTTTTATCAAGTTCTCAAGACATCGGTGCCGGTCGGCACTTTAAAAGCAAGAAGACGCGAATACCGTAGTTTCCGAATGAACCCTTTGTTGATATTTCAGTATTAAGTATTATTTATAGAAGAAATATCAATTATATTAATAACTAAATGAAACTACGTGATGTAGTATTATTTCTACTTTCTTTAATTTCTTTACCACCATCTTGGTTTCGTTGTATTACAACATCTTCAGGTGGGCTAATAGCAAAGATTGCTCTTTTATTCTTTTATTCTTTTATCTTGATTGAATCTTTGCTAATATCCCACCTGAAGATGTTGTAATACAACGAAACCTAGGTCGTGGTAAAGAAATTAAAGAAAGTAGAAATAATACTACATCACGTAGTTTCATTTAATTGTGAATAATGAATCTCTACTAAATTAACGCCAAATATATTCAATATCAATTATATTACCAATTCAGTGTCGATCTTAAGTTTTTTTTTTATAACGAAATGTTTTTTTTATAACGCTTGTAATAACGAAAGATTAAAATGTGTTTGAGAAAATGTTAGAAACAAAAAATACATGTTTCACAATTAAATGAAACTACGTGATGTAGTATTATTTCTGCTTTCTTTAAGTTCTTTACCACGACCTAGGTTTAGTTGTATTGCAATATCTTCAGGTGGGCCATTAGCAAAGATTTTAATCAAAAGATTTCAATTTTAACCTTTGCTAACAGCCCACCTGAAAATGTAATACAACGAAACCTAGGTCGTGGTAAAGAACTTAAAGAAACTAGAAATAATACTACATCACGTAGTTTCATTTAATTGTGAATAATGTATTTCTACAATATTAACGCCAAATATATTCAAAATACATGTTTGTTGATTTCTCTGTTATTAAGGTTAAACGTCGTACGCCTTTAATAAAGACAAATAAAAAATATTTAAAATATTATCTTGCACTTTCGATAAAAATAAAAAAGAAATTAACCAATATCTGCCTGATATACCGGCGTACTTTTCCTTACAATTTATTTAGATGTTTTTGATTGAAAAGAATCCCAACAGTTTTCGAAATACTAGTCTTCAATGTCCGAAATTTATAGAAAAAAAAATTAAAATTTTGTGGTACAAAATATCCTCCGTACACTTCATGATTCATCATAACATCAAATTCTATACACTTCATGACATCAAATTCTATACACTTCATGATATCAAATTCTATACACTTCATGACATCAAATTCTATATCTCTCAGAAAAATAAAATTTTAAAAACTTATCATAAAACATTTTGTATAAAAATTATGCACCACTAATAAAATTCGCAGTTTTGACATGACGTTTTTTCTTCATAATTTTCCTTAGAGATATAATTGATCATATTATTCTGATTAAAAAAAAATTAAAAAATAAGTTATTATATTAATTTTTTTCTTCCTTCTAATTGTTCAAAATAATACACCAACTCACCTCTGTGAGAACACATCGTAAAAAATAATATACATTTTTATATTGAATCCTACACAGTATTACAATTTTATCTATACCTGATAATAGAATACATATTTAAAATGTTTAATATGACATAATTTTTTTTTTATTTTTTACAGAAAACGTAATTGTTACAAATAATCAGCACTAACAAGAGTAAATCGACCACTCTGAAAGTAATACAGGCTTTCAATTTTTCTATGACAACAATGCCAGAGCCCAAACTTTACTATGCTTTAATCTACTTGATTTTTTAATCTATCTTTCTAAGTATTTTGAATTGATACACTACATCACCGTATTTCTATGATTTAATATTTAACTTTCAACGACATTATAACAATAACCAGAAACGTACCCAAACTGGCTGCTAAATACAATGCCATCGGTAGTAAGCCGCAATCTGTTTAAAAAAAAAGAAACAATGAATTCATCACGACGTATGATTCCTCCGATTACAAAAATTTTAAATTCAAAACCGATTCCATATATAGATTCCCGTTTTGATTAATGGTACAAATCGTAAATCGACCTTCGAGTCCAAAACCTGTTCCATGACAGGCACTCATACTCTGTTTTGTTACAAATAACAGCTGAGGCCGCTGTGGAACATTCCGCTCGCGGGCGTTCTCTTGCTTAACTTCGACCATATGTAACACTCGTTCTGTTTCTTATTAAATATTAGTATTATGTTACCCAACCGGCGCACAATATTTTGACTTGAATTTACCTGTAAGTTAATGAAAGGTAACAGCGATACGCAATAACGAAATGTGAGTAATCGATTAACTAAATCGATGATAAAATCGAATCAACCGCAATGGATTAAAACAAATTGTTTCTCCGACTTGCTGCTTTACAAAATTCCAAAGATTTTCTAAATATTTCTGAAATTATTTTAAACGTATCGCAAATTTAATAGACAATAATTATGTTTATTTACAGGACAGGTACGGTTTAAACAAATAGCAACCATACAAAAGCATAATCAATAACATGCAAAAATCATTTCATAGTTATATACGCATATAATAAAAGGTATATAATGAAGTGTATATAGTAGAGTGCACATAATAAAATGCGCCTAATAAAATGCATATAATAAAATGTATATAATAAAGTGTATATACTAGAGTGCACATAATAAAATGCACATAATAAAATGCATATAATAAAATGTATATAATCAAATGCATATAATAAAATTGTAACGCGTCTCTGGCTGTGTTATCTGTACCAAACGGATTTTAATAATATTATGAAGTTTTATACCTTACAGACTTAATAAACACGGCTGGAATAAAATCATGAAGAAAACTCTGAAGAAAAGTACTCTACTATTACTTAAGTTATTGAGAGCGACATCTATTTCTTTTATAGGCAACCATCGTTAAGGTATAGTTGTATAATTCTCCGATAGATGGCGATATTTATAATACTTTTAAATATATTTATAATGGACATTATCATCGCTGTTCATTATATTCAAGGCACCCGGTGGGCACTCAAAAGACAGAGTTTGAAAATTTATAACACAGCTTTTACAGCACGAAGAGCCGACAAATTTGCTAGTTTTAACATACAACTTTAATATGCATTCTTTACAATATTATAATGGGACAACTTAAATCTACGTATGTATTTGTGCTTCAGGTACATATGCTAACGAATTTTTCTTTTCCGTAAGTAGTAAACTTTCAACATTAATAGGCTGTGTTAGTTGATCGAATACGATGGAAAATGTCCTGTCAGATAGAACAAAATTTTATAAATTATGGTTCCATAGGTATGTGACAGTATGTGAAAATCCATTAATAAAAAAACCTTGAAAATAAGAGTTCTTGATCTAAGAACGGACAAAAAAATTTTCACCAAAATTCATTTTGAGGAAATCTTTAATCTGAATGAGTTTACAAAAACTAGTGTAATTATATATTTTCTTGAGAAATTAACTTCGAAGAAAATGTAATAATATACTTTATTTTTGGATATAACTAATTAACCATGTCAATTTTAGTACATTTTCAATGTTGGGTTATTAAATGTTTCAAGTGAAGAGCAAATTCCTTTACAATACATATACCTCTTTTTACGATGCCAAACGATCCAAATGTTGCTAAATTTTCGCTTCATCTATTGGAATTCCCACAAATTACTACTATTCGCTAGTGATACCAACATCTCGAAATCTCCTGGTCTTGAATTTCCGATTAATGTCTGCAATATTTCTTAAAACTTTCTGTCTAATAATCTAAATAGAGGCGTTAAAGGTAACATGTACATTTAGGATTCTACTGGTAAATTCTTAACCTTAGATGTGAAAATTACAACGAAGTGTGTGAGGAGTGCCCACAACAACCACATATCTTGTGAAATAACCACAATCAAAGTAATACACCTGATATAACTAGAAACGGCCATGTGTGACATGAAAAACAATAAAGCTACGGGGCCATATGAAGCACTGGTTGAAGTCTAGAAAGGACTTGGTAAAATTGGATCTGTTTGGCTGACCATTTATTTCACAAAATCATTGTAAATGGCAAGATCTTAAACATCTGGAAAGCAAACAACCTGGTCACATTATATGACAAAAGTGAACTGACATGGAAACTTAAGATGTAGGTATGGAAACTGAAAGGTAGACTTGGAAATTAAAGACGTAGCAAATTGTATACATACTTAAAACATACAATTTCTCCATGTGGAAAACTTAGCAAAAGTAACGAAAATAGCGCCCAACCAGGGCAGATTTATCGATGGCGTAGAGACCATATAACTTGGAAGCAATTCATACAGTTAAAATTTTCATTGAAAAATACGAAACATTATCGGAAAAGTGTTAATAGAGTTCTTGGTAAAACCTTTAATAGAGTATCTACACCATTAAAATGGCTATCACTATGATCTCAGCTTGCTCCTTAAATAATACGGAGTCTTTTTATAAACCCGCTGGTCCTAGTGACAATTTTGAAGTCAGAATTGGCGTACATCAAGGCTCGAACTTATTCCAATCTAATTTAAAGACATAGAAATCAGTACTGGAACAAAGAATACAAGAACGAGCATAAAAGAGATGGAATATGTGCATTGCTATTTATCCATGACATCAGTAAATGACATGGCACCACTTGCAGTTGATAGTGCGACCCTAAAGTCAGTAACGAGTTTGTGTAAACGAACCTAACAACTGATCCACTTGCTCCAAGTGGCGTTCTTTTCTGACATTGTCTGTAATCTCCAAAGACGAATTAAGTGAAACAACAAAGTCTAAAAACAAAGGCTATGAAAGGAAGACGAATAAAAGATGAGATGAAGACGGTGCGCTGGGTTGGTGGAATAAAAAGAGCCGATGGAACCATAAATGAGCTTTCAAAGTCGTCAACATTGTAGAAAAAATAAGGGAAAACTGATTGTGATGCTCTGAGATAAGAAACATATCATCAAATCGATATTAAACCTGCCAAAGGAACATAGAGGCTTTCAAAACTCCACATGCTACATAGAACCGAACCGTACAAAGCCTATGGCAATTAAGAAAGTAAATACGGAGACAACACTTAAGAAAGTAATACGGAGACGACACTAACGAAAAAATGGAACATATTTAGAGGCATCCCCCTCTAAGTATGATCCATTTTTCCGTTTTATTACGATCATTTTGTTGTCCGTCTGCCTATCTGTCTATATATATCGAAGCCTCTTTTCTGTATGTTTGTTCGTCCGTCTGTCCATTCAAGGCCCTTTTATGAACGATTGGAGTTATCAAGAAATTAATATCAAATACTATGGTAATACTAAGTTCACAAAAAAATTAAAAGCGGGTTCCCTAAAAATATGATTTTAAACCCAAACGTTAGAAGTACAACCACTTTATTATTTTAATATACAAGCTAAGTGCGAACTTATCTCGCGCATAGAGGCTTCCGTACCTCATTTTATGGGAAATTACTTATTTACCAAAACAAATTACTAATATGGACTTTCCAGCTCGATAAACATTCGATAATACCCAATATAATTAAATATTTTCTCGTGAATATCTCAAAAACTATGACATCTAGAATCATCATTATAGTTTTCCTATAAACTTTCCGTAGGCTTCCAAAACTCTATTTTCTTCATAATTATAGGTTCAGTAGTGTTGGCCTTAACATATTTTTCTATATAGCTCTGAAGGTATATTAAATAAAATGATAAAAATAATTTCTTTGACATCCTTATAACTAGCTCTTTTAAATGATATTCAGCATTATATGTGAACTTTTAAAAATGTTAACTAGTTAAGTCTGAATATCAACAAGTAATTTAGAAAGGAACAAAAGTAAAACTCTAATATCACAATTTCCGTGCAAGCGAAACCACGGGCAAACTATTATCTGATAAAGGGTAAAAATTTGAGACGGCCAGCTACGGAAAAATGGTCTAGGAAGACTGTCCACGAATTTTGAAACTATTTCGATTGGCATAGATTCGGAAAAAAATGGTGCAGTCAGCTAGATAAAAGGCAATTTTTACTAAACTTTATACCATTCGATCCGGTTCAAAAGGATGAAAAATATCTATGTTCAAGGACCAAAATCTCTATGGGATCCACTGAAGAAAGGATAGTGGAAATATCAGAAATCGCAAAATGCTTTTACCGCACATATCGCAGGGATATTTAATAATCAGTCATTCTAGGTAGACATAGAGAAGGAAACTAACAAATTTACAACGTATTATATTTTACAAAATAAAAATAATAACAATAAGAAGGAAAAAAGAAAAACGTCTATGACAGTAATTGCGCGAATTGATTGAAAAAAGAAAAACGCCTATGACAGTAATTACGCGAATTGATTGAAAAAAGAAAAACGCCTATGACAGTAATTGCACGAATTGATTGAAAAAAGAAAAACGCCTATGACAGTAATTGCGCGAATTGATTGAAAAAAGAAAAACGCCTATGACAGTAATTGCGCGAATTGATTGAAAAAAGAAAAACGGATATGACAGTAATTGCGCGAATTGATTGAAAAAAGAAAAACGCCTATGACAGTAATTGCGCGAATTGATTGAAAAAAGAAAAACGCCTATGACAGTAATTGCGCGAATTGATTGAAAAAAGAAAAACGCCTATGACAGTAATTGCGCGAATTGATTGCGCCTTAACGGATGCATTGATTCGCTCTTTTCCGCAATGAACAAGTACTCATAGCTGTTGAAACTTTACTCGGATTTTAGAATTTTACGCATTTTTCAATTATTGAACACTTGTAGTTTTCTTGATATATTTAATTTTTTTCATAGCCCTAAATAAAAAATTATATGGTGTCAAATCAGGACTGCGAGATGATAATCTCTTAGGACCATGTGTTCCAATCCAATTGTTTTCAAATCACTGGTTAAATTTTTAACGTATTCGAAGGCTATTGTATGGTAGAGCACAATCTTGTTAGAAATATACTTTTCTCAAGACAAAAAGCGGCAATTCATCCAACAAATTTTGAAGGTTTTCCAAAATTTTGTCATTATTAGTGACGGAATTCAGGATACCTTCATAAAATTCCATCATTACAATTCGATTTGACATAACACCACACCAGCTATTGAAAGAGGAACGAATCTGATCATGGCCTTCAGCAAACCTGGGCGGATTTTCTCTTGATCCATAATGGTGGATTCGTCTATTTTACATGTCATTGTTTGAAAAATTGGTTTCATCAGACCATAAAACGTAATTTAAAAAACTATGATCTCGGGTTAATTTTCCTCTAAGCCATCTGCAAAAAGATCTGCGAATATTACCTCCAACCTGTAATGCTTAAGCTATTCGTCCTTGACAATAATATTTTTATCCGTATTTTTTCCATATTTTGTGAAAAATACCACTTCGTTGACTACTTCTATTCAAGATAGAAGGAATAGCTTCTAAGAGTGTCAAAACTGCAATCTCCATATTTACGTCAAGAACACAAGGTTATCATACCATTTCTTTTAAAGGAACCACATTCTTCAAGTTTCATTAAAATATGTATAATAACCTTTTTAATTGGCACTATTAACAAAGGATATTTGATCCTATATTACTCTATAGCAGCTGAAGAGGTTTTCTCATTGAAAAATAAGCTTATCAGAAGCGAATCTAAACGTTCTAGATTTAAGGATAGTTTGATTTAAAATCGTGTTAAAAACTACAATTCTACTGAGTATAAACTAAACAACAAACTAAATAAATCTTTCCAAGATTTAAAAAAAAATGTGGTTTCGAAGTAATTAGACTGATTAATATTATTTGCAATGGCCAATTTCTTTTTCCAATAAAAGTTTTTATTTTTTACTAAAACATGCGAAAGTTTTTGTGATTTCTGACATTTCTAGTACCTCTTAGCTCAGTTGATCCCATATAGACTTTTGATCCTTATAAGAAACAGGATCGAATAGCATAACAATAGTGTTGTAAAAATTGTCTTATTTTCCTGACAGTACCATTTTTTTCAAAATCTGTGAATGCTAATCGAAATATCTTCAAACCTCGTGGTGAGTCTTCTAAGGCCGTTTTTCTGTAGCTATAACAGTTAAAGTAGCTGGCTTATTACCTCCTCTCAAATTTCCAACATCTCCATCTCTCAATATCAAGATCTTAATTTATTTCAACGGCTTTGACAAAGCGCGAAGATGTGAATCAAGGTCTTGGTGTATCTTGAGATTTTTTAATTAAGATGATTGGAAACTGAGTTGTATATTCATCGAAATAAAGTTTGAAAAACGTTGGATGTCGTAATGTTAACTGCATAAGAAATAACTCTTAGTTTACGTCATTTGCACTATTACGCACGAGGGTTATTGCACTCATTCATTTTAACAAATTAATAAAAAAACAAGTTATTAAACTTGTTTATAATGAAAGCTGGATTATGCAAGGCCACGAGGTCAGTGCAACTGAGGTTTTGTGCAGAAAGTTTTATAAGACTAGGTGCATGAGCAGTGCGTGCGTTGCTTTATATCATCGAGGCGTATACGTATTTAAAACGTTAGCGTATGTAATATAACATTATATTATATAGCGTATCATTTTAAATTATATTATTAGTTATACTACGTAATTATTTTTGAAAAATAATTTCAAAATGATAAACAAATTCGAGTGCAATTCAATCCTATTTAAAAACCTGTCGAGTACGTATCGAAACCTGCAAAATGCAAGTTTTTGGATTGTTTTTAAATGTTTCTTGAAATTACAAATACAACCGAAATAACTTTAATTGATAAATGTCATTTTTTGTTTTGTACCGTGATGTAGCAATATGTGTGCATCACAAAGGAATTACCTTTGTGTCATTTTATGATCTTGGATGATGTCATTTTCTGTGGTAAATATCCAGTGATGTTTTCCTCATTTGTTAAAGCTGTTGATTATAAAGAATACTATTCGCTAGAGCTATGGTATTGTACACTCCCTGTGCCTTCAAGTTGTGCCGCCAACTCATTGACTCATTGAGCAGCTTTGGTTCAGCAATCTCCTGTTTGACAGTACTTATATATTTACTGTACATGTGATAGAGGATGATTCTAATCCTTTTACTCTGGTATCTTTTGAGTATTTCAATATTGCTCGAGCTGACGGATACCCAAAACTAGATGCCATATGTCCATATTGGCTTTAGGATCACAGTCGGGCCGTTTTGCATTTACTTCAGATATTTTACTCCAGGTGAACCGTCGATCGAGGTATATTCCCATGTGTTTTGTGTTCTTGACTTGTGGTATTTCTTCGTTATATAACTTAACCGGTGTCCAAGTCTGCCTTCTGAGGCTGCATGTAACAAGTACTGATTATTTTCGATTTGCATTTATGCGTCCAAAAATACTCCACAATATTTCTCGATATAAATCAGGCATTCGATAAAGTATGGCACAAAGATTTATTCAACAAAATAAAGAAAACCCTATCACAACCTTACTACCACATCCTCTAATCTTATCTTAGTAAAAGGTGGAAAAATGTAATGGAAAATCTAGCACAGTCAATATTTTATAAATTGTTTCAAATTCGCAGATGAAAAATAATTGAATTATACGTTTTGGATCAAGAATTATATATAATTTTGTAATTATACATTTTGAATGACGCGTTTTGAATCCTAATATTTAGCAAAAGGAAACTGTAACTTCAAAATCGTAAATTAAACCTTCGTTTTATTTTCAAAAACCTGTGTAATGGTGTGCTGATTACATTAATTTTTTTAACATTTCACTGCAAATATATTGAAATTCCCAGCCACTTGCAAAATTGCACACGCACAAATCTAAAATGTTAAAAAAAACTGTGAGACCGTGACAGACAGAGGGACGAGAGACAACCATAAAAATTATAACATAAAATTTGTATAACGCATAAAAATTGAGAACAACATTTTTTTAATTTTTTTAAAAAGTAATAAAACAAGATATATGCCACGACAAAGTTACATCTACGGTCGCATACAGTCGGCCATGTGATTGACGACGTAGTTTCGTTTAATTGCAATAGATGGCGCACATGAATTTGTGTTGTCATTTTTAACTTAATGTTACTTTAACTGCATCTTAATATTTACACAAATGGATAAAAAATTTACTTAATGGTATCAATAAAGTATTTTTCACTTATTCTGATTCGTTAATTATTGTGGGTAGATTTTGGAGAGATTTAAAACTTTTAATACGAAGTAGAAAGTGAAACTTATCGGAAAACCAATTTATTTCAAATTAATCAGTTTAAGTAAATTGATTAAATTAAAATTCAAAAAAACTTTACGCAAAGTTTGAGGATCACTAAAAATTTTGAAAGAAAACCAGTGAGGAGTAATTTCGCTTACATAGTGATTTCTAATTCCGATAAAAATAATTAAAATATGTATAGAGCGTTTTAACCTGCGCAATATAGTATAAAATGCGACAATATAACATTTAAACAGACAATAAATTGTTTAATTCCCCGAAATTCCAAGTAAAACACGTCGGAGTCATTCCAAAAATGCACAAAAATTGATCCTTTTCAGAAAATGTCACACTGCACACGCACTGTCAGTTGATCAAGTAGCATTGGTTGCTACTTGATCAACTGAAGCGGCCTAACAGACTAAGTTTAATAGATGTTTATAATTTTCAGAATAACCCCATTTTCGAAATTACCCCAAAACACATTCAGCACAATCAGCCTCACTGGGTATGCAGAAAGTACAAAGTATCCTACTTTTTACATGATTGTACATAATTTGTCTGTCTTACATCAGATTCTCGCTCTAATTATATATTTTATTCCATTACGACTTCTGACAACCGACTTGCACGAGGATCTCCGTCTAAATTAAACAAGCCACATTTAACATTTAAATATTGTCTCTCTATAATACACAAAATTGACCCATTTCGACCAAGTACTTTTTTTCTCATGTTATTCTCGTATTAGTCTGTAATCTAGAATGAAATTTATAGTAAATAAAAACGCTGTAATAGATAGAGGGGAAGGGCTCCATAGCCGACTGTTTAAAATGTCGTTCACTACTTTCTATCAACAGCTAACAGACTATCCAACCCTTATCTTATTTAAACTAAACAAGAAGGTAATTAATTTTATCGAACTACCATACGACAAGAGTTACACCAAATTCGTGCTGTAACGCTGAGTACCTACAAAAAAGACCGGTATTTGGTGATGTAACGCTGAGTGCCTACAAAGGAGACCAGTATTTGGTGTTATAACGCTGAGTACCTACAAAGAAGACCGGTATTTGGTGCTATAACGCTGAGTATCTGCAAAGAAGACCGGTATTTGGTGATATAACGCTGAGTACCTATAAAGAATTCCTACGAATATGTAACCCAGCATTACAGAAATAGAATATTATTTTTGAAAAAGTATTAAATAATGTCTCATTAATATTAAATAACGTCTATTTAATAATGAAAGTATTATGATTTAATAATAATAAAGTATTTAATAGTGTATTAAATAATTCGACAGAAAAAGAATTTAATTGTACAAAAAATCACTCACAACAATGTATATATATAATAAAACTATAAAATGCACATTACATTGAAGATATTGAGAAAAAAAATAATTTACAAAATAAAATTAATAGAACACAAAAGTATGTTTTTTGAAATTTTCGTTTTTTCTCTTTGTCTTAAACATACGTTACGTAAGAACTACTAATTGAATCCAGATTAAGTTGTTTTTTTCTGTGAAAAAATGGATTGACTTGAAGTAACATCTTAGATATAACAATACACAATCGAGAAAGAACAAATATAAAATTTATGACCACAACACCAAACGTAAAATTTTATCTTCAAGAACATGCATATGTTATATTTGTAATGTGTCAAAAACTGTCAATAAGAAATAAAAATGTAATAAAGTACATAATAAGTTTTAAAAAACGGTTACAAAAAATAAACAATACTGTTCACTTTTTTATATATAGCCGTTGCCTAAATTAATTAAAAATAAACTGTTAACTGACATTGACATTCATTCTGTGTCAAAATAAACGACTTTTTACTCTTTTCAAAATTTACATGGTTCCTTTTACGAAGAACCTATCTGGCCAGCGACTTTCATGGATTAGTATATTAAATAGTGTATGGAGGATACAATTGGACACAATCTGCGCTTTGTTTCAACTTGCTGGCTCAAGTGAGTTTCGTAGAAATATCATTTGGAAACTTTTAGAGAAAATAATCTTCACAAAAAGTACAAGATTTCACATTTGACGATTTAAATAAAACTTTAAGGGGTTTATTTACTCCAATATAAGAGCTGGGCCAAACATTATATGGACTTATAGCGTCTCTTTAATACAATAACTAACGCAAATAAAGCATTAAGCTAAGAATTAATTATTTCAAGCGGATGTGTTAATAAAGAAACGGCCAATTACTCCCCGGAACACGCATAAAGCAGATTCCACCGTTGCTTACATTTCTTGAAATCGTTAATGCAAATTAAGTTTTAATCAAAACTAGAAACCAGAATTTTTCCTAATTTTTTAAATCCATATTTATGTTATATGACTAATGCGAAAAGGAACAAAATTATGGATGAAATCTCAATTTTATTTTGAAATATCTATCCAATATCGCTCTAATCGATGAGATATACAAAAGCTCCCTATTTTTAATATGTGGGAAGATTGAAAACATCGTTAAAATAAATAAAAATAAAAACAAAATTGTATCGGCGCATCAAAAAGTATAGCTAAACATTTTCGATTTTATTTTAAAAATATCTGTTCGATGAAACCACCCTCAAGAAGGACAGAGAGAAGCCCCTCAACCTCCATCACCTCCACACCCACTTTTCGACGTATAAGGGTTAATTTAACGGAAATTTAATATTGTTTTTTCTAGGTGTTTTATTAAACTACACTGTAAAGCTACTAAGCCATCTTGTAAAACTTAAATAATTATGATGCTGTGACATACGGATAGTCGTCCTGACCGACGGACATGATCAAAACTGCAAAGTTCCTTAATTTGATATTTTTTTAGGTTTTCGTGGGCTATGAAAACCTAAAAAAGTAAAAATGAATAAACCCTTGAAACATAGTTAAAATAACAACAGTACGAATAACTATGAATGTTACATAAGAGCAGAAGCCAACAAAATTATTCATTAAAAGAAAAAAACAATTAAGTAAATCAAAATAGAGACAAAAGGAAATTAAAAGCGAAAATAGAATAGCCATAAGACGTATACTTATATATATATATATATATATATATATATATATATATATATATATATATATATATACATATTTATATATATATATATATATATATATATATATATATATATACATATTTATATATATATATATGTATATATATATATATATATATATATAGTACCAGGTGCTCGGTTTATTTCAAGTTATAGGAACGTGAAATTGCTTGGTTCATGGTATTAGATTTAGTATTAGATTTTCTTCTCTTTCTCCATCCCTTCCCCTTTGCCTTTGCTTTCTTTTTCGGTCTCGCCTTCCCGTTCGCCTTCTCGTCCGCTCTCGTGTTCACCTTCGCGTTCGCGTTCGCCCCGCGTTCGCCTTCCACTTCCCCTTCGTCTTCCACTACACCTTCTTATTCCCCTTCCCTACTTTTCATCTTCACCTCCCTCTCCCCATCCCTTTTCACATACCCCTTCCTCGTCCTCCCCTCACCCACCCCTTCGCCTCCCCCTTCACACCCTCACCACACCCTTCTCCGTTCTTTCTTCCCCTTCCCCTTCCCCGTCCCTTTCCCTTCACCTTCCCCTTCCCTCCATCTCACCCTCCCCTTCCCCGTCCCCTTCCCTTCCGCTCCCTCTTCCCCTTCCCTTCCCTTTCCTCTCCCCTACCCTTCCGCTCCTTCTTGCCCTTCCCTTCCACACCCCTTCCCTTTCCCTTCCGCTCCCCCTTCCCCATCCCTTCCGGCCCCTTTCCCTTTCCCTTACGCTCCCCCTTCTCTTCCGCTTCCCCTTCCCTTCCGGTCCCCCTTCCCCTTCCCTTCCGCTTTCCCTTCCCCTTCCCCGTCCCCTTCCCTTCCGCTCCCCCTTCCCCTTCCCTTCCCTTTCCCCTCCCCTACCCTTCCGCTCCTTCTTCCCCTTCCCTTCCACACCCTTTCCCCTTCCCTTCCGCTCCCCCTTCCCCATCCCTTCCGGTCCCCCTTCCCTTTCCCTTACGCTCCCCCTTCTCTTCCGCTTCCCCTTCCCTTCCGGTCCCCCTTCCCCTTACCTTCCGCTTCCCCTTCCCCTTCTCTTCCGCTCCCCCTTTCCTTTATCTTTCCTTTCTCTTACCTTCCACTTCCTCTTCACATCCCCCTTTCCCACCCCACTCACCAACCAACATTTGTTGTTATAAAGTTAAAATAAACCTACTTTGTATTAGAGGTGTAGTTTTTTTTTTTAAATTTTTCAAACATTCAAATCTGCCACTACACAGCCTATATATATATATATATATATATATATATATATATATATATATATATATATATGTATAGTATTCTATTATAATTGCTGACACTATAATTCGTAATAATGAGCGCTTACACACAAATAAGATATATTATATATAGAAAGCTCGTCGAAAGTTCCCGAGTATTTTAATATAGGTGTACATATGCCGAAGTGAGCTCAGTTAATATCACTAAGCGCCAAGTTTTCACACGCATTGCATAAAATTTAAAAAAATAGAAATCGACTTCAAGCACAATACCCTTTTATTTTACGAGTTTCATCTGGGTTATTTATATTTCACAGACATAGGATATGATGAATTTAGAAAATATTATGAGATTTGGAATCATAGCTGTAGTGGCCGGTAGATATAATTGAGAACACTGTACATTCATAATGTGACTTATATAGTTTCCTAGATTTTATTAATATTTTTTGGCAATATCGCTATACCTATCTTACATAAAATTCTGCAAGAAAGTTTTGGAATATTTTTAATTAGCTTATCCATTTCTTCCTCCACAAGATACATGAAAATAAAAAATATCAACAATTGAGATATATTGAGGTAATATACTTCATCGTTATGCGAGTATTTCTTTACGTTATTTAGAGCAACCAAAAAATTATGTCAAAGGACATTAATCGACATGGTGCTATATTATAATTGCTTACGTTACAATTCGTAACAGTAAGTGCTTAAATACAAGTAAAGGAAGATTTATGTTATGTAGAGTATATTATTAAAATATTATTTCTTTGCGTTATTTAGAACAGCCAGAAATTATATCAGGAGACATTTAGAGACATAGGTCTATATTATAATTGCTTACGCTATAATTTGTAATAGTAAGGGCTTAAATACTAGTAAATTAAAATATATTTTATGTAGACCATATTATTACAATATTATTACTTTACGTTATTTAAAACAGCCAAAAAATTATATCTGGAGACATTAATAGATATAAGCCTATACTATAATTTCATGCGCTATAATTCGTAACAATAAGGGCTTAAATACAGGTTAAATAGATATGTTTCATAAAGAGCATATTATTACAATATTATTCCTTTACGTTATTTAGAACAGACAGAAAATTATGTCTAAAGACATTAATAGACATAGGACTATATTATAATTGCTTACCTTACAAACAGTACAAACTTAATTACAAGCAAAGTAAGATTTATTTTATGTAGAGCACATTATAACAATATCATTCCTTTACGTTATTTAGAACAGCCAAATAATTATAGTGCTCTATTAATATTAGTTATGGTATAATTCGTAACATATAAAGAATTAGCACACAAATTATACAATTAATGTGTCAATGTACTGTAACACACATCATGTTTGTAAACACCTGTTCGGTTCATGGCCAACATGAACATTTTTTATAGTGATTTCTCGACGGTATCATAATACAAAAGCAAATATTCCAGGGCTGCCAGTAGAACCAGCTTATTTTATACCGCTGTCTCCCTAAAATTATATGAAATCGATTCTCATTAGGCAGAAGAACAAAAGGGTGTCAGCCCTTTTGTAAAAGTCTTAAGTAATTATAGTTTTTCATTTTTGTCGCTTTAACTTAGCTTTAATTAAAAAATGAAATATTTTTTGTTTTTATTTAATATCGTGACGTGCACGTTGTCAGTCTTGCCACCAAAAAAATACAAGTCTGGCAGTAAAATTTAAGTCTGAAAAAATAGCGAATATATTTAAAATTTTTCGAGTTATATGTAATGTGTACTTACTCTTATAATATTAATACGTATCCTATGAGAGACGCAATATTAAGTAAAGATTAATATTAATATAGAAATTTCACATTTTCTTTTTAATCAGAAGTTATAGACAACGTATTGCCAATATTATCGTCTCATAAATTTATATAACAGAAACATCCAGCACCAGTTAATCATTCAATAGACATCAAGGTCAGATTTTATTATTGTAAAAAAAATTGTTTATTTAACATAGCAATTATAGGTTCAAAGATACGAAAACTCACTTGCTGTGAATGGAACTAATACGTCGATTAGAGTAAAAGGAAAATTATATGCAGCAAGTTTATTTTCCACTTTCTTGATCATTTTTCTTTCCCACTTGCTAATTACCTCGCTTATCATTTTATAGCTACTGCTACTTTACGATATTTACATTTTTAAACAATACCGTCATGGTCACTTGAACTTTTATTAACCAATTTTTTTTATTTGTAATTTTTAGCCAATTACCATTGTTTTTTCTCGTTTTACTCGCTGGTTGATCTTCTGAAGCAATAGAATGAGACAACAAATGTATACATACTTCACCACTGCAACAAACACAAACATTCGCGTAGCAAAAAGCCAAAAGAAAGACCGCTACTAAAAAGTTCGTTAAAGTAAGGATTTTTTAGTTTTTTTTATTATGAATTTTCATTCGTTATTTACAAATATTTATATGAGAAACAATCACGTATGTATTGCGTTATATATAGTGCTATATGGCCACGGCTTCGCCCGATGTCAAAAATTTGAAAAAACATTCTAAAACGCGATCACAGCGCTGCGTTTCAAATTTTTAATCTGAACCATTCTCGAATCAATTTGATCACACACACAACATTTCATGAATATCAGTTCAGCCATTTAGTTCAGTCACATACACACGGACAGAAGAAATATATGTATATATATATATATATATATATATATATATATATATATATATATATATATAAATATATATATATATATGTATATATATAAAGATTTCTGTCAATTTTTTGCTTTGATCAAAGTGAATATTTTAGGAATTGGTGGGCATATAATATTCAAAAACTCTTCGCGTTTTCTTGTTCGTTCTGTCAGATGGTAACATCAGTAACACGGAAGATGCAATACGTTAGATGTAATAGGTAATATTATTGAAGTAACTGGATTGCATCTATGCTTTGCTCTGTTTACGAGAGAAAAGGTTATAAACCACTGCAAAAAATGTAATAAATCACATATAAGCCGCAATTGTAATGTTATGAATTTTTTGTAAACATTTGCGCGGACATAAATCAATCACTTAGTCAAATACTGTCTAAAAAGCACTATTTGTCTGCGAAAATAGATTTGAAAAAGATAAAAAAACGAGCTTACTGTGAATTTTTATTTTCATATCCAACTGTACAAGACAGACTGCTATACAAAGATAATATATTAAGCAATCAAATTATTCAATTTGTATCCTGTTATACAATCTGGCAACCCTGAAATATTCACCGACATAAGTCAGCTGTTACACAATCGTAGACACGTATGAAAGATCTTTCGCGAAAAATTTAATCGTTTTTCTTTAAGAACAAGTAATTTTGCATCGTTACACTAATACAAAATTTCTTAATTATGCACCAAATTTAAGTGTGCTAAGTAGAATGTTTGTTTTATTACTAAAACAATACATGCGACATAAATTTATTAGAGGTACTGAAAAACGATTCAGTTTGCAGTATTTAAAATATCGCCGATTATTGCGAGACAAAATACACAATTAATTAGTTCAGTAAGAGTAGAATATAAGTGCGTAATAACCGCTGTGTTCCTTGTTACTAGAAAAGTTCAAGTCTGTAATACACAACAATAGTTGTAATCTATTCGAATATTATCTGCGATTCTGTTTTCAACGCATATTGCGATATTTATAGCCAATAATGGCGATAATCACGTTAATTTCACATTTATGTAGTTTCTACCGTTTCCGAAATATTTGGCAACCGCCATTTTTTATGTCAATAAACCACCATCAATATGGCGGAGATGTTACGTAAAAAATATTATAAAAGTTTATATGCTAATTTAATAACGTCTTTTGGTAAAATAAGCCTTTGATAAATGTGTATTGAAGTGTGAAAGCTATTTATGAAGAAATGTTTAAATAAGTAATTCGAAATATATCGAGTAATTTTATTGCAATCGTACAAAACTTCACATCAAAACAATTAGTCACGTGATATGTAAATTCCATGACGATACGTTACTCCAAATAAACAATCAAATTAAAAAGAATAGATTCTATCTCTTTCACACACTGCCATTCTATAGCGACACATAAATATTGTTTTTGTGGAATTCAATTTATGGGATCGCGCTATCTTGCTCACACACTTACTTTAAGTTAGTTATGTATTATTACATAATGACCTGTGCACTGTGGACTTGTGTGGTGCATTTTGACCTCGCACGTTCTAATTGGCGGACAATTTGTGTTCGGCGTTTAACAGCAAATTTTAAAGACAAATATTACTTTCATTTTCATCGATGAAATAAAAATATTTCTATAAAAAAATTGTTACAGCGAAGTATAATTCATCATTATTCTTAACCCAAAAACGACTCAAGTGTTGTAGACTCTTGAAGAGATGTGAATTAATCGGTCACGGAACTTGTAAATCACTGGTTCCATCAACTTCGAATTTAATTCAAAATTTTTTTCACTATATTTAAGCCTAGTTCATTCAGAGTTTTATGTAAAGTTTTAAATTACATCGGAGTCATACATTAATGCGTCGTCGAAAATTGTATTAAATAAATGAAAACAGACTTACATTGAGAGCGTTCCGTTCATACATAAATACATAAAATGTTCAAGTGTATTTATTATTTTCATTAAACTTATTTTTATTATGATACCAATGTTAATTATCAATGGGGCATTGACACACTGGTCAACTCATTTACATAAGTATACTGATTTTTTTCATTCTCTTTATTTGTAGTTCATTCAGAGTTTTATGTAAAGTTGATTGTATTTTGAATTTTAAATTACGCGCAGCCATACATTAATGCGTCGTCGAAAATTGTATTAAATGAATGAAAATAGACTTACGTTGAGAGCCTTTCATTCATACATAAATACATAAAAATATTTAAGTGTGCTTAGTATTTTCATTAAATTTACTTTTATTATGATAAAAATGTTAATTATCAAGGGGCATTGACACTTTGGTCACTGACACGTTGACACAGAGGCATTGGCTCATTTACATAAGTATATTGGATTGGCTATTAAGTGTTTGGTCACGAGTTCGGAACTTTTTCAGAAGGTTTTTGGTATTTCCAGACTATTATATTACGAGATATAAAAAAGACGATATATGCTCGGTTAATGGCAGTAAGCGCCAAGCCCTCAAGGGAATTAAATCTTATGGATTGAAAGCAAATCTAATATTGAATATATTTAGCGTTAATTTTGTAGAAATTCATTATTCACAATTAAATGAAACTACGTGATATAGTATTATTTCTACTTTATTAAAAGTCTTTACCACGACCTAGGTTTCGTTGTATTACAACATCTTCAGGTGGGCTAATAGCATAGTTGACTCTTAGAAACTTCCAACAGTATTTAAATATTACACAAACAATAGCGGAAGCGGGGTTTGTGCTAATTGATGGGTTATAATTATTATTTATTGCGATTTGTTTTAAATTTTTTATTTCTTTACGTAAATTAGGTTTTTCTAGTGGGATGATTAACGCTCTGTTCATCGAATGAAAGGCTGAACTTATGGAACCAAGGGTGTCTATTAATTATGGAGCCAGAAAATGTGTCTTTTCTAAATATACTAAATTAAATATACACCGCTCCCCTATCATAAACTCACTAACGTAAACAGTGAGAAAACCCGCGCAAACCGGCTTCCACTATTGTTTTGTGTAATATATAAATGCTGTTAGAAGTTTCTAAAAGTCAATCTATGCGTGAAGACACCAGAAGATGTAGTCATATAAAATAAACTTAGGTCGTGGTAAAGAATTTAAATAAAATAGAAATAATAGTACATTATGTAGTTTCATTTAATTGTGACAAACCTAATACATAAAAATTAGATTTAAATATATGTGAAGGACGAACTTATCTACTTTAAGTGTTTCCCCTCGATGAAGATGCGAATACCACCACATATAACGTTATTTTTCAATGCACAGATATATTGTATCTTTCACAGACGTAAAATTATGCTGAATATTTAAAAAATTATGAGATTTAGAATCATTGATTCCGGCAAACTTCAGGTATAATTTTCGTAACGCTGTATTTTTTATAAACTGGCTTAAGCACTCTGGTAGAGGAAGAGAACAGCCTTTTGGCCATATTTTCAGCAATATATCTATATACCATCTTACATAAAATACTGACAAAATGGTTTTACAATCCTTAAAAATATTTTTTCTCAATTGATGCCCCATGCGATACACCAAAAAAAACATTTACTTCATTAGTGGCGTAATAGACAGACAGACAGACGGACGGCCGTGTGAATGATATTATGAGAATTAAGTTTTTCTTTACGAGGCTCTGAAGCCTATAAATTATGTAATGTTTAGAAATTTTCTTATTAATCTCTGGAAATAATAAAATTTTGCAACTTAATACTGTTTCAGGATTACTTCTTTGTTTTCTTAATTATACAAAATAAGGGTTTAAAAAAGAAATAAATATTACCATATTAAATCAACGAAAAATGTAAAAATGCACCCAATGAAAATTTACATCACGTTTCGGGATAAATTATAATTTCGATTAAATTATAATGAATTAAAGAAGTATAATAGACAATTTAATGTTATGATTCAAAATTATAATAAACAATTTAATTGAATAAATAAAATTAAATTGAAATTGGATTAATATTGACCTGTTCTATTTTAAACCAAGTTATGATTATTTTGAATAAATTTGTTTTTAAGGGATGAGATTAAGCATTTAAAGCAATTTAGTAATAAAAGACGTCAATTTACGGCGTGATCCAATCTGCTGACGGCAACAAAAAATCCTATGTTGACTTCGAATAACATAGTAAACCGACAGACATGGGATCGATTATTTTAAATTTAATATATTTTAACTCATTTTTCCTCTTTATAATGATATGTATTCCATATTCTCCAGCCCAAATTTTAGAAGAATTTAAATATTTTTTTTTTTGGTTTAAACTTGTCATAGAAAACTATAGCACTTTAGATGTCTGGAATAATCTTACTGAAGGTCAAATATCCAAATCTAATTATATATATACTAGCGTGACCCGTGCGAAGTCTTCGCATTATTTATTCCATTATGAAGCTCAGATGACAGATCAAACAAATATTTTACTAAAATTGACATATAGAGGCGCAAGTATCAAAAGCATTGAGCTAAAGCGCCACTTTATTTATACGTGAGTGGATTTGAAATTAAACAAAAATTTTACCGACCGTCAATCGTATTGACGTTGAGCCGTTAGATGGCAGCATTGCTGTTTTGTGTATATAATTTTAATAATTAATTAATTTGCAAAAACAATAGCAATAATAAATTTTTTAGTTGTGGATGCCGGTAGAGCAAGCAATTATCTATAAAATGATTTATAATTTATGTGGATTAGTTGTGAGGTTTTTTCTAAAAAGGGAGTGTAACATCTTAAAACCTTAGCGTATTAATATATATGATGATGATGATTTTAACTTACCTATTCTCTTTATAATGATATATATTCCATATTCTCCGGCCCAAATTTTAGAAGAGTTTAAATATTTTTTTTTTGGTTTAAACTTGTCATAGAAAATTATAGCAATATAGATGTCTGGAATAATCTTACTAAAGGTCAAATATCCAAATCTAATTATATAGAAATAAAAATAACTGAACTGCTTCCCTGTTTTCCCTGAAAGTACAGAATCTAAGTCAGAAATATTTAGGTTAAAAAATGGAATTACAAAAATATTACAGCAAAAATAGGACGAAATCAAAAATTTGATTGCTTTTTCACATTTAGCGTAATATTTTATATTTATTTAATAAAATATTCCCCTTCAACAATAAAAGCAAAGATCTATTCCTGAATAAAGAATGAAATTTTTGCTAAAACTAAATATGTTTTTATTGAATATATTTGGCGTTAATTTTGTAGAAATTCGTTATTCACAATTAGATGAAACTACGTGATGTAGTATTATTTCTACTTTCTTTAAGTTCTTTACCACGACCTAGGTTTCGTTGTATTACAACATCTTCAGGTGGGATATTAGCAAAGAATGATTCTTTGCTAAAGATTCTTTGCTAATTGCCCACCTGAAGATGTTGTAATACAACGAACCTAGGTCGTGTTAAAGAACTTAAAGAAAGTAGAAATAATAATACATCACGTAGTTTCAACTAATTGTGTGTTTTTATTGTCGTAGCCTGTGCTTTTTTTATTATTTATTAAATAAAAAAATCAAGTCATAAATAAAAAAGTGGAAAACAGCAGCGAGCAGAGAAAAGGACCGAGAAGATCTGTACAAAACGGAAACTGAGAACAGTTGTCAAACGAAGGAAGAAGAGAGTTTTTGTAGAAAATTGTTTATGGAAATTTAAAATAAAATTATTTTAGTCGATATAAAAAGAAACAATAAAATCGGTAAACAGTTGCGACCATTAAGGTGTCTTCATACGTACATACGTGGGTACGTACCAACGAATGAACACGCATGCAATTTTACAAAGGCAAATTTATATCATAATAAATATTTAAAAAAATTATATTATTTTTTAATCGTTTCGAAAAAAGTTGATTACTTATAAAATGAAAAATTGATTACTTATAAAATTACCCACATAATAATTACTTTTATGGTCAAAATTAGAAGCCAGCGCGCTAGTCGATAATAAAACACGCCCGTCATATACGATAGGCAAAAAGTTAATCTCGGTTATCAATATCGATATTATTGTATTGTTGTCTAAAAACTTTAAACCATACTAAAATACAAATCTTTCTATTACGAACTAAGTAAAAATACGTGAAAAAACACACATTTAAATGTTTAACGTTAAAATCATTTAAATGTATTTTACAACACTGTTTTCCTTAAGAGGTAAAATATTAGCGCCGTGAGATCACCTACGCATATTGCAAACAACAAAAATAAGTCACTGAACAGGTTTTAATATAAAAAAATTACGTATGAAAGTTCATTGACACATTGATTGGTTCATTTCTTTGCACAGATTGGTGAATCAATTTTAGGGACGTCAATTTTTTCTAAACTTTTCTAGAAATGTTTTGAAAAATTTCACAATTTTATTTGTAAAATACAAATCAATATGTCGAAGCGCATTTTATTAAGGAGAGTTAAGTATAGCCCTCAAGTGTGTTAAATAGAAAAAAATGTACATAACTGGTCATTAAGTACAGCCTCTTCTATAAGTTCCACTTGGGCCACATTTAGGATTATCGGCCCTCCAGAAATTTCGAGATCTCCCGGAATTTTATCATCTAACGTATCCCGGGATTTATAAAAAATCTCCCACTTTTAATTACGTTGTACACCAAAAATTATTAGTACAGCCAAGTATGAATGTGAAGATGCGATTTTATAACATATTTAAAAAAACCAAATCCACGATTTTCAGCTCTGAAATCCCCGTCGTGCGTTTCACGAACAGAGTTAAAAATATATAAAAAGAACCAATTGTATTGAGACTTAAAGCAGTACTTAACTATTTTAATTAAAACGTTGCGCTGAGATATCGATATTAGCTTGATATTATCCCAAAGTTACACCGAAGTATCGATATTAACCTATAACTAATCTATCGATACTAGCATGAGATATCAATATAAGCCTGATATTATCCCGAAGTTGCGCTGATATATCGGTATTAGCCGCATATTAACCCAATATTGGACCGAGGTATATTAACCAGGTATTATCGAACCAAAATGTATACTACCCGAGCCTAGTAGTAACCCCAAATTGGACTGATGTAGTAGTAAATATGAATGTAGTCGGGTAGTAAATCCAAAATTGGGCTGATGTATCGATATTAGCCTAATATTATCTTAAAGTAGGGTTAAAATATCGATATTAGCCTAATATTATTCCAAGGTTACACCGAAGTATCGATATTAGCATGATATTATCCCAAGATTACGCTAAAGTATCTACATTAGCCAGATGTTATCCCAGAATTGCTGTGATGTATCGATATTAGCCTGATATATTTCAAGGTTACATTTAGATATTCATATTAACCTAATATTATCCCAAGATTGCGCTAAGGTATCAATATTAGCATAATATTATCCTAAGGTTGCACTGAGGTATTCATATTAGCCTCATATTATCCCAAGGTTACGCTGAGATATCGATATTACCCTGATATTATAATGATTGTATACACGTGAAAAACATTTCGAGAATTACTCTATCGTTTATTACGCCTAAGTCGAATGATCCGATAAAACTAGTATTATTGCCTATACTTTTCAAGAAATTCAAATGATATATGTGGATATTGACACGAAACTCATGTTCCGCGTATTTGACTCAGACTTTGTTGCTTTTTTTTACGTAGAAACTTGAAAACTAGCATTGTAACAATAGCTAGCTAGCATATAAAAATTCTTATAAATAATTTTAGTTGTGGGAAGCAAATTAAGTACTCGACATTTTTTACATTTTGAAGTGAAACTTCTTTAGAATCGTTGTGATTTGAAACTCGATGAAACGAAAATGCGTCACGACAAAGAAACAAGTGAGGCTTCTGTAGAATCGTTATGATTTGAAACTCGATGAAACGAAAATACGTCACGACAAAGAAACAAGCGAGGCTTCTTTAGAATCGTTGTGATTTGAAACTCGATGAAACGAAAATACGTCACGACAAAGAAACAAGCGAAGCTTCTTTAGAATCGTTGTGATTTAAAACACGATGAAACGAAAATACGTCACGACAAAGAAACAAGTGAGGCTTCTTTAGAATCGTTGTGATTTGAAACTCGATGAAACGAAAATGCCTCACGACAAAGAAACAAGTGAAGCTTCTTTAGAATCGTTGTGATTCGAATTTTAAATCTCCTCTTTGTGTCATGCTTCGTAGTATTTCCCTTTCGTCTATTAAACGTTGTACATATGTGTGCGCTTGTATATTGCCGAGCTAAAACGAGAGAGCAGGCGTCGGTGTGTATCTATATTGCAAATTGTCTAACACTTGTTAAAACAGTAATTGTGGCTGTATTTCAAAGATATATACTTCAAATTGAAACTAAAACATTTGTTTCCTATTTTAGTTATCATAAGCCTCTCGTGTCATTTGTTCAAAGTGAAAACATGGATACTGACTAATATGTAATGTAATATACGTTAAATAAAATGTAAAATAACTTTTCAACCTGGTAAAATATTATCAAAAATAAACCTAACAATTATCCTACTCCTGATAATCTATATTTATCTCATTTTCTCACAGGTTATTTTTCTGAAATTTCACTTTTACCGTGCGTAAACTGCACACACACACGATGATTTTTTTTATATACAGTGTAAAATATCGTTTAAAAGAGATAATTACAAAAACCTCAAAAATGTTTTTTTTTTCGAAATTTTAGGGAACACGTCTTCAGAGATACGTAATCCCTGCCTATTTCCTAAACTACTGAATCTAAATTAGGAAAAGAGCAGGATTTTAAGAGCATGCGGAAACGTTTTAAGTAAACTAAAACCATCAATCCATATATCATAGTTTTTTTGAGATATTTACTTTAAAATGTACGTGTCATTAAATATTTTTGCGTTAAAGAGTCTATATTAATGATTACATAATAAATGAATTAATTTCACTTCAAACGTTGATACGGAACTCTCGACGCGCGAGCCGGAATCGAACTTGCCCGTATGTTTTTCTCACTAACCTCTTCGAGTGGAGTATCACTGAATTGTTTTAAAATTAAATTTAAACTGTCTAGTAATATTTTTATATAGCTGCTTCTTCGCGAGATACGAGGAAGAAGCTTTTTATGATGTCCACGCCTCAAACTTTTTAACCATATACGTTTAAAATCTGAAATAAAATCGACATAATGTCATTCAGTAAGCATTAATTACGCAAAATTATTGCTATCAACTTTTTCCTAAGTCTCTGCAAGATATGCTAGGCGATATATTTAAATGAAAAATAAGCTTTCAATTAAAATTCAATTAAACTATCATTAAATTAAAATACTATTTATACCTAAGTACGTACGAAATCTTCGTAATATAAGTTTTACACGCGATTATCAAATTTGTTTTCAATTACTCATGTGCACAAATAAAACCGTGTCGCATATGGGCAGTGTTTAAGTGGAAATGATCAGCAAATTTCGTCAATGTCACAAGAAAACCTTCACCTGATTAGGATTTTGCAACGCGTTCAAGCAAACACTCCGATGTGCTGTGCGATTCAATTATATCTTTAAATCGATAGCTATTATAGCCGTCTTTCGAACAGAGGTCAAGTGAATTCTCGATGAGAATATTATGATATGAATATTTTGATCGTGCCTTCGATTTTGCAATAGTTAAAGGATATACACAATCGACTCGTACTATGTACAACTTGATCCGAGTAATATACACTCAAGGTGTACATACTAATAGTGCTCGACTCAAGTAGCACACTACTTGGTTCGGGCATACAACTCGGCTCGGGTAGTACATAACTCGATTCGGATAATATACGGCTAGATACGGGTAACATACAACTCGACTCGGATTCTATACAACTCGATTCGGATATTAACTCGGCTCGGGTAGTATACAACTCGATTACGATAGTATACGACTCGGTTCAGATAACACACAACTCAAAAAAAGGGTATTTGAAGTAGAAGTGAAGGTAATACACTAATTCTACATATTTCCGGTTTTGTGTATTCATATATTTATTTATTTATTTCTTTTAATTTTTTTTTTTATTTTTTATTATATATACTTATATTTATATGTGTATTAGTGCTGAAACAATTTCCAGGGTACTGTAGTATCAATGTTGTATATTTATTTTATATCTAGAAGATATTAAGTATAAATATGTAGAATTAGTGTATTACCTTGTCCTTACTTCAAATACCCTTGCTTTTGTATAAATATATTACCGATAATAACTTCCATTTAATTTTATTACATACACCGTAAAGTTTGCATTGTATAACCTCACATAATAACAACAATTGAATTTATTACCCTCACTAAAATACTGGTATATTGTATAACTCTCGGTAATATAATAAAAACCTACTCTGCGCCCCTGCAATAAACTCACTAACATAAACAATGGAAAAATCCGCACAAAGCAGGCTTCCGCTATTGTGTTTCTAACATATAAATGCTGTTGGTTGTTCCTAAGAGTTAATATTTGCTAATATCCCACCTAAAGATGTTGTAATACAACGAAACCTAGGTCGTCGTTAAAGAAATTAAAGAAAGTAGAAATAATACTACATCACATAGTTTCATTTAATTGTGAATAATGAATTTCTACAAAATTAAAGCCAAATATATTCAATATGATTAACTTAACTTAACTATTTTGAAGTTCAGTCTTATGATTACATGGAATGAGGTTTCACAAATAACTAGACAACAATTAGCATTTATTGTAATATAATATACATTAAGTAAAAAATTTATATACATTTTAAAAATCTTCCCATTACTCCCTTTCAACAACACCATTCGCGTAGTCTATATGAAAATAGTCACTAATATATGCTTTTTATATTAAATAAATTAAACTTAAGAGGACTGTATGATAGGCTGAATAAAAAACACCATGAGCTCCTCACAAAGCTTTTTTCAATTTCTTATATGGAACCGGAAACAAATAAATCGCTCAAACGCGAGTCGAACCTCGTATGCAGTCATAGATTTGAGCTTCAGGGAAATTGTGTACATTATTTGAAAATAAAATATTTTAATTTTGTTTTCTTAAAATAGTTTTGAATCTTCAAACCATATATTGTATCATTAAATTTTCAACTTTCTAAGTTACACTATTTAGATCTTATAAAGCGGTGACAGGCAATCAGACGGACAAATATCAAATTTAAAAACTTTTATGTAATTGTTGGAGTATCATCAAATGATCCACAAAAACTTTTCTTGAATTACAGCAATAAGCCGGCAGATATGATAATTGTACTAGCTTTTATCCACGGCTTCGTCCGCGTGAATTTTCGATTTAGGGGCAGGATTTTCCCCTGACCGAGTGAGAGTATTGCAATATTCCCTGTAAATAATGTTGCGGCATCTTTTGAAATATTATATTACTAAATTATTACTGAAAAAGAAATACAAAGTTTCATCGTGCAAGAATTTTGCTGTTTTTGAGGTTAAATAGTAAAAACTATGTATTAATTCGATTTATGAACTTTGTCCACTCCAAGTTCCGTGAAAATCTATTCAGCAGTTCAGGCAGGATTGAGCAACAAACATCCAAACATATTTTTCTCTGATAACAGTATCCCACGCGTGCGAAGGCGCTCACAAACCGCCGCTCACTGCATTAATTATACAAAAACTATTGCATATTATAATATAAATGAGAATAATGTGCACCAAAATATGCATATGCAAATGCTTGCTAAATATATAAGTTATGCGCCCAATTTCGAATTAGGATAGGTCAGCAAAAATCTAAGTTAATCCTTTTGATTTATAAATATGATCACAACCTTGAGAGGTCGAAAGTCGATCAGCGATCGAAAGTCGCCCGAGGCGAGGCGAGGTTGCACAAAGCGAATTGAAGTACATCTCTACACTATTCTCTTCGCCTAACTTCGGTGAACTTAACGAGTAGTGTAGTGCAGGTTTGAAAATCGCCTGCATTACGGACTTTAACATATATATATATATATATATATATATATATATATATATATATATATATATATATATATATTCATGGTGTCAAGGTTTAATACGTCGATAATATGAAACTGTTATTTGCTGAAGGCTTCTAATTTAGACATTAACCAGACGTATACAACCACTTATTCGTATAGATAAACAACTATAAGTATTTAGGTTTACAGATATTTACAATAACGATATCTTAACAACTTCATGCAGCTGTCAATACATTTACACGTATGCTTTTAAAACATATTGAAACAAACAATGAATTGAATTAAGAATTACTTAATTCAAATTACATACGTATTCATGGTGTCGTCAATAATATGACACTTTTCATGGTGTCGTCAATAATATGACACTTTTCATGGTGTCGTCAATAATATAACACTTTTCATGGTGTCGTCAATAGTGTACGTCGATAATATGACACTAATATTTGTCGATGGCTTCTAATTTGTATCGTGAGGAATTATGCAAAATTTAAAATGGTTACCCCATTTTATGTAAATTATATAAGCAATTGTGTCTTAACTCTAGCTTATATGATAATTTCATCACTTCGTCACTTATTTCTGAATAGAACATAAAAGTTTTTGGAAGATACCTTTTAGGGTTGAATCTGTGTGCACAGTCTGTGTCTGTGTGGTACAGCCGTAGGAACATATTTTTTGCTTATTTTTTAGTATATCTCTGTAGATATGCTATCAAAAATAATACAAAAATTGTTTTTGAGATTTTCCTAACTACCTTTTAAAACGATATCACCCCCCCCCCCATTTATGGAATAATTTTTTTTTCTTAATTAAAATATGTGCAGGTTACTATGTTTTATTAATAAGCCGAATTTCAAATTTTACACCATGCGGATTCTGAGAAAAACGGCTGTACCACACAGACACAGACTGTGCACACAGACAACCAACCCTAAAAGGATTCAAAAATTTCAATTTTCCATAACTTTGACTATATTCATCGCCTCGATATGTAAAAAGACAATTGAAAGCATAATATCTTCAACGTATCTTCCAAAAACTTTTATGTTCTATTCAGAAAGAAGTGAGAAAAAAATACCTAAATTTCTAATAAAAAATCAGAAAAAGGATACTTTAAGCATTAAGTTTCATAAAACTGTTTTTTTTTAATTCATTACATTCGGATAGCTAAAATAAATATGCTCATAGAAAGCAAATTCTGAAACTTTGACATGAAATAAAAGGTTTATTTTTAGTATATAGTTTTAGTAACTTATCATTACATTTATTTTTAAAATGGTACGTTTATGGTCAAACTCGTAAACCCTCTGTCTTACGCCCGTATGCACCACACATAGTCAGGACTGTTAGTCGGAAACGTATTTTGTATGGATACTTTAGCGATTGGACCATGCAATAGGGTCGATAAAGTAGACCCTTGTTCCAGATCGACTGACAGTTAATGAGAAACAGAAGTCCGACTGACAGTCCTGACCGTGTGTTTTTTATTTATTTACATAAATAAATATACTTCCGTATATTACAGTTTCTGAATAAATGAATAACTTTTAAGGAAATACGTCAACGTTAACTTAATGTATCTTTACAGGTGTATAGCAACACTATATGGACGTTACTTCTCTTATTTTTTTCGTTCCGATATGATGAATGTAAACAAAATTATGTACAAAATAAATTTTGATATTTTTTAAAGACTTAAACTATAACTTTTTAGCGTCAACAAAATGAAGTATTGGGTAAAGTTCAAGAAAGTAATTAAACATTTTCAAATGTCTATAATTTCACAAAAAAAGAGGTTTACAATTTATTTAAAAAAAAAAAGATCCTATAAGATATTTAAGGTGCTGCCGATGGGTAACACTTGACGAAAAAATCTTCGCGACATCATTGTAACAATTACAAAAATTCACAATTAAATGAAACTACGTGATGTAGTATTATTTCTACTATCTTTAATTTCTTTACCACGACCTAGGTTTCGTTGTATTACAACATCTTCAGGTGGGATATAATCAAATAATAATCTTTGCTTATATCCCACCTGAAGATGTAATACAACGAAACCTAGGTCGTGGTAAAGAAATTAAAGATAGTAGAAATAATACTACATCACGTAGTTTCATTTAATTCTGAATAGTGAATTTCTACAAAATTAACGCCAAATATATTCAATATTTGAATTACAAAAATGTTATCCGACATTGGCAAGCCTGAGGTCCGATACGTAATCAGGGTACCCTCAAAAGCCTTTCTATTTGTCTCAAGATTTTTTCAATATGGTATTTGCAACATGTATGAGTAAATATATCTAACTAATTTGAGTTATAGTTTTCGAGTTAAATATAATAATTAATGATATCCAAATGTATAACAGCTATGTGATATACCTTAATTGAAAGGTTTCTACTAGTATGACAATTTTCATTGTTGTGTGAAGAAATATCCCAGAGGAATCAACATTTTTCTTGTTTTATTTTACGTATTACACTTTATATAATATTATTAAGTTATTAAGATATTTCTTCTTTATTTTTTGATGTGTGTTAATGAACGAATAGAGAAAATAAAGTTAGGTAAAAAAACTTGTCTACTTTTCGACCTGCTCGAGCCCAACATTTATCCCACAACTTTGAAAAAGCCGGACTCCATTTCAATCAAGAACATGCATCTATTGAGACTTGTAACCGATTAAATTCAATCGGTTATATGATTTTATTGATATATGAATTTCGTGGGAGAATCTTATTGAGAGGTCCAGATGATCACCATTGTGTATACAAGCGCCGCCAGTGAAAGATTTACTACATGTTCTATAGTGGAACCAGTAGGCTATCATGGCATTGCTTATGCTATAAGATGCCATTGCTTATGAATCGTGCACAAAGGTGTAACCGATTATTTCAATCGGTTACATGATTTCATTGATACATAAATTTCATGCGAGAATCCCATTGAAAGGTCCAGATGATGACCATTGAGTAAATAAGCGCCTCCAATGAAAGATTTGCTACATGTTCTACAGTGAAAATAGTAGGCTACCATGGCATTGGTTATGCTATAAGACACCATTGCTTCTGAAGCATGCACAAAGGTAGTGATCAACGAGAGGCGAAAAATTAGTGCTAAAATATACTTGAACGACTTCTTAAAAAATACATCACAATTTTACGCCATTTTTCTTAGACAGTTTTTTTTTAATGCACCAAAATGAAACCGTCCACATGCCGCAAGATACATGGCTGAATACCTACCTGGATGCCGTTGGTTTAAAAAGATTAAATGACCCGCCGGATGTCTTGACATACGCGAGGCAATTTAAAAAATACATTGGAAGTAGTAGTCCCTGGCTTATAGATTGCATTAGCTAAAATTTGTTATTGTGGAAGAATACCAGAGCATCCCGTAATCAGAGTTCATAGACACCACGGATAACATCCCTAAGTAATCAGAGCTAGGGAAAGCAAAATACATGATTAAATCATTTTTAAAGTGCTAAAACATAAGAGTTAGAAGATGTTACTTTATTGTTTTTTATTTTTTTCGTTAATTGAATAAAATAAATATTATTCACAAAAGCAGCATTTTTCAATTAATTACAACTATTTTATTTAAATAAAACTATAAAAAATATAATATATTCATAACATTTCAAATACGGATCATGAGAGTTTAATAATGCCTATCCCTCAAGATATTTTGTTTGATGCCGTGATAAAAATTGTGGAGATCTTTAAATTAAGGCGCTTTACACCTTTACAAAACCCTTGGACTGAAGTCTGACGTTCTCCTTTGATGTAAATATTGTTATTCAATGATTGAAATCAAAATTAGCAATTCGCGGCTAAACAACAAAACACAAATTATCCGCCAAACAGAACGCGTGACGTCAAAATGCACCATATAATGTGCTAACAGATGACTAACTTCATGTAAGTATGTGAGCAAGATAATGTGACCCAAAAATCCAATTTAAAAGACAATATTTATATGTCTCTATAGAATGACGAAATGTGTGAAAGAGATAGACTCCCTCCTTTTCAATTTAATTATTTGCATATACTTCATACAAATAATTAAATTGAAAAAGGGAAGGTTTATCTCTTTTACACACTTCGTCAACCGCAATAGAAGTTTATTTCTTCAGCTTAACACACGTATTTTGTGCAAAATATCACATTTGTAGCTTTATCAGATTAATTTTGAATCATTTTAAACACTTTTTCAAAAATTGTCAGATACCCATTCGCAGATAGATATTTTAATATTGTCGCATGCATATATTTAAGATCGTATCATCTCTTCTTTGAATTTGTACTTATGCTCGAATACAGAATGATTCCTCGTTCTACTTTGCATTTTAAAAATCTTACAGTTCGCGTCCTAAATTAAATATGGTCTATATTTACAATAGAGGAAATAGAACAGAACAAAAAATCTTTAAATTATGGGGAAAAATAGGCCATATCTACATCATTTTTGGAATATTTATCTATCTGTTAACTTATATGTTTTAATATATCTCCTGATAAAGCAAAAACCAGTACCATTGCAGATTTTGCATTATATAAGTTGGCTAAAAAAAAATGTTTGTACACTCAACAAGAAGTCGTAGCTGACAGTCATAACGGTATCTGAATTTACACACTGAAGAACAACGTGTGGAAAGTTACGCTATCAATAGACAAGTCTATGCTTCAGAGAACCGAAGTAGCCCTGACATAAGAAAAGATTTTAAAAGATTTTACATGTAAAGCTTTGCTCAAATTATTCAACCACTTATATCAGGTTTCTGAGCCATAAGGATTGTTTCTGTCTTTCCTCCTTTATCTATATATTACGTTCTACTAAAGTGAAAAACTATATTTTCATAATTCTAAATTGAAAAATGTATCACTTCGTCAACACTTTACTCAATTTACTCAACCTGATGGAAACAACTAAGCTCGTCTATAAAACATACTTTAGTGTATAGATATTGACCATAATTTACACTGTCTTAAAGCTTACTCGTATCAGGTCTACCAGAGTCGTCAAAATATGTAAAAAAATATTCAACAAGTTATAAAAAAACCTTAAGACTAGAATTTAAGCTAAAAAATAGCTATTTGTGAAAGGAAAGGTTGTGTACTAATATCGTTGGTGATATGATAACGAATAAATTTGATATACATATACAACCGGATGGGTCGCTTGATGTTATGACGTAGACGTCTACGATAAATAAAAATATGGAATAAAAGATGGCAAACGTCGATGAAAAATAAAAGTATGAAATACGTCAATTGAATATACGACTATATGCCCGACCCTATAAGAATTCAGTCTTTTTAGATCGGTGAGGTTTTTTAATATTGAACACTGAAGCAGTTTTTTTTGTCTATTTGTTTCTTGGCAAAACAAGATCGTCTTTGTAAATTTTTTTCTCGATATACATTATTATCAATGCTAGACACATCACTAATCTTCAATTTGCCGACAATAAATTGTTATGATAGAATCGCTGGACGACTTTAGCACAATGTTCAGGGATTTAAGCAGAGTTTCTTAATAGATAGATCTAAAAATGAGCATGGACAATGCAATTACCATATCTAACTTCCATGGCGTATCTATACCTGTACATTTTGATAATGCTACCCTCGAACTTCTTTGTCATTATACCTATATTTCCTGATCACTAAATTATTAGACTTAGGACAAACTACCCAGTTAGGTTAATTCAACTTCAATCGGACAGGTCAATCGGAGAATCCAACTTGGCTGGGCAGCATTCTGGAAACTTTTCCACATCCCCTCGTCCAAAATAATACAGTGATGAAAACCAAAGTATTTACACTAGTGTATGTTGACAGTGATGACATACGGAAACGAGACCTGGTCACTTACTACTGGGCTCGTAAAACTCATTTCGCGAGCTATTTTAAGAACCCAGCTCGGGATTTCTTTACGAGATATAATCCGTAGTTAGGAGATTTGTGAGAGAATTAAGATCACCGCCATATCTCGCAAGACTGGCAGGCTAAAGTGGCAATAGAGAATTCATATAGCGCACAGAACAGATAACCGCTAGGGAAGTAAAATTCTCTAGTGGCGACCACGTGCCAGAAGGCGTAAAGTGTGACGGACCCTCGCTAGGTGAATAGATAAACTGATAAAGGTCGCGGAAAATCGTTGGATGCAAGCAGTATAAGATCGATCTTTGTGGAAGTCTATGGCCTATTCAGTAATGGACGTCTTGCTGCGTGGCTGACGAAGTTTTCAAATTTCAAAATAATAAATATCCACAATATTTTACTTTAATGTTAGATACCTTACATTTTGTTTTGTAACGCCACCTGTGGGCTGCATGTTAACAACGATCCATATGTCGATGTTTGACGTGGAATACTTATCTACAAAAATTTGATTTCTGCATAAAAAATCTCTGGGAGTTTCCTGGGGTGAGTTCTACAGAGGTTACACTGGGCTGTGTGGAAACAGTTGGGCTCCTTGTCTGCGCTACGTGGTTTTTCATTTTATTTAAGGGATGCATAACAAAATACCTAAATAATGCTTCAGGTTAAAAGATGATTCAGATTAAAGATGCTTCAGTTTAAAGAAATTTTAGAAAACTTTAATAAACTCACTGTGAGATTAATACACGTAACGTCATCTACCATAATAATTATAAAAGTTATTATAAAAGTTAACTTTTATAATAACATCATATTATAAAAATAAACTTTTATAATAACATCATACTATAAAAGTAAACTTTTATAATAATATTATGTTATAAAAGTAAACTTTTATAATAACATCATACTATAAAAGTAAACTTTTATAATAACATCATATTATAAAAATAAACTTTTATAATAACATCATATTAAAAAATTAACTTTTATAATAACATCGTATTATAAAAATAAACTTTTATAATAACATCATATTATAAAAGTAAACTTTTATAATAACATCATATTATAAAAGTAAACTTTTATAATAACATCATATTATAAAAATAAACTTTTATAATAACATCATATTAAAAAATTAACTTTTATAATAACATCGTATTATAAAAATAAACTTTTATAATAACATCATATTATAAAAGTAAACTTTTATAATAACATCATATTATAAAAGTAAACTTTTATAATAACATCATATTATAAAAGTAAACTTTTTTAAGTAAAAAAACTTTGTATTGAAACGTAAAGTTGCAATATCTTTTTTTAGTTGGTCGACTGCAGTAAAGCATAACCTAATGTTACCCCAGACACGACAAAAAACTATCACTGAAACTTCCTTGATGTCCTTTCAGCTTTCGTTGAGTTACGTGCGAGCAAATAAACAGGCTTTGAGACAAGCTAACAAACATTCAAAAAATAATATGTTTATGTTCTATTACTTTTATTATCCGCCTTTAAATCATTTTTTCTTAGATATTCCCAGTGTACAAACATACCAATTCCACAGTTTTGTTACATGTATAGATATTATATATTTGTATAATTACTGGAAGCCTGAAAGTTACGCAATTCTTTATTGGTGTTTTATACTAATGCAACGAAAATTATTTTCTTAAAATATTAGTTTTCATTTCTTCTGATTAAAATAATCGCGATGAAATAATTAAATGTTACTTCTACTTATTCTCTATATTCTTCTTAGATATCATTCAAATTTGTTCAGTAGTTTTTACGTTATGCATGCACGAACAAATAAACAAACAGAACAATAAACAAACAGACAAAACACTTAAAAACAAAATTTCGTGTCCTATTCCTTATTTTTCTACTTATCCTACTTCTTTCTTATCCTATTACTTATCGTTTTGTTGGTATAAATATTTTTTGAATTGGAAGTTCTTATGTAGCGATTCGATGATCGATAAGTGAACGAGAATTGAGAGTAAAATTTTAAGGTCACGTCACGTTTAGGCACATTTCGTTACATGAGAGACAAGAATGATATGACGAGAGAAAGAGTGCTATATATTCTGACGCCATAGAAGTGGAGCAAAAGGGGTCGACGTATACACAGCGATACAAAGCGATTGAATAAGATAGTGTCGCACATGCGCGCGTTATAGATGTACGCCTCAGGCTCAAATATGAAACAGCTGAGGTACCACGCATACGTTATATTATTAATATTTATCATTGCGTCTTTCTGCCGCTTTGCCGTTACTACATACTTACAAATCGGCGTTTGGATCGGAAAAGCAGTTTCACTTTTGTCACCTTTTGAGTTACACGTGATTTCTGACGTGAAACATCTATAGGCGCAGGTATAAACCGGATCGTTGGCATGTGGTACCTCAGCTGTTTCATATTTGAGCCTGAGGCGTACATCTATAACGCGCGCATGTGCGACACTATCTTATTCAATCGCTTTGTATCGCTGTGTATACGTCGACCCCTTTTGCTCCACTTCTATGGCGTCAGAATATATAGCACTCTTTCTCTCGTCATATCATTCTTGTCTCTCATGTAACGAAATGTGCCTAAACGTGACGTGACCTTAAAATTTTACTCTCAATTCTCGTCCACTTATCGATCATCGAATCGCCACATAAGAACTTCCAATTCAAAAAATATTTATACCAACAAAACGATAAGTAATAGGATAAGAAAGAAGTAGGATAAGTAGAAAAATAAGGAATAGGACACGAAATTTTGTTTTTAAGTGTTTTGTCTGTTTGTTTATTGTTCTGTTTGTTTATTTGTTCGTGCATGCATAACGTAAAAACTACTGAACAAATTTGGATGATATCTAAGAAGAATATAGAGAATAAGTAGAAGTAACATTTAATTATTTCATCGCGATTATTTTAATCAGAAGAAATGAAAACTAATATTTTAAGAAAATAATTTTCGTTGCATTAGTATAAAACACCAATAAAGAATTGCGTAACTTTCCGGCTTCCAGTAATTATACAAATATATAATATCTATACATGTAACAAAACTGTGGAATTGGTATGTTTGTACACTGGGAATATCTAAGAAAAAATGATTTAAGGGCGGATAATAAAAGTAATAGAACATAAACATATTATTTTTTTAATGTTTGTTAGCTTGTCTCAAAGCCTGTTTATTTGCTCGCACGTAACTCGACGAAAGCTGAAAGGACATCAAGGAAGTTTTAGTGATAGTTTTTTGTCGTGTGTGGGGTAACATTAGGCTATGCTTTACTGCAGTCGACCAACTAAAAAAAGATATTGCAACTTTACGTTTCAATACAAAGTTTTTTTACTTAAAAAAGTTTACTTTTATAATATGATGTTATTATAAAAGTTTACTTTTATAATGTGATGTTAATATAAAAGTTTATTTTTATAATACGATGTTATTATAAAAGTTTACTTTTATAATATGATGTTATTATAAAAGTTTATTTTTATAATACGATGTTATTATAAAAGTTTACTTTTATAATATGATGTTATTATAAAAGTTTATTTTTATAATACGATGTTATTATAAAAGTTTACTTTTATAATATAATGTTATTATAAAAGTTCACTTTTATAGTATGATGTTATTATAAAAGTTTATTTTTATAATGTGATGTTATTATAAAAGTTTACTTTTATAGTATGATGTTATTATAAAAGTTTACTTTTATAACATAATATTATTATAAAAGTTTACTTTTATAGTATGATCTTATTATAAAAGTTTATTTTTATAATATGATGTTATTATAAAAGTTACCACGCATACGTTATATTATTAATATTTATCATTGCGTCTTTCTGCCGCTTTGCCGTTACTACATACTCACAAATCGGTGTTTGGATCGCAAAAGCAGTTTCACTTTTGTCACCTTTTGAGTTACACGTGATTTCTGATGTGAAACATCTATAGGCGCAGGTATAAACCGGATCGTTGGCATGGCGACGCTTGCCGTGGTGACGGGTCGCCACGCTATACTAAGGTATATATAGTCTATATGTAGTAGAGTGTACGGTACGGCGACGTGTCGCCAAGCGCAACCGACTACGCGACCCCCTCCTCACTTAGTTCGACGCTGTTGTTTACTACGGTACACATAACCTGTGCTTTATTATTTTTGTATTAATTGTAAAGAAATGTTTATTAAATAAAGTCACCATTTTCTGTAAGAAATTCGTAATACTTTAATTTTTAATTATATATTTAGTTCCTGCAATAATCTTGTCTTTTATGCATATTACTTGTACGAACACGATGTTTCACATCTGCCAGGCGTCCCGTGACGGCTCACTGTTTTTTTTAATAAACATCTTTACTGTACGGATACCTTAATATGCTGATACTAAACCTATCAAAATAATTAAATTACAAATATTGACAAACCATTTCAATTTTAAACAAACTGAGAAAACAAAGTAAGCATATACCGAACAATAAACAATGTTATAAAATTGTGCGGAAGACGACCAACCACAACGCATAACCTCATGCGTCTGTCCACAATCTGTTTCCATACTTAAGCATCTAACTCTCTCGCTCTGTCCCCCATTTCACTTTTTAGCCATTTCTATTTTGCAAATTTAATTGCGCGATATAAAATACATGTAGCGCTATCTATTGATGCATTTGTGTATCACTACACGTTGAGTAGCTAGTCACTTCTATATTGTTGTTATACTAATGCAATGTAAATGAATGTTTGAAAATATCTATTCCGATGAAATAAAAACTAAATTTAAAAGTCGATTTCTCATGAGTCTATTTTATATCAGTTCCGTGGCCGAATGACGAAAGACAAAACTTAATAGTTCATCAGTTTATCCGTCTGTCCGTCCATATGTCGTATAACATTATAACTTTTAAGTTAAGTTCGATCGTAGAGAACTTTTGTAAGAATACATGGATTGATTAAATAAATAACTAAAAATGGTGTAAAATGTTATTTATATATAATTTAATATAAAAACTATACACATTTAAACACAACTTTCATAAACTTTCATATGTATCTAACTATGTAAGTAAAACTGTCACTATAAGCAAATAATACCAACTATTACTGCGTAAAGAAGGGACACTCACCTCTCCTCGCTAGTTTAACGTCACCCGCAGATAACGAGTACGATCAAGGGTACGTGATCCCAGGTTGCCGCTTGTTGCGTGCGCGTGTTATTTGTTTGATTTTGCAATGTTTGATTGAGTTTAACTTATGTAATTCAGTCTTAATTAACAACTATTTATAATAATTTAATATAACGGTCCGTTATTGCGCAGTGTACAAATTCTTAGAAAACTTTCTTTTTTTGTTTGTTGTAAATAATTTTGTTTTGTATCATCAATTTATTTGGTTAGTACCTATAATTTTATGTCTACAAATATATCACTGAGCAATTTTAAATTTCAAACTGTTCTTAAAAGTCACGTTTGGTTTGGAAGCGATATGGTTGGGAAACGTATCCTTGTAGTGTCGTCCATAAGCTTATCATATTGATTATTAAGATATCTATCACATGAAGCAAATCTAACCAATTCAAAAGTACAACGAAGACAATAATTTAGTGTATCAAAATTTATTTTTATTTAAAATTTTATTTCGTTTTTAAGATCAACACAGAATACTTTTTCAAATTCTATCCTTATATTACAATTATCAAATCACTTTCACACAATTAAAAGAATAGTATAAAATATTTATTTATATAATTTCTTTTTTACAATTCTGTAATAATAAAGATACTGCGCCAGTGTTCTATCGAGACAGTCATTCGATCGACGCCTATTAGTTAGAAAGAAAAACAGTTATGTTGGTGATGTATAGTGTCAACTAGCTCGATTAGCGCGATTACCCCCATCGATTGAGGCTAGAGATGGGCCAACTCGGAAATTTATCACACTCTATCAACTCTTATCAAATAATAATCACTATCTCTCTAAATTTATCAAATAATAATCGCTATCGCTATCTAAAATTATCTAATAATAATCACTATCTCTATCGAATAATAAAAATATCTCTATCAAATAATAGTCACTATCTCTATGAAATAATAAAAATATCTCTATCAAATAATAGTCACTATCTCTATCGAATAATAAAAATATATCTATCAAATAATAATCACTATCTCTATCGAATAATAAAAATATCTCTATCAAATAATAAAAATATCTCTATCAAATAATAGTCACTATCTCTATCGAATAATAAAAATATATCTATCAAATAATAATCACTATCTCTATCAAATAATAAAAATATCTCTATCAAATAATAGTCACTATCTCTATGAAATAATAAAAATATCTCTATCAAATAATAAAAATATCTCTATCAAATAATAGTCACTATCTCTATCGAATAATAAAAATATCTCTATCAAATAATAGTCACTATCTCTATGAAATAATAAAAATATCTCTAACAAATAATAATCACTATCTCTATCGAATAATAAAAATATCTCTATCAAATAATAGTCACTATCTCTATGAAATAATAAAAATATCTCTATCAAATAATAAAAATATCTCTATCAAATAATAATCACTATCTCTATCGAATAATAAGAATATCTCTATCAAATAATAATCACTATCTCTATCAAATAATAAAAATATATCTATCAGATAATAATCACTATCTCTATCAAATAATAAAAATATCTCTATCAAATAATAATCACTATCTCTATCGAATAATAAGAATATCTCTATCAAATAATAATCACTATCTCTATGAAATAATAAAAATATCTCTAACAAATAATAATCACTATCTCTATGAAATAATAAAAATATCTCTAACAAATAATAATCACTATCTCTATCGAATAATAAGAATATCTCTATCAAAGAATAATCACTATCTCTATGAAATAATAAAAATATCTCTAACAAATAATAGTCACTATCTCTGTCGAATAATAAAAATATCTCTATCAAAGAATAATCACTATCTCTATGAAATAATAAAAATATCTCTAACAAATAATAATCAATATCTCTATCAAATAATAAAAATATCTCTATCAAATAATAATCACTATCTTTGAAATAATAAAAATATCTCTAACAAATAATAATCACTATCTCTGTCGAATAATAAAAATATCTCTATCAAAGGATAATCACTATCTCTATGAAATAATAAAAATATCTCTAACAAATAATAATCACTATCTCTATCAAATAATAAAAATATCTCTATCAAATAATAATCACTATCTTTGAAATAATAAAAATATCTCTAACAAATAATAATCACTATCTCTGTCGAATAATAAAAATATCTCTATCAAAAAATAATCACTATCTCTATGAAATAATAAAAATATCTCTAACAAATAATAATCACTATCTCTATCGAATAATGAGAATATCTCTATCAAAGAATAATCACTATCTCTATGAAATAATAAAAATATCTCTAACAAATAATAGTCACTATCTCTATGAAATAATAAAAATATCTCTAACAAATAATAATCACTATCTCTATCAAATAATAAAAATATCTCTATCAAATAATAATCACTATCTTTGAAATAATAAAAATATCTCTAACAAATAATAATCACTATCTCTGTCGAATAATAAAAATATCTCTAACAAATAATAATCACTATCTCTGTCGAATAATAAAAATATCTCTATCAAAGAATAATCACTATCTCTATGAAATAATAAAAATATCTCTAACAAATAATAATCACTATCTCTATCAAATAATAAAAATATCTCTATCAAATAATAATCACTACCTTTGAAATAATAAAAATATCTCTAACAAATAATAATCACTATATCTGTCGAATAATAAAAATATCTCTATCAAAGAATAATCACTATCTCTATGAAATAATAAAAAATATCTCTAACAAATAATAGTCACTATCTCTGTCGAATAATAAAAATATCTCTATCAAAGAATAATCACTATCTCTATCAAATAATAAAAATATCTCTATCAAATAATAAAAATATCTCTCACAATTAAATGAAACTACGTGATGTAGTATTATTTCTACTTTCTTTAAGTTCTTTACCATGACCTAGGTTTCGTTATATGTATTAAAGATATCTTTGTTAATAGCCCACCTGAAGATGTAATACAACGAAACCTAGATCGTGGTGAAGAACTTAAATAAAGTAGAAATAATACTACTTCACGTAGTTTCATTTAAGTGTGAATAATGAATTTCTAGAAAATTAACGTCAAATATATTAAAAAATATCTCTATCAAATAATAATCACTATCAAAAAATTATCGATTTGAAAATTCGTGCAAACGATTATTGGATAGTATCGTAAATCGATAAGAACTTCATTCATTTTTGAGTCATTTAATCGGGTGATTGACAAATAAAGGCGGTTATAATAAAGAATTTATAGAATTATCAACCTCTGCTAAGCTAGAAAATTCACCTCGGCCACGTGTTTCATAAAAATTAGCTTAAAAGCAGTTAAATAATCCGGATTCTTCTTTATAATGTGTGTCATCATCGTGCTCTTATTCCCGGAATATTTATAAGACAAAGAACATTTTCTGCACAGAATTTTTCCGTCTATTGGCTTTTCAAAAATCTTTCTGACTTTGATCTTGGACCGTCATTGTAGTTGAAAATATGTAAATTAAATAATCAAGAAACTTAAAATAAAACTTTTCTAACAAAAAGAAACACAACTTGAACAAACTAATGAAAATAATTTATCAAAACATACATATATAAGGAATGTACTCTTAGAGTAAAACAATAAAATATGATCGAACGAGCTCTTACAATATACGCGGGAACCGAGTACATTCGGTTTGATTCGAACATACGATCGATGAATTCAATTTAAGTCGAATATGCATGCGTGCAATAGACGGTCGGAGCGCATCGACGAGGCAGCCCCGACAACTCGGTTCGTCGCAGACATAAATCGATTTAACTCGGTTTGAATCGAGTCGATACATCTCTAATCGAGACCGATATGTAGTAATAGTAAATATTCTTTACCTACACGTAGGGTTGCCACCCGTACTTTATAATAAAGTATTGTACGTTATTTCGGGTAAACGTACTTTATACTTTATGAAAGCAAAAAAGTACGTGAAAATACTTTATTTTAGCTATTTCTACTGTTGAAGGTTTTATTTAATTGTTTACGAAAAGAAACAAGAAATATAAGCGATTTTTTGCGTGTAACGGGATGAATCACATCGATAAAGCATAAAGCGACAAAATTAAATGCTAAGCAGCACTGTCGGTTTTTAGCGTAACCTGAAACGTCCATGTCAATTATCATCTCAATTTGTCATTGTTTTCTGTTTGTTGTTCAAATATTATTTGTTATTCTCGGTATTTATCACAACACTGTACAAGTGTTGTGATAAATATTCAATTAGGATGCATATAATTGTAGCTCACGAAATACACCTGGAAAACGAATACAGGAATCGGACGCTAACATAGAATTAGACGGCATCTGTAAATCTGAATACAGTACACTGAATAAATGCCCTAAAACAATGGATGCGAAGCAAACAAAACGAATGCAAAAGTATAAAAGTCTATGGGAAAAAGAACATGGTGTTTGATTAACCAATGATCCTCAAAACGATTTTAATGGGAAATGCAAATTATGTGGAGTAATTTTTACTATTGTTTCAGCTGGAATATGAGGAAAAAATTTAATCTTAGGTGGATGTTTCCCTGTATGAGTATAGGTTGGACAAACAAACATGCAGGGATAGAATCACAATAAATCTTTGGTTTCGCGATGGTTTGGGGTGTCTAGTGTGTATGGTGGTAGGTGAAGGGTTTATTATTTGTTTGCAGGTTAAGCAACATCTGGAAACAAAACAGCATAAATCGAAATATAAACTGAAAAAATCATCTGAACTGCTTGAAAGTTTTCTTGGATCTGCTTCTGTTTCCACTTCTTCCCAAAGTTAATTTTGCAGTGATAAAGACGATGTTACGGCTACTGAACTACCTAGCCTTGACATATCACACTGTTAAGCATATTTTGTCCTTTACTTGTATGGACTGTACTGTTAAGTTAAATAAAATGATTTATGTTAATTCAAACACAGCTACAAGTATTCATTTAGCCAGGACCAAAATGGAAGCTCTAGTTACAGAGGTATTGGGGCCATATGCTTTACAAAATGTAATAAACGATTTGAATACGGTCAATTTATTTTTCTGCTTCCAATAAAAAAAATATAAACTTTTCCCATTAGTTGTGCAATATTTTACAGCTGAAAATGGCATTCAAAGAAAATTAACTGATTTCTATGAAAATAGCAATGAATCAGCTGATTGCATGGTTCATGCAATTCAGAAGTCAGTAGAGCAATGCAAATTATCATTTGGGAATATATCTGGGCTAAGTGCTAACAACACAAATGCCAATTCAAAAAAAATAAACCATTCATTATTTATAATCATTAGAGATTTGTTACCAGACTTGATTAAAGGAAATTGTTATGCACATATAGTGCACAATTGTATAAAACATGCCAGGAACTTTTTATCCTATGACATTGAGAATGTTATCCTTAAAATCTATGCTCATTTTTCCCACTCGGCTGTTCGGAGATAAGAATTAAAAAAAATCATGGAATCGGTAGATGGAGATTTTCGTGAACTCAAACACCATGTAGGAACCAGATGACTCTCTCTCTCCTACCTTATGTGGATACAATATTGTTAAATTGGAAAACCACATTTTATATGTGCTTAGTACAACTGTAATTTTTTTAGAAGGAAATAAGATAACAATTTTGATGTATACAATATTATGTACAATCTTAGAAAAGAATTAATGAAAAGAAAAGAAGATCTCTTCTTTGGATATGAAACTGAAAGAAAGATTAAAGAAATTGAGTTGTCTTCGCCTGAAGTTAGTCAGAAAATTATAAAACAATTCATGTTGTTCTTGGATGAAGCCTTAGAGTACCTGGAGTCACGTTGTTAGTCACACAAATTGGCTCTTTTCATTGAGGGTCATAAATTAAAAAAGTTGGTAATGTTGAATTTGAGCGTTTTGTTCACATACTTATAATTTTGAAACTGCAAAAGCGTGATATTAACATGGATGACCTGAATGAAGAAATTAATTTATTGAAAGAGTTATATGCACAAGTAGATCTTTCGGAATTATGTATGTTTTTCGGAATTATTTTCGGAATTATGTAGATTTTTCGGAATTATCTACATCGCATGAGTGGCAAAATTTTTTCCATAGTAATAATTATTTTGTAAATATATACAATATCGTGTCATTTCTGCTATCCATTCCCGCAACTTCAGCATTTACAGAGAGAGTCTTTTCTCTGATGAATGCTAAGTGGCGGGACGAACGAAGTAGAGCGTCCCTAAACTTAATAAAAACCAAATTATTTATCTATCTTAACATGGACATAGATTGTAAAGATGCAGTTTAGACGTTTTTTGATAACAGATATTTGTTAGATGTTGCTAGAAGTAACAAAAAATATGTATGGAAAAAATATCTAAATAAATAAATAATACTTTATTTTTATACATTGTACTTTATTTTTTTACCTTAGAAAATAAATATACTCTATTTGTTTTAAAAAAATGTGGCAACCCTACCTACACGCTGCAAATAACCCTACATTAATTTACGTACTCGCACAAACGGATACTTATAGACGAGTACGTATGTCATAGTGTAGGCAATTAAATCTGTTCGTCAGTGTGGAGTGTCGGGTGTGTTAAAATATATTGACAAGACTTTAGATAGATTTTTGAAATGAAACTTATTTTCTATCAATAAACGAAACATATGCGCCATCTATCAGCTCTTTATATGCCTATCTATATTGTTTTATATTTAGTACTAACAGATGTCGCTACAAATAACATTTGGATTGATCGAGAGATAAATCTCAACAAAAATGGTATTATATCACTTTTCGAAGAGCCTTGTTTCATGAAAGTAAATTATTTAGATTAATTTTTGAATATTTTCAATAATAAAACGTATGAAACACGTATATAAAGTAATTTTATACTTTAATGCTATTTTTAAAAAAAATTTAGGATTCAACTGCAAAGCTAATTTGTACTTACGACAGATGGCATACGCGTCGATTTTTTACGTCAGTTTCATCGCATAGCGCTAAAATTATCTCAATGCCAAATTTGTTTACCAAGGAAGCATACTAAAACGCTAAAATTTATTAAAATTATTGAAACCCCGATTAAATAAATACAATCGTACAAGTTTTATTAATAAAAATATGTTCAAACTATTATGACAGCTTACTGAAAATGAACATAAATTTTGACAACTGTGAGTTAGCATGTCTGTCCGAACTCAGATTCACAGGAGTTTTACCTTTTTTGTATGATTTTTGTATTTCTTGTGATTTTATTTACAACTTTGACCGCTTTCTTGACGACCCTAACTATACTTCGGAACTCTCTTTTGCCAACGCGATGTATTTAGCTGTGTTTTTCATAGACTTATATTACTTCATAAGGACTGGCCCATAGCAACCGAAAAATGTCACCCTAGAAACTGCTAAATAGCGATATCAGCATATTAGAATTTGACATTTCGATTTTCGTGAGTATGTTTATCCTGAAAAAAGTCAAAAAAATGCCGGATTGTGTAGAAAAATATATTTAAATTATAGTTCGGAAATTTTAAAAAAGGTATGTGTATGTTATCCTCGGTTAATAATCGTTTCTCGTGCGTATTTTTTGTTATTCATTGAAAAAATAGTTGTATTTCAGTAACTATGTGAATCCCAGCGTTGTGACCTTGTAAGGACGCGTTTTCATACGTTATTTTTTTTAAATATTCATTTTTATTTGCTTTGATTTTTGAAAATCTCCTTATGAGTACAGCGCCGGTAAACAGGATACCTTAGAAGCAAAATGAATTAGTATTTGTCCATCTGTCTGTCACGTCAATAACTCAAAAATTTCTAGACCAATAAACTTCAAACTGGAATGTAAGTTTTAAATGTTCATAGGTTTGAGTCATTTAGTAATTAAATATAGCCAACGCATATACTTTATGACAAAGTCTGTACAAGAAAGACGCACATGCTTAGACAGACGTTGTGTTTTTATTATTGAATGCAATGCCTATGTTGAAGATTATTAAAATGATCTTCTAGTTCGTTAAGTATACATACATATGTGCATATATATATATATATATATATATATATATATATATATATATATATATATATATATTTATATTGAAACTACTGCTTTTCGTTAGAAGACAGAATCAACAAATCTTCTAGATAGTTAACCTTCCAAATAATAATTATCTGTACTTAATAATATTGAATATATTAATATTAATATTGAAACAAATATAATAATATTGAAAGAGAGTGAATTCTGTACATGGAAAATATTTTAAAAAGTGTAATTGATTTAGCATATAGAAAGAATATAGAAACCAGAAAAACTTTTTTTAGAGTCCGTCTGTCTGTTAATTTGTACGTTAATCACGCAAAATCTTCTGGAAGGATTTTGATAATCTTTGGTATGGTAATAATTTATTTATATTAACCTTCCAAATAATAATTATCTGTACTTAATAATATTGAATAATATTAATATTAATATTGAAACAGATATAATAATATTGAAACAGATATTATTATATCTGTTTCAATATTACTATTAATTATATAATAATATAGAAACAGAGTGAATTCTGTACATGGAAAATATTTTAAAAAGAGTAATTGATTTAGCAAATAGAATGATTATAGAAACCAGAAAAACTTTTTTAGAGTCCATCTGTCTGTTAATTTGTACGTTAATCACGCAAAATCTTCTGGAAGGATTTTGATAATCTGTGGTATGGTAATAATTTATACCCAGGAGCAACATATTAGAGAGAAAAAGAAATTCTAATAACTTTTCTTAATCTGCATTTAATGCGAACGAAATTCTAGACACAGCTAGTTTTAAATATTTGCAAACAACTCGACATTGTCTTATGTAATGTCATGACATTGTCTTAACGTTTGGTTAATTTTTAAAGCAGGGAAAACTAATGAAAAAGGGATTTTTTTGTAAAGGTTAATAAAACAAGAGATCATAACGTAATTGAAGATGATTTAATAATATTCGATATAACCTTTTTGAATTTTATTGTGGCAGAGTTGTCGAAAATTCGCATTTTGCTATGTGGTCAGTAAGAATTTAAATGTGATCATGAATGAGTTGGTGTCTTTCTATATATCTTGCACTTTACCAATTTTGCACTGAAATAACAGGGTATATGATTATCGAAAACATGGCGTAGATATGTACTTGTAATATTATAATTTCTTTGAGACATATTTTTTTTTAAATCGTCTTAGCAACGTCAACAACTCTAAGTACGCAACCACCCGATACGGGAATAAATTAAAACTGATTGACACAGAATGAAGTTGAGATACTTAAGCCAGATACAGTGGCTGTGTATCTACCTATTATAATTGCTTTTTGTTATATAAAAATAACTTTTTCATTAACGATTATAGTACTACCGGCGATTTGCCAATACCCTTAAAAACTACCTTCAGATGTCATAATTGAGTAAATATAAAATTGTAATGATGTAGCAATGACAACGACTTCAGTTCGATGATTCACATTATATGCTAGCTACAGGGGTTTTCTACGTCCTTGCCAAATTCCATTCACTTTAGTGAAATAGTAAACCAAATAGAGTGATTTATGTGACTAAACCCGGGAATTTCCAGAAAAAAAAACTAAAAAAGTCATAACTATTGATTTTCGAGGAACTAATGTTGTTTTTAAATGATTTATTACGACGTTCTCTAGATATCAAAAATTTTTGGACCACTATAAATAGGCCACTTGTATTTGATAATTCCGAGATACAGGACGTATGCTCGTATTCCAGTACAATCCCGATGGATCCCGGTCATCTGGCAACCCTAACTACAATGTACCAATTCCTTTGATTGAGTTATATATATATATATAGATATTTCTTTTAAGTTATTTTATAAATAAGATATAAGCGGGGTTGGACGTAGTCATGAAAAGGTCGCCATGCAACACAAGTATAAGGTCATCTCTCCTTTTATATAGGCTAATCGAGACCAATCAGCTTCACTAGCAAACTGACGCTTCTAGGAAGCGTGACATGGCACAATGAATGGCATCTCTTTTATTGAATATTACGAGTTGACAGGCATTATTAATAACTTCATCGTCATTATTATCAATAACTAATATCATTATTAATAACTTCATCGTGTCAGCCACTTAAATTTAAGCTTAGATCTGAGCAAGGGAGACCCCTTGAAACCAAAGGCTTTGTTACTGTATCGTAGGTCCCATAAAAGATGCAGGCAGTTGTTTACTTCGCCTTTAACTTAATCCGGCGTTGGCCATATTTGCACCCCTAAAAGTGCAGTGCTTCCGTAAAATACTCTTAATATATATTTTTATAACCTTTTGATTTCTTACAGGTAATGCGGTCTCAAATAGATGATCCTCTGTGAAGTCAAGTTTGAATCTTTTGAAATTAAAGGATCACAAAATTCAGGCATGTGTTAGAAACAACCATACCAAAGAGCATCTCAAATGAAGCTGAATTATCTTCACGAGAAAATTGAAGATACCTACTAAAGTTTATAAACGAAAAAGTAAATTATAATTATAAAAAGAAAATATAAACTCGACTTCTGGATCTATCCAGAAGACAATTTTCAAACACCAACTAAACCCAAGCGCCGTCGTTTTTCACTTGAAGAAACACCAGAACGCATAAAGAAACTCAAACGTACTCTAAGTTTTTGCACGAAACACCTAACAGCAATATGGTTTCGTTAATAAAATGAAGAAAGAAGCTAATAGACAAAGACATAGTTAATATTGAAAAATTTCCGTTCACAAGTGAAACATATAAAACCTTAACAAAAATGCAGTTAAAAAGAGGTACTAAAAATGGACAACTTCTGAAAAGAATCTTTGCCTTTCGTTGTGTTATACTCTATTTACAGGCACATGAGAAAGACTGGAATTGTATTAGCAGCTCCTAGTACAATAAAAATATGGCCAAAGAAGGAAGCTGCTTCCCGTTGTTCTCAAAAGTCAGTTTCGAGAATATTAAAAAGAAATTTGAGTATGCCACAGACAAAGAAAAAGCTTGTATGTTTTGAAATGGACGAAATAGCCACAATGACATGTTTGGAATACAGTCAAATATTTGGTTGGATGGAAGGTTTTGAAGACTTAGGATGATGTCAAAGAACAGACAAGTTGGCTAAAATTGTTGGCGGTTACTTGCTTTGGAATTTTCCAATTTTGGTAAGTATTTTACATACAAATGTTTAAACAAAAAATCTGAAACACACAATAAAAAGGGTCCAACGAAAAAACTTTCGAATTGGTCATAAAGCAATTACTACTGGGTAACTGCTGTATTTTATGCTAAATGACAAAATATTTTCCATTAATTAAATTAACATTTTTGAACATAAAAAAACTTAAATTTAACGAAAAAAAGAAATTAGATTGGTTCTAATCTCAATACCTTCATTATAAGAATTTTGACCTATCATGGTAAAATTTAATATTGTTCTAAAGACCGATTTTTTTCGTAATGAGTGACACAGTCAGTATTTAGAGCTACCTCCTCTTGCTGTAAAAACTGTTTGAATCCGTCTGGGCATACTTATTTAAATCGTCAATGAAACTTTGTAGTATTAGGTTCCATTCTTCCATCAATGTACTTTTGAGGTTCCTTAAGCTGGTGCAGGATTTCTTTGCTTAGTTTATTTTTCCAGCTTATCCCAAACATTTTCTATTAGATCTGATGAGCGTGCTCGCCACCCCAAAACTTCATTTCCGACCTCAATAAGATATTCCAAAACGACCGCTGCAGTATGAGATATAGAACTATCATGAATTAAAAGAAAATCATCTTCAATGTATGATACAAAAAGTACCGCAATCTGCTCTAAAATGTCCGTTACGTATCTCGCCGCAGTCAAGGATGTGTTTCTATGATGTATAGGTCCGTACATGCTCCTAAGGAAATACCGCTCCATACTATTACTGACTCTCCACCATAAAGCTCCCTTCCAACAATGTTACACAGAGCGTATCTTTCTCCGGGTCATCTCAATACTTTAACCCTTCCATCATCTGACTTAAGTCAGAATCTGGGCTCATCAGTATAGAGTACCTTTGCCCAAGCGTTATTATCCCAGTTTCAGTGCGAACGATCCTCTGGCGGGCTAGTATGCCCCTATTCCTGGTGCTTTTGGTTTTAGTGCTAACTGTCCCTTGTCGAACTTCCCGAAGCTTGGTTCTTACCTCGGAAGAAGTCGCAGTGCGGTCTCTTAAGACTGCTTATAATATATTTGTCGTCCCTCTCTGTTGTTACTCTTTTGCGACCTTATCCTTCACGTCTTGTATACTCTCTAATCCTCTGGTATCGTTCCACATAGCAAAAAATCACAGACTTGGAAACTAGTGATGTTTGAGCCACTTCATTGTAAGTGCAACCATTTTAAGTTAAAGTTACACCTTTCGTGTTGAGTTCAGCTTGCTGAATCTTAATTTTTTGATACGTCATTTTTACGTATGTTCCTTACCTTAAAAAATCATTAAAATTATTTTTTACGCATTTAAAGCAAATTTTCGAAATGTGACACCACAATCATGGTGTAGTAAATTGTAAAAATACTTCGGGAAACAACAAATTTAAATTTTACAGAATTTCAATTCCGAGTTGGAAATTGAACAAAAAAAATTAATAAAAAGCTGCTGTAAAATACGTTCCCTCCGACATTATTTATAGTTCGAAGGGTAATATCTTGACATAGTTCGAAGGGTAATACATTATTATGGTTCGAAGGGTAATACATTAATATAGTTTGAAGGGCAGTACATTAATATAGTTCCAAGGATAATACCTTATTATAGTTCGAAGGGTAATACATTATTATGGTTCGAAGGGTAATACATTAATGTAGTTCGAAGGGTAATACATTATTATCAATCGATATGGGTAATATATTAATGTAGTTCGAAAGGTAATACATTAGTATTGTTCGAAGGGTAATACATTATTATAAATCGATATGGGTAATATATTAATATAGTTCGAAGGGTAATACATTAATATAGTTCGAAGGGTAATACATTATTATAAATCGATATGGGTAATATATTAACATAGTTCGAAGGGTAATATATTAATATAGTTCGAAGGCTAATACATTAATATAGTTCGTAGAGTAATACATTATTATAAATCGATATGGGTAATGTATTAATATAGTTCGAAGGGTAATACATTAATATAGTTCGAAGGGTAATACATTATTATAAATCAATATGGGTTTTATATTAATATAGTTCGAAGTGTAATACATTAATATAGTTCGAAGGGTAATACATTAATATAGTTCGAAGGGTAATACATTATTATAAATCAATATGGGTAATATATTAATATAGTTCGAAGTGTAATACATTAATATAGTTCGAAGGGTAATACATTAATATAGTTCGAAGGATAATACATTATTGTAAATCGATATGGGTAATATATTAATATAGTTCGAAGGGTAATACATTAATATAGTTCGAAGGGTAATACGTTACTATAGTTCGAATGGTAATACTTATTTTGTTGAGCTGAAAACAAAAGTATATCATAAATTCTAGGTTGGGACAACTAAAATATTGTTATTGTTCGTTAATAAAATAATTTATTTATATATTTATCTCTACTTTACAATAAATAAGAAAATAAACAATCTGATATAACTTAACACGATTTTATCGAAAACATAATAATAGCTACTTTTCTACGACAGAACAACAAAGGAAATTTTATAGTAGTTAAAAGTATCCGTCACAGTTGATATATTTCATTATTTTTATATTATCCACGTGTACATTTACCAGAGCTGTTAATTTGAAACGTACAAATAAAATTAGCACGCCTTTAAATTTGCGGTCGCTAGACGGCGCTGATGTCACACAACCAGCCAATAGGTTTATTAAGAATACATTAATTATTGAGATTTTTTCGAAAACTTAAATTCCAGACATAATATTAGAAAAGTTACTTTAAATATAATAACAAAATATATACAAATAACAATATCTAAATAACACCTTCTTTTTATTTTGGGAAAATTAATTATAGTTAAAATGTATGATTATTGTAAAACTTCAAAAAGACATATAGACCAATTTCTTCAAACGTAACAAATTTAAGAAATACAAATAAAATTGACACGCCTTTAAATTTGCGGACGCTGGACGGCGCTGGTGTCACGTAACAATTGACTTGTACGGATACATTAATTGTAAATTGCAATTTTTTTGAATTAAGGATACATTAATTGTTTATTGCAATTTTTTTGAATTAAGGATACATTAATTGTTTATTGCAATTTTTTTGAATTAAGGATACATTAATTGTTTATTGCAATTTTTTTTAATTAATTATACATTAATTGTTTATTGCAATTTTTTTGAATTAAGGATACATTGTTTATTGCAATTTTTTTGAATTAAGGATACATTAATTGTTTATTGCAATTTTTTTTAATTAAGTATACATTAATTATTTATTACAATTTTTTTGAAAATTTGAATTCCAGACTTAATATTAGAAAAGTTATTTTAAATGTAATAACAAAATATATACAAATAACAATCACTAAAGAACACTTTCTTTTTATTTTGCGAAAAGTAATTATAGTTAAAATGTATGATTATTGTAAAACTTCAAAAAGACACATAGACCAATTTCTTCAAACATAACAAATTTAAGAAATACAAATAAAATTGACACGCCTTTAAATTTGCGGACGCTGGACGGCGCTGGTGTCACGTAACAATTGACTTGTACGGATACATTAATTGTAAATTGCAATTTTTTTGAATTAAGGATACATTAATTGTTTATTGCAATTTTTTTGAATTAAGGATACATTAATTGTATATTGCAATTTTTTTGAATTAAGGATACGCTAATTATTTATTGCAATTTTTTTGAAAATTTGAATTCCAGACTTAATATTAGAAAAGTTATTTTAAATGTAATAACAAAATATATACAAATAACAATCACTAAAGAACACTTTCTTTTTATTTTGTGAAAAGTAATTAAAGTTAAAATGTTTGATTATTTTAAAACTTCAAAAAGACATATGGACGAATCTCTTCAAATATAAAAAATAATTGAAGTTTATAATATCATTGTCTTTTTATTATTTTTTATATATGTATTAAACAATATATTTTAACAAATATACGGTCAATGTACATCGAGAGTAATGTAACACTACCAACTCGTAGCTACGAATAAATAAATTTATACTCGTAGGCTCAGAGTAAATAATATACTACGTCTACTAAACACTAAAAAGATTTGCGTCACTTTATTTTAAGTATAAAATATAAATACATAATAAGTACCATCTCAGAGTAAATAATATAAGATAGGCACTATGATAGTGGCCTCATTCTGTAATGTATAAAATTTGATTCCAACAAAGGATGCTCACATTTTTTAAAATGGAGCGAGTTTAGAACTTAACTTCACTTTTGCGATCTCCAGGTTAGGTATCTGTTTACATAATTAATACGCATGTAGGTACAACTTTGAGATAACATGAACAAGAGAACTAACTTGTAGAGGTGAGGCGTATTTATTGTCACAAAATACAAAATACTCGGTATCGTAAATACTTGTTCAATGTACAAGTATTTACGATACATATAATAGGACGTTCGCACAATGGTTACTTTATGGTCGGGCTGCGGCAGAACCCTACCCCTCTTTGTCTATCTAGCTAGAGATATTTCATTCAGGCATATCGTACTTGGGTTCTCTCGCTCTTTCATATTTAAAAAGAATATTAAATAAGGGACAAACTGAATATTTAAATACTTATAAGTCGTAATACTTTTTAAGTATATAATACGAGTATGTTAAATATTCTTTCACACTTCGCAGTTCGCGGACACATATTTACTCATTACGACAAGTACGAGTATTTTTAAATTAAGGATTTTCAGTACGATGCACTTTTCGTCTAATGACTTTCCGCTTTTCTATTGGCACAGTTAAACGTAATTAATTTGTAGTGTAAATATTGTAAATAAATAGTGTATATAAAAAACTAACTATTAATTAGGTTAAATTCTAACTTGGCCATTATGTCCACAAGAAAGTTCAGTGTTATATGAAAGTATTTCATAGACTTGGGTGATTATTTTGCTTCTTGCAATATTTACAAAACTAAATTGTCATTCAAAACAGCTACATATAATTTAAGGAAATATTTGAATAAAAGATATCCAACTGTAACAATAATGAATTACTAGGACTTTGTTCGGATATCTTACTACATTATTTTAAAAACAAGTTAAAATAAAGATGGCAAAAATAAAAAAAATAATTTCATTAATAACGTGATTCATTTTTTTTTAAATAAGCCATCTAAATGATTATGCCAAATGAATAATTTCGTTACCAATCCCAAAAACATGCAGCCCTAAATATTTATGGTAGTATGAAAGAAAAATTAAACAGTATTTTGTTAAAAATGTTACATTTAGAAATTATAGGAATTCTCACCAAGTTTTCTGTAAAAAATAAGTGAGCATTTAACTCTTCATAATAAGTATCGATTAAGATTTATTGCACGTCTCCTGCGATCGTAAGTATACAGCGATTTGTCTCCTCTCACAACGGAATTATGCCGCCTATACTCGGCGAGTATTTTGTCACCGATATTTTATAATATTCATACTCGTCGTACTCAGTATCTCAAAATACTCGTATCGCCCAAGCCTTGCGGCGTCACCGTGCGAAAATAGTGCCATCTAGCCTTATTACTAAGAAACAAAGGTAAAAAACATTTTCGTAGTACCACTACTCACCACCGGCGCTGCACTTGTGCGAGTTACAGCGACACCTACTCTAGTAGTAGGTGTTGGTAACAGTGGTAACTTTTCAAGTATGGGCATTGACCCTCTGTTGCATGTAGCACATTATATTGCTCTGAGCTATCAGAATAAAAGCCTACTGATTTTCGCAATGATTTTTCAAATAATTTAATGTTTATAAAAAAATTTCTAGAAAAATCCCCTTTTTTCTTGCTCAACGACTGTTCTCGGCCTATGTTTAGTGCGAATCTTCTGGCCTTCACTACTCAATACTGTTATGTATTTTTATTTATTTTAAGGTCTGGAGATGAAATTTGTTTTCGGACATTTCATCGAATAGAATATCACTGGAAAAGTTTTTAGAAATAAAATTAGGCTCTACTGTAATAACATTTCAGTTCGATAACATTTCATTTGCAACACCCGTTTGTGAAATGTTAAGTGTCAAAGTGAAAATCTGAAAATCTCTTTGAAAGCTTCAACGTCATCAGAATTGGGTCAGTAGTTTTTACGCTATACATGCACAAGCAAACACAAAAACAGGCAAAAATTCTAAAGATAATCTTAATATATTCCATCACTCATATTCAGGGTCGGGCTGGGCCGGTTGGGCACGGGTGGCTCTCCATAAGCCTGGGGTAAGGGTAGATGGAATACTATTGGATAAAAATAAAATAAACATATTATTAGTTTCCAATTATACATATTATTAGATAAATATAGCTCTTCAATAGTACTAGGGTTAAGGTTAAGGTTTAGGTAGGTTAATTCATTTGGAAGATGTTGCCATAAAACGTTTTCAAAAAGTGCCTTTGCAAAATAAGTTTCACATATCTTGATTGAGCAATATTTTTGAATAAACAATTTTTCTTCTTCAAAAACAGCATCGAATGCCCCAATTTAGTTAATCGCTCGGTAAATATTGTTTTTCGAAAACATAAAAAAGCGCCATTAGGTATTATTTTTCGAGCTCAAGGAGTTCAAAAATGAACAAAAAAGTCATATCCTTGAGGTTGAATCGCTGAATAATTACGGCCAAAAATATTTTTGAGCGCTTTGAGCTCGAAAATAGCGGGAAGTTTCAGATATGACTTCAGGGTCAACCATTTTTAAAATTTTCCCGTTTCGAGCTCGAGCCCGGGTGAGCCCGGCTGACAAACGCCACCTCGATAATATGGCCAGTCTGACACTGCTCATACTTATAACCCCATGCGACACCATCCTTCCCCCACCTCCCTTTCCTTATTTCCTACACATGTTCTTGAATTCAAACTGCTTTAAAAATAACCCCGCGTAATGTTTGGGAAAATGTTTACAGGTCAAAATATTAAATTTTGGGAGGTTGCAAGTAAAGAGGCATGTCGTAGGCGCCTATATACGTTGGGCTTCTATTAATTAAGAAAAATATAATCTTTACGTACTTTTTTGAAGAAAATCCTGCAGACATTGGCAAACGGGGCACAGGCCAAACTTTTTGCCTGGCCCGTGTATTATCTGCTGCAAGAAAGACAGCACAGATTAAAATATTTTGCCGATGTACGGGCAACGCACACCACTAAGAGCACTGCCGGCGTCGGGCGGAAGCACATATATTTGGGGAAAACGAAATATTTCATGGCAACCCTTAATCGAAATTATTAATGCCGGAAACTGTAAAATTCGGTGACAGTCGGCAGGCAGTCTGAGATTCGTAAAGGGGAGGACTGTCGGGCTGGTGTCGTAACCTATAATGTGCGCCTTTCCATATATTTATGTGCCATTGTTTATTAATACCAAACTATCTGGGAGCAAGTTATCTTTAATTTGCACACAACCAAAGCTTCGTCGCCGTAAAATTAAAATCGAACGAGTTAACACACGACATTTAACTGGACTCTAAAGATATTAAGTACAGTCAACAACGATACGTATTCATTATTTACTTAGCTGCTGTAAAACAAGTCAACATTTAGTGACTGTGTGAAGTTTTTATTTTTTTGGCCTGTGTTTTAATTTCATTCTGTTAATCTTTATTACAGTATGGGCCATAATAAATTTAGACAGTACCTGCCACTTTAAGACATTATCTTTTGTTATATGTTTTTCTAACAAATGTAGAAAGATGGCTGAGGATGAGACAACGAAGAAGCTAGAGCGACTTGGAAACCAGAAAATATTCATGAATACCGAGATACCGGTATCCCGAAATCGTTATTCATGATCTTCTTTATACATATAACCAGATATTTAATTATAAGTAGGAAGAAGTTACGTTTTAATAATTGGCTAACTAGCAATAATCACATTTTATTCTACTAGTTTAACATAGCTAATTATGTTGGATTAAAACGTTTTTAACAATTTCTTTTTATAACACATTATTATATTAATTGTCTTTGAGCCTTAAATTTGTTTTATTTTTCAATATAAAACTGATATTAGTTCATACCACATTAACATTTATAGATTAATTTAAATAAGGTGTAATAAACAAAGTGTTATATTTGTAGACAATAAAATATTGATTGTTATTTTACCAAAAGTATAATCTGGTCTCGATGATACCATTCCCACCTTCTGACAGATGGATGAAGAGGAACCTGTTAATTGTAGAACCTCATTCTCCCCTGTAAAAATCAATTCCAGTATTTCAAGCTTTATTCTTAAAAAAATATGCTACTACACTGGATAACTGTTCTTTAAATTGTTGATCGTTATATAGCTATAATAACAAAATCATTATGAAATTCGAATTCAGCACCCTACAGTTTGTCAAAATCGAATATAGCGACCTTTTATTGCGAAAGAGACAGATGCTGCCATCTTCGATCTCAAAGACATTGTAAATTTGGATTCAACACCTAAAGTTAGTGGTAGTAGGATATAATGATGATTTATTTCAAGACAGAGAGTTGCTAATCATCTTGATTCTCAAAAACATTGTATAATTCGAATTCATCATCCAAAATTAATCAAAATTGGATATAATTACGATTTATTGTAATAAATATACAGTTCAGTACCCTGAGGCTAGTAGGAACTGAATATAGCAACGATTTATAGTCATAAAGATAGATGCCGCTATCCTGCTTCCAAAGATGTTGTAAAATTCAAATTTGATACCCCACAGATTGATTTGACTTTGACTAGCAAAATCGATTTTGACTAGCAAAATCGATTTTAACTAGCAAAATCGAATTCAGTCACCATCTTGAATCTCAAAAACATTATGAAATTCTAATTCAACACCCTAATTGACACCCTAATTGTTCAAAATTTTCTACCGACTAAAACGAAAACCTACCTTTGTCCCTGTTACCAATAATTGATTATGGAGATGTGTGCTATCCTGATCTTAATAAAGAATATTTGTATAAGTTGGAACGTCTTCCAAAATTTATGCATCCGGTGCATCTTCGGCCTCAGAAAATATGATCATATTTCTGAGTACAGGTCACTTCTCAAATGGCTGAAGATCCGTGATCGACGCCAAGTTCACGTACGTACACTTCTTTTTAATATATTAAAAAATCCTCAGAGCCTAAAGTATTTTACTGACAAAATTTAAAGATTTGTCTGCTCACGGCCTTGGGCTACGATCTGAAAGTTCACTCATCCTACTTATTCCTAAACATACCTCTGCCATTCACAAAAAAGCCTTCACTGTCCAAGCAGCAAAAATTGGATCACCTGGATCCTGACACTAGGAAATTCACGTCCCTAAATATTTTCAAAGATCGAGTGAAAAGGTCTTTCCTCTCCTGAAACCTTTTCCTTTGTGCCGTTATCCTTTCCTGTCTTCCCATCCCAAATCATGTCAATAGTTTGTATTACTTATACTTTTTTTTTGTCTAATATACTATAAAGAATTTTCGTTGTAAAATCTCTTACAATCTACCTAAATGTCGACACCGGTTCTTGTGGTTGACTGGAAGATATTGGTCATGTAGCAATAAGTCAGCTATATGTACTATGCATAAAAGTTGATAAATAAATTGAGTCTAACTCGGATATAATGACAATTTGTTATAAGAGAGATAGAATCTGCAATTTCGGTTCTTAAAAGCTCCGTAAAGTTCCAAATCAACGCCCTAAAATAAGTCGAGATCGAATGTAGTGATTTATTTTAAGAGAGACCGATGCGACAGATCGAGCAAAATTAGACCCATAAACATTATTGGTATAAAATTGTAAACATTATTTTAACAAACGTAATATCCATAAAAATATTTTTTTTATGGATTTTAACCTTGCCTTAGTCTATGCTACCCATACAAATTTACCAGCGTGCAATATACATATGTACATAAGTTACACATATGTTTGCATTACTTTTATTTTGTGATTCTCCAAAGTTACGTTACGTTACGTTTTGCGTTTTGCACCAAAAAACAACCTAAGTTTCACGACTATATTAAAGGAATCCATATCGAAGATTGAATCGTATCAAAAGATTTACAAATAAATTACAACCAAAAATGCATTATTAGATTAACTCAATAAATCCCATTGTGCAGACCGTATACGTATGATGCACACCACTATAATGTGCACCTGCCCCACCCTACCGGAGCACCGCCGGGGTGGGGCAGATGCGCATTTATTTGAGGAAATCGAAATATTTCATGGCCTACATCCAACCCTTAAACGAAATTATTAATACCGGAAACTGTATAATCTGCATGAAGCTATGCAGATTATACAGTTTTCGGCATTGTTTGCGATTATTGTATTGTTTAGTTGTCGAAACTCCCGATGCTGGTGGATATTTTAAGTGTGTTGATTTTTTTGTATTAACCAATTTTGATAATAAAATAATTTTTTCTTTAACTTACTCTAATTTTATTAATGGTAATTATAGTTAACATTTTCTGTTATAAGTTTCAAGTAGCATTTTTATTAGGTTTTAGTTTAATTTCAACATGCACTTAACGTGACTGTACTGCAGGATTACCCCCTAAAATTGTAAATAATCACATAACATAAGATCCTAAATTTAAACATAAGAACATTAGACAGAATTTTGACGAACTAATATCATTTTTAGATGAAATAAAAATAGGATTAGATACAAAAACACTAACAGAATGCTGACTTTCAAGCAACCCGTTACCACATTTTCTCGAAGCTTACAATTATTACGAAACAAGCAATCACAGAAATCGAACCAAAGGTATCGTCGCACTCAGAAAGCCTTATAATCAACCGCATGTGATTGAGTCAGACATAGTTGACGCAAACTGCCTCCAGGTGGAAATATAAACATTTTTGCTATCTATCGATCACATTCACATTCATCAGTAACATAATTTGTAACATCACTCGATACCGAATTGCGTAAATTGATCAAATTTAAACATAGTATAGTGCTGAAACATAGTACTGTACTGAGGAGATTTTAATATTAACACAGTAGAAGATCAATACATTTCTTGTGATGATAATTATCTGCGTATGATTGCAGAAAATACATATCTGAATGTTATCTCTTCTCCTACACGAGCTACAATACAAACGTTTAACTCTTTGGTTCACATACACGTTCGTAGTAAATATAATTTCAAAAGTGCTATAGTCAAGTCTACTTTCACTGACCAATTTTTTATGTACAATAGCACACTAATCTAGGACAATATTATGTACAATAGCACACTAATACAAGACAATATTATGTACAATAGCACACTAATCTAGGACAATATTATGTACAATAGCACACTAATATAAGACAATATTATATACAATAGCACACTAATCGAGGACAATATTATGTACAATAGCACACTAATCTAGGACAATATTATGTACAATAGCATACTAATCTAGGACAATATTATGTACAATAGCACCCTAATCTAGGACAATATTATGTACAATAGCACACTAATATAGGATAATATTATGAACAACAGCACACTAATATAGGACAATAACTTTCAAAAACAGCCAATTCTATCCAAAGATTTCAAAACGCATGCACGCGTTTTTGTTTCGGCATCCCGCGGCGATCCCGTGTATCACCGTACTTAAATGAGCATGGAATGCTCCGATTGCACAATCGTCGGAGTTATCACACTCTCTGTTTTTTTCATAGACTTTTCACAGCAAAAGAGCCGAAATATCTCTACGATATATTAAACTGGTCCGGCAGTGCTCATAGCCACGTGACGCGCGCCAGAGATCGACTTCTCTTAGTCCCGGAACAACGCACAACCGGTTATCGGGGTAGGTCCAAATTTGCCGCAACCAAAATTTGGAATGACCTCCCTCCGCCCTTGAAAACTGCTGGATCCATGACTACTTTTAAAAGGTCAATCCATAAGTGGCTTTTGACCCAGCAAATTCAAACGAAATAAACGGAAAATGTCGGCTCTTCGAAATCATTTCATCTAAATTATATTTGTTATTGGTATCTTCTTTTCTTTGTGCTATGTTTCCTCTATGGGTAATAAAGTGTATGTAGTTATATGTTGGTATATAACACCTCTATTAAAAATAATTATTAATATTATTATATATTGTGTATGTGTGCGTGTATGTATGTGTGTATGCGTGTAAACTGTATATGTGTATGTGTATATATGTATATATGAGTATATGTTTGTATATGTATGTATAACAGTTGCTAGCTGTAAACCGGCCGTGTCGGTTTTGCTTATAGCATAACTGCACAAGCCGAGTTGATAACCTTTTTGTGGATAAAATATTGAAAAAATTTTAGGTTAAGGCGTGTAACTTAATTTTTAACTATTGAATATATTTGGCGTTAATTTTGTAGAAATTCATTATTCACAATTAAATGAAACTACGTGATGTAGTATTATTTCTACTTTCTTTAAATTATTTACCACGACCTAGGTTTCGTTGTATTACAACATCTTCAGCAAAGATCTTTGCTAATAGCCCACCTGAAGATGTTGTAATACAACGAAACCTAGGTCGTGGTAAAGAAATTAAAGAAAGTAGAAATAATACTATATCACGTAGTTTCATTTAATTGTGAATAATTTTTAACTTTAATTTTGTCATCAGCCCTAAGAAAATTTTTGTACATGTCTATTACTTTACCTGTTGTATTTTATGTCCACAAATAAACGATAATAAAAAAAATAAAAATAAAAAAATATTATGTACAATAGCACACTAATATAGGACAATATTATGTATAATAGCACACTAATCTAGGACAATATTATGTACAATAGCCCACTAATCTAGGACAATATTATGTACAATAGCACACTAATCTAGGATAATATTATGTACAATAGCACACTAATATAGGACAATATTATGTACAATAGCACACTAATCTAGGACAATAGTATGTACAATAACACACTAATATAGGACAATATTATGTACAATAGCACACAAATATAGGAACTTACTTCAAAACAACATGTACTTAAGAACTGATCTCAATGAAATAAAATCCAAATTACATTTGCATAACTGAACTAATTTACTGCATGCAACTGCCGTTAAAAATGCACTTACTTTATTATGTAACTTTATAGATACCAACGCCACAAAGGTTAAAATAAACACTTCGTCTGTACAAGCAGACGAAATAGAAAATTTGCATTACTAATAACCTATAAGTTGCATAAACCTGGTTACGTACATAAATCAACAAGTTATTAAACATGAATCAAATCATCATCATCATCATCATCATATATATTAATACGCTAAAGTTAAGATGTTACACTCCCTTTTTATAAAAAACCTCACAACTAATCCACATAAATTATATATCATTTTATAGATAATTGCTTGCTCTACCGGCATCCACAACTAAAAAATGTATTATTGCTATTGTTTTTGCAAATTAATTAATTATTAAAATTATATACACAAAACAGCAATGCTGCCATCTAACGGCTCAACGGCAATATGATTGACGGTCGGTAAAATTTTTGTTTAATTTCAAATCCACTCACAACACAATTTTAGTAAAATATTTGTTTGATCTGTCATCTGAGCTTCATAATGGAATAAATAATGCGAAGACTTCGCACGGGTCACGCTAGTTTAATTTAACTTCAATATAATAAAAAATACAAAAATGTTCGCAAAAGGCCAATTAAGTATGCATTGAATAGCTACTACAAAAAGCAAATTGATGAGGATAAAAACACAAAACCGCCTAGACGGTGGTTAGAAATAAATTATATAAAAAAAATAAAACTACAAATGTTGACTCTTTGACCAGACTGATATAGCAAATAGCCGTAACAGGTACTTTATCTATATAGCTAGAAAGCCAATAAATAAGCTACTAGCGAATATGCAAAAGTGGGAAGAAGACATTATCGAAAAATTTAGCTGTTCTTCAAATGTCCGTCATATCTTTAAGATAGATGACTGACGAAATGAAAAACTATATCAAAGGTTGACGGAAAATTACTTCTATGATTACGCAAAATTATAACCTGACGGACTTAGCTAACATTTTCTTAAGTCAGTGTGTGATGAGATTGCAGAACTTCTTATTCAAATTTATAATTTAAATATACGAATTGGTACTTTCTTTACCCGAATCAAGGAATCCAGCGTCGTAGTAATATTATAAAAAAGATGATATGATGGACACTAACAACTATAGACCTATTTCGTTACTAACGTTTTAAGCAAAATACTAAAAAAAATATGTAAACAGCACACTGAATCAGCATAATGAATTGATAAAATTGCGAACGTAATTATAGTAATCGTACAATAAATATAGTGTTCGCATGTAAACGACAAAATTAACGACTTTCGGTATACATGTTTGTCAAAACCGGTGCAGTGTTTATCAACAAAAAATATTAAAACATTATTAAATATAAAACAGATATGAGATAATTTTTTTGAAAAACTAAACACTATTATTTTATAAATAATTAAAATGCTTTTATACAGCACACTAAATCATGTTTAAACCTTGTAAATAATTTTTATGTCTGGCAATAGTGCGCAAGCGCTTCTGTTCTAAAAGTATCGATATCGAGCAACAAATTTGGCGGACATCTGGATGTTAAGATTGTACGATAAGGCGATTTTAAAAGCGGATCCCTCCCTAACTAGAGCTAATCCAGCCAGCTGCATTTCACATCAGCGTCAAAATAATATTAAGCTATTTGCGTCAAAAGTAACTCTTTAAAAGAAAAATATAAAAGTGAGTATTCTATAGATCACACGTTAATAGTAACGCTAGGATGGTATTTTTATTTTGCTTCATTAAAACTGATTAAAAAAACTAGATTTAATAAAATAAGTAAATATTGAATATATTTGGCGTTAATTTTATAGAAATTCGTTATTCACAATTAAATGAAACTACGTGATGTAGTATTATTTCTACTTTCTTTAAGTTCTTTACCACAACCTAGGTTTCGTTGTATTATAACATCTTCAGGTGGGCTATTAGCAAAGATCTTTGCTAATAGCCCACCTGAAGATGTTGTAATACAACGAAACCTAGGTCGTGGTAAATAATTTAAAGAAAGTAGAAATAATACTACATCACGTAGTTTCATTTAATTGTGAAAATAATTAAATATAGTATGTGTTTTTTTTAAATAAACCAAGATTTAAAAATACGTTTGCACTTTTGTCGTGTAGAATTTATTGTTCTGTTACCTCTTTGAGAGGTTTCAGAAGACTCAACAGTTATTTTCTGATTTACTACTGGTCGCTGGTTAAATTGCCAAATTTCTCCAGTAAATAATATATCGAATTCTAACGAGTCTGAATGTCCTAAACCAGTTTATGTATATACAGTCCTAGTTCAGATAGAATACTTTCAAGTTTTGTGTATTACGCCATTATCATGAACGAACGCATGAATTTTAGTGATGTCTATTTCCCATTTTATGACCCATTCTAACAGTTCTGAAGTGTGTGCATGTCCTGTGCAATCCAGAAAAGCGGCATTATTTACTGAACAAGTCCAAGGATGGTAGTAAATGTTAACTCTTCAGCTGTTTTTGAGCCTCTATTTATTTTGCTAATCTCTCTCTCATATATGTTTGGAATGATTTTGTCAATGAAGTATGTCTGTCCTATCAGGAATGGCATATTGCGCCAAAGCGTTATTAATAAAACACTCACATCCCAAGTTACGATCTACAATAGAAAGTTGTTCATGTCAATAGCGATCATTTAACCAATGAAATAATGGTACCTTTTCTCACGAGAATCGTTGATGTCCCAGAGCTTTTTTTTCAAGTACTTCTTATAGAAATAGTTGTACAAAAATCTGACTCAACTTTACCGGGCGGTTATGGAGAGCTCATTATCTTAAGCATGACTTGAGCTTCCATAAACTTGACCAAACTCATCTGCGGAAAACGAAACTTAGTCACAAAAGTAGCGGAAAATAGTCAAATTATTACAACACCTATGTAAATAAATGGTAGGAGTATAAGACAATAACAACCTGGGTGTTTGTACTTTAGATGATTCTTCAAACCCTATGTTCCTGCTCTTTTTGCTGCGTAACTAATTTTTACCGCACAAAATGCATTTCGCACTGTTTGCTTCCTCCTCAAAATAGCGCCAAACTTGTGACTTATTTCCGGGATTCAGCATGGTTGCTTTAGTTGTTAGCCACACTTAACTAAACTATAGTCTTAAATTCAATGACTTGCTGTATATAGAAATATAATTTTACTCAAAAATTAAATACTCGCTAAAAAAATTAATAAAAAACAACGTGACGTCACAACGCTCATTATGAGAAATGGCAATCTCAAGCAGACAAATTCACTGGGGAAGTCCCATAAATTGAAAATGTAGGGTTGTGGGAAACAAGGGTATTCCCGAATAGATATTGAGTACTAAAATCTATTATATCTTACAGTCGAGGTATTCCCCGTAAAATATATACAAGCAAAGTGTTGCCAGCGCTTATAAATGTAAAATCGGTTTAAAAATCTCGACAATTTCATTGTTTTCCCAAAATCGTAGAAAAATTAATAGATTTCGGTAGTTCCACCGGCTCGACTTCGATATTCCTACCATACCCACATAGGTAAAAACCAAAATTGTTATTAAATTTAAGACAACTATAGGTATGTTATTGTTACTTATTGCTAATAGGCTATTTGACAACATCGAAAATATACCACAATTCGGGGTCATCCTATTAGATTATAACGTAAATAAGCGTATCGCTTATCATTTTTAAAAAATAAGTTTATATTTTGTAAAAAAAAACGTTAAGAAATTCCAATCTTTTTGAAATTCAATGAGCCTTGCAAACTCCCTGTTATTGGTTAAAAGTCGGATGACGTCACACGCAATTAAACAGCTTGATTGTAGTTCCTAAACTTCGTTTTGTTTCTGGTTTTATATCATTCTTGAATCTTTTGGCTACATATTTCATAAAGTTTCAAATCGTTTTTCATATATTTTGTTTCTACTAGTTTAACTATTATCAAAATGGGGAGAAATTTTGTGCAGGCTGATAACAGCAACCTACCTAAAATAGACGCGTTTATTCCAGCATTTCTTTTTAAGAACAATGCCGATTTTTTGCTGCAGAACTCAAAAATGTAAAAACGGCAATTTAAGTATCTTATATAAATTATATGATTTGTTTACAGGAATAACTAAAGGTATTTAGAAAATGTTTATAAAATCTCAATTTAGATTATGTTGCCTAAATATTTCTGTGAAAAAAATAAATTTATTAAAAATAAAAATATTTTTATTATAAATATTTAATAATTTATAAGAAATTATACTTTTAATTGTCTAATAAGTATTTAGTGATAAAAGAAAAAGTGAATTAACTAGAAAAAAAAAGGTTAAAACATATTCCCTCGCAAATAAAAGCCTCAGATATTAAATTTTTCTAATTGGTTTTTTTAATAAATGGTCGTCATCTCCAGAATTTGTTTTTTAAATATGTCGTTTTTAATGTATATTCCTTCATTTCATATCAAAAATTTAAATTTACATAAATACTAATAACTCCTAACTTACTAAAAACTATTAAACTGTATTCATACCAAAATGTTATGTTCATGTCTTTTTGCTTTATAGGCAATGATATCAATAATACTATTTCAAACACAAATATTACTTCCATCGAAATGATCTTTACACGTAAAAACATTTCAGTGAGCTAGAATGCTGTTAGGATCTCTTCGGGCTAATTGCAGCCACTTTTTTCATCTTTCATAATTCGTTGGCACTGAAACGAACACTATATGGAATTTTTATAGATGTATTTATACACGATTTTAATATGAAAATAAATAATATCTTCCTACAGCGGACAAGACTGTTGTTTATGTTTACTTGCATATGACGTCACGTGTCAAGTGACCATTGCAGAAACTGCGTTTTTTAGCGCGAGTTTGATAATTTAAAAGTGATTTTATACGAAAAATACGGAGTATATTCTGAAAATATAAACAGAACAATTTAAAACAGTTTTACGTCAAATAACCTATTATATTTAAATTGCATAGTTTTTGATGTCGAATAATTTTAGCGATTAATTCGACTATTCGCTGAAAGGAATGCCGAATAATCGCTAATCGATTATTTAATAAACGATTCTTTTTTACAACATTTAAAACATTCTTTAATAATGCCTTTAACTAAAAATAAACTATGCTATAGTGTAATTGATTGTTCTTGTGCATGGTCATTTAGTTATTCAAAAATTTTTAGTAAAGTTTAGTTTATTTAAAAAGTTTTTTGTTCATAAAATAAAATCACATTCTCTAAAAAATGTTTGTCCTAATTCATTAACGAGCCTTCCAAATTATATTTTCAAGTTTATGACACATTTACCGTTGCCTTTACCCATTTTTTATTTGTTGTGGGATTCTACGGAATTCTGCAAAGAAATTACTAACAAAATAAGTTTTTCACTTATAAAATATCAAAAAAGTACGTAACCATTCATTAAAACGTTTATGACTTCAGTAAGTGGTTACCTTTAAATTTAGTTCGAACGAAACAGTTGTGTCTATTGTTTCAACGGTTATTTGTATTTCAATTTATTTAAACTCATTACCAACACCTGTCTTATGTATGAAATATCTATAATCCTATTTAGTTTATTGTGTGTATAAGATATACAACACTTCGACAATTTTTTTGTTTAAGCAGGGTGCCATTTTAATCGGTATTAAAAACCAAATTAAGGTCTAAGTTTTCGTTGTCCAGGAACAGACTCAGCCGCGGCATAACTTAAATGGGTCACCATTGTATAAATTACTATCATTCTATAGTCGTAGTACAAAACAGTTGCTTGCAGTATCCAGTATCACTTTTTTTTTAATGAGTTCGTTAATGTGTAAATAAAAAGGTATTTTGGTATTCATTATTTAAATCATCACGTGAAGGTACAAGCTAATGAGGAAACATTTGTGAGAAATCGTAAAAAAATAACGCGTTACAAAGGTTTAAATTTAATGTTTAGATCAGGAACCCAATACTAAATTGTGACGTCATTTTTAATATTCTACGAGAGCGAATAACACACTGAGATATCTCGTCTCTGTTCCTCCTATTGCCTTCCATAAAATTTCATAACTCCCTTATTTTTCAATTTTTATATTTTTTTCAATAAGGATTTTTAATTAATTTATATTTTCAGGAATTTTAATAAAAATAGAGAATTTAGAAGTAGACACTGCCCTACTCTCGTTCATACCCTCTTCTTTGTGCTCACATTCGTTATTACGTGCGACAAGAACAGGCCTATTGCAAAGTGTTGTACCATGAATCATCGCGTTTTATCGATACATTACCACGCCATTCGTTAGTAAATCAGTGCAAACATACTTTTGGATATATGTCATGTATTATTTATACAATTAATTCCGGAATGTCAGCAGTCGATAACGTCATTTTATTAATAAAAAGAAATATAGCTTCGAATGTGTTCTACATATATCCAGATAGTAAATATTATATCGTTTGCTAAACGACACGAACACATATCAATACACAAATATATTGACTCACAAAAAAATTCCAAAAACAACTGTGTTTCATTCACTTGCTAATACGTAGATAGATCTCTGAACAACTTTGCCAAATATATTTTAAATGTAGATCCTTTTGCTTTACGTTTATTCGAGTTGTCGATAATAAAAAAGGACATATAGAAAAAAATATGCTAATACCAGCGTATCGTATATATTTATGTAGATAAACATTATTTTTGACTCTACCAAAGGTGAGTGACGGGCGATAAGGTTGATACACAGATTGAGATACACAAGGTCAATCCAGTTTTAAAATCATTTTTTTTTAAATTATTTTTACTAACATTAAAAAGCAAACATTTGTTTGTTCGTTTATTACCTAACTTGTTGTGTCCAGCGGTTTGACCCGCGTATAATTATCTTTATTATAATGTTCTCCCCTACGATCACTCAACGGCCCGGATTCGTTCGCTAAACGACATCAGCTTTCGGAGATATATGGGTAGAAATACAAGGGATGAAATAAATATGCCGATCCCTTTCTAACTTGCATCGTTTAAGAATTGTTCTCCAACTTCTCTCATATTTTTATCTTTGTTTTGCCCTTATGAAATGTAGTGTTATGATTATATGTCAAGGCTTGATATATAATCATAACAATCTCAATACATGTGCTTTCTAATACAAAAAGAATTCTTCAAATAAAATTGAAATTCTAATACAAAAGATACGTGATTCCAGAGATTAGCGCGGAACAAACAAACAACCAAACATTCAGTTTTATATTTGTTCTGCTCATATGAGTCATAAGGTTACCTTCCTCAAAGTAATAGCTTTTTTAACATACAAACAATTTTAAAATCGGAATGCTGGTTCTAGAGATTAGCGCGAACAAACAAACATGCAAATAAACTTATAATATATATAACGAAATTATATATTCGTATAGATAATTCATGAATTAACTTTATACCGGCAATATCTTAGTAAACAAAAATGTGTTTTTTCTTCTCGATAAGTGGTATTTCTATGCCGTTAAACATTTCTTTACGTATTGTATAATTAGTTTCCAATATCCAACAGTTGCAAAAAATCAGTTTAAAAATTAAGTGCACGCAATAGAGATGCGACCGTCTCGTCTATTTATTAGGGAATATCACGAGGGCAGCTTAGCGGGGAGCGGAAAAGATAAGCATCTGTTTCACTCTCTATCGTTTCATTTATTCACCTGTGAATAAGAGAAAATAATTTTTTGAATTTCGAATTATTTGTATTTTATATAGAGATGTGATTAAAAGTATCACTTTCGCTGCCAACCATGAAAGTCGCTTCGACTTCACCATTATAGGGTTTTATGGTGTACGCGCTTACCTGACGACAAAAAATTAATAATCACATCGGTAAGAGATTTTAAACTTTTGATCACAAAGATAAATAATTAAGCAGTCAAATGGCAGTCGGTATATTTGTCTGCCAGTTACAAATTTTCTTTCTTTTTCAAGTCGAGTGACATCAAAAATTCAGGTCTCCATAAAGGAAAGTGCCAATAAGTGATACTGCTTATTTATTTGCAGGTTGTAACAAACACTGTCTATTATTCATGCAGATAATTTTGCGCTTCAAACTGAGCAGAAAATGTTTAGAAATTGTATGACAATTTTCAGCCGTTTCTGAAAAAATCATTACTTTTTTCAAAAAATGTTTCGAATAATACCTACACATTTTGATATACAGAGCCTACGTGTAGAATACAATAAATGCCAAAAATAATGTTTTTATTTATTATAACTTAACTCACATATTAAGATTACAATTTTCGGGAGTATTTAATAACAAAAAATGCAATTTTCTGTTTTTTGAGATTCAGTTATCTTTATATTTGATTATATGGCGTCCTTTCTCTTCACAGAGAATCTTTGCCAGTGTCAAGTGTGGAAAAAAGTCTTTGCAACACTGAATAAATCATATTTCGGATCTGAAGATTTAGTTTTTATTTAAAAAAAAAAGAAAGTTATTTTGACATTTGACGTCATTCGACGTTGTTGTAATAAAATTGAAGATTCAGTTTTATGACGTCGAATGATGACAAAATATTTTTTTTTCTAAATGGCAATCGGTTATCTCTAGCTTACATCTATTTCATACAAATGTCGAGACTTATTATAACTTGTTTCTATTACGCAGATAAAACTTCGTGGCAAGAAATTATTAAGAAAAACGATATCAAACGGACAAAAAAATTACACGCGTTCAGCCCAAGAAGGCCAACGTGTGTCTATTCGTTGCTATGGAGATATTATGTTTGACGGTTTACTGGGCAAATATTGTTCTTGTTACTGGGAATTGTGTTTCAATTCGTCTACTTAAATTATTTTAAATATTATTATTAAAAAGTGTAATCGTTAATGCACGAATTCGATACGACGTAGTTAACAGTAGTCTAAAGAATACAATAAACAATGTCATTAAAAAGTAACCTTCAAAAAACCGTTACTATTGAGTATCTTATTTATTATTGTTTATTCAATTTATAAATTATATAATACTATAGTACATATTATACCTTTGTACAATATGTACTACTAGCGTGACCCGTGCGAAGTCTTCGCATTATAAATTATACAACTCAATTTAATAAATCAAAATTGATTGCAGGTATTAAATTCATTTCTAATTTTGCACACTACTTATTACGTTTTTAATCCATTATGAAGCTCAGATGACAGATCACACAAATATTTCACAAAAATTAACATATAGAGGCGCAAGTATCAAAAGCATTGAGCTAAAGCGCCACTTTATTTATACGTGAGTGGATTTGAAATTAAACAAAAATTTTACCGACCGTCAATCATATTGACGTTGAGCCGTTAGATTGCAGCATTGCTTTTTTGTGTATATAATTTAAATAATTAATTAATTTGCAAAAACAATAGCAATAATAAATTTTTTAGTTGTGGATGCCGGTAGAGCAAGCAATTATCTATAAAATGATATATAATTTATGTGGATTAGTTGTGAGGTATTTTCTAAAAAGGGAGAGTAACATCTTAACCTTAGTGTATTAATATATATGATGATGATGATATGATATGATGATGATGATGATGATAATCATATATAATTTATAAATTGAATAAACAATAATAAATAAGATACTCAATAGTAACGGTTCCTTCTCTCATATTTTTCAACCACGTGATACAATTTTGACAAGGGTTTAACTTTAGTATTTGATCCGTGGATTTACCCCGATATAAGTAAACCGACCAGAGTCGTACAACTTTTTTTATATTTTAAGAACCTCACAGTTGGCAGTGAGTTTGGCATGCTCCATCGTGTTGATAGTTAGAGGTCATTGCTTGCTCCCGGGAATTGCCGGTGCCGGAATACCCGGAAATCCCGGTACTAGCGAGATGCAGTCAGGCCCGGTATCGCGATTATGGATTCTCGGCACTCCCAGTTATACTAAAAAAGTTCCCTATTGAGCTGCAACAATGAATGCGTTTTACTCGCTTGTGACGTCATCTGACTTTTAACAATAACAGGGCGTTTGCGACGCTGATTGAATTTCAAAAAAGATTGTGATTTCTTTACGTTTTTTTATAAAATGTAAAATTATTCTTTCGAAAATAGGATGACCCCGAACTGTGGTATATTTTCGATATTGTCATATGGCTATATTGTGATTATTTGACCAACCACCTAAAATGTTGATTATATGTTACCTACCTTTGTCTATGTTACCTACCTTTGTCTATGTTACCTACCTTTGTCTATGTTACCTACCTTTGTACTGTTGTCTACCTTTTATGAAGAAAAACTTATAAAAATAGTAATTATATATTTGTCTGCATATTTCAAATATATATTTTAATAATAGACACTGCGAGTAATAATCTAATGTTCGCACAAACGAGCTGGCGACATCGCCTGCGTTTTTCGGTTTATTAGCTGAATACTTTGAAGAGCGGCGCCCGCAAAACAGCCCCATAAAAAGTATTCATCCAAAATATTACTTTATTTTCAGATAATTCTGACATATATGAGTCCTCGGCTCTTCGGCAAAAGGGGAAAATTACCCTACTATTACGAATCGGATTCAAACCCTACTATGGAAATAATAGTTCCTCGCTTGGTGGTACTAGAAGGAATATAATTTAATAAGCTGTCAAATTCAGATTACCTCAGTTTACTGTCCCAAAAAGGTGGGCATAAAGTGCCTGAGAATATTTTGCGAGAAATTGTACTTAAACATTACGGCCGAAAAAAGAAAGAGCTAAAAGATGATATCGAAAGACTTTTAGCTGAAGATGACAAAATTTGGTATGTCTTTTGATGAATGGACATCAAACCGAAACCGCAGGTACGTTGGTTTGATTTTATATTCTCCCAGCTTCAGTGGTTTATTAGAGTCTACGGTACTACCTTATACCTGCGATGAAATGTGTAGAGCAAATTGAAGAAAGACTGACTAGCTATGGGATGTCATTAGGTATGGACATGGTCGCAAAAACTAACGGATGCTGCGGAATGGAGGTTAAGATTGGCAAACCACTGAAATAATACCACGAATTATCCATTTCTCGTGCTATTCGGTTGGTAACATCAGATGTTTTTAAAAAAATATCCAGAGACAGAAGATGGAAACGGAAAATCCATAAAATATATTGCAAATTGACAAAGAAAAGGACGTACACTTATCTAAACTGGGACTGGCCTTTCTTATTGATCAAACCGATGAAAACCTTCGAGGAAACAATGAATGTCCTGATGAAGATGATGGTAGTGGCGTCATGGTTTTTGAAGAGACAAGAAATTTCGGAGGTGACAAAGAAAATCGGTTTAGATATCATGATTTGCTAACAAAAACTACGAAAGCAGTCAAATTGTTTAAAAACTCACCTACAAAAAATGACGATATTCTGCATAAATACGTGCAGGCTGATTTCGGAAAAATAAATCTATTATTATTGAATTGTTAAATGAGATGGAGCAGCATTGCAGTCATGTTGGGTCAGGCCAAACTCAGAACTAAAACAAGTTACCACTTTACAAAGTAGGACTCGAACTTTTCAAAGTAATTATGACATGATTACTACCGTTGGGAGTGGAATGGCTCTTTTTGAGAATTTTGATGATGGATGGCATAAGTTGTCGCTGGCGTATAAATATCTCAGTGCCCAGGAAGGAGTTTTTTTCGGAAGTTTCTATTTGGCCAAGGCTTAGAGAGCATTAGATCTCTACGTTAATACTACGAAAAAAGAAATAAGATTGATTTAAAACAATAAAAAATAATTTTACCGTTCAAATTCTGATTAATAGTTTCTTTTTTATATTGTTAATGTCATATTGTTATTTGTAATCATTTTGAAGACTGATAATTATTGTTAATACCTTTATAATGGTACTTAAACTTACTAGTTATAGGCTTTTCAGGAAGGCCGGTATTTCAGGAATACCGGGAGTACAGGTGCCAGGTTGAGCCCAGCACAGGAATTCAACATTTTAGGGGGTATACCGGGAATGCCTGGAGTACCGGTGCCGGGCTGAGCCCAGCGCCGGAATTCAACGTTTTAGGAATCGGATCGGTCCTGTAAGCTCTTAGGTTCTAAGATTTATATTATACGATATATGGAAAAATTTATGGCTAAGTGTCAATTACTTTTGCTCGATCTCAATAATTAATATGTATTTTTCCCCAATAATTACATTTAAAATATTTTTTACTTAAATATTGATTTAATACAGTAAAATAAAGTAAGGTTCATTGTCCATCTTTGATACAGTAATTCGTTATTGGTCTACTGATTCAATATAACAATTTAGCAGTACCGCGCGCAGAAGCGCCTTCGGCTCAAAAAATATTAACGACTTTATCGACCTCATAGAAGATGATGGACTAGAACCATTGGGATATTATTTGAATAGAGACACCATACGCGCTTGGTCCGTGGGCAATCGAATGGGGATCGTCACGCAAAATGTAGATGGCATCTGAAGCGATACGCCCACTGTCAGTCAGAATTATGTCATCCCAACGTTTTCCTACCTTTCTTATATTTATGGAAAATAAACGATAATATATAATGTTGAAACATGTGTTCAACGTAAAAAATGGATACATGTTTCAACATGTATTCATTTATAAAAACTACAAAATAGACACAATTCTATATAGCTAACGTTTGACAAAGGCCGGACATAATGACCGTGTCGACGATGCGCCACCAAAATAAGCCGTGAACATCCTCATTGTGGTCAATTGACCGCAATCGCATAAGTAGTTCGCGAGCGTTCGACGCATCTAAACGTTTTATCAATTTCCATAGACATTAAAAAATGGCAGCATATACGAAAATATACTGTTCAAATTACACTGGAGTATCAAAAAATGATGAACAGTCGTTAAATTTTAGAAATACGCAGGCAACAAGCATATGAATTGCAAGCTTTTTCGGATAAAATTGTTCAATTGAAAACATTTTTACAAATATTCTCGTAAACGTGATCACTATTATTAAGTTTAGCGTTCGTTTTTTATTTAAAAAATGGAGACTTTTTCGGGTGTTTTTATGCAAAAATTTTACTATAAAAATCCGTACGCACCTTCAAGAAATCGCCACTAATGATACGTAAAGAAAAACACGTTTACATATGATAAGCTCAACAACGGCGATATGTAGCTAACTCATTTGTTTTTACTTTCAGCGGGAACCTGTTTTAAGTGTTCTATTGATAATGACACTGTTTTCAAAGTGACCTTCTTTCAAGACTATATAAATTGTTGACTTTTGTTTTTTTTTAAATCCCTTTGTGTGTTCGTAATATTTTAGGATGATAGAAGGGAAATGCTCTAAATTCGAAAGTCAAAATTTGTGATCACGTGATATTGTTTTGTTTCTGATTGTCTTGTACCTATTCTTACTTCCATGGTCGTCTCCTCTTATATCAAAACACATGGAAATGTAAAATAAGAAGTGATCTACCATATCAATTATTAAGAGACGATTGAGGGGAATAAGTATGGAGATTTTTAGGGTTTTAAAATACTTTTCCAATTATAAATCACACATGTTTCACATTTTGAATCCGCCGCCATTTTAGAATTTATAGATAGTCCTAAAATGTATTGTGCCCACAAACTTCATTATGTATATTTCGTTATGCATATATATGTATATATATATATATATATATATATATATATATATATATATATATATATATATATATATATATATATGTATACTCCAGTAAATTCTTTTACAAAATTGTTAGTATCAAATAATGAGTAACTTGTAATTTTTTGTTAATTTTAACAGTAAATATCTCGTGAAACATTAATGTCACGAATAATTGTATTCTTGTTTTTATAGACCATTATAGCTTCGTTTATAAGATATTTTCCTACAAAATATCGCTTACGAGTTATAGTATAAAAATGCAATAGTTAGACATAGTTAGTCAGCAAAAGATCATAAAATTTGTTTTTTTTTTCAAAATATCTCAGTAACTACCCATTATACGTCATTTAATTCTTCACAATGTTTATTGACTATTGTTTTCTTACCATCAATAACTTATGAGATATAGATCAGAAAAATAAGCTATCACAATTATTTACAAAAATAAACTATAGCAATTTAAAACAAAAACAAAGTATGTAGCAATTATTTCAAAAAATGAAAATTGCAATTACTTCTAAAAACAAACTACAAGAATTATTTCAAAAAACAAACTATATAGCAATTATTTCAAAAAATGAAAATAGCAATTATCTCATAAAACAAATTACAGCAATTACTTGAAAAAACTAACTACAGAAATTATTTAAAAAAACAATATATATTTAAAAAAAATTATTTAAAAAAACAATATATAAAGCTCGACGTATGACACTTTATGAACCATGATTTTTTAAAGAGATTCAAATAAAATTGCGAAGAATTAGTCGCTCTACATAATTTACAAAAAAATATTTTTGAGTATGGTTAATGATATATTTAAAAAAAGTTTTTTGCAACTTTTGTGAGACACACAGTTGTTTGCGCATGCAAAAGTTTATGATGAAAATTGTATATCGTCCAAAAAATACTAAACAAGATATTTAACGAAAACAATTTTTCGGACTTTTTGATCTTCTAAGCCGTTAATTTTCACAATCAAATCTTGTAGACATTTTCACACATTATAAGCTTGCAAAATAATTTGAAAAACTTAATTTTTTCCAAGTTCAAGGTGCTTTATTTTAAGTACTCGTTAACGGTAGATGGTACGAAAATAGTATGTATAATACAGAGAACAACGATTAGAGACAGAAAATACAGAAAATTTAATTTTCTTTAAAAAAAATTGCGCGACAGCTCCCACGCGCGACTGAAGTTTACTCTTTAAGTACGATTGTCTTTGAATGTATAAAATAGGTAACACTGTATATAAATATAAATAACAATAATATGAAATGTAAATGGAAAATTCTTTAATAAAAAAATGCTGATAATGTAATTATTTTCCAGTAAAACACAAATGAACAAGATCAAATTTATACAACAAAATCAAAAACATTTAATAACGTCAGACTAAGAAGTTAAAATGAAGAGACTTTTTAATTTTGTAGAATAGAAGACATCAAATATACAATATATAATACCCACAGAAATAGATCAAGATGTTACCGAACAACGCGTGTCACTTTTGTCAGAAGCCCCGCCCGCTTAGTGACGTCACGCGGTTTTAATTAGTGAAGTACATGCAAATTAGTTGCAATTGATTATCGACAATATTGATATTGCGGTAAAATAAATGAAACAAAATATGACGTCATAATTAATCACTCATTGACCGGCTAAAAAGTTTACCATTCAAAATGTTAAATTTTGTATGATTTTAATTTTTTTGGGTAAATTTACCCAATATGTTCACTTAGTGTTCAGAACTAAAATAAAACAACTCTAAACTTATGGTATTAATCCACTAATGATATCTACAGCCACGCTAGCTGTATCACGCTTCGACTGCTGGAGGCTCTGGGTTCGATTCTCGGTTGAAAGAAAATCACTAGTGATATTAAAAAACCATTTTAGCTCCAAAACACCAAATATTGTACTTAATTTCCTGTAGTCATGTAAATTAATCAAATTTTTTGTCGTTTTTTTTTGAAGACCGTTGTATTCTTTTAACTAGTGGACCTTGAAATAGTATACACTTATTTAAAACTTGATGTTTTGTGGTAGTATGCCTCATACAATTAATTGCTATATAAGTCGACCATATAGGTATTTCTCAGCAATGGCTCGTATCAAATGGATGACGTAATTTTCGGTAACAAATTGATCAAACTGATGGAATGTAAGAGAATCAAATACATTGTGTCCTACAAAATATGCTAGTATTTTATTTAAAATTTTTGGTTTTGGGTGCTGCGGTTTCAAATCGAAATTGTGAGATTTGTTTGCATTATGCTTTATTAATGTTTCAATAATTTTACATATTTTTAAGACATCTTCTGACGGGTACATTAATCCGCCTTTATCTTCAAACGTTATTAAACTTAATCGTTAACATTTGCATTCATTGCGCATTCATTTTTGTCTACTAAATACGCTTACGCACAAAGAGAAAACTGGCGACGTATCCACATATGCACACGACTACCTGGTATGAAAATTCTGAAAAGTTTATTGGTATGATGACAGAAGCAAACTCATTTGACTTCTTAATGGGTTTATGCAAGTATGTTCCGACTGGTAGTGGCGTTGATAGTACCCAGTGCCGAAGGACCGTTTAAAATTGATATGTTTTCCAAATCGACACAGTTACCACCTTCGGTATGTTTTATTTCCACGTGAGTGATGAGTTTTTTATAATAAGATTTGAATCGTCGGCATGTGGGGATTATTATTATATCCGCCATGTGAAAGTACTTTGCAGAAAAAAAGTCCCAAATGGTCTTGCGAAAATTTATATAATGACAGGAATTGTATTCGGTCAGTTTCTATTAGATGCTGAAATAATTTTCTGGTACTTTCAAAGTACTTTCAAATTAAAAAAAACAAAAAGCCAGTTTTACTACCTATTTTTATCAACAATTGATCTCGTGAATTTTGAGACCTTTTATGTAGTTTTCTACTTGGTCCAGAAATTCAAACATTTCAGTTTTGTTTATGAAATTCAAAGGTTTTTTTTGTAATGGAAGGCTTTTAATGATCGAGAGTTTAGGATATTAAATAAATTGTTAAATACCATATACTAATGAACGCCGGCGGTTTTTGTCTCGTAGACTCTTTACTTTTAACTTTTGTTTATCCAATATAAGTTTTGAATCAACAAGTTATCTTTTCAATTTAATTTTTCTATATGTATATATATATATATATATATATATATATATATATATATATATTCATTATAAATTAATATCACCATTAAAACATATACCACAAGAAAAAGCAATGTTTTCTAAGTTATGTGTCTTAAGAGTAGTGAATGTTAGGTCATAATAACTGTTTTCTGTGGAAATATAGTTGTTGTCAATATTAGTGCATGATTAACTAGCGACCACCACTTGAATACGATGGTGGTCGCTAGTTAGGCAAGCAAATTTAAAACTGCCTTATCGCCAACCATAACGAATACCAACAGTTATTTGTTCTATTCTAGTTATTATTCTATTACATCTCCTTCCTTAGCCCTTTTCCACTCCTCTGCGCTCTCCCCTATGCCTTCTTCTGCTTAATCCTTACCACCTATAACATAACAAACCCCATCGAAATCTGTTCAGCAACAGAAGCTGGATTTTGTAAATTTAGAGATTATAGTATATTTATAATGTTAAGTCTCTACAAGATTTTCAGTTTGCCAGACGTCGACCGTCGGATATGCAGTTGTGTCCAATGTTCGACATATCTTCGTTGTTTGGTAATCATCTTCTAGAAAATCAACAGAGCAAATGGTGCTTTATTTTGTTAGAAACCAATTCTTCCTACTTGTGGCTTCCATCCATTTCTTCTTTATATTTGGATCTTTCGGAAATCTGCAAAATAGCATGCCATAATAATTGTGTACAATATTGTGTACACACTTTTTAAATAAAAACGCCTAAAAATCAACAAATTGTTAAACTTCATCTTTTTTCAGTCAGTTAAAAATTATTATTAAAATTAAAATGTACACACGGAGCTCTTTTACTTGATATCCCACTAGATTTTGAAGCTTTTAAATTTGGCCCCGTTTTTAAAAATACTTAATAATATTGCGTGACACAAGAGGTTTAAATTTTCGAATAAAAAATCGACACAATCCGTACATACACGGCGGAGATATTAAGTAACAAACACTTAAAAAATCATCAGTCATCAGCAATAAATTAATTCCAAATACTGAATTAGGAATTAATTAGGGATTAATAAGTTAAATATATTTTGCCCTTTATACGTTGAAAACCATGGATTAAACATTGAAAACCACAGATCAGGTTTTAAAATGTTTATTCATTAAGAAAATCGAACTTTAGAGTATAATCGATAAATCCATGTTTCAGTTAAGCACGGCACTAGTTACATGTGACCTTCCCCTCGGATTACTCGCGACTACGTAAAAAAATCAATTATTATTATATTCAAATCGTGTTTTCAGGTAATAAAAAGTACTTACCTGTGAAAAGAGATGCCTCGTTTTGCACGACTGACACTTGTACTATTATTTAAACAGTCGAAATAGCGCAATATGGCATTTTGTATGAAGTTCATCTCGAATGTACTGTGGAGAGTATCGACGCGCACGCCAACTTGAAAAATTTCGTCGAATATGTTTTAACTTTACTTTCAAAAAAATTACTTATAGCCATGCAAAAAAATACTAATAGCCATGCAAAAAAGTATAATTTTACTGGACTACTAGTTCTATATCAAAAATAACAGCGGATTTTCAACACGTCAACCTTGAAAAATACAATGAAATTCAATGGGAAACAAAAACAGGGAGACTATTAAATGACCAAAATAATATAATATAAACCTCGAATAGGTTGGAATACAACATCAAACCAGAGATAATGTATTATAAAGAGGTTAATAAAAATATTGTCAACTTCAAAAATAAATACGCTCCTGGCACCAACAACTTCACCGATATTCGCCGTGAGAGCTGGAGGAAAACTAAGGTATAGACAAATATAAGTACCAAATAAGTAGTAACTTACAAATTCCAAAAATGTATTTATAATATATATGTATAGATATTGCAATTAAACCCATTTTCTCGTTGAAAATTAGTTTTAAAAATGCCTGTAAAAATATCTTCTACTCTCCGTATTCGCCAATAACCAGAAATATATTCTTAAAAATATCCGTTCTAGACGCGTTTTGGCTAACAACACAGAAATAAATCAGTTAAAAACGGCCTGTCAATCATTATGTGTTTTGGTCTATAAAAATATTTAACAACAGATGTAAATTGCAAACTTTGCACACCAGAAAATTGTTACGTATAGAAATTACAACGACCCCTTTCTTATATAAAAATTCTTCAAAATATAATATCAGCTAATTATTTTTTTTTTAATGTCGAATCTGTTACTTTTCATTTCAGTGAAAACATTGCATAAAAAAATTCACCGAAACGAACATCTTATACAAAAAACGATTATAACAAGTAACGATTCGCAAAAAAATAGTAGGCACATCACTATACAATTCAAATGTAAGCTCGATAAACTGTCTAACCTCATATAAAGAACTACGCTAGAACTAATATGCTACACAACCGATAGACGCCGCTGCACGCTGCGCATGCTCCCTTTATCACTAATGTCAAAGTGGAGCAAGAGATAACCTCACAAAGTTTCGTGCTGGTACACAAAAACATTTTTAAATTATTTCTCTGTAGCAATGAATTGTGCTATTAAAACGGTTTCGGACGTTATAATTAAATGTAGAGGGGCAACCACGTTAGCATCCACAGTGAATTTAATTCATAAAAGGTCGTTTGGCGCGAAAGCCGAAAATCTCTCAACGGCAGCCCGCAAAGAAAATTGGAGCAAAGTTATCAGGGATGCGGAGAAAATTGTCGGTTATCCTACTTCTTTCCTGAACTTGAGGTGGTTAATGACAGACGAGGTTGCCAATGTGGCCTTGCATTTGAGACAACTGGTAAGATTACCTAATCGATCATATGTTCAATGTTTATTCATTTCCGCTTTACTAAATAATTATGTCAAAGTTTTGCATAGCAACCACAAATTCGAATTTAATTTTTTTAAAACCACTTTACGAAAGTCGATCTTTGATATTATTATTTAAATGGTTGTTACTATTTATCTCCAGGCTATAAAAATTAATTTTGAGTTCATTTGTTTTTTGTTGTTCAAATGTAAAAAGACGTTTAGTTGTCTCGATATAAAATACATTTAACTGATTACATTAAAAGAGTAAATTTAATTCATAAACAAGATTAATTTTTTTCACACGGGTGGATTAATTATTATTATACAAATTAGTGAAATGAGAATTAGAAAGAAGTTGCTGTGAAGTGTATTGCCATTAATTATATAATTAATAAAGCCCAATTCCAAATTTATGAATTTTCTTTCGTAGCATGTAAGGTTACTGCATAAAACAATTCTTAAACGATTTATCGAAAAGTATAATTGTCATATGGCAATAATTGGAATTTAGTGTATATTTTTAAAATGTATTAATAGTTCTGATATTCTTACGGTCAACTGGGTAAGACAGGATACGAATTCGTTTTGTTATATATTTAATGTCCATTTCGTTAGTATGTAAAACCGTCATTGTCACTAGATTTTTTTAATGTATGTAATATACCTAATTATCGTTTCTAAATTTAATCACCCGCCATTTACATCTTAGTAGTCCTATATGATCTGTGTTTTATATTCCCGCCCTTTTTTCAATTCTAATAACGTATTATTATTGTATATTTTTTAATTTTCTAAATGTTATCTTAGATAAGCTAGGTAATTAAATATAGACCTTGTATTTGTTCATTGTGTGAACAGTGTTAAATTTGTTAATATCTCTATAATTTCGATGCTATATTTGCGTAAAATAATAGTAACGAAATGCAAGATAAGATTCTTTCTGGCCGCAATTTTGACACAGCATTACTGTAGATGCTATATTATAAAAAATATTATAAAACGTTTATTGTTTACATATTTGAGTTCTTGCCACTAGGTTTTTTTTATTGTCAGATAGATATTCGAAACCCAAAATTGAATCTCTACTAGGGATTGCTTTTCCTTTCGATATATACACAAAATTATTTCAAAACCTTTTACAAAATTAAAAATGTATAAAACACAGATACCGTGAAGGTTCCGTGCCCGTAAAGTGCTTTCTAAAAAACTGACAGATTGAAAAAAAAAAATTGCATATTCTGAAAGTACGTGCATACTTATGAGAACAATTTTGCGTACAATTTTTTTAAAGTTTAAATAAGGGCATAATTATAGCATTTCAGTGAAAACCCGGTAGAGTAACCCGCACTAGTAACGTGAGCCGAACAGAGCGGCCTAATATTTTTTTCTATTTTATTTGGAAATTCTCGGGTCCTTTCCTTCTGTCAAATGACCTTTATATTAGAAAGTTATTGGCAACGAATATATTCCCTAGCTGCATGTTACGAAACTAACGTATAATAAATAATTGAATTTAATACTATTGTTTTGTACAGTCAGTAATGTTAGCTGCATCTAAATATCTTTTTTTGAACATTTCTAAAATTTTTTCCGCCTTCGCGAAGATGTCTAGTGGTATTTTTGGTTGCTTTTTAAACGTCTAATAGCGAAATTATGACGTAATTTCTTCAAAATATTTAAAATGTGTCTGTCAATTCTATCATAAATTTGTTCCCAAATGACCGCTATGTAAATCTACTCATTGCTAGTAATAGGGTATTTGCAACATATATAAAAACAAATATCTAATTAACGTATGTCATAATTGTCGATTTAAGAATTATGATTAACAATATTTAACTGTAATAAATTGGATATAAATATTTTTATTTAATGATTGAAGTCAAAAATAATATTGTCTTTTAAAATTTGCGGTTAAAAGCCGAAACAGAAATAGTCCACCTATCAGAGTGAGAAACATCGAAATACCACACAGCTAATAGATAACCAACTTCTAGTGATTGTGTGAGTAAGATAGAGCGATCCCATAAATTTAATTTCGTAAACAAAATTTATCGGTCTCTGTAAAATTACAAAGTACGTGAAAGGGACAGGACCTCACCTTTTCAATTTAATTATTTGTTTGGAGCATTATACGAATTTACATATCGCGTGACTTAGTGTTTTGGCGCGAAGCTTTGCTGAAATGCAATAAAAGTAATTCGGCATTCGGTTATTTTTCGGCTTCCAACACGTTTTTTGGGAAAAATATCACAATTATAGGTTTATCGATACATCCCTAATAATTTTTAACACTTTTGAAAATTGTCAAATACTGTTTTGTAGAAAGATAGTAAAATATGCGGTGTACATGTTTGGTCGGAAAATAAACTTTCGTAAAGGGAAGAGCTTACGTTTATACATTAAAAGATCGATCGGTAATTTAAAAAAAGTAATACATAAGAAATGTAGGAAATAACTTGGGAGATGGCGAATGGAATCAATTTAATTATCCTCTAGTCGATATAAAACGCAGATAAAATTCTCGCGGAGAAGCGACGGCGCATAACGAACGCCATTTAAAAAAAAAGAAAATTGGAAATTCCATCTCAAAAAATACGAGTATAAACCATTTTATTGACTCCTATTGTCAGTAGCGGAGAAGAACCCATTTCCAGATCCCGGTATTAATATTGTATAGAAGATTAATTTATTTTGAAGCTATATACACTAAATACTAGGTACTTGTAACTTCATACAGCATGTTAACCGATTAAAAAAAATTAAAAAATTTATCATTAATGTCGTTATCATTACACGCAGCAGTATTTTTTGTAACTGAGACGGACAGGACAAGCAACTTTTAAAAAGGTTTTTATGAAAAAGGTTTTTATCAAAATATTTTGGATGTTTTTCTAAACGAGTGATGTCTGTAGACGCGATATCATCGTACAATCACTTAACGTATACGTTAGCTAATGCAAGACCATAATGATTGTCTTCACGTTCGCTTTAAAATGCGGCATGCTGTGACGCATCTGGATTTACCTTAACCTTTATTCGTCTATAAATAAAGCCATTTTTCGTTAGCTTGAGAGAAAAGAATAGCATTTTTCGTTAGCCAGCAGAAAGAAAAGGACAGAGCTATTCGTTAACGATGACAATCCTGCACTTTATCTATAGATTAGTTATGTGTAAATCAAGAGTGAGAGATATAAAAGATATAGCTCACATGTTACGATCATATCTATCACTCGCTCACTTGAAATCAATATGTATCAGTAAATCACAAGCTCGGGAGTGATCGGCATATCTTTCGTTTCACCATAGCAATCAGTTCACTCACTAGTCGCGTAGTGAAGATAGATATAATATGTTTTGACGTTACATGAAAGAGATAGAAAACGATCGAACTGTTTAGTCAAATATGCAACTGTATCCATAGATTAAAGGTAACTAGATCTGTGCAGACGACGTACCTACTAGCGATTGAATGTGAACGCTGTGGAAAAGTATACTTTAGTTCGTTAGAGATAAAGTATACTTTAGTTCGCTTAAAATATTTGCGTAAACGAACACTTTTTTGTTTCATTTCAAAATTCTAATTTAAAATTGTATAAATACGCCAATCTATTCCAATTTATTTAATTAGCATTAAAGTTATTTTATGTTTAATTTCAATCTGGCTTGAAAGTCCTAAATCTTAAACCTGTAAAGCATTAAGCAAAATCAAGCGGATACTCTTGTAGAATTCATTTTTATTTTCAAACAATAATGCATAATGTTCAGTCATTACTTTTTATCACAACATTGTATGGCCAATATTCAACGTATGCGTAATAAATAATTTCGTTAGTAACTTGAATACTGAGATACTGAGCTACTGAGCTAGAGATATAAATGAGTGATATATATCTTTCCAGTCAAATTATATATATATATATATATATATACATGTATATATGTATATATATATATACATGTATATATGTGTATATATATATATATATATATATATATATATATATATATATATATAGATCGAATTCAGAATTTATTGGCGTTTGCGCAAATGCGATATAATTGTTATGAGATGAAATTTTAATGTAGTAGGTGTAATGATATTTGTCGATAACTAATTTCATAACATAATTTTTATAAAGTAACTGTAAAAATTTATGATTTTACTTTTAGTTCGCCCAATTAATTCTACTAATAAAGCTAAATTTACTAAATTGTCGCAAGAAATATTTAGATAACCCAAACCCAAAAGCCAAAAGCAATCGAACGTCTGCTGTCTTATCTACCTTTACGATTAGTTACATAAAATAAGGTGCCATTGTAAAGCCGGGTCTCTTGCGACCATATATTTGTTAGCAATGAGCCCTGACATGTTTTTTCTAACAAAATAGGGGCGTGACCAAAATGTGTCAAACAAAAACATGCAAACGTATTATCCAAAACAAATGGATAACATCCCCCGTTCGCCTGCGGGGGGGGGGGGAAATGTTTATACACCGTTGCTTTCAAACATCGCACACGTCACTCGCTCCTGTTGTTTACATCGTCATTCGGAGAAATATTCGAATTTGTGTATGGCGTAAGATATATATAATTGGAATAAAGACAATATATTGTCATTTATTAATATGATCGTTTTCAGTTTCTTGCATGAAATATAACTTCAAGTACGTCTTCCTCGTCTGAATTCATTTCAGCTCAAATAAAAAATTGTCTAACATTGAGTGTCGACTTTTCGTTTAAAGGCAGGTCTCCTGCGCTAAAAATATAACAAACGTGTTGAGTAAACATGTTAGCAAAACATAACCAGGAGACGGTTATGTTATAAACGAAAATTCAACGCGTTATAAACGAAAAGTCAACGCTCAATGTTAAATTATTTTTCATTTGACCTAAAATGAATTCAGACGAGGAAGACGTACTTGAAGTTTTGAAGTTATATTTCGACCCGGCTTAACAAAAATACGGTGGCAGGAGACTCGATTTAATAAAAATACGGTGGCAGGAGACCCGGTTTAGGGTACATTTCTAACAAAAATATAATCGCAGGAGACTCAGCTTAACAAATATATGGTCGCAGGAGACCCTGCTTAACAAAAATCCGGTCGCAGGAGACCCGGATTTAGGGTTCATTTCTAACAAAAATATGCTCGTAGGAGACCCGGTTTAACAAAAATACGGTCGCAAGAGACCCGACTGAACTGTTAAAATAAAGATTTCACGATCATACAACCTGCTAACTTCTGCTTAAAGGCTAATAAATCCGTAACGGTTACGTTATTCACAAAGTAACATGATATAATATAGGGGTGTACGCCATTACATGATCTAGTGGCTCATCTACATATGTATTTAAAGTTAATCCACTAATACTCACAATAAACTATATACGTACAAAGAGTACACTAATAATGTACGTTAGCATAATTATCGTCCACTTGCTATATCGATGACCTTGCCACCGATACCTCAAACAGTTTGTAAAGTTACACAATCCGCAAAAATATCGTTTTGCGACACGAATCGGCACTTCTGTGCTAATATTTGTATAAGGACGATTAGTCGCCATTACAACAGACTCCAGTATAAACAACATTCTTAAATTCGAACTTTTAGCGAAAAACCTGTACTCGTTGTTTTGTCAATAATAAGAACGATATGGTAACACTTGACGATAGCTACAATTATATCTGTTAACAAAACGCATATTTTATTTTTTTCAGAGGGACCATATATGAAATATATCGGCTCTAAGCCATCCTTTCCCGAAATGATTTTCACTGTACAGTATAAAACTTCACAATTAAATGAATCTACGTGATGTAGTATTATTTCTACTTTCTTTAATTTCTTTACCATGACCTAGGTTTCGTTGTATTACAACATCTTCAGGTGGGCTATTAGCAAACCTTTGCTAATATCCCACCTGAAGATGTTGTAATACAACGAAACCTAGGTCGTGGTAAAGAACTTAAAGAAAGTAGAAATAATACTACATCACGTAGTTTCATTTAATTGTGAATAATGAATTTCTACAAAATTAACGCCAAATATATTCAATAGTATAAAACTTGCAAAGTACTAATTTTTTTAATAAAAATTTAATTTAAATTAGATACAAACCGTTCACGTGTCAAAGTGTATGGACTACAAGAAAGGAAGAAACGAATTGAAAAAAAAATACTTAGCCAAAATTCTTCCGAAGGTCGTGATATAGAGAAGTTGATGTATGCAGAAAAAAATATGAACCGTCATAGGATGCCTGGCAGATGTAAAACATTTAATTTTTTTTTTCTACTATCACTTTTACAGTCACTCATATTTTAAATTAATAAACACTTTTAACGTTTTAAGACAGTTTAATACAATACACCGATATAAACGAGTAAAACTGTAAACGTTAGTAAATAAGAAACAATGCTGGTACACTAAACATATTTAAAGTAGCGTGTTTGTAGTATAGTAGACAGGGAAGCGTTAAGTAGGAAAGAGCCGACAAGACACGAAGCTGACTAAATGGCACGTCGCTACGTGCCATCAGAACGTTTTTACTCCTATCCAAACGCGCCATTAGATGTTTCACATCAAAATTTTGAATTCATTCAAAAACAACTTTGAATCCTGTTTATATTGATTTTTAGAAAAAAGAAATGTTTGTAAACGTAAGTTAACTAAAAACGGAGAAAATCGTACACCAATCAGATCATTAATACGATAATCGTTAGTAATTAGGAAATTTATTTTTTTGTTTTAAACTGAGTGAATACTGAAAAATATTCATATATGACAACACTGATGTTACTATTATAATGGCGCCTAATATTTATATCTCTACATAATTAAAAATATTGTTTTGATTTGCCAATGGATCACTGGATCGATTTTTAGCTTCTCTTATCCAACTAATTTGTTTCTAGAAACTGTAATAACCTACACAGTTTAGCTAACCTCGGCAGTTCAATGCGGTAACATAACCGCTTATGGTATTGGGTTAAGGTTAAAACCTGACTGACAAGCCACATGAAACCAATCATAGCAGTAGTTTAACGAAGTCGTTTTCCGTTCACGTAACTAAACTGGAAATCACTGGATAATTACTATATAAACTTATTTTATTCTGACACTGCAAAGTATATCTTTTCAACACAAGGTTTCGAATCTCTTCTAAAACTCTCTATTTGAAAATTAAATGAAACTACGTGATGTAGTATTATTTCTACTTTATTTAAATTCACCACGATTTATCATGACCTAGGTTTTGTTGTATTACAACATATTCAGGTGGGCTATTAGCAAAGATCCATCGTTGTGTTACTACATCTTCAGGTGAGCAATTAGCAAAGATGTAATCTTTGCTGAAGATGTCGTAATACAACGAAACCTAGGTCGTGATAAAGAATTTAAATTAACTAGAAATAGTATTACATCACGTAGTTTCATTTAATTGTGAATAATGCATTTCTACAAAATTAACGCCAAATATATTCAATATCCACTCTCTACTTCACATAGGCAATTTATCCAGTAACTGGTAGCCCTTTTCAAGTTTTATTTTTGTATTAAAATTTGTATTTTAAAACCTTGATACTTATTTTCACAATTAAATGAACCTACGCGATGTAGTATTATTTCTACTTTCTTTAAGTTCTTTACCACGACCTAGGTTTCGTTGTATTACAACATCTTCAGGTGGGCTATTAGCAAAGGTATTAGCATAGAACTTATTTTCATGGTGAACAATAAGTAATTGTAACTTTTGCTATGTCCCATAATGCCATTTTATTGCATATTTTTGTATAATATAATCTATTAATACTCACAATAAACTATAAACGGGAAAAATTATACTAATATACATGTGCGTGATAAACAAATAATTAACGCCCGTATGCGCCACACACGGTCAGGGCTCTCAAGTCAGATTTACTGACATTTAAAAAGGTATTTTGTATGGATACTTTAACAATTGGACCGTGCAATAGGGCACGGTCGGTAAAGTAGACTCTTGTTCGACTGACAGTTGATGAGAAACAGAAATACCTTTTTAACTATTAGCAAGTCCGACTGACAGTCCTGAACGCTTGTGGTACATATGGGCGTAAGTGATTTCGATTATCTGTTTTTTATCAGATAATCAGGTTCTCGTCAAGTCATTTGTCCATTCACTTCGACAAAAACGAATGTTGAATATTTACTCTCAGCCAAGTTAAATTCCAACTTACGACTAATTTATTATTTCAAATTATAAATATTTAAATTAATTTAAATAATTTTTTCCCCTATTAAAAGTATTTGTTGTCGCTTAGATAGCATTAGTTTTTAATTGATTATATTTAATCTTTCCCACATTTTGTTAATAGTTACTCTGCCTACGAGTTTGCTCGCGTGTAATTAGGAAAAAAAATTTTTTTTTTAATTCTTTTTGTTCTCTTATATGTTGCTCCTGGGTATGTACTATTACCCTACCAAATTTCATCAGAATCCGTCCAGTAGATTTTGTGTGATACCCGCTCAAATTAACATAGGGACACAGCCAAATATCCTAAAAAAAGTTTTTCTAGCTTCTTCTATCATTATATACGTTAAATCGATCACTTCTTTTAAAATATTTTCAACATACAGAATTTACTCCGTTACAATTTTATTATATGTATAAATAACAATTTATTTTACATGTAAACAATTTTTATTTCCAATTAAACTAATTAAAATTATTTTCACATCCTATGCGTCATTAAATAATATTTTGAGCATCATTGAAACACGTATAATCTCATCAGCATTAAATGAGTTAAGCGTACATTATTATATTCATTTAAGTTGTATATGTAACTGACTTATTGCCTAGTTTTTTAGAAGCAGACAGAGATTTATGTTTTTTAGAAGCAGACAGAGATTTATATGTTTTTTAGAAGCAGAGATTTATGTGTTTTTTAGAAGCAGAGATTTATGTGTTTTTTAGAAGCAGACAGAGATTTGTATGTTTTTTAGAAGCAGAGATTTATGTGTTTTTTAGAAGCAGAGATTTATGTGTTTTTTAGAAGCAGACAGAGATTTATATGTTTTTTAGAAGCAGAGATTTATGTGTTTTTTAGAAGCAGACAGAGATTTATATGTTTTTTAGAAGCAGACAGAGATTTATATGTTTTTTAGAAGCAGAGATTTATGTGTTTTTTAGAAGCAGAGATTTATGTGTTTTTTAGAAGCAGACAGAGATTTGTATGTTTTTTAGAAGCAGAGATTTATGTGTTTTTTAGAAGCAGAGATTTATGTGTTTTTTAGAAGCAGACAGAGATTTATATGTTTTTTAGAAGCAGAGATTTATGTGTTTTTTAGAAGCAGACAGAGATTTATATGTTTTTTAGAAGTAGACAGAGATTTATATAATTTGTGGATTAATATATAACTATAATAAAAAAACTGTATTTTAATTTTATGATCAAGTATCACTCCATGCATAAATATAACATACCTATATTAATCGGACTTTTTAGTCCGTAGTATCCTTGGAACAAATGTAATCATCTAGTGTCCATATGAAGTAACTAATATACTAATGTTGAAAAAAATATTTAACAAGTTTAATAGGTTTTTATACAAAAACAAGTATGGTTAATATCCTCATTGGTTTCCTTCCAATTTTGTAATGGAAACAGTCGGATGTAACTCGTGCATTTTTTTGAACGATTAAGTTATTACTTTGGTCTTGTCGGGTTTGATTATGCTTTATTCTTCTAATGTGAGAGCACCAAGCTATAGTTTATTTCTTCTGCCTAGAGCACACACAAACATTCCGCAGCGTTCCCTTGTTTTTGGCGCAGTTAAATTGTTCAACGCAGTATTGCAAAAAGCGCCCAATTTAGATTTGTTTCTGCCCCAATGACCGCATTAGGAACGCGATTACGGAGTTGGTTTATAGTTCACGATAGATAATTAGTTATTTTCATGTTTAATTTGAACAAATGGTTTTTTTCTGTCACATTAAGTAGTGTTTTTATTGTACTTTTGTTATTTTCGTGTTTAATTTGAATGAATGGGTTTTTTTCTGTCATATTAAGTAGTGTTTACATACTTTTGTTATTTTCATGTTTAATTTGAATGAATGGGTTTTCTTCTGTCATATTAAGTGGTGTTTACATACTTTTGTTATTTTCATGTTTAATTTGAATGAATGGGTTTTCTTCTATCATATTAAGTGGTGTTTACATACTTTTGTTATTTTCATGTTTAATTTGAATGAATGGGTTTATCTGTCCTATTAAGTAGTGTTTTATTGTACTTTTGTTATTTTCATGTTTAATTTGAATGAATGGGTTTTTTTCTTTCACATTACGTCGTGTTTTTATAGTATTTTTGCTATTTTCATGTATAATTTGAATTAATGGGTTTTTTTCTGTCACATTAAGTAGTGTTTTTATTGTACTTTTGCAGTCCACTCTCAGCAGTCCAACGCTTTAGGGCGATTTGTATTTTACACCTGTTTTAGGCGACCTATATTTTAGTCCTGATCTTTTTTTAAAACTAATAAATTAATTAATTAACTAGTGTTTCGGGTTGAAGTTTTAAAGTTTGAAAATTATAGAATTGAAGTAGATTTAGAGATAATACGTCCTAATTAGAAAAGGTTTAATTTTTTTGGAAAACATACGAAGTGGAGCATTTCCTATATAGACTACAGAGTGAATGGTTACTGAACAATTTTAGAAGAAACGTATTTTTTATGACATAATGTAAGTGAAAATCGAAAACTGAAAATGTACTATTGTCAAATATCTAATGCCAATTTTACATTTAAAACAAGTAATTTACAAACTTGAACAGTTTGTACCTAGTTAATTAATCTAAAATATAAACAGTGCAGGCGATCCTAGCAGAAACTAATTTCAATACAAAATATTTTATTGTTGTTTGTTATATACAATACGAGTGTATGGAACGATAAGTTAAAAAAAAACGATACAACTATTAATGGTTTTGATTAATTACCTCTTTCAAAATCGTGCGAAATCTATAGTTATGATATTAATTGAATATATTTGACGTTAATTTTGTAGAAATTCATTATTCACAATTAAATGAAACTACGTGATGTAGTATTAAATTGCCCACCTGAAGATGTTGTAGTGGTCTCTTTAAGTGTAATCTTTGCTACTTACCCACCTGAAGATGTTGTAATACAACGAAACCTAGGTCGTGGTAAAGAACTCAAAGAAAGTAGAAATAATACTACATCACGTAGTTTCATTTAATTGTGTATGATATTAGTTTAAACCACAGATGTTTTAAGATAGCCTACACGTAAAATTACATCACAAAGAACAGTTTATTACAGTTAATACATGTAATGATACAAAGAGATAAAAATACGGGATATGCAAATTATTAATATATATATATATATATATATATATATATATATATATATATATATATATATATATATATCTAGTAATTACAAATAGACTGCAGAGAATAACTGGACCACTTGAAATTCTAGCCTTCGTTTACTTATTACTAACATAATATTTTGATTAAATTAAAAAATTCCTCCATTAATAGACGCGAGAAAGATATTAGGAAGCCCAAAAGAGGGCATTGTTATTAAATGAATAATTTAAATATCCATAAAGCCATAAGAACCACGTCTCTTTTAAATTAGATTTTAATAAATTCTGTTTTAGAGGCGTTTCTAATTAAAAATAATGCACCAAAATTCAGACCAAAGACGAGATACGTCAGGAATATTATGGTTTCATATTTTTTAATAACGGCCATATCGTAACTTCAATCATATTGTCGCGCCATATGATGCTACCAGACCTTCACACCTCAATATTTTATAACTTCTAGGGACGTACCCAGTCGCTAACTGCAAGTTCACTGTCGTCATTAAGTGAGAATCAGTTCGATCGTGACCCAAAAACATGTGCTAATAGCCGTTTAGACGTTCCATTGAAAAGGTTAACACCGAACGAATAAAGATTAGCCCAAATTATGGTAAGAACACGGGGAAATATCGAAAATTTTCAGTATTGAGCACATTTTTTTAATCTTGATACTTTTGCACACGATACCTCTAACGCCCGTAAAATTAGTCATAATTTAAACCACCAACAGAGTTTAAACGACTGTTTAGTCATAATTTCCTAAAATAAATGACGGGTTAACTTCGTTGAAAGTTTAAACTCTAGATTATTTTTATTGGCGGTAATGGGTGGTTTAAAGGTCCTCTTCGTAGATTATCCGGCAATATGGCCACGTTATGTTATGTTTCCGTCATTCTACCGAACTGTTATTCAGTAGTCATTTTATTTGAGTGATTGTTTAGAAAATTCTTTACGATATTGATAGATTATAATATGAATAGAGTCACATTATTAATTAATGAACTTACATTATTATTTAACCAAAACAAAATGGAAAATGGGTATGCAATTGTGATGAAGATACTGTATTGTTGTTGAATGGTATTAACAGTATTCTCAATACTCGAATATCCGTTGGGCACATTTTTTTCAAATCTGATACTTTTGTACTCGATACCTCCAAATCCCCTAAAATCAGTCACAATTTAAACCACCAACGGAGTTTAAACGGCCGTTTAGTCATAATTTCGTAAAATCAATGGCGGTTTAACTTCGTTGAAAGTTTAAACTCTAGATTATGTTTACTGGCGGGAATGGGTGGTTTAATCTCCTCTCCGTATATTAACCGGCAATATGGCCACTTGGCTATCAACTGTTTATGGTTCTGTCATTCTACCAAGCTGTTATTCAGTCGTCATTTTATTTAAGTGATTGTTTAGAAAATTCTTTACAATAGGTTATAACATTAATAGTGTTACATTATTAGTTAATGGGCTTACAATATTATTTAACCAAAACAAAATTAAAAATGCATATGACGATTGTGAAGAAGAAACTGTATTGTTTTTGAATGGTATCAACAGTATTTACTGATACTTTTGTACTCGATACCTCCATATCCCCTAAAATCAGTCAGTTTGCAGAAAGTTTTTTTTTTTATTTACACGAGCACGATTTGTATTGTAGTGTGTGTTTGTAAATTTTTTGATGGATAGAAGGTGATAGAACATCGTAAAGGCAATATGTATGATACGTTGAGTAATGTGAAAAATATACGTAATATTACATTCAGTAAAGTCGATACATAATATTACATCGTAAAGTTGGGTAAGTTGAAAAGTCGATAGGTTGGGGTAACGATACTTCTTTTTCGATGGTTTTACGTGCGTGATACTTTTTTCGATATTACTAAGAAGGCAATATCGATATTTTTGATTCGATACCGTGTTTGCCCCTACCTAATGATTTGAAATTGTTTTTGTTATTTTGGAGTGATCAGTTGACTTTTTATGGGATATATAATTATAGTCATCAAAGGGGTAGACATTGTGGCATGAATAAAATCAGTCAGTGAGAGTCTTGTCTGATGCGCGCAACCTTTTGTATCTAAAGCATTTTTATATAGGTACCGTATTATGTGAGTAATGTAATATTTGATAAATAATGGAAACTTGAAGAAAAAACGAAAGACATTTGTTTATGTATTTTAATATGAAGCATTTAAATTAGTTATTATATTTAGCCATTGGTTGTAATTTAGATTTTAATAATTAAACTGTTTATAATAAGAAAACCGGCCAAGTGCGACCCTAGTTCTCGCATCGAGGATTTCGTGTCTCTTTTAGAATGATATTACTTTACTTATCCTAACGCAGTAAATGTTAAACAGTACCCGATATAATTAATTAAGGAGGACATATACACGGAGTGTCGGACAAAGAAAGACTTTATTTGTTGATAAACGAAAAATAAAAATTTTTCGTTGATTGTCAATTTAAAAGATGACTTTTTTCATGAAATTGAAAAGAATATTCATAATTATTTGTAATCTTTTTCGTACACACGGTACCTGCGCACATTAATCAGCACCGCTCAGGAGAATAACCCGCGAACAACTGCGAAGACATCTAGCTGCCTGGGTAAGCACCGCGCTCCAGGTAAGTATTGGGTGTGTTAAAAAGAGTTATGTGTATTGTTTTTTGCGCTCCATTAGAAAGAGGGCGTGTTTTACGTTTTATTTCAACGAGAATTTGTTCCTTTATAGCCAACTAAAGCGTTTTTTTTGTCAGACACTTATTCCCGAACACCGTGTATATTATCGTGAATGTTTAAAAAACTATAATTTCTAAAATTATCCTTGTATGTTTTCTAATACCTTTGTATAGCCTTCTAACAATCCTGTTTTTGATAGTTTTAGGTCTTATGGTTCCGGAAATAAGGGGGTTGAAAACATATATTTTTATATTTCTCAGTATATCTCTGAAGATACTACCTAAAATTATAAAAAAATTTTTTTGGCGACCTTTATTACTTACCCTTTCAAACCGTACCCCCACATTATACACGAAATTTTAAAAATATTTTTCGAGTAATAAAGGAGACCGGCAAAGGTCCATACAGTGTTGGGCCCAGATGTTACAAGAATAAAAATGACACTGTTACAAAGAGAAATTTTAAAAAATAAGCTCCTTAAAAGTTTTATGGAAATCGTCAATCAGATAAATAAGAAATCTTATATTTTTTCATTAAAAATTAGCCTATTTTTTTATATAAGTTTTCAAATATTATTTTTCCGAAACTCTTTGAACCAGAAAGATAAAATAAAATGCAGATTGTGTCTCGTTATATCCTCCGTCCACAGATGTGCCATGTTAATCCACGATGATCACAGGCTCGACATGGTCGTCGAAAAAAGTTACGTAAAACTCGATAAGAGGGCAAAAGCCGTTCATTTTGACAACAATAGAACCATTGTCTATGTTTGTTAAACAGTTTATTTTTAATTAATTTAGGCAATGGGACTGATTATTTCTTGTAATCCTTTCGAAGAAGCTACTATATAAAAAAATTGAACAAAATAATTTTTTTTTGTGATTTTTATTTCCAATTAATAATTCTTTATATTTTAAAAATACAATTCATGCGCATTTATACAAACAGCTTTTTTTGTTTCGTATTGTGGTCACAAATTGTAATTCTATTCTATCCTCTTTCCCGATTGTCAATTACTGAATTTTTTGGTTTTTTTATTCTAAAAAATACCAGCTTTTTTAAAAATTATGTTATCTATGTAAGTCTGTGCCCATTTTTGCCGGGCTACTTTGACCCTATCCCAACCCCTCCGCAAACGTGTTATCAACACGTCAAATATTTCTGAGCCTTAAATGCGTATGAGTTAATATACTTAATATTTTTGCCAAATTTCAATAATACCTTTGCTAAATTTCAAGTTTTTACGTCAAGCGGTTTCTGAGAAAAGCGACTGTGACAGATTGACAAGTTAGTGATTTTATAACGGTTCCGTTTTTCCTTTTGAGGCTCAGAAACCTAAAAAACTATATTGAGAGAAAAATTAGGCGTATATAAAAAAAATCTCAGAGAAACATCGATGGAATGTATTTGTAAAATATGGATTAGGGAAACTGTTTACACAGGTGTGCACTGATTTATTATCGTTACACTAATGCATAATCAGTCTAAAGATTATAAACCAGTGTTGATCTTGAATCAATTGATTTATTTGGTATCAACAAATATTTTCGTTATCGTTATCGTTATTATTCGTTTCTTCCATTGTTCAGTATAAACATGTGCATAATATTTCATGCTTGTGTTAACAAAACTCATTAAAATGAATGTCCAATGATGTGATTCGAAAAGGATTTACAAATATGTGCAGACAAGTACAGAGCTGTTATTTATAAACACATGGTCTACCTTTAATTTATAATTGGAATGTGGCCATTGAGCCAGCCTATTTTTAGCGTAATTGTATAGAAAATGGTAAAAGATTTTCCAATTTTCAATCTCATTCATAATTTTCTCGCTGAATGAACTTGACTTTAAAAATGAGCAAATTAAAAACTGAACACGTTAAAATTAAATATTTCTTATCAGAATTATGTTATTTGTTGTTAGAAATTGTAACTAAGTTGCTTTGAGGTTGTGCTGTTTAAAGTTACTCGAACGTGAAAAAGGTACTCATTATTCGATCCAGTATCTTATACGGGACTGCAAAAATATGATCTTATTATAAATGCTAATAGTCATATATTAAATTTAATTTACATTAATTCGATTTTATGACAAGTTTAGTACATAAATAGTACATAAAAAGTACATAAATATAATTTCCTAGTAACTTTTTCCTTCTGGGACTTCCAAAATGTAGTCTTATTATTAACGCTAATAGTCGTACATTAAATTTGTATTTAGCGATTGTATGGTCATTGTAATAAATATAATTTGCCAGTACTTTTCCCTTACGGGACTTCAAAAATGTAGTCTTATTATTAACGCTAATAGTCGTAAATTAGATTTGATATTTAGCGATATGATAAGTGTACATAAATATAATTTCCAAGTACGTACTTTTTCCTTACGGGACTTCAAAAACAGTTTTATTATTAGCGCTAATAGTCGTACATTAGAATTTACCTTTTGCGATTGTATAATAAGTGTAGGTACATAAATATAATTTCCCAGTACTTTTTTCCTTATAAGACTTAAAAATGTAATCTTATTATTTACGCTAATAGTCGTACCTATATTAAGTTTGTTATTTAGCGATTGTATGATAAGTGTACATAAATATAATTTCCCAGTACTTTTTTCCTTACGGGACTTCAAAAATGTAATCTTATTATTTACGCTAATAGTCATACATTAGGTTTGATATTTAGCAGTTTTATGATAAGTGTACATAAATATAATTTCCCAGTACTTTTTTCCTTACGGGACATCAAAAATGTAATCTTATTATTTACGCTAATATTATAATATATAATAAGAGTACGTAAATATAATGACAAGTGCAGATACATAAATATAACTTCCCAGTATCTTTTTCCTTACAGGACTTCAAAAATATAGTCTTATAATTTACGCTAATAGTCGTACATTAGATTTGGTATTTAGCCATTGTATAATAAGAGTACGTAAATATAATGATAAGTGCAGATACAGAAATATAACTTCCCATTACTTTTTTCCTTACGGGACATCAAAAATGTAATCTTATTATTTACGCTAATAATCATACATTAGATTTGATATATAGCAATTTTATGATAAGTGTACATAAATATAATTTCCCAGTACTTTTTCCTTACGGGAATTCAAAAATGAAGTCTTATAATTTACGCTAATAGTCGTACATTAGATTTGGTATTTAGCCATTGTATAATAAGTGTACATAAATATAATGATAAGTGCTGATACCAAAATATCACTTCCAAGTATCTTTTTTCTTACGAGACTTCAAAAATATTACTTCTTCCTTCCTTCATTATTTCGTCTAATTGGTTACAATAAACATCCATTGTAATCGATTGATCAGATTTCATAAAGCTGCAGTAGAGAACACCAGCGCTGGACCAGCAGAGACACCATTTTTGGTGAATATTTGGTTTCGGAGTTTACTTCAGCGCTTCATATTTATCTAACTATTGTGCCGAATACTTGCTATTATTAGAAAGGATCCATTTTTCATCACACGTAGCAATCCTTTGTAAAAATGGTTCGCCTTTATGTGGCGACAGGAAAGAAAGACATAGTTCCAAATTACTTCTCTCGTTATGACGCTCGTTTAATTTGTGAGGAATTCATTTATCCAACAAATTAACCTTCTCCGTTTGTTTAATTTGGTTCAGTATTGTTAGGATAATAACGTCACTACATCTTTCAATTACTCAATATTCACTTTGCTCTCAGGTCATCCACGTGATTATTTAGAAGATCATAATCGTCAGAACCGAATTTTTCAAACCATCCGCATACCGTCCGTTCATTAGCCACACCCTTGCCAAACACTTGTTGATATTTTGATAATACTGCACTGCATTAATTCCATAGCGAAACTCATTTTAAAAAATAACGCAACTTTTTAACATAAAATATCTCGACACACAATCTTTCACAATAAAAAAGACTATCAAAGTGAAATTTCAGAGACATTGAGAATCAACGTTGGTATAGGTCTAAAGGATTTAAGTTCTAAAGACGTTTTAATTAATTTCATATATTTAGCTGCGACAAGTTTGGTGGTCTAAAATGCAACAACATCTGGAGAAGAAGAACTAACTCTGAACTTTCCAAATTATTTAAAGAACCGGATGTAGTCAAATACATCGCAATTCAGAGAATAAAATGGGCAGGGCACTTGAGCAGAATGGACGACAGTCGGACAACAAAAAAGATCTTCTCAGCCCGACCCCGTCCGACGAACCCGTCCAATTGAAATGACTACCGCGTAATTAAACTAAGACAAATATAATTAAAAGTACTCATTTTTTTCAGACAGGTACTAAATAAGTCTTCAGTCCAAAATCAGAAATGGAATTTAAAATTTCTTATAACTACATTTCAAAGGCGCTAATGATGGGATGAAAAAATTGGTTTTATTCCATTGACATATGTTATAAAAGAACTTTTGTGTATTAACACAAATCGTTTTTTTTATTTTTTCTGCACTAAAAAACAACATTTTGTTGACCCAGAAATTTTGCCATTTTTCAACCCATTTTGTTAGTTTAGAGTTGCTAGCGCTCGTCCAGATCCGCCACTTGTCGGAATCGTTCGGATTTGTCTTCTCAGGCATTACACAATTTTAAAGTTACACGATGACTCGGACATCGCTAAAGAAACTCCACTCGAAAATTATGGATATTCAAACCAAAATACCTATGGCATTTTTTGTGAAATTAATTGTATTTCATAAATACTATGTTCCATTGAAATGCCAAGGTCTTCACACATGTTTTTTGCATAACTTATAGCGCTATTTACAAATTCATCTTGTTTCTCTATCAGTTCTGTCTTCAAAGCACTTGTTTTCTGAGCACACATACGTCGATTCTCTTTGTTTGCAAATATTTTTGGTTTTATAACTTCATATAGCACAGGTTGCCAGCAACCCAAGAAACAAAGAAAAGAAAATCACTGGATCAGAACTAGCTAAGTCCCTACATTTGTTCTTGTGTTTAAACTTCAGTCTGACTGTCAGTTTTTCTAGAGTTATAAAACTGCCCTTGTAATAATACTTTCTCATAGATACGGTATCGCCTCTTGCGCTCCATTGCGTATCCTGAATTTTTTTTAAACGTTTGCCTGTAACACCTGTCATAACTTCCCAACAACGTATGGACATGGAAAAAATTAATCAGAAATTGCTGAATTGGCCTCAACTGAAACATCACGTAACCAACTTAGGTTTAGCGAGTGGTTTAAAGCAGTATCAATGTTTTCATCTATATCAAACCATTTCCCGATATCACCTAAGTTTATGTAGCGAACAGCAGCCGACAGCGATACTATGTCAGTCTCTGCCTCTAAGCTGTTAAGATCTATATCTGTACATGCAGATGCAGACTTAAAATAAGTAGACGTATGTTGAAATTTGATCTACAGTAGCGATGTGAGCAATCACAGCAGGAACACGAGAATCTTACAAACCCGAAGTATTAATTATTATTCCAGATCATCACTACCAATATCTTGTATTTATTCAGCTTGTTCTGGGTTGAAGTAGCAGTAGCCTCTGAAGAACTTTAACCCGACGTGGAATCTAACTGGAATAGTGGGACAGGAACATTCATCCATTAAATATGGCCCCTCATTTCTTCTCATATTTTCTTCCTTGACTCTTCTCTCATTTCGGTACACAGCCCCACTTGCAAAAACTAAACAATATTTACACTTATAATAATAATTGGCCAAGTACAAGTTGGATTTGCTCACCAAGGGTTCTGTATAACATAAACATTTGAAATAACGTTATTAAATTAATACCTTATTTTTTCGGCTTGCCAACTAATATTTTTAACACAGAAAGTACATTTTTAAAAGTGATAGATTTAAAGTAAAATGTCGGGCACTTCGATGAACTTACACGAATTTAATTAAATTTACGTACAACAACTTACAGTACAAGAAATGTCACCGAGCAGAGAGAGCAAAGCTAGTGAGCCATAGACAAGGTACATTGCTTAGTTCGTTATTTTAACACAATATAAAGATGACGCTAGTGTGTAACAATAAAGGATCGTCATTTAAATTACATTATTATGTTAATAAAAAGAAATAAAAGATTCTCCTCCTTGCATATAAACGCCTTCAAGTCATTGCAATTTTAGACATGATATTCGTCTCTGGACTTCGAAACTATATATTGTGAGTAAAGGTTACAGGTTCCTGCCCTATTTCGTTTAGAAATTAAAACCTGATTGACATACACACAGCCAGAGTTGCCACTGGTTCCATTCGGACTCTATGGGTACAAAAGACTACCTTAAAAACGGACCAATGGGTGTCGAAATACGCAAAGAAGTAGTGTCACTATCACAGACGTAAATTCTATGGGGTTCTTTGTTTCACTACGGATACGGAACTCAAAAATTGTCTATGAATCAATTTAAACAAACGAAAAATTAATATCGATTGTCCATCAATGATTATATTTTACACTTGTGGAACGTAATGTAAAACTTAGACATCTTGTCTTTTATTAATCAATATTTACAACAAATAATGTATTTTTATTTTGGTTTTAAAAAATAATAAAAGTTTTGTCTTCATCAAGCAAGCAACACTGCGTACTAACCAAATTACCAAAACGAAAGTTATGTATTCCAAATTCTCGATGAAAGAAACGCGACAGACTAAAGCGAGAGAGATGACTAGATTCACTTACGGAAGTGGGGGTTCCGATTCGTTAGTGTGTCAAAAATACATTGAAGTGGTTTAAATTTTTACTTTAGGATTGCAAAATATTAAATTATTTTTATTATTATTAATTAAATTTTTAAATTTAAATGAAACTACGTGACGTAGTATTATTTCTACTTTATTTAAATTATTTACCACGACCTACGTTTCGTTGTATTAAAACATCTTCGGGTAGGCAGTTTACACGGTATCCGGAAATAGATGTCGGACAAATATACAGTGCCCGGAAATAGATGTCGGACAAAGACGCTATTCATTGGCTATAAAGGAATAAATTGTCGTTGAAATAAAATCTAAAACACGTCCTTTTTCTAATTGAGTGCAAAAAAAATGTTACACGTAACTCTTTTTAACACACCCAATACCCGGAACGCGGTATTTACCCGCGGTGGCGATGTCTTCGTAGCTGTTCGCGGGTTATCCCCCAAGCGGCGCTGAACAATGTGCACAAGTATCGCGTGTACGAAAAAGATGACAAATCATTATGAATATTATTTTAAATTTTCTGAAAAAAGTCATCTTTTAAATTTTATTTTAACGCCAACTATTTGTCAGTCAACGAATAACATCTTTCTTGCTCTGACACTTATTCCCAGACACCGTGTATATTTATTTATACAATTTATTATACATCTTTGCTCATTAAGACTTAATTTGGTGACCTTTTCGACTTTTTATTTTTTCACTTTGGACAAAATGACAACTATCAGCCGCCATATTGAATGGATCGTGACATCACCTAGGAGCACCTTAAAATATCCAAAAGGTTAACACGATTCAAAGAATATCTCATTTGTCTAAATCGGATTATGCCTTCTGGCTCTAGTGATATCATCTCAACACACCCAAATACATACATAATATTCATACACATGATAAGAACAATACGATAGAAAATAAAATAGACATATATTAGCTGTAAAAGGTTTGCTGATTAGCCCTGTGGATACACCCACATACACAATACATACATAAATATTTTGATAAATACAATAACTCCTTGGCGTGCTCTGTACTTACTTAGCTGTAAAATGTGCTGTGTGTTTGTTGACAAACGCTTAGGTATTATGCTTTTGTCAACAAACAAACAATATAAATTTTCCAATAAAGCAAAACTTTATGACATAAATTTAAATAATTGTTATTTGTCCCTAATATTATATTTTCTCAACTTATCCTGATAAGTAGATAGAGAGGGCGTTATATTTTCTCAACTTATCCTGATAAGTAGAAAAATTGTTTGAATAGCTTCAAGATAGATAAAGCGCACTCCTCATTCTTATATATTGTTTATCCTTTACTGTTTATTCCACCAAATTATGGGATTAATAGAATGCTAGTATCAAAGACGTCAGTAACTAAAAAAATTATACACTTTTAAAACCTTAGCGAGTTTCTTTTAGAAATTCCTGTCAGTTTTATTATAACAAGTGTCGGACTGGCCATATAGTCGAGGTGGCGTTTGCTAGCCAGGCCCTAGCCTACGGGTGTCCCTCACCCTATCTACCATACTTAGAGAGAAATGAAAGGACAAAGCAGGGAAGTTATGGAAAAGTTTCAGAGACTGCCGTAGCAGTCTCTGAAATTTTCCCGCTATTTTCGAGCTCAAAAATACTTCTGGTCGTAGTTATTGAGTTCTTTGAACTCAAGGACTTAGGTAATAATAGGGACCGTGCAAAAAAACATAGGGGTCGCTTGTCAGCGGTACAAATAAGAAACTTGTCAAAATTGTTTGTTACATTGCTCCATCAAGATATTTGAAAGTTATTTTGAAAAGGGATATTTTTGAAAACTTTTTATGGTAATATCTTCTGAATTAATTAACCGATTTTGAGGGCATTCGATGCGGTTTTTTAAGTACTCTTTAAGAACTATATTTATTTAATAATATATATCATTGAAAATTAATAATATGTATATTTCATTATTATCTGATAGTATCCCACGTACCCTTATCCTAGGCTTGTGGAGAGCCACCTGGGCCTGTCCGGCCCAGTCTAACCCTGATTATAATCACAATCTTTTATAGTCCACTCTGAAATTGATTGTTTAAATTCCTTGCCTATGTTTGAGTGGAAGAGTTTACTCTTTTAGTGATAAGACTGCTGTATTCATACATGTTGCATATAAAAAAATAAACATATAATACATATAAATTGTAGACTTCAGTTATGAAAAATACCACTAACTATCTATCTAAGTCAGAGAAAAATACATATTTGTTAAAAGAACAAAACGTTGAAAGTCTGTGTAAACGTGGTAGTTTGGACCCTAATTAAAATTCAGTTTTATAGAAATTAATTCAAGCGTAGCGAAAACATTATTGACGAACATTTGCTTTTACACAGGTGTGGCCAGTTACAAATAGACAATATTTGTCTACATTTAGAATGCTGCTAAATTTTCCTATTTCTTAAGTTTTTCAAATGATAAATTGCTTGACCGTAATATCTATGAAAAATAATTTTTTGACCGAAAATTTCAAATTGTCTTCACACCTTTTTACTTATGTAAAAATAAATCCATTATTATTGTCGCTAAATAAGCATAACATGTGTTTTGTTCTTGCAATATGAATATATGAATACAACACGAGTCTTGTTTTCTACTAATAAATAAATATTTTTCTATTCATTGATGTGGACTTATTGCTACGATAGCAATCTCTTACAGCCAACCATAATACCAGTCCAGCCCCAGTCGATAAACGGTCGGGAATCGAACCCGGGTCAAAGGCTGTATACCTTGTAATCGACCCAACTTACCATGGCAACGACAAATATACATCGTGCCAATTTCCTTTATTAACTATTTATAAGGCTATTAGTATTATATTTCACACAAGAGTTTGGTTTTAAATTTTGTTTTATTTTATTTAATTATGCTTTCTTATAATTTTTATTTCTAGGTTGGCACTGGACATCCACTTTTGACTACTGCGAAGAACTTACTCTACCAAGAACAAAACAATGTCCAATTATGGGGCTTAGCTATATTACTGCTCGCAAATGCTGTCAAGTCCCACACGAAATGTGCGCACAACAGTGTCATAATTCAAGATGAAATGTCGACAAAACATCGCATGTTAGCCGAACTCACCGAAATGATAAAGACGGGCCATCTTATTCACCAGAGCATTGTAGATTTGCCTAGAACCAATCTGACGAAGAAAGAAGAAAGATTGAGGATGGGAAACAAAATAGGGCTACTAACAGGTGACTACTTACTAGTCAAAGCGAACTCGTTAGTTGCTCAAATACGAAACCAAGACTTGACGATCCTCATATCATCTGCGATGAGAGATCTAAGTGTTGCCGAATTCGTTGGTGATCGTGGACCGCAGAACGTTGCAATACCAAGTATACCAAAAGTAAATTCAAATGATCTTCATCAAGATGTAGTTACAGAGAGCTACTATGACCTTTTGCACACGCAGAGCGCTTTAGGTAATGCCAGAAATGAATGGACTGTACGATCAATATTAACCGGTGGCAGTCTTCTAGGCCGCGGATGTCAGAGTGCTATGCTAATTTCAAACCAACCGGAGTCTGTTCAAGCTGCTGGTTATATGTTCGGCTGCCACCTTGCTCTTGCGTGGCAAAGTGCTAGTGAAATAAAAAAAATAATTTCACCTCTCAAAGAACAATTTTCTCTAGTCAGTGCCCCCGTTCTGTTTGCATTGGAAGCATATCCAGAGTGGTATAAATATGTTAAAGTAGCTTTCCGTGGAATCAATAACTTTAATTTTGAAGAATTTAAAGTAAATATACATTCTTCCGATGCAATCGATAAAACTAAAGACCTGTGTCGATATCATAGCCAAAGAGCTAATAGCTACCTTAACAAACTCGGAGACAATGATGCGGTAAGGACTTTAAGACAAATAGTGGCCGTCATCTAAATTTATATTAAATTATGTTAACTTAAAAACGTACCTTAATTTATATCGTGCCATTTTCCATTATTAACTATTTATAAGGCTGTTAGTATTAAATTTCACGCAAGAGTTTGGTTTTAAATTTTGTTTTATTTTATTTTTATTTTGCTTTATGCCAAAAAAAAATTGTTTCACGTAATGATATTAAAAAGACTCCAAGTAAAACAAACTTATTAGAATTAGTTTACAGGTGCAAACTTGATTTTTTTCAGTGTGTAAATAGTTTTGTATAAAAAAATAGACATTTTGGAATATAATATTAAATGCAAGGAAATTAAAATTTAACGTTTTCACTGCCAAATGCCATGAAATGAAAGCACACACACACTATTATGCAAATATTATTGATAGTAATAAATATGCCTACTATTATTATTAACGTAAGTTTGAATCGTCACACGGTTTCATGTAGAATATATTTGTTAAGATATAATGAAAATTGTTATAACAGAACAGCATGTTTCGCAATTTTGCCTAATATGATCTAAAGCAATAAAAAGGAAATAGTGATTGTTTTTAAACTATTTTCTATTTATTAAAAATAATTTTGTCACTAGATCAACAAAGATCTCTCTGATTTCTTAAATAATTATGTTTAAAATCTGATCTAAATTTCATGTAAATCTGTTGAAAACCATTATTTTATTACGAAAACTAGTTTGAAAATATTGTTTAGATAAAAACACTCGAAACTTATACGATATAAAACTTATGTTACCGTGAAGAAATCATAATTTTTTCTTCTCATAAAACTCAAACTCGCAGGTAAAATGGCCCTTTGTATATGAAAAAACCTGTCAAGCAAAAGTGGCACTCGCACTACGAGAGTTTCTTATACATTTAGTCACTGATAATCATGTCGTCATATCTAATACATATTTTTATTAAACTATTTACAAAATTTTAATTTTTTAGAACGTAAATGCTATATTTATATCTATATATAATTACTATATCTTATATTACTATATCTTTCACAAGCGCATATTTCAAAAAATGCCATATAGATTTAGAAGTTATTGATTTTTAGATTTTTCCTTTCCTTGTGCTATAAGGCCTCCCATTATGCTGATTTTCAAGATTGTAGGTCAACCAAAAATAACTTATAAGTTTTGACGACAGTACACAGAACAAAAAAATACATTTTAAAGAGCCATGTCTTTTTGTTGTGTGTACGAAGGACTTGGAAATCTTTACAGCAATGTAGAATATTATATGTAAAATATATAAGTTTATTCAATCTGTTTCTGACAAAAATGGCTTTGACAAAGTGATCCATAGTGATTACGTTTTTCATTTTGAGAAACGAAATCCTAAAAAGAGACAATAAAAATTCTATGAAAATTTATTTTCAAATTGAGACAGCAAATCCTATCAGGGGTTTTTCTTCTGTGTTTTATTATCCTAAGCGTAGGCTCACAAAGCGACACACATAGGTGGTGGTAAGTTGTCTCATTGGTTTGTTAAAACTACATTATGTGTCACAATACCGTAACTGTATATTCGGCTTTTTGCCGTGACCCTTAAGTAATATTCTATATTGTTCTATTTTCTTATTCTTCTCTGTTCATCCCTTGCGTGTTCTTGGCAAATCTGATGGAATTATACACAATCTTGTGTAAACATATAAATAGATTGCTGAGAGCTTATTAACTTATCTATAAATACAACCAATAACAGTAAACATAGGAAAACAACCTGAAAATTTATTTGGGAGAAATTTTCAGAAAAAGGTCCCTTTTTCTGAAACTTGACCAGTTCCTCACTAGGAAGTTGGAGAAGTGGTTGAAATTCTAGTCGACTATTTCAAACAATAAGCAGGCAATCATATCATCAATTATTTGCATCTTACAAAAATGAGAAACTTACTTTCTTCTTGACCAGCAACTTGACGAACGATTACTAATCTATTCGACTATTTTAAACAACAGTCAGTCATATCATCACTGATTATTTGCAGGTTACAAAAATTAAAAACACTATCTACTTTATAGTAACTCACCGGGAAGTGGGAGAAGTTATTGAAATTCTACTTGACTATTTCGAACAACAAACAGGCAGGTATATGGTTACTTCTGGTCAACCTACAATCTTGAAAGTCGGCTTAATGGCAGGTCTTATAGGCTGATCAAGTAGATATTGTTTTTAATTTTCAGAAAAATATCATTTGTTTCAGAAATTTATAACTGATAATCATCTTACAGAGACCGTAGTTAAAGTTAAAATATTTGTGAGTAAAAATTATTTATTTTTTCAAGAAATTTCTCATAAATTCTTTTAAAGAGATTTTTAATTACATGGTGAAAAACTTAAAAACATACCACTTTTACATCGCTGCCCACTCGTCCAATTGCTTACTATTCCATCAAAAACCTTGTAGATAATGCTTTCTAAAGTTAAACGAACAATGGAAAAACGTTATTAATAAAATTTCTGTGAGCTGAAAATTTTAAAAGTACAGATTGGATAAACAAGGATGCAGCACTATTTAGCATAGTGATTCCCATTGAAAAAGAACAATGGATTTCTTTATTGTAATTGAGCATATGACAATAAAATTACTAAAAAATATATACATGAACGCAATTGTCAACAAGCATTCACGCATGTCATGCATATGTAAACACAATCAGCAAGAAGAAGTTTACGTATGTCATGCATTTATAAGCGTATTGTTTTGCAGATCACATAAAATATGGCAAGCATATTTATAATAATTGCCCATCAAGTCCCGAGCTCAATGTAATTGTCATATTTTACTTGAATGACAAAGAAGTAATGAAAAGTATTGACAGCAGATTCAATACTTGACTGCAAAAAAGATATTCTTGAAGAGTATCCCGCTATTACATAAAAATGTTAATTTATTCAGCCATTATTACCTGATGATAGTGTAATGGAACTCAGGTTAAATTTGCGAACCATTATGGCAAAACAGATAAGAGGTTAAAATGTATAGTAAAAAAGGCTGAATACATAAAACTGAACAGAAACAGGAATTTACTGTGTGAGTTATTGGAGTATTTAAGAATTGTTAATTAAAATGGTAGAGCCGAAAAGCTCATTCAAAATAGAAGCAAACGTTAACATACGTAAGAATATTATGTACATACATATGTAGTTTTACTGTCAGTTATTTTATACGCTTTGAGCTTATCTTGTTTTTTAAGACGTATTTTTTTTTATTTTTCCTTTGTTTTCTTCTATTGTGTTTTTCTAAATAATCTACGAAACTACTGCCAACTTGTTATTCGCAATAGTCGAGTAAAACTTCAATCACTTTTTCAACTTCCTGGTGAGTTGCTTGTCAAGTGGATAGGGTCTCTTATTATTTTTGTAAAATGTAAATAATCGATGATATCACTATCGGCTTGTCCTAAATAGTCAAATAAAACTTCAATTACTTTCCATCTTCGCGGTGAGTTGGTAGTCAAGTAGATTGAAGTGTGTTTTTAATTTTTGTAAGATGAAAATAATCAATGATCTAACTGCCTGCTTGTTATTCGAAATAGTCGAACAGAATTTCAATTGCTTCTGGTGAGTTTCTTCCAACTTCCTGGTGAGTTTCTGGTCAAGTAGACAGTAAGTTTTTCATTTTTTAATATGCAAACAATCAACGAAATTTCACATATCACAATCAATTTTCATTTCATCACATCTCCAACTCTTAGTGACTTGCTGGTCAAGTAGTGTTTTTATTTTTATATAAGATGCACAAAACAATTTCTGAATTGGTTATGCTATAATTAATTCTATTAATGCTCACTTTCATCTTCGTGTGCCATGCTCGAACGATGATAACACACCAAGTTTTTGACACCCAAAATATTTCCAAAAAGAGTAATTTAGGTTCTTCGATTAAATTAATAAGATCGTTCCTATAAAAGTTTTTCCAAACTTCTATTACGTCTTAATCTATTGACTTTTTAAAGGATTTAGGTTAGGTTTTTCATAGAAAATATTGAGGTTACATAGTAACTTTCAAAATAAATATTTATCAGATATTCGTATGTATTTTTTAGAATAGTATGTTTTTGTATATTATCTCTACATTTAAAAGATAACCTTTGATGATTTTATTCGAAAGAACACACCAGCCACTATTTTTATAAAGATAATAATACGTTTTGATATCTAGTCAATTACGTGATTACCAACCATTACAGATCTAGTTCATTAGATAAAAATATTGATTTATAGGAATTGTATTCGATAATTCAAATATTGTGTTGGCTAATAAGTAATGAGTGGTCATTAACATTTTCGATTTAAAATTAATTAATCTTCTACAATTAATCTAAACTTCATTTTGGACCACATGTCTCCAACGCACTGGCAGGTAGTGGGTAGCATCTGCCTAAAATTCAGGTGGTTTGAAATGAAAAAATTTATCTATAAACTGTCGTAAGTGGTCTTCATCATCAGTTTTTTTTTCGCGTAAGGCATTGCTGAGCGATCTAAACAAACAAAAATCAATAGATGCAAGGTCTGGGAAATATGGCGGCTAGGGGATCTGTGTCCAACCAAAATAAAAAACTTCAAGGCGAGTCTGTTTGGAGAAAAAATATTTTGTCATGTTGAGTATGTTTACACCGGAGTTCTTGCTTCAGATGATCAAGTTGCTGACAGTGTACTGCGGCTGTCTTAGTGGTATTAGTTAAAAGAAATTCTCCAGTATATTACATCTTGAACCTCCCACCAGCAGCTCAGCATAACTTTTTTTCGGTTCAAGCCCTTTTTCGGTATTGGTTTACCAGTTTCATGTTATGCTAACCATTAGTGTTTCCGGTTATATTAACAATTTTCATCTCCGGTAATTAGATGATTTAACCAGCGAAAAGTTCGCCAAAAAGTGAAAGTTGAGAACAGATTTCAGCATAGGATTTTTACATCTTACAAAAATTATAGGCATATGTTACGCATAGCTTCTGCAGCAGAGTGACAATAATCGTACTCAATAGAATAGACAGTGTCTTACATGCGTCTTAATATCATCCATATTTTATGCGTTATAACAGTTCAGTGTCTTATTCACTACTGAATCAGTAAGAGCATACAGTGCCCTTTATATATCTTCGATCATAAAAGCTTCTAGAACATTCCCATATTTTCTATATAATTTACGAATAAAGTTCATTACTTATTAGCCAACCCAATATTTAATATATTTGGATATTTACGAAGTTTTACTTAGCTTCAAAATATTCTTTGTAAATCTTTTTAATTTTCAATGGTGAAGAAAAAAATACGACTTTTATTTTAAGTAAATACGAAGGAATAAATTTTAATGTAATTATATTAAAGTTACTTCAAAACACAATTAAAACAATATAAATTATTATATCAATATATTCGCTACAGTGTGTTGAACAAGTGAGCAGTAATCACCAATGAAACAAAATTGTGGTCCCGGTGGCCAGAGAGAAACATTGAAAGTATATCAATTTTTCTTTTTTTTTTTTTTAATAATAAATAAGGCCTCCATAAATATTGTCAAGCTGTCAAAAACTAAAAATTAAATGGGTAGATAACAAAAGTAACTTAATTAACTCTAACTCATTTCTCTGCATGTTCCACTGTCATAAATTCACACTGAATACATAAATTAAATATCTAAAAATTTAAATGCAATCATGTCTTGCTTGCCTTTTTGCTATCAAGTTTTTTTTTGAAGTGAAAACTTCTTTTGGCTCACCTTGTCCAACATTTTTTAATGGGAAACAAGTTGTTTCATATATACTTCAAGTTTGAGTATACTTCGCAGGTTTGAGTATACCTAGCAGGCTGAATATGGCTAAACAGTTCTAATTCATGTATAATCGGTGCTCGGCCGAATGTAGCCAAACGAGAAGTAGTTGATTTAATAAATATATTTACATTTCGCCACTTTGCCCAATAAGTCATTGAGGCAGCAGTAAAGCACTGGCTATGTTTGGAATGTGATACAAGTATTAATTTGAGTCTCTAAGCTGTTCGATTTTATTTTTAGGATGTATTATTTCTTAATTGAATTCAAATCAAAAACACTTTCTGACCATACACTTGTTAAAAATTTACATAATTTTACATCAGTAGTTATGTTCTTTAAGTGCATACATATCTTGATATTGTTTAAACCAAAAAAATTAAATCGTCTGGTGATCTTTGTTCGAATCCCAGTCCTCAAGTTTCTTTTTTTTATGTTATTTTTATAAAAATATTATTTATTAATAGAATTTATATAAAACGTCCTCTCCCACACTCTGGGTATGTATACACGGTATATAAAGTCTACATTTATAATAAAGATGTATATTTTCTCTTTACACAATATATTTATTTATTATGTTGTATATTTTGTATATATTTTATATATATTTGAACATATGTGTATGCATTATTTTATCATATGTATTATAATATTTGGTGACAAAGTAGATAAAATTTAATTAGTTGTTGTACGTGCACTGTATTGTTTTTTTTATTTTCATATTCAAAATTTCCTACATACACAATACAATTATATTAGTTGCCAAAGTTTTCACTTCTACAATGTGGTCTTAAGTACACAAAATTTTCTGTTTGACTCAGTGTTTTTATTTTTACGTTTTTAATTATTTTTTTTATTTAACATTGTTTTACCAAGGCCTTTAATGTGGTACCCATATTAATAGGATTAAAATTATTTTCATTCTATGCAAAATGACCTACCTACTTTTATATTTAATTTTTTGTTACATAAAATATCTTCAGCACATTCCCAGATTATAATGAATCTATCGACACCACTTCCATCTAAATTTGCAAGCCATTTAGATAGTATGAAAGAATAAAGGAACTCACAGAACTACATACATATGTACGATACACATTACCCTGTTTCGTGTAATACAATGATGATATCTCTCAAGATTCTTTTAAGTTCACATGTCCATTTAACAGCAGATGTAAACAGCATACTTTGCAACTTGTACACTCAGCAACAAACAGATAGTTATGATCATCAATTTATTAATTTCTTAAATTTTATCTACATTCATATAAATTATATTTAATTAATTGATCATATAAAATTACCAAATTTATGTATATTATTTATTTTTATGAAAAATGTCAAAATACAAATTTGTTAAGCTTCGTTTAATGTTCACAACATACTTCCCCAAAATATAAAAAAAATAAAATAGCTTCCCTAAAAGAAATTATTAAACTAATTCAATTGGTTTTTCATTCTAAAGGCTTTATTAAATCTTTTATTACAGTTCTACGGGCAATATTACCATAAATATATACATTTATTCATGAAATCTATATTAAAAAACAAATTACTTGTAATGTCTTTTAAGGTTTTTAGGTAATCTTTTAACTTATTTCTTCCTACAAGTTCTCGAAACGAAACTGTATATCTCCTTTTTCTTGTCAAGTTACTTGCTGTGTGTTTCGTAAATATTTTAACATATTTATTCAAGGACAGTAAGATTTGAGTGTTTGTAATTTATGATTAATCTGACCATCCATCCTGATGATCTGATAATCCATCTGTGTATTATGAGTCACTTATTATTTCCTATTTTATTTTCAATCTTCTTTGTTCAAAAAATATTTTACTAAATAAACAGACAATGTTTAATGCAAGTAACTTCAGGTAAAAACACCATATAAAATAATCTCTAATAACACTTACAAAAACAGTCTTTATTGTTAATTCACCGTCAAATAATTTTGGAATATTTCGATACAACATCTCTATAATACTTAAATATGTTCTGACTCGCCTCTTTGCTTTTAAGAAGGGCTTCTTCATAGGCTTCATTATTATAATTGCCCTCCGTAAAACACGTTATCAAATCCCTATTACAACTCTCGAAAACAAATGTCAATACCGCTGAGGGGTCTTTAATAGGACCTATGATGACTTTGCCTTCTCCATCTAGAGAACAGCAAACGGCAGCAAGTAGAGATTTCATCGCCAGACCTGACGCAATGAATGCTAAGCACACTGCATTTAGACTACACGACATTAGCTGAAAACATAGAATTGTTTATAACTAACGATATAGATTCCAAGTAATGTAATTCCTAAAAACCTTTTTTTACGTAACTCCGAAGAACCTTTTTTTTGACTATGACCTTTCTTAAAATGAAACAAGACTAATAACATTGACTAAGCAAAAAATTGACCAGGACTTCATTAGATTTATTTCGACAATGCCGAAGACGCTTTTATAGAAAACTTTCCTGGTTATAATTTAAATTGAGAAGTTATTTATATTTGGAGTCACAACAAATTGGGAAAAACTTATCCAATATACTCACTCCCCCAAAATCTTCTATTTCTTGTACCGTGATCGCTATGGCCATCCTCGGATGAGCCGTAGTCTGAACAATGTGCTCACACGCTTGACGTATTATATTTTCCTTAAATCTATCAGATATTGACGTTTTACCCGATTTTGGATTGTAGAGAACTTCTAGAACTGCTTTTTCAATATTTTGATTTGGAATTTTCAATTCTAATGGCCCATTGACAGAGACCAAGGTCACAGTTTTTCCTGAAAAAGTAAAAAGCGTTATGTATAATAAAACACTAAAAGTTTATACATCATGTCGGAATGCCGTACATATATATTGTACCTAGTTAAATCATGTAATTAACTCTACTCGAAACATACTTCTTCCACAACCTCCCACATTTTGTTCATCTAACCATACATCTACATTTTCATAACAGCACTTTCTTTCAAGTAGCATTCTCATTAAATGTCATTTAAGAAAATCCTATAACATAGATATCTCACAAATTTGTTTTGTTTGATAACAATTTTATATACATAAATGTAACTATTTTACTTTGCTTTAAATGTTTCTGTAAACCCTGTGGATACTACTAGAGATTTTGTTAACAAATCCTCTTTATTGAGGCAATCACATAAATGTCTCACACATATTTAGTAAAAACTTTATTTCAATACACATAAATGTAGCTACTTTATATTACTTTGCTTTAAATGTTTCTGTAAACCCTGTGGATACTACTAGAGATTTTGTTAACAAATCCTCTTTATTGGGACAATCACATAGATGTCTCACAAATATTTAATAATAAATTTTATTTCAATACACGTAAATATAATAACTTTATTGTACTTTTCTTTAATGTTCTTGTAAATCCTCTGGAGACTACTAGAAATTGTGTTAAAAAACCCTCTTTATTGAAGTACACTCGATCCATCAGTTTAAGATAATTGTGTTTTAAATAACATAATGTAATAATAAGAAATTTCAGGAATAAATATTAAAATATAATGTGTTTGGAAGCTTACATATATATATTTATAAAAGATTAAAAGTTTCAGGTGAATTACACTGTCCTCCGGTAAAAGAAACCGGTTAACACATTCAGTGAGAATGATGTCAATAGATGTCATAGCCTTGACCCACATATAATGACCCGCATATATGATATCAAAAGAGATCGTGTGCCATTTTGTAGTATGTGCCAACAGTCACATGCCATGAGTAAAACATCAAATTAAAGTAGAATTAACAATTTTTTGCAACCCAAGGCATTAAAGAAAAAAAAATGCACATCCTTGACAAACTTTCCATGCAGAGTGTGTATTAACAAATACATAACTCATCAAATTACACCTTAGGTAAATATACATGTCTCACGTTGAGTGTTCATGAATTTCCTAATCCAGGAAATTCGCCAATCTAATTGAAATGTGTAACAAGTTAAGTCTTCTATGGATTCCATGTCTGTCAGTCATTTGAAATCATCTAAAGTCCAGGTAGGAGATCCACGTATAAATATTGCATGCTGGATCCATCACTATGTAAAATCTTCTTATTCCCAAAAATTACACCAGTTTCCATGAACAATATCCCATTGTGACACAAATTAAGTCAACATCAACTTAATAAACCAATACGATTGTGTCCCGTTTATGGGACACACACCACCACCATTACTATTAATGAACTTTCATACATGCTTTTGTTAATAAATGAGTACTGACTGACTTATCAATTATTTTAATTTTGATGGGACAATTAAATGTTTTTGACACTTCTGTTGTGTATATAATTTATGTAATACAGTGTGTTTTGAGAAGATTGGGAAAATTTCTAAGTTTATAACACTCCAGTATCAAAATAGGATTCTGGTCAGTTTTTTAAGATTGACCAGAATTTTTTTTTTAATTTATTGATTTTATTACTTATGCAAGCAGCCAATTGCAGTCTTTCACATAATATATCAATTTATATTATGGTCAACTTATAGCCTAAATTTTGCTCGGCTGAAATGATTGCTCACAGAAAGTTCACATAAATGTAATATAAACAATTTTGAATTTTCGTTGTTGCTCCTTGCCTAAAATGACGATCCATCTTACAAAAAAAAATTATATATTCTCTAACATTATTAAGCTAATTGGGTACTCCTAAAATATAGGTTAATATAAAAACCACCATTACTAGTGGATTTTAATTAACATATATTTTCATCATACTCAAAGTTCTAAAAATGAACTATAAATAGCGCTTTATGAACTTTTAAAATTTAATGGTAGGGATAGAGTGGGGATATCATTCCATCTCATTCGCTCTCACAGAATACAATGACGTTACTATAAAATGACATCACAATTCAGTATTGCCATTCTTGTCTAAATTATAACTTTAAACCTATATAACTTACAAGATTTGTCAAAAAAATTTTTTTTTTCAAACCACATCAACCTTTACCTTGAAGTTATAATTTGTGAAATAAAAAAATAGTCAATACATTAAGTTTCGTTATCTGTTAATCTTTACAGTCTTTTAGAACCGATAGATTTTATAATAAAATGTAACTGTTATTTCAGTGAATTTGTATATTAAGTATTGTTTCTCTATCAGTTCCTCCAAATAGTCTCTTTCAAACCTATCAATTTTTTTATATAATAATGTGCTCCAATTCCAATACTGTTATTTTATTTATCAGCAAAGTAGACCTAGGTTTACAGCAAAAAATATGAAAAATGACATCGGTCACATGGCTACACTAGCGACGACTTCACTAGCTCAAAGAAACAATAGCTTGAGGTTTTCCGTCTATTTAATATATCATCTGAGCATGTAATGTCAGAATGCACTAAACAAACAAAGCCTATGTCTTGGATTGATACATCAGGTTGATAGTTGTGGATATTTATTGCCAAAAACATCTGTATGAAACGCAATAGCTTGAGGTTTGCCGTCTATTTAATATATAATATGATCATGTAATGTCAGAACGCACTAAACAAACAAAGCTTGTGTATTGGGTTAACGCATCAGGTTGATAGTTGTGGATATTTATTGCCAAAAACATCTGTATACCTTCTGGAACGAAATAGGTGTTGGTTTCGCAAACTTACCAAAATTTAATTTATAGCTACCAACTTCTTTGTTTCCAACTTTCGTTCATCGGGATTCATGAATGTATACACTTCACTACAAGTATGTCAGATGGAAATATGTATTATGTGATATCATTAATTTTACTAAGATAAATCATATTAGAGGTATGCAATATCGTATATTTTTGTACTATTTTTGTACTATGGGATCCTGTTACTAGTATGTAAAAATATGTAGATCTGTTACAAAATACTGGGTTGTATGCGGCACACATACTTGCTTGTCGGGCGTTCTGTCACATAAACAACCATCATAAAATATTCAAAAAATTCAGTGTCACGGGTTTTCAGAGACTATGAATGGATATGTGCACGTCAATTATCAGTATGCAATGGAGTGTAGACTGACTAAAGAATACCTAGAGTAAGCACAAAGTATGAGTATATGAGATACTAGCTTGCTCGTGTTACGAATATGGAATATGACGTGTTACAAATATGAGTCTATTAGGTGGAAAGTTTTTTGTTTCATTCTTTCCTAAGTAGGGCTTTATACTATACACAGGAGAACCTGCGTATATCCATAATCATTGTTTCTTTTGCGCTTATAGTAGGTGAGTCACTGGAAAGAGACACAGAAAGCAGCATATTTTGTAACAAGTATCTGCATATGAAATATGCTAGTATGTCCGTTCCTCGCAAATACTTGGTACTGGTACGGATTACCGTATATATGCCCCATTTCTCAATCATATACTATACGCTAATTTATGAAGTTAAATTTTAAGGGGACAAATATTAGTTAACATACTTTTTTGTTTATATATCCGCTTGTTCTGTCATTATATTATAAATAGATGCTAAGACCTGATCGATATATCTTTGCTATTAGCAAAGATATATCTTTGCTATTAGCAAAGATATATCTTTGCTAATATCCCACCTGAAGATGTTGTAATACAACGAAACCTAGGTTGTGGTAAAGAACTTAAAGAAATTAGAAATAATACTACACCACGTAGTTTCATTTAATTGTGAATAATAAATTTCTACAAAATTAACGCCAAATATATTCAATAGTAATAAGTTATTATGTATTAAAAGGTACATAGATAAATAATACATTCCTTATAATTTTATATTCACTTAAATGCAGTACACCAATCCTAATGGTTTATTATGTTTAACTCTCCTATTCAATATTTTGGTTTTGTACTATCTGTTGGCCAAAATATAAATATACCATTTAAAGAAATAAAAAATGAAGTTTATGTAGGCAAAGATGATAGTCTGAACACTGAAAAAATATTCATATTAACGGAATTATAGTTGTTAACATAGAATATTAAACATTTTCAATACTCTGTGTATTATCTCCTTATAAGAGCGACTAAATCACAGCAAACATGAAATTATTTTTCATTGTTATATTCTGACCACAATCCATAATTTATCTTAAATTTCTTTCTTTAACACCATCTAAAAACGTAATTACAATATACTTATGGATATATTCTCAAACGTATTTAGGTTTAAGCATACAGACGCATACGAATTTGAGTAACATGTTTATATAACTGTACATTTTCAACACAAATAGATGGAGTTCTCGTTATTCTGACAAAGAATGACATAATAATATAACAAGTACAAAGAAATAAATTAATACTACAGTCAGACAAATATGTATAATAAAATTGACATGCTACACTCCATACAATTGTCATCTTATAATCTTCTATAGATAAGTATTCACACTATTCATAGGTAAGTAACCATCCATAGATAACTATGATTATATAGTCACTACGCATAACAGTGTATGCTTATTTTAATCTTATAAGACTATTAAGAAATTGTTTTTCTGTGATGCATTACATACATTTTTTTTTCACTAATTTTCCCTGTACACCCAGTATGCACCCCTCTTTAATTTGACAAACTTTTTTAATAACCACAAAGATTATACAAAAGCCCTAGTTATATCATTTAAAATATATAAGCTAGAAGGCTGATTGACGTATAGACATGATAACGAAAGTTTCTGGCATTTAATTTTTAGAGTTATAAACAAAAGCGGCACCTCTGAATGTTGCCGCTAGAGAGTAGTGCTAATGGTCACTTTGCGAACTAACGTTGGACAGTTACTTTTTTTAAACAGGTGTAACTTCCAGTATCAGAGTTTTAGTACAGTACAATATATTGAATAAATTACATCTAAATTTCACGATTAGACATCTAGGAATGTACTTCAAATACTATTAGACGTCTCCATTATGACAAAAAATATTTAAAGTGTTTAAACAATATATTTGGACAGACCTTAGACAACTTACTGAGAGTGAAAAAGTACTTCTTTTGTGTGAACATGAATGTTTTGAGGAATGCATACTTACAATATTAATTTAGTATTTTATCAGTACCTGGAAATCCAGGTTATAGCTAGTAATTACTGTTGAATATTCCTGTGAATAACATCAATACCAATAAATAACGCACCAATACCTGGATAATAATCTGATACTTTCCCTGAAGAGCATTTTTTCCGAATCTATCAAAGTTCATTGTCAGAAGAAAATATATGAAAAGTCAGACTTTTCAGTTCATAATTACTGCAACGAGAAATACAGCATAAGTGTCCTCTTTTTTCATTTCTATTTGAAGTTATAGTAATATGAATAACATGAGATTACATAAAAATTATAGAAAAAACACTCCGTGTTATGATAACTATAATATTATAAATATTCAATTATCTGCCAAAGATTAGTATCACAATACTAGGGAAACTACTCTTTACCAATATTGCAAATATTCAAACATAGTTTTATTACACCTTTCTCATCATCATTCATTCCATTTCTATAAGAATTTTATAAACCTCCTTTAATTAAGTAAATATAAACTTTGATAGAAAGATAAGGTTGATGAGTACATAATCCTTTAATTACAAAATGTATTGATAAAGAATTTCCTATAGACCCGAGTGTTACACTGAAAAAATAAGTTTCATACTCCACCTTTTCAAAGAAAACCGGTGAAAACGTCACAGAAATAGAGTATAATTTTTAGCAAATCTGCTATTTCTTAGAATATAAAAAACCAACGATTCAGGAAAGTGCAAAAAATAAAATTCAATTTGTGATCTTATAGAAAACAATAAAAAGCTATCTTCATAAAATGCACATAAAATTTTAAAATATCAAGAAGAGTTAATGAGAAATAAAAATCACATAAAGAACCTAATTAAATACATAATAACTTTTTAGAAACAATTATAAAAAATAATCAATGCTGCTTGGTTTTTTTTATGTGTAGCCATTGCCCAATTGTATTAAAAATAAACTATTAACTGACATTGACAATGGTTCTGTTATCAAAGTGAACATATTTTTTGATCTCCTCAAGTTTTATATGATTTTTTTCATGACCCAGTCATGTCTGTGAGTTTCATAGATTAATATAATACAACTATGGATGGAGGATATGGAACGGAACACAATCTACACTTTGTTTCATTTTGTTAGTTCAAAGGGTTCCATAGAAATAACATATAAAAACTATTATTAAAAACACAACATTTCTCATTTGTCTGATTGAGGATTTAGAGAAAACTTTTAAGGAGCATATTTTTTCATGTTCTCCATGTAACAGTGTCATTTTTATTCTCGTAACATCTGGGCCCAAGATTATATAGATTTTACCAGTCTCCCTTAAAAAGAAATTATAAAGAAACAAGAAGTTATCATCACAAATTAAAAAAAAATTGAATGTTATTGTAAACAATGTTATATTAAATAGACACATTAAATTCATATAAAATTAACAAAAAAGTAGTTCCAGTAAATACCCACACATACAATATTAAATTTTCTACACATTTGAATATAGAATAGCACTTACTTAATAATAAGTGCTATTCTATTTTCAAATGTGTAGAAAATTTTATTTTATTTTATTTTAATTTAATTTTAATAAAGGTACAGTCAAAAAGCAAATAAAAAAGATGTCATTATGAAAGTTGATCCATAATGACATCTTTGTGAATTATGGGTGAGCGAGTACACAGCAGGTGTAAATAGGATAGCTTGCCATAACCATATTTGCATTGGAATTTTTGTATTACAACCGATTGTTTCAATTTGGTTCTAAAGACTTGCCTACAACATGTTTGCCACCTCATCTTAGTATTCTAAATATACAATTTGAAATAAATAAAAATATAGCAAAAAATGTAAATTAAATATTATTTGCACGTAAATTACAAACGAAATGTCGTTCCTAGACTTTTAGTAGTGGTAGCCGTGTAAATAAAATACTTTATTATAACCCAAAAGGCCATATTTATTTCAATAAAACAACATATTTACAGAAAACAACCAATCATTATAAGTAAATACCGCCAATACGCGCCTATTACCTTTCTTTTTGAGTATCACTTTTAAGCGCTAATGACCTATCTTAACACTGTAAAGTCACTGACTGTAAATAGGTAAACCGATAAATGCTTAACTTTGCGCGAAACACTTCTTGGGCTTTGGTTATAAAGTTTGTCTCAAATTTTCAATGAAGTTAGCAAGACTGAATAATCTATGAAATAAATACACAAAGTACATAAAGATTACATTTTAATATAAGATTAAGACAAACGAACCTTGTGCCAGAATCGCTGAACCATCGGATTTAGAGAGATTATTAAGTTGGCATTTCATTGTTGGTAATTTCATGTCATCCATGGCTTCTTCCATCCTTGGGTTTCTTAATAAGCAACAGATCTACAGATTTCTAATTAATATATAATTTTAGGAGGAATTTCATTCAGAACATTAAACAGTCCAATTTATTTAGACTATAACTTTTAATTGATTAGCAGTATTTTATAGGTTATAATACCGCCATGAAAGTGACAGTTTCAAAACAAGTGTTCCTACGACCAGGTTGCCAATATTAAAATTTTATCCCCTACGCCCTTTACAATATTTTGGAAATCCCCTAAAACAAATCAAAATATTTTGTGCTCTGTATCAAAATCTACTATTTTAGAATATTTTTATATTCTTTTACAATATATATATATACGGTATAAGTTCTATTTTTATATTTATTGTAATAATAATAAATCTAACATTATATATTCTCTATAAAAATATGTAGCTGGCTATCATAATTGTTATTGTTACTTGCGATCGAGTGGAAAATGTACGTAATTATTATAATTTAAAAATAGTTTGAATTTATTTTATCATTGTGAGTTAGAATACTTAAAAGTAATATTACCAAGTTTTATAATAAGCCATTTGGAGCTCGAAATAAAAAGTTGTACCGCTATTTTAAATTTTATCCATATTATATTTAATTATGTTTAAAAGCTCATGTCTTTCGTAACTATATAAATAATTATTTGTGACAAATAAATCAAATAGTAAAATATATAAAAATATAAATTTAATAATATAACAAGCTTTGCAGTAAATGGTATGCACTAGTATCCGTTATTCACTCGTATTAGAGGGAAACATATACTCCGAGACTAACCTCGTATTAGCGTAATCTTTCTTTACTCTGCGTTTATTAATATGATTTTTTACAAATACTGCTATTAACCTCGGAGTAAAGTCACTCTCGCGCTACACCATATTTATTAATAAGACCGATAGTGACGAGCGCTAAAATATTTAGTTTGATTATTTTATCGGACTCATTATGTTACACTCAATTAAATATCTTAAATGTTTTTTTTTCTTTTCTAATGTGCATCTTATAAATACATATAAATTGATGCCAATAGAGAAAACATAAAGAGATAAGACTTGTTGGGAAAATTATTTTTTATCATACTTTACAACTCTTTCTTCCAAAATAATCAAGTTACATTAAAAATGTCCAAATAAAAATGATTATTGTACCTACACAAATTAATGTTTATTACATTAATTCCTTGATTGGAATTTGTTCGTAAAACTACAATTATTTTTAAAACCCTAAAAATGTTTCTATTATATAAAATTACCAAATTTTACATCTTTCCCCTTATATTGATAAAGGAGGCTAAATTAGTTACATTTCGTAAGGGTATAGCACTGAACTATATGCCTACATACTGTTGTATTAATGAAATTGTTCAAAATTCACGTTTGAATCACATTACAACTTACGATTATGTTAAGTATGAGTTAATTTTATTAAAAAGCTGTGGTACAGCCCGAATGAGTTGCATACAATAAGCTGGGGCCGCCCTCCGCCCCACTTGACGCCGCACGCCGCGTCCACGACGCATGAAGCAGTTAAGCATAGAGTAACAAATAAGAGGGCTCACCGGAAATGAAAATTTGAAACGCTAATGTCAGAGTCCTCAGCAGAGGGCGTTTAGACGATTCAAGTTGCGGGTTTCCGGCTGGACGCCATACTTTTTCTCGCTGTCTAGCTTATAACACACGCATGACATTACTTAGTGTTGAAAAAGTACAATATTGAAAATTCTTGTGTGGCCTCTCGCATATATTTTCTACGGAAAAAATTTATATTTAATACTGTTTTTCATAAGTATTTTCCTATTCATTTACGTACCAATAAGTTATTTTTATTGTATCATAGTAATGGCGTGTATTGTAACCGGCTGTCGTAATACTCAATAAACTGCCAAAGGAATCTCATTTTTCAATCTTCCAAAATGTAAAACTCTGTAAGTATCGTTCGTAGTTTAATTTTGTATTACCAAATAAAATAAGAAAGTATTTTTAAATTCCGTCAACGTGAACATTTACACATGAACAATTATGTTTATAACCACAAATTATGTCGTAATTTTTGTTTGGTTATTATTATCAAATAATATAGGAAAGTATTTTTTAATTCCGTCAACGTGAACATTTACACCTGAATAACTATGTTTAGAACTATAAATTAATACGAAATTTCTGTTTTGTTCACAGGGCGATGGAATAGTTGAGACTATGTCGCCGAGATGAGTTGGCAGCCGGATTGTTACAGGTGAATGCAAAGCCGAGTCTAAATTTGCCAACACCGACCGAAGATGTTACAATGAGAGTGATAGAACCAGACATGTTGGAACGACTGAGAGACCAGCCGAGTACTAGTTTAGAGGCGGCAGAATTAAGCTATTCCTATAAAGGAATATCTGAGGTAATTTATCAGTAAAATTATACATAGTCTAGATTTAGAATTTATGCACAAGGAATTGTACTGACCAGGTAGCATCTTTAACATTAAGTATATATAAACTAGTGATACAATTGATTGCGTTTTGATTGAATACTTAATATCAGGCTTATAGACAAATATCTTTACTTTATTTAACTCATTTTGTTGCAAGTTTTCAACACTTGGATACAGGTAAACGCTAACCACTTCACTAATTATACATAGTGTATCTTGTAGTATATATTTTCAATTTCAATGATAACTGATACGACTAATGTGAGATAAATTATGTATATTTTGTATTAATCATCCAATGTCTGGAGTTGACAGGTTATTTGGAAACAGTAACCTGGATTTTTACTGCATGCCAGATATATGCCAATTTATATCCAAATATTATATATGTTTGTGAATTGTTTATGATTATAGGAGGACATACTTCCGGAAGCCGCTTCAACCAGAGCCAGCGTTTCAAAGAGAGGCAGCCTACAAAAACTGAGGAGTTCCAGACTTGTTGAAGTTTTCAATATAGTAATTAGGTTAGTTATGAATGTAAAATTCTTAAGTTTTAAAGTTATTATTTGTAAATCTAATATTCAAGGATAAATTTTAAAAACTCCATCTAGGTCAATTTCAATACAAAACATTTTAATTGAACCAAGAATTTTGAACTTATTAAAAGAATAACCCTTTCACGACAAACATTCTAATGTAAACATTTTGACGAACCCTGGAGGAAATACTTTTAATAAAGTATATACTGTAATATTGTAAGAATACCAACTTGAATTTGAAGCTTTAACAAAATTTGGAAATCAATTTTCTCCATTGAGACACGCTAAGAAATAAACACCATAGAATACGCATTAACATCCATATATGTATGTATAGCCCGTGTGTATTTTTCTACTTTCAGCTCTGCAGTAGAGGACATCCATAAACTATTATGGACACAGCGCTGCAAGCTTCTCAGATTATAATCAACCTGAACAGCGGGAAAGTCAGAGAAACCTTGAAGCATGCTTTTTGAAATGGAAATCCAAATATATTTTTGAAATAATTACCTATTAAAATACTATAATTGTAAAATTATATATGTTTTGTAAAATTTTAGTTACTCTAAAGTTTTAATAAAAATTTATGAAAATAAGAACGTTTTTTAATATATTGTTTAATAAATTCTAATTCAATGTTTTATCATAATGCCATCTATGGGTGATAATTCTACCTAGACAGCGCCATCTTTTGGTCTTGGTAATAATCAAAGCGCCACCTGGTGAGTCAGGGTCCAATTATCCATATAAACATAGACCACTTTTTTGGTGTGTATTAGTATGGGAGTGTCCGTTCTGTACTCTATTCTGTGCAGTTAAGTTAGTCTCATAGATAATATGTTAGTCTGCTCAACGCGCGTTTCCGGCTGCGAAATCAATCAAAGAGACGGGAGTTGTCAATGTTATTATTATTTGAAAGTGTTTATGAATAATGATATGATGAAGCTATAGAGTATTGCGAAAAACAATATATTTAGGTTAATATTGTGTTATGCATTCAATTTAACAATAAATAAACAGTATCACGTTGAATAATTTTTTTGTGATTATTTTTTATTATTGTTTTTAATTTTCTATTTGGAAAAGGAAACAATGTTTTTGTTTGTACCTAGATGTAGGTATTTACCTACATCTAGCAACAAAACGACGACTCAAGTGGCAATAAATCTAATGAGGCAGATCAAGTGGTAATTACACAATCTTATCTTTATCATTTAGTAGATAAAAGTATTAAAAACTTAAATAACTTCCTACTGAACCCAGTAGGAAGTCATTAAAGTTTTGCGTTTTGCACTATGCACTTAAAACGTAAATTTAACCACACTTGGAAATGTACAAGCACCGGCTTGCTTAATCGAAGAGATTGAAAGGTGAATTTTGTTTGTTTTGCGTTTTATTTCCACTTGTACGTAGTGCACAGGGATCTCTAATTACCTGTCAATTGGCAATTCGCTAAGTATAAGGATATACAAAATTATTGTAAAAAACATGCAAATAGTCAATGGCAGAGAGAGTCGAGTGCGTCTGCCAATTTCTTTGGCAACACAAAAACAAATGTGCAGGTTGCTATGCAAACAAGTCACTCAAATATAGAAATGCATTAGGACCTATAGTCAATCCAATTGTATTTTGGCGGAACTCATGCTTAGCCCTTAAAAGAAAAGCAAACGATGAAGGTGTTTTTCAAGATTTGCTTAAACTAAAGTTGATTCTGGTGATGAAATATTGAAAGGATATTTACGAACCGAATATGAAAACATCTCCAAAAATACAAAATGAGATTTTGAATATATGTGGAATTTTAATAAGGGAAAAAGTTGTCGACAATGTTAAAGCCGCAAGTGGCTACTGCATATTGGCTCAGCCATGATGCAGTAGCAGTAGATGAATCAGCCGTAGATGAATCAGCCGAAATATTGGAAAAGGAACAGCTTTCAATAGGACTTAGATTTTACGACCAAGGGGAAAAAATGTAAGAGAAGAATTTATGGATTTTGTCAAGTTGGACGAAATGAATGCCCAATCGATAGTTTCTGAAATTAATGAATTCATTAATACATTATATACTGATGTTATGTTTGTGGAGCAGGGCTACGACGGATCTGCTACGATGGCAGAAAATGATAGTGGTGTCCAAAAAATATTGAGAGCAAAACATAAAAAGGGTTTATATTTTCATTGCGCCTATCGAAAATTAAATCTTGTGGTAAACGGCTTAAATAATATTCCTCAATTGAATTGGATCCGCAATTGCATTGGAACTGTAAAAGTTACTATTAATTTTTTCAAGGAATAAATTTTGCGCCAAAAATGTATCAAAAGTACCACAGCTGTGTGAAACAAGGTGATCTCATAAATACAATATTTTTTTAAGAAGCATTTTGTCGAAATTGTGGAAGGTCTGGAAAAGCTTTCTCAGGAAGGGAATTCTGGGAAAAGAAAAGTAGCTTTCCAGTTATTACTTGCGGTTAAACAAACTACATTTATATTGGATTTATGTATTATAGACAATTACAACTCTCTCCGGCAAGCGGTTACAAATATATTAATCTAAAACTCTGGTCATAATCATATGTGCAGAGAACATCCAAACAATATCAACTGAAGTTTCAAAACACAGGCGTTCGACCGAAGAAAGCAGTGAGGAGTTATTAAAATCAGCTAATGAAATAGCTGAAGCTTTAAAATTAGAGCTGCGTCTTCGACGTACTAAAGGCCGTCAACAGTATAAAGCAAAACATCCATCTGGTTCATTAAACGTAGAGTTATTAGAGGGGATTGCATTAGAAAATTAGAGGGGATTACATCAAGAACTAAGCTGTGGAGCATTTTCTGAATAAAAAAGAAGAAGGATTTTGAAACTTTGGAGATAACGTAAATGATTCAACATGTAGAAACGTTCTATCCAAAGGTTCAAGCAGACCTACAAATTTTATTCTAAAGCTACCATTGAAAGGGTATTTAGTACTATCATACGCGTAAAAACTTGGCCGAGATCGACAATGATTAAAAACAGACTAAAAGGGCTTTGTATGCCGTGTATACATAGAAAACTTGTAAATTGTATGGGCGATCCTTTCACAATAGACCTCATAAACCGCTTTGCTGAAGAACCATGAAAATTACTTTTTAATTAAACATTGATATTCACATTTTTTTATTTATGTTTAGTTTTTTACTCTTTTCTTCTCCTAATTAAAATGTAGTGATTACTTGCTTGTTTATTCTAATGTTATCCCGTACCTTAATCCACTAGCGGTATCGAGTTCCGCGTCCTTAACCCGAGAATTTGACGATGATACTGGTTTCTACATGGATCGATTACCGTCAGACCCCTAAAACCCATAGGAGAAACCAAAGCTTTCTCAGGTTAGTTACACACTACATACGTCTTTTAAAATATAATTTCATAAAAGTGCGAGTTTCCTCACGATGTTTTCCTTCACCACCGTATAATGTATAAGTGATAATTCGAAATCCGACATATATCCGAAAATACGAATTTAGTGGTACAGACCCTAGATTCGAACCTGCAACATTTCGATTACAGGCTGACTCACTTTCTACTATGCTATCAATACTTATATTTTGAATTATTTGACTACCCACAAGAAATGCTTCATCTCATAATTATAACTCTCATTTTTATATGTACATATTATTCCTTTGGCCGTGTTATTGCGACATTTTTTTTCATTTTAAAGGGTGTAATATATGTATATAATATAAATTTAATATTATTTTTGGATCAAGACCAAAGCTAATTAAGGCAGTACCTATAATAAAATCATAGTAGTTATAATTTTAAAGACCTTATTATTTATTGTTGTTTAAACTTAGGTAGTATTTTAAAATTATTTAAATATGTACATAACGTTTACAAAATATTATGTATGAAAATTAGATAGGGTAATTCAGAATAATATGTCTAATACGATAAGATGGCCAATCAAAATATTTTGATGCCCTTTCACTTCATGGCTTTATTTAATATCAATAATACCGTTTACTCCTAGTGCATATAACCTACTTCAAATGTTGTTTTTTATAAAAAAAGCAAAATAAAAAATGTTTAATCCGAAAGTTTAAACCACCATAATTTTTTAAAACACAAAATTTTTTATCGGATTTAGGCTGTTGTGTTCTTAATTTTGAACATTATGATATTTTGCCCGTTTTCGTTAAATATAACCACCTGACAAAAACGTAACCTCAAAATGGATAACAAAGTAAATGATGTCAGAAAATAGTAAATTTCAATAAAAGTAGTATGGCCATATAAAGAACATGTAGCCGTTTATCACTCTTCCCTTATTGTTGGTATATATTACAAAGAAATTATAAGCAAAACATAGAATCTAAAGAAATGATAAGTTATGAAACCTTTAATCACACGTGTTCCTTGCCAGGACAGCCCAATATAGTTAAAAAAAGAGCCAAATAAGTAACTATGCTTCTAACAACCTATTCTTAGTCGAGCCGCCATCTTATCTGCTATATCCGATAAAATGACCAATGGCAAGTCTTACTAATTATTACATTTTGTGAACAATTATTCGTACAGTAACAACAGATCTCAGTTTCCAAAAATATTTAAATATAAGTTTAATAAAAAAACTTAAAATTTTTTGTATATTTTTATATTAAAGCTCCAAAATGGGTTCTTGAAAAAACATAATCATATTATTTTAGATTACTTTGTGATTATAATGTAGCCTATACAGTTTCAGCCGAAACTAAAACATAAGACGAAATTCGGTCACGGTTTCTTCTGTACCACCTTGTTTCAGTCCGACATTATAAATAAAGGTTGTTGAATTTAATTTTTTTAAAACCAAAGGTTAAGAATACTTAATTTTTTTTTTAATATATAAGTGTGATCACTAGATTTCTTACCATAATAAATGATTAACGTATGACAGAATAGTATAGATAATAGACACATTGAAATGTCAACCCAGAATTTATTTTGAAATTAAATCGTGAAGACGCATGTAATCTTTTTATTTAAATTTAATTCGTAATAAAAATTAGTCATGAAGAATCGATTCAATACCTACGATATAATATGCAGTATTTCGGAATTGCAAAGGTTTCTAATTATTTTGTACATAAGAGCTTCTTTCAATTTGTTTTGTTTTAAATGTGACGTGTATAGTCAACAATATTTCTGGATTATTAAAATTTCATCATTTCCTGACAGTATATGTTTGAATTTCTGATGTTCTTATATAGGGCTTCAATAGGAAGTCTACAGTGACTACGAACTTATGCCTCATCTCGTATTAATATAATGAAATCCTAGCAGTGAAAATACTAGTGGTTTTGAATTGAATGTGAAAGAAAAAATATCTGCTACGGAAACGAATTAGTGAAAGTGTAAACTAAAAAAAATATTTTATTTCTTTTATAAAATTGTAACTAACTTCTGCTCTAGTTCTCTTTTACTTCTGTTGTCACTTTATTTGCTGCAACTCTTAGTCCACATTTCCAAATATAACCTCAGTATACCGAACAAATTAAAGCTCATTATAAAAATTATTTCGCACACATCACAATTAATTACAAGTATTTCAGTGTAATTCCATTTAGCCCACTCAAAAAAGTTGTTTCAAAAAATGATTTAAATTATATAATGATTTAAATTATATAATTATATAATTTATAATTATATAATTATTAATTAATAATAAGAGACGAAAGTTACATATGGGAACAAAAAACAAGTTTAGCCCCGCCTTTAAATACAGAAATCTGTCTTAACTTTTTTTATTAAATATTTTATTACTTTGTTCATATTTTTTAAACAGTACATGTATGACATATTAGGAAAAAATTAGATGCGAAATGAATTATATAATTCAGAAACAGAGCCATTTGTGACACACATCATGATGCAGCTGAGTTTTTAACCAGGCAAATCGTCAATGGTGTACACCAATAAATCTTCCTGATTTTATTTCTGCTTTATAGTTGAAGTAACGAAGCATTTGTTGGGAATTTCCTGAAATGGCAGTTCCATTATATGTCTAGGCACATCAATATCGACCTTCGATATTAACGTAATATATGTGATAAATATGCCCTGTTAATCTTTTGTTGGAAATTTTAAAATACATTTACTATACTTATATTGATGATATTACCAACACTAAAATAATTATAAAATCCAAAAGTTGGGTCCAAATAAATGTTCACATATCTTATAAATAGTATAAGTTAATATCTGCCTTTATATGCAAAATATATTTTCTAATATGAACTACATTACACATATTTTAGAATTTTTCCTTGTGGATGAAAAATATTTTTTTCATTGGCTTCATAGAAAAGGTCTTTCAAAAGGCAATCGAAAATGTAATTTGCATGTTTTTCTTATAACGTGTCCTTTGCGAGATGTTAGTCCTCAAAGTGTATTTCCCCTAGTCTCAATTTTTTACTATGCATGGGAAAAATTGACAGAAAACAAAATGGCAGTATTTAGTCAACATTACAAAGGAAAATTGTTTTAATTAACTAACGTTTAGTTCTTACTAGGCAATATAAAATAGGCTCAAAAAATTAAAGGATAACCAAAAAAATATTTCAAATTTTGAATAATTATATCTGCACCAGAAATGGTGATAAAACTCCCATAAATCTTTGTCACCCCTCTGTACTAAATATAAAAATTAGAAAGTTATTTCTTAATTTTATATGAATGTTGACAGCATCCATTTAGTGAAAAAAAGATTTCAAACAATTGGATAAAAGCTTTTTGAATATCTTATGCTCTTTTTTAACAAAGTTATTAGCTATCCAAGTAAACATTTTTTTTATATCAAAGATTTATTGAAAGGATTAAATATAAAAATTCTGTATAATTTTTAATATGAATCACTTAATGAACACTTAAGAAAAGTTAAGGTTAATGTTACACGGCATGGTTATGTTACAGGTTAGTAGGTATGAGAGTAAACCAAGTTTATGATATAGACAACAAAACTTACCTCATTCGTCTACAAAAGTCTGAAGAAAAATGCATATTGCTAATTGAATCAGGCAATCGGTTTCACACGACACAGTTTGAGTGGCCAAAAAATGTAGCTCCGTCTGGATTCTCAATGAAGGTATAGATATTTTATTATTAAGTTAAATAATAATTAAAAAATTGTAACCAAAGATTCATCGTAGTTAAAAAAAGGTTTGTTACATCTGGATATGTTGAAATATTTAATTTGAACTGTAATTCATTAGATTCTGTGTAAAATAAACTTTATATTATACTGCCTCTTACAACGCCTAGGTTTACAGATAATCTCAAATTTTTCAATCTTCACAATCCAAATATTTGTAATGGCCTATTCATCTTAGTATTTCCTTCTGTATCTTCACAATAAAATTAAATTTTTTATATGTTACAGTGGACTTGTAAATTGAATCACATAATAATGTGCAGATATAAAAAAACAATCACATTTCTATTTTATCTTCTTCATTTTTAACAGTTTCCATGGTTATTAACTCTTCTTTGGTTATTTATGGTGTATCATTGCTTATTTCCTCCTCTTCGTTCATAACTTTGTGCTCTTTGTTTCCATGGCAAACTATTTCAATTGTAATTTTCGGCAAATGTTGTTTATGGCTTCCCTATAAATTCACTCTATTAGTTATGTCTGTCTGTGAATATCGGTCCCACGCTTAAGATTACATTGCAAGGCGAGCATGTGACTTCCATCATCATACTATAACCAAATCTGCTGTATCTCAAACAGTGATATAACAAGGGTCCAGTGTATTAAAATATTTTCGGCAAATATTTTGTTTCACTTCTGTAGTGTTATAACTTTACATTTTAAATATCAAAATAATTTACAACTAAATAATTATTATACCAATATTCATGACTTAAGAAAACTTTTTTACTCTAAAGACCTCATAGGAGAAGATCACATAGGTGAAAGACTGAATTTTTCTATCTAAAAGACAATATTAGACATTGTAATTAGATAAATTATCTTTAATAATATTATAGTACAATATAGTCTGTAAAAACGGTCACACATTGCATAAACATTTACTTTAATTATGCCGCCCAATGTTGAAAAAGGAATATTTATTTAATGATTTTTAATTGAATAATACATATACATATTAAATGAATTATAACACATATATGGGTACACACGGAGGATTGATGATGCACAGTTTAGAAAATTAAAAACACTACAATGAATATAGAAGTGCTGAAAGAAAATTATCAAGAAGACAGTAATTCTTGTTACAATCTTCAGATAAAATACCAAAGCTATATAATGTATAATAACCTTACTACCTATCAGATTAATGATAACAAAACCTTAATATTTCAAGGATAGGTTGTTGGAGTACATCACCCAGGCTGTGAAACATATGTGTCTTAACTAAATAATTTAAGTTAGTGGTTTGAAACGGGAAACAAAATAACTTTTCAAAAAAATTTAAGACGAAATGCTATTTGAAAACAATGTTCTTGAAGGACGATGTTTGAAAAAGTATGCGTAAAATATTTATAGTTAACATAATTCTATGGTAAAATTTTAAAAGAATGGCTGTTTATCATCACATATTTATCTGAATGATTATGTAAGGGAGTGAATGTTGAATTTTGCATAAAAAATATTTGCAAAAAAGTCTTGAGAGAAAATGTATCCAGCAAAAAGGTTGATTAAGGATTGAAGAAAGTGTGGAAGAAGAGAATGAGAAAAGAATGTATAAAATAAAAAAGAGATACAGTTATATCATCGTAAATATTGGAACAAGCTAGCATACACACAGAGGTGACCACCTGTGAAAGCAAGGGTGAAAATAATGGATCCAAAAGAAAGGTCTCAGAAGAGTTGTGTAATGCTGCTAGTTGATAAAGGAAATATAAAGGAAAGTGTCGTTTGTAAAAATATAGCAAAACACATGTTTATATTTTAACTCCATAATTTTTCAGCTTAGGAAACACCTTAAGAATAAGCGTTTAGAATCTTTAAATCAACTCGGGATTGATCGTATTGTTGACTTTCAATTCGGCTCCGGTGAAGCAGCCTATCATGTTATCCTTGAATTATATGATAGAGGAAACATTATTCTCACCGATTACAACTGGACAATTTTAAATGTCCTAAGGCCTCACACAGAAGGTGATAAAATAAGGTATGTTATTTACCCACAAATTTATTTGATGTTTTAGCTTTTGTATGTTTTTTTACGTACACAGTGTTTCAAAACAAGATTATAAACGGACTAAATTGAATATTTTAATTAAAATGTTATTTCTATACAGTGTTTTACTGTAGATACCAAAAACAAGTTTTAAAAATTTTGTGTGACTTGTCTCTATATATTTTTGTTTATATTGACATCAGATTAAAATAATCTTGTTTTGAAGGAACTTTCACATAATCTTATTATCTATATAATAAGATTATGTGAAACAATGTAAATTATGTAACATTGTGCTGCATTCGCAAAAAGTAGAATTATAGTAATGTTGTGATCTCCAAGAACTGAATTTTAGAGCAGATTTCAGAGGTCTGAATGAACTGTGTCAGTAAAACACAATTACACTCGCAATATACAAAACTATGTAGTTAATTTTCTGCAACTTGTAGATAATCTTCAGTTTGGTTTTTAAAAATGTTCTTTATAAAAATGTTTTTGGTGTAAGCTAAAAAACAAGTCACAATCGCATACAATATCAATTCTAATCCTAGTATTATTAGAAAAGTATGAACATTTATTTAACTTTCCAATTGTTGCTAAAGTCGCACACATATAGAGTGCGTTATGTACTAATATCTAGGGTATTTTTATAATAAAAAATTAGGCCTTAGGGAGTAACCAAAAATAATTTTTTCCCTTTCTATACGAGGCACACATCTATGCGTCTAAAAATAACATTTTTGTATTGTCTAATGTGTTTGCGACTTTACAAAAATAATATTCTCTGAAATTTAAAAAATTTAATGTGTATTTTATTCCACTGGCTAAAGATGTTATTGTTTGTCTTTAAAGTAATAATGTAAATGCGTCGGTTAGCTTGCTAAAATTATTTTATTTCTATGAATTTTTTTATGTAATTCCATTAAAACAACAATTTTTTTAAGTAATTCATTCTTTTGATTGTTAAAAAAGTAATAATGTTAAGAAATTTTGTATAAATAAACCATGAGGAGTTTGTTGGCCATCACAAGTCCATAAGCTACCTAATTAATGCCCAGGGCAACACATACTATTGCTACCTTTAATATTTTCTTTTAGAACAATTCTAAAGATTTGAGAGTCTTGCTAGCCGATAGTAGATGGCTGGCCCATTTTGGCAATTGTTATCTTATATATTCTTCAAGAGAGTTTGATCAATTTTCTATAGAATTTGTTTATAATTAAAATTTCTACTATTGGTACCTTCAATATTTTCTTTTAGAGCAATTCTAGAGATTTGAAAGTCTTGCTAGCCGATAGTAGATGGCTAGTCCATTTTGGCAATTGTTATCTTATATATTCTTCAAGAGATTTTCTACAGAATTTGTTTATAATTAACAAAATTTCTACTATTTGGTACCCTCAATATTTTCTTTTAGAGCAATTTTGGAGATTTGAAAGTCTTGCTAGCCGATAGTAGATGGCTAGTTCATTTTGGCAATTGTTATCTTATATATTCTTCAAGAGAGTTTGATCAATTTTCTACAGAATTTGTTTATAATTAACAAAAAATTTCTACTATTGGTACCCTCAATATCTTCGTTTAGATCAATTTCTCGCTAGCTGATCGTAGATGGTTAGTCCATTTTGGCAATTGTTCTTATATATTCTTCAAGAGAGTTTGAATAATTTTCTGCAGAATTTGTTTATAATTAACAAAATTTCTAAAATGTTCTTTTTCATACGAATGTATAATATGTATTCTTAGAATGATTCTCAGTTATGCATAATTAACTAGTACCGACATTTCTTTTTAAATAAATATTTTAGTTTATACATTAACCAGGTTATAAAAATTGTTATGAGAAATTTATAATCTTAAAAAAAAATATTTTAATTAGATGCAGTTTATTTCGCTTATTTATGCACAAAAGATTATTGTGCATCTAAAACGTTGCATACTCTCCTTCTTTTAATTAATATTATACTTGATATTTAATAAAAATTATTACACTTGCAGATTTGCTGTAAAGGAGAAGTATCCATTAGATAGAGCTAAACCTTTATCATCGCCTCCTTCAAGTGCAGAACTCAAGGAAATGCTGTTGAATTCGAAACCTGGTGATAATTTAAAGAAGATTTTAAATCCGAATTTAGGTTGGTACAAGTTAAATGACTATATTTTCCAAAGCTATCAAAGCAAAGTTGCCGAAAATAAGAATTAACAATATATAAACTATCGAAACTACTATATAAACTATCGAAGATTTAGCCTGCAAGTGGAATCACTCGTATAAGTTTATGGTTAATACAATGGCAAAGTTTATCCCCGGTGATTAATTTTATTTGCATCTTAATAGTATCTTTAACTGAGCAAAATTTAACTTACTTCTTAATTTCAACTTGGAACCGAATCATTGTGACTGCTCAACTATTTATACTGATCAGTTCTTAAGCTTCGTTTCTAACGGCTTTCGTTGCTAACAATTGAAAATCAAATCCCTTATAGAATATTCAATAAGGGTAAAAGTAATCTAGATTTTAATATGAAAAAGCTAAACGTCATTTTACTGAAAGTATCATTGAAATCGGTCCAGCAATTTTTGCACAACACTCGAATAAACAGACAGATGAAAATTCTATACAACATTGTTTTGACTTTTATTCGATCTCAAAAGCCTTGAAACAGAATTTTCCAAAACAATTACTTCATGAAAACGCTTATTACAAATTCTTTCACTCCGTCGACTTGAAATCAAATTAAACATTATTGAATTTGATAATTATAGTACGTTCTAAAGTACACAATTGAGGTAAACACAGGTGTATATTATTAATGGTTCCATAAGCACCGTTGAGTACTACATGTATAAAGGTTTGTATTATTGGATTTTTACTGTAGTAAATAATATTTTAGTATAATGGGGAAAGTATAATGTCTATAAATGTATAAAACAAAAACCCGGAACCAATTGAAAAAAAACCTACTCCAATTGATAAGGTATAAGACTAAGTATAATATTGTAAAGTAAAAATAGCAATGGCTTTAGAACTAAAGGAGATAAAAGCAAGTTAAGACCTTAAAGCATATTATGGTCATTTATGATTTTTGAAAGTAGCTATCTAAATGAAAGCCATACCCATTAGAAACATTAAAAGAAAGGTAAAAAAACCAATGAACAAATACCGATAATCTGGTTGATTTTTTATTTTTTTTATTGATGACAAGGCAGTAATGTGTGCCACCATCCCGTCGTTGAAAGCAGATTTATATTGTTAAATATATCTTATTGCTAGGCCATGAAAGTAGCCAAATTTTTTTTCTATGTATTATTCCGCTAGTTTAGTTTTTATGTCCTCTGATGGTTTTTTTTTAAAACTGAAAAAATATAATAAATCAGTATATTATGTTTTGCGTAATCAGTATATTAATTAATATTCTATACTGTTTATACCCCATCCTTTTGGCCATTGTTTTAATTTTTATCGGTGTTTTACTTTTTTGTTTTGTCCACCTTTTATTTATATATTTTTGAATAAAAAAACTAATAGCATTTTATCACTTTTAGTCAATGAAAGCATGGATTATTAAATTTGTATGTAAGTACAATAAAATCTGCCATGTCTTTTCACAATTAGAAAACATTGAAGGTATTTTAAATTACAAAGAAAAAAAAATAGAGCTGTGCACAAAGAATAGTTGTTGGGGAGTTGACCAAATGGCTTATAGTCACAATATGCATTACGTCAATGTTCAAACTATATATTGATAGTTGCATAAACAAATTGGTTGACAATCTAATCGGTATATAAACGGAAAGTACATAGTGTGCTTTCCGTCTAAAGTATGCTAAAAGAAAGAAGTATGTATCAATGCTGACATGTATGAAGTTATAGTCTTCTTTGCTCTTTTTGAGATTTACGAGTTTTTTATGTTATATCTATAATTATTGATAACTTTATAAAATCAGTAATATAGAATTTGTGATAACAATTAACAGTGAGAATAATTAAGAAAAAATTGTAATATTTATAGAATTTGGGCCAGCCATAATCGATCACATTCTGAGTGAGGTAAGCCTGGCTGGAAATATGAAGGTCGCTAGAACTCCTGAGGTGAAAGGATTTAACGTAGACTCCGATTTACCAAAGTTGGAAGAGGCTGTTCAAATCGGTCAAAAGATGTTGATGGAAGCTATGACAGCGGTAGCCAAGGTAATAGGAAAGTATGCTCAAAATAATAAAAAAAAAATTTATCTGATCAAGAACATAATAGTAAATTAAACACAACTACACAAATTTAAGTGCTTCTAGTTACGTACATGTGTGCATTAATGCGTTCAATGGCCATCCATCCATAGCACGAACGAATATTAAACACACAATATTGTACAACCCTTCAGGTACCTTCAGAGTATTGTTATAAGCGAAACACAACTTGTATTGGTCATAAATAGTGGTGTATCTGCTGGAATAAAACTTAATTCTGTGTTCATGTTGCGTGTACTCTGCGCGTCTTTGACAGATAACATTATATTTTTGTTAAAAGTAGTTAAATAAAATAATTTTTATTACAGACTATCTTATTATTTATTTATTTATTTAGTGACGTAGATACTGTTTGCTTTGTAAATTATGATGTTGGATTGTTAAATTAATAAAAAAAAAATATATATATATATACATATATATATGGATGTGAGGTTCTATTCACAAAAACTCTCATGACGAACAAGATTTCCAAAATTGTCAAAATGTATGAATGCCATTGTTGTTAATAATGACCCACACATTATTTATTTCAAAAATATACTATCATCATAGAAACTTTTTAGAATGACTATTGAATATATTTGGTGTTAATTTTGTAGAAATTCATTATTCACAATGAAATGAAACTACGTGATGTAGTATTATTTCTACTTTCTTCAAGTTCTTTACCACAACCTAGGTTTCGTTGTATTACACCATTTTCGGGTGGGTTATTAGCATAGATATCTGTGCTGCCCACCTGAAGATGGTGTAATACAACGAAACCTAGGTCGTGGTAAAGAGCTTAAAGAAAGTAGAAGTAATACTACATCACATATTTTAATTTAATTGTGGATTAGTATGACTAATTAACCTACGACTTCATATTATTTTTGCCACTTTTTGACTTGTAAATTTTTAAATGTCGTATTTTATATGCTACATTGGCATGTAAATAATAATGTTTAAGCAAAATATTTAAGACAACTAAATAAAACTATGTGATGTTATGTTATTTCTACTTTATTAGATTCTTAATCACAATTAAATGAAACTATGTGTTTTAGTATTATTTCTACTTTCTTTAATTTCTTTACCACGACCCACGGTTTCGTTATATGACAACATCTTCAGGTGGACAATTAGGAAAGATCTATACTACATCACATAGTTTCATTTGGTTGAGAATATAGAATTTCTACAAAATTAACATCAAATATATTCAATACTTCAAAATATTTGAAATATTCAGAACGATTTATTCACTTTATCAAATGTGTCCCATTAAACATACTTGTTTGTGAAGCAACATTTGTTTTGGCGACCATTAAAATATAAAAATTCAATTTGTTTACACATTTTGTTTACAGATATTATAGGACTATTTTAACATTAGATATTTAAAGTTAAGAGTTGTGTGTTTTTCGAATCGGGCCAGATGCATGTAAAGCTAAATACTGTTTATCAAAGCTTTTTAGTGTACTTTGATTTTATGTAATTCTTGATTGATATCGACAAGTTTTCTTTGTATAAATTGACATAAATAAAAACATACAACAAAGAAGATAACTCAATATTTTCTCATTCACTTATTGTGTTCTTTTCTATAGTTTTACCTATTTCTGCGACAAATTTTTATATTCCAGGGTTACATTATACAAAAGAAGGAGGAACGACCAAAACCTGAAGGCGGCGAGGTTGAATATTTGTATACAAACATAGAATTTCATCCAATGCTGTTCAACCAGCACAAAACTCAACCGCATAAGGAATTTGAAACTTTCGATCGAGCTGTCGATGAGTTTTTCTCCACAGTTGAGGGGCAGAAAATCGATTTGAAGGTATTAATAAAAAAATACTAGAATAATTATTAAAATCTAATTACATTTGAATTAAAAAAAATTCAACAAGTATTCTGTGTAGAGCGTTGACAATGGAAAGCGATACCAAACACTTATTGTATCATCTCAGTGTCTGTCTGAGTATCGCAACTTACTAAAGTATAAATTGCTTAGACTAGAATGCTGAAATTTAGCACAATAGGGTATTCGACAATTATTGAAAGTGTTTCAAAGTATTCAAAATATATCTGTGAAACCTAAAATTGTGACATTTCCCTTGAAAAATGTGTTTTAAGTTGAAAAAATTAACTCATTGTAGTCATCCAAAACTTCGCACCAAAACACATATTCAATTGAAGACAAAAGGTTCTATCCCTTTCACACTTTTAATATATATATGTGTGTGTGTGTGTGCATACGTGCGTGCGTGTGTGTGTCGTATCTATCTATTCAGCGTCATTCAAGTCATCTATGTGATGCGTTTCTATGTTACATATTCTGATTAGTGGACAATTTGTGTTTCGGTGTTTAGCTGCAAATTTTAAATCATAATATGATTGTTCGTTTAATCATTAAATAAAAATATTTATACCCAATTTAGGCTGTCTAGGTCGTCAAAGCACTTAGGCTGTCTAGGTCGTTCACTACTCAAACATAAATCTATACAGACTGCCAGAGGATCCGATATCGGACCCGAAATTTATGGTCATACTCACCGACTTGCTTGATGCATTTTGTAATATTTTTTGAACAAAATTGAATGTATGTAGTGCCATATTGGTTCATTTTACTATGTCGATGTGACAAATAAATGGTATAATTAAATTATTTAAATCACTTGTTAGCCATTTCTAAACAACGTTTATTTCTGTAAGCTGTCAATAGTAAATGGAGTAATAAACGAGCTAAGTTTCTCCGTTATATATTTTATTATATATGAAAATAATCTTTATTTCTTGAAGGTGATGCTTCTTTCATTTGTTTTATGAAATCCAAAAAAATTCACTCTATTTATATATGTTGAATTCACACATATTTAAGTACGCTAAGAAAAATGGCAATATCCACTTCTGAAATAATTATAATATTGCATATTTATAGTGCAAAATAATTTATTCTGGAGTCAGTTTATTAAATATTTTGTAATATTTATCAAACTAAGAATTTGAAAATATGTCATGCTTTTGATGTTCAATAAATTATGTGTTTACAGTTGCTTAAATAATTAGTTTATTTGATTTTTTTGCAATAAATGTGATGTTATTCTATATAGTACGAATTGTAGAAATAATGTAAATATTTTCATAATAGTATAAAAATATGTTTAACCGTTTTAGTGCCATGGTTTTTTACTCATATATACTTAAAAATGCCAAAGAAATCTTTTGTTTTTGATGTCATTTACCCTTGTCTCGAAAAAAAACTTTATCTCTTCCAAAAATTATCCAATTTTAATAATTTTATTAGTGTTTTCTTAATAAAAAACTTGTACAAGGATAATAGAATACAAAGAAAATTATGGAAATATATATTGTGAACTAAAATTATAACAAAAACTGAAATCAAGGTCACAGTATTTTCGCAGTCCGGTACATCCTCTGTATCAGCAAAATAATTGTTATCATCACTATTATCACTATCACTCAAAATTTGGATTCCGCCAAATTGTGAGCACACCACGATGTCACTCCACATCACTTGAAAAATGATCATTTTCACTTGAATTATTTTCATATTCCGACATTATGGGTTAAAAATTTTCTTTCCCTGGATCCTTTTTATATTGTAATTACTAATAATATTATAATTTGAACTTTATATAACACATAGAAAGATAAAAAATTAGCTATCCGTGCGAGCAACCTCTCCTACCGCGCGCTAAACAGCAACTGATTTCATGAGCGCCATCGCGCTTGTGGCAAATATAGTTAGCTCGAGCGCGATGGCGCTCGTCGGCACTCTAACGGTTAAGTCATAAAAAAATGAATAATGAAGTTTCTACTGATTTTCTACTTGGATTCAAAGAAAGTTCAGTCTTGAGCGTATTTTATAATAAAAAAATTACATAATTTGGTGAAAGTAAGATTAGTAGATATACATAAATATCATTTGATGTATATCTTGTTTGTAAGGCGCATACAAAAAACTGACAAACATTGAACGCTGACAATTACATAAATTGTCAACGTAAATATATATTATGTCAGTCCCTAAGGTATGTGAAAGAGAAAGATATTTCTCCTCGTGTCTCTCGAAAAGTATGGTATGTTGTCTGCTGTAAATCCAGGCCATCCAGGTATGTTATAGTCCAGTCATTTATTTGAATACAATATACCATAATGTTTAGTGATATAACAGCTGTATTGGGAAATTTCGTGAGGGCTGCTAGTCTAATCTTGCTGCAACCTACAATAAATGTCACAAATCATCGTAACACCAATACTATAGTTTTGGCGATAATTCAATTCTACTTTATAACAAAAATTTTTTCAATATCTGTTACTAATTACTAACTATTTGTTACATTGCCACCCTAGTGTTTCACATAGCTGTGGGATTGTTTTGTAAACAAACTAGTAATTTGTTATACTAACAAACTGGTCCATTGTGTTTGTCAGTATAACTAACTGCTATTTTATTGAATAATATTTGTTGATAAGTACCATTGTGTGTATCTTATTTATTTGTAATTATGAATAATGTCTTATATAAATATACGAGATTATTCAATATTGACAATTCATGAAGAAAATTATTTTGAAATTGATTCGAATTTTGCTGCTCGTTTTTTGTTATAACCATTATTACATCTACAAATAAAGCTCTTCTTTAGGGCAAAAATACAAGTTTATTAAGTAACATATTAAGCTCGTAAATAGATCAAAAAATATATGTATTTGTATGAAAATACTTCAGAAAATAATATTTTCTTTCAAATATTTTGAATATATTTGGCGTTAATTTTGTAGAAATTTATTATTCACAATTAAATAAAACTACGTGATTTAGTATTATTTCTACTTTCTTTAAATTCTTTACCACGACCCAGGTTTCGTTGTATTACAACATCTTCAGGTGGGCTATTAGCACAGATTTTCTTTCAACACAACGTGCGTAAAATGCAGTGTGTACAAACCGCAGTTTATAATTATTTTTAGAATACTCACATTTATCAGATGAATAATGTAGTATTTTCTTTTATTCTTGATGTATGTTTCAGAGGTTACCTATTTATAAATAAAAGTATACAATTTGAGTGATAAATACTATTTGATCCGATTTTAGAAAATACTATGGTGATGAATGACGAAATAAAAAACGTTCCATGCTTTTTCTTAAATAATTTATAATGTTATTTTCACGAAAGTTACAGAAAAATAAAAATTTTATACGAATTCAGCAAAATAAGTTGTAAAATTAAAACATAATTAGGTTCACTGTGTCACTATAATTGTTTTTTCCATGCGCAGTCAATAATATATCGATTTGACACGTTGCTCTTATCCCAATGTTTTAATGAATTTTTATAGAGTACTTTTGTGTAATTTAGATATATGTAACTTATAACATTTTTTATGGAAATTTATTTAAATGAAAATTAGTTTTTTATCTGCCATAGTTCTGAAATATTGTGTAATTGAAAATCGGGTGAGAAATCAGTCTTCTATAAATTTGATAACATTATTTGTTATTTTTTTATATTCTTATTAGTAGGAAAATTATTTCAACGTTTATGAAATTTCATAATCTTTTCGAAAATTTATAGCTGAAATTGTTTTCATTGACGTAATTTCTGCCATTGGACGTTTTTAGAATCTCAACTCATGTTAAGTTACAAAAAAAATAACAAGGTAGTAAAAATATAAAAAGGACAGATTTTCTATAATAGTCTTGAAGCATTTAGAATTTGTCTATGGATTAATATTAAGAATTGTCTATGGATTAACATTCATTTCTTAATCTCTCAAAATGTCGACATAACATTGGGGTAGTGCATACTTTATTTTTTTTGGGTCCTTTCTGTTCCCTATGCTGTGCAATATTAATAACCTCTTTAAAATTTGAACAGTAGCCTTGTATACAAATAAAGAGATGGACAGACAAAAATAAAAAAATATTTTTATTATTTATTTTTGATACCCCAAATTCTTTTCCTTTTTTCGCAAAAAACTCTTTACTACAGACATTTTTACCCTTTTCTCATAAATACAGATATATCCTTATCAAAATGTATTATTTTTTATTCAGGCTGTGCATATTGAAAGAGAGGCCATGAAGAAGCTATCAAACGTTAAAAAGGACCACGACAAACGTTTGACAGAGTTGGACAAAGCGCAAAAAGACGATCGGAACAAAGCAGAACTCATAACCAGAAATCAGGAATTAGTTGACAATGCTATCATTGCTATTCAGACGGCAATCGCTAACCAGGTAAGTCTATTATTTTATTCAAAGTTTTTATTATGTAAAAGAGCATATTTATATATAAAAATCCATCGTCCGTGAGAGAGCACGGGACCAGTTTTTGTAACTGATATTAATAAAGAAACAAATTATCATACCTTTTAATTATAAAATTATGACAGGCCAAAATAAAATTATATAAAAAAAAATCATCATGTCCATGTTCGGAAAGATTATGCAATGAAAACAGACCTCATTATTACAGTTTATTGCTCTGTGACTATAAATCTGACAGCAATAGTTTCTGAGCAATAGTTTTTGAAACTCATTCAGACCCTCCCCCACTGGCGTGGGGAAATACGACACCTTTGACTTGTCATCTGGGCACACAGTATAGTTTGACTCGTTGCTAGCAAACATTTAGTTCCATTGATATATTTTTGTTGACTTTATAAAGCTAAATATATATAACTTCCATAATTAGAGGTAATTATATTATTAGAGTATAATTAATGTAATATCAAAATTGGAACTTGTGGCCTGAAACTAACAATCGAGAACTGTGTGTCCATTAATTTTGTATGGATTTTGCTGAAATGTCAATTGTAGATAGATCTTATCAAGACAAACGTGATGGTGAATAAAGAGTCATTATATCTCCATCTGTTCAAGAATTGTATTTCCAACATGATCTTAATATGGCCTATGCAGACATGTTGTCATTGTTTATTAACGTGTTGCAATGTATTAATCAAATGGATAAAATGCTTATAATAAATATTTCATATCCACAAAAACGATTGTGGTATTGTATTGGTTTCCGTTATTCTGTTGGAAAACTTGAACAATAAAATGTTTAAAGGACAATAATATTTAATTATTTCCAAATATTCACAATGTAGAATATTTTAAAACGATGTATTTGCAAATTTGGAAAAAATTATTGTTAGTGCTGTTACGACAGCGGCATACACTTGTGTTACTGTTAAACAGAAAAAATTATATAGTAAAAATATCCAAAAGATTAACATACAGCGAAGGACTTATTACTACAAGAGCAGTCTCTTACAGCCAACCATAATAAATCAAAATGCCATATTAGGGACAGGATTTCCGTTTGCCGACTATGATAGGTAATGTAACTTCAGACCAATTTTATGTATGGACAATGTGGGCACACTTTGTATATTAATATATGTTTGTTTACAACTTAACTCACAACAAATCAATTAAACGCAACGTGATTAGAAGTGTTAAGAAATCTGAAAACCATTTTTATATTTGTATTAAGTAATTCATTTTAACCTCTTCAAAGTCAAATTTACCTATCTCTGCCCTAGATGTCTTGGGATGACATACGAACCTTAGTTAAATCGGCACAAGAAAGGAATGATCCAATTGCTACCTGCATCAAGCATCTGAAACTAGAGAAAAACCACATATCACTTATGCTAAGCGATCCATATAAATATTCCGACGACTCAGACAACAATGAAGACGCGGAGATGAAGCCAATGGTTGTGGATGTTGATTTAGCACTCAGTGCATTCTCAAATGCAAGAAGGTAATAAAACGTTTAATCAAATTTTATAGCAATTTAAAGAGCAGTAGAACAAAACTGGGTTAAGACGTTTTGGCCATGAATCGTTTTATTTCTTTGATTCAACGTTTTCAAATAATACCGAATTTAGTCTCTATGTATAAAAATATTTCAAAAGTGGATAATCTAAAGATAAAAAATTGTTTTTCAAGAATTTTGAGTCTTATATTTATGGAGCAAAACCAGCTACATATTTAGTTTGACTTTGTCTGACATTTAGTCTGACAGTCTCTGGATAAATCCAATATCGCAGAACCAAACCGGATAACTCATTTTTTATGGTTCAATACTTTCAAATATGTCAGAAAAAACCCAAATTTCTTTTTAAAATCTATAGAAATTTATAACTAATTTTCTTATATATCACTGTTTCTACTCAGGTATTATGACCAAAAACGTTTTGCTGCTAAGAAGCAAATGAAAACAATAGAATCGCAGGGAAAGGCTCTGAAAAGTGCCGAGAAGAAGACAATGCAAACTCTGAAGGAAGTGCAAGCAATAACAAGCATCAATAAAGCGAGGAAGGCATACTGGTTCGAGAAGTTCTTCTGGTTCATTTCCTCGGAAAATTATTTGGTAAAGTTATTTTTTTTATCGATTAAACTGTTTGAAAATAAAAATATAGGGTAGTATAAAAGATTGTTCACTATCTTTTGTCAAATATTATGGCAGTAAAAATATGATAGAGATTTGACATGACAAATTTGTTTGTTTACCAACCTGAAATTATTGTGTAGTTCACTAATACTTATAAATTATGTCTGTCTCCATGTTTGTTCCCTGATTTCAAAATTTCCATCTGAAAGTTCCATTTAAGCAAAAAGCATGAAATCTTCATTGTCAGTCCATCCATTGTTATAAGTCTAATCAAAAAAGTTATCATACTTATTAAAACGTTTTTATTTTGTCCAAAAAATATTGACTGATCTTAATAATGCGAACTCTAACAAATCACAAACTTTTTCATCTACGGTGGATTTCAGTTTTAACTCTCGCTATTTTTATCACCTTCCGGTTAGCAAGTTGCAATGTCACTTGCAATGTTTAATGAATTTAAAGTATACTTTCGTACAATTTTTTTTGGCTATAGCAAATTTGGGTATAAAGACGACTTCTGGTGTTTGAATGACTAATTTATGACTAAGTTTTTAGAAATCACATCCAAATATTATGACTGGATCCAGTCAGAAACAAAACACAAAACATTCATTCAATAAGCTTCTTATCTTTTGTTTACATTTAGGTTTGTTTCTAAAGATGAGGTAGTAAGGGTAGGTACTGATTTTTCCACTCGCAAAGGCATCTCCTCCAGGTTTCTTTGCACAAGTTTTAGATTTATGCGTTACACCTACAAAGCAATAAGAACGTAGAAGTACACGGTTATGTCTCCTTCACATATAAGGTAATAAGAGTTTAGAAGTACAAAATAGCATAAGTAGGAGAAATTATGCGATAACAGTCTCATTATACAAATATATGTTTATAAAAACGTATGCGGTGCGACTAGTTGTAACCGTCAGAAAAAAATTGGAATTAACACAGGCGTAGGCATGTACGCTCGTAGACATGTAGTTGGTGAATATATTACATAATTTTACTAATATAATTCAGTAAAGTGATTTTCGTAACGCAATATAAAAAACAAAACAATAAGTTAAGATACATTGTTGGGTAGGTACAATTTTTATGTTTGAAATATAACAGTTGTTAAGGTTTACAAGGGATACAACGGTGAATACATAGTCGATAACTCTGAAACAATATAATTGAGATTGAAATACAAATGCATACAATTGAATACACAATATAAACATATTCATGTAAAAAAGTAGCTGTTTATTATTAGCCCTTCATAACTAGTGTTACAACTTCCGGATATAACAAACTAATATTGGCTGTCTGTTCATCATCGTTATAACTGAAATCCATTGTAATTTCATTTTTCACATTGATGGCTCCACAATTTTTATTCAATGTCTCATTTCGAGTTGCTTGTGATGAATCTGTAAATTATTTTTTTTTTAATATTTACGTATATAATTATAAAATATTAACCCATATTATAAAATATTAAGTTACATTCAAATATATTGAAACTAAAAGTTCACACTGGAAGTAAAGCTAAAAGTTTGCAAGCCACAATTTGCTGACTGTTATACAATATTATCGTTTGTTTCCAAACAAATTTCATCGTAAAAATGCTAATTTTGTCAAAAAATTGTTTGTTACAATATACTGTAACAACAAAAAGCAGTATTAAATTTATTTATAATTGTTTATTTAACTTATTTTATAATAATAATCATTTTTTTAATTATTATTCACAAAAAACACAGTTTTGCATGTTGATGGATAAGTCTCAAATTGAATGTGAATTTAATAAATTGTAACAACTAAAAACAGTGTTAAATTTATTTATAGTTGTTTATATAACTTATTTTATAATAATAATAATTCTTTAAATAATATTCACAAAAAAACACAGTTTTACATGTTGATGGATAAGTCTCAAACTGAATGTGAATTTAATAAATTGCAACAACTCAAAACAGTAAAAAATGTAATTATAGTTGTTTATGTAACTTATTTTATAATAATAATAATTCTTTAAATAATATTCACAAAAAATACAGTTTTACATGTTAATGGATAAGTCCCAAGTTGAATGTGAATTTTAATTTGACAATTGATGGCTATTTAAAAAAAATTAAGTAAATCCGTATACGATTGTGGGTGTTTACATATACAGCACATTTTGTTTAATACACTCGTACACTGTTTCCATGTATTTGGCCTAATTTTTTCATACAAATAATCTTGTATAATATGTATCTTCATCCCAATTGTAAGCACCACCAGAAACAAAAAAAACAGAGATATTTTTTATAGTTGTTCTATGACTATAACGTTTCTTATGGCATTTAATTCATTTATGATCTGTTATGTATACACCTTAATTTATATGCACACATGTATTTATACTAAGCCTTTGTAATTTTATTTATACATAACACATATGAATTTGCAGCTTTTCCGCATAAGATATTTTTCCACTTAATAAGCTATTTCCACAGGTGTTTGAAAATTGTATTAATTGAGTTATGCATATAAATTCATTGTTAAGTAAAATGGTTAACATCGCCATAGCACTGGACGACATTACAGCAATTCAAATATGGATTGTGTTATAAAGCAATAATCTTCATTAATTAAAAAGAGCCCAACTAGTGGCCTCGTATTTTATTACTTTCAACCTAGATTATTTTCCTTTCAAATAATTTCCAGGTAATCGGCGGTCGGGATCAACAGCAAAACGAGTTGTTAGTAAAACGTTACATGAAGCCGACGGATGTGTATGTGCATGCCGACTTGTCTGGCGCATCCAGCATCATCATCAAGAATCCAACTGGCAATCCTGTTCCACCAAAGACGCTTAATGAGGCGGGGCAAGTGGCCGTTGCATACAGGTGTGGTCGTGTATCCTACACCTCCTTTCTTTTTCAAAATGGTCCAAAGATTAAAAAGTACAATTAAAAGAATACTATGTGCATTGTGACTTACACAGAACCTTCACAGTAATTTCATTTTTTTTTTCTTTAGGCATAATTTAACCGTTTTAGTGCCATTGTTTTTTACTCATATGTACTTAAAAATGCCAAAGAAATCTTTTGTTTTTGATGTCATTTACCCTTGTCTCAAAAAAAACTCTTCCAAAAATCATCCAATTTTAATAATTTTTTCGGTGTTCTCTTAATAAAAACTTGTACAAGGATATTAAAATACAAAGAAAATTATGGAAATATATATTGTGAACAAAAATTATAGCAAAAACTGAAGTCAATTGTATTGTATTTTCGCAGTCCGGTACATCCTCCCTATTAGCAAAATAATTGTTATCGTCACTATTATCACTACCACTCAAAAGTTGCATTACGCCAAATTGTGAGCACACCACAATGTCACTCCCCCGAGCGAGCTCCCCTACCGCGTGTTAAACAGCAACTGATTTTGCAAGCGCCATCACGCTCGTGGCAAATTTAGTTAGTAAGTGCACGAGCACGATGGTGCTCGTCGGCATTCTAACGGTTAAAACCTTATATGCAATAAAAACCTAACATGTAATAAAAAAAATAGTTTAAATATAGGATTAAAAATATTAAAATATATTATTAGGCAAAGCATCATAAGATAATAGAGATACATTTCTTACGTATTCAAACTATCACATGAAGCCAAGGAAGTCACAAAATGGCTAATTTCTCAAGTCATGTTTTCAAAAAAAAATGTGACTAAACCTAGTCTTACATGAACTTAGCAATAAATCTACTATATTAAATGTACATTGAATACTTAATAAATTGTGTTATCAATATTTTGAGCAATTGAGTAAAATATGACGATATTCAAACTTTTTTATTGTTAGAAAAATTTTTGTCTATGTCATAAAAGATACTCTATGAGTTTATACCCCTTGGTTTAGTTTGGATTTTATTTTATGTATAATCCTTTTATAATGTGGATAATTTTATGCAATTCATAATTGTAATGCATGTGATTTCAAGTAATTGACATATATTTATTAAATATATTATTATGTCGTGTACCACAGGTAATGAACCTGTGGCAAATATAAAGTTGATTTAATTGAACGTCTGTAAACTTTAGTAATCATGTGATATATAAATTCCATGTTGTCACAATGCCCCACACAATATATATATATATATATATGTATATATATATATATATGTATATGTATATATATATATATATATATATATATGTATATGTATATATGTATATATGTATATATATATATATATATATATATATATATATATATATATATATATATATTCACATCTGAGAGATAAATATTGTTTATGGAATTCAATTTATGGGATCGCATTATCTCGCTCTCACAATTACTTGAAATTGGCCATATATTGGGATCTGTTGATCTATGTGATGCATTCTGACGTCACATATTCTGATTGGCTGGCATTTTATGTTACGGTATTTAGTAGCAAAATTAATTCTTATTTCCATCATTAAATAAAAATATAAACTTCAATTTATACTTAATATAGTGAAGTTTATATTTTATAATTATTATTCTTACCCTGAAAACTATGACATACATTAATCAGATATATTTTTTTATACATGTTGCATGGCCTATTACTGTCTTAAAAAGCCAGCAAAGCCAACATCAATAGATCAATGTATATAATGTCTACCTCAAAGTCTACATTTGACAGTACTAAACATTATTTCAAAATATTTTGATTACAGTGTCGCATGGGAAGCCAAAGTCCTGACATCAGCGTGGTGGGTAAATGCAAGTCAAGTATCTAAATCTGCACCGACAGGAGAATACCTGACTACAGGATCTTTCATGATTCGTGGAAAAAAGAACTACCTGCTGCCGTCACAATTAACTCTGGGCTTTAGTTTCATGTTTCGGGTGAGACATATTTTAACGTGATATTTTTTGTGATAAATTGTATATACTTATAAACTTGCTACAGTAAAAAAAATCAACAAACAGTTGATACATTCGTTCGATATTCGTGAAAGATCTCATCACATGAAAGCTGCTGCAAGACTGCAATAAGCATGGAAATAAAAAAGTTCATCTTAATATTTTACTGATTATAGTATTGGATATGTGGCTTCACACGGCTCCTATCACTTAATACTGTGAAAAGTAATATCATCACTCGGAAGATTCCAAAAAAGCCATGACCATTAATATTTTTCTACTATTGCATTTAGTATGTTTACATTACATCCACTTTAAATTATATCAACACAACATCTAAAATAAGCGACATTTATAATATAAATGTAGTTACTCATTTTATAAAACAGTCGTGGTTGTAGCGAAACTTTCTATAATTATCGTGCTTTAAAAAGTTATTTGCAAAAAAGATAGAGATCGCTTAAAAAGGACAGAAATAAAATCTTCTGGTTTCGTGTTAGTCAACGTCAGTGCAGTATATTATCGACAGAAATTAGCAACTGTCAATGAGTTTAAAGAAGTTATATTATGAATGAATATGATATTAGATTTTTAAAAAACTGAACGCTATATTGCTCTCATAAATTATTAAAATGCTTATTACGCAACACACTATACCATATTTAAGCATTTTAACATTTTTATTGATTAAATTGGATTGATATATGCTATAAGGTCATTATCACGAGAAAATGACAGTAGTGTAACCAAAAAATTATTAATTTTTCATCAGAGGGCACTTGCACGGCCCTATAAGAAATTATTACTCTTAACATTAGTCAAGTTTGTAAAAAAATATTAAAAAGTTTTTTTTGGGTTATTAGTGTCTGAATTTCCAACACATACCCCAGCTTAAAGATGTTGTTTCAAGAGAAACATGATTGAAGTATCCACAATTAAATGAAACTACGTGATGTAGTATTATTTCTACTTTCTTTAAGTTCTTTACCGCGACCTAGGTTTCGTTGCATTACAACATTGGTATTTACAAAGTGGGATATTAGCAAAGAATATGTTGTAATACAATGAAACATAGGTGGTCGTGGTAAAGAACTTAAAGAAAGTGGAAATAATACTTTAATTTAATTGTGAATAATGAATTTCTACAAATTAACACCAAATATATTCAATCAATGATTGAAGTATATTAAAAAATGTACAATACATCTTATAACTTGGGGGAAAGCAACAATATACACTTTAACTTAACAATTTAGCTGACTGAAAAATATAAGAAGCATTCGACAAAAGCCCTAAAATCACCCCCGAGAATATAATAAGCATACGACCCTTGTGAAGATCAGGCGTTCTCTACTTGTTATTATTTTTGTATTATACATAACTAAAAATATAAGAAGCATTCGACAAAAATCACCCCCGAGAATATAATAAGCATACGATCCTTGTGAAGATCAAGCATTCTACTTGCTATTATTATTGTATTATACATATTTTTGTATTATACATATTTTTGTAGTATACATATTTTTGTACTATATATGTATATTTACCGGTTATTTTTGTGCATTTTAACATAATTTTCGCTGAAAATATTTTGGAAAATATAAAAACTAAATCGAATTTTTAACCACAGCCATTATTTAAGTTGTATTATTATATAAAGGGTTTAAATAAGTATCCTATACATATATGAATGAGACTAATCAAAACAACAATCTTAAAAATGCTCTCTAGTCTATACCCGGTGTCCGGGAATAGATGTCGGACAAAGAAACATGCTATTCGTTGGCTATAAAGGAATAAATTGTCGTTGAAATAAAATATAGTACACACCCTTTTTCTAATTAAATTAAAAAAAATATTACACATACCTCTTTTTAACACACTCAATACTTGCCTGGAGTGCGGTGCTTATCTAGGCAACTAGATGTCTTCACAGCTGTTGGTGGATTATTCCCCTGATTGACGCTGAATAATGTGCGCAAATATTGTATGTACGAAAAAGCAAATCAAACCGAATAGAATATTATTTTCAATTTTCTGAAAAAAAGTCATCTTTCGATTTTTATTTTAACAACAATCAACTATTTTTTAGTCAACGTATAACGTCTTTCTTTGTCCGACACTTATTCCCAGATACCGCTAGCTACTGCTAGTTTCATTCTGAGGCTTTCATATCACAAGGGTCACTTATTCAATTATTTTCATTTTTCATTTCATATTTTTATTGATCAACATGTTTACAAACTATAATAATTTAAAATAATACTAAGTAAACCAACTAACATTTTTAATATAACCATATCAAATAACCACTAACAACTTATACCTAGTATTTAGCCATTTACACCATTACTGTCATCTTTGATTTGACAGCTGTCAAAAGACAAATATGGTGGGCTCTTATCAGAATATGAATCAATGTTACCATTAGTGAAAAATAATAAAGGCTCTTTTCATAACATGAATCAATGTTACCAGTAATGAAAAAGAAAAACCCGTCAATCAATTCAGGTTAAAATAATTAGTTATTTGGTTACATGTATAATGCTGCTACCTTATAAAAAACTACACATAAAGAATACTTTTGAAATATATTCATATATTTTAAAGTTTGACATCATTTAACAAATTTAATATATTTTTCTTGTAGCTGGAAGACAGCAGTATCGAGAGACATTTAGGTGAAAGGAAAGTTCATGAAGTCGAAGATAGTACAGTCGGTCAAGAGAATGACCAACCAGAGCAGGAAGGAGAGGAAATAGTTCTATCTGATGATGGTAAATACTACTTATCGTAATATTTATAAAATTAAACTCTCCCACAACAAGACAGTGTCTATTTATTGATATTAATCTCTTTTAGTGAATGCCTTAACCAGCTCCGTGGATGTCAGCAAGGTTTAGACATTTTCTTCCATCTACCTCTTATACAAGTTGTTTGAATTATTTTTATATTAATTTTGTCACATATTAGAGTTTATTGGGGAAATTAAATTTTACTTTGTGGTTATTTTATACATTATAAATCGGAGAAATTTAAATGCAAGGTATATTTTCTTTTTGCGTGGTTCAGAATTTTGGTATTTATTTTTAACGAGAAATTTAATTTTTGAATGATCAATTTTTATTACAAAAGTTTTTAATTTTCACTTTCCTTTTTTTAATTGAGATTTATGTTTTATTAGTCTATTAGTCTATTAGATTATTTCGATAAAATTAATAGACGTATTTTAACATACTTGTTCAGTAATAAGTAGAAATAGGACTAATATTTATTTTTCGTAATATGAAACATGCTACAAATGCTTTGTTTGATTTGTGGATATAATTGAGGTTGGCAAATTATGTTGGTATTGTGACGTATAGAGGAGCACAATGCCAATCAAATCATAGCGTAAATGTTAACATCCACAGTGAATAAATAAAAAATTTACATTTAAAATAATTATAATAAAACATTTCTATAAATTAACTGTGTGTATTTACTGTAACCAAATCACAACCTGATGCAATTGTAGTTAGATGGTGAAGCAGTTATGGGAAATCGGAGATAGAAAGTAGAACTAGATTTTTAAAAATGGTTGTAGGTTCCTTTAACAATCTAAATATATATCTCATACGGGCAATGTCTCATCTAAATTGCAAAGGGCGGAAACATAATAAAAAGGAAAGTACAGTTAGTACAGTCTCTACAGCCCCAACACTCTGCAGACGCAAACTGCTATTATGTAGAAGATGGACTATAAACTTGCCAGTAATTGACATTTTTAAAATAATGTGTATTACAGCATTACTACCTTCAGATACCAGGTCCTTACAAATATTGAATAAAATCAATTTTGGGAAAGAAATCTATTATATAAAATCAATTGAAAGCAGCAAACTAATACAAGAACAATGTCTTACAATAAATCATAACCTACAAAATCAAAACGGAAATCTTGAACTGTCAAAATGACAGTAACACAGCTGTCATATTTTTATTGCATGCACATTTCACTTTTGGCACCTGACCTGCCAGTGATCTCTAAAGTACCCAACAGAGTTATCATTCAATGGTACCTTCGACAAAACCATTTGAGAATTTTCATTTAATGCCAGAGTGGTTTTTCCTTTTTTCACATAATTTTTACAAAAAGTGAATTTTAGAAAATATTATTAATGGTAATAATATACAATATTTATAACCGAATTTATGTACTAATGATACACAGCATGCACCATTAGAAAAATCGTGTTTTATTATTAGTCATGGTGTAGCCAAAAAATTATTCTGTTCTTTTTTTCAGTTTTCTGTAGCACTGTTTCCCTTTTAACGAAAGTAATCAATATTTCAAAACTATTTCTAATGTATTATCTTAAAAACTATATAATCATGAGATGACATCAAATCTTTAATCCGAAATATATTACTTTCTGGTCGTAATTGTTTTCAAATTACAGAAGACACTTCCGAAAAACAGACTGAAAACAAAAATGAAGAGGAACCGTCGTCCGATGAAGATGCTTACCCTGATACACACATTAAAGTAGAGCACGACACTGGCAAAGTGATCATACAGAGGACTATATCAGAAGCTATCAGTGAGGAACCTGAAGACGAACAGCAGCAAGATGCACCTTTAGTATTTCCTGCTTTACCGAGTAAAGAAAAGAAACATGCGAAGAATAAAGCGCCACAGCAACACAAGGACAAAGAAAATATTGATAAGAAGACATCCAACAGCGGTGTGAAGCGAGGTCAGAAGAGTAAACTTAAGAAAATGAAGCAGAAATACAAAGATCAAGATGATGATGACAGAGCTCTTATGATGGAAATTTTGAAGGTGTGTACATAATGTCTTGCGGCTAAGAAATATTATTCACAAAACATTTTTACATATATTTATATTTTTATTCACGTTTTCTAGTCAGCGGGCCCGCAAAAAGAAGCTAAGAAGGTGTCAAAGAAAAATGTCCCGCAGCAGAAGAAACCACAGAACGAAATAAAGATCATAAAACCGCAATTAAAAGCGGAACCACAAATATTGGAAGGCAATGAATCGGATGAAGAGGCTGCTGACGTTGAGGTAAGCTAATATCACAAACCTATTGAATTACTATTATCACGTTAATGGAAACCTAACGAAACCTATCATCTTCTGCTGCATATATAATAGGCCTTTTGGTCTATTATTCTAGGACAGGAAACAAGTACCTAACAGGAAGCACAAAATGACTATTTTGTAATTTTGTAGTTTTGAACAGCAGGTTTTGTTATTCTGTACCTTTCATAAAAAATGTTTAGAGACTAAACATTTTTAAAGACCTCGTAAATGACATTTATGTATAAATTGTAAAGCCAAATTCCATCCATATCGGTTAAGAAACATGAGCTATGGAGTAGTCACTAATTTCATTACTTACCTCTAATTTTGTAATTCGAGGACTATTGAGGGCTTGTGTCCTCATAGTAATAGTCCTCATAGCATACATAATTAAAATCATTTCTAGTCTTGATCAGTACTATTAGAAAATTTTAATGATTACGCCTTTTTTCACTAAAGGCATTCAAATGATTCATAATTTAACCCTTTTAGTGCCATGGTTTTTTACTCATATATACTTAAAAATGCCAAAGAAATCTTTTGTTTTTGATGTCATTTACCCTTGTCTAGAAAAAAATTGTATCTCATCCAAAAATTATCCAATTTTAATAATTTTTTCAGTGTTTTCTTAATAAAAACTTGTAGGACAATAAAATACAAAGAAAATTATGGAAATATATATTGTGAACAAAAATTATAACAAAAACTGAAATCAAGGTCACATTGTATTTTCGCAGTTCGGTACATCCTCCGTTTCAGCTAAATAATTGTTATCGTCACTATTATCACTATCACTGAAAATTTGCATTACGCCAAATTGTGAGCGCACCACAATGTCACTCCCACTATCACTTTCTTCACAACTTGAGAAATGATCATTTTCACTTGAATTATTTTTGTATTCCGACATTATGGGTTAAAAATTTTCTTTTCCTGGATCCTTTTTATATTGTAATTACTAATAATATTATAATTTGAACTTTATGTAACACGTAGAAAGATAAAAAATTAGCGATGCGTGCGAACGACTCCCTTACCGCGCGCTAAACAGCAACTGATTGGCACACAAATGGTTAATAAAATGTTTTGTTTTTAAAACATTTGTTCCCATATTCACTCGTAAACTAACAGCTTTTTGTTACGTTAACGTTTCCTGACACGTACATTGAACACTCTTTATATTAACCATGTACAGTGCTATATAGTTCTTTTACTCCATGTACAGTGATATATGTTATGCGTTTGTAGGTTGCTTTAAATTGTCACTTGTAATAAAAACTCGTATCATTCGCCAAGTTGTTATATATAATAACAAGCCATTAAGATTCATATACATTGTAAACATACAAACATCCGACTGCAATCTTGGGTAGTTCAAATAGCCGTAATTTGTCTGTTTGTTCATCATTTTATTATTCCAAGATCGGAATTTGGTGTATCTGGATAAGAGTTTGCAAGCTATATTATTCATTCCTGTTAATATTGTACACACCATATCACAGAAACCATAGCCATTGTTGTTTCACTTAAATGCTGTAACAGTTCACCTGTTTTTATTTTGCAGGGCGTTTGTATAAATTAAATGTTAATAAAAAAGAAAATAAAAGATTCTGGAAACAGTGATGTCCTCAGTATTATTGAAATTCTTTTTAATTTCCCAACCTGAAGTATCTCCTTGAATTTTTTGTTGATCGGATAGTACTCTGTAGATCGATGAAAAATTCAATAAACAATTATGTTTAATAGTACCAATAGGATATACAATTGTAACTTTCTGTAAAAATCTGAAATTAAAAAATCTTCATATAGAAAAAGAAAAAAAATATTTTACAAAGACAAATTGAAAACTCTAGGCGGAGACACAGGGACCAAGTGCGGACACAGACATGTTGTGCCAGCTGACCGGTATTCCGCTGCCCGAAGACGAGCTTCTGTTTTCTGTGCCCGTCATTGCTCCATATTCTGCTCTTCAAAATTATAAGTAAGAAAAACTGTTTAATTAAATGTATTAACCAACGAAAATAAGGAAATATTTTCATGATTTAATCGTAAATAAATTTTTTTTATAGTGTTTTTTACAATCACCAAACATATGTATAATTTTAAGTGTAAACCATGTGTGTAGCAATAATATAACAGCTTGGTAATAGTAGAGTATGAAAACTGACACGAGTGTTACATGCTGCACAACGGCTTGAAAGCAAAACAAACCATTGTGCATCATTCAATATATAAGTTCGAAGTCTTCAATGTATTTGGTCAGAATTGTACAACATGGGGCGCTTGAGACGAGAGAGAGGATAACGAACGGACAACGTAGAGCGTGATTTTGAACATGTCTCAGTTCACTGTTGCTTACAATGTCAGTGCGTTATATAGTGAGACTACTTCTAATATCACCTCGATGAGTTGAATGAAGTAAACACCAAATGATGGCATTGGATAAGTTTTTGTATTTGTTATGCTTATCCAAAATCGAAACTCAAACATCAGAAACCATTTCAAATTCCGAATTTCGGACCAAGAGAAAAAAAAGTTAGTTTTCGAAAACTAAAAATGTAATATTTTTAGGTTGAGGTTTGATATTGGATGCACATAACAAACACAAGCACTTACCCGATGCCATCATTTGATGTTTATTTCATATATATCGCTGAGATTGTTTTAGAACTAGTTTCACTGTAATCACACAATGTACTAACACATGACGAGCAACAGTGAACCTAGACATGCTGAAAATTTGCGTCATTTTATTACAAAGACGTTGTTATGCACAAATCTCAATTGCAACTACAAGAAACAGCGGCAGCTGTCTTCTTATACTTCTGCATGTTTCATTTGATAAAAATGCTGTATCAAACTCTACCACGGTATAAAATTTTGGAAATTTACTTTTTTTTGTACCAACATTAAATGAGGTTCGAACTATCTTATAGTAAGTATTGGTTCCCCCATAATCGCCACAGGCTGTGATATGCTAATATTGCTACATAACTTGCTAATTTAACAACAATTGGATATGACAGGGCATTTTAACAACTCTTTAATGTATATGTTGGTGGTGCAACCATTTATACGACTTGTAAAATTTAAATGTTAGTGTTTCGTGTCAGTTGGACTCCTATTTGTTTGTGAAATATTCAGAATGTTTTTAGCTCATTAAGAGATCGGCGAGATACATAGGTTATATGAATTAATTACAACTTAAGCAAACCTTAAAAATAAGAGCAAAAGAAGAAGTAACATCTTAAGAAAGAAAAGTCTGAAATGATGGAGGCAGCAAGCAGTTTGAGGCAAAATGTAGGAATAATATTTTTAAATATTTTTTTCCCTCGTGCTTGTGAAGCTCAATTTCGTGATAAGTACAGTCGGTCCCTCTAATCCTCGCGGAACAGGTAAGAAAGGAAAAGCGGCAAAAACTTCCATACAGATATTCCTCAAGGACAAGCAGTGCACGCACAGAGAAAAAGATTTACTGAAAGTGGTCAAAGAGGAGAACATAGCTCGAAATTTCCCCGGCAAAGTTAAGATATCAGCTCCACAACTGCAGAATCCTGAAATTCTGAAAAAACACATTTTTGTTTCAATGTAAAAAGATAGAAAAAAGTACATGGGATTATATATATTATTTCTCAAAGGTGCTTTTTTGGGGCAATGCCATACATCCCTTAATTCTTCATCAAAATTAATAATAATCTAATCCAATACAGAAAGATAATATAATTTAAAAAAAATATCTTTTAAAATATAAAAAACCGACCGTTCAGCAATTTACAATCGGGAAGAGGCGAATAAATAAATGTCAATTTGTGATTATAATTCAAAACATAAAAGCACACATCTTCATTATTAATATTTTGAGGATTGTTAATAAGACGCAAAAGTAATAGACATCCAACAAAGTGTTTGGAAACTTTATAGAAACAATTACATAAAATAATCAATGTCTTCTTTAATTTGTAGCCATTGCTTAAAGAAATTTTTAAAATAAACTGTCAACGAACATTGACATTCATTCTGTTGTTGTCAAAATGAAAATCTATTTCACTCTTTACAAATTGTGCGTAACTTTTTTCAAAGACCCCACCGGACACAGAATAAAGAAACAATAGAATCACGCATAGGTCTGTGGCCATACCATAGAGCTCAAATTTGCTACAGCGGGGACGTTAAGGGTAATGATATAATCCCCTCCACCGTGCCATTGGACACAGTGTAATTTTATTCAATGCGGGAAAATGAACATCGATACCCACAATTTAATAGAGTACTTGCTTAAAATACTATAAATAGAATTAGAAATGAAAGACGTGTAATATGTCGTATTATACATTATTAATTAAATATTTTATACATAAATATATATGCATACATTTACAAGATATGTAATTAGATCTGATCTACGTGAAAGTATTGTATGTCAATAAACATATTGAGTACATTCCATAGGCGATCACAATGCTCAAAATGCTTACTGTATCTTTTCACGTGACGACTGTGATCTTTACAATTGTGATCAAAACATCATTTTTCACGATGGATATAAAACAGCAATTTTCTTTCAACATCACTCAGAGAGGTTGAAACGAAATGGATGTTTTATATACATGGATTGTAAAATAAAAATAATGTTTTAGAATACTTTATATATGGAAGTTAATCACATGGTCACTTTTGTTATGTCGATTAGAGTAGATCCTGCAATAACCCATTTTGGTAGTTAAAAATTGTAAATAAATAAAATGGTGGAAATGTTTATTCGACGTTGATAACATCTCAACTGAATCTCAATTGCATGTGTCGTCTTGCACATGTTGAGGCACACTTTTTGTGGTCGACAAAGTGTGCCTTTTTGTTAGACTCCGCTCTTTTCATAGCTTCATGCTGTCAGGTCTGCAAATTTCGTGAATATCACATACTAAATGCGGTATCAGTATATCGAGGATATAACAAAACACAATCTGCACTTTCTTTCATCTTGATGATTCACAGAGTTTTGTAGGAAATAAAAGGTTTTTCATTTGTCTGTTTGAAGATTTAAATATAACTTTGAAGGCGCTCATTCTTTTTTTTTCTTAATATAAGTCATTCTTATTCATATAATGCCTGGATCCAACACTATATGACCTTTTGCCAATCATGGGGATTAAGCATAATGTGATAACATTTTTATTAATTTTTTTATATTGCACTTGGTCCATCTTGCCTATCGGTATTTACATCAGTGTCTCACACACTGACAAGTGATATGGAAATTGGAAGTATGTGGTGGTTTGTAGAATATCAGACTACTGGACGTCTCAGATCGGTGGAGCGTCTGACCATATTGACTCAACAGTGTTACCTGCCTTACTTTGACCGTCAATATCAGAGTATTATTTAACAAAAAAGAAACACTTATTGATTAACTTCGAATGAGCTCCGACAGTCAGCAGATGTGTAACACAGTCACACACAGTAACACAGGCACAGTCAGCAGCTAATGTAACATGTAACAATTGCGGGATTTAGTTTTGGCTTATATAAACATTGATGTGAAAAAACAGAGTAAATTATGTATAGTTTCTGACATGTTTCTATTGAAGAGAAGAAACAGTTGAAAAACATTTTTCTACAAACTTTAAATATAATTTTTTTTATTGCAGATATAAAGTGAAATTAACACCTGGAACAGGTAAGAGGGGAAAAGCGGCAAAAACTTCCGTACAGATATTCCTCAAGGACAAGCAGTGCACGCACAGGGAAAAAGATTTACTGAAAGCGGTCAAAGAGGAGAACATAGCTCGAAATTTCCCCGGCAAAGTTAAGATATCAGCTCCGCAACTGCAGAAGAGAAAAAATTAAACAACTCGCACTCGTATATTGTTGATTTATTATTATAATGTTATTGTTGAATAAATAAGAAATTGAAGTATATTCATTGTGTTCATTTAAATTTTTTTTATAATTTTGTTATTGTTATACTATGTTAAAGTAACAATTGAATTAATAAACGTACAAAATACAATGTGTCTAATGACGCATGCAGAAAGACACAGCTTACAAGATCAGAGAACGCATTTACGTATTCCAATATCAATCAATTGAGAAAGAAGAAACAATAAATAGTTTTCATGTTTTACCAACTTTAATGTATTTATATGAGACAGAAAGATGGCATAAAAATAAAGGCATTTCAGTCCTGGAATCCTGAAATTCTGAAAAAAACATATTTTTGTTTCAATGTAAAAAGATCGAAAAAAGTGCATGAGATTGTACCATATTATATATATTATTTTATGGTTTTTTTGTGACAACGCCATATCTCCATTAATTCTTCATCAAAATTAATAATTCAAACATTATTTATTATGTTCCCCGCTATTGATGAAAAATAGACAAATAGTTTAAAATTAATGTTTTCATAAAAAAAATTGAATAAAACAATTTTTATAAAAAGCATATTGTTTAGCAATGCCATCTATTGATGGCGTTCCTAATAAGAATATATTTAACCAACAAGTAGTTATATTATTACTATGTGGCGTTTGATCAGGATGCTGTACAGAATATTCGCACAGGTCAGCTAGCTATGTAATTATATCAATTACCTAAAAACCCATTTACTTTCAAAACTCTTAAAAGAAAAGTTTAATGTCTAATGGGTTGAGACTTTTATGCTTTTTTACTGTAGTCTGAAGTCAGTATGCATAACAATGACAGCAAATATCTCTAGGAAATATAAAAGCCATATTTATAAAATTTTAAAATGCTATGTGTTGTTTATTATATTGATTTAACATTTACGTCCATCAATTTTTAATCTGGTATATTAAATATGTTTCGAGTTAGAGGGGAGTTAAAGGTAATTTGAAACATTTCAATGAATTTGCAATGACGCACTAAAGAACGTTGATAGAGATGGTTCCCACTTCTTCCGTTATATTAGCCTTCAGTTGCTCCAAATTCATAAGCTCTTCCTTCGAGATATTCCCATAGGAAAAACTCAGCTGGGGTTAAGTCGGGCGATCTGAGTGGCCAAATTATGTCTCCAAATCGGCTTATGACTTTTCCCAGAAATAGCGCTCCAATTGTCTTTGGAGACCCTAGCTGTGTGGGCAATGGCCCCACCTTGCTGAAACCACACATCTAACTTGTTAACATCCTCCTCTCGTAACTGCGGTACAAAAAAATTGTTTGTACCACAGCAAAAAAATTGTAAAATTTTAATTCAGCGCTGAGACACCCATTACTTTTATGCGAATCCTCTTAGAATTTTCTATTATTTTTTTATTATACTTTTAATAAAAAAAATCAGCTTCTTTATCTAGACCTTTTGCTTTGTTTGCATTACAATTTTGACTTACGTACATTCTTTAAAATATGACAAAAAATGACAGGCATTATTCGCTAAAATATGACAAAATTGGTATCTACACAAAAAAAACTTTCATTTTTAATTTGAAAGCATTGAAGAATGTAACTATAGAAATTATTCTCTAAAATATAACAAAATTGGAGTTTACGCAAACAATTTTTTCATTTTTATGTGTAATGTCTTCATTAGACTCGATCAAACATCTTACCAGTTTCGAAATATAACCACATATTTCCTGGTATTAAACGGGGCTCACTTTGAAAGTATAGAGTATGAAAATATTCCACATTCCAAATACTTCTATTTCTAAAACTTTTATCCTTGAAGGAATAAAAGATGTATTATATAGTCAAATTGATAATAAAATAAGTTTCAACTCTCCACTTTTAACTCTTGAAAACAGTTAAAGAATAAATAATATTGCAAAATTTAGTTAAGTTTCATAAAATTTTATAAACTATGTTGTCCTAGAGAGGAAATAAACTGAAATTGATAAAGAACGAGGGCTAATACTTTTGTTCTCACCAGATGTCACTACTTTGGACCGAGCTATAATGTTATCTGTCAAATGCAAGTTATCTGTCAAAAGCATAGTAGATTAGAAACAAATATAATATATGAAATAATTGATAAATAATAAATTTAAAATAACATTAGTTATACAGCTTAGCTTTCAATAACTTGCTTTGGTGCCACTTACTTTGGCGTCTTTTTTCTTAGTTTGCATTTTAATACTTCGACATTCATAAGTCCGTAGCTTGATTTAAATTTTGTCTTATTATGTACGTATACAATGCGCTTTTGACACTTCAATATACCTCGCTACAAAGTGGCGCCGCCCTGGTGGCAAAAAATGTGATAACCCTCATTAACACTAACTATTCTGTAACTTGTGTTGGGAGACCTTGCTTAAATAGAACGGACCTTGCTTGAACTTTCAACTTTTTCAGCATCAGCCATCTTTTAACAATTTGCCAAGTTCAGATCTTGCTTCGTTAAAAGGGATAAACTTTGCCCCGAATACAATAACAAACCTATTTGTCTGAGTTCCAATTTAATTTTCACCCATAATACAGAAACCGCTTCTTTCAGAAAGACCACACAAAATTATCTGATTTGGACATGTGAATATCTCCATAGATCTTGAAACTGGTAAGATTTGTAGACAAGGCTTTTTTTGGGTATGATCAACTTTAAAAATCTGGTCAACTCCAAATAAGAGTCTTATTTAGCGCACTTTCAAACATCCGATAAAACTAAATGTTTGAGATCGATTCTGCAAATGTGGCTTTGTCTATCTTTAAATTTTTAGAGATAATCTGAATGCAGAAACAGTTCGTGTCTATGAAAAATTTTGTTACGATCTGTTAAATGTTGGCTTGGTTCCGGAGGATAATCCTTCGGATGCTAAAGGAAAAGGATACTCGAATTTACAAAATTTGGCAATCTTTACAAATATAAAGCATGGCATGTAGATATCAAACTATAATCAACCATAGTCATGCACTTTCAATCTGTGGTGTTTCTTTTCACCCAGGATTATTTTTAAAAAAATTTTAACTGTACATTTTTATCAAATTGACTGTATATTTCCCGCATTGTATTCTACTATAGAAGAGAAAGATATTCATGGAAAATTAACTGCATATATGCCATATGTTTCTAAATGGACAAAATTTTGGAAAAGGATGCTACAACGGTGTATTTCTACGTTGAAAATTGTACCAGTTTTTTTAATCTAATTCAACATTGTTTTGAATAAATAATTTGTCACGTCCTTTTTAGTTTTATTTACTCATATCATTTCATGGCTTTGGCTTAATCAAGTAATCTCACCTTTCTCGGAGCAAAATTTCTGTAACTCCACGATTCTAAGTGTGAGTAGCCCGTAGTTTCCAACAGCCAACTGCTATAATATTTACATTGAAGAGAGTGGTCTAAATTAATTTTCCTCGCAAAATGAAGGAGCCTTCATTCTGTGGGCTTTTATAAGAATAAAGACCCCAAATAGGTGGAAAGTTCCCATTACATATTCAAGTTCTTTTATGTTCCTGCTATGCACAAATCAATGAGAAGGGACCTCTATCTTTCTCAGTACTTCTTCATGAGTCGCTATCCTATTCTGGGTCCTAAAGTAACCTAACTTTACTTTCTGAAGTCCCTTGAAAAATCTGCATCTTTATATCCTTTAAGCTGCTTCAGCTCTTCACGATTTCTTAAGGGTGCATGAGAATTCCCTGGCATCTATAAAAACTTTAAATGATTTCTTTACAAAAATCTCATCTAAACTCATTACAGCTGCCAATCAGCTCATATGTTGTTAACAAATCTAACTTAATAGGCATCTGAATGAATTGAGGTGGAAATTGAGCACAGCAAATCTGTCACCACTTACACTGCCGGCCAAAAATACGAGACCACCCTAATTAAAGTTGGAAAATTAGATAAAACTTAAACAAATGAGAGTGTATGTAGAAAGAGGTTTAATTATCAGATTTATTATTCAATGACAAATGAAATACTTAAAAATATTCATAAAGTATCATTCACTGATATAAAAAATGGCCATGATAATCTAAACAGCCTTTTCATCAAAAAATTCTCCCTTGCGTTTAATCACATTTTTTACGAGTCTCTACATACGATATACACATATATACATATTTCTCTCAAGTTCTTCCCAAAAAAGTTTGGTCAGGTTAAGATCAAAACTTTGAGGTGGCTATATCATGTTTTTAACACCCCTTCCAACTCTTTTCATACTAAATAACCTCTGCATAATTTAGAACTATATTTTGGGTCATCCGCTTGTTGGAAAATGAACTCCTTTCCAATTAATCGTATACCGGAAGGAGCAGCATTTTGCTGTAAAATTACTTTATATAGCTCTTTTTTCATTATTCCTTCCATTCGAACCAAATTGCCAGTCCCATGGCCCGAGAAACAACCCCAAACCATAACAGAACCACTAATGTGCTTGATGGATGGCACTAAACAATTTGGCATCATCTTTTCTCCGGCGCTGCATCGAACATAAATTTGTCTTTTTGAACCAAATATTTCAAACTTCTATTCGTCGGTCCAAAGGACTTTTTTAAATTAATTAGAATTGCGCAATCGTCTTTTTACCATAGTCAATGATACAGCTTCCGAACAAAATATGTTAACTTTGGCACGAATTTCTGGCACTGTTAGGCATCTATTCCACTTGCTGGTAACGATGATAAAATTGTCCTTACTAGAAGTGGTCACTCTCAATCGTCCTGAACATAGACGATCTTGATCACTGCCAGTTTCCTTGTGTCGAATAATTGTGCGATGAACACAAGTCTTTGATATTTTAAGTTGTGCGGCAATTGCACACTCAGATTTGCTTTCATTATATAAAAAACAAAAACAGATCACATTTCAGTGCTACTTTCACATACTTTTCCCATTGAAGATGTCTTGACTGTAGGAACCACAAGTGGAGACTAAGTAGAACTGTTTGTGAACAGTTCCATAAAATACAAGTAATCCAGTAGAAAAATCTATTTTAGGAGGCTAAAACAATCATATATTTTGGTTGATGCAAAATAATAAAAATTAATTAGTAATATGTAGGTATAAAATAGACCTGACTGTCGCTCAGAGTTCTTTGATGTTTTAAAACAAAACACGTTTCTCGCACCTTTACTTCAGAAGTACTCAAAAGAAAGACAGTTTGGACATTTCTTAGTAATATTAGAATACGCAGATGTGTAGATTTTTATTCTATTACCTACAATTTTATTGTATTTAGAGACAGCGTAAGTATTTTATAATTGGTCTCAAACTTTTGGCCCGCAGTGTATATAAATGTACGTTTACCTTCATACTATGTGCTTATTATTAAACTAGCATAGCCTTGGTTGACAAATATTTCGGTCTAGCAAATAAACATCAAGAGATCCAAGGAAGTGGATACTTCTGTCCTTCGCTTTCACCATTAAGAGCGTATATATATGCTTTATCAAATTGTGCCCCGTATGTCAAGCACATATATATGTATGATCACAGGTTTTGTCACTTAATTACATTGTAAGAGTGGGTCGATAAAGCTTCTAAGAATTATACATGAATAAAGAAACTAACTTAAGATTAAGTTATATTATTTGTAGCATCAATTCTTATAAAGCAACTCGTTATAAATAATAAAAACAGCGACGTAAAAGTAAAAATTCTTTTGTCCGTAACAGATACCATGCCAACAGTCACCACATGACTCTTGGCACGGTATCTGTCACGGACAGAAGAATTTTCATCCATCTGAAGTTCCATCAATGTGAAAAATTATACCAATCACAAAGATTGGTCTCAGTTAAAGTTCACATTTGTAATGGGTCCGAGTTATTTACAGTTGATTTGAATTGCTTGTCGTTGATACAATCATTTGGCGTTAAAAAGGTTAACACCTATCCAAATTTTAACAACACATGTTCGAAATTCACCAAAATCTATTAGGTTGTTTAGACTGTAGAATTTCTCAAATGTATATTTGCGTAGAATGAGGGAAATTATAATTTTAGAAGTTTATTTTAAAATAATCTAAGAAACATTTCTACAATAACATTAAACATAAGATAATGTCAGCTGTGAGCAATATCACTCGTCGTCTTCATCCTCTTCCTCCTCTTCAACAAAGTCGCCTTCTCCACCTTCACCTGGTCTTTCCGGCAGCGGAGCTGGTGGCAAATTCGCAATCCTGAAAGCCTGCATTTTCAAATGAAAAAAATCATATTGAATATATTTGTCGTTAAATTTGTAGAAATTCATTATTCACAATTAAATGAAACTACGTGATTTAGTATTATTTCCACTTTCTTTAATTTCTTTATCACGACCTAGGTTTTCTTGTATTACAACATCCTCAGGTGGATTATTGGCAAAGATCTTTGCTAATAGCCCCCCTGAAGATGGTAAAGAACTTAAAGAAAGTAAAAATAATACTACATCAAGTAGTTTCATTTCATTGCGAAAAAAGATCATTTAAAATTACATTTACCCACATCGTATGTATATACAATATACGTATATAAATATGTAAACTAGTAAGGACAATTTACAACCTGTCCATATGTGTGTACAAGAAATACTTAAACGTCCATATGTGTGTACAAGAAATACGTAAATGTCCATATGTGTGTACAAGAAATACGTAAATGTCCATATGTGGTACAAGAAATACTTAAATGTCCATATGTGTGTACAATAAATACGTAAATGTCCATATGTGTGTACAATAAGTACGTAAATGTCCATATGTGTGTACAATAAGTACGTAAATGTCCATATGTGTGTACAATAAATACATAAACTAGTAAGGACAATGTAAAAATATAAGCTTAGCCTGAAAAAATAGCTTATGGAAATAATTTTGTGTTTTGCCTTCAATGAAGAAAATATTCACACTTCCAAACTGAAGGCCTATAAATGTAAACTAAAGCAACTTTAAGGTTAACATTATTAACTTCAGAGATCGAATTACGTAAATATATAAGCTTTTTAAGTGACGTTAAATTTATTTTGTGAGTTCTTTATTTTAAAGGTTCTAGCCAATTTTTCTTATGAAAACTACAAAATGAAAATTTGCATACTTTATTTATTTATTTACGTACTTTATTATGTATACAATTGACACATACGACTGACTTATTGCTACGAAAGCAATCTTACAGCCAACCAGACCACCAGTCCGGTCCCGCTTGATTAACAGCTGGGAATCGAAACTGGGTCCTCGAAGTGTACCGCACCATCGTGGACAATATGCTTCGTGATCAACCCAACACACCACAATGGCAACTTTATTTTACCCTGTTATATTTTGCTCCTTACCTGCTTTTGTACAAGAGGTCATGACCCATTTTCGGTAATGTATGATGCACTTAGTAATTTTGCACATTGATACCTTTAGGAGAGACAAGTAGTGAATCAAAAATTTGCCTAATCCTTTTTTGTACAGGAGAGACTATGCATAATGCAAAATTGCAAAGAAAGTGTTTGATTCACAAACAAATTAAAACTATATAAAAGCTAAATTAATTTTGAACAGGAAAATAAAACAGACGGACTTTTTTGGAAATGTAAATAGAGAACGAAAGTGCCCCACATTTGTACTTTTAAAAAATAAAAAATAAGTATTTAATTTACCCTGAAATTTTAATAACGTTTAAATTACATATTTTGAAGAATACTTGCAGAAAGGCAAACTTTTTGTCAATGTTTATCGACAAACGTAAAAATAAGTCTTGCGTGAGCTAGAGTAAGAGTCACGGGCTCTCCGACTATGTACTTCTACACCAATTTTCTAGTCTTTAAATCAACCCCTGATGGAGATATAGGGTAAAAGTTTCGTCTATTAAAATTTATTTTCTTTGAAGCAAAAATTAATTTTATTAATTCTACGTAAATTTTTATGAGTAATTTTTGCTCAATTTTTAAGAGTACAAAATAAACAATTGTTTCTTGGGGTTTGCTTTTCTACAACCCTTAATAATTAGATATACCAAGCAAAAAAAGTATGTCAATTCCTTTACTAGTCCCTTACTAGTAGCCCTTTACTAGTCCCCCGTTATATACATACATTACAAAAGCATAAAATTAATTAAATGTAATCAAAGATAATTCATTTCTGTTAATCAGTGAATAGGTTACGTATGAGCCAACGAACCTAACTCTGTTCACAAAGCTATGCAATGTATTTACTTGATGTAATCCATTTTTACGTAAATATATTAATTGTTAATATTTTGTTATTAATTACCTGCTTTGGACATATTGTTATAAATATCTTAGCGACAACAAATTGCTCGACGGTAACAAAAATGCATTGCTAGTTATTAGGCACCCTGTCGAAGTAACGCACATGTAAAATGTGAGAAATTCAATAACTTTTATATTTATTATATGATAACTTTTATATTTAACTGTTTGAGTGCTGACAAGCGCCATCGCTCTCGTGCGTGTATTAACTAAATTTGCCACGAGCACGATGGCGCTCGCAAAATCGGTTGCTGTTTTGCGCGCAGGAGGGGAGGTCGCTCGCACGCATCGCTAATTTTTTATCTTTCTACGTGATACATAAAGTTCAAATTATAATATTATTAGTAATTACAATATAAAAAGGATCCAGGAAAAGAACATTTTTAACCCATAATGTCGGAATACGAAAATAATTCGAGTGCAAATGATCGTTTTTCAAGTTGTGAAGAAAGTGATAGTGGGAGTGATATTATGGTGCGCTCACAATTCTGCGTAATACAAATTTTGAGTGATAGTGATAATAGTGACGATAACAATTATTTTGCTGACATGGAGGATGTAACGGACTGTGAAAATGACGATGTGACCTTGATTTCAGTTTTTGTTATAATTTTTGTTCACAATATATATTTCCATAATTTTCTTTGTATTTTATTATCCTTGTACAAGTGGATAATTTTTGGATGAGATACAATTTTTTTTCGGGACAAGGGTAAATGACATCAAAAACAAAAGATTTCTTTGGTATTTTTAAGTATACATGAGTAAAAAACCATAGCACTAAAACGGTTAATATTCTCCAGAATTTCCAATGCTTATTCACATTTCGTAATTTTGTTTATGTCAAAAGCCACACATGTACTTACTAGTGCAAAACACAATTGAGATTAATCACAACTTGTTTGCTGACACAATGACACCCTGGTTGGAGTACGTCAGATAAGGATCAACAAATAACTGAATAAAGTACACAAAAGTGCAGTTTTTAAAGGGAAAACCAACTAGACCCTTACATGTTGGACCTTGTACTTGAAATCTAGAATACAGCACAGTCAAGGGAACTTTAAAAGGAATTTGTAAACAATTTATTAGTTTGCAATAACATTAGTAAACATGTGTTTTGTAGAAAAAAGTAAAATATGAAAAATTTTCGGAACATTACCTCCTCATCACCAAATGTCGGATCACTAATTTCCATGATCTCAGGGCCCAGTGGATATTCATTCCAAATAGGCGGCAAGGCAGGAGGTGAGTAGTTGTGAGGCTCGTACTTGTGTCCCCATCCGATGTAGATGCATCCGCTGTTCCTGTGCAAAAACAGAAATTCCCTTTTTTATTGTTTTGTAAAAAAAAATTAAATATAGCTATAGGCGAAAAAAATTACAATACATCAATCAGAAATACAAAACTACAATCAGAAAATTAGAAACATATTTATTTATGATCTTTTATGTGTAGTACGTATGGCGAACTTATTGCTACATGGGCAATCTGTTAGGCCTGTCTAACGATTTGAAAAATCACATTCTTTAAAATTAAATATTGTTTTTAAGATTTACACCGCTGATACCTTTGTTTACACTTTATTCTTTGCTCAAAATGTATGCAAAATCTAGACTGAGGAATTCTGCGTCTATTTTAGTTAATTTTAGCCTAAACCTTAGACAGTTTAAATGAAGAATTTAAGCAAGAATAGCAATACCCATCGAGAAGAAATTTCTTTGATAAGGTTTAATAAAATTTACTTACTTCCCTGTTGTGGAAAAGGCATACGCTCCGGGCCAAATGTTGGATCGGAGTATGGCAATCGCCCTTTCTGGCGACATTATAGATGACGCTCTTAGTGTCCATGAGGAGATACCGGCAATGGGCGTATCTTCAGATAACGGCGTCATTAAACTCGGTCCAGACTCCGGCACAGGTTTGGGTACTTCATCATCTTCCTCTTCTTCACCCATTTCTTCATCCTTGGCAATTATATTGGATAATAAGACACCGACTATAGCATATAATTATATTTATTTATTAATCATTTACTTTTGATTAGTTTTTTAGGTCCAATCCATCGCAAGCGACCTTTTATCTGGAATTTGCCTTATTTGTATCCTCACACCACCTATCTCCATTAACTGAAATTATCAAATTTTTAGCACGTTCTTCAAAAAAATGAAAAGCGCAATGGAGACTTTACGGCTTCGTTGTATCCTCCAATGACATTGACATCACCTGCATATGCTGCTACATACAGTGACCTTTTTCAGATGGTGCCTCTTTTGTAAAGTCCATTGTCTCTGATTACTTTTCACAACAATTAGTTGAACCAATAATAACAAAAATATAATATGAATACTTAACTTAGCATATGAGTACGAACAAGGATTAAAGAAAATAATGTGAAAAAGAAGGGGTACGTACCCCTTTTTTAGGGGGAGTATAAATATGAGGGGGAGAGGTAAAAGTTTTTAATATAAATCTTGATGAGGTCTTCTTGACATTGGGTCTGGCTTATTCCATTATTTGGTAAAATAGAGATTGAACAAATATATGCAAAAAGTGCTAGTATGTTTCAAATTATTGAGAGCATGTAACTTCTCTAAATATATAGTGTATATCTAAGTGACATAACAGATAATATATGAATTATTAAAACAAATTAAAGATTTCTTGAAAAATTCCAGAATCGATGATGAGAACTATTCAATTACTATTAGAACTGATAACGAGTTTACAACATAGTATTACCAATTTATTGCAAACTTGGCTTAAACTACTTTGGACATCTCGTGTGTCATATATCCAGAAATTTTGAGGGACAAGCCAAAGTAACAATTGAAGAAGGTGACTACCCTCAAGATAATCACCAACACACTGGAGTGATCAAATTAATCCCGTTAAGAAAGTGCAATAAAAGCAGATTGTTCAAAATTCAGAGCATTTCAATCACAAAACTTAGCAAAAAAAATTGACAATACAGAAAAAGAAAGACCTTAAACAATGATTAAATAAACAAATTTCATTCTGAACTAGACGTGTCTAACTCTTTACAGAAACAACTCAATGTTCCGGAACGTCGCTGTGCTTCAAATAATCCGAAACATTTTTAGTATGTTAAACATATCATTTACAAACATTGTATCTCAAGTTCCAACAGACGAAATGAAACCAAGAGAATACCGTTCCGCTGATTCGTTTCAATAAGTGAAATAATGACATATACACTACGAACTGCGAAGCTAAGAAATATTTAATTGAATAAACGATATATTTTATTCGTCTTGAGTTATACTACTAAATACTTAGTTGATTTGTATTGTACATTTTATTATATCAATTGGAATATTATCATAAACCCATAGTGTTAATCATTCGTATGATAATGATTATGTCCCTATCCTATGTAGACACATCCGCTGCTACTGAGAATATTTTGTGGTTGATTGCACACCCTCTCGTAAAAAGACTTGTGCTACTTGTGTCACTTTTTCATGTCCCTTAATATAAGTAATTGGTATTGGTAAATTAATTTTAAATATTAAAAAATTACATAATAATTTTTATGTTATTAATATTTAAATATTTCAAGTTAATTTACTGATAACGATTAAAGAAAAAATTTAAATGTTCATCGAAATAAAGAAAATAGTCATAACCGATTCCTTTAAATTATAACACATACATATTCTTTAAAATGAGTCTAAAATCAATATTTATATTTACAAAATTATAATAGTAATATAAAAATATTGATTTCTAACATTGACAAGTAAAATTTCCAATTAAATATTTCAACGTTCAAACTACAACAAAGATATATTTGGTATGTCACAAACACCGTCAATACATTATAGCAATATACAAACACTCGTTTCATATCTGTTCCATTCGGAACTTTTCAATGATCCAGATTCAAATGTTCCAATCATAACCAAGATACAAAAGGCACAAATCTATTCTGAATAGTTTTGCTTGGTACAAAATTGACGAAGCTGATACACCGCTATATTCAACTTACCAAATTTCCTGCAGGATTCCACCAAACAGTCCTGCCCTGCTTCAGTATGTTTCTGCCATGATGGACCCAAAAAGACAAATTGGGATCCGTCAAATCCTTCAGAGTATGGCCGGCATAATAATGATTTATATTGAAGTCCATATTACCTGTGTGATTGAAATAATGAAAAAGATTTAAATAAATAATGGTTTTTGTATAACATACAACGGCATCTCAATGTGCAAGTTGTGAAAAGTCTTGATTGAAACTATCATCATCCTTTCAACTTTCTACATCCACAAATACTCATGTTCATAGCTTGAGACTGTATGCCGATTCGGTCTATCCCTTTTTTTATCTAGTACACGCAGACAAATGTGGGCCGCGGTAGGGGAGGTCGCTCGCACGCATCGCAAATTTTTTATCTTTCTACGTGTCACATAAAGTTCAAATTATAATATTATTAGTAATTACACTATAAAAAGGATCCAGAAAAAGAAAATTTTTAACCCATGATGTCAGAATACGAAAATAATTCAAGTGAAAATGATTGTTTTTCAAGTTGTGAAGAAAGTGATAGTGGGAGTGACATTGTGGTGCGCTCACTTGGCGTAATGCAAATTTTTAGTGATAGTGATAATAGTGACGATAACAATTATTTTGCTGATATGGAGGATGTACCGGACTGTGAAAATACGATGACTTTGATTTCAATTTTTGTTCACAATATATATTTCCACAATTTTCTTTGTATTTTATTATCCTTGTACAAGTTTTTATTAAGAAAACACCGAAAAAATTATTAATATTGGATAATTTTTGGAAGAGATACAGTTTTTTTCGAGACAATGGTAAGTGACAACAAAAACAAAAGATTTCTTTGGCATTTAAAAGTATATATGAGTAAAAAACCATGGCACTAAAACGGTCAAGGTCCATCTACATCCAATTGATGATGGAAAACTAAAAAGTGACAGCTTGTTATTTATATTTATGTTGCACAAACCCATATCCCCCTCTTCCATATCAATATCCTCTTCTTCTTCCCCACTGCCAAAAGTGTAAAATCCCTGTGGCGATACAAGAGTCGATGCCGCTATGCGGGCAACCTGTGCACGCAGGTACTCTCGCTCACAACCAGCGAATGGCGGATAAGTATGGAGCTGAAATATATTACAATAAATAAATATTTTCACTATATAAAATACTAAATATCATCACTGAGAATTTCATGATATCTGAAGTAATATGGTGCATATAAATCATGTTATACCAAATTATTATGAATTTTGTAAAGTAAATATATAAAAAATACTGAAGACACTAATAATTAAGTTTAACATTTCAGCTTGCATAATCTATAGAGAATTTCATGTTTAGCTTGTTTTCAAATTTCACACTGGAAAGTTCTGTAATTCTGAACCCTCATTAGATTTTGCTGTCTGTTTGTAAGTGTGTCCAGACTTTAAACATTTTGTACTGTATGACATGCAAAATAATACATCTTCAAAGATGCTAATGATTAAATTTCAGACAGTATAAAGAGAATTTTGAAAATTATATACAAAATAAACAATTGTGTGATAACTTTTAAACAACAGATGAAGCATGTGTCAAACTGTTCATGTAAATATTGTACACAACGGTTAACAAATGCTATGGCATTTTCAAAATAGGTTCATTCAATTATCATTCAATTTCATCTAAATATATTATTTCTAAAAGGTGTTTTTTTGTCGAGCGGCTCGATCTCTTTAACTACTGCACCAAAAAAAATTTAAAAAATACCCACTTAAAGCTTATGTTTTCTACTTTGGGCGAAAAATATAAAAAAATTCGAAAAAAATCTTTTTGTTAATAAAAAAATTAATTTTTATAACAATTGGCATGAGCGCCATCTGTGGGCGACACATCAAATATCTTAGCCAAATTGTATACTTGGAACACTCTAGATGGCGATATAGTGCGAAGACTTCGCACGGGTCAGCTAGTATTACAATATTCATTCAATATCATATTATTTAATGTCTAGAAACAGTAGCACAAAAGCGAAATTGGCTATAAGCCGTTAGGGGCAAAGTGAGTGATGATTATGTTGTAGAATACCGGGAAGTGGATGCATTAGTTGATGTATCAGATAGTCGGTGGTCGTCTTCAATTGTGTCTCGACCTTGTTTAAATAGACCAGGCCACTCGTAAATCATGATTTTACCACGGTAACGATCTTCATAAATGACTCCTATCTCACTCATGGGGCTTGAGGAGTTTTTCCTTCCTTGATAAGGAATTTAATCACAGCATGTAGTTTGATCTGGTCCATGTTCGCAGTTCACTTCCACGTTTACCTTTTCAGTCTTTTTAAGGGATGATTATTCATTAACAAATGATGTTAGGGACTTGACATTAACTTGGATACCTCTAATGAGTTCCTAATTAGCAATGTACCGAGAAAGAATGCATCCGCCCTTCCCCTTGATTCCACGGACTTTTGGACCTCCCCTCGTATTTTGTTTAAATAAAAAAATCCTTTAAATATGCATGTCACGTTTGCAAGATTAGAGTATTCCAAACAATACTCGCACAGTTGTTACAAGCTCTGCTATATAAAGCAATCTTTTTTATGTATGTTTGAGCACCTTTTCAATAATTTCACTATTTATGAATAAATTCTAGATTTGTACAAAAGTAGTCATACCTACACAATTTTTATGAACGCTGGACTCTTCTGTAAGAATATTTTGTGGTTGATTTCTCACCCTCTCATAATAAGACTTGTGCCACTTGGTTACTTTTTCAAGTACCTTAAAAAATTCAGCTTTTACTGATAGGGGTATATCTTCTTCATCCGGCTACTAGCTTGATCTACAGATTGTATTCTCTCAATTTCTTCTACATCTGATAGGTTATCTTAAAGCTTCTGAACCTAGGCTAATGGACGTCGATTCACTTTCTTCTTCAAAACTATATGAGCTATGCCATTATCATTAAAATATCTATAAACCATTATTTGTAATAAAAACACAAACAATAATATGTGCTTTTTTTATATTAAAGAGCAGAAAAGTTTTGCAAAGAAAGTTGTTCATCTACTTTTTTGACACCAGTTACACATAACCGATTAGATGTCCGAAGTGCATCTGAAACAGAAGCTATCTTCATCACGGACGCACGGACAAATAGTGGTAATAGTCATTATTTGTGTGCCTAATAAACCTATTACATGCTACAACAGGTAGAAAATACCTCTAATGCCACATATGATGCTAAACTATGATTTTGGAACCGAATATTTGGCAAGGGGGAGGTCAATTCGATGCCACGCAACAACTGTTATTTACGTGACTATAATAGTAAATTTTACATAATATTGCATGCAGCCAGTGCATGGGGTTCACATAGTCAAGTGGATATGAAACGTGGACAATAGACATCAAGCCAGATAAGCAGATGAAATATTGATAAAGATTAGCATCTGGAAACCACCAGCATAGGCAGGTGGAGAAATTTCCCTTAGGCTTATTTGACAAATAGTATACAATAAGTACAATTAATTTAGTTATATACATAAATATTTCATGTTAAAAGTTTACCTTTAAACACATGGTTTTCCACGCACACATTTTTGTTCTATTGCTTTTGTATTTAATATTAACAACATTTCAAACTTATCATCTGAACGAAAATTTTAAAAACCAAGCGTTAGTTTTAAATTTAAAATACAAGCAAACCTCAGTTTCCAAGTTGCCAGTCATACAGCGAACAATTTTTCTTGCTACGTCAATTTGCTGCGGCGTGACATCCGGCAAGCAGTTCCACTCTTCGCCAGGATGGTTGACAACCCAATACACCTGTCCATATTTTTAACAAAATACACTACTAAAGTTAAGAAGCAATCGCACTTTTTAACATTTTAATAATGATAATAGGTAATTAAAGTTTTCTTATTATTATACTGCATATGTATATATATATATATATATATATATGTGTGTGTGTGTTTGTAAGTATAATATTAATGTATGTATCAATGTAATGTCAAATGCTGGCTGCGAACCCACTGACTGTGTCGGTGATATTTGTTGCAAAGCTGTACAAACAGATCCGACTACCTTTTTGTAGATAATAAAATAAATAATTAAGTCTAGATAAAATAATTATTTCTTCGTTATTTTGTTTATGTTTTTCCACAAATGTTGTCAACTTTGTAGCTGCTTTTTATCCGTAAATAAATTGTTATTATCAATAAAATTGTGCTTGTAATAAATTTTGTATTTCTCTACAAGAAATTGATTTTTTTTAAGTATTTATCAGACGTGTGTCTTTTATTTGTGTTGTGTTCTAAAAAAAGTTTGCGGGTGAAATAAACTATATATTCATAGAATATAACCTGCTTTATTGGGAAAACGATCTAAATAAAATATAGATTTTTTTCTGATCCAAAAAATTTGAAGAACAAATTTTTTAAATAGAATTCAAATATTGGAGACCACATTGAGTACAAATAAGTCAAGACATACTAGTACGGTCCAAATGTTTCCGTTCCGAGATATATGCAAAAAGCGAAAATGAATTTTTGTTAACAGGAATTTTATTATTGTTGTTCTATACAGTCAGTCCCCTTATATTTCACGCTTTGTTAACATTATAACTCCTTTGAAAAATTAATTTGGAGGTTTATCTTCAAAATGCACTAAAACCATAGATTTCAACTCATCGTCTGTGATTATTTCTATACCTCTTAAATGGAATTTCAATTTGTAGAGTAAATAATAGTCATTCGGTGCGAGGTTAAAGCTGTAAGGTGGACGGTTGAGTTCTGTAAAGCTACTTTCCTGGATAACAGCTTCGGCAACAGCCGTTTTATGTGCATACAACATACCCAACACAGTTATGCAGCAAAAACACTCTCCTTTCCATTGACAACATCACTCAACTGAGGCAGAAATAAAGTGTAATAGTTGCCAGTTATTGTATGTTAAGCTTTAAAATCTACAAATTGGATACTTTATGAATCTCAGAAAATTGTTCCAAAATTATTTCCTGGATAACAGCTTCGACAACATCAGTTTTATATGCATGACAATGTACCCAACGTTGTCATGCCTTTTCGTTGACAACATCACTCAACTGAGGCAGAAATAAAGCATAATAGTTACCAGTTATTGCATGTTAAGCTTTAAAATCTACAAATTGGACACTTTCAGAATCTCAGAAAATTGTTCCAAAATTATTTCCTGGATAACAGCTTCGACAACAGCAGTTTTATATGCATAGCAATGTACCCAACGTTGTCATGTAGCAAAAACACTCTCCTTTTCGTTGACAACATCACTCAACTGAGACAGAAATAAAGTGTAATAGTTGCCAGTTGAGCTTTTCAACTGGCAACTTTCTTCATCACTCAACTGAGACAGAAATAAAGTGTAATAGTTGCCAGTTGAGCTTTTCAACTGGCAACTTTCTTCATCACTCAACTGAGACAGAAATAAAATGTAATAGTTGCTAGTTGAGCTTTTCAACTGGCAACTTTCTTCATCACTCAACTGAGACAGAAATAAAGTGTAATAGTTGCCAGTTGAGCTTCTCTACTGGCAACTTTCTTCATTACTCAACTGAGACAGAAATAAAGTGTGATAGTTGCCAGTTGAGCTTTTCAACTGGCAACTTTCTTCATCACTCAACTGAGACAGAAATAAAGTGTAATAGTTGCCAGTTGAGCTTTTCAACTGGCAACTTTCTTCATCACTCAACTGAGACAGAAATAAAGTGTAATAGTTGCCAGTTGCATGTTAAGCTTTTTAAAATCTACAAATTAGACACTTTTAGAATCACAGAAAATCGTTTCCAAATTATTTTTGAGATTGAACCACTTTCTTGGGGCAGGGTAAACTCGAATGATGCCACCCCATTGATTCTTTTTTCGTCACAGCAATGACTATGGGGAATGATGAAGAGAAAATACCATAGTTTCATTTCCAGTAACAATTCTAAGTAAAGCATACAGAATCAAAATCTATTACAGAGTACACAAATAAACATTTTAAAACTTTGAAGAAAAATAACAACATGCACACAGTAAGCAATTCCTTGGGCATTCCACTGTTTGTTTTCTCTCCATAAGATGATAGACAGTACAACAAGATAGTATACAGTAATCTCAATAAGATACAACAAGGTAGTAGACAGTAACCTCAACAAGATACAACAAGATAGTAAACAGTACTCTCAACAAAATACAGTAATCTCAACAAGATACAACAAGATAGTAGACAGTAATCTCAACAAGATAGTAACCAGTAATCTCAACAAGATACAGCAAGATAGTAAACAGTACTCTCAACAAGATATAACAAGATAGTAGACAGTAATCTCAACAAGATACTACAAGATAGTAGACAGTAATCTTAACAACATACAACAAGATAGTAGACAAAGATTCATCAAGATAGTAGACAGTAATACGAAAAACTACAATATACACACGGCACTTGCAGGCGGTCAAAGTTAAGTGCTTTATTTGCACCTGCATGTCTAATTTAAATTTGTCATTTCCGGAAATGTTTACATAATTTTTTATTGGACGCCTTGTAAAAGTGACAATCCAAGAAGAATTTTTAACCTATATAAAACAAACAATTTAAACAAAGCAGAAAGAAAGAAGTGAAAATATGAAAGTTAGATTGTAAAATTTTAGTAAAATGGCAATATAGAAATAATATATTATTTAAAAAAAATAGTACTTTTTTGTTAATGCCCTGACCAGGTCTCTCTACAGGAACTTCGGGTGGCGCCTTCCACATAGACTCTGGTGCGGACGGAACTGGCGGTGGAACTCTCTCTTTCGGCATCTGTGGCATCTCGCCTTCACCTTTAAACAGCATATAATGTAAACGCATAATTAGTAACTATCTCATACTTATATTAGACTCATAATCTTATATTAGCCTCACGTATCTTTTACAAGCATGAAGATACTGTGAATTCTCAAAAACAATGAGATCTAGAATCTTTCGTTTAGTTTTCGTATAAAATTTTAGGCGAGATTCTAGAAACCCTATCATTTTCATAATTTTATATTCAGTATTTTCAGAAATAATTCATTTCAGAAATAATCATTTTTAGAAATGTGATACTTACAATTATGAAAAAAAATATTCTTGAGAAATGAAAGTTTAAAAAAAATATTATAGCCGCTCTCCAAAATTTCTGTAAATAATAATATTTTTTAATCACAGGGTGAGCGCACATTAGCAAACCGGGTATGGACAAGACTTTATGTCTTGCTTTGTTTGTTGTAAGCAACAAAAGTACAAAAAATATTGTCTATGTTGATCACGCAGATAACAAAGGCAGCCCTTTAACAGCTTTTTTTACTTCGTACGATAATCGCAAAAGGGATTCGAACAGAGTAGGTTCGTGCATAGTTATCACTCGTTTGAAAAGAAAAATGTGACGAGATTATTGGGTCTACGCTGATTATAATGCCAGATTAGTGAAACGAAATTTTATACTGTTTTTGGCGATTTAAGATATTATATCAAAAAAGTTTTTGCAATTTAAAAAAAATATAAATATTTTATTTCCATTACTTTATATATATATATATATATATATATATATGATATACTTTAACATGTTTAAAAATGATTTGGTTTTTGTGTCTAAAAATATGACTGCAATAGACAGACAGGGGTGTTAATAATTATGTAAATATTATGTTTCTCCGTTTGAAGTACAGAACCCTAAAAACGAACCAGGCAAACACCCTTATTTAAATAAAATGACAATCAAATTTAACGAGACATTTTCCTGTAATTTATATGTTGGTATTACAGAAGGGGTAGGATAAGGAACGCAAAAAACAAACCAAGTCTGTGTCAGAAAACGTATAATGTAGAATTACGTAGTTGAAATTATCGATACAAGTTAAACGAATTACTTTTAAATTAAAGATTTCTGATCAAATGCCTGTGCTTAAAAGTTTTACCAATTTTGCAGATCCACAATTAAAAATATGAAGAAGACATACATTGCAGATTACATTGAAGCCTAATTTGTCACAAATGCAATTTAATAATGAAAAGTGGCAAAGAGAATACTTTAAACCCCGCATATTGGTATTTCATTCAACGATGTGCAGGAAAAAATTTGCGACCCGTATGTATATGCATATATCCTCATCTAAAGCATTTACTTGCAAAATGTCACTCGCACAGGTCAAAAACTATGGAAACTATTAACTAATTTCCAAATGAATAGATGGAAAAACACAATCAAGTTATAAAAGTTCCTCGCTCCACAACGAAATCCTTAAGGAAATGAAGTGCGAAATTAAAAACAGAAAAATTTGTTTTAAACAAATTTTGAAAGCATATATTAAATATTCATAAACATGTATAGACAAGGGATTACAATGCCTGGGATTGTGGCAATTCAAGTAGCGGGATTCGTTAAATAATTAACATAGTATCGATGGCTATTAACTGTCTGGTCGATTCATGACATAGTAGAAAATTCTAAAACAACCAACAACTGATTTTTAATGTGAAACATCTAATGGCACATTTGGATGGGAGTTAAAACGTTCTGACGGAAGGTCGCGACGTTCCATTTGGTCAGCTTCTGGTCTTGTCGCCTCTTTCCAACTTAATTTGGCCAGCTTCACGTCTCATTGTCTAACAGTATTATAAAATTCAAAATGTATTTTGATTTTAATGGATTGTTAAATATTTCTGTGATGAATCATGTCATAAAAATAAAATAATAAAACTAAATTAATATTTTCTCATTAACAACTATCTGAATATTTGTTTTCTTTCGTTTTCAATTTGTTCAAATAAACATATTTCAATACAAAAAAGTTCATATGTTTCACATCTGCCAGGCATCCCACAATGGTTCACAATTTGTTTCTTTTTACCCAGTCATGTGGGCTAATGGTTGTAAAACTAAACCGTTGATAAAATTGTCTTGCAGAAAAATACAATTCAGCAAGGTAATTACTTGAAAATTCTACCATTCAGGAAGAATAGTAGGCACATTTTACAAGGGTGGAAATGCTGCCGGTAACTAAAGTTGTCTTCCAAAAAACCTACCATTTTTGGACACAATTTATGTCTCGGATACATAAATAAAAATAGGTTTTGGCACCGAAATTTGAACTGACCGACTAAAAACTAAAGACCATTGTATCCATCCCCCTGAGATAATCTACCAATTTATTAACCTAAAAATTATGAATACAAACAAAATTGCTATAATAGCTGTATTATACAATGCATAATAGCGGCAACATCTAGATTGATTGGCAGCTTTTCTAATAAGATTCTGATGAGATTCGCACAGAAAAATGGGAGAAATAATATAAACTTATGAGATTTGGAATACATGAATTTAGACACAAGGCCTAATTCCATAATAACCTATATCATAAGCACCTTTGCTAGAACCATCAAAGAATTTATAGAATAGAGGTCATAAAGACACTTTGCGAAGAGCTTTCTTCAAAGGATCAAAAAATTGATTACAGAACTCTGCAATCAGTCAAATCTAGGCAGGTAATAGCTAAATATGATTACGGGGTTGGTCATAAAACGTATTTCACAAAGATTTGGGTTGATTGGAATTCACTAATAAGATTCATCAGTCATAAGGAGACTGAACAGACCTCTTTTGATCTTACTGAACACAGTAGGTAAGGAGCACTTCCATCCTCATTGTGCATGGAGATGGTAGCTTTCTGTATTTTTACCTAGGCATTCTTCTCAATCCAACGCTCCGTAAAAAGTTGATTTCAATTCAATTAAAAATATCAAATGGTATAGAATGATTCGCAGTCATTTGCCTAATGAAATCGATGCAAAACTAAATTTGTTTCTACACAAAGCCATGTATAGCAGATGATAGTGCCAGTAATAAAATAATTACTTTAATACAATATTTTGCTTTAATACCCCTCATTTCGTGTTCCATTGTTTCTTGAGCATCTGTGACGTGTGGTTTTTCTTCTTCTGCATATTCACCTGGCATTTCTTTCCTGTCAAATTCCTGTTAATAAAAATTACAGTTACACAGTTTGTATTTCTTTTTTGTACGATTATAAAGTGATAATTATGTACCATAATACATGGATACTGTTTCTGTTTCAGTAATATATTAAATTTATAATATAATCACATCTGCTATGGTTTTTAATATTAAATTATTAAAAACCATAGTAGATGTGATTGTTTCAGAAAAAAAGAAGCTTATTTAATATCTCTGTAACGTTATCTAATTTGAAATTCTACACCATGCAATATGACCAGTATAGAGGAAGCCATGATTTTATTTATATATTTACATTCTTTTACATATACAACAGATGCATACAGCCAACTTATTGCTGCGAGAGATATCTCTTACGGCCAACTAGAACGTCAGCCCAGTTCCGGTCGATGAGCAGTCAGGAATCAAACCTGGGTGGTCATGGTGCACCACATCGTTAAAGGCCGTATGCCTTGTAATCAACCTAACATATGGCAATGGCTTTGATATAAACACTTTTGCACCTTGAACGCAATTCTCCAGCAGAACGTAGTTTCTCAAACATGAATGCTCCAATATTTTGATTACACATCACACAGAAACGCCAACAATTTGTAAATACACATAGTGACTATAAAGTGAAGGGCAAAAGACCACAAGGTCGAACCTCTGATCTAATCCACAAGCCTCACCCCAAACTGCTAATTGACTGTAATGGATGAAAAAAAATGATCAGCAACGTAAGAAGGAGTCATGATCCTCAGTAATGAGGAAACGACTAGAAAGAGGATGAAGTATTAAGTATCATTTGGAAGGTTCAATTAAAAAAAAATCGATTTTTTCTATACTATAATCGACAGAATAATATAAAAAAATGTTCCACAAAAACTTTATGCAAAAATCCCAAATTGTTTCGAGTTATGAGTTCAAGAAGACATTCCCATGGACCTTTTCAACGCCTCGAATGTTCATTAATTGTTCATCCTTTCGATTTTTACAAAAGGTTTATTACACTTATTTTACAATAGGTTTATTCACTTATTTTACGATAGGTTTATTCACTTATTTTCCAATAGGTTATTCACTTATTTTACGATAGATTTATTCACTTATTTTACGATAGGTTTATTCACTTATTTTACAATAGGTTTATTCACTTATTTTACAATAGGTTTATTACACTTATTTTACAATAGGTTATTCACTTATTTTACGATAGATTTATTACACTTATTTTACAATAGGTTTATTCACTTATTTTACAATAAGTTATTCACTTATTTTACAATAGGTTATTCACTTATTTTACGATAGATTTATTCACTTATTTTACGATAGGTTTATTCACTTACACATCTGCTCCAAGTTTATATTACCTGCAGTAAGATCAGTTTTAAATTAGATTTTGACTAGCAAAGACATATCGTAAATAATTTCATGTTCAAAACGAAGTAAAGATAAAGAAAAATGTGGTTTAAGGATGTATTTACAAAATGCCACAGCTCGGGAATAGATATTTATTAGTCGTAAACTTACTAGTACATGCGTTTGTTATGTGCAACAATTTTAAAGGTCATACACATTGTCTTGATCGCTTACATTATATTGTAACTAAAGTGAAAAAATGCGTTTTGGGTTTTTTGGTAACCAAGTTTTATTTATTTTATGTTATTATTATACGACAAAGAACAATATTAATATTATTTAAATTTTAATTCGGGTTTTACTCCTTGTCGAGGCCAGTTAACCAGGATGGCTGTGTACCATAATTTTATCTTCCACATGCGGCTTTATCAAGGTATCAATATCTCGTGACTATTAATTAATATTTGCTATTCTATTGCCTTTTAACGTGCACTTTGCTGGTCTCATTGGTTTCTACCTACTTCTACTTCTAATTTAAAAAAAACTGCGTAAAAATATATCTCCCTAATGTGTGTACTCTGGAAGTGAGCAATTTAGAATATATTTAAAATTAATAATCGAATTGTGTACTAATGGCAAATATTAAAATTAAGATCCAATAATTTAAGGTGTAGTCTGTTGCAAACTAATATGTGCCAGAAAACTAATATGCCCTTCTAATGGTGGATTCTTTTTAATTGGTGGATTACACTAACACATAGCTTATATTTTACTCCAGACTAAAGATGAGCCGAATATTTGGTATTCGGTATATTCGGCATACTTTTCTATGTTCATATTCGGCCAAATATTCAGTTCATTTGCCAAATTATTAAAAATTATTACCGAATATAAAAAAGACTTTCCTTTTATATTTTGAAATTATATATTACTTTGCAATACAATTTTAATATAATGAGTACTTAACATGATTAATGAACTAAGTACATAGACGTAAATTTCAAACATTAATAAATTAGTCAAAAAAGAATAAAACACCGTCATTGGCTTTTATTGACAGAGAGATTTAATAATATAAAAGTTAGAGTGACGATAAATACGAACAAAATAACAAACTTAAAATTTAAATACGAACAAAATAACAAACTTAAAATTGAAAAGAATAAGATCAACGTTATATTAAAATAATTAATAGCATATAGCGTAGCTTGAACCACAAAAGAATGTACCAGATATACAATATCAATACTTAAAATTGATGCAAGATAAATTGTGTTGAAGGAAAATTAGACTCCCTGCTCTTTCTGGCAAAAGTCTGTTACGTTTTTCTTCATTAACATTTCCTGCCTCGGAAAACAGACGTCTGCTGTACACAAGAGAAGCAGGAGAAGATAAAAACATTTAGTTAAACTGGCCATGTGTGCATACTTTTCTTCGTTTTTATCCACCGTGCTTTTAGACAAACTACTTTACTTTAACTTTTAGAAATTTCTTCAGACATTGTTGCTTGCTTAAAGAAAGCAATCCCTACAAAGTAGGATTAAATGTTGCAGAAAATTCTTGAAAATTCATAACTTTTGGAAATAATGATCTGTCCTCCTCATTGTCACTGCTTTCCAACGCCTCGATTTGTTTTCTCAACAATTGTATTTTTATTAATTCAGATTTTTCTGGAGAGCAAAATTCAATCAAAATCTCACGTCTAACAATGTTGGCAGTGCATAGTATTTATCATTATCTATGCTTTCGAATCTGTTTCTGAGTTCTGTTTTTAAAGTAAGTCTCAGTTCAGCTTTGTTAGGGCAAACTTGCCGTATACGTAATACTTTAAAAATAATATATGGTGTAAGTTCAGAAATTGAAGAAAATACAGAGCTGGTAATCTCTTTCATTTCTTCAAAGGTTTGTAATAAAATCATAATCTTTTTCAGAACTAGGCGTAGATGCTCACTAAAGTTATGGAGATTCGTTGTGTCACAGTTTTCGGAAATATATAGCGACACTGCTTTTTTATTGTTCTTGAAGGCGTTCACATGTGTAAAATATACTATTTCATCTAGCACTCACACTTGTATAAGTTTATGTTTTAATATATTGAGCTCGCTTTTAATTGGAATCAACTTTTCTAGATCCTATGAGTGGAGTAACTAAAATGAGTAACAACTCTTTTTGCCAAAGTCAAAGCTTCACTGACTTTTTTATGGACTTTCAATGAATTATTTATAGCCAGTTGTAATGTATGGATTTTCCTTTTCCAGTGTTAGGACTCTTATTAACTGATTTTACTATGCTAGGTCAATTATCTCTAAGTGTTATATGATCAATTTGCCATATATTTATCATATCTTCGAGGTGAATTCAGGTGTTGACTGCGGTGTGCTGCCCAATAAGATGTTTCATTTGAAGAACACTGTGTTGAACAGAAAATTCTTCTTCGAGCCAGTGAGCAGTGAAGCTCAAAAAGCTAATAAAATTGTTCACACAAATCCACATGTCAGTGATTATTGATATTGCTTTAGCCTTAACAAGTTTGATTTAATAATCTTCTTTACTTTTTCATTAAGTTGCGGAAAACTCATGTATTTTCTTCTGGACATTTAGTATTTCGGTATCAATAAATTAAAGCCAATCTATTAAATCCAGTATCCTCTTATGGACATAGGATTATTATATATTGCAATCAATTCAGCTGTAGCATAGTAAATTTTGAATGATTTTGAATCATTGATCTTCCATTTCTTGATAAATACGTCCTCTAAGATTCGCTGTGCTCCTGATTTTTTGTAGACTTAGGGAATGGGATGTTGAGGGTTGATCACTTCATTGAAATTGGCCTGATTTTAAATGGTTTATCAACCCTGACATAGCAGCCGTCGGCCCTGTCCGCCACACGAGAAATAATCCATCTGAACCGTATTGAAGTCTTGAAGATATATTTTCTAAATGATTATATTTTAGATGGACTAAAAATCTTATACGTAATTATGATTCTTGAAATGTTTATGTCATTTGATAGTTTTAATAAAATTTGTGAAAATAAAAGTGTTTTTTAATGTAATTTTTTTTAAATTATTCAATAAATATAAATAAAACATTCTACTCATACATAGCACCATCAACAACCTAGGAGCTGATAGTGCTATGAGTGCCGTTTGGTGCTTCCACTGCATGAGCTCTATACAAAATACTACCACTTTTTTTGTATGGAAGTATATGGAAACAGTCCCATCTATTTGCTTACAATCTATGGAGGCGGGCAAATACCACTACTCGCCAAGCACCTCACAGACATGTTCTAAGCAAACCTCACAAACATATTTTAACCTATTTCTTTAATCAAAGCGCGCCAAAAAAAAAAAATAATTTGGCTGAATATTCGGTTCGATTAAACTGAATATTTGGCCGAATATTCGTATTAGGCAGATCCTATATTCAATCCATCTCAACTCCAGACCCAACAGAACCCACTAGTAAAAACTTCATCAAAGTCCTTTAAGTCCTTTTAGATTTTCTTATGTTATATTTGAACAAATAAACAGGCTCACAGACCCATATTTAAAAAAAATATTTTTATGTTCTATTTCTTTTTTTATGCTACCCAAAATATTTTTTTCATAAATTACTTGTACCTTTAATATTCAATACCTTCTAAACAGACAATAAAGTAAATAAAAATAAAATTTATACAATATGCCTAATATTAAACATTCGTAATTTAATTAAAATAATTGAATTACAAATATTTAGAATTTATTCAAATTATGTATACACACAAAATCTAAAAATATTATGTGTAGAACACTGTGAAGTGCTAAGCAATCCGAACTACACTTGAAAGTGGTTGAACACTTACACCTCCCGCACTGCTCCACATTTTACTTCTAGTCACATCCATTTCCCCAATGTGGAAAACCTCTGGGTGGAAAACTTCATTGGGCCATGAAAAATACACATAGCGACATCTTTTGATGTACATGAATATACCATACATTTATATAATTACTACGCATCGAGTAGTTAATCATTTCTTTGTTTTTGTTGTACTAATACAATGTAAATTAATTTTTGAAAATATTAAATTCACATATCTTCCAATAGGGTAAACCGACTCCGATAAAATAAAAACTAAATATTACATCAAGTAAACCCCTACTTTATACAAAAACTCCATCTGAATTGAGTTCGTAGTTAAATGTGATGCAGATCCGAATAAAACACAGTCAAGAATTCCAAACCCATTTTTTTTATTTTATTTATTATTGTGTGATCAGTTTACAGACTATGAGTAGATTTGTTGTGTACTTCGTTGCATTGAGGGTGCTACTTCCAGCAAAGTCAGCCTTTTTTCTCTTTATAGCGAGCTTTATACCCTCTATTTGTCGAGGTCAAAAACATCCCATCGCTTTTTTAGTCGCCGTAAGTTTTCCGGGATGGTGAGCTGTCCTGCAAGCTGATTAGGGTGGTTTTGTAAACGTGTTTTATATTTGGCTGTTTGAGTAGCGATTTCTTTTATTGGGTAGGCATGTTTAGAATTTCATGTATATCCGTAATTCTAGTAAACCATGGCACGTTCAATATTTGTTTCAGTATATGATTTTGTAGCATTATCATTGTATTTGAGGTGCTGGCAGAACCCCTGGTTTTAAGACTGTTTTGTATATGAGCAGTTTATTGTCCAGTGACAGTTTAGAGTTTCTGCCCAGCAACCAATAGAGGCTCTTGCATTTAAGGATGACTTCCTTCCGTTTTGTGTCAACGTGGTTTCTCCAGGTAAGACTACGGTCGAAATGCATATCTAAGTACGTCACGGTGTTGTGGTGCTTCCTATTACTTTCATTGTATACCCTTGAGTCGTTTTTCGACATTGTAACCGAGTAATGCATCAAATTTTTAACAAAGCTAGCTGAAAAGCCGGGTACTGGAAAAAATACCTTTATTCTGAGAAATCTCGGTCCTTCAGAAAAATTATTATTTAAAACTAAAAAGCATACAAACAGAATAAGGAAGAAATATCGCAACGGGTCAACATGATTTTTTTGACAAACTGCGTATGCAATATAATTAAGCAACAAATCACTCATTCTAATCCCTAATTTAGAGTTTTAACTATAATATAACAAAAGCAAAAGTGTGTTTGCTTGTCCTTCTTTCACGTCAAACTGGAGCAATGGATCGACATAACTTTTTGCACGGAGATAATCGGGAAATAACATAGAATATTTTTTATGCCAGGAAATCTCATCTTAACTAATATTGTAATTCTGATTAATATTATAAATGCAAAAGTTTATTTGTTTGTTCCTTCTTTGATGCTGCAGTGGAGCAACGGATTAACACGATTTTTTGTAGGGAAATAGGTGGCGGGCCAGGAAATGACTTAGGCTACTTTTAACTTGGAACATCTCATCCTAACTAATAAAGAAAGTGTGTTTGTTCATCTTTTTTTCACATCACAATGGATCGACGTGACTTTACACCCAGAGATAGTACGTACCAGAAAATGCCTAAGGCTACTTTCAATCAATTTCATACTAACTAATATTGTAATCCTAAGAAAAATTATAAGTGAGAAAGTGCGTTTGTTTGTCCTTCTTTGCATCGAAGTGATTTTTTTGCACATACACAATGGGTGGGTTGGGAAATGACATAGACAACTTTTTACCCTTAGATATCCCATTTCTCGGGGTATAAAGTAACCTGTCTCTTCGGGAAAATTCTTATCTGAAAGTATAAAAGTGCACAAAAGAAAGAAGAACGAAGCAACTTCATGATGGAGTAACGGATAAATGTGATTTTTTAAAATGTTGAAACACAATGTAAATAAGCAACAATATCACCCCTTTTATGGCTACTTTAGGGGAAAATATTTTTATTTCACTGTTATTTGCATTATAAAGTCATGAAATAAAAGCATAGTGTTTAATTTCCTTTAATAATTGTAGATGGCGTTAGATATTTTAATTTATCCCTTTAGCTTGTAACTCTAACCAAGTAAACAAAGCTGCAGGTAAAAGCTAGTAGTGTGTAAATGAAACGGATTCTTCTTTTAAACGTTTTGTATAACAACTCTGATTAAATTAGTGTTATTCCGGAATACCGTCGTGGTTTAAAATCCATTAATAAAAAAGAGGAGCCGTTATAGCTTTTCGTTCGTTTCCATATATTCAAAATTAAAATCAAAAAAATGGAAAAATAATTTAAATACTTCGTAAGAGTTTACTTACTCGAATAACTTACTAGAACGAATAAGCGAAATGCATTAAGTAGTCAAATAAGTAGAATGGAATCAAAACTAATTATAATAGAACTGAAAAATAATTAATTTGATTTTCAATGTAACGCTAGAATGGTTATGGTGGAGACATAGCAAAATTATAACATGTACATGCAATTACATAAAAATTATGGAAAACAAAAAAAATACCGAATTTAAATAAAATAAATAAAATAACTTGAATAATGTTTTAAGTCTAAAAACCAACCACCCAACAGAATACAAAAAGGCAATCGACCCATTTGATTATAAATCAAATTAACATCTTAACTACCCAAAAAAAACCTAATTACGGAAATGTCAAACACAATTAAAAATGGGTGATACTTTACACTCTTTATGATAACACTTCAATAATGGTGGACATCAAGATCCGGAGACTAAGGTAACTGAGTCGTATATAACGAAAGAGAGACCAAGAAGTACCTAAGAAAGTGGTAAACTGCAAACCGGAAGACAACTGCCCGGCTAGACGGAAAAGAATGCGTTTGCACAATGAAGATGAAACCAATATGTAAAACAATTAGATAATCCATAACTATGTACAGTTATGGAGAAGGCCCTGACTCTTTATTATTGTAGTGCTGGATATGTAAATAAATGAGTACCATTAAATATTTTAGTCTATAGTTTCCATGTATAATCTATAATCATGTCAAGGCACTTTTTAGTGACTAAGAATATTTATTGCCATGTTTGTCAAAATATCTGAAAAAAATTTTTTCTCCAAAACCCTTAATTATTTTTCTTTTTAAATGATGACTTGTAATGAACAAATGAATTAGAGGACATACCATTACTCGCTTGTCTAATTCCTCCGTGGTTAAATCAGTTTCTGCAATGTAGTAGTTTTTTCTGGTGCCAAATATTTTTCCAAAAAACCTGTCAACCACAATATTTTTCATATTAACAAAAAATATTTATTTATTAAATATACCTAACGAACAATGAGGCCGCATGGATTAAAAGCAAAATAAATAAATGCTTTTTTCATTCTCTTTAAATATATACATTTTACTTTAAATGTATATATACATTTTACATTTAACTTTAAATATAACACATCTGCCAAAAATGAAGTTTCCCGGAAAATTCCCAGTAATAATGAATTTGCAACTGTTGTTATATAGGCAGGTAGAGCAGTGTTTCCCAAACATTGTTCTGCCATGGCCCGGTAATTTTCACACTACCCCTTCGTGACCCACTAAATACTTTTTTAACCCAAACTGGTTCCATTATGTAAAACAATACACATTTATTAATAATAAAAAGGTTTTATTAATACCACATACTTTGGTATCGCCTATTTAGTCGCTAAATTTTAGTGAGAACTATGGAGCTGCTGCTAATTTTTTACTAAAGAATCCAAGTTCGCTGAAAATGACGAAAGTTTTATCCTAAGATCTGGCTCCACTTCAAGTCGGTTTCAGGTTTAGGTATTATTTTGAAAACAAGGCGGGAATGTGGCGACCCGGTATTTTATTTTAGATGGCCCGGTACCGGGTCGCGACCCGGCAAATGGGAATCGCAGAGGTAGAGTATTTAACTTCGCCCTAATCAAGCAAAATGAGTTGCTATTTTGAAGCATTTATCTCAATCAAACCAAAATGTAGAATCATGTTGATTAAAAACAGACAAAATTTTCATGAATATTATATTCTTTATTCGTCATTTGCTTTCTTATGATTCCCCTTAATGTTGAATATTTTCAATTATATCTTTAAACACTCAAGAAGGTTTTTATTTTCTTTTTCTGGTTCTTGGAGTTGCAAAAATTACACATTATATTGATTTTCTACAAGCGCACACCCTAGAATATTAAATTTTTACTTAATAAGATTTTAATATATTTTAATTGTATGCAAGTTTAAGTTGCTCAAATAATATCATTAATACCTGTAAATATTACATTGGGTAAATATTACAAATTAAATTAACAGCACGAACTCAATACGGTGTCAATAACAATTTGGGGATGGATTGCAAATTTTTTTTATGATAATTTAAATTGAAAGTATTGATAAATTACTTTAACTGCACGTCCCATTACAAGTATAAGTTTAGTAAATTTTGTTTGCTTCTATAAAAAACTGCCAAGCAAGTTCAAATAAATTTTTTATTAAAATAGCCATGCGCCACAGTTTTAGACGCATACAATTAAGTTAATTATTCTACTCGTCCTCCCGCGGCCGTTAAATGTCTCCTCTGCTCAGTTCATCGAACCACATTAGTCGTCGGAGTTGGGGGGTATATTAGAGGTAATATTTTGGATGATCAGTCAATAACTAAGCCGGCTTCTCTCTACCTTGAATCATTTAAGCAGTTTAACCTGACATCTTACATTTTTTGTCACTGTTCTGGTTCTATAAATTATAGCATGATAATAAATAGTCCAAAGTCTTCCTCAAAGTATGGGCTTTATAACACGAAAAGAATGTTTCAAATCTAACATATGGTTCCAGTAATAAGCGAAAAAAAACAGATGACCTCCCGCTTTATTACTCCTCTACCCCTGTAAATTTTTTGCCTATCATCTTCCTCAAAGTATAGATTTTGTAATGCAAAAAGGATTTTTGAAATCAAAGGTGGGAATCCAGAAATTCCCTACAAGTATACCTTACAAGTGCTGTTGAAACAAAGGTTTTTTTTATTGTATATTAATTATAAAATCAATTTTTGCAGCATTTATTTTGTATGTTATCACATTAATTTTAATTCATCATTCAACTTTCATAACTTTCTCTTCATTTTAGATAAATTAAACTTCATATGTTTTACAATATGAACATTTAAACATTCATACAATATTCATATTTCAACTAGAATATGAAAATATAGTTTGATGTACATTTCCATAAGCGATGATCTCATCACGACAAATAAAGTAATCCACCATTATGTGTGAAAATTGAGAGTGCCACGATACACAATAAAATTAATAGCTCATATATCTGTCATGCCCTCAAGTGGTATTGTAATTTTGTCTTAGTGTTAGTCATCATAACTTTCATTTCTAAGACCAGGTCAGTTAAAAAGCTGAAAATTATGTTATTTGCAAAATGTCTAACCCTATGCTTATTGTAACTCTAGAATACTAAAACTTACCCTATACTAATTGTATTACGTAATTAATGCTAACCCTACCTTGATAAAACTACCCTGGCAACCTATGCAAAACGGGTTGTTTATCGGTGCGCCACATAGTTCAGGCCGCATAAAACAAAAAACAATGGTCTCCCGGTAAAAAAAGTTTCCGTACCATTAAATCCACCGATAAATTATAAAACTACACATATTTCTCTATATTTCCTGTAAATTTCATTCAGGTGTTTTATAATTGGAAAAAGCACTTGTATTTCGTAGATTGATTATGGCAATACGTACAGGATTTAACCCAGACAAGCAACGAACTTGTATTATTGAATATATTTATTTTCTAATTCAACTTCAACCTTGAAGGTGTTCTATGACGGAGATCACACTACCATGGGGTTTGCACTATTACAATCAATGATGTTATATATATATATATATATAATAAATTATACAGGGTGTCCAGTGGCAGATTTCAATGTTTGAAAAATTGTAAAAAAAAACTACACCTCTAATACAAAGTAGGTTTATTTTAACTTTATAACAACAAATGCGGATTTTATTTTTTAAAAACCACGTTTTCCAAATGGCGGCCGTCGAGTCTGACACACTCTTCGAGTCTAGCATGCATGTTTTCAAAAATGCGTTTGCAGAGCGACTGGGGTATCCTACTGACTTCGGCTCAAATATTTTCTTTAAGTTGTGTCACAGTGCTCGGATTTGTTTTGTAAACAACGGATTTTAAGTATCCCCATAAGAAAAAGTCACATGGGCTTAAATCGGGTGACCTAGGTGGCCACGGTACGGTACCGTTTCGGGATATGTTTTTTTCTGAAAATAACTGCCGCACTGCATTCATGGTTGAAATCTGCCACTGGACAGCCTGTATATAGAAATGTCAATAGCGCTCTAAAAGTAATCACATTTTCAATATAACTATCTCCTTTATTATACTTTACTGATTCTACTTGGAGTCATATTTTTTCATTTTGTAATGGTATAAAGTGTCTATTAAGTATAACGTCATCGCTTTTTACATTTCTGAACAAAAGGTGGAAATGAAAAAGTTAGTTATCTTGAACTCTGCTGAATCCACTTTCGGCAGGTTTGCGCTATCAACCTAGATGGAACAAAAGTCCAATTTCGTCCAAAAATTATTTACAGGCTGGTTTGGCAATAAATATCCACAATAACCAAACCAATATGATAACTGGAAACAATATTTGTTTATTTTTTATTGATATGAAGTTTTGTTTACTGCTTTGACTATTTTTTTAATAGACATGCTCAAATCCCAACTATATATAAATATTTCTTCAAGATCGTATTGCTTTACAAAATATGTGATACATGTATAACAGAATACTGGAACACCAATACAGGAAAAATTACATTCATTCCTTTAAATACAAATTTTACAAATGTGGACGATTCTACTAATATCGTATATCAGTACTTTTATTAATACATTAGATGATATTTACCGAATTGTTGAAACAGGTTTTGTTGAAGCCAGATATTTCAGTGCTATATATAAATTATAACATTCGTTATCAGGTAAACCAATGCCTGCCTGTCAATAAAAGACATGTTATCTTCATAAACAATTGCTATAAATTTACTAAAAAATTTTTACAAATAAAAATATACAGAACTGATATTATTTCAGTTTTAAAATTTTGCAAAAGGCAAAAAATATCTTCACATGTAATTAACTTTATTGCTTTATATATTCATTAGTATTATATTATTCTGATAACTTTCTCATTGTTATTGTAACCATCAAAATCAAAAAATTTGTTGTGGTCACTGCATTCGAGAGTGGAAAACTGGACACAGCTAGTTGATTTATACAACAGAACAGGTAAAACCAAATAACAGAAATTAGATTTTATACAACAGTTTCAGGTAAAACCAAATATAAACAATTTACATAAAATGGAAAATTTGTTAAAAATTCATGAAGCTAGTTGTAAAACCAAGCCCCCCAATTAAAGGAATATGTTATCTCATAAAATATTCTACCAACTCCTCTATAATCGGTCCAGTATTCAGACTGACAATATTGGGAGAAAATTCAAGATAAAAGAATTAGTAGTTTAAGGGCAAATGTTGCAAAAATTGGTCATTTACAAAATCATAGCGACTCTAGTTGATTTCTGCTGATCCTAAGTTTACGAATAAAAACATGCTAGCAGAGAAAGACACAGAACATACAATTGAACACATAATGCCCGAAACGGGAGATATTAAGTTGGTAGCATATGCTTCTTGATGTATGCATTGAGCCAACGAAAAAAAACTAAAAAAAAAACTACCGAACCAGTCTGATGAAAGTCAACAGTATAGCCACTTACTATCTACAAAAATCGTTTGCCTGCATTGTGATCAAGAGTGTTTAATATGATCATTTTTGATGTCAAAGGATTGTCGATAATGATTTGCGTAGGCAAATTTTAATAGTATCTGTTTTATTTATTAGAGGTATATAACATTCTGGAAAACATGCAAAATCAGAATGGAAAAAATTATTTTAATAATTTTTTTCATTCTTTTTTCATTCTTTTAGCTTATAAGGGAAACCTTGTTCTACTGGCTGGGTGTTTGAAATACGCTATTACTCCTTTAATCTGAAACCAAAAAGTTGCAGTTGTACAAGCTGTGTCTTGACTGATAGAAACTTAGCCAGATCGGTTTTATTTCAATAAATGTCACGTAAAACTGATATTATTAATATTAGATTAGAAATAGAATTATTAAAACACCAAACTCTCAAAAAGTCTTTAGTTGACATATAATTTTAAGGCCCAGGATGGCTCCAAATGAGCGCCCTGCAATCTAAATAATATATGATCATAATTGGATTTTATCAATAACCTTCATGCCAAATTTCATTTAAGTTTGTCCATCTGTTAAAGCGGATATAGTACATACATAGAACGACATACACATAGAAAGAAAGACAATGGATTTTTTAACAATGTTCTGTTAACTTTGATAATTTTGATTTGGCATTCCATATTTAACTAGACAAACAAATATTTCAGCTAAGTGTTAGTCTTTACACAATATAGACTATTTAATATACTGAGTGCTCATCACAGGCCATGTCCATTAAGTCTCCCCATTGTTTTAATTTTTATTTTATAAGATTCCTTTATAAATGTTATCGAGACTGGTTTATTATAGTTTATATATATTTTTAGAAGCATAATAGGTTTGCCTTTATTGCCTGACAAGTAACACATAATCTGTCATGGGCACTCAAAACATTAATTATGTCATGGAGTAAATAATTGAGTCTCTTAAAATTATTCACTATGGGAAATATGTGGAAAAACAAAATGGACTTATGTCATTTAATGAGGTATTAAGGAAACGACCTACTTAACATGTTCAAATTAAAATGTCTACTTAATACACATCCTTTTTACATCATAAAAACATTATTTTAATATAATAAAAGCGTTTACTAAATATGCATCCTTTTCTTAACAGGATAATAATTTGTTTGTAATTCCAAGTTATCATTTTAGTCTTCTGCATATTTTAATTTAAATCTTGAATTTGAAAATTTGCTATGAAGATAAATGAAGAAAGAATGTTTGAGATAATATACGCTAATGAATTCCAAAAAATTCATACCAATTTATAGATAGCACATTGTTCTAGTTGAAAAATTAGAATTACCTGCCGAAAAAAACTATTTGTTTCAATTAAATCAGGAATTTTGGGCTTCTCCAATTCTTCTTCAAAATCCAATTCGGGCTCTTCTTCTTCGCCTACTATGGGTTTCGGTATTTTACCATAGATTAACTAAACAAAACGAGAACAATTAATCATACTTGATGAAATTCATTTTTCAAATCTTTTCTAATATGTAGATAAAAAAGTAACTAATATAAACAAGTATAAACACAATATAAACTAATATAAACAAAAAATGAACTAATATAAACACAATTTGAATAAAACACAGACTCCTTTTTTGTTTGGTTGTAGATAATATAAAAAATATTGATTGATACCAAAGGTATAAAGCATTACATATTAACTATAAATAAACATATTGTTAAATATTAATTATAAATAAACATAATTATATATATTAAGTATAAATAAACATATTGCTACATATTAATTATAAATAAACATATTGCTACATATTAAGTATAAATAAACATATTGCTACATATTAAGTATAAATAAACATATTGCTACATATTAAGTACAAATAAACATATTGCTACATATTAATTATAAATAAACATATTGCTACATATTAATTATAAATAAACATATTGCTACATATTAAGTATAAATAAACATATTGCTACATATTAATTATAAATAAACATATTGCTACATATTAAGTATAAATAAACATATTGCTACATATTAATTATAAATAAACATATTGCTACATATTAAGTATAAATAAACATATTGCTCCATATTAATTATAAATAAACATATTGCTACATATTAAGTATGAATAAACATATTGCTACATATTAATTATAAATAAACATATTGCTACATATTAAGTATAAATAAACATATTAATTATAAATGAGCACAGTTTCCTGATGTAGTTGGTAGTTGCCATAGCCCAACATTATGAGCACTCGGACTATGACCAAGAGAGATCAGTCATAGTAGCAACAGTGCTAGGTCATAGCTGTACTAGACCATACAAACATTCAAAATGAACATCGACCAGAACATATAAAAGTGTCAGATGTTCCAAAAATTACCTTTAGACCCGTGGTATGATTCGAGAAACAAATATATTAAATTACCTCATTGTGTTATTTATTATATAATAATGATGAGTGTTTTTAAAAGACGGGTATATTGAGTGAAAAAGTATTGTGAAAAAACTTACGTGTCACACTTATTTCGGCTAGAACAGTTAAATGAAAATTTCACAAGAATATTTAAAAACCACTTTAAAAGTGAAACAACAGCTTTTTTACAAACTTTTGTAGCTACTCTTACTCTTAAACATGGGTCCAGAATTATATACCAGAATGGAAAAATCTGTCAAGGTAGTGCAAGGATATTCAGCTTCAAAGAAAAATGAAACTGCAAATTCTGCAAGCAAACTGATGTCATTCATCTTTTGCAATTTGTAAGGAATTTTTCGGTAAATAATATTAACACCTCACAACAACAATGAATAGAGTGTATAATGCTCGAAACGGACTTTCCAGAACATGAAAAGCACTTAACCACATAAAGAAAGTGCATCGCTTGTTTACCTGTATATACCATACCCCAAATACCTATTACCTTCAAACATTACTAGGTTATCACATTACATCCACCAAAGAAAATACTTTTCTGAAAAAAAAACTTAAGTTCTAGTAAGCAAAGCAAAGCAAGCCGTTCAAGTTCTGAAGTTCGTCACGTGGTTCACATGTCAATATTCTCTCTACTCTATCTGTCTTCAAATAACGCTCCTCAATCCATAAGTTTTCCCCACTAGAATAACAAATATTCTTATCAGGCCAATTGGTTACAAACAATAGGTGCAGCGACCAGTGTTGTACTAGTAAACAAGTGTTAAGTCAAAAGAACATTTTTGAGAGATTACGAATCCATTGGATGCCAAATATTCCATGATAAGGTCAACTAAATATACACAACACAACAACACAACACGCTCAATACTTTGCCCGGTATTGAGCGTTACTATTATTTTTAAACCAAAATATTTTGTATGATTATATAATATTAGTATTATTTCCTAACTATAAAGGCTATGAAAATACGTCTAAATAGAAAAATAATAATTAATAATAAAAAAACTAATTCTAATTATTTTTGAGAGTAAAATATATTTGGTTGTAAAGAATTGTTAAAAGATGCATTTTTATTTTTTTGATGAAGAATTCTCCAATTTATAATTTATTTTAATATTGTAATTTATATAATAATTTATTTTTTTTTTTAATTAATTTTATTTAAACTTTCTTCCTATCTGTATTATAGTTAATATTATTTGATTAAGTTAGAACTACTTTTTATCATAAGGTACATTATGAAATGTTATGAAAGATTATGGAATGGAGCGTTAACAATTTTACAGGATGTGAATTTTTAACAAGTCTGTTAAACTGCCTATACCAAAAACAATAAAAACAAGTATAACAAATGAACACTTTATCGAAAAACAGTGAAAGGTGAATATAGGTTATCACCAATATCGTAAGAAATAAATATGCAGCAAAATCTGTAATTCCTGAAATTGAGCTATGGAAACCAACAGACACAGGTTCCGCTTTATGCAAGTAAATATTGGCATTAAAAATTAAAAGTGGCTCATTAGAATTCAGTAGATGAACGTTGAATAAAAAATGATGAATAGAACTTACAAATATGTTTGAATTAAAAAAATTTTAGCACGCCAAATAAATTGTCGCACTCTTACATAACTGCTTGCCTTGCTCGATTATTTAAAAATGTAACTTTTTGTTATTAATATCAATCTTGTTGAAAAACATAAATAAAAAATATCCAAAAGCTATGTATTTAATTAGTGTTTCTAAAACTAACTTTGAACATTTTGTCTAAGCGTTGAATCAATTGAATCATATCAGGACCAAGATAAATATCCTTCAGATGATCAAAATTTGGTCGAAATTTTTCTTCTTTTACTTCCCATGAATACTGTTCGAAGGTATCCACAATGCCATTGGGCTTCTGGGTCAAGACTTTATGAATTATATCGACTAGATGATCATATCTGAAACATGTAAATGATTGAAGAATATAGATCTTTCATCTTGCTGAGGTTTATCATCAACAAAGAGGTTATGTATATCAAACATATATAAGTGTGCCATCCTTAACTACCACATAAAATATTATGACTAGTAGGTATATTTAAAATACTTGAAATATTTCATGCGATTAATAAGGCCACACTTGAACCTACAAACATTTTGATGGCAGTTAACTATTACATGTTAAAGTACATGTATTAAATATGTCTTAAAAGATCATATAGTCTTATATATATTAATCAAATAACAGTGGCAACCCAGATTATCTACACCAAATGCATATATATTACAGAAATTATATGGCAAATGACAGAATTTAATAAAACTAATATTTGTCAACTATGTAAATATCATGTTAAAAAATTTTCAATTAAATATTTTACGCTAATAAAAAATTAATTATTTTATGCTATAGATTACTGAATTAACTTTGCTTAAGGTTGAATTAAGGTTAGGTAAGGTTTCTCTTAAATTAGTTAATATAACGCGTTAATATAACGCGTCTTTATTTTAATCATTTTCGTACGCAGAAAACATACAATGAATCTCCAGTAGCTGCACTTTGAGTTTTAAGATAATTCTTTGCAAGAATTAAATCATTAGCGACAGATGGGAAAATATTCTCATTAGCCTCAATTATATCTGGCTCTAGAAGAAATGGCTCTGTCATTTTCGATTATTGGTTATTCAGTTTTGAGAATAATGAAATTAATAAAAGTCGACTCGTTTATATTGTTTTAAACGTTATAATTTTAAATTGGTTTAAAAATATAATTGAATCTAGGCAATTGACAGCTGTCGCTCAAAGATATTCTCAATTTGAATAATTTATTTTACGTTTTTTCAACGTGAACCATTGAATTATACAATGAATTGAAAAAAATATTAACTGAAATACATTAGTAATTACAATCCTTTGCTGTTATCGTCTAATATATGTAATAAAACTATCTTAAGAATATTTAATTTCATTTTATCCGCTATTTTTGCAAATTGAAAAAATGAAACATTAAATAATTGTAATCGTTCTGAAATTCGTATTAGTAACTAATAGTTTCCAAAAATGTTATAATCAAAATGTCGTACTGGTCAAATTACAAATTTTAGAGATGAAAGCAATAAAAAAAATTTAATGTCAACTGTCAAAGTTCTGAATGTTCCAGTATAAATTGAAAAATATTTTCTCAGCATGTTTAGAGTTTATAATTAATAATATTGACGTATTATTTACTTTAGTGCGTTCAATTAAATAATTATATTGCATTGTCAGGCATTAAATCACTGCCACCATGATAAATCGAATAACCAAAGCGGCCCATAATTTTCGAAAAGTATTTCCGTTAGTGGACAAAGAGTTATTACATTGGTTCCCAGGCCACATGAATAAAGGAATGAAACAAATGCAAAGAAAATTGAAATCCGTTGACTGCATTATCGAAGTTCACGATGCCAGAATACCTTTCTCGGGTCGCAATCGTAATTTTAAACACACTATAAGCGCTATAAAACCTCACATTTTAGTTCTCAACAAAAAAGACTTAACGGACTCTCGTGTACAGCCGAAAGTTATAAAGAAAATACGTGAAGACGAAGGCATTGAACATGTAGTGTATACTAATTGTAAAAACCAAAAGTGTAAGGGTGTGAACATGTTGACGCCTCTAATGCAGAGCGTCATTGAAGGCTCCGAGCGTTTTAACCGAAGCGAAGAAAAAGAATATTGTGTTATGATTATCGGAGTTCCCAATGTGGGGAAATCTTCTCTTATAAATATATTACGATCGCGCAATATTCGCGGTAGTCATTCATTACCTGTTGGTGCTATTGCTGGTGTTACGAGGAGCGTTATGACAAGAATACGAATCAGTGACGACCCAAAGATTTACATGCTGGATACTCCAGGCATATTGGAACCGAGTGTGAAGGACAACGAGACAGGCTTAAAGCTCGCTCTCTGTTCCTCGTTGCAGGACCATTTGGTCGGTGAAGAAGTGATAGCAGATTATCTCTTGTTTTGGTTGAACAAGAAAGAAAACTTTTCTTACATGGATTTAATGGGATTGGAAGAGCCTTCTGATGATATAAATAAAGTTTTAATTATAGGGGCTGCAGCAAATAACTTTTTTAGAAAAACCTCACTGGAAGGAAGTATGATGAGCGTACCTGACATCAATATGGCTGCCAAATTAATGATTAAAGCTTTTCGAAAGGGAGACTTTGGTAAAGTCTGTTTAGATCAAAAATATATTGTAAATCAATCTAATCGCAATAATGTAATGTCTGAAGGATACAGTTAATTGAATAAAATGAACCGTGATATAAAGTGTATATAATGTAGGAACAATTTGATAAATAAATACATTTATTAATCAAGATGATATTTCTTAACTAAAACACCCGTATTCCTATACAAGAACGGTTAGAAATATATATATATATTCATTCATGTTGTATAGGAAAAGAAACTGTACTCCTAAAACATTATTACCTCCATCTAAGTGAATCACAAATTTTGTGTTGAAAGTTCCTTAGTCGGCATTGTTGGGGTAGAATACTGTGTAGAAATATATGACTTCGTACAGTTTGTTACTAATTTATTCAGTCCCATATTGACAAAGTTTGATAACCAATTCTTGTAATATTTCCCAGAATTCTGAATCAATGACCAGAGAGCTTCATTAAAATTTATTCAGGATTTTTCGCATGAATAATAATCAGGTGACGGCTCCTTCACATATTCAACGTGCATAACAAGTTTTATCGTCAACAATCCTTGTTTACCATAATCTACAGTGCCGAAACTGTTAACTATTACTTTGAATTCTAACTTAATTATGGTGAGAATTGCTTTACAATTAATTTTAGTAGCTAGAACACTTAAATGCGCAATACCATTCAAGATATAGTTTTACACTTTTGTGCTCATTCATTTCCTTGTAGCTGAACATAAAAAATGGGTAAATCCATGTTGGCCATGCACAAAATAGTTCTGTATTACTGTTGAGGCAAAACGAAGAATGCTTAAGAAATGAAGTTTTAAAATAATTATCTCGTAATAAACAATAAGACGCATGTGACGGGTAGATCGAAATTATGACTTGGGATTTAGGAATTACGTTTGTTCTTTTTCGCAATAAAAATAAAACAAAATATTTCTGTTTTTATTTGTGGTCTTTATATAGTCAATAAATTGTTATCTCATTGTACGAATTGCTATATCATTCTCTTATATTTTTTAAGGAGCATGTATAGAAAAAACCACTACTGTTTTGGAATAGTAGCTTTCAGTATGGACAGAAAAGCATAATGTGATTATCATACTTATTTTAAAATTAAAATGCAAAAAGTTTAAGGTATTTATTAAATTTATCAATTCCTAACAACTGAAATTAAAATTTAGCTTTATTTATGAAGTTCAACGCCTTTTCTCTTATTTCATCTATTTTCGCTTGACTTCCCAATTTTTCTTCTACGTCAATCCATTTTTTAAATAATGTTTTCATTTTTCTTGCTGGCATTTCATGACAAACTGCTCGTTCCATTACTTGTCTATAACAAAAAAGGAAAGAAATTGTAAAAACACGTTTAAGAAGAAGATTAAACATTAAAACACAAAAATATCTAGTGATATTGATATTTCAAATTTAAAATAGTATTTAAAATCTTTAGGACTGCTCATTATTAAATTACATTGGTTTCAAAATTAAAAATATATACATGTCACAAGGAGACAGAACAAAAAGACAACAGATGTATTAAATATGATATTCTTAAAATTAAAACAAGGATTGTAAAGTTTCTTTTCTCTCTTAAAAATGTGGATTTTTCACCAATTTTGTTTTTGGACTATGAATAAAAATATTTCCCTAAAACCACGCAGAAAACTTAAACACTCACAAAGAAATCATAATAATCACATATCAACGCTCTTCAAAATGAATGGTCCAATATATATATATATTAAAATTTCTTAAAATCACTAGATATGCATTACTGTTATGCATAAGAAACCTTATGGCCAATACATTTGTCTTTTATGTAAACATACCAATCATAAAACATACTAATCTGTCTGTTTGCTGAACCATAGACAAAAAGTAACCATTTCTTTCATTAATGATTGGCATGTAATGTCAAACTGTGTAATTCTTTCTTTTTTATTTACCTTATATTGTTTATATCACCCGATTTTGTGAGCATGTCAACATACACGCACCATACATCTACTCGTTGTGGATAAACGCCAACAATTTGCTCAAGTAAAGCCTCTGCTCTCTCGCTTTCTCCATATTGCCGTTCCATTTTAGCAAACTGAACTATCACAGCAATATCTAAAAGTAATGAATGATTAAAATAAAATGTCTGCAATTTGCCAGAGGGCGTACATAAAATAATAAATGATTTTTATTAAACCACACGAAGTTTCTGGCAATCTAACATTGTGTCCTAACTACAATATTTATAAAGACAAAAGTGAGTTTATTTGTTTTTTTGTGTCACTTTCACACCCTAAGTACTCAACCAATCACAGTGAAATTTTGCATAAATGTAGCCTGTGTCATGGACTTAAATAATATTTCTTGTCTTAAAATACTATTTTTTGCTAATTAAAAAATCACCTTTTAAGGGTCAGAGAATGAATATAAGTATGTATGGATTTCAAAAGCTTAATAAAGCAAATCACCTTACTAAATGAATATTTAAAACAAAGTTACAATATAGATAGTAAATATTGAATTAAGCAATATTTAATTTTAAAGCATTTAAAGAAAATTATAAAAGCAACTTTACAAAAAAATTTAAAAAAATTACATTTCAACATTTTAGAATCTAAATATATTATTTCTAAAAGGTGTTTTTTGGTCGAGCGGCTCGATCTCTTTAACTACTGCACCAAAAAAAATTAAAAAAATACCCACTTAAAGCTTATGTTTTCTACTTTGGGCGAAAAATATAAAAAATTCGAAAAAAATCTTTTTGTTAATAAAAAAATTAATTTTTATAACAATTGGCATGAGCGCCATCTGTGGGCGACACATCAAATATCTTAGCCAAATTGTATACTTGGAACACGCTAGATGGCGATATAGTGCGAAGACTTCGCACGGGGCAGCTAGTATACTATAATTGTTAAATAATAATTTAATTTCTGAAGCTATTTATTGTCGTTTACAGAAGAAGTATTTAAAATATAACTGGTTATTACAAATAGCGTTCATTCAAAAAAAAATATTCAAAGATTAAACATTCTATGTTATATTTACAATTTAATTTACACTCACTTAGAGGGTCTTCAGGCCGTCGCTCAAACTATATCTTAGAAAGTTAAAATAATATATTGAATACACATATATACACGTGGTGTCTGGTAATAAGTGTCAGACAAAAAAAGATGTTATTCCTTGACTGAAAAGTAGTAATTTAAAAGATAACTTTTTTTTCAGAAAATGGAAAATAATATTCACAATTATTTGTTATCTTTTTCGTACACATGACACTTTTCATACATTTTTCAGCGCCACTCGGGGGAATAACATGCGAATAGTTGAGAAGACATCGCCACTGTGGGTAAACATCGCACTCCAGGTAAATATCGGGTGTTTTAAAAAGAGTTATGTGTAATATTTTTTTGCACTCAATTAGAAAAAGGGTGTGTTTTACGTTTTATTTCAACGACATTTATTCTTTTATAGCCAACAAATAACCTCTTTCTTTTTTAACATCTATTCCCGGACACCGTGTATATATACAATCACAATTTCATGTAAAGTATATATATCGTAGTGATAAAACTTACGTTCTTTCTTTTCCAATGTGGTAATAGCCTTTTGCATAACCGACCGTCCTTTGTCAATTAATTTGCATTTGTAACAAGCATTTCCGGCAGATACATAAACTCTAGGTTTCCCTTTGTACTTCTTCATCATCAGATCGACGAGGGAACCGAGTTCTTGAATCTTGTTCGTCTCTGAATAAATTTCAAGCATTTTCAAATGCACTTCAAGCGGTTCATTCATTTGGAGCGCCTCTTCCATTGTTTTATCTTGCGTTTCCTACAAATTTAATATATAGAAATAATTATCGAAAACTTGTAAAAGCATTTTATTGTATTGTAATATTATGTATTACAATACAAAACAATGCAAGAAAGCAAGTTAAATACTGTATATCTCATTATAAAAAATTATCAATAGTTAATTCCCACGATAGTATAGTACGCTTCAACGCTAATACTTCCATGCTTGTCTTAAAATATAGAATAAAAAATACAATTTTTTTCTTTTACTTTAATAGTAAAACCAAAATAACACTCCCAAAATTACTTGCTTATATTGACTAACTAAAATGAGAAATATTTGACACTATAATTTTTTCAAATTTCCTTTACAGTTACTCTAAATAATTTTAATTCTATATTAATGGTAAATATACAAACAAGCACAAACTTTTTTTTACTTCCGGCCATAAAAATAACCAGAAATAAAAAAAAAATATGGGAGCCTATTTAATTATATGCAGAGAAGTAAAACATCTTTCAAATCTCACAAACCTTAGTGCCAAAACTATTTTCAAAATTAAGCATAGCTAGCCAAACATTCAGCTTCTCGTTTTCCTCCCTGAAGGAGATTGTCTTAAGTGCCCTTTGTCCCACTGCTCGAGCCTTGTCTATTTCTGTTCCCTGTTCATTAAAAAAACTACAATTAATTTGTTATAGAATTCATTACGATGTATCAACCAAAATTATATAAAGTAAATAATTAGTCAGCTAAATGATTTCACCAACTAAAAATGTCCAATAAAATCAACCAAACTGACAGAAAAAAATGTAAAATGTGCATTTTTTTAATAAAACCATATATTTTATTAAGGTTTCCTATAAATTTAAATTTACATTAAAATATACCCTTTGGTGACATTTCTATATAATTATGTAGAATTTGTTAGAAATTATCGGCAGTGACATGGCAACAAAAAAGTCATCACCTTGTTGTGTTGTTATTAGACAAATCTAGATCACACTGGTGTTTTTTGTAAGAAATTTTTTTGGAACCTTGGTTCCCTTTGTTTCATAGTTACTCAAGAATTAATTAATTGATAAATGATTTGCAATCATTTTAAAAAGTAGCCATTATTTTAAAAATCCATATTGGATTCTTGTAAAGTAATTTCTAACATTAATTTGATTTTCTATTATGCATTAAACAAATTTGTTTTAGTTAGTAAATAATAATGTTAGTAATAATTTGTTAGTAAATAATAAATTATTTACTTAAAGCTAAAGAAGAAAAAATTTCAAATGCAATTTTATAAGTCTGAGTACTCATGTACTCTATAGAGACAAAAATATTCATTAGACTAATGAACATGAAGAGGCTTTTCCCATATCCCATGATTTTGAACCTCTTGCGTCCATTTACCAATGACATATATTTTCATTTAGACTACTGTCAAAGATAAAAAAAAAAAGTGAGCCGTCACAGGACGCCTGGCAGATGTGAAACATCGTGTTTGTACAAGTAATATGCATAAAAGACAAGATTATTGCAGGAACTAAATATAGCATAATGAAAAAATAAAGTATTACGAATTTCTAACAGAAAATGGTGACTTTATTTAATAAACATTTATCATCATCATCATATATATTAATACGCTAAGGTTAAGATGTTACTCTCCCTTTTTAGAAAAAACCTCACAATTAATCCACATAAATTATACATCATTTTATAGATAATTGCTTGCTCTACCGGCATCCACAACTAAAAAATTTATTATTGCTATTGTTTTTGCAAATTAATTAATTATTAAAATTATATACACAAAACAGCAATGCTGCCATCTAACGGCTCAACGTCAATATGATTGACGGTCGGTAAAATTTTTGTTTAATTTCAAATCCACTCACGTATAAATAAAGTGGCGTTTTAGCTCAATGCTTTTGATACTTGCGCCTCTATATGTCAATTTTAGTAAAATATTTGTTTGAGCTTCATAATGGAATAAATAATGCGAAGACTTCGCACGGGTCACGCTAGTTTACAATTAATACAAAAATAATAAAGCACAGGTTATCTGTACCGTAGTAAACAACAGCGTCGAACTGAGTGAGGAGGGGGTCACGTAGTCGGTTGCGCATGGCGACACGTTGCCATACCGTACACTCTATTACATATAGACTATATATATATATATACCTTAGTATAGCGTGGCGACCCGTCGCCACGGCAAGCGTCGCCACGCTAACGATCCGGTTTATACCTGCGCCTATAGATGTTTCACATCAATATAATTATGTTAGATATCTATATTCAATGTATGATATGTTCTTGGATACATGATATACCGTCATGGATTCCTATGAAATGCCTCTACACTCTGGCTGTTATATCTACTACTGAACTCAATATTAAACTTTAGTTTTTTGTTTAATGTATTCCTAAACTGAGCCCAAAAGGGGGCACAGTTTTACTTATTATGTTTTACCTTGAAGTGTGTAAGACAGATCTAATATGAAATTTCTATCTGAGTAGTGTGTTAATATGTGAAAACAACAACATGGAATTCTGACTTAATATGGCAAAGCTTGATCCATAGCACTATGCGATAGGGTATTTGACAATCCTTGAAAAATTGTTTAAAATTATTAGGAATATATCTGATAAACCTATAATTGTGACACTTTTCCAAGAAAAGAAGTTTTAAGCTAAAAAACTGACTTATTGCATTCCTGTAAAGCTTCACACTGAAACAATAAGCCATGTGATATGTAAATTTTATGACGTCACATTGGCAATAGGATGTTGGAAGGAAGAGAAGAATTTCTGATGGTTTAAAAACACGCCTTTATATGAATCTTGAGAAATGTGAAGTTAACATTCCACTCCCAAGCTCATTCCAGAAAACAACAAGACTGCTCCATATGTTTTCATTTCGGAGGAGACATTTCACTTGATGGACAATTTCATGAAACGCAATTCATTGTTCGTGTGCAATAATGAAAAGCGCATTTATGACTATCATCTCTCTAGAGCTGTGCTTCTTAACCAGTAGTCTGTGAACCACTGATGATCCCTAAAGACACCTGACGTGGTCCGGGAACATCATACGATTATTAAATATATTATAACTAGTTGATGACTCGTCAAGGTTAAAAAACAAGTAGCAACCGGAACCGGGACAGAGTGCAGGCGCGTTGTGTGTGCAAGGAGTGTCTTGTTCAACTTATCGAGCCACCTTATAATAATTAATCTTCCCACCAATAGTGGGTGGTCCATAGCAAGAGAAAAATTTAGTCAAATTGTCCCTCATCACTAAAAGGTTAAAAACCACTGGTCTAGAGGGAGGAGAGTTGTTGAAAATTTTTTTTGGAATTTTGGTTTCCAAATTCGCAGTACTGGGAAAACCCATCAATCTATCGCCTAAGAATGTGAATGCCATATTGAATATATTTAGCGTTAATTTTGTAGAAATTCGTTATTCACAATTAAATGAAACTACATGATGTAGTATTATTTCTACTTCATTTAAATTTTTTACCACGACGTAGGTTTCGTTGTATTACAACATCTTCAGGTGGGCCTTTGCCAAACCAATCTTTACTAATAGCTCACCTGAAGATGTTGTAATACACACAAAACCTAGGTTGTGGTAAAGAACTAAAAGAAAGTAGAAATAATACTACATCACGTAGTTTCATTTAATTGTGGATAATGAATTTCTACAAAATGAACGCCAAATATATTCAATATTAAAGATTATAAGACCATTTCAACATTTAGCCACACACATATATGTTTCATTGGCCAAAAAATTAATATATTTGTATATGTATATATACACATCATTTTACAACATAACATTTATATTACAATGAAAATTTGTCTTTGAAATTAAAAATCTACTGACCAACTAGACTCCAGTTCGTATTTCAGGTGATTAAAAAACTCAAATAACATGTTCACTTTTTCACGACTTACAGCATATGGGATGTTAATAGTGAATTTTGTCTGGAGCAGTATCTTGATATGTCTTAATGACTGTCTGGAGCAGTATCTTGATATGTCTTAATGTGTAGAGGTTTCTGCTGCTTTCTATACTGTATCTCTATAAAGCGAAGACCTTGCAAGATGACTATGTGTGGTATTAGAGTGTATGTTCTGTCAAGTTTATCCACAGCACCTCTCATATTTATATGAGAATTTAGACATTCAGTTATGGGATTGAAAATGAATTATAATTATTAAGTTGTTAATTCAATTGTCTGTCTCAGAGGAAGTTATTCCCGAAAATGAATTTATAATTATTAAGTTGTTAATTCAATTGTCTGTCTCAGAGGAAGTTATTCCCGAAAATGAATTTGTAATTATTAAGTTGTTAATTCAATTGTCTGTCTCAGGGTAAGTTATTCCTGAAAATGAATTTGTAATTATTAAGTTGTTAATTCAATTGTCTGTCTCAGAGGAAGTTATTCCTGAAAATGAATTTGTAATTATTAAGTTGTTAATTCAATTGTCTGTCTCAGAGGAGGTTATTCCCGAAAATGAATTTGTAATTATTAAGTTGTTAATTCAATTGTCTGTCTCAGAGGAAGTTATTCCCGAAAATGAATTTGTAATTATTAAGTTGTTAATTCAATTGTCTGTCTCAGGGTAAGTTATTCCTGAAAATGAATTTGTAATTATTAAGTTGTTAATTCAATTGTCTGTCTCAGGGTAAGTTATTCCTGAAAATGAATTTGTAATTATTAAGTTGTTAATTCAATTGTCTGTCTCAGAGGAAGTTATTTCTGAAAATGAATTTGTAATTAAATTGTTAACCCAATTGTCTGTTTCCTAATGGATGGCATAACAAGATGCCATTTTGATTTGAAAGACAAAGAAGAGTCAAACAAATTTGGTACAAAAAATTGGTTTATTTATTGGATAATGAGTCATGGTAATGGTAAACCGAATAGACATATATTGCCAGGTTTTGACAATAACTACTCGAGTCCCCTTTTAAGCGACTAGTGGTACCACCTACCAAGGATTCTGGGAAATGGACCAAACATATTTCAATTGATCCTAAATTCCAAGTAATTTCTAAAAGTGGACAGAATGCAACACTATTTCAAGTGATTAACTTATCTTCTATGAGTTTATTTTTTATGAAAATACAAAAGGCATTAGTTACAATGAAAATAATGGCTATTGATTTTATTTGAGAACTGGCATAGACTAGTATACACTTTAGTGCTTAAGGCTTAAATTAATTTTAAATTAAACAATATAGTGACATTATAAACAAATGACAAAAAAATTTGCAGTAGAATTTTATTTCTATCTATAACCACTCGTGAGCATATCAGTCATTAATTCACGACTGTTCAAAGATTCAAATTTTGGAAATATTAGTTGGATATTTTTTAAAAAAAAATACACATTTTTATGCAATTTATCTGAGGAATCTGATTGTATCTTTAGTTTTATCCAGGAAGATGTATTTTTTATCTTGAGAGCAAATTTTTTTCCTAAATGTAATGAAAGATAGTTCATTAATTCATTGTAATAAGAAATAATTATAAACTTGAAACTGTACCTGCAAGTAAAATGCCATATACGCTATCCACACTTCGCTACTATCAGGATTAGCTAGCAGGAGACGCTCAAACTGATCAGATGATCGTGGTTGATTATCAGCAAGTGCGTTTTGCTTTTCTAATTCACGGATCTTCTCCTCCTCCTGTCTAGCTTTCTCCACTTTCTCTGCTGCTGAGAGTTTTTTCTTTTTTTTCGGCTGAACTTCAACCTAAGATATCACGACACAAAGAATAATTATTTATTTAGTGTCATAATAATTGACGTTTCCATACTTTCGAGGTACACAGTTTTGTTGTGTGGTTTTTTAATTATTTTTCATATACATATCCACTTTGTTTATACGCGATAAAGAAAAAAATATATGCTTAAATTTTAACAATTTGTTTATTCGTACAGGTTAGAATAGACTGCACGTTAAATAGAATATATGTGCACAAAAGATGTAATTAAGTAAGTGTTACTATGTTACATTCTTTGCAACAAAAACTATACTTGCGAAAGAGATATCCTAAAAATTACCTGTTTGGAGGACCAAAATTTGGTTGTGGTCAAAATAATAGGTTATGATAAGACATGAATCAGCAAAAAATTTTAAAATAAGCATTGGAAACCGTTGCAGTGATATTGCACCTTCAGAACGAAACTGACTCGACCAAAAAATTAAATGTTTAGGAAAACGCCAGTTAAAATTTTAGCATTTAGCGTGTTCTGTGAAAAATTAGCGTAAAAGGCAGCTAAAATAAGGGATCGACATATATATTTAAATAGTTAATGCTATTTTATAACATACAGGTTATGGATTATGCTTGTTTGAACCCTATAAGTCTATTAACTCAGTTTTACCATTATTTTGAATTAGGTTGGATTCATTCTGAAAATGCGATATGAAGGTTCAAAGAGTTGAAATAGAATCATACATTGCAACTTGGTAAATTGATGGAACATTTTATTTAAGTTTTGGGCGCTCTATATTTTTAAAATTCTCATCAATTTATTAAATTCTAAAATATGTGCTTTATATTTATGATCTAAAACAGACATTTAATCTTTCCTTTATACTATCATAACATAATAATTATATTGATAATTCCTCGGTCTCGGGTTTGGTGATGCTTTATGCTCCAGACTGTTTTGTGAGAGGATGAAGACATATTTTATTTTTGCTTTTTCACTGCCTAGAGCGTGTATGAATATCCTCCAGCATTCACCAGTTTTTAACACATTTAGGTTATCCAACGAGATATTGCGAGAGACACCAAATCTTGATATTTTTTCTGTTCCATTGACAGCTTTAGGAATGCGATTATTGAGTTGCTTGGTAGTTCACGGTTGATAGTTAGTTTGTATTATTTTGAATTAATGTGTGTTTTATTCTTTTTTATTATTTATTTTATTATGTGTAATGTCAATAGTTGTACTTTTAGTGTTAGCACATGTCCAGTGCTTTGTGGTAACCTCTAAGTTGGACATGGAGTTTTTATGATAAATAAAATACATAAACATGTTGTTATGTATTATTATTGTACGTAGTAATTATAATAATAACGAAATAAGTTTCCGAAGGCTATATTTGGTACGTCAGTTTGAATTTTTGGAGAAAATTTAAAAATTCAAAGATACCCAAAACATTTATTTATTAATTTCTGTTAACAGACTTTCCGATACATAAATCCATTCCTATTATGCAACCTCTCATATCTCTGAAATCATTCTTATGGTCATCTTAAAATCTTTTTGTAATAAACATCTCATCTTAAAGTATTATTTAGACTACAATTTAATTAAAAATTGTTGGCCTTGAAACGGGCTAAAAAAATAACCTCTACATATTCCAATTATTAAAAGGAAAACTTCATGTATAATTGAAATGACTTTCATTTCTCGTACCCAATAAGTAATTGCTTTTGCAAATTATTATCAAAAACAAATATTGCTTTTGCAAATTATTATCAAAAACATATATTGCTTTTGCAAATTATTATCGAAAACAAATATTTCTTTTGCAAACTATTATCAAAAATAAATATTGCTTTTGCAAATTATTACCAAAACAAATATTGCTTTTGCAAATTATTACCAAAACCAATATTGCTTTTGCAAATTGTTATCAAAAAATGGTTAAATTTTCTGCCATATTCAACTATTAACACATTATACCAGAGTTAATTTTCATTATACCACTTAATACATTATACCAGAGTTTAAATGTTTTGTCATTATCGATGTTGAAACAAATTGTATACTTATTTATCATTTCTAAAATGCATTGGGTTTCAACTGTAATATTTCTGCATTTATGTTAATGGTTTTTTTTTTAAAATGGAAAAAGCAGATAAAAATCATGATAATGGCTATTGTTTGCTTTATTGAAAAGATTATTAAAAAGGACTTCCAGATTGCACTCCATTCGAGCCAGCCACAGCGCCCATATGCCTGAAATCGTATTTAAATACAAATAGCATAAAATTACCCTTTCAATAAAGCCAATACCATGGCCGTTATCATGATTTTTATCCATTTTTTTCATTTTAAAGTTGTATACTTCTATAAAAACACCCGTTACAAGCAATAAAATATTAATCATAAAATATAAATTTCAAAGTAATGCAGATGAACTTGCAAATGATGAATATTTATATCCAACTTACGCTACGAAGATTCCATACCTACATTATTTAACCCTAGCGTTTAATAGAAAATTTCTGTAAAGTCAAAATTAATAATTTATAACATTTGTTACTAAAATTTAAATTTTAAATTCCGGGTACCTAAGTACCAGTTTTGTCAAAATTGACTTAGTAATAAAATAAAACTAAAAACAACAAAGTAAATAGTTTCCCGCATTTTTATCTTTTATTTATTTATTTCTTGAAAACCCCATACCTAATTTGCAGATTTACCCAAAGCATTGGAAATGGAGCAGAACCATAATAATAAATTATTATGAAAGAGCAGAAAAAATATATAGACGTGGCCCGTCTCGTAATATCATGTTAAACAATACGAGCACACAAAAGGTAAGGAAATAGTACAAGATATTTATACCCACTCTAGAAAGGTAAAATAAACTATGGCGACATCTTTCTATGTAGCAACCAGTATCATAAAGTACTACTAAACTTAAGATCTAAACTTAAGATTAAGAGACTAAACTTAAGATTAAAAGTTTATCGATTGTGTTTGAAACATATAAATGCTGTTGGTTGTTCCTAAGAGTTAATCTTTGCTAATATCCCACCTGAAGACGTTGCAATACAACGAAACCTAGGTCGTGGTAAAGAAATTAAAGAAAGTAGAAATAATACTACATCACGTAGTTTCATTTAATTGTGAAAATACACAATGAAAACTATTCCCCTTTTGACATAAAAGGTTTTTATAAAAATATTGGTTTTCTGCTCAAAGAGTTCTTTTCAATAATACAACCTGCGGGAAGGGGGATGAACCATCCCACTTCCACTCCACCCCCTATAAGGGCATCCTTTTGAAATAAAATTATAGATATTTTCCAATATGTACATATTTTTCAAATTGTACATATCTTTCAATAGAGTTTTGGGTCAAAGATTTACATAACACAAAATTTAAGTCTACAACTTATTCAGCAGAAAGAAAAGAGAAAGAAGCGAGAAGGAATTAGAAGCATCTGACAGATGAGCAAAGATCGCATTGTCGTAGCAACAGAGTTCCCTTTGAATCTTTTAGGCATGAAACCCCAATTTGTGTACCCTATATGGTTTCGCCAATCTATGAAAATTAAGGAAAATAGTATCCAATTAAATACTATAATTAAATCATTTTTGCATTAAAAAATGATTCATGCCATGGATAGGTTATATATTTATTTCAAATATCCCTAATTTATAATTTCAAAGCTTCAGGTAAATAACAAAATTTTACAAAAACTCACTCGCTTAATAAATTTCAAAACTATAATATTTTTTACATAATAATATACACCTTCCGAAATCAACACGAGACATTTTGTTCAAAGTTATTTTAATACCATTTAAGATAATTTGTGGTAAATTGTCATTTAAAGTAATTTGTGGCTAAAATTTCCGAGAAAATGTACCAAAAACTTTTATATATTTTTTTTACACTTTGTCACTTGCAAATAGCAATTTTGTAAAAAATTTTTAAATTTCATTCTAATTAATTTAGTCATTCAAAACTTTCTATTTCCCATTTCCAAATATTAAAATGAACAAAGTTGTTATTAAACACTTTTATTAAACTTGTTTACAATTGTGGAAATCTGTTATTAATCTCAACGTGTATTAATAGCTTAACAAAACCATAGTAAATTTTGCTAATATTTTTAAACAGTGCTTTCAGTGATGGATAGGAGGAACACAATTTCATTATTTTGGCGACCCAGGCTTATATTGTGTTTTAAACTACATACTATAGAGCGTATTATGCTACGTAAAGACATATCTATAATAATTATATAGCCTTATTCTGATTAAAAGAAAAAATTATAACATACCTTTTCTTCATCACTACTATCAGAAGAAGTGTCTGAAGCAACTTTCGTATCATTTTCAGTCCAGAAATCTTTAATGCTCGGCAAAACTAAACTCGATACTTCAACTTCTTTTACGCAGTTTTCTTTCTTATTTTTCTTTGACTTCTTCTTTTTCGATTTCTTAGACTCTTTCTCAACCGTCTCTTCTACTTCTACCTTTGTCTCAGAAAGCAAGTTATCAGAATCTTGTTCCAGGTTTCCATCCATATTAACATCATCTGCAACCCCTGAATCGTAATCAGTATCATTGTTTCTTACTTTATCTTCCTTTTTCTTTTTTTCTTTCTTTTTCTTAGGTAACTCCGGCTCCTCGGGGGGAAATTCTTTTAATTTTTCTTGTAGGAATGTTACTTTTTGCATAAAATTATTAATTTGTTCTTGTAAAATTAATTTGTTGCCATTAATTTTAGTGTGAAGCTGCTTGTTTTTCGTCGTTATACCCTTACTTTCAATTCTTTCAAGTACTTTTTCAATTTTATTTATCTTGTTCATTTTTTTATTAAGCGCTTTTATTAACGATGTCACGCGCTTCTTACATTTTTTCCTGGTGATGCAACTGTCTAAATTCAACAAATTAGCATCCTTCTCGGCCATAGCGGAACTGACGAACTCATTGAAATCTACAGACTCAACGTCGGATATTTCCTCGGATACAACTTCGGCAGCTTGCTTTTTGAGTTTTTTGGTTTTATTTTTTTTATCACCCGGTTCCTCCTGCTCCAATTTCCTTTTCTTATTGTTTTTGGTTGAATTAGTAGTTACAGGTTGTTTTTCCTGAAATAATTTTATTGATAATTTGTTTATTTTAAATTCGCTATCTTACAATTGCTTTAGAAAATATTTTTGCTATCTTCCTCTGACAACAAACAAATATTAACTAAAAATTAAACTTGATTTACTCTTGTATATATACATATGACGCTTTTCACAAGCAGTAAAGCAATTATAACCTCTTAAAAAAGTTATAACTTCGTAATATTTCAACAAACTACAATTTCCACCTGTTGTTAACCAAGTTACAGGTTGCTTTTCCTGAAACAGTTGTTTATTTTAAATTCGCTGTCTTATAATTACTTCGGAAAATATTTGCTATCTCCCTCTGTCAACAAACTAATATTAACTAAAAATTAAACTTGATTTGTTCTTATATAAATGACTATGCTTTTTACAAGCAGTAAAGCATTTATAACCTCTTCAAAAGTTATAACCTCGTAATATTTTAACAAACTACAATTTTCACCTGTTACACAATCAATTCTTTTTGTTTCGCTAATCTACACTCCTACTAGTAATTCGATTGCGTCACTTTCATGTATGCTATGCCACCTATTATCCTGTTGAACAATAACTTTATGTAATCAGAAAATGAATACGAAGTTACCTGTCCCACTTTAAATGGCTTATGTGTGAAGCTAGCCAGCATTCTCTTATTCTCTGGATCAACTTTCAAAATGGTACAAAGTGCCTGTAAAAGAAATTTATTTGTTTTTATAAATAAAACAAAGTTTCATACTATTTATTGAATAAATTATTGAGGTTTCAGGGGTCCAAAACTCTGCAAAGCTAGTGAGTTAGTCTGCGTTAAGTTTACAGCGTTCTAGACTCCTGAAACGTCAATAGTTATTTCATTGAATACACAAAACAAGTGACATGTGCACTTATGAGAGGCTTATTAGCCTCTAGTTAAATTGATCTCAGACCTACAACACATATGTGACGTTCAGTTTTGTCAATTTTTATATGAAAAAAAATTATTTTAAAAGTTTTAAGCCCTGACACGGACTCTAGACCTTGTACTTCAAATAAACAGTGCTAATTTATATAAATTACATTTTTAGGGTTCCGTATCTCCAAAAGAAAATTCAGAACCATTACAAGATCACTCTATCTGTCCATCACAGTCATTTTGGTCAAAAACCATTTGATGTCGAAAGAATAGTTGTAAAGTACATTAACCTACATATACCTCAATAACTAATAGTCAAAAATATTTATATGAATATATTATAGGGGTCAAAATGCATTAAAAAATCTTTAATTTCATGTCTCATAATAGAGTTTCAATTGAAAGGGTGAGTTACGAAGATTTCAAAATGATTCCCTCTCGGATTTTATGAAGTTTAATCCGGGTCTCCTTCGACCATATTTTGGTTAGAAATGATCCCTAACATGTTTTTCTAACAAAATAAGGACGTGGCCAAAATGTCCCTGTTCGTCTCCGGGGGAAAGGAAATGTTTATTTTGCCGTTGCTTTCAAACATCGCACACTCACTCGCTCCTGTTGTTTACACTGTCAGTCGAAGAAATACTCAAATTTGTGTATGGCGTAAGATATATATAATTGGAATAAAGACAATATATTGTCATTTATTAATATGACCGGTTTCTTTTCCTTTAATGAAAAATAACTTTAAAACTTCACGTCTTCCTCGTCTGAATTCATTTTAGCTCAAATGAAAAATTATCTAACATTAAGTGTTGACTTTTCGTTAATAACGCAGGAGACAGTTATGTTTTGTTAACATGTTCACTAAACATGTTTTGTTAGATTTTTAGTGCAGGAGACCCGCCTTTAGAGATAGTGCTGACAAGATCTATAAACAAATATCTCTTGATCGCAAAAACTTTTAAAATGAAAATTATAAAAAAACCAAGTTACTAAAAAATCAGTACAACTAAATACTGTGTTACAAAAAATTATAGTAATGATTCCAAATCATATGGCTTTTAAGAAATACAAGATTTTTTTAAGCCTACCAAAAATATACTAAACAATACATTTACATGATGAAAAATAATATTAATATTTATAAATTGTTTAACAGAATGTACCCTTAAATGTTTAACAGATGGTTAAATGAAACGGGAATCTTTGTAATGCGAGTTCTATTCATACTTAACAGGTAATCAAGGTAATAATGTGATGAGTGCATGAGCAGTTATGCTATACATATGCAAACTGCATACGTGAATGCTATAACAGTTGTTGCCGATAAATGTGTTATAATTAAAAAGGTGCTCGTGTTTCAAAGAAAATAATAAAAATTATTTTTAGACTTTAACAAAGCTTTTAAAAATAAATTATCAATAATATTAATAAACATACACAGACGCTTTCTATATATAAAATAAATTTCATTCATCTCTGATAGTTTCCGCTATTTGATGACACATAACTATTAAACGTCACATAACATTATTTGATACTATCAAATTCTGAAGCAAATATTTGCGAATTATCTTAGAAATAAAACATCAAATATAAGTTCATTAGTGGAGATGATAAAAATGTTAAGTTACAAGAATGAGCAAACTTACAATTTCTCCGACATGAAATGCTGTAGACAAGTCGGTGATGGGTTCTCGACTCACATGGTTAGGGTTAACAATTGCGCGCACGTCTCCAAAAAACGAAACAAGTATCCTTACACCCACATTCTGCAAGCAAGATAAATTATGAGCAATAATCTATTTTTAAATATCCTTATTTTTTGGGAGAAAAAACAATACTACAAAATTTGTATATATTTATATATATTTTATATATATATAAAAATACTATCAAACTGCACTATACAAAATATACTGTATAATATGTTGTTTATACACATTCATTGCATTGTTCATATTTTTCGCATCCACGTAAAAGTTGTGAATGTGCAAAATATTAATTTTACAAAGAATTTTTTTTATAAATCTTATATTTTTTTTCCTCTGAAAAGCTTCCCTGAAAAATCAATATTTTGCAGATTCGCAACTTTGCTGTGAATGTAACAAAATATATATTTTACATTTTTTTTCGTTTAATGAGTTCCCCAGTATAATTAATATTCTCCAGATTTGTAACTTTGCCGTGGACGTGATTAAATGTCAATTTTACCTTTTTTTCGTTTGAAAAGCTCCTCCGATTTTACACATTCGCAACTTTACACATATTAAATTAATGGTGTTAAAATAGGGATGGACAATTATATGGGAACTGTGACATAAGCAAAATTTAAACAAGGAAATTTTAAAAAAAACAATCAATTGTGCCTACTATTAAAAAAAATAAATTGAGCTGGGAAGAAATATTGGTATCCGAGATGAGCACCCAATGCATAAAACATATCTATTATTTCTTTTAATCAGCAGTGTGCATAAACTTTTATGGTACTTCATAGTTATTTCTAACAAAAAACCATCATGGTCCTTTTTTGCCAGGCCAAAACCGAACCGGATGGTGAGTAAATATAAAATGTTTTCTTTTAATGGAATATTTTTGGATTAATTTTCTGTCTGTTATTTCACTACTAATGACAGAATATATAAACATATTTTATACTCACGGCAATAACTCCTTTATACCGTTTCCCAATGACTACGTCACTAAAACTCTTGAGCACTTCCATTTCCGGATCCAATAACGAAGACTTTAAAGTGAGTACAAACCGATTCTTCTCAGGGATCAAATCGAGAACCCTTGCTCGCACAAGCTGGTCAACTTTAAATTTATTTTTTGCTGTCGTACCTTTCTTCTTCTGTGCAGACTGTCCGACATCTGTCAAATGTATTGTTGGCACAAAACCTAAAACAACATGGCAACTTTTTAAAACATTCTTTCGTTGCAAAGCATCCTAAAAAAAATTTTAATTTAAATTCAAATCCGTTTTCAGTTAATTTTATAAGGAGAAACTTTTTCATATTGACACATTAAAAGCTTACGTTTTAATACCACTTCCTACTTGCACAAATAGATGGCGCTACATGTAATGTTAGCTCATGTAATTAAATCGCTAACTCTCAAATGAATCAACTGTTATATATTTTTAATGCACCTATTCGGTACTTCTATCCTAAATAACCTGTATTATTTTCACCATTCCATCAGTACCATTATTCTTTTTAATAGACTATTATGGTACTAATAAGTTACCTTTCAAATTTTATCAGAGTATTATTCCATAGAAAATTCAAAATAAGTATTAATCCATAGAAATTTTTTTTAAGCATAGCTTGGATTTAAGGTCAATTTTAGGGAATAGTATGCTTTGTTTTAGATTCAGTTTTATTTTTTGGGTGTGTGCAATAAATGAAAAGTAATGTACGAATGCAATGAAGCACCTGACACTCATGCCACATCATATGTTAATTGCAAACACTGAAACTTAGAATTGCACCGTGTGGGTCCATTTTTTTTTTTATTTTGTTTAACTCTTATTGGCCCTCATATTATATTGTGCATATCATACTCAATGTTTATTGATACATAAATAGATGTATTATAATTATTTACATCACAACATTGCGCAATGTGCCTTCATGGCCCTATCACACAGCCTCTAGTAATACAGTGTCCAGAAATTGATGTCGGACAAAGAAAGACGCTATTCGTTATCAATAAAGGAATAAATTGCGCTGTCTCTAGTAATATTACACATAACTCTTTCTAACACACCCAATATTTGCCCGGAGTGCAGTATTTACCCGCAGTGGTGATGTCTTCACAGCTGTTCGTGGGTTATTCCTGCAAGCAGTGCTGAAAAATATGCACAAGAACCATGTGTACGAAAAAGATGACATATAATTATGGATTATGGATTTAAAATAATAAAATTTTCTGAAAAAGTCATCTTTTAAATTTTATTTTAACGAAAATCAACTATTTCTCAACTTTTATTTGAATAATGTCTTTCTTTGTCCGACCCTGATTCCTGGACACCGTATATACTTTCACAAACTATGCCTGCAACTTCATACACGCAGATCACTGAAAAACGAATCGTTGATGTTTATTGTAAGTATACTCCTAAATTTGGACCAAGCTCAAAGCAACCTAAAAAAACAATAACTATAAAAAAACATTTTTTAATAGTCTTTGGTTTTATTTATTTTGTTGCTACCAATATTTATACCGAGTTGCTAGACAACAGTTTCAATTTTAAATAATTTGAGAAAACAAAATAAGCTGATATTGAAAAATGTTATATTCAGAAGAGAATCTATAACAATATCTGCATGTATCACTTCATTGCGTAATTTAAAATACACATAGTGCCATCTATTGGTAGACATAGGTACACTATATATTTTTGTAATTACAACGCGCACTTTATTGTTGTTATACTAATGCAACGTAAACAAATGTTTGAAACCATTAAATTCACATAACTTCTGAAGTGAACCAAATGAGATGAAATAAAAACTAAATGTCACTTCAAGTTACACACACTATTGTTTTTCTAAAAATTCTATCTGAATGGGATTTATTTATATGATATGTATAAAAATGAACACAAACAGGCAAATAAACAAAAATTCTATGATCTTAATGCATTCTATTACTTCTATATATACAGATTTCGTCATTATTTTTACATGATAACGAAACAAACAAACAGACAAAAATTAGATGGTCTATTTATTTTTTTTTTATTTTTTCATGTTTGTAACTGTTTTATATAGACAGATTTAGCACTTTACAAGATTACCTATGATTTGGCTGTAAATAAGTAAAAACACGAATGAAATTGTTTTCTTAATTATTTCTCAAGAAAAAAGCAATTAAATTGGTTGTCTTTATCCGATAGATGTTCTGGTTTTATCACAGGTTATGACATTTTATAAAACAGTCAAAAATTAAAATAAGCAGTATAAATTAGAATGCCGCAAAATAAAATATTACCGAAACCATCATCTCATTATGGCATCAGTAACGTTACAACAAAAATAGTCGCATTGTGATAAACTTCACATTCTTTTTATGAAATCTCAATCTCTACTCTCAAGACCCAAAATAATGCTGTGTAACCATTAGACCAGACTTGAAAAATTGTAAGAGCATGATGAGACTTAGAGTGAAGAGCCATATTAAAGTCAGTCATTTTATCTTATGTGGAAGAATAGAAATATTACCGTGCAAACATCCAACTTTTAATTGAATACCATTATCCTGAATTGCGCTGACAGTAGCATCAACAGTCTGGCCAATAGAAAGATCGTCGTATGAGAGCACTTTTTCGTTGAGAAGCTTTCTATCATCCGTACACTCATATATATAATCGCACAAATAGTAGTTCAAGATACGCACTTTGTGCTCACTTCCTGCAACAAATCACGACAATGTTTTTTTAATGTTTTCAATTGCAAATCAATGATACCATAACGACCGTATAGAATATAAAATATTGCGTTGGCTAACCCTAAAATAAGAGGCAAGTTTATAGTAAATATAATGAAGACAAAAGAAAAGAGTTTCTATGCTTGTATGAAACTCTTTTCTTGTCTATGTTTATTTATACAGAAATTAAAAATAATGATTCAAAACGAAAACAAATTAAATCAGTTATGTCATGAATGTGACAGAACTTATTTCTCACATAGAATAGTTGTTAACCTTAACTATAAACACCTTGTTCAAATCAAATGTCAAAAGAAAACAATCATTTCAAAAGAAAACAATTATTTGACAATAATGGAATTATTCTGAAAATCACCAACAATATTTATTTTGAACTCAATTGTTTTAATAGAGTATTTAAAATCTTTTAATGAAAAAAATTTGTGTACAAATATTTTTTAAATAAAACCTTTTATCTATACCTTATTTATACGTACCCAAGAAAAATGTAACACAAGAAAAATGGCAAGCTAACCAAATGTTTGATAGCTCACCACCAGGGGGCATTGATATATATTGAATATATTGTATATATTTATATATTTTAAAAATAAATTACTATTCATTACTTATAATAACGCCTGGATCTAATACAATACCAGACACTATCCATTATTATGCTAGCATATTAATGTCTATAATTCAATGTAAAATACCAAAGAACCAATATAATAAAATAAATTATGTTGCATTCAAAAACATAAAAAATGTTATGTCAGTTATTAGTGCAATTCTATTTAGTTTTTTTATAATTTTTTATTTTTTATTTTTTTTTAATATGGGTGTTCAAACCACCGTGAGGGAGGCCCGCCACACAGGCGCAGACAACGATTAATCCAGCAATGAAAGCATGGCGTGGTTTCACCGTGTTGAATTTATTCTATACACACATACTGGACTTTTGGCTCTGGACGAGGCAGCATCATCACGGGTGCGCCTATGCACATTCATACTTGGAATTTTTAATTTATACTTGTTTTTTTACTTTAAATTTCAAATTATATATTATACTAGCGTGACCCGTGCGAAGTCTTCGCATTATTTATTCCATTATGAAGCTCAGATGACAGATCAAACAAATATTTTACTAAAATTGACATATAGAGGCGCAAGTATCAAAAGCATTGAGCTAAAGCGCCACTTTATTTATACGTGAGTGGATTTGAAATTAAACAAAAATTTTACCGACCGTCAATCATATTGACGTTGAGCCGTTAGATGGCAGCATTGCTGTTATGTGTATATAATTTTAATAATTAATTATTTTGCAAAAACAATAGCAATAATAAATTTTTTAGTTGTGGATGCCGGTAGAGCAAGCAATTATCTATAAAATTATATATAATTTATGTGGATTAGTTGTGAGGTTTTTTCTAAAAAGGGAGTGTAACATCTTAACCTTAGCGTATTAATATATATGATGATGTCGTTCTACATTGAGTTTCTTATGTTCGTGTAAACCCCTATTTGGCACAATGGGTTAAGTGTCAATCTTAACATAGTGCCACTGAGAGCGGACCATCCCTAGCGACACAACTGGCATCCTTGATTTAATTGAATTAAATAAAATTTTACCTGTAGCTATACAGGTAAAATTTTATTTAATTCAATTTTGACATTTCTTATTACCACTGTTATGGTCGGTTGTTTCTTGCAAAGTTACACAAAAATAAAAAATTCTCACCTAAAGGATAAGACTTCTGAACGACCTCTTCGTCATCCAAATCAATATCAACCTTTATACGCTTCAATGTCATCGTGCCAAAGCACTGCGAACCCAAACGAAATATTATTGACCTTCCAGTCACTTTAATAACCTGAAAATTAAATAATTTTGTTACTATTACACATTTCTTTTAAAAATCTAGAAATCTAAACAATACAAAAACCAATACAGCCTTTAAAGGCATACCAATTACATGGATTCCAGGAGACACACAGATTTTTGGCAACTCTGAATAACGATTTTGTGGTTTCTGAATAACAGACTTATCAACTCTGAATAACACATTTATATTTTTCATTCCCAATTAAGGCATAGGCATAAAGCTCAACCATTCTGAGTCATGAGTTAACGTGTGCTCAAACATTATTGATCGATCTCAAGTTAATCACATTTGCACTTACATTAACTGATTAAATTTTCTGTGTTCACTTTATTTTTACAACAATTATTTCTATTGATATTTTGGTGTATCACAAAATTTTCGCTTACGATGGAAACCGTAATATTTAGATGATTGCTACATAGAACCAAAAAATTATTAAAATTCTAAATCTCAAAGATTAGAAGAACTTCACGATATTTTTACACCCATGAAAAATTTAATACATTTATAGCTATTTTAATACATTTTCAGCTATACCAATACATTTATAGCTATTTTAATACATTTTCAGCTATACCAATACATTTATAGCTATTTTCTCTATATCTATCGCTACAGTTATATTCACTTAAATGTGTATTTTTCCTGGTCATACTTTCACAGAATTGATTCCTCTCATCATTCTAAACATAAAATATCTTTGGTGAATGTGAAAACCCAAACGTTTCCAAGATTCGAAAGCCTTCAAAGTTCGAAATTAAAAAAGTTTTTAATTTTTTATCATGAAATCTTTTCCAATATATTTATTACATAAAATCAACTATCGTCAGAAAAATAACACATTAAAAACTATCATAAAACCATATCTTTCAGTTCACGATCCGCAAAGTGTTTAGATGAGGTTTATTTTCTTAATTTTCATTAGAGGTGTGACTCATTATATTATTCTGTAAAGGAAAATTAAAGAAATATTTGTATCATGAAATCATTTTTCTTTCAAAATAAATTTTTTTCTTTTTATTATATAGAACAATGGATTGAATCAGCCTGTGAAAATACGTCATAAAGAATAATATACCTGTACATGCCAAAATGTCTCTGAAATTTTCGTAGTGCAAGTTCTACTCAAACTTAAGAGGTTTTTTTATTTACGGTTATCAAAATGAAAAAATTACAAAATTTGTTAAGAGCAAAGAGTTGAATAATAACTCTACTGCAGCGGAAACATAAACCTGGTATGTAGCCACCGCTAACCATTAACCACCAACATTATTTAACGATAAAATGATAATGTCTATATAAAACCTAGGTTTATTGCAAACAGATTACACGTGACAGTTTTGCAGACAATATCTTTTCATTTTCACAATAATTTAAACTTCGCTCACCTTAGCATCTTCCACAATTTGTCCAACCGAAAGTTTCATTTCCTCTTTCAAATTTGGCATCAAGTTCTCAAAAATATTTTTCATAGTGAAGAAAGGCAACTTTGTCGTCGGCAGCATATACAGCAAACGTGCTTTAATCTTTTCTCCCGGGTGTGGCTTCCTTCCCTTCACCAGATCTATTTGCGTTCTCATTATGTAACCTGTTATGTCACCAAAAAAATGGCCATCAATGCCGTTTGGCAGAGCCTGGAATATAAAATAAATCTTTCATTGGACTAAATATAAGAAAGTGCAGGAATATAAAATAAATCTTTCATTGGACTAAATATAAGAAAGTGCAGAAATATAAAATAAATCTTTCATTAGACTAAATATAAGAAAGTGCAAGAATATAAAATAAATCTTTCATTGGACTAAATATAAGAAAGTGCAGGAATATAAAATAAATCTTTCATTGGACTAAATATAAGAAAGTGCAGGAATATAAAATAAATCTTTCATTGGACTAAATATAAGAAAGTGCAGGAATATAAAATAAATCTTTCATTGGACTAAATATAAGAAAGTGCAGGAATATAAAATAAATCTTTCATTGGACTAAATATAAGAAAGTGCAGGAATATAAAATAAATCTTTCATTGGACTAAATATAAGAAAGTGCAGGAATATAAAATAAATCTTTCATTGGACTAAATATAAGAAAGTGCAGGAATATAAAATAAATCTTTCATTGGACTAAATATAAGAAAGTGCAGGAATATAAAATAAATCTTTCATAGGACTAAGTATAAAGCAATTCAAAAATAAATTTCATCAAACAAAAATTGCTAGAAAAAGAAAAGTAGAAAGCTAATACGGTAGAAACAGTAAAACTTTGGCTTTTCAAGAACTCTACATAATAAAGTTCACTTCTCAACTACTTTGAACTATATATCCGTAAAATGCATCAATTTAAAACATGCAAAGACATTTCTCATATATATAGGATTCCAACCTGGTCGATTGTTACCAGATTCGAGTGTTTATACTAAAAAAAATGCAGTGCATACACTAAACAAATATAATGATTATAACGCAAGGTGTTGCAAGAGGATAATATCAGCAAATGTCTTAAAAACCTATTAATTTGATATAGAGTGGAACAGAGTTTGGAATTCCTTTAAACCTTCTAGTAAAGAAGGAGCATAATATAGGCCTTTCCTAGATCATATACTAGGTTTCTGATAGGGGTAGAAAATCAGATAAATTACTATTAGAAGACAAATTACTATTAGCAAATTACACATTACGACTAGCAGAAGATCTAAGTATCTAAGAAATTGTACACTAAGCAGCATCATAATTTTCCATGTTATCAAGTAATTGCGCCTGGAAATCAAGAAAGAACTATGCAATGCTATATGTGGTCCATCTTCTCATATAAATGGGCCGTAAGGGTCTTTGAGATATCGTCCTTCCAAGTAAAAAGGCAAATAAAGAGTTCTTGAATAGGGTGAAAAAAAAGAAGACAAATTGACATAATTAGGAAAAAAATTATTATATTGTTGGCGCTAAGCGGAGAACACAATATGAAAATCCACAACCAGTGCTGGAAGGAAAGATAATTGAATTCAGATCAAGAAGAAAAATGAGAAGATGTATGGATAAACTGACTGCTTAACTTCTGAAGGAGTTATGCATAAGACACATTTTTGAAAATATTACATTGTTCCGCAAAGGTAGGCTCTTTAAGAATGGACTTGAAGAAGAAGTGCTATAACTAAAGAAACTTTATTACTTGAAGCATTTCATTTCATGCTATCCCATGTAATAGACTTATCTTTTATTGACTATTCGATTAATCCCTCAATATAATATATAATAAAAATTTAGTGTAGGAGTTCCCGACCCGTGGGGCGCGCCTCCCTAGGGGGGCGTAAAGAGATCATAAGGGATGCCCAATGTGTTCCGACATTCAAAAGAAAAATCCATTTGTAGTCTTAAATCCCCTCTTTAAATCATTCGATCGTTGTTCAAATTTTGGTAAGTCTCAAATTGCAGCACTTCAGCCGAGCTCGGTGCCCACGTGAGTATCTAGCTATCAGATCAGTCAGACCACAGCAGGGGCAGAAAACAACCACATGCACGCTTACTATACGACTGGTTGTTTATTAATTTCAGAAATTCACCAATATTCCACCATGAAAGATGACTTCCGCTCCTTGACATTGGGGAGTTTTGGATAAAATGTTTTCTCCTTAATCCAAACATTGCCTCTCTTGCTTTGCGAATAATTATGCCGTTTTCCTCAACTTACTTATGTGAGACAGGTTTTTCAGCATCGGTTCAAATCAAAATCAAGCAGCAAGATTGTCTTACCGTCAATAGCATATCGACGATAGCCCTGGCAAGAACTGAACCTCATATCGACCAACTAGTTCAGAACATACAAGCGTAAAAGAAGTATTAATAAAATTCTATTATTTAATTACATCATCAGGAGTGAACGTCAAAGTTTAATTAATTTGATTATGCTTGTAATTGAGAAATAAAAGATGTGAAAATATCGCGTTTTTTTAATGTAAAAATGAAAAAAAATAAAATGGGAAGCATGAATATATTTTTCATAATTCAGGGAGGCTCAACGCAGAAAAGGTTGGGAACCCCTGCTCTAGTGTTTCATAGTTTCTTCAACAAGTCATTAAGTGTTAATTCACTAACAGTAATTCGTCTTTTTACTAATTTATCTGATTTTCTAACCTATCAGAAACATAGTAAAGGATCTAGAAAAGACCCATATTTTGTATCCTACTTTATTAGAAAATCATTTCTAGTTCTATTCCACTCTTAAATCATAGTTTATAACAATACCTAGCCTTTGTGTACCATTAGTATGACATAGCATTATTTTTGCATTGTAGGTGACCCTGTTATAACAGAAAAGTAACAGTTACGTATACCTGTTACAAATTACTAGGTCATATGCAGCACACATGAAGCCATACGCAGCACACATACTTGCTTTTGATGTTCGGTTGGAAGTATGCAACATAAATACTTGACGTAAAGTATTCAATATTTTTTGTTTTTTAAATACTAGGATAGCAGTATCTATCTATATACAAAACAATGCTGTATAAGATATTTGAAAATTTTCATTCATAATTCATACTTTATAGGTCTAAGTCCTATCTGCTATAAAAAAAATGTTTGTTTCCTACGCTACTTAGCTAAAATAGAATGAAAATATAAGTATACAATACACTGATAGCATACGAAAGAATTATATTTTTACGGCTGGATCATTTCAAAATTTTCAGTTGTAATATATACAATACATAATTAATATTTACAGTAACTCTTGAAAGTTTTTATCGCTATTTAACCAATTTACAATAAAATAAAACTAAGTGATGTAGTATTATTTCTACTTTCTTTAAGTTCTTTACCACGACCTAGGTTTCGTTGTGTTACAACATCTTCAGGTGGGCTATTAGCAAAGATAGCCTATAAGACAAATAGCCCACCTGAAGATGTAATGCAATGAAACCTAGGTTGTGGTAAAGAACTTAAAGAAAGTAGAAATAATACTACATCACGTCGTTTCATTTCGTTGTAAATAATGAATTTCTACAAAATTAACGTCAAATATATTCAATATCACTATTTAACCACTAAATAATTAAACATATTTTAGCCTTTCACTTACTATTTCAAATCTTATGGGTTACAGTATATATGCCTCACTCTAATTACTATGTTGTTAAGAGTAACCCAGTATATATGCCTCACTCTAATTACTATGTTGTTAAGAGTAACCCAGACATACCCATGGGCCATAATTTCTATACTAACTTTCAGGATAAACCTCACAAATGGTAATGATAAAGAAACATTTTATCTATACTTACATGCCATAAAGCATCATATTATACTAGCATACGACACTAAAATCCTTTACACCAAATTATAACAAAAGTTTTGAAGATAATTTCATAATAGATCTTAAAACAACTTATCTTAAAACACTGAGTCTCATTGAGAAACATATTTATATATATAACATCTAAAAACTAACCTGGTTAATATTAAACTCTACAGCCATACCAGGTAATATGCAGTCCAGGGTCTTCCTGTCATGTTTTTGTTTTACCACGGCATCTCTCAAAACCTCTATCTTATTCGATACTTTTATAACACTTGGATTATCTGACTTTGTTACGGTACACCATATAACTTGTCCAACAGCTAGAAATATGAAATACTTTTAATAAATCTATATGGTAAAAAAGTACAGCTTATATATCTTTGGTAGTATAAACAATAAACAAGATACTTTGGATTCTGTTCAGAAGCAGGTTATGAAAGTAATTAGAAGCTTAAAAACATACCACAATTCCAACCATTTAATAATTTTGTCTATAAACCAGATTTGAAATACATAACATTTCTCGCTGTAATCATTTCGAATACAATCGATGTTTAAGATAGGCAATTATTATTTAAGTGAATAAGCTACCTAAATTACAACTGTCATCCACCATATTGAGTGGCATAAAAGCGTGACAATCTTTTATTCCCAAGTCCACGACGTACCCGTGATCTTCTTTAGACTCAATGGCACCTCGCAGGACAGCACCTAAACATTTTTTTAAATTTACTATTTTATTCAATACAATTAATATAAAAAAGTTTGTTTTAGTTTATTCTTTAATTTATAATTCCATGGAAGTTGCTAGTTATATCGAGACAGTTGTAAATTCAGAAAGTATAAAAAGTTTATTGCAATTAATTAATTTTTAAGTATAAAAAGTTGTATTAATATAATGTGTCAATGACACCTCTTAGAAATTAAAACCAATTAAGAAATGAATTTGAATTTAACACACAAAAAAAGTTTAGCCTCTTTGTTCAAAGCAATATAAAATTACTGAAAAAACAATATAATTCTAAAATTTGTCTATTTATACTTAAAATATCCCTTCTAATTTTACATCCTTCAATGAAAATATATTTTTCCAAAAATTATTTTAAAATAAGACAGTTTTGCCAAACACAATTTGAAATTCTATCATAATATTTTATGATTATGGAAAACTATTACGGAAAAAATAATTTCTTAATATCCAAGCGTCATCTTATTACTTCAAATAAAAGTGCGCTTTCTGAGTTTCTTTAAATTGAAAGTATTATTTATAAATAACTATAAACCTAATTATAAAACCAATATCATTCTAACATTTATTGCTACTAAAATATAACTCGACTATTTTAATACAATACTATTAAGGTAAACAGGACTTAAAGTTTCACAGTAATTGTCAACAGTAGAAATAGTAGTAAAGAATGTACAGGTCATTTACAAATTCTTACTGCTTTACTACATAAATACGAAATAGTAATTCTATAATTTTCAATGAACCCTCATTGAGAAAAACTAAATTTAAAAAATAAAAACTGAAAAAGAAAAACAAATTAATCTTTAAATGAAAATACTACAGTCATATTTCCTAATTTATTAGTATACAAAAGACAAACTTCTATTACCTTTTTGAACTTTGGAAATGTCAAATTCTCTGTTAACATCCTGCGGCATCATGGACAGCATCACCTGCTGTTTACTGTCCATATTGATTTCTATTACTTTTACCACTACATATTCACCTTTTTGAAATAGAGAACTGATGTTTTGTATTTCCTGCAGATATTAAATGTTAACATATATTGAATATATTTGGCGTTAATTTTGTAGAAATCTATTATTCACAATTAAATGAAACTACGTGATGTAGTATTATTTCTACTTTCTTTAACCACGACCTAGGTTTCGTTGTATTAAAACATCTTCAGGTGGGCTATTAGCAAAAATATCTTTTTAGCGCACCTGAAAATGTTGTAATACAACGAAACCTAGGTTGTGGTAAAGAACTTAAAGAAAGTAGAAATAATACTACATCACGTTGCTGCATCAATACTACATCATTTAATTGTGATTAACATATATGTTTCGAAAAAGAGAGTTTAAATATAATTCTACTTCTTTAAATAATAACCATGTCTTATGGTATGAGATTTAACATTTACTGTAATCCCAAACATGAGTGTGTTAAATCACTTCAAGTATTAAATAGTGGCGTTGAATACTGTTAATGATATTGATAACATTTTTAACTAAAACATATCTTAAATGATTTTACCTCAATCTCATCGTCAACATAGGCTTGCAAACACTTATTGTAAGGGACGCTGATATGACAAGCCATTACAAACCCATGCATTTTGGCCGGTAATGAAATTGTCAATTTCGTTTCAAATATTTCTTTTATTCTTCCAAGTAAAAGAAGACCATTCTGTAATACCTATATTAAAAAGAAGAAATTACAATATATTCATAATATATACTGAATATAATTATATCAAGATAATTAGTTATTTCCACACCAATACATAATGGAGATTTGTTTTGATATAATCACAAAATTTCTACAGTAATCACTGAATCATTATTAATGTTTTTTGTTATATTTCGTAATTTACTACATTAAACTATCTTAATTGTTAGAGAAATAAGACAGATTTTAGTAACTATTACCAAACTATCATCATTAAAGATCACAATATAAAATTTAACAGGAATGCAATGCATTTTATTACTATGGATATCTTAAGGTGGCTTATGGTGACAAAAAAATAACAAAAAGTAGGGTAGCTACATAAAATTTACATATTAAGAAGTCCTCCATAAGAATTTATTGATGAATTTGAAGATGTATTTTATTATATTAGAAATAAAAAACTAAAATATGAAGTGAAAACTAAGTTAAAAGAAAATTACAGTCCACATACTGCCAATGCCAGAACGATACCATTAGCCATTCATAACAAAGTTGAAAATGGAAATCATGAAAATCAAAAAAACCAATCAAACCAAATAAATGTATAAAAAACAATGGAAAAAGATAAAATTATAGCAGTGATTTAGACTGGGTAATCGATATGAATCCTCCAAGAAAGCTGATGATTTGAACAGATCCTTGATATTTGAATGAAACATTAAAGATCTGTCAATGTCTAATACCCAGCATCGATAGACTAATATCAATTCTCCAAGAAAAAATATCCAATTCCCTGTGTTGACAGACCGATGTCAAGTCAATAAGATAATTTTCAACATTCTAGATGCCAAAAATGGATTTTGACAGTCACCTTTGAATGATAAGTCTCTTTATTATATTTGAGAGATATACATACCTGATTTTTCTATTTCTCTCAACAAAAATTGTGAAGAATTTCAAAGAATAATAGAAAAAAGTTTTCGAAAAGTTCCAGAGGTCATACCATACTTCGATGGTGTTGGTAACAAATACAGTTAAAGAATATGGAACTGTGCTTTGAATGAAATTTTTCCTTGCAAGACAGTTTGAACTGAAGTTTAACAAAATAAACTGTAGCTGGCCAAATCAAAGGTAAGGTTTATGCCACAAGGTTTCTGGTAATGGTATATAGTACAATCTAGTTTCAAGAAGAATGAAGCCATTAAAAGACTTCTAGTTTTAACAAATCGAAAGGGTTTATGGAGATTTGTAGGACTGCCAATATACCTGAGTAAATTTGAACCAAACTTATCAAGCAAGATAACTTCAACTTTTGAAGAATAATTCTGTGTGGGTCTGGAGTGAAAATATTCAGGAAAAAATTTTGATGAAGTATGAAATTGATAATATAGGCTCTCTACTTGAAATTTACGATAATAATAAGCCAATAAATACCCTTTGTGGTTCAGAAATAGCTTTAATTTAAGAAGAAACGCTGGTCTCTTAACTTGCTAGTTTCTTTTGCATTGTTAAGCAGAAGAAATTAGGGAGATGAGAAAGAGCAGTATATTTGATTTGCAAATCTGCATTGAGCTTTTTGCAGTAGTGTATGGCCCCAGAACCTTTAATTATTACACCTACAGAAAATCACAGTAGAAATAGATCGGCCGAGTAAACGGATGAGTAAACGGCCACAGACAAGAAGTGCCACATTAAAAATGAATGACCTCCTAAACCAGCTACAAAATTAAGAGCATGTAAATGTTCCTACTGCATGAATGGAGTCTGGCAAATGGAATTCTTTCACCACGGGGACCCGGGTTCAATTCCCGGCCGCTCGTCAAGCGGGTCTGGATTGATGTTCTGGTTGGCTGTAAGAGATTGCTCTTGTAGCAATAAATCCGCCATATGTATCAATTAGATACATTAAAGTACAGAAACAAACAATATCAGATAAGTGACAGTGGACCATCATTTCATTCAGATATCATGAAATAGGTCTTTGAGTAGTGGAATACAAATCAAAATACTTCTTAACCAATTTTCCACATTCCAATGAGCAAGTATAGTTTAACCAAAACTTTTGAAAATGAAAATATGTTTACCTTAAGCTTGATTACAGAAGTTGTCCTATTAGTGTCATGAAATCTCCAGCAGAACTTGTAATGGGAAGAGCTGAAATCACTTCTGCCTGTTGTAAAAATTTCCCCCTTAACAATGCAAAGAAAGCCCTGAAGAAATTGCAGTCACTACAACGTGTACAAAATGTACGACAAGCATTCCGAACCCTTTACCAGCTTTTAGTGTCTATTCAACATTTCTTCCATAAACCGATTAATCAGCCTGACAACATGCTAGAATCGGGTATTTGCAATATATAGAAAAATAAATATCTAATCAATGTATGTCATAGTTTTGCTGTAACAAATTGAGTATAAATATTTTTATTTAATGATTGTGTTTTCAAATTTGCGGCTAAACGTCGAAACACAAATTTTCTACCAATGAGAATGCGTGACATCAAAATGCACCACACAGCCAATAGATTGCCGACTTCAAAGTAATTGTGTGAGTAAAATAGCACTGTCACATAAACTGAATTCCGCCAACAATATTTATCAGTCAATATAGAATGACTAAATGTGTGAAAGATATAGGACCCAAAACTATGAAACTACACCTTCAAAACAGGTGATGATAAGTCATATGAAAGAAACGGGCTTTTCTGGAAATCAGACCAAAGTAACATGTACAATTCAGTTCCGTGCTCAGAAGAAAAAGACAACACTGGCTCCCAGCAACCCCTGGGTAGTTTTACTGTGATATTTAGGAAGACTGAGAAAATTTGGTATATTCAATTTAAAATCAATCTTAAATTTTTCTAGAGCACAAAACTAAAATCATACAATAATCAAGAACCTATTGTACAACACATAAATAAATAAACGTCATACAAACCGACAACGATAATGTTTCCGCACAAATAACTTGTGCCTTGTCGAATTCATGATATGATACATCTGCACCACACAGCCAATAGATTGCTGACTTCAAAGTAATTGTGTGAGTAAAATAGCATGGTCACATAAACTGAATTCCGCCAACAATATTTATCAGTCAATATAGAATGACTAAGTGTGTGAAAGATATAGGACCCAAAACTATGAAACTACACCTTCAAAACAGGTGATGGTGTCATATGGAGTACAAAACTAAAATCATGCAATAATCAAGAACTTATTGTACAACACATAATTAAATAAACGTCATACAAACCGACAACGATAATGTTTCAGCACATATAACTTGTGCCTTGTCGAATTCATGATTTGATACGTCTGATAAATATCCGTCGTCTTGGCGCCGTTGTTTGCGGTTATTAAACCGTTTCTTCTTTTTATCATCTGCATTACCAAGAAACTGTAAATATTTAAAATATTGAGAAGAAATGAAAAATAAACAAGTAGTCAAAATACTTATTGTATAAAATAAACGTACATTTGATTGTTTAAAATAACGATTATTTATGGGTTTTTTACCACCACGCGGAAAATACTCCTCTGTTCCCATTGCGATATCTATAATTAAAAATAATTGTCGAAGTAACCTTACATTAACGCATTATTTAAATAAAAACAACATGGAATTGAGAGGTTATATGTCATAAAAACTGTCAAATAAATTGACCAATAATAAAAACGCGAGTATTGCTATATGAAAAATACACCGTTTATATATCAAACCTCTATTATTTGGAGATAGGTAATAAAAAAAAAATTAGATTAACTTATTGCAATATGATGGTCAACCAAAATATTTCAGAATTTTTTTTTACATATCTCTAGTTAATACAAGTAACAACGGCTGTGACCAGTTGCGAGAAACATTGTTTTATATATAAAAAATAACTCATTAAGTACTATTTAAATTAATTATAATCACAATACTTAATTTTTAGATTCGTTGAATTGAATTAGATTTCGTTGAATATAAGGGCCAATCCTTAAGATAATCTCAAAATTAATTATAAATTAGTAAGCGAACCCAGATTTGAATGTAGAGCCGGTATGATTGAATAAAATGGCCAATAATTTATTAAAGTGATACCTACTTCTTTTAATAAGCGTTCCTATTAGCAAATTGAAATATAAATATATTTTATAGAGCCTAAATATTATGTGGAATTCAATTCGTTGCAATCTCTCAATTTAATAAACTACGAAAGTCATTCCTGTTTAAAATTCATTTTCTTAACCTGATGGACGATTTTATACCGTTTTGGTATAAAATGGCCCTAAAGTAATCAGATTCATACGTACATAGAATACCTATTATGACTTTAGTTTATCATAATAATTTAGTTTATCATAATATGACAATCTAAATATCAATTGTACTACGATCTAAATATCTGTTCAAACCACGATTCGAATGTTATTCAAATACGCTCTCTCTTTGTGAGTTCAATGTAAACTGACAGTTAATTTTCATGTCAGTCTGACAGTTCAATTTTGAGGTTAAAGTACGCGTTGTTATGTTACGACTGATTAAAAAGAAAACAAACATATGCAAACGCAGTTAATATTTGTTGAAACATTTTAATTAGTTAATTCCGTACAATTAAATAATTTAGAAAAAAAATGGATGACGATGACGACGTACCTCAGCTATCGGCTAGCACATTTGCAGCCCTTCAAGAATTTTACGCCGAACAAAAGAAGAGGGAAGAAATTTTAAGCAAATTGGAAATTGAAGGAAAATTAAAAGATAACATAGTATTTGAGGAAAATTGGGTAAGAAATCGTCGAAATTTCTTAAAGTCATATCCTATAAAAATAATTTATTGAGGAATATAAATTCTACAATGCTTTTCCAGCAACTCAGCCAATTCTGGTACGATGAGGATACAATAAAGGCTTTGGTCAGAGTTGCTAAAAATAATCTTCCCTCTAATGGACTTGTTGCTTTAATATCCTGCCCCACTTTATTTATACCAATGAAAAGGCAGTTGAACGAGTTAAATTCAGGTAAATCTTACATAATGCTTTCAGAACTGCAGCACGACATGTGACTGATGTTAGATAATATATATATTTTTATTCGATTTTAACTTAGCTACAATCATTGTACATACAATATGTGTATTTACGCACATTTCAGAAAGCATTTATTTTATATATTCATATAATTATACCACACGAGGTAAAACATATAAAATTAATGGCTTCAGTTCTCGCCATTGTTACCACAGTTTCTGCTCTAAAGGGTACTACATCTGTGTAATAATGCTATCTGTGAAAGGTTCACAAAAACATGATCACACAATTTAATTATAAATGACCAGGCTGCATTTGATAATATCGTTTTTCTGCATTACTGTGTTATTTACTAGCAAATTCAAAGTTCATCTTCAATCAACTTCCAATTTTAATTAAATAATTAATTGAAATTCATAAGACAAATTTTATTATAGACATAATTTTGTAATCCAAGTATGCTCCATTTTCTAAATAATTATATATCTAAATATTATGGATAGAATTTTACATTTGAAATGGAACAACATAAAAAAAAGATGTTGCTTTATTATTCACACTGTTGGAATATAACAATTTTGGTGATAATGAGTTTATGAAGAATAATTCAAATTTGTGAAAATATCAGAAAGCTTGTCTTGGTGTTAACGGTAAATAAACCAGTTAATTTAGTGTCGAAAAAAGAATCAGAAAGCTTGTCTTGGAGTTAACGGTTAATAAAGCTGTTAATTGAGTATCAAAAAGGCACTCAGAAAGTTTTTCTTGATGTTAACGGTAAATAAACCTATTAATTTAGTGTCAAAAAAGGAGACAAAAAGTTTGTCTTGGTGTTAACGGTAAATAAACCTGTTAATTTAGTGTGAAAAAAGGAATCAAAAAGTTTATCTTGGTGTTAACGGTAAATAAACCTGTTAATTTAGTGTCAAAAAAGGAATCGGAAAGCTTGTTTTGGTGTTAACAGTAAATAAACCTGTTAATTTAGGGACAAAAAAGGAATCAGATAGCTTGTCTTGGTGTTAACGGTAAATACACCTGTTAATTTAGTGGTAAAAAAGATATCAGAAAGCTTGTCTTGGTGTTTACAGTTAATTTAGTGGTAAAAAAGGAATCAGGAAGCTTGTTTTTATGTTAACGGTAAATAAACCTGTTAATTTAGTGCTAAAAAGGGATCAGAAAGAACAATTCACAGGTTGTTACACTCAAAAGAAATTTATTGATTATAATAATTGTCTTTATTTTATATTAGAGAACCTAAAGAAATCGGCTTGCCATAAACAGACTTAAATTGAACTTGACGAAGGAGCGTGGACATGATAAAATGAAGGAAAAGAGCATAAATGGGATAATACAAGTATAATTTCTTGAGGTGACGACTAGAATGTGTAAAATGGGGAGGAAACTCAGAAAAGGAGTAATAAGGTGCATAGATAAAGGCCATTAGGCGTATCTGAAAATGAGGTACAACGTACAGTGCGATATTGAAGATATTAAAAAGCAGCTAGAGAATTATTTTGAAACTTTTATGTATAGATCCTCCTGTTTAAACATTTGAACTAGTTAACAAATTATATAAACACGATTCACAGTAACAATTTATACACTGGCCATCTTTGTTATACATTAACATGTAATTAGTAAAATATATTATAAATAAAAATATGTTTTATGATGAAAATGCCATAAGGATATAAGCGTAGTATATAGCATCAACAAAGCGATATACAACAGAATGTACTTAACACCATATTTGGGCTCGAATACTGAATGATAAAAGCATTATTTCGCAAAAAGAAAAATCGATTATATAGGTAATTCAGTGTTTTTTTCTTTTGATATGGAGGTTCTCTTTATAATGAAGCACTTAAAAATTGTTATGATTGAGAAAGTGTTGACAATAAGAAATGTTTTCTCACTGGAAAATATATTATTTTTCCGTTATAAAGGCCCAAATGAAAAAAATGTATAAATTTATTTTCGAGTTCTATTTTTCAAAATATTCCCATAATATTTATTTATATGTATTTAAAGAATTATAATATTTCCTGAATACTGTTAATCTATAAATTTTCTGATATTTTCAGTGACTCTGTTTGAATATGATCGTCGCTTTGAAGTTCACAAGGCAGACTTTATATTCTATGACTACAACTATCCCGATAAAGTACCAAAATCCCTAGAGAAATCATTTGATTTAGTAATAGCGGATCCGCCATTTTTATCGCAGGACTGTCTGACTAAAACCTCGAAGACTGTAAAATTGCTTGCAAAGGATAAGATAATATTTTGTACAGGGTCTATTATGGAAGAAACTATAAAGGAAGTGCTGGGTTTACATAAATGTATCTTCGAGCCTCGACATCGTAACAATTTGGCTAATGAGTTTTCATGCTATGCTAATTTTAATTTAGATAAACATTTATCACAATAAGAATAAAGTAATTATTTTTATTTTTAATTAATCAGTGTATTTTTATTTATATATGTTTTAGAAAAGGAACTAAAAATTAGTTTATATTTGTTATCATATACTTTCCGGTTGGGTAAATAAGCTCGCTAGGCAATACCTGACTACTCCAGCGAGCTCTGTTTATTCAGAAAGACTATTTTCCGAGGTAGGCTTCATTTATGAAGGCGCAATAGTCTAATCATGCAGGAAAATTAGTTTTTCTGCACCAAAATCTGCCCCTGATGGACTTTAAACATTAATTAAAATTCAAAGTTAAAAGGTGTTATGATTATATATTATATGACCTAACTTAAATACATCACTGATTTATTGCTAACTTTCTAAATTTTTTATATTAATGATATTTCTAAATAAATAATACTTAGGTTGTTACTGTTACAAAATAAAACCTATAGTTTGTTTCTTTCTAAACCTGTAGTTTCATCTTTCAAAATTTATATCAGACAATTATTCTCCATTGTCGAATAATAGACACTTTTAACTATTCGGCGGATAATGAAAAAATGTTGAATATCGAATAATAGCGGCTAACCACGGCATATTTAATATAGACTCGGTTTTATTCTCCAAAGTTTAAAATTCCATATACTATAGCAATAATTGTATCTCAAACCAGAGAAAAAACGTTAAATTGGTGTTTTCTTGAATTACGCTCGGTTAACCATTACATATATAACAAAATTGTGTAAGAACAAATCATGTATGCTAACAAGATCTGCAAAAAAGTTCATGATTCTAAACGTATATCTTTTATGGTAGTCTATAATATTACATATGAGTTAAAAACATACTAAAATTAACTCAGAACTTTACAGCTCACTTTTGTCATTTTATTACGCCTCTAAATGTAGTGTGTATAGTAAAAAGTACATTTCACTAAATCTTGCAATTGAAAAATATTCCACAGTAAAAAAATAAGTTCCATACTTAAATCAATTATAAAGAAATTCTACTCAAACAAGGCACAGGGGAGTGCTAGTATAATATAAAACTTGAATTCAAGTTATGTGCGAATCAATAACTAAACTGACTTTCCGCCCAACCACATTTAACGATTTGTTATATTATAATCATAAAAAATTATGACAAATATATGTATGTAGCAAGTATCTAAGAGAATTAAAGATACTTTTATCTGAGTACCACTGGGTTAAATATTTTTTGTCATGAAAGTAATAAATAACTTGCAAGTGATATCATCTGTAATAAATGCAAATTTAAAACCAATGAATTTACTCAAATTACTGTACAAGTATATAGTTCTAAAATAATTTGTTTATGTTATTATGTCTCCTATTGTTACAACCTTAATAACAGATGGGTATTATTCTTAAAATTATGCAATTTTTTAATTGCATAATTTTAATACTGGCAACCTTACAAACTACAATGAAAAAATAAAACAAGGTTATGCTGTCATTTTTTTTCCATTTTTATATGTCATCATACATTAGTTAACAACAAATGTGTGTTATTCACGTTACAACAAGAATGATATTTATGATATAAGGTAGTTATACCGAAGGCAATAGAATACATTGTTTGCTTAGGCCACGTTCATTGTAATTAATTTATTCTGTTATAATTAATATTTTTCTAATTATTAAAACATTGACAGCTTGCATCACTTTTTTTTCTTGAAATTTCACTTCAAAATGAGTGTTTGGTAGCAATCAGATCAGATCTTTACTTCTTTCACAAGGTTCTCCCGAAAATGCGGCAAAATCGCAGTCTAATCAAGAAAAATCATGTGAAAGAGCTTATATCTGTTAAAATACATTTCTATAGACTAAAATTACATTTTTAATTTATGTATACATATATATATTGTGATATCATACTTTATCATTTTTTTTCAATATTTATAATTTGTTCATTAACATCTAAAAAAATAATTGTGGAAAATATAAATTCATATTATATTTATATAAAATTTATTCCGATAGGGCATAGAATCTCACAATGACGAAAGGCTGAAGTTGTATAAGAAAAATGTTGCCGCTTCTCTGCAAAAAGTCACTAATTGACATGTAGAAATATATTTCTTTCAATTAATTATATTTACATATAATTACTTTCTACGATCTCCCTATTATCGCATAGTGAATTTTTGCACAAAGCAATTTTTTTTTGAAACATTAATTACATTTTTATTTAACTTCAGCCTGATACAAAAATACCGTAAAGCATAGACAATGTTTCAACATCATTAAAAATAGCCAGAGAAAGAACAACAATTGATAATCATTTTAAACATTAAAGTTTAGGATGCTTATTGCTAACTTTCCTCACATAAAGCAAGTGATAATTATGCGCTTAATTTTTTTTTTATTAATTCCTTTTTGTGTTATCAATGATGATATGTCTTTCCATATGTGAAAAGAAATTAAGATGTGAATATTTTTTTTAAATTTTCATTTGTGTATGTAAAAAAATTATTACTTATTGTCTAAAAGGGAGTGTATTTAATGAGTAAATAGATAAGTAAAATGAAATCATTAATATAAATAGAATCTTTTTTATAAGGTGATCTACATAAAAGATTTGTCCAGAAATCTCCAGAATTAGGACACAAGAACCTCTAGCTGCATGTGTCCCACGCTAACAGGTCTACAATAAAACGAACCTAGTATAATAAAACATAGTTCTAAATCATTTCACTACAGTTTTTTGTATCAACATTCTCATAAAGACGATATCAAACAAAATGTTAGCGCTTATTGTGTATATGTATAGGTGTGGTCTTCTTGTCAATCACTTAGACGAATATTTTTATAATTTATAATACTTACCATGTTTCAAATGATCGACAAGAAAATACTTACACGCATGACATGCGCTAACATCTTGTAAAGATCACCTTAGTGAGATATTTGTATTATTATCTATGCTTTTAATGCTTTTTACTGAAGGAAAGAAGCTTCTACCCTTAAGTGCCATTACGTACTTGGATGTTATACAAAAATGTAATCTATTTTTCAATCAACAAAAGTACTATAAATTACTTTAAAAAAAAATGAAAATGGTCCTGTTACACACACAATTTTAATTTTCAGGAAATTAAATATTTCTTAATGAGGAGAAAATTACGCCATTCGTCCTAACGTCTACTGTACCAAAACTGTATATTTTCAGCGTGAAGTAGAACGACTTCACACTAGCAAAGCAGCGGAACATATTCCAATTATCAAAATGTACAATCATGAAAAAGTTACAAAATATGAAACTAACATTAGTTTAATAAAAATTACGTAAATAAAAATTTAAAAAAATTAAATTAACAAACCAAATTAAGTTAATGAAAAAAATAACTGTCATTAACTGTCATAAAAATATTCATCCACGGCTGGTCAAATCTGCGCATTTCGTGATACATATTTTGTAATTAAGCAATTATATTATTCATCTTATTTATAATAAGTGAAGGGACATTTTGATATTCTGAACAAGTTAAATATACCACCATATGTGATTTAATACTCTATCCATTGAAACATTATGCAGCATTTAAACAGCATTGCAGCATGCAGCATTTATCCAAAATTTTATTTATGGACGTGAACAAGTAATCAAAGTAAAAACAAACATTATTGGGAATAACTTTACTGTAATCCAGAAATGACAACATCCATCCAATTTTAACGATATTACTTTGCAATATTTTATCTACATAAAGCACAAAAATAATACAAGTAAACTGTCAAGTATTTAGTTTCTGAATCCCATTGTTATTTATATCTTCAAACAATTGTTTAAAAAAAAATTTCGATATTCAACTAATTGATTTTCATAAAATTTTGATACGCAATGTGCAGGTAATCATCTAAAAATTCTATTAAGTGTAATTCTGCAAACCACTGGGGAAAATTAAATTTTGATTTTTTTCATCTAAACAAATATGAGACGAAATCATGAAATATATTATGAACTTTAGAAGATTGTAGACCTTTCAAAACACAATCGTGTGATAGATAAATGTTCTAAAAATATTCTCGAGGGTAGAAAAAAGGCTGGCATTATGTATATTATGGAGTATAACATTTAGATACTGATAACGTCAAATATTTTGGAAATTTCTGGACAAATCTTATTCTGAACAAATTAATAACCAAATATACAATCAACATTAAAAAAATCTTTGTACTGTTTGGAATATGTAAAACTAATGTGATTATGTGTTAATAACTTTTCTATAGGTTGATATCGCCTTAAATATATAACACCTATAAAATGAATTAAATATTCTGAAATTTGTATTAGTAATACAATTAAGATTTATTAAATAAATATATCTATACAAGGTATTCACTTCGACGAAAAGTTTATGAATAACATGATAATCTATCGAGTATCATTATCAATCATATCCTTACTAAATCTCACCTCTATCAATCTTATTTTTTTCTTTTTTTTCTTCAATTAATAACACAAATTTATTTTGCTATGTTTACGTTCCTTGGTCAAGCATGCTCTATAAACCATATACGGATCAATGATCCAACAAAGACAATACTTGTATTAATCAACTGTACATATGTAAAATATCAATTGCAATAACACCATTCACAGACGTTCCATGTATTGTAAATGTTCGCTTCTGTAGAAGTGTGTAAACAACACGGCGATAAATATAGTTAAGAATGACTGTAAAAATTATATCAGCTGAGAAATAAAACTACAGGAAAGAACACCAATACATTACAGGAGACTTGCCTGTACAAGTTAATGAAATGCTAAGGAACCTGAAAAACATATGGAGCTTTCGGTTCTTTTATAGCTTGAAAAAATGTATAAAAAGTAGCGTATTATTAAAATTTTGTTACCAGCCGCCTTCCGGGACGTAAGTGAAATCAATGTTATTTTGGTTTCAATTAAACAATTATCTGGGAAAATTTATGTAGAGATTTCCTTTGACTTTCGTAAATAAGATCTTTATATTCAGCAATATCTATAAATATATTTGTTGGAAGGTTTTCTTTATTAACATAATAATTGACCTATTTATCTCAAAACAGAACTAATTTTGAATTAATATGAGAGAAGTATCCACATTTTCATATTTATAGAAAACATTTATTTTGATAATCAACAATTACTGTGCCTAAATACACTTTTTTTCAGTAGAAATTGTGAGGAAGCAAAGTTTCTCAAAATAAATGATGATTTAATTAAATTTATGTTTCCGGAATGGATTTTTCGGAACCTTTCTGAAAGGGAAAGCAAAATCACAAATTCGCTGCTTGTTGAAAGAAATGAAAAGAAAATCTGATCGTGCTTCATTGATAAGTACGTACCACTTACAAAATGTCCCTAATAGTAGGGTACTTTTCGGTCCTGGCTCCGTGTAGCTCTTATAACATGGGTCGCAATACCTATGGTAGTACAGATATGAATACTTCACTAGGAAACTATGGACCCAAGATCTAAACGTCGGAAGTGTTGTTAATTATTTCGATATCCAAAATTTATATTACAAACAACCAAAGGTACCGATGCATTGCATGTTACAACAGCAATGATCTATTACTTCACAGATAACAAGTCTCCCAACTTCCTTACTAGAGCCTCAGTAATTAATCAGAAGTATAAACTAGAACTACACATTTAATCTAAGAAACAGAAATGGAATGGTCATACATCAAAAAGAAATTCCTTCAAATAAATTATTTTTAATAAAGCCAGGAACTTCACTATAACCATTAAGCCAGTAGCAAATGCCGATGCCAGAAGCAATGGAACACCAAATGAACTGAAATATTTCGTAGAACCCTAGGGCACAGTAGATATAGACAAAACATGAATATTACGTGAAAAAAATGGGGGTGCGTAATAATTAAATCTAGCTATATTAAGAAAATTGTCTTAAATTAACTCCATTGTGATTATTCAAAATTTATATATATCATAAATCATTTAAAACTAAACAAACAAAAGAGCACTTTGTGTACGTGATGGTAACAATCATAATTAAGGATGCAAACTGTATAACTATGTTAAAAGTATTATAACATAAATGTTCCCGATAACAAGTACATTATGCTTTATTATGTTTACGGAGTTTAATGACAAATTATACTTAAAATTTTGTAAGATATTTATATATATATATCGAAACAATTTCTTCAATTTTCTCGTTTGCAAACTTTCAACGGAAGTTTTTGCAAAATGTGTGCAAAAAATCTTTGAAAAGAATTCCTAAAATTGTGACATTCGTCCGGAACTTATACTTTAATGAAATACTATTGATCACAGTTGTCATCAACATTTTTTGTACCTTATAATAGGTTAGTTGACTACTCCCGAATTTGCTAGTTTCACTAATGTGCCATAAAAATAAAGGTTACTTAAGAAAATTTATTACGTGCAACTCAGTACACGTGATAGAAGTGAAACTTCTTTGGCGAATTAAACCTCAATTTGTAAGAATATAGTAAGGTTAAAACAGCAGAGAGAAAGAGGGAATACACTAAGCGTAAATTCATAAATTATACTAAATTTATATAAGAAGTGAATACTATACATTCAGAAAAATTAATAAAATTTCATTATAAATCGACGTAAACATCTAATAAAATATTCATATAAATTTACATAGACAAATGTCAAGTAAACTAATCACGAAACACAATGATAAATATTAAAAACACAATGTATGTGGTACCTCGGTTGTTCATATGTAGCGTCTGAGGTGTAGTTGTACTACAACGTGCGCATGCATGACACTATCTTATTCAATCGCTTTGTATAGTTATGTATATGTCGCTTTCTTTCACTCCACTTCCATGGCGTCAGAATATATAACTCTCTTTCTCTCTACGTCATATCTTTCTTCTCTCTTATGTAACGAAATGTGCCTAAACGTGACACGAATTTAAAATTTTACTCTCAATTTTCGTCCACTTACGAAGTTTCACTTCATAAACAGTATTGAAAAACTTATAAATATTGATTAAAATATGAGTTATCAGCTTTTAAATTTAATGACAGGGATATCCGTCTGTGTGTTTACTCTCGTAGAATACAATAAGCGTTACTTACAATTCAGATAATTCAAGACATTACAATTCAGAATTCCTGGCCTTGTTTAAACATTAAGATAAAACCTTCATAACTTGGTAAATTTTTAAGGTTTGCCAAAATATTATCACTCCTTGTCAACTTGTATTTTGCAATTATGATTTATTAAATAAAAAAAATTAGCCATATGCCCTATTTACCGCCAACAAATACTTATTAAATTTCTAACCTAGAAATATTTTATTGGAACTAGCAAATTTTCCATACGAAATTAGGAAATTTTGACCTTAAAACAGAGTTAACAAGGCCCGGCAATATTCCCAATTAGGCATTACATTTTCCGTTTAAATTCAATACTTTCAAATTAGATTATTCAATTCCCATTTAATATGACGTTAAGTGAAGATTAATTGTCTCAATCAGGTAATTACCACTAAGTTAAAGGCAATATTCCCCCAATTAGGCAATAGGCTAGTTAACTAAATTTGAGAAAGTGGTTAATACTTTACCTTAATATCTATTTACCCCAAAAAATTGTATTTTTCTTAAAATCAAACATTTACTTTAAGCATTTTGCATTTTAAAAAACCACTTTAAATTTACCTTGAAAACGCTCAATACTGTCATGGCATCTTGAATGACATCACTATATTTGAAAAAAATCAAAACAATCACGTCTATGTACGGCAGTTGCTTCTTTTGTTAAATTAAAAATGAATTCGTCTTATTATGAGTACCGTGTAGTGGCCCAGTGTAAAAGGACGACTATTAAAATACCAAAGAAATTATTTACACATGTTCCAAACAATGAACAAATATGGAAAAAGTGGCCAGCAATTTCTTCGCCATCTGTTTTGGGATAAAATATTATTAAGCCTGTCATTTCTGGCTCTATATGATCCTGTTTAATTTTATTCAAAAATAACTTGTTACCCACATTCTTACCACCTTTTATTTTCGTGACCTTTATCTTAGCAGTTATGAGAAGACCAAATTATTCCCAAATAAATTAGTAATTTTATTATGTACTTTTGTCATTATCTAAAGTGAATGGGACAATTTGATCTTACAGTAATGTAAACTTATAATAAAAACTTAGAAGCTCTCATAAACATCAAGCTTTTTTTATACAACCATTTTGGACCCGAAGTCTGTTTATTCAGTTCCATTTTTGAATGTGTGCGTATATTTTCATATAGTATGCGGTAACATTCCTCGAACGAAATTTGCATTTTTTGTAATGTATCTATCCAGTGTCTATTACGTACATAACATACAAGAAAATACATCTGATTTAAATCCACTTGCGAAAATTTCTCATATTGTTTAATTAATCCGGATTTAATTTTATATTTATACCTTTATAGGTTAATAACACCTATATGTCAAAGAGGAAAATTGAGTCCTATTTTCGAAGCAAATGCCTCGTCCGCTTTATGATGGCTTCTCTGCTTTACTGTTTTATTATATTATGTGAGTAAATACATAGTTTAACCTGCTAACAAGTTTAGCAGGTCATAGTTTATCTAGAGATTCAAGAATATATCCGGTTGGTAAAAAAGGCTTGTCAGAAAATTCCACAAACTCCTTTATTCTATCACTAGTAGCTAATTAGATCTTGTAAGCTCAAGCAACTTCTAGACCCTTCTCACCCCTTCCGCTATAGTTATATAAAGGCATGCGCATACTCTTGTATACGTCAAATATGTCTGGACTTTCGCAGTGTTAACTAAGAACCAGAAAGTTGTACGAGTGGCGGCGCGGCACCAATGCGAACAATATATCTGTAAATATCACTACCTGTCAATCTCTCCTATTTAGAGACTACCAAAAAGGCTTTCTCGAGAATCTAGTGACAGGCAATGAGAGCTTCATCCTTTATGAGAATAACACACACCAAGCTGTACGGCTACCACAAGGTACAGAGCCACCAGTAGAGCTGAAACCTGAACGTTATTCTCGGAAGGTTTTGTTATGCCGCTGGTGGGATTCAAAAGGGATGATATATTTTAAATCTCTCCTGCAAGACAGTTTGGTCAATGCTAAGACATACGTAAATCAGTTTGAAAAATTAGCGTAAGCAATAAGAGAAAAACGCCGAAGATGAATACCACTGTTCATCTTCTGCATGACAACGCGAGGGTCTAAACTTTCAAAAACTTTGAAGTCCTCAAAACAAATGTTTTGGAATTCCTCGCATCGCAGCCACTGCAATTCTGGGAAAAAAGCATTACCTAGACGCTGGGCGTGTGTTGTGGAAATAGATGGAGAATATATTACAAATTAAAATTAATTAGCAGCAAAGATATAAAGAAATATAAAATGTTTTTATTTTTCTAACAAAACGTTTACCAACTGGATATTTTTGTGAAGATCATTTTTATGTAAGTATTTATTTACAGTTCAAGTAGCTATATGGTGAACTGTGTTTTCACTACAAAGTCATTGTGATTGTCATCCTGTCTTAAATAACGACTCAATTTGTGTTTTCTTCAGAAAAACATTTAAATGTCGAAGCTCTAAGCTAATACAGTTGATTACAAACAAACAAATTAATATGAATCACGCACAATCTATTTTTAAATAAAAAGCGAGTTTTACAAATTTATTGATAAAATAATAATGTATAAGTTGAGGTTAAGCTGTTTATGTTTATACTTCACAAATCTAATGTCCAAACCAGTATCAATCGTCTTACAATCTATGTGTATAAAACAAAAGGTTGCCGACTTTGAAACTGAAATAATACTATTTCAGCTTACAATATAATATGCATATAGTTAAATTTCAACATAAATATTATATTACATATGAATATTCAACTTTAATGTAAATATTATATTATATAGCTTCTAATATAATACTTACATTGAAGTTTAACATTCCGAAATTCTGATGAACAAAAGTCACTGTTTATAAGTATTATATTATGTAGCTTATAATATAATACTTACATTGAAGTTTAACATTCCGAAATTCTGATGAACAAAAGTCACTGTTTATAAGTATTATATTATGTAGCTTATAATATAATATTTACATTGAAGTTTAACATTCCGAAATTCTGATGAACAAAATTCACTGTTTATAAGTATTATATTATGTAGCTTATAATATAATATTTACATTGAAGTTTAACATTCCGAAATTCTGATGAACAAAATTCATTGTTTATAAGTATTATATTATGTAGCTTATAATATAATACTTACATTGAAGTTTAACATTCCGAAATTCTGATGAACGAAAGTCACTGTTTGACACGAAAATTTTGAATAAATTTCTACTGTTTGCTTTGCTAAAACCTGATTCCATTGCGAATTGTACTTGTCTTTTAAGGTGTAATTGAGGCCAAGTGTACTGTATCAACTTGACAAAAATTGTTAAAAACAAAAAAGTAATAAAATAACCTACTCTGTATACGAAAATGTCAATCCAACAATGGTGTTTTGCGTGGTGTGACATAAAGCTTTTTAATTCGCTGTGTTCGCCTTTACGTGACTGTATTCGTAATTTTGCTGAATCTATTCCTAAAAATAAGAATAATCTTTTTTTTTAATAATAAATACTTTTTTTGGTATCTTTTGGTTTTTTGATTTATTTTTAGTGGAAACTAGCCTATTCATTTCTCACTTAATCTGACCTTAAGGTGATTTAAGGCCAATATTCCACAATCAGGCAATTATCTCCCACATAAATCTAACATTCCCAAATTAGACAATTCATCTCACACTAAAGTTTGATTCTTAAACTTTCACAATTAAAATACAGAATGAATGAAAGACGTTATCATCAAGTACACAAATTTCTCTAACAACAAATAGTAAGCGAAAACATTTGTTCTCCGATTTTATAAAATTAAAACTTATAATAAACAAAATTAAAATATCACAAACCAAATCTTATCATTGTGGAAGGAATCCACAGATACACATAGCATCATAAACGTATCTTTTTAATTTTAGTTTGACTCTAAATTAAATACTATGTTTGTCCTTCAATATTGTAACACTGCCACAAAATACACTTGTGAACTTTATGAAAATTATAAATTTACCATAGTAAACTTTGTCCGATGAACGAAAACCAATATAATAATATTCTAGCTATCAACACATTATTGACCGGCTACTTTGTGCAGAAAAAAAACATATATCACCGAATTATTAAATTTATTGAATTATATGTGAAATACTTTTATCAACTTCTATGTTCAGTGAAATGTCATTTTCCATTTACTCATACCCGGAATAAGAACCATAGTTCCTAGTTCTGTCAAAAATAATTTTTGTTATCAAAATCATAATTATCACTCATTAAACTATTATCTTGTAACTCATTATACATATTTCTCATCCTAGCTAATAATATGCGAACACGACTTAATAAAATATTCTATGTCATTACATCATTTTAAAAAATTCTTTTAATAAAAAACAGATTAATAGACTGAATATGATAAATGAAAGTAATTTTGATGAAGGTAAAAAATCTAAATTGCTTTGTGCTTTAATGGTATCACAAGCTGACACATATGTAAAACGAACTAAGGGGCCGTACACATCTATATGAAATGGAAGAAAAGACCATTTTCTGCTTCTATTTAAAGAAAAACTATATGAAGTTTCTGAAAAACTGTTGTTATATTTTGTTACGCACGCTTTTAAATATATTATCAAATTTTTTGACTGAGGAATAATGAATAAAGACCCATAGCGTTACAATAGACTATTTTCATATGGAGTGTGCGGTTTACAGTAACCTATATTGCAGCACGTACATTTATCTAAAATATTTATTGTTAACGGACCCCTTTTTTGAAAACTTTGATTTGACTGAAAGCAATGTTTTTTCGTTCAAAATCAAAGTTTTAATTATCAATAAAGAAATAGCCTTTCTTTTGTTAATAACAAAAAAAAGATATGAGATTGAAAAGATTCTTTGATCATGAGATACGTTTATGAATCTCAACGAAGGGTACAAAACACCACCTGACTGCATCTCACCACCATCCGCCTGACATTTACGAGACGCATAAAAGTCTGCCAATTTCTGTCCAACTTTTCAAATTGTAGTAAATTTTTGAGAAGCCGCTTTAACAAAATTAAACTAATTTTCTAAATTTCTACATAGCATTAAGTCATCCCATTAACAATTTTTTTCATTAATATGGGTATTTGTTCATCAACAATGTGTTCTCTTGACAAAGCCCGTCAACAATGTGTTCATAATACATAGCATTCTTCACAATATTTTCAGAAAAATCAAAAGATAAAATACATACAAGACTTATACCTTTGATTTCATTATGAATTATTAATCAATCAACTTCTTATCACGAATTGAATATTAAAACTTACACGAGAAGATAGATAAATTTTCATAGGAAATAAATTTATTACTTTATACCATCTCCTTATTTTATTTTTTTTTTAATAAATTACGTTTTATGCAGAACACGCGTCTGAAACCTGCATATCGAATGCATAGGTAAACTAGGTAACTTTGAAACTATACGATAAATAAACATTTCTTAAAAGTTGAATTTTGAATTAATAATATAATTACAGTACTTAATCAAACATTACTAGCCTTACAATTTTCATCGAGCGCAGCTTTAACTAAACAAATATAAAATTAACAATTTAAAATTGTATTCTAATCGTTAATAAATAAAAATCGCATATCTGATAACAATTGCATTAAAAATATAATTCATTCCTGGTCCCCACACCCGTCCTAAGCAGTTTTAAATTAGAGTGCAAACGTTTGTTAATATTCCTGAGAAGGGCTTTTAACAAATCTTAAGGGACAATTTTAATTTTGAATGTTCAATTTTAGAATAACAGAGTCTGCGCCATTTAGTTTTGCTTCTCAAAAAGTTAGAGAAAGATTTATTATATTTAACCGTTAGAGTGCCGACGAGCGCCATCGTGCTCATGCACATACTAACTAAATTTGCCACGAGCGTGATGGCGCTCGTGAAATCAGTTGCTGTTTAGCACGCAGTAGGGGGGGAGTTCACTCGCATGCATCGCTAATTTTTTATCTTTCTACGTGTTACATAAAGTTCAAATTATAATATTATTAGTAATTACAATATAAAAAGGATCCAAGAAAAGAAAATTTTTAACCCATAATGTCGGAATACGAAAATAATTCGACTGAAAATGATCATTTTTCAAGTTGTGACGAAAGTGATAGTGGGAGTGACATTGTGGTGCGCTCACAATTTGGTGTAATGCAAATTTTGAGTGATAGTGATGATAACAATTATTTGCTGATACGGAGGATGTACCGGACTGCGAAAATGGCAATGTGACCTTGATTTCAGTTTTTGTTATAATTTTTGTTCACAATGTATATTTCCATAATTTTCTTTGTATTTTATTATCCTTGTATATGTTTTTATTAAGAAAACACCAAAAAAATTATTAAAATTTGATAATATTTGGAAGAGATACAGTTTTTTTTCGAGACAAGGGTAAATGACATCAAAAACAAAAGATTTCTTTGGCATTTTGAAGTATATATGAGTAAAAAACCATGGCACTAAAACGGTTAAAATATAGTTTTATTTTCAAGTAAAATACAATGTTTTACGAAATTTTAATTATTATGCTCTATAAATGATATGGAAACCTAGGGGGAATAATGGAAACAAGGCCTCAATTTTACATATTTGTTACTTGACTCAAACAATTTTTTAGATTTTAATAGTTATTCTTCTTGGTAAACCTTCAATTAACAGCTCGTGATTAGCATATAAGTCAAATTTTCACTTATCGTTTCGAATATTTTTTCCGCAAAGTAATTTTCTGTTCAACCTGCAAAACTATGGAAATAATCAGCTCCTTAAACCCTAACTATATAAAGCAAGGTTATCAATTTAACTCTAAGTTTTTAACAATACATTCTTGCTTAATTCTTGCTGTTTTATAATAGATGGCTTAATTAGTATTATTTTGACATATAGCAATACAGCTACTATGGTGTTTTCAAATATTGACATAAGCTTCATTCGATATACCTACAATATTTCATTGAGCAGTGACAAAATGGTCAACAATACTCCTGAAAAATTTTATACTATTTATTTGGTTAGATCAGAAAAATGTGGTGTTACTGAATCTGAGTCAAACTGTAGCCTATAAGTTATTACAATCAGAATATGCCTTAAGAGACGATAAAATGATTTTGCTTCATGGCAATGCTCAACTGCATAATGCTAACTTAGTGTAAAAGAAAATTAGAATTATGTCAATAGAAAATTCTGTCAAACATTCTTCCCACAAACAACCATTTGTTTCATTCAAATGTTTTTCCAAATTTCAAGACTTACGAGAAATCGGAAAAGTGCTTCATAAACGGATTACTCTAAAAAAAAGTTCAACTACCATAGAATTCACTTGCTAATTATAATATACAAGTGTTGCTTTAAAATACTTTTCATAAATTTATTACATATATATAAACAGACATATGTTTTAATAAAAAGCAAGAATGAAATCTAAAATGTAATAGTATATAAATAACGATCCATAGATTAAAGTCCATAGAATAAATATTTATCTCCACTTATTTCCAACTCCCCTCTAGATTCCGAACTTTTTCCTTAATTCAGATCTGTTATTCTAAACAAATGAACATTCATATACTTATATATACATATTTTGCACTAAACGGTTTGTCTATTTATTGTCACAAAGAGACATTTGTATCCATTAGCTAAAATGCATCTTCATTTTAAAAAAATATCATAAACAGTCCCTTCCGTTTATGAAAAATCCAGCTCTGATGCATATCACACCTTGTACTCACCTTGTCATTCCACCTGTGATTATTTTACTCAACGAGCACCATTAAGTATAACATATATTATTGCGCCCGTCTTCTCCTGAAGGCACAAACATATATAACACTAACGATAACCAGCACACTGTAGTATATAACAAATACAGTCACGGATGTCAGCTTCAGGAGGCTCACCAGTTTCCGACGCAGTCATCCCGTCCCACACTTGCCAGTCTCAAACACGCCTTTTCGGAAAAACGGCGAGAATTGTATTAGGGTCTCCTTGGTGAGCGGCTGGGCATAGAATGGACAGCGCTTGTCCACCGAGCACACGTTGAGCAATCGACGCAAAAACGTCTCCAACTGAGGCCTGCGAGTACGTGCCACCGAGTCTGTAGACCAGAGTTGCCGAGGTGGAAATGGAATTGATGAAACCTGAATCACACAGAAAATAAGTGTGCCAAATTTATGAATATCAATCCCAGAGTACATTAAAATTAGAATTAATATAAAAATTTCACTTTAAAGAACCAGAAAATTTAAGAATACCACTAGAGAAGAGTTAAAATTATATTTAATATCAAAAACAAACATTAGAATGAGCTGCTGTAATATACACTTACAGCGCACGTTTTTACAATTTTGGACATTCAACTTAACTCAAAAACGTACACAATTTGAACTTCACTTCAATTTGCGTATTTTGAGGGAGTATGTTCATCACATATCCAAGATCGTGAGGAAATATTTAAATGTGACGTATTCTATAAATACGTAGAGACAATTTAAATAATGTTAAGTCAACGAAGTTATATTCACAAATTTATTTCCAGTAATTTCAAGGAGACGAGGTTAAGAGAAATTTAAATGCTAGCAATTAAAATCTAAAACACTTCGATAACAAAAAAATAATTTCTAAGAATAATTTCATAGAGTAATATCGTTTTCGAAGTTTGTTAACTTAGTTGCAACCTTTTCACGCTAATTAGCAATAAACAGTCACTACCTGAGGATAGTAAGGCAGCAAAAGAAGAGTCAAGAAGTACTAAGGAGCATGAGAGAAGATTGGAAGATTTTCTACTAATAAAACTTTCATATTTTTATTACTTAACTATCGAATATTGAATATATTTAGCGTTAATTTTGTAAAAATGCATTATTCACCATTAAATGAAACTACGTGATGTTGTATTATTTCTACTTTCTTTAAGTTCTTTACCACGACCTAGGTTTTCTTGTATTACAATATCTTCTAATAAAAGATCTTTGCTAATAGCCCACCTGAAGATGTTGTAACACAACGAAACCTAGGTTGTGGTAAAGAACTTAAAGAAAGTAGAAATAATACTACATCACGTAGTTTCATTTAATTGTACTTAAGTATCTTTATAATTAGATACACAACAGTATGTCAGACAAGTTCAAAAAACTGTGTATACATTAACACAAATTATTTCGAATTACTTTCAACTATAACTAAAAATCTATTCGACCTACACACTTTTAAATTTGTTTATCTATTTGTGACCCGAATCACCCAAAATACTAAATTTGATAAAAGAAGCTCATTATAAATGAGATAGAAAAGACACTAATTTGAAAAAAAAAAAGTTCATAAACATTGAAAGAAATGCAGTGTTTCTTTCAATGTTTATGAACTTTTTACAGTATTTGTATATAATTTGGATTCACATTACTTACATTTCTTTTGAAAATCTATTTGAGAATATTTTAAATGAAAAATTAGTTTTATCTGCCGTAGTCACGAAATATTATGAAATAATTGAAAATCTAATAACAGTTTTTGATATCTTTTTATGTACTTGTAAATAAAAAAATGATTTCATCATGTAAGGACATTTTATAATCTTTTTACGAATATGTATGGTTGTAGTTCTCATTGGAGTAATTTCCGCAATTAGTTGATAATTAAATTTTGGGGGTGCAGCTGCTCGGATGTCATTTGTTATGGGCCTTCTGCGTAAATTAGTTAATTAACACCCAGAAAGTTGACGTGTTAAAAAATATTATTGCTTGCTTTCTATTAAATATTTAAAAAATTTAATACTTATTACTACATTTTTATTTAAGCCATAGGCTCCGCGCCGGGTTATACGACATAAATATTTCTATTCAGTCGACCGCTGTTCGTTAATCGCGTGATGTGCTCCATTAGGTCTTTTTGGAAATAAAACAATTAACGTGAAAAGTTTTTGCAATATGTATATTTTATTATGTATATAAAAATAATCTGTATTTATTGTAGATTATTATTAATTACTTTATTAGTTTCCAAATTAATCATAATTTTAATATTACATACTCAGCGAGAAATATTTTTTTTAGATTTAATATATTATGCATTTTGTGAAAAAACAAAAAAAGAATATGTTACTAGATATCATATTATACATACATTAAATATCTGACAACTAATGCAATTTGCGTACCTTGAATTCGAAGATGCATACACGCAATGCGCGTGAAAGTATGTTTCCGAATTCATTTTAATTCTAATATTACATATTTACATCACGAAATATTTTTCTAGATTCAGTATATTATGTGTTTTGTGATAAAATAATAAAAAAATATTTTTGCAATCAAGGATGACATTTCATAGAACAAACAAAAGTGTATAATCGATTTTAAAAATTTAAACTTATCAGATAAACGGAATATTTTTTTATTCTTTATATATATATTTTGAAGATTATGAATTATAAATGTAAATATACAGTGTAATTTGAGTGAAAAATACTGTTTCGCCCGGTTTTAATGAGCACTGCGGTAATATAAGAAAAAATTTCTATGCTTTTTCTTGAATAATTTATCATTTCATGTTCATGAAAATTACATTAATTTTTTTTCAAAATCGGAAGCAAAATTAAAACTTAATTAATTTCACTATAATAACTTTTTTCCCATGCTCGGCTAACATCATTATTTGAACACTGCATTTTTTTTACAATGTTCATGAATTTTTTCGAGCATTTTTATATAATGTAGATTTACATAACTTATTTGAGCTTATTTTAAATAGAAAATTAAAAATTAATTTCACAAAATATTGTCAAATAAAAAACGGGCAAGAAATTGGTCTTTTGAAAATTTATTAACATTTTTTGATATGTCTGGTAATAATACTGGTAAATAAAAATATTATTTTATCATTTAGGAAATTTTATAACCTTTTCAAGAATGTACGGTTGCGGATACTCTCCACTGAAGTAACTGTCGCAATAAATTGATAGTTAAATTTTAGTGGTGCAGCTCTCGCGAATTAGCACCGCAGTTATAGTGATTCGCTAATTAGCACCCGTTCCGTAGACAGATTAAATGAGAACTTTAGTAACAAGCAAGTTAATTTGAGCTTATGACAATTTTTTATCAGTTAATTTATAAAAAACTAGCCAACTACAAATCGGGTGTGTGCACAAAGGGTTTAATAACGCTATACAATATTAAACTTATAAGTTTGTATTTCTCAAAGACACTGTGAAAAACAAAGTTGTTGCTGCAGACAGAACCGAAAATATCCCATATCTCAAAAAAAACAGAACATAAGTTATTCAAACCAATTTTTGTTGAAAGTTTGTTTTCAGTTCTGCTACCCTACTTTTTTCAGAATTTTACACACGTTGATAAGTTAGAGGGGGAATACTTTTTTAAGAGTTTAGAAGTGCATATCTCACCAAATGTTGGCTTAAATAAAAAAGTTATTTGGAACCTCTATATCATTAAGACCCATCTAACGATACCCCACATGCCTATGTGCACTGGATTTTTTTTATACTTTCTTCTTTCTTTTTATATTTCTTTTACTAGTTCATTGCATACTGGTTTGTACAAGACACCTACCATAGAAATATCATCCACATAGTGCTATATCTTTGAGCACAGACAAACAGATGACATAACGAAATTATAAAAGACGAACATAATGAAATTATAAAAGTTTCGTTTTTGGCATTTTGGTTTTGGTTTTTGACCTTAAAAAATGAAACCCTCGACGATTGACTCTGACAATAGGAAATCTAAGATTTTAGACACGTAAGACAACATTATTATGTTAGTTAATTTAAAAATTCTCAAGATTATTTTAAATCAAAAGAAAGCTTTCACAAACTGGTGTCATTAAATGAAATTACAAAAGTACCTTAGGTCCATATATAGCCTTCATATTGACATACAGCTCTCTAAATCTCCTATATCGTCGGAGCAAAGCCCACTTCTCTCCATCTCCTAGGTTAACTCTAACATCATATTCATGGTGAGTAGATTTTCCAGCTCCACGTATCACGTATGATGGGATGGAAATGCACTTAACTGAAAATCAAAAAGGAATTTTTTTTACATGTTAATAACATTAACTATCTATTTATAAGTATAAACAATAGTGATAGTAGTAATATAAGTCATATAAATGATGGTTCAATAATACACTTATGCCTCATTTAATGTACTATTATGGAAACATGAAAATACTATCGGAAAATGTAGCCGTTTCTAGGTACTTGAATTTAGAATGAAATTATATGTCAAGTGACTTAGTAATGATGAGACATTAATCACAGAAAGTATGAAATTTTAGCGTAAGACAATAATGTAATAACAAGTGTTTTCCGTATTAATTTTATGTCGTATTCTAAAAAAAAATATTGTTTCACCTACTTCAATTAACATTGTCACATTTATGTATTGTATTTAATTGGATATATCAGGGGTTCCCAACCTTTTCTTGGCCAGGGACCACTTTTATATCATTCTTGTTAGCAGCGACCACAACGTAGGTATAATAAAAATGGACTGTACGTAATGTAATAAATTTTAATTAAAGACTCAATAGAAGAATACATAAAAAGAAATAATTTAAAATAATTCGCGGATCATATTTTGGCTTCTACGGACCACTGGTGGTCCACGGACCACTGGTTGGGAACCATTGGGATATATTATAAATGTATTTATTTTTGTTTGTTCTTTGTGGAAATGTTAGAACACAAACTTATTTCATATTTAGTGTTCATAGAATATTTCAAATAGTTTGTGTTTCTTTTTTTCCCTTTACATAAAATGAAAAAAAAATCGGTTTCAGAAATGTGGAGAGTCAACGTAACCATCTTAATAAAAGAAATATGGCATTATTTGACTTCTGCTACTCTCAAGTTCACATAGAGCATAAATTTTGAAGTGCCTAAATATTTTCCAATATTAAATAAAAATTACTGGACGAATAAATAATATATTATGAAAAATAAAAAAAAGTTCCGCTCCTTTTTTTTAAATACTTATAGAGGAACGTCCACCTTGCCGTACGGTTTCTAGCTTGGTTAGAAGAAGTTCACAGGTCTATGAAAATACCTGCAGCTTCATGCTCAGTAATACAGTGTTATTTGATTTAATTATCACATTATATACTGTTCAGCAAATATAGTAATCAGTACGTAAGAAATATATGCGCTATATTAATTTTGCCATTCTGGATTTATAGATTTTGACAACAAATTCATAATCAGCAACCCGAAAAACAAATACTGTTATAGATAGTCGTTTAACATGAATATTAATGTAGCAAAAATCTAGTAAATGAATGGATCATTCAAACTTAATATCTTTCAGAAACTAATTATATGCTCAACGCAAAAGTTTTCTACGATTATTATCTCACCATAACTACTTAGTCTGGAGTAAATTTGACTTAAAATTCAGGGTCTGATAATAGACAAAAAATACACCAGTGCTTCAGTCGTAATATGCACACCAATGAATTTCAAGTATTATATGAAGTATTATATGAGAGAGCAGACGCTAAAACAATTTTTTTAGGATTCATATTTATTTGTCTGTCTATTTACTAGAACATTAAGTAAAAATTACTGGACAAAGATAGTGCTTGGGTTTCAATCCACTAAAATATTTCGTTACAGCGATTGTGCTTAAAGCTTCAGTTGAGACTAGGTTAGCTTTATCCCACCAAGAATACTTAGAACCAGCAAGAAGAAATTCAAACATGATGTCTGGAGAAAAACTGTACTATATAATAAATCCATATAAGGAAAGTCACAGGATGAAAGCCCGTTTATGAAAAAATTAAAAATTAATTGTAACAATAAATTTTTTTTATCATAAACAAACTACATGCTGGCAGACAAAAACTGAACAAAAATTCAAGTTAAAGGAAGTTATTATGTACTAAGAAAAAAAATCTGCTGTATAAGGAAATTCCCTAGGGAATTCTAGCACAAAACTCTATTCAGAGAAAGCATTTAACATACCATTAATTTAAATTTAATTTAATATATAAATGACACATCAAAATACATCCAAATCATACATATGTGTCACTTTTGCGATGCTATTTATTAAATCCAAAATAAAAAATATTAAAAGGGCTTAGTAATAATAGCTTTCAATGTAGAACTATACAACTACCAGATTCATTTTAAACAAGTTAATAAAATTCGGAACAGATGACGCTAATTTCCTATGAATCTTTTTTAACACAAAATGCAAACAATGCTGGATAGATGGCGTTACAATTGTCAGTATTTTCCTATAGAAAACATAGTATTTAAAACCATGAGAAATATATCTAAATTTTTGTAATGCTACTGTATTCAAAACTTAAAACGTAGAGTTAAAATGTAGAAATGGCCTCATACTCTTAAAGCGAACTTTGCGTAATGCGTAATAAAACTTCGCGAACTTATCTTTTTTCCAAAAATTTTTGTAGAATGTTTTATTATGATAAGGCTGATGTTTTAAGATTCTCTTCATGGAATATAAAATAAATAAACAAATTCAACACAAAAAAGCAGGTGGCCAAATGCTTTATACTATCGGTGATTTATTAAGGAAAAAGCAACTCTTTAATTTTTGCTTTGAGAAGTTTTCAAAATAAGCACATACGTAAATTTATTGCCGATAATATTAAATGTTACTTACCAAAATCTATAGGATGTTGGAGGATACTACCATTATAAGCTGCCTGTAATTAAAGAGAATACTTGTGAGTATATTAATAAGCAAGGTTTTGAGGTTATGAAAGGATTTAATTAGTTTACTCGTCAACAACATGCAATTATATTGCTACTACGGTAAAGCTAGAGTGTTGGGCTCAAGTGTTATAAGAATAAAAATGACACTCTTAGAGAAAGAAAAAAAGAAAAAAAAATAAGCTCCTGAAAGGTTTTTTTTTATAATGAGAAATCTTTTATTTTTTTATGAAAAATCAGGTTATTTTTCACAATAGTTTGTAAATGCTATTTCTACGGAACTCTTTGAACTAGGAAGATGAAACAAAGTGCAGATTGTATCTCGGTGTACCGTCTATACATAGATGCAACTTACTAATGCATGAAACTAGCACACCCAACAAGGTCATAGAAAAAATTTATCTAAAACCCGAAATGAGCGAAAAGATGTCCATTTTAACACAGAACAAATGTCAATGTCAGTTAACAGTATATTTTTAATTAATTTGGGCAATGGCTACAAATGGAAGAAAAAGTAATCAATAATGATTACATTTGTAATGATTACTAAAAAGTTATTATATTCCTTGATGTTTATTGATTATTAAATATTTATTGAAATAGTTATTATGTACTTTGTTACAGTTTTGTTGTTTTTTTTATTCCTTATAAACAATTCTCGATACATTGAAAAAAAATTTAAGTACCATTAGGAATGTACCTTTTTTTGTTTTGTATTATGATCACAAATTGTATTTTATTTATTGCTCTATCCTATTTGTCAATAACTGAAACGTTTACTTTTTTATATTCTAAAAATACCGACGGTTTTATGAATGATGTTCTATTTCTGTAACACTAAGCAATAAAAGAAAGGTTCATTTCAGGTCTTGTTTCAGTTGCAATCGGTTGTGCTTATGTTTATAATGATTGATGTTGGAAATATACTAAATGATGGGTGTATATAGGTAACATAAAGAAAATGTAGCAAGCAAATAGAGCTGAATGCAACCTTCACTTCCTGAAAGCGAAAAATGGAGTAAAACTATTAATAAGCTCATTTTTCTTTTTGCTAATTCTTATTACTCTGTATGTATCAAAATTAATTACAAGAATATTTTTCAATCGGTAACCAAAATTTAAAAGAATGTTTTAGGACTTATATTTAAAAAAAAATATTTCTCTTCATTAAATAAAAAAAATTAGAAGCATCCGTTTGATTTAAAAAAACTGTTAATACTCATGCGTTGGTCTGTTCATGGTCAAATGCTTGAATTTTAACAGATTCTGCCCATCTGTGTATAACTAAAATTTGAGTTACACGAGTTCTCGAGTAATGAAAAATTTGTGACAAAATTTTTAATGTTATTATTATTTATTAATTATGCTTCAAAAAGATCTTTATTTAACTTAAGTTTCAATATATTAATAGAATTCTCTATTTTCACTTTGTCAAAATAAATGTACTTGATGAAATAAAAGTATTTAAGAAATTGGAACTCAAGTTTTTTACAATAATTGAAAATTTACATACCTTGTTTACATACCATACTTGTTTTTATATTTTAATATTTGTTTGAAGTGAAATCCATTACAATTTACCACTCAAATTTGCACGTTTTTTTAAGTTTTTATAAACTTTTACATCCATTTTTCACCACATACAAAATTTAAACTTCACAAATTTACTTGTAATTATTGTAGTCGGACAGACATTTCTTGCAACTTGGACAGGCACGGTACACCCATACTGTTCAAGGGTCCAGCACTAACTGTCTTTTACTTATTTAGGTGAGGGGACACAATAAGAGGGTGATTTTCATTTGTCGCTGATGCGCGGCTAATTTAAAATAGTAGTACGAGTAAAAATTCTTTTACTTACGAAGAGAATATGTTAGTTAAAATTCGAAAAAAAAATTTCGTTTCCTTTTTTTATATGACTTAGTTGCCGATTCTTAATCGCTTCTTAAAATTTGGTCACTGAACAAAATGTAACGTTGTATAAATTTATAACCCTTTGACATTATTTTGATCACTAATGACAGTCCTTAAACCTTCAAGAATTTTTTAAAATTTGCCTCCATTCAATGAAAAATACAAACATTTTCAAAGGACAAATATGTAGAATGTGATAGAAATGATTAACAGGATAAACTCCAAATGAATTTAAACCGAGCACATGCATTTTCTACTGATGATGATGTGTTGTTTAAGATATTGAGTTCAGATTCATGTGTAATTTAAATGAGTGATTATTCTCGAGACTTGTTCTCTGTGTTCCATTATGGCTTTCAGATTGCTTGGTTTATAAACTAATAAAATAGAAACAAAGAATTTGTAACAATATAAAAGTTTCACAATTGCATTACGACAAATAGTGCAAAACCACATGACCTGATGTTATGGTAAATCTACTTAAGTCTGAAAAGTGCTATATAAGTACATGCCTTAAGTCATGACTGTGCCTAAAGGTTTTTCAATATACCGTTATTAATATGCTACTAACCAAATGACTCTAGTAAAAACTCCATGCAAATTTTATAGGAGAGATGAAGCTTAATTGAAATCAAATGATTCGACATTAATCAAAATCAAATGATTCACATTAAAAAAGATTTTTTCAGAAATAGGAATAAAAATGTTACGTTACAAACAAAAATATAATCACGATTAAATGAAACTATGTGATGTAGTATTATTTCTACTTTCTTAAGTTCTTTACCACGACCTAGTTTCGTTGTATTACTACATCTTCAGGTGGGCTATTCGCAAAGATCTTTGCTAATAAGACCTGAAGATGTTGTAATACAACGAAACCTAGGTTGTGGTAAAGAACTTAAGAAAGTAGAAATAATACTACATCACGAAGTTTCATTTAATTGTGAATAATGAATTTCTATAAAATTAACGCCAAACATATTCAATATTTGAAAACAGCCGATTTGGCTATATTGGCGATGTACCACCGATTGCGAATTAAATTTCGGAAGACGATACAAAGCATTTGGTTCAACAAAAAATATAATCATAAATTCATATTTTTAAAATTCCATAATCAAATTATGAGCATTTATAACTTCATTGTATCTGTCCATTCGTGCAGACTTGTGATTTCTACAACTTGAGATTTTCCCCATAAAATTTTGTAGAACGTTAATTAAGAGGAATAAAGAGCGAAATTAAAAAAAAAATGTTTATGCCCTCTCCACAGATGTAGAACGGGGACGAAACATTTTGAACGGGGACGAAACAGTTGTGTAAATTTTTAAAAGTGTTTTGTAATATACACTTTGTGACCAAACTTGTAATTTTTTAACTGGTTTTTTTTTTTAATTCTTGAAAATAATATTTTATAAGCACATTTATTAATCCAGCGCTTTTGGTACTTGAGTTTGTGAGATTTTAAAATTTTAACCACTTAGTATTCAAGACAAAGTAAGCTTTTTGTATAAAACTCTGATTTTTTTGAACCGGGAGATTTCTCCATTAAAATTATATAACTGAAACGTCCAAAATATTAAATGAACTGTAGACAGATTGGAAATAAGAGTTCAAAATTACTCCCGCTGGATAAATAAATTTCTTCTGTTTAATTTCCCTATTTTCTGCTAAGAAATCTCTCAATTAGTTACTACGTTCACAAGGATCACTTGACTCGTTACATGAAAATGTAATATAAATAACATATTTTTATCACAAACATTTATTGAATTATCATGTGTCTGTTTCTTCGAGACGACGAAGATATCAAAAAGATAAGTATTTTAGAACCTAAATTCTAGTGAATCCAGTATATAACTGAATATCAATATCTACAGAATTTGTGGAAGCTAGCCACAAAGATCCGCTTACCATTCACTATTTAAGCAAAATATATATAAATCCCTCTATTAAATATATAAATAATTGACAAACTCACGGCAACGCTAGTATTCATATATTGACTCTCTGAATTTCTCCTATCAGATAAGTAAGAGTTTGAAGGTCTCGAATCTAGAGAACTTTTTCTTGAATTGTAAGAACTCTCCGATAACTTCTCTGCATTTATCTGATGACTCCGCAGTGGATCATCTATATAATTTCCCCAATTATTGTCATTAGTCTCCGTTTCAGTTCCAGCCGTTTCGTCATTGGATGTATCGACATTATCAGAAGCTTCTACCTCCCCTTCCTTCAGTCTGTCTGTCAGAGGATCTCCCTTCTCCACCGAAAGACGATTGTCGACAGAATTTTTATTGTCGCCTGCAGCAGGGGACTCGGTCGTAACCTGCATATCACTCTCTGACAAGGTGAGTGACGGAGTTTCCTGTATTGGTGTTACCATAATGTTTCGCGATCGCAACGTCGATTGGTTGTCGAAGAATGAATACTGTAGTGCCATTTCCAAACGGATGTATTTCTTTTGCAATTCTTGAAGTACCTGGAAAAATAAGAAGTGTTATCTATATTTAATGCATTCTTGAAAGACATACACTATGTAAAGTTGAGAAACTTTGGGACTTTAAATACAACTATTTTTTTTTATATCATACCACTTTTTTTGATATTTAAAAACTGACATAAGTCATTAATATGAAAATGCATCAACCTGTATCTTATATTTTGATAAAAGTAAGAAATGTGGCAATATTGCATGATTACTCTTCTTAGTGATCAATAGTGAATTTGACATGTCTAGCTATCCCTTTCATTTGCAAATTTTACCATAAAAAGGATATTAAAATTAATTTCAAGGCAAACTTTGTTTACATCTCGTAAATCAAAGTTATTGTCATTTAAAAATCTTTAACATCCATTCATTATTCCCTCAAATATTAAAGGTTATAAAAAAATTATTAACGGTTTTTAAAGTAAACTTGACAATCGACATTTGAATATAGTTGTGTCGTGTCGTGTGTGCTAGTTTTGCGTTTATAATTATAGAAAGATTTAACAGGTATATGTATTGTTTGTTGGGTAGTTATTATTGTTATAATATCTATATTATATTTATTGCTATATTTTTGTGATAAACTGTGTTTCTTTCTAGAACTAGCAAAATATGTGACAACTACATGAAAACGTCCGTTCTATCTATGAAAAATATTAATAATGTTAGTGAATTGTGTATATTTAATAAAAAAATGTCATCGCAAAGATGAGAAAGTAATTTATTTATTAATTAAGACAGTAATTCTTGATATTTTTGGATATTCAATTCACATATGCAAAATTTGGCAACCATTTCCAATAGTATTATACTCATTTTAGATTTGATGTTTTGTTTATTTTTTCTATACAATTGGAATTATTTTTCTGTTATGGTTGAAAACATTTGGTTTGGCAACCATAACATAACGTCTTTGGTTTATTTTCAATCACAAATAAACAATGCGTAATTTCAAAACCTTTAGTTTTTCCCCTTTTACAAAGCATTTGAAAGTTTTTAAAGTATTCGAAATATATTATGACATAATATATTTTTATTTTTAAAAAAATATATTTTTAAAATATATTTTTTCAACCCAAATGGCATAAAGAACTTAAGATTGGGATGAAAGTGATTGCATTATTTTTTAGCATTGCATTTAGTTACAGTGGTCTCTTCAGTTTGTTGTCATATTTTGCAGACAAAACCGAGCTGACTCACTAAAAACTTAGTGATAACATATTTTTTTATTAGGATAAGTAATTTTTTTTTATTTACATTTATGTTTAATTAATGTTTATACTTTTTTATGGTAATAACAAAAATTACATTTCATAATAACAACTTTTTTTTTATTAATTTTTTACACTCATAGCTACATAAATATGGTAAAACACTTCAACTATTTTATAACTACACTACTGCTTATATATTTAATAAAATTCATTACAATAAAATAAATACTTTTGGAGTTATACATTATTTTATTGACATAGCGCTCACGGCAATGTCACGTAAAAATGACACGTGCGCTCGTGCAGTCAAGATGTATATAATAATATTAGGAACTTATTATAATAAAATAATAAAATAAGGTAGTTTCTTCAACCGTTATTATCTTTAAGTCAATGTTATACTGAGCTTATTTTATTTTATGACTTGAGAAGAATTTGTAGATTTACATTAACATATGAAATACAAAAATATTTTTAAACGTTTTATAAGCCTCATTTAGCTGTGTTTTTTTTACACTACATACAACTACGTTCATGGCATTTAACTAAAATTAAAAATAGGGCAGAAAAACATATTACATTGAAATTATATGATTTGGAATGCCATCCAGACAATTGATTGAAAAAATGTTTCTTGTATGGTTAAATATAGCAAGCAGGATTTTCAGTTTTGACATCCTAAAAACACCTTTGTTATAAAATTAATGATAGGAAACCCTCTCGAAATCTTAAAATTCTGAATATACAAATTTCATAATCTAAAGTTTTTTATTACTTACAGCTATTTGATGGTTAAGCTCCTCTTTAGAGCAATCATTTTCCAGCGAAGATATAACAAGCATCTTCTGGGCTGCAATCCGCTGACATAGCTTCTGCATGGCTCTCAATGCCTCAGCTTCTGTCACCCTTCGTCCGCTCAACTTGCCACCTTCACCTAATCCAAAATTAGGGATATGATAGGGATCATTATATAAATCAATGTCTAACCTAATTTTAATAAATTTATTATATTTCTATAAAATATTCTAGGTAAGAAAAGAATACAGCAATTTTCTCTAAATGTTCAGACTCAACTCTGTCTCATGCAAAATTGACTACTTTCATTATCACTTACATATTAATCCCAAGAGCAATTTATGCTTCCAATATTTACATTAAAAAATTAAGAATACTACACTTAAATTATTCATTGAGCGGGTAACAAACACAATAACAAAGACGTAAATATATTTAAGTTTTAAGGCATGCTGATCAGCCAATTGCAAGATAATGCATTTGAAAGTTTTCTTAGCAATGTACTGCATTTTATATTTGGATCGCAGATTGTCACTTCCTAAATTATATTTAATCAACATGACTCACCGACCATTTTTCTCCTTAGCCTCGCCCTTTGGTGCCTTTCTTCTGGACTTTTTTCTTGCGAGCTCGTCGATTGTCCGTCCGTAGGCCTCTACGGGTATTGAAAGTGAACAGTATAAAAATTGTCTAAAGCGCGATAATTCAAATTGTGAAAACTATAACAAAATATTTTATTTAAAAACTATGTTCTACTTCTTTGTGTCATAATGCTACGTATGGTCAATGTATACTTCAGATGATTTTTTTAACATTAAAAGTAAAGTTCATCATTATTAAAAAAAATTTTTCATTACTATTAACAAATTTTTCATGTGTTCAAAATCCTGAAACGTGCTTTTGAGAATGCAGCTCTATATCATGACATCTTTGAAATTTTTAAAGATGACAATGAATATAGTGAAATGTCAAAGTGACAAAAAGGGTTTTCTCATTTTGTCTTTGGTTTTGTTCTATCATGGAAATCTTTCAAAAAATATAATCCATATTATTATATGTCATACACAGAAATTTTTTGTCAAAAAAAGAGAAAAGGTGACCATAAATTACAAACCTTTATAAAATAACTAAGATTTTTAAAATTTTTAATTGTGATAAATTGTTAATATAAATTAGGGGAAATAAATAACTCCAAATATAAGGGTTCCAAAGACTGTTAGGCACTTACAAACATTAAAGGCGTATATTATTTCTATTAAAGTACAGTGGAATTGGATAGAACACATTGTCATACACTGCTTTTTAAAAAATAAATAAAAGTGCCCATCTGTGATTGTAAAATAACTGCCTAAGGAAAGGCTCATATGGTTACTTGCCTGTTATCAAAACTCAAACACTACTTTCAAAATTTAATTTTTCAAGAAATTTTCTCAAGAAAAATTATTTCAAAATATGTATTCTTAGAACAAATTTAATTTTCCTTTATTCTCAAGTTTCCACGTCATATATTGGTTGCATTTCTGGTGACAGACTCTTAACAGAAGAAAAAAAGACATACGGACCAAAAAATTTCATAGAACAAAAAGAATACTCTAAATTATATTGCATCCCTTGTCACTTTTATGTATTCCAAGGGTTTAATTATTAATTATAATTATAAGATTAAAGATATTTTTACATTGTATATATGCATCTATTCTATAAATTGCTAGACTGTAAAAAACAGAAATTAAAACAAAAAAAAACTTGAAAGAAGATAATAAATACCTTAATGTACTCATCAGTGCTGGACATTTCGTCGCTGTCGTCCAGACAAGGCATTGGCCCCAATTTAAACGTAATGGGTACATGTTTACTAGCCGTGCTCTCTGCTGTTTCTTCACTACTGACATCTTCTCGGGGCATCTCTGATGAAGAGGTCATCCTACTACTTAAATCGTCACCTAGCATCGATACATCTGTTGTCGTTACTGGGCTAGTAGGTGCATTTTCTGATGGAAATTGTTTGTTGCCAGGACAGTCTGAGTTAGCTGTATGAAATGTGTCTTCGGCTGGACCTTCTTGGTACGGTGCTTGTTCCAGATCTAGATTTAAACTAAGAAGAAAAAATAATCCTTATTTGAATTGTAGCCAAAAGTTAGACATTGACAATGCAAAAACACATAGGGGTACCCCCCTATGTGTTTAATATGTGTATAAAGATAATATCACGTAAATGAAAAAATTATTTAAAATTAATAACAACCAAAAAATATGAAGAATTAGAATATATTATATTTCAAGAGATTGAAGATATTTTTCCAGTGTAAACCTTTAACCCCTAACCTGTTTTCTTTATATGTGTATCTTATATTCTAGCAAAAAATTAAAATTGTTCTTTCTAAGATTGATTTATTGAACTTTCTTCGTCCACTATAATAGTATTATAGTCATCGGAGGACCAAATTACACATTCTTATATTGAAGAATGCATGTCCTGCATGAACCGATTTTGATGTGGCTCAAGTAGATGTTTATATATTGTTTTTATATGAAAGCAATTTCCCCGCCATATTTATACTACCTTCATTTCTTCGCTTTGAGCTCCTCTTCAATTAGTCTGATTAACATAATTAAATATGTTTAGTCATGTATAACTAAACATATTTAATTATGCCAGAGATTTTTTTAAGTGAACTAGGAATATATCTTATTTGATCAAAATGAAACTTGGCATAGAAATACCTGGGAAACTAAGAAATACATAAATAACATATCATTTACATTGACAACCACGAACGTATATATACGTCAGGGCTGCTGGATGAATTACCATTTATCATCTAGGCATATACAAGGGGAGGTTCAAAAGAATGGAGGGGAAGGGATGGGGAAACATTCTCTCTTGGTACCCGCTAATTAGGAACTCATTAGAGACATAGAAGTAAAGTGTCAAGTCCCTAATATCATTTGTTAATGAATAATCGTCGATTAAGAAAGTAAATCTGGAAGTGAACTGCGAACATGGAGCAAATCAAACTACGTGCTGTGATTAAGTTCCTCACCAAGCAAGAAAAACTCCTCAAACAATCATGAGTGAGATAGGAGTTGTTTATGAAGATTTTTGCCCTGGTAAACCAAGGTTTTCAAGTGGTCAATTTAAACAAGGTCGAGACTTGATTGAATACGACTCCCCGCCCAGGGTGGCCGATTGAAGCCACCACATCGGACATTGTTGAAAAAGTTAAAAAACTTGTAAAGGAAAAAGAAGTCTGAAGAAGAAGCAACTTTCTGCATTAGCTGGTGTATCAGATACAACAATATTGAGAATTCTACAAGACCATCTTGGCATGAATAAAATCAGTGCAAGATGGCTCCTGGAAATGCTTACGCTGTCACAAAAGTAACGAAGAGTCGAGTCTAAGGAGTTTTTAAAGCTGTGTGCTGCTGAACCTACGCCGATTTTGGTGAGAGTTGTGACTGGAAATGAAACTTGGGTTCATTACTTTGAGCCTGAGTCGGTGCAAAGGCACAAAAAGGACATTCCACTCCCTAAGAAGTTTAAGATCACGGAATCGGCTGGAAAATATATAGCAAATGTTTTTTGGGATTATGAAGGGATTTTACTGATCGGCTATAAAGAAAAAAGTACCACTATCACTGGAATCTACTACGCTACCAAATTGGATAAACTGGAGGAAGCTATCGAGGAAAAGAGACGCAGAAAACTGACTAGAGATGTATTGCTTTTGCAAGACAACATGCCGTTTCACAAACACAAAGTTGCAATAGATGTTGCTCACAAACTCTGCTTCAAATCGCTGAGTCACCCACCCTATTGTCCCGACCTAGCTCCCAGTAATTTTTACTTGTTCCCAAATCTAAAAAAAGAGCTCTGAGGAAGAAAAATTAAGGACGACGGTCAGGTGAAGGAGGCAATTTCAGCTCATTTTCAGGGCGGACGAAAAAATTTTTTGGATGGTTTAGAAAAATTAATTTCAAGATCTAATAAATTTATTGAGCTTAAGGGAGATTACATTTAAAAAAAAAATAGTTTCGTTATATTATTTGACTTGCAACCCTTCTGTTCTGTGGTCTTTTGAACCTCCCGTCGTAAATATGTCATCTTTTTCAGACCAGTTGTAATATTATAACAAAACTATGATATTTCCAAAATGTATCTAAATATATTATTTCTAAAAGGTGTTTTATCGATCTCTTTAACTACTGCACCAAAAAAAATACCCACTTAAAGCTTATGTTTTCTACTTTGGTCGAAAAATATAAAAAAATTCGAAAAAAATCTTTTTGTTAATAAAAAAATTAATTTTTATAACAATTGGCATGAGCGCCATCTGTGGGCGACACATCAAATATCTTAGCCAAATTGTATACTTGGAACACGCTAGATGGCGATATAGTGCGAAGACTTCGCACGGGTCAGCTAGTATAAATGTATTTTTCTTCTATATATATTTTTTTTGAGTACTGTCATTAGATGTATTTTCACATATATAGCCTTACTTAGTAATTTAAAAAAATACTAGTTTTCATAAACCATTTATTTATGGAATGGTCAACAAACCCTTTTTTGGTATTGCAAAATTTTATTTTCTAGGATTAAAAAGTTATTTTAAAATACTATAACTTTTATCTAGAAAGTTTTTCAAACAATTATTGGAAAAAGAACTATCTATACTATGTTTCAACTTATAGATCAGAAATGAAGATTGTGTTCTACAAAATTCACCTTTCCAACTGGTGCCTCCACCAGTTTTTTTTATTTTCTAATTTTATATATTGATTATAATTATAATACTTTATATAATATTTGATAAGCAAATTATATATTGATTATAATTATAATACTGATATTTGATAAGCAAATTATTTTCATTCAAATACTTACTTATTCTTCATTTCCTTAAGGGCGCCAATTTGTTCTGTCTCTTTGTTCTCTTCACCACGGCTCACCATTGCCAAATCCCCTTTCTTTTCCTCCCTAAATAGGGACAGATACGACTTGCTTCTCTTCATGTATGGCTCGTGGAACTCCTTATCGGAAGACGAGGTCATGTCGACACTCTGCGAGAGATCCACGTCGCTGCCGACATCTAGCAAAGTCTGTTCCAGACCTACTTCCTGCGTAGTGAGCAAAGCCAGCTCCGATTCCAGTTGTTGTACTTTGGCCTTGTGCGAGGCCAAACTGGCAACCCTGGTCTGCAGCTCGTACTCAAGTTGTGTCAGCTCTTTTTTCTGTTATTTGAAAATTTGTAATATTGTTATACGTGAAGATTTTTGATATGTATAATTTAAATAGAAGAATGTTGAATTAACCGTTTTAGTGCCATTGTTTTTTACTCATATATACTTAAAAATACCAAAGAAATCATTTGTTTTTGATGTCATTTACCTTTGTCTCGAAAAAAAACTGTATCTCTTCCAAAAATTATCCAATTTTAATAATTTTTTCGGTGTTTTCTTAATAAAAACTTGTACAAAGGTATTAAAATACAAAGAAAAATATGGAAATATATATTGTGAACAAAATTATAACAAAAACTGAAATCAAGGTCACATCGTATTTTTGCAGTCCAGTACATCCTCCGTATCAGCAAAATAATTGTTATCGTCGCTATTATCACTATCACTCAAAATTTGTATTACGCCAAATTGTGAGCGCACCACAATGTCACTCCCATTATCACTTTCTTCACAACTTGGAAAACGATAATTTTCACTCGAATTATTTTCGTATTCCGGCATTATGGGTTAAAAATTTTCTTTTCCTGGACCCTTTTTATATTGTAATTACTGATAATATTATAATTTGAACTTTATGTAACACGTAGAAAGATAAAAAATTAGCGATGCGTGTGAGCGACCTCCTCTGCCGCGCACTAAACAGCAACTGATTTCGTGAGCGCCATCGTGCTCGTGGAAAATTTAGTTAGTACGCGCACAAGCACGATGGTGCTCGTCGGCACTTTAACGGTTAATGACTTGTACCTTTATTTATCATTTAAGAATATTTTTTAAGGAAATGAGTAAAATATATATTTTATAAAGAAATGTTTTAAATAGACAATTCTACTTATAACTATATACATTGAACTATGACTTTGAACATATAAAGAATGCAAATACAAATTTTTCGTTAGTAAGGCACTAGTAACTTGCATAGACACAATAAAATTAATTTATTATAAAAAATTTATTTGCACGTTATAAATTATTAACAAGAATGAGAAAATACTATTTGAAAAGAATTTCCATATACCAAACCGAAACTGCCACGTTTGCATTATCTACATTTTGATACATGAATACAAACTAGCGGCGACCATATAATACGATCTACTATTCCTCTTCCTTTTTTTTCATATTCCTCCTCACAATTCGGCAAACCTTTTCTATAAATCAAGCTAGCGAAATCTATGTAGATAACGACATACCTGTGTGATTAATGTTAAAAAACTGGCCGAGCACACGAATGTTGCTCACATGACAAGTTTCTGTGCCTACTACGCATTATTTAGTCACTTTGATACGATGGTATTTTAAATTTATGTGGCTACAGAATTTACTTATTTACACTGTACTTCTAATGATACCATAGAGGACGTGTTAATTAGGAAAAAACATTTTTCTTAGAATTAATCATAATTTACAAACTATTATAGTTGAACATAATCTTAACATTTAAATACAGGAAGGATATTTAATACAAAGTTTTAGATAATTAAGACAAAATCTATTTTTTGCCAAATTACAAACTATTATAGTTGAACATAATCTTGACATTTACATACAGGATATTTAAGACAAAATTTTAGATATTTAAGATAAAATTTTAAGACAAAAACGATTTTTTCATAAATAAACTGGTGAAAAAATCGATATAAATAAATTTGTGAAATACAAGTAAAATTCACACTACGAGTTTTATGTACACACATACATACATACGTATAAACCTTTAAGCATACGTAGTATTTCTATTAAATCATTTATCTATCACAGGTATAATAAATAGGCATTTTAAAATACATAGTTATTTTTGCCGTTGTCATTTATGTCACTCATATGAAGTTTATATGTACTTTTTACAGACCCAACTACATGTACTATTAATCATAAGTAGAGCCGACTTAGTGAAATATGAATTTTCTTTTTAAATTTATTATATAATATTAATATTATGAATACTTTTCAGATATTCAAAAATATCCATTAAACTGGTAAGGGTTGGGGACATATAATTCCAACAAAAACGACCAATTTAAAGCTCAATACATCGTAAACAGATTCCTGAAAAAGTTTTCATTACACACACCCACCCAGTTTTTCTGAAAGACATATTCAATGATACCCTACACACTGGTATATTTGAATAAAAAAATTCACCCCCACATGCAGGGTAAGTACCCTAAAAAAACTTTTTTAAAAATGTTATTACATAATTTTGCAGGCGTTATAAATATGTATAATAATGCTAAATTTGATCTTTGTAACATTAATTGTCTGCAAGTAAAACGGCTGACAGGGACTTCCACGTGTAAGGATGTCAATGTCAGTTTAATTAAGTGCAAAATTGAAAATGATTTTTCAAGTCTCCCTTCCGCACATAGGAAAGTCCTCTTAAAAAAAACTGCACATGATTTTAAATGCAACTGCCAGTTTAACTAAGTGAAAAATTTAAAAGAAATGTTTCAATATCCCTTCCACATATAAGGATGTCCCCTTGAAATAAAATTGCACATGATTTTAAAAATGCAATTACCAGTTTAATTAAGTACAAAATTTAAAATAAATGTTTCAATTGCCCCTCCACATATAGGGAAGTTCCCTCGAAATAAAATTGCACATGATCTTAAATGCAATTGCCAGTTTAATTAAGTGGAAAATTTAAGCGTATTGGGTATTTCCTTTGTGAGCTAGATGTTTCCTACCGATGGATGCACAGTCCGCATTGACATGACAACAAGGTGTAGTCCAAATTCAAAAACTAAATACATTTTAAATTTTGTATCTAATTACCTAATTTCTTCTTTCAATATCAATCTAGGTTCTCAGTCTTATCAATTAAATTATTAAAAAAATGGACAACTGAGAGGTAAGGGGTTGACAAGGTGTTACCTGAATGAGTTTTTAATAAAACTCCACTTAATTATTTATATTGTCATGTTGTGTTTATGTCTATAAATGATAAATCTCATCGTTGCCCAGAGTGTCTCCCTATTTTGTGGATTTTGAGCTCAAAATCCACAAAAATTAAATTAAAAATTTTTGATTATTTACACTCAATTGTTGACAATTAAAGTTATCATTAATTAGATAGATTAAATATTACAGCACACATGTAAAAACTAAATTAAATTGCATTGTACAAAACAAACAGAAGACACATTTCGGGGACATTATATTTGGCACTTGTTTTCACATGATACTGTGGCTTAACTTGATACTTGTAAATTAAATAATTCAGAAAAAATTGGATAAAAGTGTTGTCCTTACGTGAGTGTTGACAAGATCACGTATGGTGCGCGCGGCCTGCGAGTCGCACTGCTGTAATAGCTGCATTAAGCTGTCCGTGGAGTTGTTTGAGAGGACTGAATCATCTGGGCTGGCCAATTCATTCTGTAACCAACAACAGTATTACATTCTATCATATTACAATAGTAATAGAAAATTGATATAAATTCATTGGAAAACCAGTGTAATACAAAAATTACATTTTTTCGTAGATAATTGATTTTACATAATAGCTTATATACATAGCAAGATCTACAATGTAAACAAGTGATAACGTATTGTTGACGAAAAAAATTCGTGACATCATCAAAAGTTGATTATTTTCATGGCATTATGACACTTCACCATTCACAAGATTTTTCATCCAACAATGTGTACAAAGGACATAACTTTGTTACCTGTTACAAATAGAAACAATAATAAACAGGTTGATATGTATTATTTTATTAGCCTTATCCAAGGGAAAATAAATAGTTACATTAATCAATAAAAATCTCTACTGGATGTCTCAGGTCGCTGTTTAATTCCAAAACTATAATTGACACTCCATTGAAAGCTATAATTGAATAATAAATAAAAACTACATAATTAAAAGGAGGCTGGCGGAAATGGGCCTGGTATTACAGAAATAGAATATATTTTGGTTAATTGGTATTTGTCAGAATAGCAGAAATAGAATATATTTTGGTTAATTGGTATTTGTCAGAATATATGTCAGAATAGCAGAAATAGAATATATTTTGGTTAATTGGTATTTGTCAGAATATATGTCAGAATAGCAGAAATAGAATATATTTTGGTTAATTGGTATTTGTCAGAATATATGTCAGAATAGCAAAACAATTTAGTGATTTACAATCAGGAAAGAGGAAAAAATAAAATAAAATTTGCAACCATAATACAAAACAAAAAAAAAGCCATCCTCATAACACGCATCTTATATTTTAAATATATTAAGAATTGTCAATATGCAATGAAAATAACAATAAAATCAAACAAAGTACATAATAACTTTTTAGAAACGATTATAAAATATAATTGATACCAATAGTTTTTTAATTTGTGGCCATTGCCTGACATTGACATTTGTTCCGTTGTCGAAATGAATGTCTTTATCCCTCTTTTCGAGTTTTACATGGATTTTTTCAAGGATCCTGTTAGATCTGTGAGTTTCATGGATTAGTATGCTACATCCCTATATGGAGGATATAACGAGACACAATGTGAATTTTATTTCATCTAGTTAGTTCAAAAAGTTTCTTAGAAATAGCATTTACAAACTATTATGAATAATAATATGAGCTTTCACAAAAAATGCATGATTTCTTATTTATCTGACAGGGAATTTAAATAAAATATTAAGAAGCTTATTTTTTCAATTTCTCGTTCAATTTCTCGAGTGTATTTTTATTCTTGTGTCTTCACATTCTTATTAAGTTTTTATGTACAACTCATAAAGCTATTGATTTCTAAACCAAAGATTAACAATGTGCCAGTATTTTGTGTCATTAATTATAAGCTGCCAGTTTGACATTTCTTTGGAATAATAAATCCAAAGCTCTTAAATGTCAGGTTTTAAATATAGAACAACAGTGGTTAACAAAATCATAAATTTGAACGTTTAGTTTCCTTATTCTAACTCTGATAAAATTGCAAAAAAATTGACTTAAACGTCATTCTAAAAGCTCACCGTAAAATTTGAGAAGAAAATATATTTTCCTCCCATTTTTCAAACCTTTCTCGAATATTCTAAATTTTAATAAAGCAACACTACTATTTTAAACTAAAAGATTACTTTAAATCTATATTTAAAAATGAAATCTTTTCACATATACTTAAAAATGAAATCTTTTGTTTTTGATGTCATTTACCCTTGTCTTGAAAAAAAACTGTATCTCTTCCAAAAATTATCCAATTTTAATAATTTTTTCGGTGTTTTCTTAATACAACTTGTACAAGGATAATCAAATACAAAAAAATTATGGAAATATATATTGTGAACAAAAATTAGAACAAAAACTGAAATCATATTTTCACAATCCGGTACATCCTCCGTATCAGTAAAATCAGTTGTTATCATCACTATTATCACTATCACTCAAAATTTGCATTACGCCAAATTGTGAGCGCAGCACAATGTCACTCCCACTATCACTTTTTTCACAACTTGAAAAACGATCATTTTCACTCGAATTATTTTCGTATTCCGACATTATGGGTTAAAATTTTTTTTTTCCTGTATCCTTTTTATATTGTAATCACTAATAATAATATAATTTGAACTTTATTATAGCACGTAGGAAGATAAAAAATTAGCGATGCATGCGAGTGACCTCCCCTACTGCGCGCTAAACAGCAACTGATCTCGCGAGCGCCATCGCGCTCGTGGCAAATTTAGTTAGTATGCGCATGAGCGTGATGGCGCTCGTCGGCACTCATCAAACGGTTAAACAAACTAATTAAAAGTGAACTGTTTTTAAGCAAAATAATATTTTAGAATAACTATGCCTACAGAAAAATGATAGTACATATGTGTATAATATATTTTAAATTAATTACCAAATGTTTTACCCTTCCCATTACACAGACAAAACACAACTGCACGGCTAGTTATTTCCAAAAACTAAAATATTTATTAAAATAAATTCTTAACAGGGAATAGGGTAGTAGGACATGAAATACTTACATCGTTCAGCTTAGCTCCCTGTGACATGGCTAGCTCTATACTGTTGCGAATGATCTTAGCCATTTCCTTCTCTTTCTCGGCGATTTGCGTTTGCAACGAGCTCACCCGACCCATTTCATTGTCCACCTTTATTATCAATTGAATATATGATATATGACAAAAGAAAAATAAATGGCAAACATAAAAATAAAAAAAAAAAATATGCATGCAACGCAATTTAAAAATATAAAAATGATAATCTAGTGATGTGAATAATGCTTAGAAACTAAATTCTAAGTTTAAAATAGAAGGGAATACAATATTCAAACAATATATAATTCAATTTTCATTTCAAGTGATAGTCATTTCTAAGCCATAAAGATTCGAAACAGAAAAACATTAAAAAAGCACACAGTACTGGGTGAGTCCCGACAATATGTGAGAAAAATGGAAATATTGTAGATTTTTTTTCAATTATGCGCCTGTCGTTTTTGATGATGTACGTTATTTATATATATTTTTGTGCAATAATGATAATTGACAAAAAAATTAGCAAACTTGTAAAATTCACATCTTAGCTTTAGGAATTTTGGAACTGTAACTAAAGAAGGATTAGGACAGTAAATTCAAGTCTGTTGGCGGCTAACAAATGCCTGTTATAAAAAAATAACTAAAAATATTGGCTCAATCGTTTTAGATTAAATTAATTTTAGATTTGAGAGGGAAGAAGTGTTCTAAAATTTAATATAAACACTAAAAGAATTTTAAAGTCCAGCCACAAAAATTTTTGAAACATATTTTAGTTCTAATATACATTATGAAGTATGTTCAGAATATAACAGGTTTTTGTTATTGCACGGGTTATAATAGCGCGATTTGTGCCATTTGTTTTATTGTGTTGCTAGACATATCTGAAACGTATATGCCCATTGGTGGAATTGTTGGATATTTAATATATATGGAGCAGAAACATGACATGACCAATGTGTGCCTAATTGTACCTAGTAATGCCCACGAATATAAAATAGACATGGAAAACTAAAAATAAATTAATGAATAATGGTGAATTTTTTACATCCCTATTGCTTTGGAATAATTATTTATACAAAATAAAAAAGGAATTGTTTTGACAAGTATTTTTCTCTCTTAGGTTGCTCGTTGACTTTATGTTGACTTTCCACTCTACGCATAAAAGGTAAGTTGAATAATCTAATATTGTATATTTATATATTAAAATGATGTAACTAACTTATTATCGTTAGAACAATCAGTATAGTATAAAAGTTATTTGAACCATGGAATAAAAAACGCAAACGGTATTATTACAAACTATAATATCAGAATGCGTTGTGAGAGAATTCTTTTGACAGTTGGTATCGACAAATCAAACAGGCTTCCGTAGTCCATTTGCGTTTGAATTCTTGCAGTGTAATTTGTTGGCAATATGCTTGCGTTTGTTGGCAATTTTTATTGACATTTGGTGTTCTCCACCGACTAATTTTATCGACTTTCCATATGTTTCGGATACTGTTACCTAATTTTGAGGTGCATCAACTGCAATATAGACATGCACAACATCTTCAGCAAAGAATCTTTGCAAATAGCCCACCTGAAGATGTTGTAATACAACGAAACCTAGGTCATGGTAAAGAACTTAAAGAAAGTAGAAATAATACTACACCACGTAGTTTCATTTAATTGTGAATAATGAATTTCTACAAAATTGACGACAAATATATTCAATTATATCTTTAAATAATTAAAAAATTCATATTAATAGAATTACTTATATTGAAAGTTCATATACTGATAGATGACAATCCCATTCCAGTTTCTTCGTTATGTAGTGTACTGTGTTATTTTTTGTATTGTATTCTAACATTTTTATTATACCTTGATATTATTTATTATTAATTTATATATTTCTAAGCCTAGGATTCTGCTTTATTGAATCTGTTATTAGTAAAACAATAGTTTATAATTGATATAAACATTTCGAAGATAGTTGTGAAAACATTGAAGATGATGAGCACGCTGGACGACCGAGCACATAAAAAATTATGGAAACGTGATTGACCGGGAATCACCATCATAGAAGCTACTGCTGAATTTGGCATATCAACATGCCATCAAATTTTTTCAGATGTCTTGAGTATGAAAAGTGCGCCAGCAAAAATTGTTCCGAAACTGTTACATTTCGAACAAAAACAATGATATCGACCTACTGAAAGGTGACATAACAGGAGATGAAACATGGGTTTATGGTAATGACATTGAAATTAAGGCTCAATAATCCCTGTGACGGCATTCTGGACCACCAAGACGGAAAAAAGCTTGACAAGTGCACTCCAATGTAAAGGTCATACTCACTGTGTTCTTCTTAACGGCACAGTGGACCATGAGTTCTTGCCACAAAATCAAACTATCAATAAAGAGTACTACTTGCAAGTTAAAGCCGTTTGTGTGAGGCAATCCGAAGAAAACGCCCAGATTTGTAGCGAAACAATTCATGCCTTATGCATCACTACACTTCATTGCTTGTATGCAAATATTTGGACAAAACAACACTGTAATGATGCGCCAGGCTCCATATTAACCAAACATGGTCCCATGTGACTCTTTGTTACAAAAAGTGAAGAAGGCCTTTTAGGGCCATCGTTTTTCAAGTATGGATAAGGTTAAAAGCGCATCGTTCAAGGAGTTATACAATACCCAAAAAATAAATTCCAGAAGTGTTTCAGTGAATGAAAAAAGCACTGGCATAGGTGATAATACCTCTAATGGGGACTACTACTTTGAGGGGGATCACATTAATGTAGATGAAAAAACAGTTTTTTCAATAAATGGCAATTTCCGTTATTTTCTGAACAAACCTAGTACATAAAACGTGGATTTGACCGTTCGACATTAAATGAATCCTCAAATACTAGATGGTGTTTCTCAACTGTACACCAAAAATAAATTAAGAAATTTCAGTAGTTTAATCACAGAAATAGTTTTACTTGGTTTGTAATTTCAAACACCATATACTGGTATGTCGTTAGCACAAGTTCGAATTCTACATCACTCACTAAGAATTCGCTGGGCCAATATAAGTTGCCACATCGACACCTTCCCGTAAAGTTATATTATTTCATAATTACAGGCAAATAGAAAAATAATTATTTTGCTGGTGTCATAAAAATCATAATTCAAAAACTTACTTGCCGTCGACTGTCACATTTTCATTATGGTACATTCAATATATATGAAAAAAATAAAAAATAATTCATCTGTTGTTATATAGAATGCCAAGACGATGCTACGAGACAATGGAAATTTCCGCAATAATGCAGTATGTGGCTTGCTGGAAAGACACACTATTATCCACCATTTATATGTAATGTTTCAATTTACTTATTTTGTTTCACTGTTTCATGTTTTCATTGTTTTTAACATACCAAGTAGAACAAAACATAGTTTTGTGACTGTGTTATGTTAACTATTTTTGTTTATGATTGTGTGTGACAGGATTCATAACGAGGAATGAATGAATTGCATTTTTTTTACTCTGGTTACTATTCAAAACTATGTATTCATAATGCGTCATACAAATTTCACAGTTCCAGAATATACTAACATTAACATAATGCACTCTCTATATGAACATATCCGAGATAAATATGTAGGAAACAACCGTGTAACAACAACTGTGCATTGTTGCCGCTTTGCTAAGGTTAGTAACATAAACATTGCAAACATTGCATTGTCTATGTTTTTTTTATATCGTGTTTTTAACATTTTTTTTTAAAAACTTTTTTATTCTTGGCGTAATTGGTTACTTCACTATTCTAAAGTATTCATAACAACTAGCACTACTTGGGTTTTCATTTAATGTCGAACGGTCAAATCCACATTGTATATGTGGTGGTACAATTCCAAAATATTGTCAATTTCTTAAAACTTTTATTATTCTCGTTACTTTTTCCGGGTACAAACTATACAACACACAAAATTATAAAATAAACTGATCATACTAAGTATCGAAGACTTGCTTCTATCTGGACACTAAGAACAATTGTCCTCGACCCTGGTGTTTTTAAAGATCAGAAGATATGTAATATCAGGAGTATCAAAGTTTATAAATGAATTATGTCTAAATTTTTTATTAATCAATTAATTTTTTTTATTTCTACACCCTATATCCTACCGAGATGGATGTGCCAAGACGTAACCATATTATCTATCAGTATCACATGAATGTACATAAATTCCAGATGTAACATGAATGTACCCAAAAGTAACCAGGCTGGTGCAACTGTCCAGTAACTTGTACTAACCTAAATAACAGAATTACAGATGCCATCCACTCTTAATCGTGGAATCTATGGAGATGTTCTAACGTTGCCCTACAAACATGAGAGATAACATGATTTGAACATGCATAGTTGGGCATGTCCTTTATTTTTGTATGTCCTACCTTATTAGGGCATAGTTTGTAGAAATAAAATAGAGAAATTAATTTAAAAAAGTATAGAAAAATAAAAAATAATACATTCAATCCTATCCAACTGCTGTTGGCTGATAAAATTGGGATCTAATCAGTACTTACGAAAAAGGTTGGTTATGCTTAACACAAAAAAATTACGTGTCATTACTAATATTAATTTTTGCTAATCAATGACACTAAATGAATGATAGCAATGTTTTATCCACGTCATAAAATGGAGATTAATTTAATTAAATACGTATTAGGCTTAGGTTCTATTGCTCACTACATGTTGTATGAACTCTACTGACACAATAAACAATACAGTTTATTAAACATATAACATAAAGGCAATAAAAGTCAAGATTCCACTCACCATTTGCTGATGAGTCTCACTGAGGCCATGCAAGCGTCTTCTCCTGGCGCTGAGCTCCGTCTGCCGCTGGCGCAGAAGTCTTCGCCGCCAGCCCCAACCACGTTCGAGGGCTTTCCAATCACCGGATAGACGGCGACATGCAGCCGCGTACTCTCGCTCCATTTGTTGTCGTTCCTGAGAAATATTGTTTAAGAATTGTAAACATAACTATGAGTACGACTGGTAACACTTGCTAATAAGCGTCACTCCTGCTGCGTTTGTTAGGTGTAAATATATCATTAGAATATAACTTAAGCAAAAATTATTAACATAATCATGGCCGCCTCCTTATTCTGCACCACCATTTAAAGAAATTAAACATTTTTTAACACAGAATGAGTCTATTGTTTCGTTCCAATACTGGTAAAAATCTGTGGAATGCATAAAACACAACTATACACCAATTTCATCATCTACCATTTTGTAGTAAAATTGGTGCTGTGTGTGTCGTATTATTAATATAACACAGAAATGCAAAAATGAAAACACTTACTACGCAGATAAATAATCAATGCTTGAAATGATGGAAGATGAAAGGTTCATTTGACATCTCATTTTTAGTGAAGAAGTCACATTTCCTCACCATCATCACCACAATTTTAGGGTTTATAGAACAAAATCCTTCATCAAAGAGTCAAGCATGAAAAAGATTCCTTGAAGGTAAACGTCTTCTGTGCTCCGTTTTACAACACAGTTTATATTGCTATTTTCTCCGAAGGAAATACTATTTGGGAACAAATCTACTTTGAAACATTACAAAAATGGCTCTTCCCTACTGTTCAAAAAAACTCAGATGACTTCATTGTTCAACAAGATGGTGCACTGTCACATAGGTATCAGAATATCCGAGCTTATTTAAATGCAAAATGCCTCAGAGATAGATTGGATGGAAAGGGACTCAAAATCTTGATCCCAGGCTTCACACCATATGACTTTATCTTATGGGGTTATGTAAAAATATTGTTTTGTCTGCCTCTACACACAGACCTTGATGACCTTAAACATCAAATGACAACAGTTACCAGATCCTCCATGGATCTGGTATGGTCTTATTTATGCATCAATGAGGAATTGACAGTATGCTCTTACGCATTTATGAGGGACTCTCATATAACCTAGATATTGCCCATGCTGCAAATAGTGGCCACATGGAACACTTGTTACACAAGAAATAAAATTCAGAACCTATGAATACTTGAAGTATTACTCTTAATAAAATTTATTTTTACAAAATTGTTTAAATATTGAATATATTTGGCGTTAATTTTGTAGAAATTCATTATTCACAATTAAATGAAACTACGTTATGTAGAATTATTTCTACTTTCTTTAAGTTCTTTACCACAACCTAGGTTTCGTTGTATTACAATATCTTCAGATGGGCTATTAGCAAAGATCTTTGCTAATGGCCCATCTGAAGATGTTGTAATACAACGAAACCTAGGTCGTGGTAAAGAACTTAAAGAAAGTAGAAATAATACTACATCACGTAATTACATTTAATTGTAATTATTGTTTAATTTCTTTATGAATAACCCAATATTTGCCTACGGTTGATTCAGCATGTTATATTTTCAGTCCATCGTATCTTTGTTTTAATAAGTTCTAAACCTTTTCTCATAAGATATAATTGAAAAAACTTTAACTTCCATGATAAATCTTTAATTGCAATCACACCAAGAAGGGAAATTTATTGTTTTGGAAAGTATCAAGTCACAATAGATTAAATTAGATTTAATTTTTATTAAATTATAGACAAACGCAAAACAAGTTAAAAATGTATGAGTTTAATTGATATCTATGGTTTTCTTAGGTAATGCATTCCATTAAATGATTTTTTATATATACATTGCAATTTCCATGGAGTACAATTGCCCCTACAACTCTCCACCAACCCTGGTTTTGGGTTAGCTTTATCACTCGGAAACTTATGCCCGCCTCTTTCTCCCATACAAAAAACTGCACAATATTATAGGATACTTTGTCTCTTCAGTTATTGTAATAGAAACTTACTTCGCTTTTGACAGCTACCTTCACTTGAGTGTGATGAATTCTGGTGAGCTTTAAAACGGATAAGTTTTTGAAATAGATACCATTTGGTCATAAACTGGAAAAGATACCATTTGCCATAAATTCTGTCATAAATTTCTTTTGAATGTATTGACACGATCAGAAAAAAGCTTATTACGGATCTATAAAGATAAATTTCTTATTACAGAAAATATTTACTCTGAGTGCAATTCAATCCTAAAGTCTCATGATCTTATCTCAAGTGCTCGAAAAAAGCAGGAAGAAACGTGTATAAATAAAGGTGAAACCTCATCCAATTTCTTTTGGGCTTCTTCAAGAATTTCCTTTTCCTTGTGCCACTTCTTCTGCCTCTCCTCTTGTTGCTGTTGAAATTCCTCCCTCTCCTTCATTAGTTCTAGACGCTGAGCTTCTATTGCTTCCGACCGGATCTCACTGTCGACTTCGCTGTTTATGATAAAATTTATTGCTTTTTATTAAGAAACTGTATTTAATAGTCAAACCTTAATGCTATTTCGTAAGTGTTTTAGGTTAAAATGGACAATGTTTATTATTCTATAGACCTATCAGCATGTATCAGCCTGATGGTTATTCTACTGTATAAGACTTGCATAACCAAATACATAAAATTTAAGGTTGGTAATGATTATGGGATTTAAAAATTCTTATGTTTCCTAAATTTTCTAGGTTGAATATATTTTTTTAGTGCCTTGGCTATGGTGAGATACAGTGATAAAGAACTTTGATTAATATTACAAAAAATTTAAAGTAGTCAATGTTCATAATAGATAATGTTTAGTTTTCCTGTAGTCCTATAAGTAAATATCAGTCTGACGAAGAGAAAACAAATCTAAAGTTGGTAATGATTACCAACATTACCAACTTTAAAAAAACATCTAAAGTTGGTAATGATTACCAACTTTAGATTTTATATATTTGAGTGTTAAAAAAATAATTATCAATATTAAAATATTTATAGAAATTTACGTATACATAGATACGTCACCTAGTTAATGGTGGTTATAGAATTTGAGATCAAATTTTGTTAGTGAAGGTAATTATTTCTGAAAATATAAACGCGCACCAGCAAAACCAATCATGAGAAATAATGCCAAAAAGTTTCACTAATAGCATATACAACTAACGATTGCAAGTGCTGAGGATAAGACAAGACAGTTGTCCTAGTTCAAATCTCACGTTGCATAATTATTTTTTATAAAAAATATTATTTAATTTGAACTCAAGACACCCACCCAAGATATGTATTCATCGCTTTACCACTTGATCACCGAGCTGCTACTCTCGGCAAGCATGCAATTCTTAGATATGCATGCTGTTCGTAAAAATCACTACAAAAAAATTGATCTCAAACTAAACTCTTCATGACGATGCCGTCTACTAGTCAGCATTGCGCCCAGCTGACAAATACGGTAACCAAATGTTACAATTTACCAATTCCAGTCATATGGCAAGTTTTAGAAGAATTCCAGCAGTTGTGATCTATTTTAGTTAGCATTTAACATGCCCTTCATACAATCTAATGCACAGAAACTCGGCATTCATTATTATATTGTGCACTAGAATTTATAACTTGACACAATTATCACAATAATTTTTTTACTTGTGTGCAAATTGTGGTCTCAATGATTAGTAAGAACAAAATAATGGTTATGTTGGGGTAATGGTTAATTATAATGGGTCTTAATGATTATTAAGAACAAAATAAATTAATTTTAGAATCATAACACTTTTTTGCGTTGAAAAAACACCATCAATATATGCAACACTAATGCGAAAAAGACGAAACATTATGTATAATCATCAAATTAATATTAACAAACAAGTATCATACCCAATAACCGCATTCAAATTCTCTGTACTTGCTGCCAGATCGGTGGTGGACCAGCTGAGAAGGGAGAGGCGAGACAGATTCATGGCAGAAGCACTGCCCTCACGTCGCAATTTGGCCGCCTCCGCCGGATCATTGTAGCGGAACATATTTGTTCGGCCCAATAGTAGAATGCAACCTGGATAACATAGGGATGTAAATTTTGACTCAAATGTTTTATTCTTAACAATATTTTGTAACGGAATATAACATTATGGGCTCTATACAGAGGCATTGAAAAAAATTGAAGTAGCATTGCCAATAATTCTGTGTTTACTCTTTTTATTAAAAAAACATGAAGATAAACAATAGACACAATAAGATTCATAGAAAATTTAAAATTTGTCCAATAGTATCCTTCATGTTCTCAGATGAATCCCTAGCTATGCACCATAATAAATAAATAGTCAGTATCAAATATTCAAAGAGAGATTGCCTTCTGTCAAGGATCCTTGTGAAGGGATCCCGTGCAGGGAACAAAACCTGTTTTCTCAATCTCTCCAGAACTTAGAAAAATGTTAGTGGTCTAAATATGAAAACATTATCAAAATCCTACTAACACTTTTTTTAATTCAGTAGTTTTTGAATAAGAAACTTGAGATTGTACTTTCAAGCATAAATAAGATGGCATTGTATTGTACTTGCCCTATATTATGATACCCTCACTTGTCTAAGTAAAATAATTTCCATTAGTTTTAGCTCCACAGGCCTAAATAAAAAAATATTTATTTTGATATGAATTATGCCTAAGAGTATTTAACACATTTGATTAACCATATAACTTTTATTAAGAATCTTTAAGAATCACTCCATATCCCTGAAAATTCCCCCATAGCAAATAACATCTCGAATACCTTGACTGAGTTTAGCAGGCTTGTCGATAAGCACCGTATTGAGCCAGCATTGAGCATTGGGCAACGGTTGTATGGTAGCCACACCATCCTGAAGCAATATCCTGCAGTGCTCTGGCAGCACCCCCGCACCGGTCAAAACTATGTCTGCTGTACTCTCACACTCTTCACTACCGATCAATGTTTCACCTTCCTGGAAAAACAATTACATTTTCTAAAAGTTCGACCCCTTCAGTTACAAATTATTTCTAGCTTCAAATCCATATTCTTCTGTTCAATATATAACCGCATACCAATACAATTTGATATATTGCAACAAAAGTATTCAGGTTAGACAGAGATTGAACTTGGTACCATAGACTATCAGAAAATAAACACTCTACGCCTCTCTTTTATTATTGCTTGTCTATGACACTGAAAATGCACTATTACATTAAAAGCACTATTACGTCATCCATTCCTTACTTATTTATAACTAACTTCGCTCACACGTTCTAACTAGTTTGTCTTGGTTTTAGTGACCAGTGAGTACATATTACAAATGTTAACTAGTTTTTTTCTTTACTTCTTAACTTTCTCATCATTTATAAAGACGATTCGGTGTCTTTCCCAGACTCTAATAAGTACAATAGTGGAGGTTCCATCTCAAGGATAGCGGCGAAAATGGGTCTGGTGTTACCAAAATAGAATATAAGTTTTAAAAAGCTATATATATAGAATATAAAAAAAACAAACAAATGATTGACAATCGGGAAAGAGCAAAAAAATACTATTTCTAAGCATAATACAAAACAGCTAAGTTCATAAACAAACATACATTTATTTTTATTACATCAAAGATTATTAACAAGATATAAAAAATAACAATAAAAATGTAATGATGTGTATGATACATTTTTAGAACCGCTTACAAAAAATTAATAATACCGATCGCTTGTAACTTATATCCATTGCCTAAATGAATTCGAAATAGTAGTGGTGGGCGTTAATGCTAATTTACATTAATTTTAATTCTGCTAACATATTTGCAATTAGCATGCTACTGCTAATGCTAATTAACAGACTATTTCTATGACGCAGATGCTATTTGCAAAGTGTATTTTTAGTACACATATTAGCATTAGCACGGTTTATAACATTGGGAAGTGTATTTATTACGAACTTTTAGAGCGTTATAGCAATTTTGTTAAATATTTTTACAATTTGTATTACGTGTAATATAGCTATTGAATTACACTTGGCAGTTATTTGTAAGATTTAAAATGTATGCAGGTAACATATCTAAAAATCAAGTAGCAGATACTAATGAAATATAGGTCAAAATATATGATAAATGTTGTATTTCACATGTAAAACTTTTCATAACCAAATTATATGAAAACTATGGCAGTTTTATTTTTTTTCCTTCATAATCATTAATGTAAAAACGGCCAGAAACGTAAGAGTGGTGACAAAAATCACACAGCTGCCCGAATTATCAACCTCACCTTTTAAATTAAGGATAAAAAGAATATATCTATGTTTTAAAAACATCTAAAGGACTGTAAATATCTAACGAGGTTCTGATATTGACCAATAAGTTCAAAAGTGCCGGGAGTTTGCTGGTATCAGAATAAGCATGTGTTGCTCGGTTGTTTGAAAAATAAGTGACTTTATGTATGGTACGTAGTACTCGCATCTTTCAGTATTTTATAAATATTTTGAGGGGTTTTAAAATATCATCAAATAACCTCTTGGTTTAGAACTGAATAGACAACAATTTATTACATATTTGACTTCCTTTGGAATAGTTTTGCCCTGGCGCATTTAAAAGTTGATTGGAAATCAATTACACAATTACATTAGTCACTTTACTTACATATTTATATATTTATATAATTATTTCATCACGTCTTCAAGTGTATTTTAAATAGGTTATTTACACGTTGACATTGTAATTGTAATTTAAAAATATAAGCTGTTCAGCTCTTTTCGATGATAAATGGGTTCTTTGGTCTGACGTTACATATCCCGCTTTTGAGAAGATCCTTTCACAGGGCACCGATGTTATAACAACGTGGCACTTTGTTATAAATATTTCAGCTAAGTTCGGATAAATAGACTTATGTTGTTTCCACCATTCCATTGGACATTTATTTCTGTCGAGTAATGTATCTTTGAGGTACATGTCTACTTCTCGTTTCGCTTTAGCGGACGTAGAGACGGAGGAAGTTGTAGATGCTAACCCCGCTTCCTGAATTTTTTTATCAAAAGTATTCCACACAGAGAATCGATGGGCGTTAACGGTTGATTCAGCCAGGCCATCTACGTTCACACTATCACCAGTTTCGACGATTTTATTTTTTATTAAATCTTCAACAATATTTTCGACATATTTTTGTGACATGTCTGCAGCCAATGAACTTGTAAAACTTTGTTTTTTAAATCTCGGATCAAGGAAGGTACATGTCGCCAATGTTTTATTATACTCAATACGATCAAAATGATTTGTGATTTCACGTTCTAATTGTATGATGAAATCATTAATTATACCAAGATACCCTTCTTTTTTAAATTCTAAACACAGCCCTCGTAAACCTGATGTGAAAACAATGGCCATGCTTGCTGTTAAATAACTTTCAGCACACATTTTTTTGGTAAATTCTTCAAATGGTTGTAATATTACACATAACTGTTTAATGGCAAACCATTCTTCTAAAGTTATGATTGGTAAATCTACGTCCAGATTTGGTATTGTCGCCCGCAATGCTTCTTGCAGTTCATAAAAACGTTTCAACATATGAAATGTTGAATTCCACCTAGTTCGCACCGCTGTTATAAGGCGTCTTGGCTGCATTGAACCTTGTACCTCTGACTGATATTTTAAAAGTTTTTCTGTGGCTATGTAACTTTTTTTAAAATGAGCAACAGTTTTAGATACCTTTTTGACAATATCAGCGATCAGTTTCAATGAATTACTAACCACTAAATTGACACTATGCGCGTAACAACTATAGTTCTCCCATCCGTTTAAATTCAGAGCCGTTTGTATGTTTGGGGCGTGACCTGATATAGCAAAATTTACCTTACTTGTTAAATCCCAATTATCCACTATTTTTCGAAGTTCTGTTGCTAACGCTGTACTAGTATGCGACCTGCTGCAATGTGTGCAATTTAAAAGAATAGAAACACACCTAAAATCTGTTGTGAGGAAATGCGCAATTACAACTATGTATGCTTTTACAGTTTTGGATGTCCAACAGTCTGTCGTCAAGCAAACGCTTTGTGCGTGTTCTTTCATTAATTTCTTTTTGTCATTGAGACATTTATTGTATAATACGGGAATCATAGTGGATGATATAAATTTTCTATTAGGCAATTTATAATCGGGATTCAAACAGTGTACAAACTGCACAAAGCCTGTATCTTCTACTATCGTGAATGGTTGATGATCAAAAATAAATAAATTTAATAATTTTTCATCTATATTTTTCTTTTCTTCCGGGCTTAGTTTTCGCGGAACATTTGATCTATTGACTTTTTGCTGTTTTCGAAGAGGTACTTTCAAGACTGTAGCAGTCCTCGATGCGCTAGTACTTATCGCAGCACTCGTTGATGCCTCTCCTGGAGGGTTACCAGATAATAATACCTCATCTGTGATTACTGCTACTTTAGAGTCCTGAATATTGGCAGATATCGACACCTGCTCGGAATACCTTTCACTTTGCTTGCCCTCTTGTACTTGGGTTAAAAGTGTAGTATATACTGACAGGTGCTTACACCTTAAATGTGTTTTTAAATTCGTTATAGACGATTTATAGGAAAATGTTTTTTCACACAGATTACATATGGCACGCTTGTCAGAGATACCTTCGTAAAAGTTCCATAAATTAGATGTACTCCTTTTACGACTCATTTCCAAATTTAAAAAAATACCAACTAATATAATTAATACTTTCACAATTGACCAAGAGACCTTTAAAAACAATTTACACTAAAAAAAAATTAAAACACAAAGTAAAATGTAAACACAATAATTAAAGTTGCAAATAATTGTCTATTTATAAGTATTAAAACACTATATCTTCTATTTTAAACATGTCATATAATTTTAAATACAAATAATCACAAGTAATACAACGTTAAACATGACCATAGAGTAATGAACTAAAGCACAGCTGAAAACAGTAACACAAAACCGTTTACACCGAAAGTTATGCCTTTACTGACTCAATCATTCGAAATATGAATACATTTATACAGCAGTTGTAGCACTCTAAAGTAACATGCCGCAGGCAGCTTTCTAGACGGTGCTAACACTTTAGCTACCACAAATAAATAATAAATCTGCCAGGAATGTAACGGTTCTTTTCCATCTACAGTTAATACTTAAATAGCATTGGCAAATTAGCATTGGTTGGGAAATGTCAATAGCATGCTAATATGTACTTTGTTATATTTAGCATTAGAGTGCGAAATGCTATTTTTTCCATACGTTCTGTATTGGCAAAATAAATGTGTTTTTTGCTGTTTTAGTTTTGTGTGGCTTTTTCCAATGAAGCTCTCAGTATGCGAGTTTCTTAGTATGTTACATCTGTGCATAGATGATACAATAAAACTAAATCTATACTTTACTTCAACTCTCTGGTTCAAAGAATTCTGTCGAAATAAGATTACAAAAATAATTTGACCTTAATTAAAAAATACTAGTTTTCTCATTTGTTGGACTGACGATTGAAATAAAACTTTAAAGAGGCTTATTCTTTTTGTATAATCTGTATAAAAGCGTCATTTTTATTTTTGTAATAGCCCAACACTATCTGAGCTCACAATTAAATGAAACTACGTGACGTAGTATTATTTCTACTTTATTTAAATTCCTTATCACGACCTAGGTTTCATTGTATTACAACATCTTCAGGTGGGCAATTAGCACAGATCTTCTTTGCTAATTGCCCAACTGAAGATGTTGTGATACAACGAAACCTAGATCGTGGTAAAGAATTTAAATAAATTAGGAATAATACTACATAACATAGTTTAATTTAGTTGTGAATAATGAATTTCTACAAAAATAACGCCAAATATATTCACTATATGAGCTGTTACCAGTCTCCTTTGGTTAGTAGTTTTAAAGTTATGCGAGTACAAATAAATAAACAAACATACTGACATATAAACTGATACCCTACTAATCACTAGGCTAACGGCTATAAGAAATACTATAAGAAATACAACAAACAGTAATACCAAAGGCTAAATCTTCTCAGTAGTATTTGCTGCACATATAAACAGAAAGACAAACAAACAGACTTATATATATTTATTTATATGCTTTAATATACACAACTGGTACATATGGCGGTCTCTTACAGCCACACAGTATATCAATCCAGCCCCAATTGACGAGCGGCCAGAAATCGAACCCGTATGCTTTACAATCAACCCAATACACCACCACCACGACAACGACAACAACGACGATATATATACTTCCCTGAATTAATTTTTTCTAAAAAAAATGTTTAATATACAGACGATATCTTTACTTTTATATTATATGCATAGATTTCATATTAAACGCAAATGGGTGCGGTTTGCCCAAGTTACCTAAACCAATTATCTAAAATTTTGACAAAAATGGGTGACTTCTCACTCTAAATGATCTCTAAATACCAATATCAAAACGCATCTAAATTGAAATTTTTTTTTTATATTTCTTACCACCTTTGCCTGATTGAAATCTTAATATAGTTACTTTACTCCAGTAAAATCAATACGAAATCTGTGTAAATTTAAAGTTATCATCTTTTTGTCGATGATGTACAGACAAGCGAAAATTGCACATTGACAATTTAACAAACAGGTAAATATTGTAGTGAAACTGAGGATGCATTCCAAAACTAGCCTTTAAGATTACCAAAGTTTGAAAAGTCTTCAGTAAGATACTAGTCACTTATTATTTTACTGAGATTACAGCTTGGTAAATTTGGTAAGATGCCGGACACAGTGACACCTTTTATCAGTGAACATATTGCGATTTATTTCAAACAATTCTTCAAAAGTAACAGCTCATATAATTTTGATCAAGTTAAGGACGAAAGAGATGCCAAAATTATCTTTATAATATCGCTTTCATACATTTCCACAAAAACATTCATGCATATGTACATATCTGCCAAACTTAATTATCAAAAATATGAACAAAAAAAACTAAATTTGTTCAAAAATTCAGAAGGAAACCGATTTACGACAGTTACCTGAAGATGATAGACACATATTTTCGATAAACTGGTAAGAATTTCCAAATTCTCCGTGCTTTGTGTTATTTTTGTACTATCCATATACTGAACCGTAAAAACTAAGTAGCAAAGAATAACCTATTTGTAAAGAATGAACTTTACAACTATTTGAAATTGAATTAATTATAAAGTTTTGAATATAACATCGTCATTTACCAATACCATAATCAAAATATTAACAATAATACTTTCTAAGTAAATAAAAAAAACTTACCTTTAAATGATACAAAGTAACACCAGTGGAAAGGAGGTTATCATCGATCCCGACTAAGTGCGGCATATCAGAATCCAGCACGACGCCGAGACCACTTTTCCTTAGTCCGAGGGCCTTTTGTTCCTGAAGAATTTGCTGAGTCTCACGCCATTTCTCAGTCCATTTCTCCGTCAGAACTTTTTCCTGGGCTTCCTTTCTTTGCAATGTCGCCAAGACTTGCGGTTCGGTCTCGATAGCATTCTTTAATAAATGAACAAAAAAATTATTTTTGTACACATTACACAATTACATGTCTATTAACACTGAAATGGAATTTTTAAATTCTTTGTTAAGAAAGGATTTCATTCTGGGATATGGCATCATGGCCAACTATTTGTCATAGTCTAAAAAAATTGATACGGCGATGTTTTGCATTTAACAAATGTCTATGAAGAGCGCACATAAAGATAATGACTTTATTCATCTATTTTATCATCCTAATATTTTCAATAATTTGTGGAAATATATATAGTTTACTAGCTGTACCGACGTAGCTTCATTCACATGGAATTCGGTATAAGAAAGGTTATTCAGAATTTTTTGTTTTTTTTTTATTTTTTTTCTCTCAGAACTCTATGAGCATAAAATTAACTAAAAACACTAATAGATGGCTTCGGCAATACCATATCGTAATATATCAATGAGCATAAAATTTCTTAAAAATTCTAACAGATGGTGTTGGCAGTACCAATGTCGTAATATTTACCAAATCGGGATATGTTGATATGTGTAATATGCAGTAAAAGTTAAGATAAAATTTTCCTATATGCCGCTCGATGGTACAAACTTAAGCTAAATTTCACCAAAATCTGTTCTGTAGATTTCACGTAACTGAAAAACAAATTAACACAGACAGACAAAAAAATCTAAAAACAGGTTTTCTGGCTACTACTATCATTCTATACGCTACATCAATCACTCTTTTTAAAATATTTTTAAAATATTTCTATGTAAAGAATTCACTCTGTCACAGTTTTATTATATGTATAGATAATAAAGCATCGGTTACATAAAAAGTTAAGTTGATCATAGAAATGGTTTTAGAAAAAAGTTTCAAGAAATCAGAGTAACAAAAGGTTGAACTATATATTGTACAATCACGCTGATCTGCAGTGTGTTTCCTAGTAAACTACAAAAGTATACATGATGTCCAGTAATGAATGGATATTAACTTATAGTAGAACTAATGGCCATTCCAGAAAAAATACAAAAAAAATCTATCCCAAGATATGATTTTTTAAAAAAAGGTCAAATTTTTTTTAGTTTTAGAATCATGTACACCGCAACTACAAAGGAAAGATTGTTATAGGTTTTTTGTTGTTATAATATTTTACATTAACCCTTTTAATAGACAAACTATTAATAGTATGACTAACTTTACTAGTTTACAGAAAAAACAATAATGAATAAATTATGTGGTGTAAAGTTTGACTAAAATATTTTTTTGTCAAAGTTTAAGTATCTCTAACATAAAAAAAAGTAAGAAAATATGATTAACCAATTATTTTAAAAAAATCTATGTTTAAAGTAATTTCCGATGTGGTATAACTCATGTAAATATCTAATGTAAATAGTTGTTTATTACTATTAATGTGCAAAAGGGGACAATTTGACTAAAAACTACATGTGCAAAAAAGTGAAAATATGATTAACCAATTATTTTTAAAAAATCTATGTTTAAAGTAATTTCCGATATGGTATAACTCATGTATGTATCTAATGTAAATAGTTGTTTATTACTATTAATGTGCAAAAGGGGACAATTTGACTAAAAACTATATGAGCAAAAAAGTATGAAAATATGATTAACCAATTATTTAAAAAAAATCTATGTTTACAGTAATTTCCGATATGGTATAACTCATGTATGTATCTAATGTAAATAGTTGTTTATTACTATTAATGTGCAAAAGGGGACAATTTGACTAAAAACTATATGTGCAAAAAAGTATGATAATATGATTAACCAATTATTTTAAAAAAATCTATGTTTAAAGTAATTTCCGATGTGGTATAACTCATGTATGTATCTAATGTAAATAGTTGTTTATTACTATTAATGTGCAAAAGGGGACAATTTGACTAAAAACTATATGTGCAAAAAAGTATGAAAATATGATTAACCAATTATTTAAAAAAAATCTATGTTTAAAGTAATTTCCGATGTGGTATAACTCATGTATGTATCTAATGTAAATAGTTGTTTATTACTATTAATGTGCAAAAGGGGACAATTTGACTAAAAACTATATGTGCAAAAAAGTATGAAAATATGATTAACCAATTATTTTAAAAAAATCTATGTTTAAAGTAATTTCCGATGTGGTATAACTCATGTATGTATCTAATGTAAATAGTTGTTTATTACTATTAATGTGCAAAAGGGAACAATTTGACGAAAAACTATATGTGCAAAAAAAGTACGAAAACATGATTAACCAATTATTTAAAAAAAATCTATGTTTAAAGTAATTTCCGATGTGGTATAACTCATGTATGTATCTAATGTAAATAGTTGTTTATTACTATTAATGTTTATTACTATTAATGCGCAAAAGGGGACAATTTGACTAAAAGCTATATGTGCAACATTTGAACATTTTTTTACATTAAATTTTACTTAGTCACTGGAGCTTAACAGTTAGAGTGCCGACGAACGCCATCGCACTCGTGCACGTACTAACTAAATTTCCCACGAGCGCGATGACGCTCGCGAAATCAGTTGCTGTTTAGTGCCCGGTAGGGGAGGTCGCTAATTTTTTATCTTTTTACGTGTTATATAAAGTTCAAATTATAATATTATTAGTAATTACACTATCAAAAGGATCCAGGAAAAGAAAATTTTTAACCCATAATGTCAGAATATGAAAATAATTCGAGTGAAAATGATCGTTTTTCAAGTTGTGAAGAAAGTGATAGTGGGAGTGATATTGTGGTGCGCTCACAATTTGGCGTAATGCTAATTTTGAGTGATAGTGATAATAGTGACGATAACAATTATTTTGCTGATACGGAGAATGTACCGGACTACGAAAATACGATGTGACCTGACTGATTTCAGTTTTTGTTATAATTTTTGTTGACAATATATATTTCCATACTTTTCTTTGTATGTTATTATCCTTATACAAGTTTTTAATAAGAAAACACCGAAAAAATTATTAAAATTGGATAACTTTTGGAAAAGATACAGTTTTTTTCGAGACTAGGGTAAATGACATCAAAAACAAAAGATTTCTTTGGCATTTTAAATATATATAAATAAGAAACCATGGCACTCAAACAGTTAATAACAAATTCTCAAAATACAAAATAACAGACAGTTTTAATTAAACCTCAAGTGGCAACAATATGTTTAGTAGTACATATTATTGCATGTTATTATAGTTGGTGTTCCATGAGTAGGTTTATTCCAATTTATCGAAAAGGCAAATGTATTTAAATTTTATAAAAATTGCCTCCCACATCATAATTCTTTACTCAAAGTGTCTCTTTCATATTTATGTTACCCTATGTTAAAATTAAATATTTGCTTTTCTACAAAATCTTGTAAAATTTCAATAAAACGTATACAAATTGAATTTCAACAATTTAATGGAATAAAAAAGAATTTAATTACACAAATTGACTTAATATTTTCAACAAATTTAATGTTAAAAATTGTCTTTCAACACATTTGGTAAGTCATTCAGGCAAAATGATGCTAATTTAAGATAGAACCACAAATAAATTTTGTGGATGTATGTAAAATTGATTTAAAAAAAAATTATAAATCAAAAAGGTAACAAAAAAAGCATTCATCAGAACTTTGACGACTAATACTGTTTATTGATCATTTAAGTTGTTAAATTTCTAATTAATTTATTTTGTTCATTTTTAAAATTTACCTTCTTCGTCTTCCATACAATTATTTTTAGATATTAATCACGGAAAATATTTTACATATTATAAACAAGTCTTATTAATACACCTACAGTATGATGCGTGAATAAATCTCGACCATGTTGACCTTTCATATCAGTGAGTTTTTTCTGTACTTTACTTTTTTTTATTCATGAGAACTAATTCAGCTAATTTAATATATGCTATAAAAAAAAATTTTTAGCTTTCTTTGTGGTCTTACATTCTTCATTAGTTAGTCACTATGCTTTACAATGTACACCATCACTGGTAATTTGCAACAATAATGAGTTCATTTCTGCAATTCCTACTACATGAACAAAAGGGATGGGGGAGACATTGTGGTGGTACTAATGCAAGTATGGTTCTTGGAAACTTACTTGCCGTGGAGCATTTCACTGTAGTGGAGTGTTCGTTTTATACTTTGCGGATTTCTCAGAAGCAATAACTGGACAAAAATGGGTTACCAATTTTGAGGAAACAGCCTTATTATTAAGTAAAGCACAGACGGGTCGAATAAAAAAATATCAAAGCAAGACAAACATGGAGGCCATTCTCTCATTATGTAAGCAGTTAAATCTTTAAATGTGTCCATAACCTTTATTCATTTTTATAAAACTTTTATTCACCAGCTTTTCCAGAATTTACAGGAAAAAATAAGATAGAATGACACTAGAAAATACTCCTTTTTCATACCATCTTTTATGTTTTGTAAAGATAACAGTACCTTTTGCAAGAAACAAAGTATTTATATGCTTGGCAGTATACCAATATCAAACAATTTCCGAATGTAGATTCTATCATGAAAAATTCTGAAGCTAAAATTGGCTTTAATATATTATACTTAATAATGTTAAAAAAAAAAATTGGTTTCAAAGAACATGACGTACTTACATGGTCTGCATAATCCTTTATTATGCTATTATTGCTTATTTCAACTTGTCTATGTTTATTACGACAAGAAAAAAATTTAAAAACATGTCAATATATTCCAGGTTACAAAGTCTTTCAGGTTTGTGGCAACCCAGTTTCTTAAAACGTATATAATATTGCACGAAAATATCCAGCAAAGAAATTGCACAGACCAATACTGTTTTGGAAGAACACTGTGAACATAATGGTCTACATAGTTTTTTACTAATTAATTTCTTAAAATAATGTTACCTACAACATTATTTTTAAAAACTAATTAACATTACTTTAAAAATTTTTTTTAAAATCTAATTTTCCAAAAATGGTGCTTTACATACTTAATCGTTTTACCTACTTATTATTCGTATCTCTAATTAGAACTTACTAGCAACCTGGTGCAGCGTCACACGGGTAGGTGATGGAAAGGAAAATTCTCAGATGTATGGATTTTTTCCGACTTAATCCATATTTATTCCCATAGATCGGCGAATTTACATAAAACCTTTATCAATAGCGTACCTTTGGGATAGCATTAACTATCTATGTCCGGCTCATTTGTCTAGCATAATGAAGTAATAAGTGTATCCATCGGACTGTTACGTTGAGCTTGCAGGTTAGATCAAAACACAATTCATGTGGAGTTTTTACCTGACTCTTTTTATTCATAATACATTGCTAAATGTTAACTACAAATTGTATTGAAGTGTATTATAATGTGAATTATAAAATAATTATTCCATTCTTATTTTATAAGAGATGAATATCAACAATCAGAAGATGAATCTTTACAGACAAACCTAAAATATTTTTATATACAACATTTATACTTCCACTGCAATAGGTGCAAAAACAAACATTACGTCTTGATGTCATATGTGACAGGGCAATGTACAATTAACCTTATGAAAAACATTGAATACTGAGATCAATTCCAGCAACGTTTAAAGTCTGGCTCTTTAAACGCTTCCGGGCCAGACCATTATTGTCAATCCAAATGCTAGCCACCAAAAAAAAATGACACAACACTGTCATATAAAACAAATATGCAACCTCTGATATTCTAACAATTTACGCAGCCCATACCAGTCAAGCTCCAACCGATACCAGATTTACGCAGCCCATACCTGTCCTTTATTTATAATCATTCCAAATGCTAGTCGTTTAAAAAAAATGGCAGACAACACAGTCATTCAAAACTAATATACAACCTCCAATATTCCAACGATTTATGCTGCTAATCACATTAGAATCCATGCGGCAGTGTTTGAGATTATTGCGGTCAGACACATAGACAGAGACTTTGTTTTATACAATGTAGTGATGATTTACAGGCTACCTTACTATCTATATATTAATACGTGAAGAGAAAACGTTGTACCCCTTTTTAAGCATATTGCGCACACGGAGAAGTGTGAGATATAGCATAGTTAAACTTGATATGGAGAAGGAGTGAAGAAACCTAAAATTTATATACAATATATGTTACGACTACATTAAAAGATTCATTGTTTACGTATAATATTCAATATACGTAAATGTTCAATAGTCTGTGGAATATATGTCAACGCAAAAATGTCTTTATTTTATAATTTGTGTACTATATGAGGGGCAACTAAAAGTTTTGAGCCTAAGTACCTTTAAGTATTACTAATAACTCGCGCAGCACATCACTAATTGCGGGTATCCTAAGAAATATAAATGTCAAGTTTCATGTCATTAGCATAATTACGCTTTCAGTAACGGCACCATAAACGTCACCGAGTAACGGAACCATGTCTGAGTCATTACGGAAAACAAAACGCCAATGACAATATTTGAAGAGATGTCAGCAATTTATGGGAAGTCTGCACCTTCATTTGCGACCGTAAAATGTTGGAGCTGAGAGTTAAAACACAGCAGGAAGTCGCTCGAAGATGATCCCAGGTCGGCACACTCAAACACCACTGCTACCGAAGAAAAAGTTAAAAAACTTGTTCTCAAAGATCTGCAAATAGCTGAAGCCAAGGGCATTAGCAAGAAACGAATCAGCAAGATTTTGCTTAATTATTTGCATATGAAAAAGGTGTGCGCACGATGGGTGCCGAAAATGCTCACACCGCTGGACAAGCAGCATCCAGTCACAGCTTCGCGGGAGTTTTTGAACATCTGTGGCGATAATCCTGATGATGTTATTTCTCGTCTTATCACTGTTGATGAAACGTGTATTCGATAGCATGATCCAAAGTCAAAACAGGAGTCAATGCAGTAGATAGAAAAGGGAGAAAAGCCACCACGGAAGTTCAATGTGGAAAGATCGGCATACAAGCTCAAGGCCATTGTTTTTTGGGATTGTGAAGGAATTTTGTTCATCGACTATCTTCCTAAAAATATTACAATGAACGGAGACTATTATGCTACATTTTTGAGAAAAGGGCGTCAAATTGTTGTCGAGAAAAGGAGAGGCAAACTGGCAAAAGGAGTCCTGTGTTGGCAAGACAATGGCCCGTTCACACTGTGCGAGTTACAAGGCATGCCCTACAGTCCAGACCTGGCCCCTGGTGATTATTTCCTCTTTTCAAATTTGAAAAAAGACCTCCGAGGATGGAGATTTTCCAATGACGAAGAAATCAAGACAGCCGTAAACAAACATTTTGAAGACAAAAACGGCGAAGATTTTTTAGCGGGTTAAAAACCCTTTTTAATAAATGTAAGAAGTATATTGAAATATAGGGAGATTACATTGAAAAATAAATTTTTTTTACATTTCTATCAGCATTTTTGATACCTTAGGCTGAAAACTTTTCAGCCACTCCTCGCATATCTGTTTTACGTATTAGTGAAATACAATTTGCTTAATATACACTTGTTGCCAAAGGAAAATTTTGTAGCAGCAATATGTATTCATTTCCTCTCGCCTTTCTATTAGTATTTTTAACAAAGTGTGTAGGTAATTACATTTTATCACTTAAATTAAATCCTGTTTCGCAATTTTAGTTAGAAAATTCAGTTTCTGACAATAGAGACTGACTCTTTGATAAAATAACCTCAATAATGTTTAAATTTAAACATTTAATGATTTAAAGTCGAATTTCGACCACTGGGCGACCAGTAATATATATAAATATATCTTTATGGACTGATAAGAAAAATTCGAAGACCATTCTGGTTGGTACCATTATAACAAACGTGACGTAACAAAACAATACCCATTCCTTGCCACTTACTGTATGCCGACAAGCTAGGTATTTATGTACTTAGGGGCCGCCCACATCCTTATTACACACATACCGGTCTTACATGAATTGGACTATAAATTAATGTGGACAACTCTACGTATGGACAACAGTTTAAAGTAGAGAGATTTAAATCCTGAAGAATATGTAATGCATATTCAAAATTATTTTTAACTTGATGAGGAAAAATTTCAGATATTATCGGAGACTCTGTCAAATGAAAAACTGTTTTTCTTATACTTTTCCTAAACTAATTTTTTTATTAAATACAATCATTTTCGCAATAATTTCTTTTCTTATTATAATTTATAGATTTTAAAAAGACTTATGGGAATTAAAGCTTTGATAAAAACTGGGGATCCACAGTACGTTTATTTATTTTTCATATTTGTTGCAAACTTAGAAAACTAAGTTTACAGCGGCGAACTTATAGCTATAAGAGCAATCTCTTAGAACCAACCACAGCAGATTGAGTGAGAAAGATAGGTACTTGAGTAGACTATAAGTGATTTGTGAAGATTAATTATTGATACAAAATAAATTTACTTTGTATCAATATTAAGCGTACAGAATTGATACATGATTAAATAAAATAAAAGCAAAACGACACATTAAGGGTAGGTACGGGATAAGGGTAGGTTATAGAAGGAATTTCAATCTGCCTATTACCATAGATAATGTAACTGTAGATCAATTTTGAAGACAGACAATGATGGTGCACTTTGTATATTTGTCCTCAGTTAATTCCATAATATAGTACTATATATGGTAAAAGATTCTCCTTAGAATGCGGTTCTATGCTAAAGGATTAGAGTGTGCACTTGTTTTTTAAGACACCACTCAAGGTCGTCGGATAACAGGTATTGGAATCTAGATCTGAGGTATGAAGGCATAACGGGATTATTGACTATATTATATAAGAAACATAAAAGACGTAGGTTACGTCGGTCACGAGTATTTAACTATTTAAATCGTGACCGATGATATATGGTAAAATTTTTTAAGGCTGATGATGTGTTATGTAAATATTCATTTAGATTAGAATAACACACATCTCTATAATCAAGAATAAGCAGAAGTAGAGTTCGACAAATGTATACTTCGGTTTGAAATGGAATTAAATTTTGAAGTTGTTTGAAGTTTCTTTTCAAGAAAATGTTGCGATTAACATCATCAACCATGATGGAGATCGCAGTAAATAAATAAAAAACCGTAGCAGTAACAAATAAAAATACCGTTTGAATACCACCTAGCCCAGACAATGTAATGTTCAATTTTTTTTAAGGAAAATTTGCATTTGACAAATTTGATTTGATTTAATGTTACTTTCAGAAATAAACTTCTGAATTATCTGTTCTTTTTTCTTGGAATATGTAACATAATAAAATGTCTTTGTTATGTTACAGGAAAATTGTATTCTTTTATTTTATTTTTGGGCCTATGAAATATTTGCATTATCGGTGTCATGAAACAATAACAACACCAAGTCTGCATAATCCACCCCTCTCCTCGCTGCCATGCCATACCCTTGCTGTATGAATGTCCGTAATTACATAATTTTTTTCAGAGAAAACCGAGTTACAGGCTATCTTCTAAATCAAAAGTATCTATGTGGAAAATCAATTGAGTAATTTTTAAAAAAAATATTTTTGTTATTTTTTAAATATTTTTTTGCAGATACCCATAATTTTAAGCCTACATTTAAAAATTATCTAGACATTTATAAAGAGAGCTTGAAAATACCAAACATTCCCAAAATTTATTTAAGCGATTTAGGTGCTATAAAAGGCAATGCACCTCACTCACTCTCAATACACACAAGACTTACGTTTTATAATCATTACAGTACTTTTAACTCCTATTATCGCTCAAAAAGAGAAATTCATTACATCTAGAAAAAAGAAAAAAACACAAAGAGAATTCTGAACAATACAAAAAAATTTGCAAACAAAATTGACTCACCACACTTCGCCCAATCTGAGATCTTAGATGTTCTATTTCCTCTCTCAGCTCTCTAATGAGTTTCACATTGGGATCTTCATTGATCGTCGGCTTGTTGATGATATTCTTCGCTCTATTCGCATAACGCAGAGTCGACAACGTCTCACCATAATTGCAATCGGCCGGTGATATCTGCGCAAGGGGGATTAACGTGTACGCACCAGATAAATTGCAAACATTTTTCACAATCATAAGTTTACGATACAATTACTTCCTGCCGGGGCAAGATACCTACAATGATTAACACTGATAACACATGCGGATACTTACAGCGGCTATCATTATGGTCTTGGAATTCCCCCCTAGAGAATCTTTTAATAACCATGTGAGCACTGAGTCACGATACGGTATGAACACATTTTTGATGGTTTTAGAATTTTTGGCACCATTGACGTGTTGCAAAGCGGAAGACTCAGCCAGCGCCGATATCACTGAACCCAATGTGACGAGCGACTTGTTTATGTGGGCGCCTTCGACCAGTCGCTGCCCAGTAGCGCCCGTCGCGTCTGCTCTCTCGCTGCAGTGATAGAACAAAGTTATAATACTTATATCTTCTTCTTATATAACTTATAGCTCTGATGAGCAATGAAAAGGTCACCATGATTCACCGTGTCCATCTAAAACGTTAATACAGTTGAGAGACCCAACTGCTGCAACTATGGATTGAAATATGGGTAATTTTATTTTCATAGTCATTGACTAAAACGTACGCAACCCGAAAGAAACTAAGCAGACAATTCATTTCAAATATTTCTCGTTTGTGTAGATTGTGACAAAATCTACCATTCTTACAAAACCTTTGGCTTACTTTGTCATAAAAATTTTGCAAATAATACTCTATCACTCACCTTGTGTTTTATATACCTGAATTATAGCACTAAGAATGTTATAGTGCTGCTTGGCTAATGAGAAAATTAGACAACTATTGTGTTTAAATTCAACAAATTAATGAAATTATTTAGAATCTTTCCTTACATTCAGACAAAGCCTCTTTGACCGTGTATATTTAAAAATATCAAAAAGTTATAAATAATAAATATATATAGTAATATCATATTGAAATTTATATGGAATTCTATATAATAGTATCATATTGAAATTTATATGGAATTCTATATAGTAGTATCATATTGAAATTTATATGGAATTCTATATAGTAGTATCATATTGAAATTTATATGGAATTCTATATAGTAGTATCATATTGAAATTTATATGGAATTCTATATAGTAGTATCATATTGAAATTTATATGGAATTCTATATAGTAGTATCATATTGAAATTTATATGGAATTCTATATAGTAGTATCATATTGAAATTTATATGGAATTCTATATAGTAGTATCATATTGAAATTTATATGGAATTCTATATAGTAGTATCATATTGAAATTTATATGGAATTCTATATAGTAGTATCATATTGAAATTTATATGGAATTCTATATAGTAGTATCATATTGAAATTTATATGGAATTCTATATAGTAGTATCATATTGAAATTTATATGGAATTCTATATAGTAGTATCATATTGAAATTTATATGGAATTCTATATAGTAGTATCGTATTGAAATTTATATGGAATTCTATATAGTAGTATCGTATCGAAATTTATATGGAATTCTATATAGTAGTATCATATCGAAATTTATATGGAATTCTATATAGTAGTATCATATTGAAATTTATATGGATTTCTATATAGTAGTATCATATTGAAATTTATATGGAATTCTATATAGTAGTATCATATTGAAATTTATATGGAATTATATATAGTAGTATCATATTGAAATTTATATGGAATTCTATATAGTAGTATCATATTGAAATATATATGGAATTCTATATAGTAGTATCATATTGAAATTTATATGGAATTCTATGACATTATAAAAACTATCCCGATTTTGTCATTTAAATGAACCACTTAAAAGGAACCCGTAAATTTTTTTTTTAAATTGGTAGAACCTTCCTTAACTACCAAGCCAAACTTCAGCGCTCGATCTGTGAGCTAATGTGTTTACAGCAGCTGTCGTAATAAAAGTTGCTCTAAAAATTTTATTATAAATTAGTTGAACAAATAGTTTGCCTTTGATGTCTTCAATTGAATCAAAACAGATTCCTTGGAGTGGCAATTTCAGTTTTGGAAACAGTAAGGAGTCACGTACGGCTAAGACTTGCACGAAAAGGAGGAGTCACAAGGGCATGCGGTTCATTTAAATGACAAATTCCAGACAGTTTTTATACAGATATGTATTAACAAATCTAACAGGCCAGAAACCTTCAACAAACCAAAAATCATTTCACGTTTACGTAATATGTCGAATAGTAGAAAAATTAGCTCTTAATACGTGATACAACCATTTACACGTGCCATGAGATACAAGTCGACTTTTGCGAAAGTTAATTTATATTTTTTACGTTTTTAAATAAAATAATATTCATAAAAACAATGTGTTTAACAATCGTAAAGACTGCATCAAACTAAAAACTATTCAAAAATGCTTTCACTATCGACAAGTGGCTGTTTTTTCACTCATTTCTTTGTCTGATCTTTTCACTTTTTTAGTTTCATGGCTTAATGGCAAAAACAAAACCCTCACAATTTCATAATCGAATCAGCCTCCTTCAGTTTAAGGCTGAATGTGATAAAATTTTATAAGACGTAGAGATTATGTGAATACATCAACACATGGAAATAAAGAAAGTTCTTTTTTATTCTTAGTTTCAATACATCCAATAGATGGAAGTTGAGAACGAACCCTCCACCGCTCCAAATTACTATTTGGATTTTATATTTTCAAGGGGAATCGAAAAAAAATTCTTGCTGTACCCAATTAATCAATACATGTGTATCAAAGTAAATAATATTTCATAAAGCGTAAGAAAATCCGAAGATACCGGATGCACCCAGAGATGGTTATTAATTAAAAATAACTTTTGATGATTAATCTCATGATCTTAGAAACCTCAATGACTGTTCATGTATCTACAATTTTTTTTGGAAAAAATTTCTTAACAATATTAGGATAAATCTGGCAATACTTTGCCCGGTAAACATTGGAATTTTATTATTTTGATCCATGTTGGTTTATTGCCTCCATGTTGGTTTGTTGTCAGCGTGTTAGTCTGCTGCGCAGTGTGCGTGCCAGACTTGTCACATAATAGTTATTTTTTCCTACCAATTAATAACTAGTAACTGAAAGAGTAACCATTTGATACTCTTACTAAATATAAAAAAATTATCGTCTGTATACTTAAGTTCATAAGTTGATAATGAACATACCTCGAACTAAAGAATGAAACCCTTTTAAGATCACCTACGGGTCTGTCTGTCTGTCTAGCCGAATTTCACAGAAACCATGCGACATAGAAATTTGAAATTTGGCATAGAAATACATTTTATTAATTTTCATACTTTGCACTAGCTAACTTTTTAAAATATTAATGTAAGAATTATAAAGGGGTTAAATAATTTAAAAAAAATTTTTTTTTTTAAATTTTACACATCATGTGGTATATCATTTGAAAGGGCTAAGACGCGCATAAAAATATCTTTTTCTTAATTTTAAATTGCATATTTAAAAAAATTTTCTATGTGATGTATCCAAAATTTACTCAACTTTTCCAAAACTACTGAACGAAAACTCATGCATAAAACAGGATTGGTAAAATCTAACTAGAAGATTACAGGAAAACTATAGCGATTATCCTACATCTTATATCTTCTAAAATATGCTCCATGTTTTTATACCTATGAAAGATATAATATATATGTGTCTAACTAGTACGGAACCCTCGTAGTACGAGTTCTACATATACTTGACAAGTTTTTTATAAAGAAATAAATAAGTAAAGAACTAAACTAATAATTGAATCTTATCTAATTTTTATTCAAGTGTAGCCTTGTTAGTAACTTCTTTAGTGTCCTGTTGTTAGTTAGATTTATAAAAAGTTTTCATTATGGATATAGACACGAAATATGTGAATAAATAAAACAATATTGTTATAAAGGGGAATACTCATGTCACTATGGAACCCAGTATCTTATCAAAAGTAGTTACGCCACAATGAAACTTACCTTATTTTGTTGTATTCAGTATTCATTTGACATTTGCGCAATGATATTTGCAAAAAAAAAACATTGACATTTGCAAAAAAAAACATTGCCAGTGTTATTCTTGGGGATAACCAAACACTGACGATTGAAACTGAGGAATATCATTGACATTTAATCACTAGTTTTACCCGACTACAGCCAGGCCGAAAAGATAGAGTCGTGATTTTAGCAATCTACTTAGTATTTTAAATACTAACGACTTAAACAAATGAGGCAATCTTTGGATTCAAGCTAATATTAAGGTGTCATATGATCAAGGGCTATTATAAAAATATAATATTTTTATTATAATCATTTTTAAAAATTATTGTAATCAAAATATTAATGATTTCATATTATGATATGTATGAATATTTCTAATATTAAGATACATCCAGAAAAACCATAGAATTATGACAAGTAAGAAAATATGTTTAGAATTTGTTATGTTGTTTTTTCTAAACTTCAATTTTATTATAGTCCAGTTTTCCTGTTAAGAGGCATGACTTCTTTCATTATTGTTTTATATATATGTGTAATTTAATTCCCAGAATCTCTATTTACCTTCTGCATAAAAACTACCCAGAATTGTTAAAAAATGAACCGCTTAAAAGGAATCGGTAATATTTTTTTTGTTAAGTTGGTAGAACCTTCCTTAATTACCAAACATGGGCGCCATCTCTATACAAGTGTGTTTACGGCAGCAGTTGTAATAAATCAAGCTCAAAGATGCTGTGTGAAGTTTGTTATGAATAAATTAGTTGAACAAAGAGTTTGCCTTAAATTTTGTCTTTCAAACGAAATTTCTTGGGTCGAATTGTTAAAAATGGCCTATGGTGACTCAACTATGGCGAAAACACAGGCACACAAATAGTACAAATCTTTCAAAGAGGGACGTGAAGTGGTAGAAGATTTGCTTCGTCCCAGACAGCCTTCAATATCTACCACTGATGAGAACATTGAGAAAGTCAAACAATTAGTGCTTGAAAGTATTATTATTTATTATTTGTCATTTCAGTATTACAGAGTTGGCTTGAAAGTTGAACATTGATAAAGTGACTGTTCATGGAATTTTAACCAATGTTTTGCGCATGAGACGCATCGCAGCAAGACTGGTTGCAAAATACTCCCCACCTGAGCCTCCCCTAAATAAACGCAATGTTCATTAAATCATAAACAATAATTTTAATATGAATTACATTATGTAACCCAAAAAAATTACTGTTGTTCTTGTGTCCCATGAAAATTAAGAAACTCACTATTCATTTCACTTTTTCACCATCTTTCCCTTAGAGAGTACAAAAAAAATTGGGCAACCCTAGTTTTAACCCCCTTTTAAACATTAAATCAATGATTTGCTAATATATGATGTAAAATTCAAGAAATGCCCAAGTCCATGATTTAAAAACTAAGGGTCAAAATATGCTCTTACTTTCCAAAATTTATTAAACAAGCCAAGTCTCTTATTCTTTTTCGCACTAAAAGCTAGTAAAACCATAATTTAATGGTTCTCTCGTGTATGAAGTTAACCATATATTTACTTAGATATAAAAGAAACAATAATTTTTACAAAAAAAAAAATGTAACAATCATAATCACATTCATGGCCACTGTAGTCAAGAATGTGCTTTATTTAAAACTAACTGTGCCAATCGCTATTTTTTTTACAAGTACTGAAAAATAAAAATCAGTACTTGTAAAAAAATTGTATCGCTCTACAAAACTAAAAATATTACATATTTTTTTAATATGCACATGAAATTTGTGGGGACATTTTTAGGGATTTTTGTATTTTTTAGTTTTATTTATATATATTTTTATTTTTTTGTATGATTTTTTTTATATATTTTGTAATTATTTAAGCATTTTATTTAAGAATGTTTTTTTGTGATTTTATATTGTACTCTTTTGTATTTTGTAATTTCTGTTGTTATCTATAGTTAATATATTTAAATTTATTAGTGGCTTAGAGCTACTCTGTATACAATGTTTAACGTTGTGTTATTAAATGCGTAAATAATGTATGACGGCCTGACAAAAGGTCTTTTATTAGTTGTGGTGGTTCCTGTATATTAGGAAGAACCAGTGCAGTTCACTCCATTTATATACCTGAAGTACAGTTCATTCCATTTATATACCATTCACTCCTTTAGCAAAGCAAATTTTGTTCATTTGTCAAATTTCTATTGTTTCGTTGAGCATAATCAATACTTGGATCATAATTAAAAGCTGATTTATTACCGTGAGCAATAATTTGATTATGCGCTCTAGTCGTACATATCCGTTATCTTTCTGCGGGTAGGCGCTGGGAGCGTTGGGTGCTATCACGTGCATTTGAGACATGCTGTCTAAGGCTAGCAAGCTCTCAGAGCATTCGCAGCTAGATTCCCTAGAACGGGCCTGCGATGTTCTTATATTATGGCTAGCGAATCGCTGTGAGCGTTTGGTGCTAGATTCCCTATCACGTATTTCTATGACATGTTTTCTACGGCCGGCAAATTGCCGGCAAGCCACCTGTGATGTTCTAATGTTTTGGCTAGCGAGCCGCTGCGAGCATTCAGTATTGGACTGACTAGCACGTGCTTGTAATATGTACTCTCTATGACTCGCAAGACACTGAGTATTTTCAGTAGAGGTCTCTTCTGCTCAGCGTATTTTAGCTGCTCTTTTCTGAGGTGTATGCCATGAAAGTTATGATAGGCATGGTTGTTATTAAAACGAAATAACTTATAACATGTTACACACATGTTGGTGAATGAGAGCTAGCCAGAAAAAAGGATGAGCTTTCCAAGTAAAAGTAATTTGCTTTTGCTACAGTATAAAACAACCCTTGCTCTAGCATAAACGCAATTATATGTAAATGTTATTTTTTCTGCCGGTTTTCTATTGTAAGTTAATCAATCATCTGCCTGATCATTTAAAATTGTGTATGTATTTATTTGCAATATAAATTGTAAATAATTTTTACTTTATCATTTACTAAATATTTAAAATGAATAAATTACAATAAATTTTCAGCGTATTAATTTATTTACATTACTAATTAAACTTTATTTAGATTGTTTTAGTAAACTTAACAATTCACTATATTCATTTAAATTTTTAAAATATTTAAAATTAATTTGAAATTTTATATTATTTTTATTTTTAAAATAAAAATAACTAAATTTTTATTTTCAAAATATTTAATTTCAAAAAATATTTAAAAAAAATAGAAATAATAAAATTATAATAAAATTTAATATTAAAATTAATTTTTAATTTAATTTAATTTTTTTGATTGCAGATAAAAATATCAAATTTTTTACACCACCCGCTCTCACCATAACAAATTATAATGCAGACCTTGATGACATCTTTTAATTTATATGAATGTTTTAGGAAAGCATACTGACGAAAATATATTCATTATATTAAGCGACAAATAAGCAAATAACGCACATTTTATTTTGTTTTTCCAAAAACAGCATTGTAAAATCTAAATTACTCATTCAAATAATGTTGGGAAAGGCATAAAATTTACGTACATAAAATTTCCCTGACCATAAGTAAATTTATTTTCATAGAAATTTAACATTACCCACTTAAATAACCCCCGACAGATTAATATATAATTAAACGTAACATACAGATATATGTCTTCTTGGAATTTTTTACAAGTCTATAAGTTCTACAACTTTTATATAGAAAGCATCCATATATCTCTTATTGTTAAGGCAGTGTTCATAAAAACGTATTTGCTTGACTGTTTTTCATTGACTTATATTACAAAATTAGTCTCGACGAAGTCTTTTTATTTTAATGGGATAATATACAACCTATGGCCACCCTGATGTTCCATTTTAAATATTGATGAAAGGATTTTGAAATCGGATGAGTAGTTTTGGAGTCTACATCCAAACTTACAAACGTTACCTCTTTATAATATTAGTGTAGATTTAAAATAGGATTAATTGAGTAGAATAATACTGTGGAAATGTGACGTATTTGCAATTTTATTTGAAGTAGTAGTTTTGCAAAAAGATTCTAACCATGCAAACAATAAAAAAAATATTGGGACCCAAATGTTCAATATTTTCTTTAATAACACAAAGAATTCTTTCTCTAATAAACCATGAATTAAATTTTGTGCAATAAATTAACCTTTTAAGAACCATTGGTCGACTTGACCTTCCACCTACCGAGGCCCTAAAAAGCAAACCAAAATATTTCCAAGGGCCTTGAGTATCTAAAAATAAGCATGAAACAATACCATTTGAAGTGATAATAAAATACATTTTGCAGTTTCATTGATAATGCATGTATTGTTGCAACTTACCTGTGAAGAAAAAACTGTGATAAAATGTCACTAAATAGATTAAATAACTCGGAGGGTTCTGATGGCGTATTGTTTCACGTTTTTAGTCAAATTTATTTTTTTCTCCAGCTAATTAAAATCAAGCGTATTTGAGAGGTGGTACAGACACGTTCCTTATACAGTTCAAAATTAATTTTTTGTATGCTCCATGAGCATACAAAAAATTTATTTCGGAAATCGGTTAAAACCAAAAAGTGGAATAATCACACCATGTAAAAGTATTGTAGGAAGATATTTCATACATATTTTCATACATTTGCTTTAGGAAAACAGCTAATTAAAAATAATTCAAACATATGGAACGAAGTAAAAAAAATGCAATTTTTCCATTTTTTTTGTTCAAATGAAAAAACGTAAGTAAAAAATGAAGTACCTGCAAATTTTAGGACTCGGTCGCAATTATTTTATTAAGAAAAGTGATTTGAAAAAAGTTCCCATACAAAGTGGAGTTTTCCGAGGAAGTGTAAGTTATAACTTTTCGACTTAATTGCCTTTCTTAGTGGCACTAAACACTGAATTTGCACTTAGAAAAAGGAAAAGTTATAAATATTAAAATTAGCAAAAAATATGAAATATGAAATTTATGTTTGACAACCAACTGGCAGGCGTTTCCATAGAAACTGCATATTTCAAATTAATTTTTTATAATGTAATAATCAAGTCCGAGCTGTAATTTTTTAAACATGTCATTTTTCATGTATATTCTTTCATTTAAAACAAAAAAATGGGATATTCACATTTTCGCCAAACCAAACTTATACCAAAGATATAAAACATACCTTCCTGCTAAATCTACAAGATGAACTTTGGAGACAGTCTCACTAGGCATATTGTTGTGCTCCAAATAACTTGCTTGTACAAACGTAATAGTAAATATAGCGTGCGAACGACTCGACACATCATTCATTTGTGTTGAAGCAGTAGTTCGGTGCATATTGCCACGATGCATGCATTCCTGGAATAAAGATATTGTTGCATCTGGTTAATCTTTACTTTAGAGTAGTAATAAAATGACTTTAATCTCGTTACCTTCATCTTAGTGACTTGAAGTTAAAAACGTTACAAATAGATTGAACGGAGTTATTCCTTCTGATTTAGTTGCAACGAGTAGATAAAATTTCAAGTTTAGTCTGTGTAAAAACTTAATAGTATTTTAGAAACACAGAGAGGAAAAGACATAAAAGGTATTTAAAATTTCAAGTCTAATCTGATAAACACTTAAAAGCACTTAGTTTTGAAAAACTACTATTTCCAATTGAAATTTAGTACATTTTTGAGATTATTAGTACGGTATAACCATTTTGGAGATAAATTTACAAAATGCTTCCAATCATGAAATAATTTGTGATTCGCCAAAAAACAAATGTAGTCATTGTCACATGAGATTCTCCAGAATGTTGTCATTGTCACATGAGATTCTCCAGAATGTTGTCATTGTCACATGAGATTCTCCAGAATTCTCAGATCTTCATAATTTTTCTCTTATTTTTAGTTTTCTGTACATTAATAAAATCTGTGAATGCATAGGATATATACTTGTGGAACTTTTCAGGTCTTAATTTTACCCAAAGGGTATTTTAACAAATCTTGTACATCATATCAACATTTTTGTAGAACCCATTTCTAGCATCAACACGTGCTTTATTTATGATGATATGATAACATTTTTGCCTAAAACAATCTTAAATTAATTGGATAAACAAAACTGATAACATGCCACATTACTCTATGTTAGCATATGTTCAGATAGAGAAAGTTTGCGATGAAGACCTACTTCGTTTTTGAAGTAATTTACATTACTGTCTTTCAGAATTATCATTTACTTCATTTGAAATAAGATTTATCAATGAGAAAAGTATAAGTCTAGTTTACAGTAGCTAGTACAGCCATTCAGCTTATACGTTGACAGCTACATAAAAAAATAAGTTGATAAGACAATGGCATAATGTGCTGCGTGTAATGTACAGTTGCCCAAAAACCTTGAGGAGCTCTAACTCAGGAGAGAAGCAAGATTAAAATTACATTACAACGATGGAGAGGAGAATTATCTCTGATAATACAGAAGATGGTTTAGTACTGCTCAATAACAAAAAAAAGGCAATCATAGAACTTTTTGATAAATACTCTATGTACCCATTGGATAAAGTGTTGCTTGGTTGTTATTCAGTAAGATAGAAAAACATAATTTTCAAAATAAATACCTGACTAAATAAAAGAACAAAATAAATAAGCATAATGCTATATATTTTGTATTTTACATAATAGTTAAAAAATATCAAAAAATTCATAGTATATTGTATAAATGATATGCAATTTTCTCTTTATACCAAATGTCCAAAAATGTAAAGAATGTCAATACAAAATACTTACTACCCCTACTTTAATGCTACCGTGACAAAATCTGTACCTGTATTTTTTATATCTCACCTGAATGTCGTCATAATCAGAAACTAAGTGTTTGGATAGATCTTGTACATAGGGCCCCCTCTTAGGATGCTCGCGAACTCTCAAAGAGTGGCCCTGTTCGCCGCCAAGCAGATCTTTCACTCGTTCATTATAAATTTCCAAATAACTGACTTCTGTCCTGTAGGAAGATCCCTTTTCTTTCCCAGCAGCCACTCGAGAAAATAAACAGCGACATATCCGTGGAATAAGACCCTGGTATTCCTGTAATTGAATGGAAATATTAACTTTTTTAAATAATCAAATATATAGAGAATATAATCAGAAATCTACAAAATTGTAGTTCTTTATACTAAAGAAAAACAGATACGAGTGGACAAATATATGCTGAGAATGTATTAAAGTGTATGTAGAGAGTGACAAGTGACTAAATTATTATGTACACAATTCGTCAAATGAAAAGGTATGTAGCGTAAGTTTCTTTAATAATTGGTTTCATTAAATACCAAAGTAATTCTAAGTAACCAAAAGGTTTCTTTACTGGGTGATTATAAGAAAACCAAAGGATGCTCGAGAGGAAAAACCTAAATTGAATCCTTCAAGAAGACTTCTGAAACATCACTATGTCTTTTGCGCAAAGAGGAAATAAGAAAATAATCAATCATTCGGATTGGCTGTCACAGTTCCATGATACAAACCCAATGAAAAAATGTCTGCAGGTAAATAAAGCAAAAACTTTACGGAAAAGGGAAAACCTCTAAATTACACTTAGATGAAAATTTAGCATCGACTTAGATGGAAGTAAGCTGTGAAGATCCTAATTAACATTGGTGGTGACTGGATAACTTTGAATGTGCATGTGTAGTATTATTTTGTAGCACATATATATGTATAATTTTTATATATGTTATAATTTTTTATGTTATTATTTTTTCTATAACAAAAAATTTTGAAATTATAACGGACCCATTCTTATTCGGCGCACAAATCACAAATGAGCATTTTGAAAGTTAATATAAAAACTCTATTATTCTTGATGTGGTGGCTATATCAAAACCATCTTTATGTACTTTTGTGACCTTGACACATTACCAATTACCATTTGACATTAATACCAATGTAATTAAAAAAAAATTGTTTCGATCTCAATCATGTTATCCTAACTTTTTCCCTACTTGTCTGTTTCCATAATTTAAACCATCTTTATATACTTTTGTGACCTTGACACATTACCAATTACCATTTGACATTAATACCAATGTAATTAAAAAAAAATTGTTTCGATCTCAATCATGTTGTCCTAATTTTTTCCTGTTCGTGTGTTTCCATAATTTTCAGCTACACGTGGAGATTTTTACAAGCTACCTCTCTTCCAAATGTCACACAGTTGTCATAAGAAATTTAAAATTAAAGGCCTGTGGCACATGGACATAGATGATAAAAATTCAATATCTATAAACAAATATGTAAATCTATACCATGACTAATTTCCTAAATAGATAATCATAAATACTGAGTCATGAAAACTTGCTAAATCACACAGTATTTTCCTACTCCATCTGATAAGATATTGTCAAAGATAACAGAGTATTATGAATAATATAAATTCATATATACAATGATAAGATAAATTTCAAAGCAATATAAACATTTGAAGTAGACAAAGATAAATATTATGAGCCTTATGTTGGGCCTTATATTGGTTTTTCCTACCAAAAATTCATAATCCTACAAATGTTTTACCCAAAAGAAATTTACATAAATATACTTTGATATTGAACTGATTGAATTGATTGAATGTTAATTTCGTAGAAATTCATTATAATTAGATTTTTCTCAACAAAATGAAACTACGTGATGTAGTATCTTTACAAGTTGCCAACATGAAGATGTTGTCATACAACGAAACCTAGGTTGTGATAAAGAATTTGAATAAAGTAAAAATAATACCACATCATGTAGTTTCATTTAGTTGAGAAAAATCTGATAAATATACTTTAAAAATCAGTTATTTTGGTTACTTTTTTTCTTTTAAATGAAATAAAACTTCTAATAAATAACAATGGACTCGAGTAAATTTTTAAAACTGCTTTTACTACACAACAATATCAGACAAATTGGGAATGGCTTTTGTAACTATCCAAAGTAATGTCAAGTATAAGTTTTCTTTTCTTTCAAGTGAATAAAGGAAAAGAATTAAAAATTTCCTTTTTGTAAAGTGCGCTTTTTTCTTTGTTTTCCCTCTTTATATTTGTTTGTTTACTTGCATTTTCTCTAACTGTTTAATAAACTGAAAGATTTTAAAGATTTCTTTTTAATATTTAGGAGAAAATATACCCAAGATAATTATATGATTTATTTCATTAACTTGAGTGAAAAACCAACTTGGAATTAAAATGTTGTTTGTATAGTTAAATGATTATAAATAAATGTGTAGACAATTTTGACAATCAAATATAATTTGTCTTCAATTTGCATCCACCATCTTGAAACAACCATATTGGAATTATCATCAGAACTGGATCTCGCTCTATACTTATTCTTTTTGGTCAAAATAAATCAAAGCGTAAATTAAATTTAAAAGCAGAATGATTTTTTCAAAAACTAGTTGATTTATGTAAATTTTAAATTAATTACAGTTTTTACAATAGCTATGTTGCTATACCAAAAAATTTGTTTGATAGATGAGACAATGGGATTCTATTTCCCTAAATCATTGCTGAACATAAAAATTCTCACGTACGGAACTGTGAAATGCTTAAAACCAAAACATCTCTTCCAATTTGCTTATGTTAGCCATAAATGGTATGTGTATTGCAAATTCATCTTTGAACTCAATTTTCTATCCAACATTCTATAGAAATATAGTTTGCAGCACAAACAATTTCCAACTAAACAAACATATTTAGCCCGACTTGTATTTAACTCGTATAAAAACAATTGTCGAAGAAAAGAATAAACCATCTGTATTTGAACAGATGCAATGTATATTGTACTTGACAAAAACCAGACAAAAAATATTAACTGCAAAAGTTAAGACGTTTGTCAAAATTAAGAAATTTTATTTTTAAGGTGTTTTAATAAATGTCATCGTAAGTATTTCTATACAGAAGTTTTTTTAACTCTTTTTCTCTTCTTTTATACATATCAATTGTGAGGCTTTTCATTTTGTCAGTCAAATACACTAAAACAAACAATAAAATTATTAACATTCTGCTGATTAATTGGTGCTTAAAGATTTTTCTTAAATAAAATTATACTTACATTAGAACCCATCATTGTGAAAGTCTTCCCACTTCCCGTCTGCCCATATGCAAACACGCATGCATTGTACCCTTCAAACGCACTGTCTATCACATCTAAGCCAAGATCAGCAAATACCTTAAACAATACAATTTTAATATTTAAAAAAGGAATTTAAAATTACGAAAATTCCACAGATTAGGTTCTTACAAATAATTATATAGTTCACTATGATTTGTTGCGATAAGTTTTATTGTTTATGGGTTAATTGCAATTGGCAATCGTGTACCTGTCTATGACTTGCATGCTTGTATTGCTTCGTTATGTTTATATTTCTAAAATATGTACATTTATATTTGATTTTGTAATGACTAGAAAATATTTATTAGAGTATAATAACATTTTACTCAGCTTTTAAAAATCCTAATCAACATTTTTCAAAAGAAAGTTTCATTTTGACGACCTATGGTTTTTGATTTATTGCGATATAACAAACTCTGTGCAGGTTTCATGAAAGTTATTCCATAAGAATTCTTTTCATTACACTTGGACCCTAATAACTAGAAACTGAATTATATGTAAATGTATATTTGCATACTTTCTCTATTTTTACATATCTCCAATGGAGTCTCAAGGCGTATCTTGTAATCAACCAAAATTTAAATTTTATGTTGAAGTCAATCATTAGCAGCTTGGCTCATATGCATGCTTCGTATATATACTCAGCAGCAATGTGTTTTTTGTTTCAACTGGATAAAACGCAAGGAAATACTGGCGAGCGAGACAAAAAGCTTTATTTTACATCTACTGCACTTTTCCCACATACTAAACAAATTATTTGCAATTTTGACTCATCTTTCTATATACACAGAATGTCATTAGAGGGTTAATGCGAGCTTACATTGTTTTTCCTTTATTTTGTAAGCCTCGATAGTGTCTACCTGGATATTCTTCCTATGTGAAGGGATTTCCATAACAAAAAATAAATATTCGAAAATTGTACTGAAATAACAAAACATAACTGCGCAAAATAAAGAAAAATATGTACGCTACCTAATAGAGCTGTATTTCACTTATATAACATCAGTTTACAATTGTCGGATTCACAGATACAGTAGGTTCGGTGACGAGAAAAACTGGTCGAGTTACTATATTATGTCGCTATCCAGTGTACTTGATCTAGTGTAAAAAGTAAAACACTAGAAGTCAATGGAGTTCTAGTACTTTACAATTTTACATTAATAAAATAAGTAGAGATCTAACCAACATAGATAGTACTCAAGTAAACTATTGTTACAGTTTTATAATGAAATTTTCAATTAAAATGTAATATACAATCTCGAAAATCCATTTAAAAACATTTAAAATTAATCTAAAAGACACAAACAATAGGCAAATATACATACATACAAATTAAAACATTTGATGAAGTAATATTTATTAATAAATTCTCTTTAATCAATCGCGTAACAAAATACTTAAGAACAAAGTCTTTCTTATATCTTTAAGCACTGCATACAAGACATACTTGAAACCTTTACATACCACCTCTTCATATTGAATGTACTTATGCTCGGAAAAGTTTAAAACGCCTCGGCATGGTAAAATTTATGATAAAAAAAGGAGATATCAATAAATATATATATATTACCTGTTCCTGTGAAGCATAATGTTTGTCATCGCTGTTATAAGACCAATAAGAATGGTCAAATGTAAAATCCTTGGATCTGGCCGCATCGTTTTGCATCTGATCTTTGCCACTCTGAAAAAATAATGAAAAGATTAATCTTGTATAAAAAAGCTTAACAAGAAATAAGGAAGATAGACATTCATTTATAGTTTGCTCTACTGACCGAGACTGTGAATTTGTTAATGTTGTTGCTTGGGTTTGAATAAAATAGAAAACAAAACATTGACAGATCGAAACTGATAATTAAAATGCATTCTAAAGATCTTTTAACATTTTCAAAATAATTTACTAAGAGATGATAAGCTAGCATTATTCATTAGCATCGAACATATACAAAATTGATTTATAGATGGTATGTATTAATGAAACCAAACTCCAAGGACTATTGTACGCCTTTAAATTCAACTAACAGTTATATCCAAGTTAAGTTCCGTAACTTAACATACTCATGAAGTACATAATTTAATTTTCTGAGCGAATATGTACACAACTAAACATTCTTGAATGAGATGTCGCAGACAAAAGTTAATATGGCTTAGTGAGATATTTTAGTAAAGTATTAAGTATGAAGGTTTTGAATAAACTTTAATTTCTGGTGTAGAATCTCAAATGATGTAAGAATATCATTTCTTGGAACTAAATCTAGGCATGTGGTATACCAAAGGTTCTTTCAAAGGTAATCTAAGATTTAATTAAACCTTTTTCTGTCAAAGATGAAGGGTACATACAATATCTGAACCTAGATAGAAAGACTGGTGTTGGAACTTGTCACGAACATTAGCTTACGACGAAATACTTGTATGGGTGCGAAATATGAAGAAATGTTAGTCACGTCATTTGCACTATAGAAGGGATATAAACCTAATGAGAAACTTGAGGAGATAGTCCTAAAAAACTTTTTAATTGAATACTTAAACACATTGATTGAATACTAAAAGAGCCCGAAAGCAATCTGTTTTGAGTTATAGAAATTTAAATAATGTTATTAAGATACTTTTTAGGAAATTGTTCTAACAAGCTTTTCTTTTTATTTTTTTTGTCACAATAAGAAAATATTAAAAAAGTATGAATCAACAAAATTAAATTAAATTATCCCCTTCTCATCATTACAATAAGAGGACAAGGTTCACAAATACTAACTTTTACAGGAAGTAAACGTGTCTTTTTTCCATCCATTTGAACAATCAGTTTGGCATTCATGTCCTTTTCCCTGTAAAATAAAATAAAATTGAAATATAAACACAATAAGAATATATATATATATATATTCAAACACTTACATAACAGGCTTTCAAAATAATATCGTAGTAGCGTTATTACCAATTATACTATTCTCAATTGAACCGTAGCTTTTATTTTTATCTGATGACTGTTTATCAAGTTTTCTGCAAATTCTTTTCCGCTACAAATAATATACTATCATATCTAAACGATGAATAAAAAATAAGGAACGCATCAACAAAACCAGAAGCTATAGGCAGATACTCAAAATTTTATAACTCAATTCCCTTACCAGCAACCATAACGCAATAACAGCTATTAGTATCTGTTTTGACTCTTAACTCTTCGAATATCAAAATAACAAAATTATGATGGCAAAAATTAATCAAGTAAAACAGTAATTTATCTATCTCCATTTAAGAAAAAAAGCAAAACTAACTAATTTTCTGATAATACAATATTAATTAAAATTTTGATACAAAGCAATTTTAATGTGAAAAGAACTTAGAGCCGGAATTATCAAAAAATTCTTGCACTAAACGTAACATTATTAAAAATGTTATTAAAAATAATTTTATTAGTGTATTAGTCATTAGTGTCTTAATTCCGGTAAGCAATATAAGGCAGTTCATGGGATTTCTGTGCTTTATATTTCTATATACACTCTGAATCTTTCATAGTTCCCAAAGGTCATTAGAAATACTGGTGTATTTCTAATGACTATACCTGCCAGAAATATGAGAGAAAATAGGAGAAAAAAATTATTTTAACATTCTTCATGCATAACTATAAGAGTTAAACTCTCAGCCTGAAAATGGAAAAACATTTACTACTGTTTTCACCTGAAAAATAGTAATGCAGCCAAGTGACATGTCACTCGAACAAATAACATTTTTTCCACTTGAAATATATTAGTTGCGTACTTTAGATATACATTTAATTACATACATAATATTATACAGGTTTATTTTTCCTTATGGCATGTTTTCACAAGGCTGATTCTCGCATAACGTAGAAAATTTTTGGTGAACCATTGCATTGTGAAGACAATTGTCTTTAAAGTTCGAAATTTAATAAATTCCAATTTTTATCACAAAATCTATTCAATACATTTATTATATCAAATCCTACTACTATACCCATGAAAACAAAACTTCAAAAACTATCGGAAAATCTTTTTTCAAAATTAAATATCGCCAAAACTCAGAATTCTTAGCATTTATATGTTTTTTTGTCATATTATTCTGAATAAGAAAAATTTTAAAAAAAGTTTATTAGTTTTTTTAATATTTAATGATTTCTTTCTTTTTATTCACAAGAGTGGACCCGTGAAAATATGTTGTAACAAATAATAGAATTGTATATTTATACCTCTATACACACACAATTGTATTATTTATTATGTACAGAATATATGTATATGTATACGTTATATGGATACATTTCATTTCCTTCAATAAAGACATTTTTAAATTCCGTTACACAATGTATTTCATATCGAACTACATCTTACTAGACTTAGAAATAAATGCTTTTAATATCAACCGACAGTCCCCTAACAACAGATAGATTTAAGTAGTTAAATATTATTATTTTGAACCTCAAGACATAAAAAGACCGTAACATTCAAAATTAATATTTTATGAAATTTTAAGTTGAATATTTATCTAGAAAAAAACTATGATACTTTTGATATATTTAAAATATAATAATTGCATAGTGATACAAATTTGCATGATGATTTTCATCATAGAAAACAATTTTAATTTCCACAAATTACTAAGAAACATAGTTAACTTTTATTAATTTCTATAGCAAAACATGACTGCATTCTACTTCTTAAATTCTTTAAAAAATAGTATACAAAAATATTGTCTATATAACTTTCACCATTCCCTCGCATAAATCTATTATTAATAATGTTAGCTTCTATGCAATGCTTATCACCGCTAACATTAGCCATATGACTTCATCAATAATCAAGTTGTCTTGTAAACATATGTAAAGTGACATTTCCATTGTTTGTAAATAAAACGTTCCAAATTTAAGACAAATATTTCAATTACTTGCATTTAAGATTTGGATTTAACCATGGACATACTCACAATTATAAAAATATAATTTTTTTAGATATAATAATTTCAATGACATTTATTGATTCTAAATAATATAACTGACAGCCTAGATTTTGTATTGGACAGTCACAACACGTTGAACAAAAAAAAAGGGGAGCATATGTGCATCATAAATAAATACAACGTCATTTACAGCGTAAAATTATAAGTTACAGACGAAATAAGAACTTTTTTCTTCGGTCATAAAATTTGGTCATTTCACGCAAGCAACAAAACAAACGGTTCTTTAGCACTGTACACAATTTAAAATAAATGAATTTGGTGTCACCTTTGATTGAAGGGCCGTACCCGAACGGCTACTTTTACAGAAGCCATTTTTATTCATTATATGAACTTCTAAAACAAATATTTTATTTTAAGCATTTGCAAAATCATGAATAGACCGTAAGAAGGTTGACATTTTGATCCGCTTGACAGGTCATTTTCTGCATTATGGATAAAATTGCTGTCTTTGTCTAGACAAGAAATTTAATTCATGGTTTTCAGTCACAGCCTTCTCGGTAAGTTGAAAAAACAGTGTTTTAGTATTTTATGATAGTCTTTCTAAAAGATTTAAATATAAAATAATAGATTATTCATTTTTTATAAATAAAATCAGCACGACGATTGTATACAACTTAATCAAACCCTGTGATTAAACCTATATCAAAGTTAAGTTATAAACATCCAAGTATAAAAACCTTTTAGTTGCTGAAGTAATTTACCTATCATTAATATTTATAGGTTCTAAATGTTTTTGGTAAATAAAGGGAAATATTATTTTCAGTTACACATTCGGTCACTCGGAAAAGGTAAATAATTTTAAAATTCTGTGAAAATATGTATTGAAATTATTTAGTTTTACGATCGTCTTTTTTTGTTTTTGCAAGACTCAAATACTCAAATAATTTTTGTAATAAAATATAAATATATTACCTGTTAAATGAAGACAACTAATAATATTTTAAATGAGGAAGATTAAATTTATTCATCACATCACATTAGAGTACTATCCATGTAGACAAAATAAATCAGATGATATAAGTACGAATCATAAATTACGAAAATAAGGTATTGTAAAACTGTTTTATTTTGTGGCATATACTCAAATGCATTTTATTTTCTTTGACTGGCTCTTTGTATTTCCATTTTTAACTAACGTAGCTGAACCAAAAAAGGTACTTTCGCGCTTTTTATTATGAAGAAAGGTCAATTATTTAAATTTTGCATATATGAATGTATATATATATATATATATATATATATATATATATACACACATTTATACATTTGCCAAAATTGCGATTAGATTTCAATTACAATTTTAAAAACATTTGGTGGTTAAAATATGAAAGTAATATTTTAGAAATTAAATTAATTATTGAATATATTTGGCGTTATTTTTGTAGAAATTCATTATTCACAATTAAATAAAACTACGTGATGTAGTATTATTTCTACTTTCTTTAATTTCTTTATCACGACCTAGGTTTCGTTGTATTACAAATACAAATTAAAGAAAGTAGAAATTAGTATTACAGAAAGTAGAATTATAAATTAAAGAAAGTAAAAATAATACTACATCACGTAGTTTCATTTAATTGTGAAATTAAATTAACTTGTTAAATATAGTTTAATTATCTAAACACAGTTTAATTTTGTATCGGAAGATATCCCTTTCAAATTAGGATAATATCCTATTCGCATGTTTGTATTCTTATTTTCGATTTTTTTTCGTAAACATTCTCATACAACTTTACGATAACATGTTATTAAACTCTCGTTAGCTTTCCCTTTTCCATTATAACTAACATGTCTTTGAAACTATAGATAAATAAAAAAGACGTCTTTAATTTTTTGGTAGTTCAAATTCGCTCCATATATAATTGTTCGATTGTGCAAATTATACGTGCGACTTTTCTCGCCCTCGTCAATATAATTAACACTCTGCTTTAAATAGAATATAAATTCCTATGTTTGAATTGCACATTCCCTATTAGTCAGAAATTAATTCTTTTCCTTTTTACCCTGTTACCTTACTCGCACCCATGCCCAACATCATTATCCTGCGCAAGGTGAAATAGGTCAAGGATAGTGTTGTTAGTGTTAGTAGGAAATGCCATGATTGAGTATTTCACCTAATAATTCTGTGAACTAATAAGTATGTAGGCATATTGTGGCAGCGTGGATGTGAGACAAACGAACTTCGAATGTATTTTTGGCTATGTACAGTGTGCAGTAGCCGCAGATCATATACTCCAGTAGCAGTAGAACATAAGTATTATTATCAATATTTGACATGTACCACTACGAGTACGAAGTTAGCACAGCAATTGACAACTAATTGAAAGTGGCGGCAGGCACGTAGTCAATAGAAACGGTGATAGTTCCCGTGCGCAAGGTAGATTTTAAAAGCAATTAATAAAAATGATGTAGATAACTTTTGTTATTTTTTTCTTAAACATAACAGGAAATCAGAGTCGTGGCGGAACTGATAAATGGTTGCATAAATATATTGCCGCCAAAGTTACCGCACTGTTCAATAAAATATTACTTTAAATAGCGCGTGATTATCTATTGCTTATCGTTTCAATCTTAAAATGAGATAAAATTAATCCCGGACATATCGCGACTTTACTCATATTGTAGATAAATACGTTAAACGAAACATTTACTTTCAGCCAAACGGACTGTACGAGAAATATGAAGAAAGTTGTAATTTTTGGCGCTACAGGAAATACCGGCCTCGCCTCAACTGAGGCTGCTGTAAAAAAAGGTAATATTTATTTATTATTAACACGAGTTCATTCCGAAAACATTTAGAACTGTTTTGATTATTTTAACTTCTTATTCATATTTACTCTGTATAATATTACTAGCTAATTGGTATGTATAGTTTAGTAGTGACAAAAACAAATAAATGCGTTAATTTTTTTTCTTTATTTGTAGAAAATTTAAAACATAGGTGATAACAATAAATGTATTAATATAAATATATTTATCTCTTATCATTACACTTGGATTGTCTTACACTCTAGCAAGGATAAGTACAGATAATGTGAGAGTGATTCTTTTATTTCAATTTTTTACTTATATTTATTTTTAAATAATTCTAAATAATACTTCATCCGGAATAACCAATTACTTTCTATGGGAAATTTTATTATTGTCCATGATGTTGTCAGAATGCAGGCTCGTATACTTTTGATAAAAATTTATTTTGATAAAAGCGTATAATAGAATCCCAAATTTTGACATTATCACAATCTTATTAAAGCATTGTCAAGATATAAGTACTGGATAAAAGAAATGTGATAAAAAAATCTTCCTCGAATTACATTTGGGTTTCCATATTTTTTACTACAAATTAAAGAGTGACACATAGTTATCTTTATAAAAGATGTTTGAAGGGGACACAGTATTCATTTAACCTAACCTCTTTCTGGCACCGCTATAAAAAATAAAATTAATCCTATTTTTTCTTTTAGAATATTTTTTTGGTTTGTTACATTTATTTCCACTTTTCACAATCATATCTCTGCCTTTTCATTCCATGGCAATAAACTTATATAAACAAATTCATCTACTTATTGTTTAACCACATTGTCAAGTTCTACTTCAATTCAAGAAGAAGATTACCATATGCGTCTTTCCTAATCTCTTCAGTACATTGTTTACTTCTGCAGGATGGAATGTTCGAGTCTTTGTCAGGAATCCACAAAAATTACCGGAAGACCTTGTAAGCAAAGTAGAAGTGATTGTAGGTGATACACTGGTGGAGTCTGACGTTGATAAGGCAGTGGAGGGAATGGATGCTGTAATCATTAACCTGGGAACGAGAAGTGACTTGAGCGCAACCACTGATCTGTCAAATGGAACTAAATATATTGTTGCCGCCATGAAAAAACATAATGTTAATGTTGTATCAGCATGTATGTCTGCATTTCTCTTTTTCGCTCCAACAAAACTGCCAGCGAGATTTATAGATTTAACGGCTGATCATAATAAAATGTATAATGTGTTAAAGGAAAGTGGCCTAGACTACATCGCAGTATTTCCACCGCACATTGCAGGTAAATTACAAACATAAAGTGTTTATTTTACTATGATTGAAATGTTTGCATAAGTTTTTTGCTGAAATTAATCTTTACTCAAAACGAAAGATATAATACAAATAAATATATCATAAATGTTTATACATGTTTGCACAAATCATTTTTGTTTATCAAATATATGTAGGTTAGCAAACTTATTGCGGAACTTTTTATCTTTGTGTAAACATTGATTTATCAATTATAAATTAATCAGCGGTGTTAACCGATTTATAAGTTGGGAATTCATTAGTTTATTTGACAAAATAAATTTAAAAAAATATTACATATAAGGATTAGATTCTTTCTCAAAATACTTTTGAAACTTAATTGAAAAAAATACAATATATTGTTATCTAAGTGAAAAGTTAGTTAATAGCATTAATGGTGATGATAACCACAGAACTTTATCTTAAAAAACCTTTTACATCTTTTTCATTCTCAAACATGCTCTTAAGACGACACTTCTATATTTTAACTACATCGTCTTCAAATATTTCTCAATCTACTTCAGCAATATTTTTTTCTCTTAGTCTTCGTCTCTGACTTTTTCTCTTACTATTCTCCATACAAATATCTTATGCCAATCGTTTACTCTCCAAATATTATGCCCAGCCAAACCATCTTATTACTTTCTCTAGTATTGTATACTTATTGATAATGTATAGTTCTCATTTTACATAAAATTTTAATTAAACATTAACAATAAAACCAGTATATGAAATAAATTATTATATTAACAATTCTATAAATCAATAAAAACATAGAGGATGTCCAAGCTTATTTTAAATTTAGCTAATATAAACATTATATATTATTCATGGAACAAGCCTCAAGGAATTATAAGTAATATTGCAATTTATTTTATCAATAATAAAAAATTTGTTTTTCCCATTATACAATTTTTAAAATATAGCTTTATTGCCCTTTTTTAGATGAACCATATGGAGATACACAAATTGAAATTAATCCAGAGAAGTCACCCGGCCGTGTTGTTTCCAAACAAGATCTAGGCCAATTCTTTGTGGATTCACTGGTTGAACCGAAGTATTACAAGAGTATAATAGGATTATGTAACAGGCCTAAACCTGAATAAATGAATAGATTAGTTGATAAATTAAAATTATTTATGTTTACGAATAAATATATCATAAATATTTAAACATATATGTTTTTGCAGTCTTTAATGAAATGGGTTTATTATCGCTTTTAGAATTATTATTGTTTAAATGCATGTTTTTCTTATCAGTAAATGGCTTAACATAACCGCCATATATAGAAACTGGTTCACATTCCTTATAGCCTAACTTTTCGTAGAAAACTTCCTGCCCTTTAGTAGATAGATGCATCATTTTGCGGTCTAAAAAATTGCGACAGTGATCTTCGGCTGCGATCATCAATTTCGTACCCAGTTTTTTGCCTCGAAGTTCCTTCTTTATAACAACCGATTCTATAAAACAACTTTCTTCAATGTTGGGGATGCATGTAAGTTTGCAGTGTCCTAGTAGGTTTTTCTCTGAATCCAGTAACACCAAAGATGTTGGTAACTTATCGCAAGACGCTTGTAGGCTTATCATTCTTGCAGTTTCACTACGCGGCCACTCCGAGTTAATTAATTCACAGCATTGTTTCATTAGTTCGGGATGTTTATGTAAAGGTACTATTCTATAATTATCCATACTTTTGTCAAATATTAATTAAATCTGAATGTTCTACATTTAACCTCAAAACGTATTTTTTTAGGTACGTATGCATGAATGAAAAATTTTAGACTAGTATCTAACGTTGTAAACGACCAGGTACCTTTTAAAGTATATGAATAAACCGCTATTTAATTCTAAAAATAACGTTTGTCAAAAGACATCACTGACAGTTATTTCATTTGACAGCAATGTACAAGTGAAAAAAATTTGTAGTGTTACAATTAAGGGAACAAATTGAGAAAACCACCGGACTGTTTATTGGTTATTAAATGAAAGAATATACATTACGGTCCCTTATTTTAATACGAAAAGTAATTGAAAAATATTTACCGTACAAATTGCGTTTTTGTAATGAACAGTTATAATTTATTCGACGTGACACTAAATACGCGATACGAATGATATTAAAAAAAAATAAGCACAAAGTTAAGATTGTTTATACTAATAATTCACAGCCGATAATAATAATTCACAGCCGATTTCCATAGTAAGAGCTCTTCAAATAGATTTTTTAAATAAAATAATCATTCAAACAAAAGTCATTTCATGTATATCAATTCGTTTTTAATAAAGAAAAAATATGTCTTCAATATACTTTGTTAAAATATCCTTTTCGTGATCATCGAATGGAACGAGCTACACTTGAAGAGTTTTGTACGTGTCGTCTGTCTCCGGGTTTCCATGCTTCGTTGCTTTCTTAAGAAGAAAACTCTCTTGCATTGCTTCTATCTAGCACTGAGAATTTAAAGAGCTGACAGTTCTTTATAAATTGTTGTTACCTTTTCTTTTAAAGTAAGCACAATGTAATCGTTTAGTTTTTGGGTTTTATTCTCTTCTTTGTTGGTCTTGCGCCTTCACCTCTTTCTTGATTAATATCAACTTCATCATTATTACCTTCATTATCAACATGCCCTTCCTTTCTTCTTCTATTATTTTAGGTCGTGCTTTAACGACATTTGAATTTTCTTCATCGATACGTTAATTTTTTAAACTGTATTTAAATAATTTGTATTCTTTATTTGAACAATCTTTATTTGTATTATTCGCCAAAGATGACAATATCCATTTCATGTATAATATTTTTTTAGGGTAGATATTCTTATGCTCCGAGTTCTTTCGAGTATTCCATGAATGTACATTATTTTCCTGTTGGTTCTAATTTACCACTGTGGGCTTGATTAAATTTATAGATTTTACAAGCAAAACTTTTAAAATATTTCATTCGATATTTCTTACATGCCCACACTTCAAAAGAAGCATTTATCTTTTAATTGTTTGGACTTACATTTTTCATGTAAGCCATTGTATTCACTGCATTTATTTTCAATACCCAATATTATCCTGTCTCACTTTCTTTAACTGCATTGTTTCTTGTTAAAAATGTAAATTTTTCCTCAGGCTTAATTCCTTTGTTTCTTAAATAGGATTCCAGTTACTAGTGAATAAACTCGAAGCCATTATTTAATCTGATTTTCATAACATGAGTTCCTGTTTCATTCTCTCCTCTCTTAATGAAATTATTCAATTTGTATTTAACTTTATCCGTCGTGTATAAAGCTGTTATGATATGCTTGAGTTATGGACTAGTGGCCGCCCAATGGTTGCGTAGGCTGTAACGGTTGTCCGGAACATCTCCCCGCCGTGCATCGTCCGTGGGGATGTTGCATCCATTCTTTTGATGGAAGACGACTGGATCGATAGGTAACATAATTAGTAGTAGGTAACATATAACTTCTGAGAGTATCTCTTCTGGTACGCACATAAGTTTACCCAACGATTCCGTCTGGGCCTGGGTAGAAGGCCGTCATGATGCATTGAAGCCGGTGTCCCGTGGTAATGTGCAGTTGACGATGTGGACCAGGTTGCAGTTATTTAGGGCTGGGCCGCGGCTGAGGAGCTCCCACCGGTTGTGTATTTCAGGAAGGTACTTCTTTAACTACCTTGACCAGAATAGGTCGGCGAAGTACTGGAAAACCCGCCAGTGGGTGTGATCGATGAGATCCTTATCATTGAAGTTCCAGTCACCGACACTCAAGCTAATCCGCCGTGCAAGAAGTGATTTGACGTGATCTTCAGGATTTACAGAGATGTGTCTTAGTGGGGGGGGGGGGGGGATGAGTACACATGTATTCCGTTTCTATTAGAAGGGTGGTGAGAACCTCTTTTGAGGGATGGCGCCCCTGTAGTGCCACGTCGCATGTTATCCTCATTATTCTCATTAATCGTTCCCAAGTACCTTCCATGAACGAGTCCCCAGAAGAAATGAAACGCCAGATGATCACCTTCTTACTCGCCTCTACTTCTGTTGCCTTGTCGATCGCCCGTAGCTTAATCACATGATGATTCCCGTCGAGTAGCGAATGGCCTTTTTTGTCTATATGTGACTTCTGTCGCGGTACCGATGTCACTTCTTAGTTGTATTATGCCATCTACGAAGTTTACAATTACAGCTCTGTTACTTTTCGAAACTTCTATCTCTCCTCTCAATAACTCCTCTTGACTGGCTCCGATCAATATCTTTCGGCTTCGTGAAAGTATTTCGTATATATAAGAAAGTACTCGATATTTCCCGGGTTCGCTCTCGGTATTTTACTCCTGTTCACGGTTGTTTTGAGATGTGGTTTCCAAGCGGGATTATTTTCTCTGTTTTTCGCGTTACTGAGTCATATGCGTTTACTGAGTTCTATGCGTTTATTGGTTGTACAAATTTCTTCGTTTATATGCGTGTACTGGTTCTACAAATTTCAGTATTCTGGTCATTGCGCAAATTCTTCGAATTTCGAAAATCGACATCAGCTGATTTTCACAGTGCAGTTTTTTTTTCAGTCTAAGTATTGCCATATTTCCCTTTTGTTATTCAATTTATCTTCTCCCATACTTACCCAATTTGTAGATTGTTCTTTAGGCCACGTATTGAAGTTTTGGTGGAGAAAGACGTGCCCTCAATACCATCCATGATTCGCGTCGAATCTCGGGGTTACGTTTCTAGTACCATTATCGATTACGTTGAGTTTGGTCGCCGCCAACCGCTACTCACTGACTGTACTGTTTTCCTCTGTAGCGGGCTCGGCGTGTCCTATTTCTATAAGAGCATCCCTCTGCTGGTAGTATTTATCTTTTAGGGTTAATTGAGCTTTTTTCTGTAGATATCGGCCACTTCATCGCGTTATCGTTGTTCTTAGGCATTTCGATATATCGTTTCTATAACAACGGTACTTGGTAACGTTCATCTTCTTTCTTTGTCACGCAATCATTTTGTATTTTTAGTGCTCGCTTTACGGGATCGCTGTGTGATTTCCTCGGAGTTATTCCTCGGAGTATAAACATTTTTTTTTCATCTTTAATGAAAATATACAACCTCCTTAAAGTGTCGATCATTGGTGCCGGTACATTAACCAATTCACATTTGCTTGCTTATATTTTTATTATTGTTAAAAACTCATTGAATTGTTCATCTTCATTTTGTTTGATCTTAAAAAATATATATCTTTCAAATGAGGCGTTTGTTTTTGGTGCAAAACACTCTTTGAATTTTTCTTTGATAACCTGTAAATTATTTTTGTTGACGCCACTATGACTGAAGTTATTATAAATTTCAATTACAGCTAGCCCTATAATGGCCATGAATGTTGCTGCTGAAATTCAGCTGGCTTTTTATCTAGCTCGATGGAGATTGCATATCATTCGAACTGGAGTAACCACTTTTTCCAACTTGTAGATTTATCGGGCCCAATTTATAGGTTATCTGGTGGTTTGATTCCAGTTACAGCTTCATTTGCGTTTGTTGTTGACATCTTGCAATTTTTTTACTTTTTTTCGATTAATTTTAATACTTCTGACACCGTTACGTACATTGTGTTCTTTGGTTATTAATATTAATTAATACCAAAAGTAAGTGTGTGCGCCTTTATTACATTAAAACTGTCATTACAACTGTTATACCTTTTAACCACACAGCAGACCAGGGGTCTACATGTCACGTACATAATAAAATAAAATTCATATTTTGGTTGCGCAAAGGAGTAGTTGAACCAGTGGTTTCTTAGCGATCACATTAGCTCCTCTATTATTGTCTTGGAATCAGGGCTGTACAGAAATTTAACTCTATGGGATTATAATGACACTATTGGAGGCGCAGCTTGCGAAGACATTCTTCTTCTTCGGTTTATCTGTTTGCCGTTGTAGTGACTATTTGCATCCTAGTTCGGCGAGAGCGATAGAATCCAACCTACCGAAGTGACATTCGAGTGTCCTAATGACACTTGCGAACTCGTATTGTTAATTAGGAGATTATTTACAGCTTTTCTCATGCTGGAATAATAATGTTGCCATATTTTTAACTTCAGTAAATATGATCTGCCACTCATAATACACTGCTTTGAATGGTAGCCAGTCTTGATTCGCGCTTTTGAAGATAGGTTGTTCGACATGGCGCGGAATATGTGACCTTAACAACTGCCTTAACAGCGAAAGTGATTACAAATGCCAGTTCGGAGAAATCAACTTGTGGTTAACACGTAGCGAATGCGTTTGATTTTAACGGTACAGGTTGGGGCAGCTTCATGACTATAAAGTGTTCTCCGTCCTGTGGACGCAGGTAGGTTTGCGTTGGCATTATAATTGGCTGAACGTAACCAATCCTATTCTGTACCGGTGGCTGGATTGTTGTCGATAGGTGCCGGGGTACATACGGTTCTTCTATAAGTGGGTTCACTGTTAGTGCAGTTTATTGTTGGTGTGATGTGTTCTCAACAGCCAGTAGGGTGCTTGAATTTCATTTAGCCATGTGCCGACTCGGTGCGTTATTTCCCAGTTGTAGTATTTTAACTAGTAGATCTGATTATTACCATGATACCGTTTCGTCTACATTCCGAACGAAGGCCCACAATGTGCGGAATGGCAGGCAATAGTCAGAGACCCGCACTTGATTGTTGCTGCATTGGAGAAATTTATTCATTGTTAATCCGATCTTTCGCCATTGACTGTCAAGTCTAGAGAGAGCTCGCTGAGTGGACTACAAACGCGTACGTCCGCGTAGATTTTAATACAAATTCTTTAATACTTTACTGTTTTCAAATTTATACTGCATTACACTGCCCAAATGATCTGATTACTCAAAATAAAGTGAACTGAAATCAAACTGTGGTGCCGTCTCCTATATTCCTTTGTGTGGTCGCTGGTTGCCATGCCTAGGATTATGAACCCGAAACTACCCGATTATTGCGTCGTATACAACTGTTTTCCGGAGCGGGTTAACGGGTTTCCGGACTCAATCTTTATCTATCTGCGCCATAAGTTAAGAGTCTTCACGGATTTTGTAATAATGAACATCTACATTTTCCATTTTTTCCAAGGAAAATTAACTCCAAATAAACTGAGATTACCATTACACAGAAGGAAATTATCGCGTAAGTCTTTGGCATCAAATAGTGTTTCTGGTTAGTTCGCCCTGCTACCAATTACTTTTGTGAATTTTGGTCATGATTCTTCTAAAGTAAGACTTCTCACTTATTTTACAATTGTGACATAGAGAAACATGAACATTTCGATTTTAATATACAAGTTGTTAAATCATTAGTATCTTATCTTAGTCATCAATCTTGGAAGAAATGTAGTTTAACACTAATGAATATTTACAAGAAAAAAAAACATGCAACAAAACGACCTATTTAAGAAAATAATTTCTGTTCGCAGTTATATTATTATAAAAAAATTACTTGAAAAATATTCTCTATTCTGATTGCATTTTTGCAATGAACTGCTCATTATATATTTAAACAATACTACCTTTGTTTATGACAATAAACAGTGAATATGCAAACACAAACATTAATTTTAAATTAAAAAAATATTCAAAAATGCAATATTTAAAATAAGTAACAGTGAGGGCATTTTGGGGTTTATCGGTCGTAAAGTCCCTTGTTAAAGGAGTGAAAATTTTATTACGTACGTGGTTTTTTTATGTGTATTCTTTCATTTAAAGAATGAAAAAAGTTGAATTTGCATTGTACAAATCTGCTTGTATACTTCAATTATATCTAATTCCTTTTTCAAAACAATGACATTCTATCATTGAATACTTAAGTAATTCTGCAGGTTATGTAGAATATTTGAAATTTTTCGTAATTACCGACCAAAGTTTTTTTCATCTGTTATATGTTATCCATCGTAATATGACTCTGAGGTCGGAACACGCGTTCGTTTTCCAAATGTATGAAAGCAATGTATGTTCGGAAAACATACAATTCAAAATTAATTTCATTGAAATGAATGTCGCATTTGTTTCAATTTCGAATGGAATATTTTAGTATGTTTTTCCTGAATTCGGATTGGCTGATGTGGACTACGAATTCAGGAAGGAACTTATTTTATACCGGATAGTTTACAAAATTGCGAGAACGGAGGAATTCTCGCAATTTTGTAAACTATCCGGTTCAGTCATAAGGCCGGAAACGAACGACCATTTTTAAAAATTCGTTTTTTGCACTGGACAACCGAAATGCACAAAAAGCATGTAAAACATTTTGCTAAACACATACATTCGTTTCGTTTCTCACGTCGCCTTTCGTACATTTGGTTTGTCGATTCGAAAATAGAATGGTCGAGTGTTCTTAGCCTTAATCACATATATTCGATCAGAAAAAATTTTTTGGAATGTACAATATTTTATATGCGGTCTTATGATATAATTTTTTCATCAACTCCTTTGGTTATGAAATATTAAAAGTTGAAAGAAGTGAAAAAGAATCAACAGTGAATCGAACAATTAACTACTCCAAAATTCGTTGTTTTTGGTAAAATATCATGAAAATACAGACTAATCCAAAACAAAGAGTGAACAAATTTAAAAATTTATTAAAAAAACAAGCGAGTTATAAACTTTTCAATTTAATTGTAGGAAGATGTTACTAAAATAGATTTGTTGTTTTTGGTAAAATATCATGAAAATACAGACTAAAACAGAGTGAACAAATTTAAAAATTTATTAAAAAAACAAGCGAGTTATAAACTTTTCAATTTAATTGTAGGAAGATGTTACTAAAATAGATTTGTTGTTTTTGGTAAAATATCATGAAAATACAGACTAAAACAGAGTGAACAAATTTAAAAATTTATTAAAAAAACAAGCGAGTTATAAACTTTTCAATTTAATTGTAGGAAGATGTTACATAGGTATTAAGTTTAAACTTTTACAGCTCGGTCAATTTTTAACATTTGCCAAAATTTTCTTTCATTTTTGTTTTGAAATGATGATTTATGAAATATTAAAAATTAATCAAATATTGTATAATTCGCATTCTGCTTATTATGATTTAAGATTATTCGCATTTTCAAACTGCCAAATCGATATTAAAGAAACATTCATATAGGTATTTCTTAAATTAGGAAAATATCGCATGTTATTTACTATCTGACTTAAGTTAAAAATGGGCAATTTTCCTAATATTTTCAAACAAACATAGAACGATATTGAATAAACGTAGACCATAGATAATTATATAGATTACATTACACATCTCTACTCCTAGTCTCTGGTCTTTGACTGATCTAAAGAGGCCTGCTTGTCTGTATTTGATTCCTAGTTTTCGCCGTAGTTTGAATTTGTGAGTATATTTTAGATCCATAATTTATATAAACAACATATTTGAATTTGTAATTGTTCATCAAAAATAATTTCCTACGATGTCATAAATTTAATTTAAATTTTCCATCAAAGTGACATTTTTGTATTACATAATACAAAAATAATTTTTGAATTATTGCAGGACCTAAATCACGATGGCAGACGCACCTGCTGGCAGGCCCATGAAATACCCTTACACTTTTTCGGCTAAAATTGCCCAATTTCCTTTCAAATTTTACATTCAGAATCAGTGGGTATGGCGATACTGGATGGTTGGAATCGCCGTTTCCATTCCAATCTTTTACAAGATCCATAAATTGGGTTTGTATTTCATTTCTTTATGCTTATAATTAAAGTGAAGATTTAAAAAAAGTAAATTTGTTAAACCAGACTTGTGTCCATCTGATATTGCAGTGAATATTGTTAATTTCTAAAAATATTAATAACCTTAAATTTTTGTGTCTTAAATTATTTATTTTACTTAACCTTTTATTTTAATGATTTTTAAATGGGATCTGAAATTCGCAGAACAATATCGTTTGAACTCTTTAAAAACACTTTCTCTACTTTAAAGTTTGTAAGATTTTGAAATACTTAATACCGATTTCCTGTTCACTGACCATATTAACAAATTAGAGAAAGTGAACCAACATTTTATTTAATAAAAGAATATTTTTGATAGCCATTCCATTTTATATTATATTGTTAAAAGATAGGTTGAGAAGTAACTTATTGATCATATTTTAAAATATTATTTTCCCTTATTTCTGTCTATTTGTATGAAAACATTTTTATAATGCAATTTCTCATGTGGAAAAATGGGACCTTAATAAAAAGTGGTACATCCGTTGTAGACTTAGGGTGGGTTTTACAATTCTTACCATTTTAATAGTTACTAAATTTTGTTTTGACAATGTGGGTTAACTGTGGTAAATTGTTATTCTCCTGAGTTGCTCAATGACTTTTAGTTTGTTTTGTTGACATTTCAGTTTGACAGATATTTGTATCAGCGCTGGCATTTCATTGACAAATATTTACATTAGCATGAAAATAGATGAAAGCAAGATCGTAAAAATAATTTTACACAAACTAATAACATTATTTAAACATGTCTTTCCTTTCGTCGTTAATGGAATTTCAACCAATATGGGCTTCGCAATAAGCTTCACAATACTAACATGAAACACGTCTACCGTTTTTCCAATTAAATTTACCAAGCTCTAACAACGGTAAATAATAAGCAACCTGTAAGTTACCAAAAAGTAGCTAAATACTTTTTGAATGCGGTGGTATTCTTACTGGTAAGAGTTTTTGACCGATGCGATAAATTACAAATTGCATTGGTTAGTTACATTACATAGGTAAATTTTTGAATATCTTAGTATGTTGGTGAATAGCAAACCACCAAGTAAAACAAGCTTAACTGATTTCACTTTTTAATAAAGGTTATATTAACTTTATAAATATGAATATTGTTGAGACAAACTAGTATAAAGTTTTCATCAGTATGATCCATTTTATGAATTATTGAAATAAGGAGCTAAAACGATAATAATACCTTCTGTATAAAACTGCCCGGAATCGTTAAACAAATACATTTCAATTTATTCATCAAAGTTTTTTTTGTCTCCATCAATGTAATCCCCATTGTTTGCAATACAACTGTGATAACGTTGGACCCACTCTTCTGTACACTTCTCATAGGCGGAAAGTAGTATAATCTTTAATTCGCGCTGCGAATTCCATTTGATGTCTTAAATCAATAAATTGATGTCTTCAATCGATACTCCTCTTTCTGCAAGAAATTAAGCTCTTTCGGAACCAGTTTTGCAACATCGCTCTCATGCCCAAAACATGGGTTTTTCCATGAAAGGTCATTTTATCAATGTTCAACTCTCGAGCCAACTCATTTATACTAAAATGACGAATAAATAATAATTTTCAAGCACTAATTGTTTGATTTTTTCGATGTTATCTTCAGTGGTAGATGTTGAAGGCCAGCCGGGATGAGACAAATCTTCGCCCATTTCATGCCCATCTTTGAACGATTTGTACTACTCGTATGCCTGTATTTTTAATATAGTCAAGTCACCATAGACTTTTTTTAACACTTAACGATTTCACAAGAAATTTCGTTGGAAACACAAAATTTAGTGCAAACTATTAACTAATTTATCCATAATAAAATTGACAGAGCAATTTTGAAGTTGACCTATTACAATAGCTGCTGTAAACACACTAGTTGACAGTGTGGTTCATGTGTCGAGGGTTCAGTACCTCATTTCAAGTGAAATTACTTTATTTGTCATATATCATCACTAATATGGATTTCTTAGTACAACTAAAATTTAATTTATACATAATATAATTAAAGTTCCAGTGTATTTTTGGATATACCTAATTATGTAAAAAATATTTTTTAAGACCTACATTATATATGAAAGTTAAATTTTTTTCCATTACTTAACACCCTCGCTCTCTTACAAATTTCCATATAAATATTTCAGATTGTTAGATGTGTTCAGGTTAATGTGCTTATTACTATGCCAGAATTTCAATTTTCTATGTCAAACGGTTTCCAAGAAAAACTGCTTTAACAGATGGACAGACAGACAGAGACAAAAGTGATCTGATACGGATTCCATTCTTCGTTTTGAAGTATGGAACCTTAAAAATAAGGAATATGTGTTATGGTAAATAACCAAATCCGTCCGTGACACTACGGAACCTAGCAGTGAAAATAACTGAATGTAGAATCAGAATTATAACACAATATAGGTGCCCGTATCTGCTTTGCCTGGATAAAAGGGATCTTGAATGTCATTTGTTTTTAATATAATTATTATTTATGGTTGGCAATATTCCAGAAATGTTGCTATAGATATTTCTATCTAAGAGTCTACATACAAATTTTCATGTCTATAACTTTAATTATTTTCAAATTTCAATACGTCGTCACGTCTTTAAGGGTTGTAATGTGAAGTCCTTTTTTAGCAAGCACTTAAAACCCAAAAAAAATAAGTGCCAAATATTGAGTTTTAAGGGTTTATAGTTCTGGAGATTTCGTGATGAGTCATTCATTTAGTGCATGAACGATATTTCGATTGTTTTTCGGATTAACTTATACTTTACGAATATCTATATCAGAGGTTCCCAAACTTCTTTTTCTCGTAGACCACTTTCAAAATTTTACTGTTTTGGGCTTCTACATTTCTACCATATTCCCAAACCCAAACTTTTTTCACACCAACGTAGACCCCCGTGGATCTCTGGGGGTCCACCTGGACCACTTTGGGAATTGCTGATCTATATAATAAAGCAACTAGTTAAGTTGAAAACGAAAATTAAAATGAAGGTAATCTGTGCAGTGATCTAGCATTTATAATGTAATATCTGCCCAATATTTAAAAATACCTCCATTCCTAAACTCTGAAACTAATCTTGATATATTTTTCTTTTGCAGCCAACTCTCCTGAAAATGTTAGGAATTACCAGGAAACCAAGAAGAAGGAAGCTGCCGCTCACCATTGATAAATCCATCTTTATAATTTATGTTTAGATAATATTATTTAGTTTGGTTCAATCAAACTGTACTATAATTGCAATTGTGGACTAATAAATCAAATTAATTAAATTCTGTATGCCAGATTATATTATTATTTATTTTATTTCTCCTTTTAAGCCTCACCCGAGTTGACATGTTATTTACACATTAGAGAGCAATATTATGATGGAGTCACAATACAAAGATAATAACTGTTCAATTGTTAAGATATTGGAAAAAATCATTTGCCCTACTCATAGAGTTGGACAAGTTATTTACACATTAGATTACGATGGAGTCACAATACAAAGATAATAACTGTTCAATTGTTAAGATATTCGAATAAATCATTTGCCCTACTTATAGAGTTGGACAAGTTATTTACACATTAGAGAGTAATATTATGATGGAGTCACAATACAAAGATAATAACTGTTCAATTGTTAAGATATTTGAATAAATCATTTGCCCTACTCACAGAGTTGGACAAGATATTTACACATTAGAGAGTAATATTACGATGGAGTCACAATACAAAGATAATAACTGTTCAATTGTTAAGATATTTGAATAAATCATTTGCCCTACTCACAGAGTTGGACAAGTTATTTACACATTAGAGGGCAATATTACGATGGAGTCACAATACAAAGATAATAACTGTTCAATTGTTAAGAAATTGGAATATATCATTTACTCTACTCATAAAGTTGGACAAGTTATTTACACATTAGAGACCAATATTACGATGGAGTCACAATATAAATATAATAACTGTCCAATTGCTAAGATATTGGAATAAATCATTTGCCCTACTCATAGAGTTGGACAACTTATTTACACATTAGAGAGCAATATTACGATGCAATCTCAATACAAAGATAATAACTGTTCAATTGTTAAGATATTTGAATAAATCATTTGCTCTACTTATAGAGTTGGACAAGTTATTTACACATTAGAGAGTAATATTACGATGGAGTCACAATACAAAGATAATAACTGTTCAATTGTTAAGATATTTGAATAAATCATTTGCCCTACTTATAGAGTTGGACAAGTTATTTACACATTAGAGAGTAATATTACGACGGAGTCACAATACAAAGATAATAACTGTTCAATTGTTAAGAAATTGGAATAAATCATTTACCCTACTCATAGAGTTGGACAAGTTATTTACACATTAGAGAGTAATATTACGATGGAATCACAATACAAAGATAATAACTGTTCAATTGTTAAGATATTGGAATAAATCATTTGCCCTACTCATAGAGTTGGACAAGTTATTTACACATTAGAGGGCAATATTACGATGGAGGCACAATACAAAGATAATAACTGTTCAATTGTTAAGATATTGGAATAAATCATTTACTCTACTCATAGAGTTGGACAAGTTATTTACTTATTAGAGAGCAATATTACGATGGAGTCACAATACAAAGATAATAACTGTTCAATTGTTAAGAAATTGGAATATATCATTTACTCTACTCATAGAGTTGGACAAGTTATTTACACATTAGAGAGCAATATTACGATAGAGTCACAATACAAAGATAATAACTGTTCAATTGCTAAGATATTGGAATAAATCATTTGCCCTACTCATAGAGTTGGACAAATTATTTACACATTAGAGAGTAATATTACGATGGAGTCACAATACAAAGATAATAACTGTTCAATTGTTAAGATATTTGAATAAATCATTTGCCCTACTTATAGAGTTGGACAAGTTATTTACACATTAGAGAGTAATATTACGATGGAGTCACAATACAAAGATAATAACTGTTCAATTGTTAAGAAATTGGAATAAATCATTTACCCTACTCATAGAGTTGGACAAGCTATTTACACATTAGAGAGTAATATTACGATGGAGTCACAATACAAAGGTAATAACTGTTCAATTGTTAAGATATTGGAATAAATCATTTACCCTACTCATAGAGTTGGACAAGTTATTTACACATTAGAGAGTAATATTACGATGGAATCACAATACAAAGATAATAACTGTTCAATTGTTAAGATATTGGAATAAATCATTTGCCCTACTCATAGAGTTGGACAAGTTATTTACTTATTAGAGAGCAATATTACGATGGAGTCACAATACAAAGATAATAACTGTTCAATTGTTAAGAAATTGGAATATATCATTTACTCTACTTATAGAGTTGGACAAGTTATTTACACATTAGAGAGCAATATTACGATGGAGTCACAATACAAAGATAATAACTGTTCAATTGCTAAGATATTGGAATAAATCATTTGCCCTACTCATAGAGTTGGACAAATTATTTACACATTAGAGAGTAATATTACGATGGAGTCACAATACAAAGATAATAACTGTTCAATTGTTAAGATATTTGAATAAATCATTTGCCCTACTTATAGAGTTGGATAAGGTATTTACACATTAGAGAGTAATATTACAATGGAGTCACAATACAAATATAATAACTGTTCAATTGCTAAGATATTGGAATAAATCATTTGCCCTACTCATAGAGTTGGACAAGTTATTTACACATTAGAGAGCAATATTACGATGGAATCACAATACAAAGATAATAACTGTTCAATTGTTAAGATATTTGAATAAATCATTTACCCTACTCATAGAGTTGGACAAGTTATTTACACATTAGAGAGTAATATTACGATGGAGTTACAATACAAAGATAATAACTGTTCAATTGTTAAGATATTGGAATAAATCATTTGCCCTACTCATAGAGTTGGACAAGTTATTTACACATTAGAGGGCAATATTACGATGGAGGCACAATACAAAGATAATAACTGTTCAATTGTTAAGATATTGGAATAAATCATTTACTCTACTTATAGAGTTGGACAAGTTATTTACACATTAGAGGGCAATATTACGATGGAGTCACAATACAAAGATAATAACTGTTCAATTGTTAAGATATTGGAATAAATCATTTGCCCTACTCATAGAGTTGGACAAGTTATTTACACATTAGAGAGTAATATTACGATGGAATCACAATACAAAGATAATAACTGTTCAATTGTTAAGATATTGGAATAAATCATTTGCCCTACTCATAGAGTTGGACAAGTTATTTACACATTAGAGGGCAATATTACGATGGAGGCACAATACAAAGATAATAACTGTTCAATTGTTAAGATATTGGAATAAATCATTTACTCTACTTATAGAGTTGGACAAGTTATTTACACATTAGAGACCAATATTACGATGGAGTCACAATATAAATATAATAACTGTCCAATTGCTAAGATATTGGAATAAATCATTTGCCCTACTCATAGAGTTGGACAACTTATTTACACATTAGAGAGCAATATTACGATGCAATCTCAATACAAAGATAATAACTGTTCAATTGTTAAGATATTTGAATAAATCATTTGCTCTACTTATAGAGTTGGACAAGTTATTTACACATTAGAGAGTAATATTACGATGGAGTCACAATACAAAGATAATAACTGTTCAATTGTTAAGATATTTGAATAAATCATTTGCCCTACTTATAGAGTTGGACAAGTTATTTACACATTAGAGAGTAATATTACGACGGAGTCAGAATACAAAGATAATAACTGTTCAATTGTTAAGAAATTGGAATAAATCATTTACCCTACTCATAGAGTTGGACAAGTTATTTACACATTAGAGAGTAATATTACGATGGAATCACAATACAAAGATAATAACTGTTCAATTGTTAAGATATTGGAATAAATCATTTGCCCTACTCATAGAGTTGGACAAGTTATTTACACATTAGAGGGCAATATTACGATGGAGGCACAATACAAAGATAATAACTGTTCAATTGTTAAGATATTGGAATAAATCATTTACTCTACTCATAGAGTTGGACAAGTTATTTACTTATTAGAGAGCAATATTACGATGGAGTCACAATACAAAGATAATAACTGTTCAATTGTTAAGAAATTGGAATATATCATTTACTCTACTCATAGAGTTGGACAAGTTATTTACACATTAGAGAGCAATATTACGATAGAGTCACAATACAAAGATAATAACTGTTCAATTGCTAAGATATTGGAATAAATCATTTGCCCTACTCATAGAGTTGGACAAATTATTTACACATTAGAGAGTAATATTACGATGGAGTCACAATACAAAGATAATAACTGTTCAATTGTTAAGATATTTGAATAAATCATTTGCCCTACTTATAGAGTTGGACAAGTTATTTACACATTAGAGAGTAATATTACGATGGAGTCACAATACAAAGATAATAACTGTTCAATTGTTAAGAAATTGGAATAAATCATTTACCCTACTCATAGAGTTGGACAAGCTATTTACACATTAGAGAGTAATATTACGATGGAGTCACAATACAAAGGTAATAACTGTTCAATTGTTAAGATATTGGAATAAATCATTTACCCTACTCATAGAGTTGGACAAGTTATTTACACATTAGAGAGTAATATTACGATGGAATCACAATACAAAGATAATAACTGTTCAATTGTTAAGATATTGGAATAAATCATTTGCCCTACTCATAGAGTTGGACAAGTTATTTACTTATTAGAGAGCAATATTACGATGGAGTCACAATACAAAGATAATAACTGTTCAATTGTTAAGAAATTGGAATATATCATTTACTCTACTTATAGAGTTGGACAAGTTATTTACACATTAGAGAGCAATATTACGATGGAGTCACAATACAAAGATAATAACTGTTCAATTGCTAAGATATTGGAATAAATCATTTGCCCTACTCATAGAGTTGGACAAATTATTTACACATTAGAGAGTAATATTACGATGGAGTCACAATACAAAGATAATAACTGTTCAATTGTTAAGATATTTGAATAAATCATTTGCCCTACTTATAGAGTTGGATAAGGTATTTACACATTAGAGAGTAATATTACAATGGAGTCACAATACAAATATAATAACTGTTCAATTGCTAAGATATTGGAATAAATCATTTGCCCTACTCATAGAGTTGGACAAGTTATTTACACATTAGAGAGCAATATTACGATGGAATCACAATACAAAGATAATAACTGTTCAATTGTTAAGATATTTGAATAAATCATTTACCCTACTCATAGAGTTGGACAAGTTATTTACACATTAGAGAGTAATATTACGATGGAGTCACAATACAAAGATAATAACTGTTCAATTGTTAAGATATTGGAATAAATCATTTGCCCTACTCATAGAGTTGGACAAGTTATTTACACATTAGAGGGCAATATTACGATGGAGGCACAATACAAAGATAATAACTGTTCAATTGTTAAGATATTGGAATAAATCATTTACTCTACTTATAGAGTTGGACAAGTTATTTACACATTAGAGGGCAATATTACGATGGAGTCACAATACAAAGATAATAACTGTTCAATTGTTAAGATATTGGAATAAATCATTTGCCCTACTCATAGAGTTGGACAAGTTATTTACACATTAGAGGGCAATATTACGATGGAGGCACAATACAAAGATAATAACTGTTCAATTGTTAAGATATTGGAATAAATCACTTACTCTACTCATAGAGTTGGACAAGTTATTTACACATTAGAGGGCAATATTACGATGGAGTCACAATACAAAGATAATAACTGTTCAATTGTTAAGATATTGGAATAAATCATTTGCCCTACTCATAGAGTTGGACAAGTTATTTACTTATTAGAGAGCAATATTACGATGGAGTCACAATACAAAGATAATAACTGTTCAATTGTTAAGAAATTGGAATATATCATTTACTCTACTCATAGAGTTGGACAAGTTATTTACACATTAGAGAGCAATATTACGATAGAGTCACAATACAAAGATAATAACTGTTCAATTGCTAAGATATTGGAATAAATCATTTGCCCTACTCATAGAGTTGGACAAATTATTTACACATTAGAGAGTAATATTACGATGGAGTCACAATACAAAGATAATAACTGTTCAATTGTTAAGATATTTGAATAAATCATTTGCCCTACTTATAGAGTTGGACAAGTTATTTACACATTAGAGAGTAATATTACGATGGAGTCACAATACAAAGATAATAACTGTTCAATTGTTAAGAAATTGGAATAAATCATTTACCCTACTCATAGAGTTGGACAAGCTATTTACACATTAGAGAGTAATATTACGATGGAGTCACAATACAAAGGTAATAACTGTTCAATTGTTAAGATATTGGAATAAATCATTTACCCTACTCATAGAGTTGGACAAGTTATTTACACATTAGAGAGTAATATTACGATGGAATCACAATACAAAGATAATAACTGTTCAATTGTTAAGATATTGGAATAAATCATTTGCCCTACTCATAGAGTTGGACAAGTTATTTACTTATTAGAGAGCAATATTACGATGGAGTCACAATACAAAGATAATAACTGTTCAATTGTTAAGAAATTGGAATATATCATTTACTCTACTTATAGAGTTGGACAAGTTATTTACACATTAGAGAGCAATATTACGATGGCGTCACAATACAAAGATAATAACTGTTCAATTGCTAAGATATTGGAATAAATCATTTGCCCTACTCATAGAGTTGGACAAATTATTTACACATTAGAGAGTAATATTACGATGGAGTCACAATACAAAGATAATAACTGTTCAATTGTTAAGATATTTGAATAAATCATTTGCCCTACTTATAGAGTTGGACAAGTTATTTACACATTAGAGAGTAATATTACAATGGAGTCACAATACAAATATAATAACTGTTCAATTGCTAAGATATTGGAATAAATCATTTGCCCTACTCATAGAGTTGGACAAGTTATTTACACATTAGAGAGCAATATTACGATGGAATCACAATACAAAGATAATAACTGTTCAATTGTTAAGATATTTGAATAAATCATTTACCCTACTCATAGAGTTGGACAAGTTATTTACACATTAGAGAGTAATATTACGATGGAGTCACAATACAAAGATAATAACTGTTCAATTGTTAAGATATTGGAATAAATCATTTGCCCTACTCATAGAGTTGGACAAGTTATTTACACATTAGAGGGCAATATTACGATGGAGGCACAATACAAAGATAATAACTGTTCAATTGTTAAGATATTGGAATAAATCATTTACTCTACTTATAGAGTTGGACAAGTTATTTACACATTAGAGGGCAATATTACGATGGAGTCACAATACAAAGATAATAACTGTTCAATTGTTAAGATATTGGAATAAATCATTTGCCCTACTCATAGAGTTGGACAAGTTATTTACTTATTAGAGAGCAATATTACGATGGAGTCACAATACAAAGATAATAACTGTTCAATTGTTAAGAAATTGGAATATATCATTTACTCTACTCATAGAGTTGGACAAGTTATTTACACATTAGAGAGCAATATTACGATAGAGTCACAATACAAAGATAATAACTGTTCAATTGCTAAGATATTGGAATAAATCATTTGCCCTACTCATAGAGTTGGACAAATTATTTACACATTAGAGAGTAATATTACGATGGAGTCACAATACAAAGATAATAACTGTTCAATTGTTAAGATATTTGAATAAATCATTTGCCCTACTTATAGAGTTGGACAAGTTATTTACACATTAGAGAGTAATATTACGATGGAGTCACAATACAAAGATAATAACTGTTCAATTGTTAAGAAATTGGAATAAATGATTTACCCTACTCATAGAGTTGGACAAGTTATTTACACATTAGAGAGTAATATTACGATGGAGTCACAATACAAAGGTAATAACTGTTCAATTGTTAAGATATTGGAATAAATCATTTACCCTACTCATAGAGTTGGACAAGTTATTTACACATTAGAGAGTAATATTACGATGGAATCACAATACAAAGATAATAACTGTTCAATTGTTAAGATATTGGAATAAATCATTTGCCCTACTCATAGAGTTGGACAAGTTATTTACACATTAGAGGGCAATATTACGATGGAGGCACAATACAAAGATAATAACTGTTCAATTGTTAAGATATTGGAATAAATCATTTACTCTACTCATAGAGTTGGACAAGTTATTTACACATTAGAGAGTAATATTACGATGGAGTCACAATACAAAGATAATAACTGTTCAATTGTTAAGATATTTGAATAAATCATTTGCCCTACTTATAGAGTTGGACAAGTTATTTACACATTAGAGAGTAATATTACGATGGAGTCACAATACAAATATAATAACTGTTCAATTGCTAAGATATTGGAATAAATCATTTGCCCTACTCATAGAGTTGGACAAGTTATTTACACATTAGAGAGTAATATTACGATGGAGTCACAATACAAAGATAATAACTGTTCAATTGTTAAGATATTGGAATAAATCATTTGCCCTACTCATAGAGTTGGACAAGTTATTTACACATTAGAGGGCAATATTACGATGGAGGCACAATACAAAGATAATAACTGTTCAATTGTTAAGATATTGGAATAAATCATTTACTCTACTTATAGAGTTGGACAAGTTATTTACACATTAGAGGGCAATATTACGATGGAGTCACAATACAAAGATAATAACTGTTCAACTGTTAAGATATTGGAATAAATAATTTGCCCTGCTCATAGAGTTGGACAAGTTATTTACACATTAGAGAGCAATATTACGATAGAGTCACAATACAAAGATAATAACTGTTCAATTGCTAAGATATTGGAATAAATCATTTGCCCTACTCATAGAGTTGGACAAATTATTTACACATTAGAGAGTAATATTACGATGGAGTCACAATACAAAGATAATAACTGTTCAATTGTTAAGATATTTGAATAAATCATTTGCCCTACTTATAGAGTTGGACAAGTTATTTACACATTAGAGAGTAATATTACGATGGAGTCACAATACAAAGATAATAACTGTTCAATTGTTAAGAAATTGGAATAAATCATTTACCCTACTCATAGAGTTGGACAAGTTATTTACACATTAGAGAGTAATATTACGATGGAATCACAATACAAAGATAATAACTGTTCAATTGTTAAGATATTGGAATAAATCATTTCCCCTACTCATAGAGTTGGACAAGTTATTTACACATTAGAGGGCAATATTACGATGGAGGCACAATACAAAGATAATAACTGTTCAATTGTTAAGATATTGGAATAAATCATTTACTCTACTCATAGAGTTGGACAAGTTATTTACACATTAGAGGGCAATATTACAATGGAGTCACAATACAAAGATAATAACTGTTCAATTGTTAAGATATTGGAATAAATCATTTGCCCTACTCATAGAGTTGGACAAGTTATTTACTTATTAGAGAGCAATATTACGATGGAGTCACAATACAAAGATAATAACTGTTCAATTGTTAAGATATTGGAATAAATCATTTACTCTACTCATAGAGTTGGACAAGTTATTTACACATTAGAGGGCAATATTACAATGGAGTCACAATACAAAGATAATAACTGTTCAATTGTTAAGATATTGGAATAAATCATTTGCCCTACTCATAGAGTTGGACAAGTTATTTACTTATTAGAGAGCAATATTACGATGGAGTCACAATACAAAGATAATAACTGTTCAATTGTTAAGAAATTGGAATATATCATTTACTCTACTTATAGAGTTGGACAAGTTATTTACACATTAGAGAGCAATATTACGATGGAGTCACAATACAAAGATAATAACTGTTCAATTGCTAAGATATTGGAATAAATCATTTGCCCTACTCATAGAGTTGGACAAGTTATTTACACATTAGAGAGCAATATTACGATGGAATCACAATACAAAGATAATAACTGTTCAATTGTTAAGATATTTGAATAAATCATTTACCCTACTCATAGAGTTGGACAAGTTATTTACACATTAGAGAGTAATATTACGATGGAGTCACAATACAAAGATAATAACTGTTCAATTGTTAAGATATTGGAATAAATCATTTGCCCTACTCATAGAGTTGGACAAGTTATTTACACATTAGAGGGCAATATTACGATGGAGGCACAATACAAAGATAATAACTGTTCAATTGTTAAGATATTGGAATAAATCATTTACTCTACTCATAGAGTTGGACAAGTTATTTACACATTAGAGGGCAATATTACAATGGAGTCACAATACAAAGATAATAACTGTTCAATTGTTAAGATATTGGAATAAATCATTTGCCCTACTCATAGAGTTGGACAAGTTATTTACTTATTAGAGAGCAATATTACGATGGAGTCACAATACAAAGATAATAACTGTTCAATTGTTAAGAAATTGGAATATATCATTTACTCTACTCATAGAGTTGGACAAGTTATTTACACATTAGAGAGCAATATTACGATAGAGTCACAATACAAAGATAATAACTGTTCAATTGCTAAGATATTGGAATAAATCATTTGCCCTACTCATAGAGTTGGACAAATTATTTACACATTAGAGAGTAATATTACGATGGAGTCACAATACAAAGATAATAACTGTTCAATTGTTAAGATATTTGAATAAATCATTTGCCCTACTTATAGAGTTGGACAAGTTATTTACACATTAGAGAGTAATATTACGATGGAGTCACAATACAAAGATAATAACTGTTCAATTGTTAAGAAATTGGAATAAATCATTTACCCTACTCATAGAGTTGGACAAGTTATTTACACATTAGAGAGTAATATTACGATGGAGTCACAATACAAAGGTAATAACTGTTCAATTGTTAAGATATTGGAATAAATCATTTACCCTACTCATAGAGTTGGACAAGTTATTTACACATTAGAGAGTAATATTACGATGGAATCACAATACAAAGATAATAACTGTTCAATTGTTAAGATATTGGAATAAATAATTTGCCCTACTCATAGAGTTGGACAAGTTATTTACACATTAGAGGGCAATATTACGATGAAGGCACAATACAAAGATAATAACTGTTCAATTGTTAAGATATTGGAATAAATCACTTACTCTACTCATAGAGTTGGACAAGTTATTTACACATTAGAGGGCAATATTACGATGGAGTCACAATACAAAGATAATAACTGTTCAATTGTTAAGATATTGGAATAAATCATTTGCCCTACTCATAGAGTTGGACAAGTTATTTACTTATTAGAGAGCAATATTACGATGGAGTCACAATACAAAGATAATAACTGTTCAATTGTTAAGAAATTGGAATATATCATTTACTCTACTTATAGAGTTGGACAAGTTATTTACACATTAGAGAGCAATATTACGATGGAGTCACAATACAAAGATAATAACTGTTCAATTGCTAAGATATTGGAATAAATCATTTGCCCTACTCATAGAGTTGGACAAATTATTTACACATTAGAGAGTAATATTACGATGGAGTCACAGTACAAAGATAATAACTGTTCAATTGTTAAGATATTTGAATAAATCATTTGCCCTACTTATAGAGTTGGACAAGTAATTTACACATTAGAAAGTAATATTACGATGGAGTCACAATACAAATATAATAACTGTTCAATTGCTAAGATATTGGAATAAATCATTTGCCCTACTCATAGAGTTGAACAAGTTATTTACACATTAGAGAGCAATATTACGATGGAATCACAATACAAAGATAATAACTGTTCAATTGTTAAGATATTTGAATAAATCATTTACCCTACTCATAGAGTTGGACAAGTTATTTACACATTAGAGAGTAATATTACGATGGAGTCACAATACAAAGATAATAACTGTTCAATTGTTAAGATATTGGAATAAATCATTTGCCCTACTCATAGAGTTGGACAAGTTATTTACACATTAGAGGGCAATATTACGATGGAGGCACAATACAAAGATAATAACTGTTCAATTGCTAAGATATTGGAATAAATCATTTACTCTACTCATAGAGTTGGACAAGTTATTTACACATTAGAGGGCAATATTACGATGGAGTCACAATACAAAGATAATAACTGTTTAATTGTTAAGATATTGGAATAAATCATTTGCCCTACTCATAGAGTTGGACAAGTTATTTACTTATTAGAGAGCAATATTACGATGGAGTCACAATACAAAGATAATAACTGTTCAATTGTTAAGAAATTGGAATATATCATTTACTCTACTCATAGAGTTGGACAAGTTATTTACACATTAGAGAGCAATATTACGATGGAGTCACAATACAAATATAATAACTGTTCAATTGCTAAGATATTGGAATAAATCATTTGCCCTACTCATAGAGTTGGACAAGTTATTTACACATTAGAGAGCAATATTACGATGGAATCACAATACAAAGATAATAACTGTTCAATTGTTAAGATATTTGAATAAATCATTTACCCTACTCATAGAGTTGGACAAGTTATTTACACATTAGAGAGTAATATTACGATGGAGTCACAATACAAAGATAATAACTGTTCAATTGTTAAGATATTGGAATAAATCATTTGCCCTACTCATAGAGTTGGACAAGTTATTTACACATTAGAGGGCAATATTACGATGGAGGCACAATACAAAGATAATAACTGTTCAATTGCTAAGATATTGGAATAAATCATTTACTCTACTCATAGAGTTGGACAAGTTATTTACACATTAGAGGGCAATATTACGATGGAGTCACAATACAATAATAATAACTGTTCAATTGTTAAGATATTGGAATAAATCATTTGCCCTACTCATAGAGTTGGACAAGTTATTTACTTATTAGAGAGCAATATTACGATGGAGTCACAATACAAAGATAATATCTGTTCAATTGTTAAGAAATTGGAATATATCATTTACTCTACTCATAGAGTTGGACAAGTTATTTACACATTAGAGAGCAATATTACGATAGAGTCACAATACAAAGATAATAACTGTTCAATTGCTAAGATATTGGAATAAATCATTTGCCCTACTCATAGAGTTGGACAAATTATTTACACATTAGAGAGTAATATTACGATGGAGTCACAATACAAAGATAATAACTGTTCAATTGTTAAGATATTTGAATAAATCATTTGCCCTACTTATAGAGTTGGACAAGTTATTTACACATTAGAGAGTAATATTACGATGGAGTCACAATACAAAGATAATAACTGTTCAATTGTTAAGAAATTGGAATAAATGATTTACCCTACTCATAGAGTTGGACAAGTTATTTACACATTAGAGAGTAATATTACGATGGAGTCACAATACAAAGGTAATAACTGTTCAATTGTTAAGATATTGGAATAAATCATTTACCCTACTCATAGAGTTGGACAAGTTATTTACACATTAGAGAGTAATATTACGATGGAATCACAATACAAAGATAATAACTGTTCAATTGTTAAGATATTGGAATAAATCATTTGCCCTACTCATAGAGTTGGACAAGTTATTTACACATTAGAGGGCAATATTACAATGGAGGCACAATACAAAGATAATAACTGTTCAATTGTTAAGATATTGGAATAAATCATTTACTCTACTCATAGAGTTGGACAAGTTATTTACACATTAGAGAGTAATATTACGATGGAGTCACAATACAAAGATAATAACTGTTCAATTGTTAAGATATTTGAATAAATCATTTGCCCTACTTATAGAGTTGGACAAGTTATTTACACATTAGAGAGTAATATTACGATGGAGTCACAATACAAATATAATAACTGTTCAATTGCTAAGATATTGGAATAAATCATTTGCCCTACTCATAGAGTTGGACAAGTTATTTACACATTAGAGAGTAATATTACGATGGAGTCACAATACAAAGATAATAACTGTTCAATTGTTAAGATATTGGAATAAATCATTTGCCCTACTCATAGAGTTGGACAAGTTATTTACACATTAGAGGGCAATATTACGATGGAGGCACAATACAAAGATAATAACTGTTCAATTGTTAAGATATTGGAATAAATCATTTACTCTACTTATAGAGTTGGACAAGTTATTTACACATTAGAGGGCAATATTACGATGGAGTCACAATACAAAGATAATAACTGTTCAACTGTTAAGATATTGGAATAAATAATTTGCCCTACTCATAGAGTTGGACAAGTTATTTACACATTAGAGAGCAATATTACGATAGAGTCACAATACAAAGATAATAACTGTTCAATTGCTAAGATATTGGAATAAATCATTTGCCCTACTCATAGAGTTGGACAAATTATTTACACATTAGAGAGTAATATTACGATGGAGTCACAATACAAAGATAATAACTGTTCAATTGTTAAGATATTTGAATAAATCATTTGCCCTACTTATAGAGTTGGACAAGTTATTTACACATTAGAGAGTAATATTACGATGGAGTCACAATACAAAGATAATAACTGTTCAATTGTTAAGAAATTGGAATAAATCATTTACCCTACTCATAGAGTTGGACAAGTTATTTACACATTAGAGAGTAATATTACGATGGAATCACAATACAAAGATAATAACTGTTCAATTGTTAAGATATTGGAATAAATCATTTGCCCTACTCATAGAGTTGGACAAGTTATTTACACATTAGAGGGCAATATTACGATGGAGGCACAATACAAAGATAATAACTGTTCAATTGTTAAGATATTGGAATAAATCATTTACTCTACTCATAGAGTTGGACAAGTTATTTACACATTAGAGGGCAATATTACAATGGAGTCACAATACAAAGATAATAACTGTTCAATTGTTAAGATATTGGAATAAATCATTTGCCCTACTCATAGAGTTGGACAAGTTATTTACTTATTAGAGAGCAATATTACGATGGAGTCACAATACAAAGATAATAACTGTTCAATTGTTAAGAAATTGGAATATATCATTTACTCTACTTATAGAGTTGGACAAGTTATTTACACATTAGAGAGCAATATTACGATGGAGTCACAATACAAAGATAATAACTGTTCAATTGCTAAGATATTGGAATAAATCATTTGCCCTACTCATAGAGTTGGACAAATTATTTACACATTAGAGAGTAATATTACGATGGAGTCACAATACAAAGATAATAACTGTTCAATTGTTAAGATATTTGAATAAATCATTTGCCCTACTTATAGAGTTGGACAAGTTATTTACACATTAGAGAGTAATATTACGATGGAGTCACAATACAAATATAATAACTGTTCAATTGCTAAGATATTGGAATAAATCATTTGCCCTACTCATAGAGTTGGACAAGTTATTTACACATTAGAGAGCAATATTACGATGGAATCACAATACAAAGATAATAACTGTTCAATTGTTAAGATATTTGAATAAATCATTTACCCTACTCATAGAGTTGGACAAGTTATTTACACATTAGAGAGTAATATTACGATGGAGTCACAATACAAAGATAATAACTGTTCAATTGTTAAGATATTGGAATAAATCATTTGCCCTACTCATAGAGTTGGACAAGTTATTTACACATTAGAGGGCAATATTACGATGGAGGCACAATACAAAGATAATAACTGTTCAATTGTTAAGATATTGGAATAAATCATTTACTCTACTTATAGAGTTGGACAAGTTATTTACACATTAGAGGGCAATATTACGATGGAGTCACAATACAAAGATAATAACTGTTCAATTGTTAAGATATTGGAATAAATCATTTGCCCTACTCATAGAGTTGGACAAGTTATTTACTTATTAGAGAGCAATATTACGATGGAGTCACAATACAAAGATAAGAACTGTTCAATTGTTAAGAAATTGGAATATATCATTTACTCTACTCATAGAGTTGGACAAGTTATTTACACATTAGAGAGCAATATTACGATAGAGTCACAATACAAAGATAATAACTGTTCAATTGCTAAGATATTGGAATAAATCATTTGCCCTACTCATAGAGTTGGACAAATTATTTACACATTAGAGAGTAATATTACGATGGAGTCACAATACAAAGATAATAACTGTTCAATTGTTAAGATATTTGAATAAATCATTTGCCCTACTCATAGAGTTGGACAAGTTATTTACACATTAGAGAGCAATATTACGATGGAGGCACAATACAAAGATAATAACTGTTCAATTGTTAAGATATTGGAATAAATCATTTACTCTACTCATAGAGTTGGACAAGTTATTTACACATTAGAGGGCAATATTACAATGGAGTCACAATACAAAGATAATAACTGTTCAATTGTTAAGATATTGGAATAAATCATTTGCCCTACTCATAGAGTTGGACAAGTTATTTACTTATTAGAGAGCAATATTACGATGGAGTCACAATACAAAAATAATAACTGTTCAATTGTTAAGAAATTGGAATATATCATTTACTCTACTTATAGAGTTGGACAAGTTATTTTTACATTAGAGAGCAATATTACGATGGAGTCACAATACAAAGATAATAACTGTTCAATTGCTAAGATATTGGAATAAATCATTTGCCCTACTCATAGAGTTGGACAAATTATTTACACATTAGAGAGTAATATTACGATGGAGTCACAATACAAAGATAATAACTGTTCAATTGTTAAGATATTTGAATAAATCATTTGCCCTACTTATAGAGTTGGACAAGTTATTTACACATTAGAGAGTAATATTACGATGGAGTCACAATACAAATATAATAACTGTTCAATTGCTAAGATATTGGAATAAATCATTTGCCCTACTCATAGAGTTGGACAAGTTATTTACACATTAGAGAGCAATATTACGATGGAATCACAATACAAAGATAATAACTGTTCAATTGTTAAGATATTTGAATAAATCATTTACCCTACTCATAGAGTTGGACAAGTTATTTACACATTAGAGAGTAATATTACGATGGAGTCACAATACAAAGATAATAACTGTTCAATTGTTAAGATATTGGAATAAATCATTTGCCCTACTCATAGAGTTGGACAAGTTATTTACACATTAGAGGGCAATATTACGATGGAGGCACAATACAAAGATAATAACTGTTCAATTGTTAAGATATTGGAATAAATCATTTACTCTACTTATAGAGTTGGACAAGTTATTTACACATTAGAGGGCAATATTACGATGGAGTCACAATACAAAGATAATAACTGTTCAATTGTTAAGATATTGGAATAAATCATTTGCCCTACTCATAGAGTTGGACAAGTTATTTACTTATTAGAGAGCAATATTACGATGGAGTCACAATACAAAGATAAGAACTGTTCAATTGTTAAGAAATTGGAATATATCATTTACTCTACTCATAGAGTTGGACAAGTTATTTACACATTAGAGAGCAATATTACGATAGAGTCACAATACAAAGATAATAACTGTTCAATTGCTAAGATATTGGAATAAATCATTTGCCCTACTCATAGAGTTGGACAAATTATTTACACATTAGAGAGTAATATTACGATGGAGTCACAATACAAAGATAATAACTGTTCAATTGTTAAGATATTTGAATAAATCATTTGCCCTACTCATAGAGTTGGACAAGTTATTTACACATTAGAGGGCAATATTACGATGGAGGCACAATACAAAGATAATAACTGTTCAATTGTTAAGATATTGGAATAAATCATTTACTCTACTCATAGAGTTGGACAAGTTATTTACACATTAGAGGGCAATATTACGATGGAGTCACAATACAAAGATAATAACTGTTCAATTGTTAAGATATTGGAATAAATCATTTGCCCTACTCATAGAGTTGGACAAGTTATTTACTTATTAGAGAGCAATATTACGATGGAGTCACAATACAAAGATAATAACTGTTCAATTGTTAAGAAATTGGAATATATCATTTACTCTACTTATAGAGTTGGACAAGTTATTTACACATTAGAGAGCAATATTACGATGGAGTCACAATACAAAGATAATAACTGTTCAATTGCTAAGATATTGGAATAAATCATTTGCCCTACTCATAGAGTTGGACAAATTATTTACACATTAGAGAGTAATATTACGATGGAGTCACAATACAAAGATAATAACTGTTCAATTGTTAAGATATTTGAATAAATCATTTGCCCTACTTATAGAGTTGGACAAGTTATTTACACATTAGAAAGTAATATTACGATGGAGTCACAATACAAATATAATAACTGTTCAATCGCTAAGATATTGGAATAAATCATTTGCCCTACTCATAGAGTTGGACAAGTTATTTACACATTAGAGAGCAATATTACGATGGAATCACAATACAAAGATAATAACTGTTCAATTGTTAAGATATTTGAATAAATCATTTACCCTACTCACAGAGTTGGACAAGTTATTTACACATTAGAGAGTAATATTACGATGGAGTCACAATACAAAGATAATAACTGTTCAATTGTTAAGATATTGGAATAAATCATTTGCCCTACTCATAGAGTTGGACAAGTTATTTACACATTAGAGGGCAATATTACGATGGAGGCACAATACAAAGGTAATAACTGTTCAATTGCTAAGATATTGGAATAAATCATTTACTCTACTCATAGAGTTGGACAAGTTATTTACACATTAGAGGGCAATATTACGATGGAGTCACAATACAAAGATAATAACTGTTCAATTGTTAAGATATTGGAATAAATCATTTGCCCTACTCATAGAGTTGGACAAGTTATTTACTTATTAGAGAGCAATATTACGATGGAGTCACAATACAAAGATAATAACTGTTCAATTGTTAAGAAATTGGAATATATCATTTACTCTACTCATAGAGTTGGACAAGTTATTTACACATTAGAGAGCAATATTACGATAGAGTCACAATACAAAGATAATAACTGTTCAATTGCTAAGATATTGGAATAACTCATTTGCCCTACTCATAGAGTTGGACAAATTATTTACACATTAGAGAGTAATATTACGATGGAGTCACAATACAAAGATAATAACTGTTCAATTGTTAAGATATTTGAATAAATCATTTGCCCTACTTATAGAGTTGGACAAGTTATTTACACATTAGAGAGTAATATTACGATGGAGTCACAATACAAAGATAATAACTGTTCAATTGTTAAGAAATTGGAATAAATCATTTACCCTACTCATAGAGTTGGACAAGTTATTTACACATTAGAGAGTAATATTACGATGGAGTCACAATACAAAGGTAATAACTGTTCAATTGTTAAGATATTGGAATAAATCATTTACCCTACTCATAGAGTTGGACAAGTTATTTACACATTAGAGAGTAATATTACGATGGAATCACAATACAAAGATAATAACTGTTCAATTGTTAAGATATTGGAATAAATCATTTGCCCTACTCATAGAGTTGGACAAGTTATTTACACATTAGAGGGCAATATTACGATGGAGGCACAATACAAAGATAATAACTGTTCAATTGTTTAGATATTGGAATAAATCATTTACTCTACTCATAGAGTTGGACAAGTTATTTACACATTAGAGAGTAATATTACGATGGAGTCACAATACAAAGATAATAACTGTTCAATTGTTAAGATATTTGAATAAATCATTTGCCCTACTTATAGAGTTGGACAAGTTATTTACACATTAGAGAGTAATATTACGATGGAGTCACAATACAAATATAATAACTGTTCAATTGCTAAGATATTGGAATAAATCATTTGCCCTACTCATAGAGTTGGACAAGTTATTTACACATTAGAGAGTAATATTACGATGGAGTCACAATACAAAGATAATAACTGTTCAATTGTTAAGATATTGGAATAAATCATTTGCCCTACTCATAGAGTTGGACAAGTTATTTACACATTAGAGGGCAATATTACGATGGAGGCACAATACAAAGATAATAACTGTTCAATTGTTAAGATATTGGAATAAATCATTTACTCTACTTATAGAGTTGGACAAGTTATTTACACATTAGAGGGCAATATTACGATGGAGTCACAATACAAAGATAATAACTGTTCAACTGTTAAGATATTGGAATAAATAATTTGCCCTACTCATAGAGTTGGACAAGTTATTTACACATTAGAGAGCAATATTACGATAGAGTCACAATACAAAGGTAATAACTGTTCAATTGCTAAGATATTGGAATAAATCATTTGCCCTACTCATAGAGTTGGACAAATTATTTACACATTAGAGAGTAATATTACGATGGAGTCACAATACAAAGATAATAACTGTTCAATTGTTAAGAAATTGGAATATATCATTTACTCTACTTATAGAGTTGGACAAGTTATTTACACATTAGAGAGCAATATTACGATGGAGTCACAATACAAAGATAATAACTGTTCAATTGCTAAGATATTGGAATAAATCATTTGCCCTACTCATAGAGTTGGACAAATTATTTACACATTAGAGAGTAATATTACGATGGAGTCACAATACAAAGATAATAACTGTTCAATTGTTAAGATATTTGAATAAATCATTTGCCCTACTTATAGAGTTGGACAAGTTATTTACACATTAGAGAGTAATATTACGATGGAGTCACAATACAAATATAATAACTGTTCAATTGCTAAGATATTGGAATAAATCATTTGCCCTACTCATAGAGTTGGACAAGTTATTTACACATTAGAGAGCAATATTACGATGGAATCACAATACAAAGATAATAACTGTTCAATTGTTAAGATATTTGAATAAATCATTTACCCTACTCATAGAGTTGGACAAGTTATTTACACATTAGAGAGTAATATTACGATGGAGTCACAATACAAAGATAATAACTGTTCAATTGTTAAGATATTGGAATAAATCATTTGCCCTACTCATAGAGTTGGACAAGTTATTTACACATTAGAGGGCAATATTACGATGGAGGCACAATACAAAGATAATAACTGTTCAATTGTTAAGATATTGGAATAAATCATTTACTCTACTTATAGAGTTGGACAAGTTATTTACACATTAGAGGGCAATATTACGATGGAGTCACAATACAAAGATAATAACTGTTCAATTGTTAAGATATTGGAATAAATCATTTGCCCTACTCATAGAGTTGGACAAGTTATTTACTTATTAGAGAGCAATATTACGATGGAGTCACAATACAAAGATAAGAACTGTTCAATTGTTAAGAAATTGGAATATATCATTTACTCTACTCATAGAGTTGGACAAGTTATTTACACATTAGAGAGCAATATTACGATAGAGTCACAATACAAAGATAATAACTGTTCAATTGCTAAGATATTGGAATAAATCATTTGCCCTACTCATAGAGTTGGACAAATTATTTACACATTAGAGAGTAATATTACGATGGAGTCACATACAAAGATAATAACTGTTCAATTGTTAAGATATTTGAATAAATCATTTGCCCTACTCATAGAGTTGGACAAGTTATTTACACATTAGAGAGCAATATTACGATGGAGGCACAATACAAAGATAATAACTGTTCAATTGTTAAGATATTGGAATAAATCATTTACTCTACTCATAGAGTTGGACAAGTTATTTACACATTAGAGGGCAATATTACAATGGAGTCACAATACAAAGATAATAACTGTTCAATTGTTAAGATATTGGAATAAATCATTTGCCCTACTCATAGAGTTGGACAAGTTATTTACTTATTAGAGAGCAATATTACGATGGAGTCACAATACAAAAATAATAACTGTTCAATTGTTAAGAAATTGGAATATATCATTTACTCTACTTATAGAGTTGGACAAGTTATTTTTACATTAGAGAGCAATATTACGATGGAGTCACAATACAAAGATAATAACTGTTCAATTGCTAAGATATTGGAATAAATCATTTGCCTACTCATAGAGTTGGACAAATTATTTACACATTAGAGAGTAATATTACGATGGAGTCACAATACAAAGATAATAACTGTTCAATTGTTAAGATATTTGAATAAATCATTTGCCCTACTTATAGAGTTGGACAAGTTATTTACACATTAGAGAGTAATATTACGATGGAGTCACAATACAAATATAATAACTGTTCAATTGCTAAGATATTGGAATAAATCATTTGCCCTACTCATAGAGTTGGACAAGTTATTTACACATTAGAGAGCAATATTACGATGGAATCACAATACAAAGATAATAACTGTTCAATTGTTAAGATATTTGAATAAATCATTTACCCTACTCATAGAGTTGGACAAGTTATTTACACATTAGAGAGTAATATTACGATGGAGTCACAATACAAAGATAATAACTGTTCAATTGTTAAGATATTGGAATAAATCATTTGCCCTACTCATAGAGTTGGACAAGTTATTTACACATTAGAGGGCAATATTACGATGGAGGCACAATACAAAGATAATAACTGTTCAATTGTTAAGATATTGGAATAAATCATTTACTCTACTTATAGAGTTGGACAAGTTATTTACACATTAGAGGGCAATATTACGATGGAGTCACAATACAAAGATAATAACTGTTCAATTGTTAAGATATTGGAATAAATCATTTGCCCTACTCATAGAGTTGGACAAGTTATTTACTTATTAGAGAGCAATATTACGATGGAGTCACAATACAAAGATAAGAACTGTTCAATTGTTAAGAAATTGGAATATATCATTTACTCTACTCATAGAGTTGGACAAGTTATTTACACATTAGAGAGCAATATTACGATAGAGTCACAATACAAAGATAATAACTGTTCAATTGCTAAGATATTGGAATAAATCATTTGCCCTACTCATAGAGTTGGACAAATTATTTACACATTAGAGAGTAATATTACGATGGAGTCACAATACAAAGATAATAACTGTTCAATTGTTAAGATATTTGAATAAATCATTTGCCCTACTCATAGAGTTGGACAAGTTATTTACACATTAGAGGGCAATATTACGATGGAGGCACAATACAAAGATAATAACTGTTCAATTGTTAAGATATTGGAATAAATCATTTACTCTACTCATAGAGTTGGACAAGTTATTTACACATTAGAGGGCAATATTACGATGGAGTCACAATACAAAGATAATAACTGTTCAATTGTTAAGATATTGGAATAAATCATTTGCCCTACTCATAGAGTTGGACAAGTTATTTACTTATTAGAGAGCAATATTACGATGGAGTCACAATACAAAGATAATAACTGTTCAATTGTTAAGAAATTGGAATATATCATTTACTCTACTTATAGAGTTGGACAAGTTATTTACACATTAGAGAGCAATATTACGATGGAGTCACAATACAAAGATAATAACTGTTCAATTGCTAAGATATTGGAATAAATCATTTGCCCTACTCATAGAGTTGGACAAATTATTTACACATTAGAGAGTAATATTACGATGGAGTCACAATACAAAGATAATAACTGTTCAATTGTTAAGATATTTGAATAAATCATTTGCCCTACTTATAGAGTTGGACAAGTTATTTACACATTAGAAAGTAATATTACGATGGAGTCACAATACAAATATAATAACTGTTCAATCGCTAAGATATTGGAATAAATCATTTGCCCTACTCATAGAGTTGGACAAGTTATTTACACATTAGAGAGCAATATTACGATGGAATCACAATACAAAGATAATAACTGTTCAATTGTTAAGATATTTGAATAAATCATTTACCCTACTCACAGAGTTGGACAAGTTATTTACACATTAGAGAGTAATATTACGATGGAGTCACAATACAAAGATAATAACTGTTCAATTGTTAAGATATTGGAATAAATCATTTGCCCTACTCATAGAGTTGGACAAGTTATTTACACATTAGAGGGCAATATTACGATGGAGGCACAATACAAAGGTAATAACTGTTCAATTGCTAAGATATTGGAATAAATCATTTACTCTACTCATAGAGTTGGACAAGTTATTTACACATTAGAGGGCAATATTACGATGGAGTCACAATACAAAGATAATAACTGTTCAATTGTTAAGATATTGGAATAAATCATTTGCCCTACTCATAGAGTTGGACAAGTTATTTACTTATTAGAGAGCAATATTACGATGGAGTCACAATACAAAGATAATAACTGTTCAATTGTTAAGAAATTGGAATATATCATTTACTCTACTCATAGAGTTGGACAAGTTATTTACACATTAGAGAGCAATATTACGATAGAGTCACAATACAAAGATAATAACTGTTCAATTGCTAAGATATTGGAATAACTCATTTGCCCTACTCATAGAGTTGGACAAATTATTTACACATTAGAGAGTAATATTACGATGGAGTCACAATACAAAGATAATAACTGTTCAATTGTTAAGATATTTGAATAAATCATTTGCCCTACTTATAGAGTTGGACAAGTTATTTACACATTAGAGAGTAATATTACGATGGAGTCACAATACAAAGATAATAACTGTTCAATTGTTAAGAAATTGGAATAAATCATTTACCCTACTCATAGAGTTGGACAAGTTATTTACACATTAGAGAGTAATATTACGATGGAGTCACAATACAAAGGTAATAACTGTTCAATTGTTAAGATATTGGAATAAATCATTTACCCTACTCATAGAGTTGGACAAGTTATTTACACATTAGAGAGTAATATTACGATGGAATCACAATACAAAGATAATAACTGTTCAATTGTTAAGATATTGGAATAAATCATTTGCCCTACTCATAGAGTTGGACAAGTTATTTACACATTAGAGGGCAATATTACGATGGAGGCACAATACAAAGATAATAACTGTTCAATTGTTTAGATATTGGAATAAATCATTTACTCTACTCATAGAGTTGGACAAGTTATTTACACATTAGAGAGTAATATTACGATGGAGTCACAATACAAAGATAATAACTGTTCAATTGTTAAGATATTTGAATAAATCATTTGCCCTACTTATAGAGTTGGACAAGTTATTTACACATTAGAGAGTAATATTACGATGGAGTCACAATACAAATATAATAACTGTTCAATTGCTAAGATATTGGAATAAATCATTTGCCCTACTCATAGAGTTGGACAAGTTATTTACACATTAGAGAGTAATATTACGATGGAGTCACAATACAAAGATAATAACTGTTCAATTGTTAAGATATTGGAATAAATCATTTGCCCTACTCATAGAGTTGGACAAGTTATTTACACATTAGAGGGCAATATTACGATGGAGGCACAATACAAAGATAATAACTGTTCAATTGTTAAGATATTGGAATAAATCATTTACTCTACTTATAGAGTTGGACAAGTTATTTACACATTAGAGGGCAATATTACGATGGAGTCACAATACAAAGATAATAACTGTTCAACTGTTAAGATATTGGAATAAATAATTTGCCCTACTCATAGAGTTGGACAAGTTATTTACACATTAGAGAGCAATATTACGATAGAGTCACAATACAAAGGTAATAACTGTTCAATTGCTAAGATATTGGAATAAATCATTTGCCCTACTCATAGAGTTGGACAAATTATTTACACATTAGAGAGTAATATTACGATGGAGTCACAATACAAAGATAATAACTGTTCAATTGTTAAGATATTTGAATAAATCATTTGCCCTACTTATAGAGTTGGACAAGTTATTTACACATTAGAGAGTAATATTACGATGGAGTCACAATACAAAGATAATAACTGTTCAATTGTTAAGAAATTGGAATAAATCATTTACCCTACTCATAGAGTTGGACAAGTTATTTACACATTAGAGAGTAATATTACGATGGAGTCACAATACAAAGGTAATAACTGGTCAATTGTTAAGATATTGGAATAAATCATTTGCCCTAATCATAGAGTTGGACAAGTTATTTACACATTAGCAGGCAATATTACGATGGAGGCACAATACAAAGATAATAACTGTTCAATTGTTAAGATATTGGAATAAATCGTTTACCCTACTCATAATGAAATAGAATGAAATGTCAAATTTCACAGCAGCATTCATCGGTAACTGAAATAAGAGGTTACAATCCACACCGTCATATATTAATTTGTTATTGAAGGACAACCACAGATACCTTTTGAGACCCTAATAATAAGATCCAGGTGTACAAAATGAAACAAATATCAAAACCGAAGTGTTATCATTATAATTAATTGAGTCATTTGTGACATGTCTGATTATGTGCAACTCTCATTTTGTATATCTTCCATATTGTTTATCAATCATGCCTAAGATGAAGTTAGTGGTAAATGATAATGATGAAACGAGTGAAAATATAATTTATATTTTAAATAATCATCGGTAATTTGTCAACAAAATATTTTGATTTACAAATATATTTTTTTCACAAGGACAAAAAGAAAAAGTGGGGTGGGTTAAAGGACGAAAATATAATACACTATTTCTGTTTTATTAATTTTTTTATATAATAGCTTATTATTTGCCAAAAATACTAAAATAAGGGTATCCTAGTGTCTAAATACAAATTTTACTTAAAGGCTAAGAGAAACATACATGCCAAGTTTCAAGTCTTTATGCTTTCCATTTCTAGAGATTTTATGATCATTCAGTCACGAAAGGTATTTGAGTTACATATGCATATGTAGATAGATATATTTACATTTACACAAGTATAGAAACCTACATATATATATATATATATATATATTAAATATATACACACATATATATATATATATATATGTGTGTGTGTGTGTGTACACTATACTATATGATATGATGTTTTCCAAGTGTCATGTATTTGTTTTATTATGTTTTCTACATCTCACGTATTGTCCAAATGCCAAATTTTTAGCACCGTTGTAAGTGCCTAATAATATTACGTATCATGCAAAATGTCTTCACACATTTCAAACTTTAACAATGTATGACACAATTTTTCTTGTGCAGAATGGAAACTGTTTACGGATAAAATATTCAATGTCTGTCTGTTTGCATGTGTTTGCTAGCTTTTCAATAGATGAGTAAATTTAGATAAATTTGGCACCAGTTAACCAAGGAAGATTCATGCGCTATTCAGATTTCGGGAGTGCCTCTTAAAGCTCACATGGAACTTAAAGATTTGTACACGTAAGGTTTTACAAGAATTTGACAACGTAAACCTATTTCTGCTATAATACTGGCAATATTTCAAATGGCATACTAAAATAAAATATGACCAATTTTTTTGTCAACGGAGACAGCAAAAAGCCTAATACAGCAACGTCTTTTCTTTATATAGAAATGATTTTAAATCTACAAATTTTTCCCATGTAGAATGAAAAGAATTCATAACAATAAGCAAAAATGAATATATTTTACGTAGCACAAATACATACTTTTTATTTGAATATAGCGGCAGAGTATTATATATTTTTATACATATTTATATATATATATGTATAAAAGACATGAATCTTTGCTAACAGCCCACCTGAAGATGATGTAATACAACGAAACCTAGGCCGTGGTAAAGAACTTAAAGAAAGTAAAAATAATACTATATCGCGTAGTTTAATTTAATTGAAAATAATGAATTTCTACAAAATTAATGCCAAATATATTCAATATTCAGTATACAAAGACATTAGGCAAATTTATGCATGCAGTCAATTAAAACGCAACACGTTGAGAACTTAATACTGTGGAAGACTACAGTCATCTGTAATAAATTACAAAGGTACGAATTTTTATATTTAAATTAACAAATTGTTCAAGTGTCAACTTGAATGAAAAATGGATGCGTCGTTTAACAAAACAAACTTTATAAACAAAAAGTCAACGTTCAATGTTATTTTTACATTTCAGCTAAAATGGTCTCGGATGACGAAGACGTACTTTTGATGTATTTGTATTGTCTTTATTCCAATTCGTATTACGATGACGTACATGATGTTCTTGTAATGTCTTTATTCCAATTCATCTGCAATTGAGTCCAAATAAAACCAACGTAAAATGTAAATGTTACTTTATTCGACATTCATAAAATTATTACAAAACTGGTTGCTTCATTCAGTATAAATAATACATCCTAGCATCGAACAATTTGTCTATGGACATTATTTTACTACATAATCATTAATTGTATGAAATAACATTGCATTCAATAAAGGAATTCAAATTATAATGTAAACAATAATTCCGTACAAATAGTATTTCCGACTATGGCTCCCCGTTTCTTCGTGGCGTATTGCCTTACGCGATCAGCGTTCATTCACACGCGATCAGGGTGTATTTTAAAATGCGCTTGCCGAAGAAATGAAGAATGGACTGAAAAACGCACTACTATTACAAGTTCTGTAGATATCAAGATGTGAGTGCGGAAACTGTCTTCGAGTTGCTTAAAAAGCAATCGTTTAAAATAATATAATACTGGAATTCAAAAAGGTTGTCTCTTAATTTATAATTCTTATTAAAGTCCATACGCCGTATAGTATCACTCGAATCAAAGAAAGTCTCAGATTCACGAAGAATAAAATTTGCTCTGCAGCAGTGTCACCTTTGAATTTATAACAACTAGATATGAAACAGCCAATTCAGGTACGGTGGACCCGATTCTTGAAGAAAAGATGTCGATGTAGCAATTATAACAAAGCATGATGAATACGGTAGTTGACTCATTCTAAATTTTGATATTATTTGTACAATATTGTGAAATATAAGTTAATTAAAAACCAGTCTTGAAAAAAATTCAAAAATTGATTGAAAAATTAGCCAGTTGTAGGCTTCTAAATTTTAAGACACAGATAGAGTTGGATATATCCCTGTCTCTTTTCCTCTTGTAGAATATAATGTGCAATATTAAAAATGACCTCACAACATAGTATTGCCGTCCTTCTCTAAAGATTAAATTGAAACATTTATAACTCGGTCAATTTTTTAAATTATTAAAAAATTTTTTCACTATTCATCAGCTTATATCTTGAAATTATGATTAATGAAATAAAAAAAATTTAGACAAATACCCAATTGCTATAGAAAAGGCGGGGAGGAAAACGTTTTAAACTATTTCAGTATAAAAATATGTTTCCATATTTATAAGCGACTTGTTTGGGAAAGATACATATTCGCCATAGTGTCCAGCGTAAATTATTGACAAATCAGCATATAAATATATTTTCCACTTGTACATTTGTAGTGATTTTAGTCGAAACATATTTTTATTAAATATTTTTTGTAAATACATTTCATATCTAGTCCATAATATACGTATCCTAAGGTTTCTGCTAAACCAGCTCACTATAAAATTCTATTTGGAACACAGGTTCGAACGTGACGTTAAACTATTATGCCGAGTCTACGTGTTGTACTTGATCTACTCGTATATAAATATCACACCTATTTCTCAACGTCGGTTGCGGCGGCAACACAATAATTTCAAAAAAATGGGAATAACAAAAGTACTAATCGCTAACACAAATCATTATAAATATCACATATAAATAAGATTGTAAAGAAACAAAACGTAAAAATTTCGGAATCAAACACCGGTATGATTTGTATTGGGTGTGAATTCTCTACAGATGGAGGTCGACGTTAATGTTAATTCTCGAGTCGTGCCTTTTTCATTTTGGGTGGTTCCTCTGTCTCTTTTGCTTCCATTTCTGGCAATCCGAGAATTTCCAATTCGCCGCACTTTTTTGAGAAGTATTTTTGGAGTCGGACACCGGCTCTGAAATAAAAAAATAATTTTTATTCAACAATATTTATGTCAAACTTGTAACAATATTTATGTTATACTACTTTGAGTATGTACCATTTAGCCGCTCGCAACGATCACAACCGTGATCAAACCCATTCCACTAGCTTGTCAGAGTTGTAACTGTCAGTTCAAGTGGAATGAGTTATGAACAAAAATAAAGGGATTATAGCATTGTATTTTTTTATTACGTATTAATCGCTAGATAATAATTTACACTTACATTAATTGCAAAAGTGTAATTTAATTTCTATAAAAAGTTGATGATTGTTTGCTTGTTTCACACCTTTTTGTGTAACCTTCACTTTTATTATGTATTTCTTGGAGCTGCATAAAGTGATTCTCTTCGTCTCACCATGCTTAATCTTCAAAGATGATAAAAATTTACTTATGTAAACTTCGTATATCAATCAATTTGACTTTGACAGATAAACGACAGCAATGACTCGGCGTCGGCGTGGGTCCAAAGCGGTCATGAACAATGACGCCATCAATGACACGACTACAACGACCGTGATAGTCAAGCGGAACGTACTCATTATGGTCTGGAGTCACTATTATTTGATTATTTATTTTTTGTATGCTTTAATGGTATCCCAGTAAGATTTGATTTTCCATAAGTTATGCGAAATATAAATAAAAAATCGGTAAAATCGAACATGCAATTGATTTACTCAATACTGGTAATTAATATTTCCAAAAATTCTTAAAATTATTATCATTTCAGTGGATGCAAAACTACAACAAACAATTTCAGGTATTTCCCATTAGATCATTTTCAACCAATTATTCTACTTGTTAATAAAAACATTTTTAGGACTTTACGTTGTATTAAATATTTCAAAAATATTGTAAAGAAATTATAGCATTCGCCAGGTAACGACGAATACAAACAAGGTTGTTTTCATACATCTTACAGATCTATTTGTCTCATTTGCAACAGTTGAACAATTGAAAATATTTAAAAAAAATGACAAAGTAATTCAGTATAATTACTACTATAGCAATACATATATTATAAAAATTAAAGTAATTTTATACAAAGATTGCGAAGTCACACGACACTTAACATGTGTTCTTTAATAGTTACACACTTAAAGGGGGTCTCCTGCGCCAAAAATCTAACAAAACATGTTTAGTGAACAGTTAACGTTAGCAAAACATTATTGTCTCCTGCGTTATAAACGAAAAGACAACGCTCAATGACGCTCGAGGAAGACATACTTCAATTTTTGAAGTTATTTTTCATACGAGATAAATAAACCGATCAGATTAATAAACAACAATGTATTGTCTTTATTACAATTAATTTTTCTTCAAAACACCATATACAAATTTGAATATTTCTCCGACTGACGTAAACAGGAGCGAGCAAGTGACGTGTGCGATGTTTGATAGCAACGGCGAAATAAACGTTTCCCTTCCTCCGCTATTTTTAGAAAAACATGTCAAGTCTCATTGCTAACAAATACATGGTCGCAGGAGACCCTATATTTGTTAGCATGCATTAATTTAGTGCCCAAGTACGGTTAAGTTACATACATTAATTTTGTGCCAAAGTACGGTGCTGTTTTAAAAATGATTACAATTACCTAGCGATGGGATCATCCTCCTTATTATAGATGTAGCAATTGTTGAAGACGAGTGCGGCATCCTGCATGAACTCCTCATCGGTTGTGTACTGCGACGTTTGCAACTTGTCCCTAATAGTCTTGAAGTCCATTGGTGTATCTATGACATCCAAATAGTCTGGAACCTGGAAAAAGATGTATAACAATTAGCTTATTGTTCAGATTAAACATATATTTTGTTATATACAGGGCCCAGGGGAAGGCATTATACGAACGAGAAGATTGTGTAATAAGTGAAAGACATTATAAATGCCAATATAGAATTAAGTTAAATTATGTATTGGATGAGGTTCCGTACAGGTTTAGGCATTAATAAACAATATTTCGAGTTTCCCATAGTAAAGTGAAATTGCTTGTTTCATAGTATTAGATTTTCTTTTCCCTTCCCCTTTCCCTTTGTTTTCGCCTTCGGCCTTCGGTATCGCCTTCCCGTTTTTACCTTCGCGTTTGTGTTCAACTTTGCATTTTCGTCTTTGCGTTCGCCTTCCACTACACCTTCCCATCCCCTCACCTTCCTCTCCCCTTGCCCCTCCATCTTCACATACCCCTTCCCTCCCTTTCCCCTCCCCTACACTTTCCACGTTCACTCTCTCTTCCCCGTTCCCTTTCCTTCCACTTTTCCTTCCTCTTCACATTTCTCTTACCCCCCCCCCCTCCCCCTTCACTTCTACTTCCCTTTCCCAATCCCCATCCTCATCCCCACTCCCATATCCATCCTTATACCCCACCCCCTCTTCCCTTCGCCTTTCCTCCTAAAAGTTATTAAGTCATACAATAGTTTTCATAGTAATTTTGACAATTTTAAATGGCTGCCGTTTCCAAAATAATTAACCGACATCTTCACATCCGGAATTATTCAATATAATCACCATCACAATAATTATGCCAATTTTTATCAAAATCGTCAGAGCCGTTCCCCAGAAACCATTTACATATATATATAAACTTATATATATACAAGAATTGCTAGTTTAATAGTATTAGAGTACCAGGTGACCGAGCGATGCTTGGTGTATTTCGAATTTCCCATAGGAAAGTGAAATTGCTTACTTCATGGTATTAGATTTTTTTTTTCCTTGCCCATCTCTTTCCTCTTCCCCTTTGCCTTGCTTTCGCCTTCGTCCTTCGGTCTCGCCTTACCGTTCACTTTCTCATTTTCGACTTAGAGTTCGCGTTGGCCTTCATGTTTCCTTGCCCATCTCTTTCCTCTTCCCCTTTGCCTTGCTTTCGCCTTCGTCCTTCGGCCTCACCTTACCGTTCACTTTCTCATTTTCGACTTAGAGTTCGCGTTGGCCTTCATGTTCGCCTTCGCTCTCGTATTCGCCTTCCACTAAACATTCCCATTCCTCTTCCCATCCCCTCACCTTCACCCCCTCCCCCTCCATCTTCACAAATCCTTTCCCTACCTTTCCCTCCTTCCCTTCCCCTACACTTTCTACGTCCACTCTCCCTTCCCTTCATTTCCTCTTACCTCCCCCTACCCTTCCTCCATCCCCCCACTTCCACTTCCCCTTACATCCCACTATCCGTACCCCTACCCCTCCACTTCCCTTTCCACTTACCCCTTCTCAATCACATCTCCCTCCACCACACACCACCTCTTCCCCTTCACCTTTACCTCCTCTTCCCATCCCCACCCTTCCCCTGCCCTTGCAACACAGTGGAGCCCGCTAACTTCGCAGCGTAACAACTCTTAAAATATCAAACAATTCACAAGACACCTTTGTCTAAATTTTATGTGGCTGATGTGAGAAATATTTATTTTATTCATTTATTCATACTTTAACATACACATAATACAAACATTTGGCAGACTTATTGCTACACGAGCAATCTCTTCCAGCCAACCAAATTGATTAAATATAAACATTTTGTGATTATAAAAGACATGAATAAAAAAACTCTAAGACATTAATAAAAAAAACGAAACTTAGGATATAACAAATAACAAAAAATGTCATAACATAAAAATAAGCCGAACTAAGCTACTTATGAATATTACAAAACAAAAGACTTTGTTTATTTTTAACATGGTTGGGAGCAAGGAAACTGGGGACAAAATGGAATTAAGGACGGCAGGACAGAGGGAATATGTGAGGAAGGGCTATTTCAGACCATCTTTTAATACATTTAAGGAGAGCTAATTCCCGGTATAGGGATCAAATCGATCTCAAAGTCGTATAACTTGGACAGCGAAGGACTTTTCGTAAAAGGTGGTTGTATGATTGGGAAAAACAATTCTAAAGCAACAGAATATAACATTATGAACAATATCCACAATGAAAAATGTTGAAACGTAGAAATTAAAACACAAGGCTGCCATCTTGCGTTGAACACGCCTGACTTTACGTTGATAACTTTTTCTGTAAGTAAATATAACAGATAGTAACCGAGATCATTCGATGTTATTGTCATAACATGGACTTACAAAAAACAGGAAATTCCACACGATACTTTTTCCGTTATTAAATTCTCAGAGGACGTTACATTTACGTAAGATATGATAAATAAAAACATGATTTCTCACATTTATTAAATGAAATATAAGTTGTTAACAAGCAATAATAACTTTGAGAGAAAGCAACTTCGAGATCATCTGATATTATTACTAAAAAATAGAAGTTTTAAAATAATGTAATTTTAAGAAATTTTAAAATAAAGTTTCATCTACACAACGTGCGATAAATTACAATAAAAACATGATTTTTGACATTTATTTGATAATAAAAATATTATAAAATTAAATTAAGCTCACCTCGTCCACAGAGACGGGATCAGAGAATGGCCACGAGTCCTTATGTTTGAAGATATCTTTCAAAAGTTCCTCCAGCAGGTCGACGTGAAGTAACCTCTCTATGCGACTATTGCGTGTCTTCTTACGCAAAGTAGATTGGTCTGAAAAATTATTATACACATTGAATAATGTTATCTATAATAAAAAACTATTAACAATAAACAATCTATTTTTAACCCTAAATTAGCTCACGGGTCTGACAATTTTTCTTCTCATTTGGAAAAACCTTTTTCAATGTTACTTTTATCAATGAAATTGATAAATGATATTTTCATTTTATTTTTTCTTTTTAAAACTGCAATTTTCAGAATACTCCAATTTAAATCATTTAAAAAATTTAAAAATGCACTGTTGAAATGAAAAATTAAGCTGGAAACTTCTTAAAGAATAGCTCAAATGAAATTTAAAAAAAAATGATCTCAAAATTTTGATTGAATATTTTGAAAAATCAAAGTCGATGTTCAACAATTTTCTGATTTAAAAGATATTCCACAAATTCTATCAAATTTTCGTTTCTAGACTGGAATATCAATAATAAAACCGGCCAAGTGCATATCTGACATGCATTAAGTTAGAGTTACGTAACAGTTAAACCTTGTTACAAGTTAGAATTGTACCAATATGGCATAGTGATGACTGTATCGCACATGTTATTTTAATGTACATGTAGGATACAAATTGTAGAAGTGTATCTATAACGGTTTCTTTTCTTTTTCGTACATCTTTTTATTTTACACAATTTTTTATTCAACAGCGCAATGGAAAACAAATAAGAAATTTAGAAATGCTTCTTTTCCATCTCATGAGTTAGCAAACGTAATTTAAGCTTATCAATTTTCATCGGTATAAATAAAAATGTTGTATCACATATAACGGTTTTTCTAAACACATATCTAACTACATCCTACTCCATGTAGAACATGAGTAAAAATGTTCATTCCGACTTAATGAAAATCCAAATTTCTTCATTATTTCACTTCACGAACAAGACAGATCTTTGATCGCAATTAAGCTAATATCCCACCTGAAGATGTTGTAATACAACTAAACCTAGGTCGTGGTAAAGAACTTAAAGAAAGTAGAAACAATACTACATCACGTAGTTTCATTTAATTGAGAATAAAGAATTTCTACAAAATTAACGCCAAATATATTCAATATTCAACAGATCTTTGAATTAACTAAAAGTATAAATTTAAAAAGAAAATCGGAAATAATAAAAATAATAAAAATTTAACAATGATGGAGCTATTAATCTGTGATATATAGACAGACAGCGAAGTAATGAAATTATAAAGATTCTAACTCTTATATTATCTCAAAATGTGATATAAATATTTAATTTTAGTAAATTAAATTTGAACGAGATAATTAAAGGAAAACTTAAGTTGAGACAGTTTCTACACCGTAATTTAGTTAAAAACTTTAATATTATTTTTATAAACAAACAACTATATGGTTATAGGCCAATGTGAATTTATAATGCAGACTTATAATAATTTTTATTTTGATTTTCTAACTATTAATCAATCATTGCAAAACAAAAAAATCCACGCTTATAAAAATTTTCCTAAACATACAGAAATTGGTTATTTTTGCAATATGAGGAAAAAATTGTAACTGTCAAATCATATTACCAGTAACGCCGTTTGTCATGGAGCTCCTCGACTTTCTACCCGTGCTCTCAGTCGGCTCCTCCATAGATTTTCTCGATCTTTTCTTGTTAGTAGAGTGACCGTTTGGCAGTCCGTTGATGGCGGGCGATGCCTCTTTAGACGCTCTCGAGCGTTTGTTAGCCTTCGGTAAAATTGTGCTCTCGTCACTCGTGTCTGAATCTAGTACAGATTAAAAGACAACTTGGTATAAATTTTACATTCGTTGATATGCAACCATCACTTAACACTACTTATTACAGTAAATTAAATCAATCTTTTCTCAGCAATTTTTGATGCAAAGGGGTAGACCAAACTCTACTTCCAATTAAATGGAACTACGTGATGTAGTATTATTTCTACTTTCTTTAAGTTCTTTACCACGACCTAGGTTTCGTTGTATTACAACATCTTCAGGTGGGCTATTTGCAAAGATTTGAATCTTTGCTAATATCCCACCTGAAGATGTTGTAATACAAAGAAACCTAGGTCGTGTTAAAGAATTTAAAGAAAGTAGAAATAATACTACATCATGTAGTTTCATTTAATTGTTAATAATGAATTTCTACAAAATTAACGCCAAATATATTCAATAACAGATGCTATTTATAGATAATATAAAAACAAAAACTTAAACTGGAAATTTATACATTTAATTAATAATTATAATATTTAATATATTGTAATTAATATTCAGTTTAAAAAATAATATATAAAATTTGAAACGACATCAGATTTTCTTCGAAGACCTTTTACCTCCTTCTTACTGACACAATACAGATTCACAATACTGACACAATACAGACTTTCTAATGTTGATTTGTTTTTTTTTTAGAAATTATTTATCATCCATTGACCTTAATATTTTCAGCCAATTACTACAATATTGAAAACTGTCATAATTCCGAAATGTTAATGTTTAAAATGATTTCCTTGTGAACAGGTTTTCAAAGTTTTCTATTGTTGTCAGTAACACTGTTTGCACTCTAACACATTAAACAAAAAATATAAAACTTCAATGTGCACAAGTATCTCAAAATATGAATTTTAATTTTAAAATGGCTTTTCTATTTTTCTTTGAGCCATTAATGGTTACTTCATACGAGTATGTATAAATTGTTACGCCTTAATTAATCCTTTATAAAAATCCTCAATTATATACACGGTGTCCGGGAATAAATGTCGGGCAAAGAAAGACGTTATTCGTTGACTAAAAAATAGTTGATTTTCGTTAAAATAAAATTTAAAAAACTTTCTTTTTCAGAAAATTCAAAACAATATTCATAATTATTTGTAATTTTTTCCATACACACGATACTTGCGCACGTGAATCAGTACCGCTCGGGTTAATGTAATGGTTGCGTATGGCAAGCGTGAGCTTGTGTGCGTGCGTTAACGGTATTAAGTGAGTTAAAAAGAGTTATGTGTAATATTTTTTTGCACTCAATTAGAAAAAGGACGTATTTTACGTTTTATTTTAATGACAATTTATTCCATTATAACCAATGAATAGCGTCTTTCTTTGTCCGACATATATTCCCGGACACCGTATATATAGATCAAACACTTATTTCTTTTAAGCTCTCAGCATCACTAAATTTTGGTCTTCCTTTCGCAGCACTATCTTTCTCTTAATAAATGCTGATAATAATAATTCTTTGTTTTTTAAATCAAATTGTCGGAATTATTTTGATAACATTTGTCTATAAATATATAAATAACATTTTTATTTCCATATCTATCTTCAGTAATTGACATTCAACAGAAGAGACACAAGGATACTATATTGATATAGATTGGAGCTATACTATTACATGAAATGAAACGTTAACATTCAACAAGTCGTAGAGTCTATGTAAATATCTATAGTCCAGCATGTCAGCCCAGCACATCTGTATTCCTATACCCATATTCATAAACGAAACTATGCACGCATAGCGTCTGTCATCATAATACATAGACAACAACACACAGTACCTGTCATTTCATTACGTTCATTAAGAAATTAATTAAAATGTCAAGACATAAAATATTTCGCAGTTGATATTTCCGTGAATGCATTACATTAAAAACTTGTCAACATATGACAGCGAAGAAGAGTTTGATCCCTATGTGGAAGAATATTTGGATCATGAATTTTGATGGCTATTTTAACGACTCGTACAATATTTTGACAACCATCTAGAAATATACCGTCATATCAAGTTTAGAACATAATACAGATTTCAGAAGCATACAGTTCTTGAAGTACTAGTACAAATGGATGCGGATGACTATGAAGGGCTGCTAATATCAGGAAGCTCATTTATATAATCATATTTATATAAATGGGCTTTATTTGTATAAATACATAATATTAAACTAAAAAGAAAAGTTAAAATAATTTTAATATCAAACATATTAATTGCCAGCTAATGTTTGGCTCGTAACGAAGTTAGCTACAGTATACACAAACGCTAATTGAGCAACCATATGCGCGGAACAAACTCGTTGCCTTCACTTAACCAAGTTTGAAACAAGTGTTGTTAATGAACAGCAATTTTTTGATTGTTTACGAGCCCCTCACATTGCAGGAACTGATGCTATGCATTAGTGCGCTTTATGAATATGAGCATATGACACTCTGTGGACCACTGCATACTTGTAATTTTCATATCACTTGCCATTTGTGAGGATAAGACTCTAGCACACAGTCGACTTCTATTTGTTCAACAGTTTTGTTGACGCTTAAGAAAGTATTACTTCAATACATGTTCACTTACAATCAACTAAATCGTTGATGAATCTTGTTGAAAAAATTCTTCATAGACAAAACTATCAAGTAACCATAGTACGACAAGACAAAATATATTAATGTGTATTGTAGTGCACACATGGTCAACATTTTAGTTGACCGTTGACTGCTTCATTGGCAAACGAGTGTCAAAGAAGTATATAGTGTTACATCCCATCGTCACGTCACAACACGAGACAAGTTTATGTCAAAATTACTTAAATAATTCATCTATTAGTAAAAATCCAACCTGCATATATACGTTTTGAACTATTTTCCTATTAAGGCGGTATTAATCCGTAAATGAAAGAAAAATGCAATCATTTCTTTAATATTTAATTTGGAAAAAATTAAATTGAGTAATAATTTTAAAAACTTATTCGAATAATACATAGTTAATTTTTGATATCCAATCTGAAACTGCCCCGAAATAAATCTGTCACTATAAATGGAATAAAGCCTAAACTACCGGGTTATAATTTGGGCAGAAGTCCAGTTTTGTATGAGAACCGATATCTATCCCATAGGTCTTCTACTGATTAATATGGCTAATGGGGGTTAGTATTTTTTATAACACATATTTTTAAATATATTTATTTTTTCTTGGCTTTACTGTCAACCATGCCAGACAAAATAGTAGAGTAGATAAGGAATCACAAGTACAACATGGATGCAACAAGAGTTTAGTCAATGAAGTCTCGTTCATGTGCTGTAACCCAAAGAGATTGATGTAAACACTGACAAAGACAATAAACTTAATACAATATTATAATCCTATACTATAACGCCATGGCGCTCGTGCGCGTCTTAACTAAATTTGCCACGAGCACGATGGCGCTCGCGAAATCAGTTGCTGTTTAGCGTGCGTTGCTCGCAATCGTTAATTTTTTATCTTTCTACGTGTTACGTAAAGTTCAAATTATAATATTATTAGTAATTACAATATAAAAATGATCCAGGAAAAGAAAATCTTTAACCCATAATATTGGAATACGAAAATAATTTGAGTGAAAATGATCGTTTTTCAAGTTGGGAAGAAAGTGATAGTGGGAGTGACATTGTGGTGTGCTCACAATTTGGCGTAATGCAAAATTTGAGTGATAGTGATAACAGTGACGATAACAATTATTTTGCTGATACGGAGGATGTACCGGACTGCGAAAATGACGACGTAACCTTGATTTCAATTTTTGTTCACAATATATATTTCCATAATTTTATTTGTATTTTATTGTCCTTGTACAAGTTTTTATTAAGAAAACACCGAAAAAATTATTAAAATATCCAATTTTAAAAATTAAAATTAATAATTAATTTTTGGAAGAGATACAGTTTTTTTTTGAGACAAGGGTAAATGACATCAAAAACAAAAGACTTCTTTGGCATTTTCTAGTATATATGAGTAAAAAACAATGGCATTAAAACGGTTAAACAAGCAATTCTTGTATGTATATATTATATGTACCTAATAATAAAATATGTAAATGATTTCTCGGAAATGGCTCTAAAGATTTTGATGAAATTTGGTATATTTATTGCTCTGGTGATTATATTCAAGAATTTCGAAGATGAGCCATACTGGTTAAGTATTGTGGAAATGGCAGCCATTTAAAGTTCCCAAAATTACTATGAACACATTGAGACATACAACAATAATTACTTTTGAATGGAAAGACATGAATGGGCAGGGAGAGGGAGATTGAGGCGAAGTATAAGGGCAGGGGAAGGGGAAAGGAAGGTGAAGGTGTAGGTGAAGGGGGGAGGGATGAAAGAGGAAGGGTAAGTTGAAGTTGAAGTGGAAGGGTGACGGAAAGGGGTGGTGCAGAGGGAGAGGAAGGGGCAGGAAGGGGTGGAAGAGGGAGGGAAGGGGAAGAGGAAAGGGAATTGGATGGCGGAAGGAAATGTGAAGGTAAGGAAAGGAACAGAGGAAGGAAAAGGTAGGGTTGTGGGCGGTTGGAGGAAGACCCACGTTGATGACAATTTTTAACTATTCTATTAAGATTCAAAGCACATCTTATTTTTATAGAAAATTTGAAATACACCAAGCAAAATTTGGTATTCCAGGTACTGATTATAAATTGATTTAAACTTATTCTTTTCAGTTTATTGTGATACGTACACTGACAACTAATTTTTTTTTGTATGCCTTTTGCACAGTATTTCATTACATTTTATTAACCAAATGTACAAGTTTGTTTAATTTGATTTTTGTAATAAAACATCTATTAATACGACAATGTCTGAAAATTTACAAATGTCAAATAACGTCATATTCGACTTTATCAGATTAGTGAGCCTTAATTCAACAGTAAAACCTTAATTTAACGTTTTTCTCTTTGAATATGGTAATTTAATGCGAAAAACCTTTATGGATACTGTAAAATAAGCAACAATAACTATTACGAGAAGCAATCACTTATATTTCTTTATTCTTCACTGTTACCACTCTTAATATTCAAATTAGCGTCTTTTCCATATTTATGAACAAATTTCCTAATCAAACATTGTTTTGTAATGAATTCTTGGCTTAATATTATATTTAATTCTAAAAATTAGTTCAGCTAACACTAGGTTAATGGTTAATCTGTTGAAGCCATTAATGGGAATGCAAGCATTAAAATATAACAGAAAAATGTATATATGATAATAAATCAGTTTTATATATGAAAATAAGCAAAACTGAAAAATTTAAAGGGTTTTGCTTATTTCATTCATTCAAGAGTTTTTATTTAGTAAATGTAGTTTGTAGAAATTTATCAGATAATAAAGTCGGTTCCTAAAAGAAGACTGGCAGAAGTCCATATAGTGTTGGGCCCGATGTTACAAGATTAAAAATGACACTGTTATATAGAGAATATTAACAAAATTAGCTCCTTAAAAGTTTTGTCAATAAGATAGAGAAATTTGTATTTTTTCATGAAAAGTTAGGTTATTTTTCATAATAGATTATAAATGTAACTTCTACAGAATTCTTTGAACTAGTGAGATAAAACAAAGTGCAGATTATGTACTAGCTTATCCTCCATAGATGTATGACATTAATCCATAAACCTCGCATCCTCGATGGGGTTGTGCAAAAAATTACGTAAACCTTAATAAGAGCGAAAACAACAATAGAACCATTGTCAATGTCTGTTAAGTTTCTTTTTAATTCATTTAGCCAATGGCTACACGTAAAGCACGAAGCATTGATTATTTTTTGTAATCGTTTCTAAAAACGTATTCTATTCGATTTTTTTTGTTATTTTTATTTCTAATTAACAATTATTGTCATTTTAAAAATATAATTTATGCCCATTTATGAAGATAGCATTTGTTTGTATCGTATTATGGTTACAAATCGCATTTTATTTCTTTCTCTTTCGTGAGTGTCAATTACTGAATTGTTTGGTTTTTTATATTCTAAAAAATACCAGCTTTACTAGAAATTATGTTTTATCTCTGTAACGTCTGGGCCCATTTTTCCCGGTCTTCTTTAAAGTAGTAAAAAATTGTATAATTTTTGAATATTTTTATGACATTAAAGTGTACATTACTTCAAATAAAACTGTCAAGTAAAAAGTACCACTTGGTACAACACCAGATGCTGCTTGAAGCTTGGCTTGGTATATGCTGTTATGATAATTTTTTTTAATTAACATACATATTTCAGCATTTTAACTATATTTTAATATATGTTTCATGTATTCCATTTCTATAACAATAAATAGCTTAAGACCAAGATGTTATCAGTAACCTTTACCCTTAATGATTTGAATGACATGGCGCAAATTATTTACATGTCTAATTTTTATCTCATATTTTTACATCTGGATAATACTTGGATAAACATTCCACCTAAGCAATGTTGAATGATTATAAGCGCTAAAGGTTTTCTCAGCTGTGGCAATGACAAATTATTCCAAAATATTTGATGTCGAAAAGAGTTAAGAATGAATATGCGAAACAATGAAAGAAAAACAAAAGACAATGGACAGTAAATTGCATACGAAAAACCAGAAAGCAAGATGAACCATGTTAGACAAGACATCGTCATGCACGAAAAATAGAAGGAGAAGCTTAGCATAGAGAGGAGAGAAAGAGCATGCTCGGGACAGTTGAGGGTAGTTATGTCGGAACGCACCGCTCGTGTTCCCGTCTCTTCTGCTTGAAGACTTGAGCAAGCGCGCATAGTGGTGAATGTTGTTCATCGCGTCTGCAGCGCACCGCCGCACCACATTCTCTACTCGTACAATCACATTATCATTAGAATTATTAATGAGGAAAGCTCCACGAACATTTCGTTAAGATTTGCAAAAGCTTCTGGTTACTTACTATACTAAATAAATAAAATTTTATCAATACATTTTCTATAAAGCCCTTTAATCAACCAAAAATACCTATAAAAGAATGCTTCATTAACACTAATCGCAATGGAAAACAGTGGTTGATTCTTTTTAATTGGTGATATTTTTATTACAAATAAGAAAAAAATCCTGGATAGGTCTTTAGCTATGTTTATAAAACCAAACATATTAAATTATTATATGGGTATTCATTAAATTAGATTTTTTTTTTTAATATTTTTTTTAATTGACAATTTATTTTGTCACTTTTAAACTTAGAAATTATAGCTTATATTAAGCCTTATAGAGTCTTTGGAGATTAATATATCTATTTACGAATATTTTGGTTGCATTCAAGTTTGGTAAATAAATATATATTACTGTGTGTATTTTACTAACAACTTCAGACTACTTTGCCGAACTTAGTATTTACTAAAGTTTTTGCAATCACAAAATATATTAAATAACTGTCAGATGACAAGCTTTAACACAATAACTTGGTGGAAGTTTAAATAGAACAATTTTCACTAATTAAAAATTGTTTAAATACAATATAAAAGAAAGCAAAATTTCCTAAGAAAACAGTGGGAAACGAGAACAAAAAGAAACCAATTCTTTTGAAACAAATTATTGAGTTCAGAATACGCCTCGTATTAGTAGCAACTTCAGAAATGAGAACTATTAGTAGCAACGTCAGAAATGAGAACTGTTAAATACTCAACTGTTAAAAATATGGGTAAATTTATCACATACGGTTTTCAGCCGATAAATACTGGTGAAAAATCCAAAAGTACGCGTGACATAGGGAACAGAACATTTAAAGCAGTCATTAATGTGACTGGATTTAATTCTCAGACACAGAATGTGGAAGAACATAGAATTTGCTTGAACATATTCACAACGCCATAAGTGATAAAAATAAGAAATTTTCGTTACATATTTGTTAATTTCGGTACACTATTTTTGTTTTTAAGACAAGGACATAATACCATTTTCAGCCAATTATCGGCTAAATATGAAAAATACAGGTGAAATAAAGAAACTGTTAAATTCGGCCATATAACTAATATAAGAGAATTTGTATCTCAAACATAGAGTAACACTTCTAGCCATAGACTTAACAATAAACTAACACTTCTAGTCATAGACGCTACTGTCAATGACAAATACCTTCTTGAAATAAAATATGGAAATGAAGTAATTATAGCTATAAAAATTGCAAGGATACGTTAATTAATTAAAATACAGATCTGAATCTACGTGACTTATTTGCATACAACAAAAAACAATAAATATTGTTGAACATAAAGACGTTATGAGATTAGATTTTTGAAAAACTAAACACATTTATTGCTAGGATGATTATATCCAAGAATTTCGAAGATGAGCCATACCGGTTAAGTATTGTGGAAATGGTAGCCATTTAAAGTTTCCAAAATTATTATGAACACATTGAGACATACAATAATAATTACTTTTGAATGGAAAACATAGGAGAACGGGCAGGGAGGGAGACGGGGAGGCAAAGTATAAGGGGAAAGGAAGGTGAAGGTGAAAGGGTGGAAGAGGCATGTGAGGGAGAGGGTGATTGGGATCGGAAGGGGATGGGAAGAGGTGTGTGGAAGGGGGTGGGAAGGGGAGGGAAGGGGAAAAGTAAATGAAAGGGAATTGGATGGCGGAAGGAAAAGTGAAGGTGTAAGAAAAGGAGCAGAGGAAGGAAAAGGTAGGGTTGTGTGCGGTTGGGGGAAGAAAAACCATGTTGATGACAATTTTTAACAATTCTATTGAGATTAATTAATTAAAATACAAATCTGAATCTACGTGATTTATTTGCATACAACAAAAAATAATAAATATCGTTGAATATAAAGAGGTTATGAGATTAGATTTTTGAAAAACTAAACACTGTATTATTTTTATGAATTATTCAAATGCTTTTATTGTATAAACACCATACTACACCACACTTAGTAGTATAAATCATTTTGATTAACTGCAATATATACATTATGAGGACTTAACACGAAAAATTGACAGTAGTGTAACCAACGGTTTTATTAATTCATCAGATGGCACTGGTAGCATCTTGCACGAATCCTATAGAGGTCCCTTTCTTGCCAAATAGTTATTAATGCATATTATAAATGCTAAAACGACACCATTATAGGTTACGAAAATAACAAATAAATGTTGATTATTTAAAATTGCACTCCAAAAGAGCGCAACAATATATACATTGAAATATAAAATTTCAATATATGTGAATTGTAGTATGTGACAGAAAATAGATAGTCGCAAAAAAAAAGTTATGTTATGAGTCAATATATAAGTATAGAAACAATTTTTGAAAAATTGAACAATATTATTGTTACAAATTATTAAGTAATTTTGATGAAAAAAAATGTACACGTAAGTTTTGCCTGCTTCACAGGATGCGAAGAAAGTGGCGATAGAGACACATCAGAGAAAAATAGATTTTGATTTCTCGGCTTTCTAAGTATTTTCAAACTCTTTTATAAAATACGCTATATACTAATGATGAGAAATATGTCGAGATGATAAGAAATTTTGGTTTACAACAAGACGTAAGCTATGGAAACTCCACATAAAAAAATGATAATACACCAACCATGTGTTTATTGACTTGCCACCAAACGGCGCTGAGAGTATTTTTTATTAGTAACAATGCTATAACTGAATTTATCTACTACTCATATTCTGAGAATACTTATACCGTGCATAAGGTTGGTATAATAAAAGTCCTAACTACTACCAACAAACTCAGTAAAAGAATAGAATAATTATTCCAAAGTTATTTCAAAAATACAATGGGGCAATGTCGTGTTTCATAAACAAACATGGAGAATATGAGATTTTGTCTATGATTGTGAATACAAATTACATCTGTCACATCATATGGTGCCTTTAGAGCATCGTTAAAATTTATAGTATTCTTTGTTTGTATCTATTCTTGTGGAATTTTCCACTTTTTTTTAGTTATGAAGTGCATGAGATGCTGAAAAAAGGCATGGGCTATGTATAAAAACGTCATTAGAACCATATGAACAAATAACTTTAAATTAAAACTTCCTCTTAAAAAGTTCTAACAATAAATAAGAATAATAATATTTCTCCTCGATAGTTTCGATTGAATGAAATGAATTATATAAAGCCATTTTAACACAATCGAAATGCAACAACTGACGTGGTGTTATAGTACTTGCCAAAATGTCAACTTTTTAGGTTATACCAAAGTTAAACTTAGGTTGAGGTCGGTTTAGTTTTTGACAGATAAAGTTATGGCAAGCTGGTCATAAACTGAGTTTATTAGTAGCGTTTTTACCCATACTCTATTTCTGCAAGGTATAACTTTCTATTCCAAGTTTATTACTAACAGTGTAATAGTACAAACTGCCAACCATTGAATACAAGAAGAAACAAAAACAGTTTAATTGTAAAATCGGTGTGTGTAACTCTATGATCACATCCATTTGTTTAAAAAAATTGCATTTCACATTTTGATTTGACTTCAATTGCAATGGTTAACAAGTCTATAGACTATAATACAAAAGTGCAAATACTTAAAATTACAACTCCTTTAATGGAACAATATAAAACTAGCCTACAGTTCGGTAAGTAGCGCTAATAAAAATGTTAGTTTTTGAAGGTCTTTTTTTACACTAATAGTATATATATAACATTGACTTAAAGGAGGTAGACTCATATAAGGATAGACCTGATATTATAGTAGATTGATTGATATTGTAGAGATACTGCAGCACAAAAAATACTCTACTTATTGACTTTATCAACAGTCCATCGATACCCAGTGAAACATAAGTATCAATCAATATATATCAGTATCCTAATCATCACACACAGTTATCACCTACCTCGTCTAACATTAGAGGCAGCAGAAACGCACTGGCGACAGCGCCAAACGCGAGCGGCGAGACGTGCAGATGCTGCTGCGGGACGTGGGCGAGCGCACTCTGTGTGCCAGAGGCGTGCACACGCTGCACACCTCGCGCTCAACTCCCCACCAGAGCCGCACCATGCGCATACTTCTAGAGTAGCGGTTTCGGTCTCCCAACTAGATATAGGAAGTGACATTTTTTTATCGACAAATATAAATGGTTATTGAATAAAAATTATAAGTAAAAGCTCCATCTTTGTTGTAAGTGTGTCAATTTTAGATCATACATTTTGGTGTTGAGCATTGTTTGTGTTGTAAACTTTATGAGCAATGCAGATGAATGGTTTTTTTAGGTGGTGTGTAGACAACTGTCAATTTTTGCGGGAAATGTCGTCTTTCTCCGTTGGTGCATTTTAGCTTGTAACATAGGAATCGGAGAGTTGGCTAGTAACTTGGATTTCTTTTTAGCATTGTGTTTTATGGGATCTTTGCGTTAAAATATTAAATATCATATGTACTATTTTCTCCGATTATTGTCAGACCAATCATTGCCAATAAACCTGTTTTGGGCATTAGTAAAAAAATCACTACTCTGTTATATGTACTCTTGTGATTATTTGTATTAAATTTATTTGGCAACAAAAAAAATAGTCAAGGAAACCAAAAATATTTTATTGAACAAAATTTTGTGACATTTTTTGTGTATTATTACAATTTTGTGTGTGTGTAATTTCTACCTATACTTAATTACCTATACCTTGTTTAATGATATCTAATTACTGCAACCAAGCAACAAAGCCCTAATAAATTTGACGTGTTTATAGTTCATGTGATGGGTTACACAGTCTGTTATCTATGGGCTTTACTAGCGTGGAAACCTAGTAGGGAGAAATGTTTATTGTTTGATATTGAATCATGTCTAAACACCAGACATGGATTACATAACTTTTAGCACTGGACTAACAAGGCGTTCAATACTATTTACAGAGAAGTTTTACTATAAAACATTGTCAAAATCCTGCCATTGTGAGAAAAGCCTTAACTAAAAGCTAGAACTAAATAATTTAATGTCAAATTCACATTATCAATGTTATTACGTAGATAATAGACTAGACTTTCACAAAGCTACAAAAAGAAAATTATTTCATTGTTATCAGAATGCGGCTAATCAATTATTTATAAAAGTTATTTCTAAGCAATATGTAAAATTAATTAGCATATATAATAGCAAGCAATATGTAAACATAATAGTGTATAAATGTGTACGTATTGGACGTAAACATTGCATGATTCTGAACGATGATATCAGTTACAGTCTTTTTATGTTATGAAGGTGATTGCTAACAAATTTTTTAAGAAAGCGATCCTTGAGACAAAGAGTTATAAGACTCGGACACATGAAACAGAACTGGCATATTATAAGACGCACTTCGTACATAGGTTACAAATTTATCTTTAAACAGAATTATACAAATTTACCTTTTAACGGAATTAGATACCACACAATCAAATGAAAATATTAGGTAAATTTTTGTCGCATGAAAAAGTAATTGTGTAACTAATCTATACGTTACAGAGATCTAAAACTCCACCTGACAGTATCACACAAAGAAGTATTCAGAAAGTATGTGTTCAGACTTATTTCGAGTTTGTTAAACTTACTTATCGTTCTGTTCCTCAGCTTCGACTTCGGCAAACAATTTCCTCTTTTTTCTTGGAGACTTCTCTTTTGGTTTACACTGATCACAGAACCAATCGCCCTCTGGTACTTTCTGTAAATTAAAAATGTTCAAATTATTTTCATTTTTGAAGCAAATTCGTTGGACAACTCTGTAGTTATTTGAATTTAAAATAATTAAAAAAATTCAGAACATAGACAACACCATAATAACTAAGGGCCTTAACCATCGTTTTTATAGAATCTTATCGCCAATAAAGAACGTGCTAGCAGCACAGATGTCGCTAAAAATATGTTCACAGTACCACACGAGAACTTTGATTACACATTTGTCAATATTGGTGCATTTTTTTCTTGTGGAATGAACAGACTTATAAAATAAGGCTTCCAATCGGTAAATATTTGTGGAATGCGGAAAAGTATCACTGACAAAGAGGAGAAATTATTCAATATGTTACAAATGTAACAAAATTTAATTCTCCATGCCATAACAAAAACCATACAAAACTTGCTACGTGTTTGGCGCGATCACGAGGTCAGCAGGCATAAACCCCCCAGAACTGGCAATGCACACAGAACACAGAAGTAACTGTAACCTTTTAGCCAGTGCCAACAGTGCAACACACACTGCGACCTAAGCACAATTTGTCTAACTTGTTGCAGTAAATTAACTGAAGAAACATATCAGAAATCCAGGATATGGTTCAACACAACTTCAAAAGCATAAAATGTCAGGTGTGAATCAAAACTAAGCGCCACATCGGAGATCCCATTCACAGCAACTAATAACAATTATATAAGATTGATGATTATACTTATTTGCTTAAATGAAATACTCAAGACTTAAAAATAATGTTCAATGTATTTTTAATTTTGCATCTTTGTCAGATCAAAGAAATTATTTCAATTTCCTGTACATGAAGAATGCCCTCAGACATTATGCAAATTCCGCAATTACGTTTATGCCAAAGAAATAAAAAATATGTGTAAATGTGTATATCATCAAATTTCTGTGTTCTGTATCACTGTTTGTACAGTTGTGCAAATTAGTTAAAAAGTATAATCATACTTAACCGTTTCAGTGCAGTATCACTCAAAATTTGCATTACGCAAAATTGTGAGCGCACCACAATGTCACTCCCACTATCACTTTCTTCACAACTTGAAAAACAATCATTTTCACTCTAATTATTTTGATATTCCGACATGATGGGTTTCCTGGATCCTTTTTATATTGTAATTATTAATAATATTATAATTTGAACTTTATGTAACACGTGGAAAGATAAAAAATGAGTGATGCGTGCGAGCTTCCTCCCGTACCGCGCGCTAAACAGCAACTGATTTCACGAGCGACATCGCGCTCTTGGCAAATTTAGTTAGTTCGGCACTCAAATGGTTAAGTATGATTACACTTCAAAATTTGAACAACTGTGCAAACAGTGATACAGAACACAGAAATTTAGCTTAAAAAATCTGGTAAGAATTTTTGACATAAATACCAAAATAGTATGGTCATGTATAAAAAAACCAAGGACTTCCAAATGGTTATAACATTCACAGCTAATTCTTTTTGATTTTATTTTAATTCTTTTGAACACAGCTAATTCTTTTTGATTTTTATATTGATTATACCTGCCAATTTTACTTTTTAAAATTAATGTTCTGGGGAAACTGCAAAGTATCTATTAGTATATCATTAATAAAAATTAGTTTAGCCATTAAATCGTAATAAAAATGATAGTAAAACCACCATTACAATTACATGTATGTAAAAAACGCTATAATGTCCTTTTTTCTGATTTCGCCATAATCGTGTAAAAAAAACTAAAACGCTCACCGTAAGCTTGGGTTTCAAACAATAAAGGTGATGTCCTTTATTACAGCCGTCGCAGAGAAGCATATTCTGTGCATCGGTCCGCCGGCGGCAGATGCGGCAGTTAGCATTAAGGATGGATCGCGACCAGGTTATGCTGCCGTCCAGAGTCAGTAAATGCAGTGCGACCTGCGCAAAACTGGTCGACTCCATGAGTGATACCTCCCAGCGTTCCAGTGCGTCAAATTCAAAAGGCTTGCCTTTGCCCTCACGTTCCTTGCGCTCTTTTTCATCGTAGCCTGGAATGCGAGGGAAATTAGATTTAAAATGTGAACTTCATAAATATGATTTTTATTAATAAGAGAACTGGTTTATATGGCAATGGGCAATAGCACATGGGGGGTAAATGTTTATTTTAGATTATATTTTAGAGATAAGTATTGCCATAGTGTATTGGATTGATCACAAGGCATACGGCCTTTGGCAGTGGGGCGCACCTTGGGGACTCGGGATCGATTTCCAGCTGTTCGCCGAGCGGGACTAAACTGGTGTTCTGGTTGGTTGTAAGAAATTACTCTCGCAGCAATAAGTCTGCAATATATATATATATATATATATATATATATATATACATACATACAATGTATCAATTAGATACATTAAAGTAGATAAATAAATACGCAATCAACCTTTTTTATAGACATTTAATATAACGATAATTTTTTTTCTGTAACTTTTCAATTGATTTGTGGCATATACAATAAATATATTAGTTGACATATAGAATATTTTGTGTTCCGTACATATAATTTTGCGACCCCTTTTATATCACTGCAAATCCCTTCAATGATCTAATCTATATTTAAGTACAATAAAATTATTACTAACATACCCAGAGGCCGTTTCAAATATTTATGATTGATGCACTGAGATATCTGTAGCAGTGCTGAAGCTAGTCCCGCCACCACCTGCCGGTGCTCTTTATCATCACCAATCTCCTGTTTCACGTGTCCGTTGATCATTTTCACATCCGATAGTGGGCTCTCATTCTCCAAACCGTACACTGCACTGTCTGCTAGGAAATAGCCTGGGTCCCGGTAACTGTTAACCGGCTTCGCTACGTCACCATCTATAAAGATTGTAGCAACCAAAACTATAGTCAATTTGTCATTCTATTTAATAGAATCTTGAAAGATGGCCATAAATTTAATTCTGAGAATGTACAGGAAAATACTTGATCAGTATAACAATTTTCTATTATGATAGTAGATTGAAAATATTTTTTTATTTTAAAAGTACTTTGTTAATAATAATTATTTTTAATGTTTATACTATTAATATATATTTTAAGTACCTCTCGGTTGAAAGAATAACTAGCATGCCGCTTTCTTTCTGAAATATACTTTCTCGAAAACCTTAATTGTAAATTTTGAGACGTTTAAATGCTCTACAAAATAACTGATAAAACAAAAATTTGTCTATTAAAGAATATTGAACGAAAAGTTTAAAAAACGCAGAAAATCTTTACTAAAAACAATTATTTAATCCTAGCATATACGACATAGCCCTATTCTGTTTAAGCCTTACTCTCAAAACAGAGAAAGGTGCAATGAATAATACATGAAAAACTCAAAGACAAAAAAAATTATTCACTCACTCTGTTCCACTTTAATTTTACCGTTGGGCAACTGATCATCTCGGTACTGCTTGTTTGGTCCCCAAGACAAGTAGGGTGCCTGCTTATCGTAGCTCCTCAAGAGTATGGTGCCTCTCCATGCTTCGCGATCCTGGATTCGTTTGGAAGAATATGTGATGTCATCATTATTTTGACAATTCATCATTTTATAAATTTTAAGCTTCATTAATTTCACAAAAATATATCACAAACTGAAAAACGAAACCCTTATAAATTTTCTCACATGCCTGTCTACTTACCAAATTTTAAATTGTATGGTTTCTCAGAAACCATACAATTTAAAATTTTGGCATAGAATATTCATATTTTTTTAAAATTTGTACATATAATATAACTGTACCGAGTGATATCCGTACATGGAAAATATTTCAAAAAGAGTCATTGAGCGTATAGCTACAAAACCTGTTTTTAGATATTTTGTCACTCTGTTAATTTGTTCTTCAATCGAAATCTACTGGACGGATTTTGATGAAATTCAGTATGGTAATACTTTATACCCTCGAGCAAAATACAGGATACTTTAATCGGGATATCACATATATTAAAAAAAATCGTGACTTGATTGGCGGTAATATATTACAATATATTACCGCCAACAATATCTATTAGCATTTTTAGTAAACTACGCTCATAGATATTGAAAAAATAGGTAAAAAATGAAAAAGAACAGAATTATTATTATTATCAATAATAATAGTTTCAACAGGACAATTGGATCAGCCGTGATGTAACGTTTGGCATGGTATCCCGAAGACGTGCGTTCGATTTCAATCCCCGATCAACTTTTTCTTTGTGTAGTCTACAATAGTGGTTACTACACTAATGCTATTTTTAAATATTAAACTTTTGTAACCTGCCTTTTCATTTACAATATTATTAAAATGTACAACTAACGCCACCTATTAGCGGTATCATAAGTTTACAAGGAAAATGAAATCCATGTGTTGATAGTTCAAACTAATCTATGTTGTCTTCATATTTATCTAAACATCTTTCATATATTGTCAATATTTTTACATATGATGGGTATTCTCAACAAAACTCACCAAGTGTTTTTGCCTTTAATATCTGTCGTACATTAAGTAATAACATTTCACGGTAGATGGCACTGTTAAGGTGGGTCTCCTGTGCCAAAAATCTAACAAAACATGTTTAGTGAACATGTTAGCAAAACATAACAGTCTCTTATGTTAAAAACGATAAATCAACACTTAATGTTAGATAATTTTTCATTTAAGCTAAAATGAATTCAGACGAGGAAAACGAACTTGAAGTTTTGAAGTTATATTTCATACAAAAAAAAGAAACCGATCATATTAATAAACAACAATGTATTGTCTTTATTCCAATTCATATTATCTTTAAAACACCATACGCAAATTTGAATATTACTCTATCCAAACAACAGGAGCGAGTGACATGTGCGATGTTTGAAAGTGAAAGCAACGGCAGAATAAACATTTCCCTTCCCCCGCAGGCGAACGGGGGATGTTATCAGATAACATGTTTGTATATTTTTGTTCGAAAAGAAAAACATTTTGGCCACGCCCCTATTTTGTTAGAATAACATGTTAGCGCTCATTTCTAACAAAAATGTGATCACAGGACACCCGGCTTTAACAAATTAAATATTGGCCTAATAACTTTTCTTATTCCGAATTCCACGCTAACGAAGTCACGGGTGCAGAAGATAAGAATTAAAATCATCATGTGAGAGAAGGAGGGAGGAATACAAATAATTTTTTTTAAATTTAAAATTACAAATTTTAAAAGATACTCTAAAATATATGCAAAAATAGAGCACTCCCCACTTATTTCCGAACCGGAAAATTAAAGGGAAACTATAGTACTGGATGTTATAATTTTTTAAATATGTACCATGATTTTACACCTTTGGGAGATATAGCAGACAACATATTTAATTAATATTTCGTAATTAATTTAATAGAAATATTATGTACTGTATATATTTATAAGGGCCTAAATGTGTAACTCATAGTGAAAGTTCTTGTCTTTGACAGGTTTTTTTTTATAATCATGCTATGTGAATATATTGCCTATTCTTCGATCATTAGATAGATAACTAAGCTTTACCAATTTTAACAATTTTATTCTTATTACACGTTATTTTAATGCGACGGCCATAAAAGTCAAAGCAGGATACGTGTCCATTCCTAATCCTGGGCGGCACCATCAGACTCTGGCGAACATTCACATTATCGCAATATATATGGCCAAAGAATTTGTCTTACGTCATGAACATTTGGTTAAGGCGACAAAAAATGTTTGAGCGACAATAAATGCTGATAATTTTACTACCAGTTTTTTACCCTGTATCATAGTATTTTGTGGTGAAACATGCCACGAATTTTCGTCCGGTTGTATGGCCATAGCATAACTATTAAAAGCACAAGTTTAGACTAGCAGCCCATTAGTTTAGGTATATTTTATAACATTAATGTTCACATAAAATGTTATTTAATCACAAATAAAGTTTGAACACATTGTTGAGTAATTGTTCAACTTTTCATACAGCACAATATTATTACAATTTGTTTTCCCAAGACTGTTATCACCAAGTATTAGTGAAAGAAAAAAATATTAATTTGCCATATTTAGGTATTTGACAAATTTTTTTTTATTACATTAATCATAATTTCAAGGTACAAGCTGACGAAGAGTGAAATTTTTTTTTAATAATCTTAAAAATTGACCCAGTTATAAAAGTTTAAATTTAACCTTTAGAGAAGGACAGCAATACTATGTTGTGAGGTCATTTTTAATATTCTACGAGAGGAAAAGAGACAGGGATATACCCAACTCTATCCGTATCTTCAAATTTAGAAGGCTAGATCTGGCTTAATTTTTTTGAAGACTGGTTTTTAATTACTTATATTTCGCATTATTGTAAAATTTAGAATGAGTCAACTACCGTATTAAAGACGCTTATGCTACATACAAGTAGATTTATGGTTATTACAGAAACAGAAATTGCAATTGATTCTTTTATAGAAATGATAACTGAAATCAATATATCTTATGTCTGACTTTTAAATTTTTTTCATTTATAAAATAAACCTGTCAAGCACGAGTACAACTCGCACTATGAGAGTTCTGTACACATTTAGGCATTTGTAAACATTTAATGGTACCTAATATTTATATTAAACTATTTACAATATTTTAATTCTTTAGAACATAAATATATTATAAATGTATGGCTGCTATATCTGCTATATCTCAATTCCACATAGCATTAGAAATCTTAGATTTTTGTATTTTTCGCTTCACTATGCTGGTTTTCAAGATTGTAGGTCAACCGGAAATACCCTACAAGTTTTGATGATGTTATGAATAACAAAAAATATGCTTTAAAGGGTCACATATACTTTTGTTGTATGAACCAAAAAACTCAGAATTTTTACAACAATGCCACAGGCCTCAGAATACCATGATAATTTTAACATGATATCACAAGCCGTTTCTGAAAAAATTATTTTTGACATACAGGGTTCCTTTTTTCATTTTGAGCGGAAACCTAAAAAATGTAAAACGAGACGATTGAAGAAGAATTATTGTCTCATAAATATCTTCTATGTGCAAACACCCTATTTCTCCAATTATGTTATATGTTTAATTTATCATACAAAATTAGTTTAAATTAAATTTCATTGCATCAATGAGTTCAAAATAACTAATATTCATTAAAGATCTATATTAAAATTATTTAGAATGCCAGTATGCGAATTTTAAATTGTCACCTCACCTTAACCTTCAGAGTGCCGAGGCAGCCATGGAAGACCTTCTCTTCTAGTTCGAGAATGTAATCACGCAGAGACAGCTCTAGAGCTTCATGCAAATTCGAGTCTGCCGGTATCTGAATGCTGGACTGTGGGAATTTCTTTGGTCGTAGTGGCAAAGGTGGCTGAGGCTGGAAATAAGTTTGAAGTAAATAAGAAACATTATTTTCTAAGTATAATACATCAAAATTCAGCCAGATCAGTCTAAAAGTATAGGCGCTAGACCAACAGAAGTACATACATACATATTTCTTAATTTTATATGAACAACTCACCGGAGCAAAAGAGCTATTCAATGCTGTAACAGGACACTTCTCAATATAGTTTATGATGAAGGACTTCTCTTGGTCCAAATTTTGCTTCAGCTCGGCCTCCCTATAACCGCGCTTGTTCAATGCCTCGATTAGTTTATTCAATTCATCAGCCTTGAAGATAACGGACCATTTGGGTTTGCCTCCGTTCATGCCGTGCACTGGGCACATGGCACTGTTGCCTGTACACATAAGCAGCTCTCGCATCATCTGTGCGTTTGACTCTACTGTCGACATCTTCTGAGAGATCCCATTCAAACTGCCTTTCTTTGGAGAATTCGTTCGGGAATTTAAGGCGGAATCATTCTCCTTGTCACTGGCACCTAGTAAAATAGAAAAAAATTTATCCGCATTAATCAGATGCTGTCTATTTCCTGACTTTTTTTCAGAATATTGAAAATAATATTCATAATTATTTGTAATTTTTTTCGTACACACCATACTTGTGCACATGGTTTATCGCTGCTCGGGGGAATAACCCATGAACAACTACGAAGACAATGTCACTGCAGGGAAACACCGCACTCCGGCTAACTATTATAGCAAACATCTGTGCTAATAACCCACCTGAAGATGTTGTAATACAACAAAACCTAGGTTGTGGTAAAGAACTTAAAGAAAGTAGAAATAATACTACATCACGTAGTTTCATTTAATTGTGAATTCAGTTTAAACTTCATGATATAGAATTAAATTACTTTAATCACGATCCCGTAAGCTGTACTTTTGAAACACAGATGTACTGTAAATATGATAATGTTGAAATACAGACTTATTGTCTAGTATTCTTTCTTTAAGTCAAATAACTTATGACCTACAGAAAGAATACATAGATAATAAGTCTAAAAAATTGTCAGCGAAAGTACTTTTCAATAGACAATCCATTATCAATTTTTTTTTCTTTCATTGATTCAAATACGATATGACTATTACTGAAAAAAAATCCCACTGTATTGACATACGTTAGAAAAGCTACAGGCAAAAGTGTGTTATGTTTTTAATTATGCATTGGATTCTAACATGAACAGAAAATTTAAATCTTTCAGGCTCTTTATATAGAAGTTGGCACTGTCAAACCCTGTCTGTCAAACCAGGTTAAAAACGCTGCTTTCTAACCAGGTCTGTGGCACCTACGGAAGTTTGTAAGAATGTATAATACTGGGTACTTCACTTTTGTTTATATTTTGGCCAGTTGTTCATTGGCCATTTCTTCTGTATAATATTCCGTCTTCTAGAACATATTCACCGATTATGGATTCCCTTATCCATGGTTTATTTATGAAAAGACCTCTAGTGAGAAGCAACCGCTGGAATGCCATTAAGAAAGTACTCAACTAAGCCTTAAAATCTTGCAGACGCACTTAGAGCAATAGCCTTGGTAGATTGACAATTAATTTGCACATTTGAATTATGAATAAAAATTAACATTTCAAATAGCCACTGACCGCCTTGTTCGGTAGCAAACAGATTCTGAATGTAAGTGAGTGTGTCCTCAGGCCGTGCCTCAGAAAGTTTGGGTACAGGGATGACAGGTTTCTCAAAGCAGGTGCCAGTGTTGAAATCATTGTGCTCGATGAATAGGCCCGGCACCGACTGATGTAACCAATACTTTCTGTAAGCTCGATCTGAACCTGTGAAATTAAGCAAAAGATGCCGTTATAATGTATACAAGTACAAGTGATCAAAATATTATTAATTTAGGACTAAGTGAAAAGTACCCCTTGGCGACAACTGACATCTCAAGTCTTCTAGAATTATACCCATTTGGGGAAAAATGTGACCCAAACGGGAATATTTCACAAAAAATTACTGATGGATTCATTGCCGAAAGGGTTTAATAAGCAACACAGTAAGAAAGTCTTTGGTAGCGTTGTCGTTTGACAATTCGAATTTACACTTTGTGTAATTTTTGGTTGTGTAAATTTTAAAACACTGTTTATTGTCTTTCGATGCTGCAGTTGAGTCAGTTAATTATCTCAAATAATTCTGTTATAATCTGAAAAAATTAATTTCAATTATTTAACTGACACAGCAAGAAATTTCTAACAATGTAGACCTAACATGTTATTAATGTATTATCAATAACATAACATGAAAATCTCGTAAATTTTATGTAGAACTTTTTAATTCACAAATGACTGCCAGTATTGAAATATTACAGGTATTAATTTTATTTAAAATGTATGAGACCTAGGACTTAATGGACATGTTATACCAATATAAAACGAACAATAAATACAGTAACAGATGAAAGATATAATGAGTCTACGGAAGCACATATATAAATGGGATAGTTATATTGAGGATGAGACAAATTACTCAACGTTTGGGGACCACTTTCAAAGAGCTAGTGACATTTCTCCAATATAATTCTATCATATAAAGTGGTTTCAGCATTTTTCTAACAATACATACTCATAACGTTTGTAAATTCGTACATAACATTATAATGACAATTGTATCCAACTTGCATGTTAACTATACTCAAATTGTAGAAGTGACCCTAAAAGCATTAGCATATGATCCGAAAACTGGGATTATTGGTAACCAAGACATGTGATGAGTCAGGTGAACCTAGTATGATCAAGCGCAATAAATATTGTCCAAATGTTGTATATGGCCATTTTATAATTTCACACTAAGTGTTCATCTTTAAGTAAAAAGATTTGTTATAATATAAAGAAAACAAACCTAAATAAGAAAGATAATCGAAGCACTGAGCTTGCAGATCTTTTGCTTTCTTCTCAAATTCAGCCTTTTTTATTTCATTTTCTTTGGCGAGCTTCTCCATTGCCTTCTGCAGCTCGTCATCGACCAGCTTGCTCTTCTCGCCAGTCAGTTTCTCCTCCTCCTTCTTCGTCACCGCATCCTTTTTTAGTTTTTGCCTGGCTGAAGCGTGCTCCACTTCACGTTTCCTTTCAGCCACCTGTTTCAGAATTTTAAAAGTTGGATATCACTCAAAGAAATATCAGGTTATGATTGTCGGTGCGATATTTAGCCCATTGATGAAAACAATATTTTCCCCGAACCGCCCTGAATTTATTTGTTTCTCAATAAAAAAACACTGTTTATTTATAACCTACTTTTTATTTTTGATAAAATTAACACACTAATCGGTGTATGACCATCAACACATATTGGTTATGCTCACCATGAGGTCCTTCCAAATGTGTGTTTAGGAAATAAGTATTTTGAAGGAAGATCAAATGATAAAAAAAATTTTCAATATTTAAACAGATTTTGCGAATAACAATTTATTAACTTTTTTACATGCTATTGAAAGGACGGGAAAATGCGAAGGGAACAGTCTTAAAGGTGATGTGTCAATCGAGGTTTAATTAATGCGTCACTTGTCCCTGGAACTGATAAATTATATATGAACATGAGCAAAAGATTTTGGTAAAAGATTTGGTCACATTTCTTCTACTAAGAAAATAATATTATACTATAATGCTGAATACAAGATTGATAATATTTTTTCATCAATTAAAATGGAGAAATGGAGATCTACATTAAGTGCGATATGGTAATCGGATATATTAAAAAAGAGCAACTGACTTTTGTGTCTGATCCCTTAAATTTATTAAACTATTCATTTTAAATATCCGAGGAAATATGATAAGAGAACTGGTATACAAAACAGAGGATAGATCTTCATACATTCCAGTTTTAGTAGTATTTTAATAATAAATTGAAGAAATTCTACATAAGGAATATTAAATTTACTTGTTACCGAGTAAGTTATTCAGGTCTAATGTGTTGAAATATTGCGAAACCAAATACAAATTGAAGAAATTCTACATAAGGAATATTAAATTTACTTGTTACCGAGTAAGTTATTCATGTCTAATGTCTTGAAATATTGTGAAACCAAACACAAATTGAAGAAATTCTACATAAGGAATAAGGAACATTGAATTTACTTGTTACCGAGTAAGTTATTCAGGTCTAATGTGTTGAAATATTGCGAAACCAAACACAAATTGAAGAAATTCTACATAAGCAATAAGGAATATTAAATTTACTTGTTACCGAGTAAGTTACTAGGGTCTATCTTATGCAACAACAAATTTCTTAGAAAATATATCTATAATTTCAAATTTACCACATTTTAATATAAAACTTGATAAATATTTATCTCTCGGAAAAATGTTTAACACATTTATTCATTGTTTAACACGAAAATTATTTAACAAAAATGTTTTTAATACTTTATTTTTAATCACAGTGAATGGTCCTATAGAATTTTATTAGCTTAATACTCAATCCTATATATATATATATATGTATATATGTATATATATATATATATATATATATATGTATATATATATATATATATATAATGCAATGTCTGTTCGCTTATAACCTGAGTTCTACTAGACAGATTTTAACGTGTTTTCCCTGTCATAGAGAGTGTTTATCAGGAAGGTTTTTCTCCATAAAACATTACTGTAAATGCCCAGGTTACAGATGTATGCCAATATTTGTAAAATGTGGTTTTGAACATGACTAGGCATAAAGCGCTACGAATGATACAATGAAGTCAGCAACACTGGGGTGCAGAAGCCATTCTGTATGAGCGATTTTCAAACTGAATCTCAATCATAACAATTGTGGACTTCACAACTTCTATGTGAGCAGAGCCTGGGAAAAGCTAGTGCTAGTAGCTAGTTATTCAATGACAAAATCTCTGATATCAGTCGCAATAATCTGAATATTGTATTAAAGTTCTAACACACGATCCAATGATTGGACCAACCAAGAGAGAGAATGCTGGAAAGAGAAGCACTCACAAACTTCTCTTTGTCATAGTCACGCTTCACGGTTGGATCCAACCAAATTCTATCATCTATTAGGATTATTAAAGAGGCCAAAAGATATCCCCAATCCTGGTGTGTAATTTCTGAGCAGGTTTTATTTGGAAGGTCTGTGTGCATCTATTTTCCTGGATCTCAATTTTAAACATAAATTAAAACTAACAATGGATAATTTAGAATATTCTCTGTGACTCATTTTTATTCCAGAATTAATCTTCAGTAGATACGAGCTGTAACGTACCTGTGCATTTCGCAGTTCATATTTCACAGTCCTTAAATTCTCCAATTTCTCCTCGATGATATCCCTCACGGTAGCATAGCTCAATATTTGGTTCATGAGGCAGTGGAGTATCTTGAACTTCTCACCTGGAAAGTAAAACGTAATAGCTTATTATGCTGGTCAACGGTCACAGTAACAAAATATTGCATAATAGATACAGAATATTGGTAAGAAATTAATGGCACACATGTTTCACAATGCAAAAAAGTACCTCCTGGCTAATCCAGTGATTTATACCAAGTATAATATCCTTATTCAAGATGTAGATGTTGTTGGTGAGATGCAAATATAACGAAGGTATATGATCTGAAGATTTAATAACGAGTACAGAAACCTTCTTAAAAAATAAAATATTTTTATACAAATAAATGTTTTGTCAAGACTTTAATAAGCTGGTGCAAGTAAAATATTTGGATTTATATGTTTTCTATGATTTTAGTTAATTACATAGTTTTGTGTAAGAATATTCCCCAATTTTTGAAAAATATTAGCTTACATAATAGACGGAAACATTTATACTCGAGAGGTACTCTGGGAACTTAAAAAGGTCCCTTTACATGTTGAAGCAGTTAATTACAACAGGTCTCAGAGACTATTCTTGTGAGAGAGGAAAATATTTGAAAACCATTGTTTCTTATAATTTATTTGACATATTTAGTACAGACAGTGGTGGTCGGGGGGTCAAAACTATGGGACGGCACTCTCTACGATCAGAATGATGATTAAACTATGTAAGCTCATTACTTGTAAAACCCTGGATCATGAGCTTTAGACTTGATGTAAAAAAAACATAATAAAACGATTTCATTCCTTGAGGTTTGTTTGCCCATTCATTTGTTTGCGAAAATGGACACCAAACAACAGTAAGTGGCGCCATTTTTCTGTTATCGACTGGCGCCAATGTAACTGACATTTCAAGTAAATTTACATTCCCAATTAAAAAAAAATGTGTGATTAGGTAAGGGCATTACTATCTTATAAAAAATGATAGCCTAGTATATATAGTTTAATTAGGTGTCAGTCAATATTTTTCAATAACACTAGTACTAAACAACTAGCTCCAGTATGTAATAAAAATTTAAAACATTAATATTATATAATTATAAACAAATCTGAGAATTGTGGCGAAAAACATATGTCCGTAAACTATCTGATTGCAAAATTATCATTCTATTATTGTTTTTACGAAATAATGTCACATTAATGACATTTAATTTATCGTAATTTAAAGAGGAGCATTTTTTTATTTAGAAGTTTGAGTTTATTAACTATATATCAGAACTAAGTATATATGGAAAACAAGAAAACTTTAAATTTGTTGCAACCACAAATACCTAAGTTGTTATAAATATTTTAAAACGATGCGTAAAACTTCTATATTTCACTGAATAATTTTGCACTATATGTAAAACCACAGAAGTAAATCTATTCTGTGTGTAAAACCAATCGAGGAGCTTTCAATTCTTTAAAATCATTTTTCTATAAAACGACAGTAATTCTTTGCTTTTAATACTTTAAATTGAATTCCTTAGGTAATATTTTGATAAATGGCCACAATACATGTACATATGTTATTAGAACAAGTGAGAATGCAAGTCGTGTGGGAGAAAGCGAGACAGACTACATTCTTTGTCTTTTGCACACCGTGTCATGCGGACTGTTCGGGAATTGCTAAATGGCTCATCGGAATAGTTCCATAATTTTTAATTTAGCATCGATTACATTTAATTTAATTAACTTACACATTTAAGGATATACGGTTTTGCATAATATAATTTCAAGTCGATATCATAATAGTAACTTTTATACATTGCAAAAATATCTCTTTTACAGACACCTGTTTTATTTTATTTTGTATTGAAATATACTCGAGGTCTGGCCCGTCGCGGCGTACAAATCGTGGCTTTAGCTGTTCATCAATGACACTATTTTTTATTTATTTTGTATAAAGGACTCAGCAACGTTTAACGTAGCCTGCTATAGTACAAAGAATAACATATGTATGTATGTAAGCTATGCTGAATGTATGCAAGCTAAGCTGACATTTGTATATATGTACGCTGTTCATTGCGTAATTTATTATTGTTTACAATGTTTACATTCGTTTTTAATAAGCATTTTTTTTCGGCTTCATTTTATCAGATATACTTTAAAAATAGAATTAAAAAGTATTATAATTTGTTTTTACATCTACGTATGACTGAAAAAAGACTGCCCCGCAGCCCTTTAGATAGACTGCCACTGAGTACAGATGTAGAGGTAAGGAGTTTATTTCATCTGACAGATGTCAACACATTGGCAATATACTGTATTATATAATTTTTTTTACACATATATATAATTTTTTATATATAAAAAATAGTTAAAATAAAAGGAATAAAAATAAAATTTAGTTTAAAATTCACTGTAAAGGATTTTATCTTGTTAGTTTTGGCGTGGTTAGCCAAAATCACTAACTGCATTTAAAATGTTAAATAATTTTACTATTTAAGTAAATCCAACTATTTGAAGAATTTGCAGTTTAGACAATTTCTTTGCAGTCTAAAAAGTTACAGGCACAACTAAAGAGCAGTAAAGTGGTACAAAACATAATAAAACATACTTTTCAACTGAATATACTTTTAAAACAAAAAGGTCCATCATGTAACTTTCTGTTTCATATTTGAGGATACCTTTATATTACATGTTTGTTTATTTAGCATTTTATTTCTCTGCGGGAAAACTACTAATAAGTAAACATTAATTTTTTAAGCATGGAAAAACCAGCAAGCCACAATGTGTGCTACTGGCCTTAAATGTAAATAGCTTGAATTACAGATCTGTAAGTTTCCAGAACTTTCAGCTGTAACTTGTCGTCAGCATGAAACTTTCGCTATTTAAAGATTTTCTTACGTAAAGTGTAAAGTTTAAAGCATTCTAAAAAGACTGCATACCAACATAATCCACTCATGTAGATATCATGAAACCTGATAATTTTCATTAAAAACAGTACTGAATTAACTAGAAATACGTAAAGTATGCTAGCAATCGATAATACAATAAGAATCATCTGTTTACCAATAATTATGTGAGAATAACCCTTTGAGACATAATTTTTACATAATAATGCGTTAAAACATGCCATGACCATTTAAAAAATGTATAAATTAGTTGGACTACTCTTTTCTATACGATGAATATGTCTTAACAAAGAAATAGTTTTACGAACCCAATGTAAGTTGCCCAATATGTTTAGTAGCGAGGGCTTTCAGCACGCCAGGTTCGCAAAGCCGCATGCGGAGTCCCGCGTCGTCCATAGAGCTATATCCGCCACGTTGCTGGTAGCGCCAGCGTGCACAACGCTCCCCTGCCTCGGCCCCTGATGATAGCAGGTGCAGTCTGTAATGTATTGTAAGTTGTATTGATAACAATTCTTAAAGCTCTAGACTTTATTTCATTTTGAATTATTAACGTGCAAGTCCCTGACAGCATATAATGACAAAGTTCTATATCTTAACTCAAAAGGATATGGAGACTGATAATAATATTTTTCTTAATACATATTTTATCAAAATTTTAATTTTCGGATTATGCCTTTAAAGCGAAAGTGACTCCCTTAGAAAACATTGTTTGGGAAATTGTGTTCAAAGTTTTCAAAATTTTGTACGTCATGTAACTAATTGTCGTGGAAAGTAAAGGTATCGTAGAGCAAGTACAAAATATTTATCTACATATTTACAGCTGTCTTATAATCTACAGGTTACAAAGAATGTTTCGTGAACCTTTTAAATCCATTAATTCAGTTCCCCATTTTTTGAGTTACATCTGTTTCTTTCTGAAGGTGTGATTTGTTAAGATATGCTTAAGTAATATTTAAAGTTTTTTAGGGCTGAAATTTTATTCTTTTGTTCAAGTGTCTAGTTTCAAAAAAATTTTCATCTTTGGTAGATTTTAATGTTCAATGAAAGAAATTATGGATATATATAGATGTGTGCCTACATCTTGTAATTGTATGTGCTATTTAATCCAACATCTATATACCATATATGACCATCGCAAAATTTTTAACAAATTTTTTTTATTATATATCTTTATTTAACATATGCACAAGGCAGAATTATTGCTATAAGAACAATCTATCGCAATCAACAAAAAATTCAATGAAATAATTTTAAGGTGGCTAGAAAAAATTAGTATAATTCTATTAACATTTCATAGAATTACTCTTATTGTTTTTTTTTTTAATTTAATTGTTTTTCCACTGGCAGAACCCATACACTGAGAACGATATACACCGTTGAATCTCTTGTTTTTTCGTTACCTTCTGAAATTTGGTAATTACCAGTTTAATAATAAATAAAAGCATATTTTCTTCATAAAAAAACTATGGTTTTTTGTTACTTATCGTTTGTATTATTCTTAGACTAGCAATTACAGAATACCTAGAAAAACTATCTGCAAACTTAGCTAAAAATGCCAGTGGTAATTTAGTGGCTCACTGACCTTAGCACTTCGGAGACAGTGTAGGCATCCAAAGGCAGTTTGCTGAGTGGAGTAGCTAGATACGTCTGGGGCCATTTTGAAGCATACGTCGCAAGCTGAATCGCTTTAGTCACGGTCATGCCAATGCCATCGTCATTATTCTCAGCGTTGCCTGTAACATTCGTACAAATTAATCTGTAAGTGCATAGATCTTTTAGGCACAAAAAAAAATTGCGTTATATTATTAGTTATTCTCTCAACGAATCACTTTTTCCTGAGTTTTAAAATAGATACAAAATTTTTTAATAACATTAGCTTAGAAATGTAACAATGTATCCATCAAATCAGCTCATCATTGTAAGTGAACAATATATTATTAAACAATACCTAAGTTAAAAAAAGCTGTATTTACCTAGCAAGAAAATAACAATATTGTGAAAACCAGATGTCAAACAACTCCTTCCTTGAAACTATATTTTTTCCACCTTGAAAAGCGAAAGAGATGACAATGTTTTTCAAGCTTATACAATGTGGATTTGATAGTTCGACATTAAATGAATCCTCATATACAATATGGTGTTCCACAACCGTACACCAAAAATTAATTGGAAAAATTCAATAATTTATACACAGCAATATTTTAAGTGGTTTGTAATTTCAAACATGATGTATTTTCAAAAAGAATTCGCTAAGCCAATATATGCTGTCACATCGACAGCTTCGCATAAAGTTACTTTATTTCCTAATTACAGGCACATAATCAAATAATTTTTATGCCTGTGTCATAAGAGTCATTTTATGATACGAGTCCCCCGTGAAAGCGTAAAACGTGTTTCGATTTATTTATTCGAACATAGTTTGAATTGTGGACTATTTTTGTTTGATTCAATCGCGACCACATGTCGAGTAAAAGTCAGTAACATAAACATTGTTCATTGCGTTTACATCTTGTTTACATTAAAATGCTACTTAATTTGTTAGAAATTTTTTTTTCTTGGTGTAATGGTTTATTTCACTATTTTAAAGTATTTATGATAACTAGTACTGACTGGGTTTTCATTTAATCTCGAATGGTTAAATCCACATGTGATCTGTATGTGCGTAAATATATTTGTATCTTTATTTCTGATGAAGATACAACATTACTGATGAACTGATGAAGATACGACATTACTTGTAATCTAATATAGCAAACACTGCAGAGCCAAGAAATGCGATCGGCCACAGTGTAGACGTGGGCTAACAGTACACCATGAGCACAGGAATACAGCAAATATATGTGAGCACAGGAATACAGTGTTCGGTACTTATATGTATATAGGTCAATAATATGCAGAATATAAATTCTCCTAGTGGACTTGTATAGACAGACATTTGAAGAAGTAACCTATTTACCCATTTGAAATAAATTATTGATAAAAAATAAAAAAAATCTGAAAAGAAACACTGACATTGTAAAAAGTTCTGTACGAAATTATTTGCCAATATGATCCAATTAAGAAGTAATAATTAGATATAAATTGACATTTGAATCTTACTTGTTATCAAATCATTGGTTAAGATGTTTTAAATGATAATTAAATTTATTTCTTTCTAATCTATTATTTTTGCTGTAACGCATTCTAATCAAAATTGTTTGCTAAGCAAGATTCGACAAAACATTATCATTGAAGAAACGTTGAAACAAAGAATGCAAAGTCGTAAGCTATACTCACCATTTGATTCCTGTATGCTACCGCCTTCATTATACTCCTCCGCTTCGTCCTCTTGCAGAGAAAATATTGTCGTCAAGAACATCTGAATGAGTTCACTGAAAAGGCCTATATTTTCTTCAACAGTCAAGGCCTTCCTAAGAGTTTCTATGTCGACTCCATTGTGAAAAACATCCTTCACTTTCAATGTCTCCGCATAGAGATGCACAAACTCGAGCACTGATAAAAAGTCGCCAAAGTATTTACTTGGTACACCCGGAATCTCTATGTTTACCCCTGGTGGTAGAACCTAGACACAATTCAAGAAATATTTATAAAAGAAATCATTGAAGGAAGCCAAGGAAATTTTAACAATTGCAGGAAATTTATAAAATATTTTTTTTATTTTCTCTATAAGTCAATGCCTTTTTTAATTATAATTCAAAATTTCGAAAATATATTATAACACTTTTTGTACTTATAAAATAATAATATATTGATTTAATGAATAATACATTTTGAAATATCGACAATAAAAATCCATTGAATATTCAAATGTTTCATAAAAAAAATATGAAAATTTAAATTCTCTTGCATGAAAGTTTTAGTCAAATATGTCCAAGCACACCTGAAAATGAAAATAATTTGGAGGCAACTAACAATGAAGGACTTCATCAATCATCTTTGAATTTATCGAAGAGAGAAATTTACAATAATACTGGCCACTCGATTTTAATTACAATTATAGTGAAAATATTCTCTTTATTTGTTTATGATTGGATTTTTTCGTCTAAACGTCTCACTAGAAGGAAACAAAACAAGCATAGGATAAAAATTTATTTCTAATAGTTTTTATATTTCACTATCCTGTAGTATAAATAAAAAAAAAACATTTAAATACCTTATGGTCTTCCAACTCAAGATCGTCCTTCTGCTTACTCCATTCTTTCACAAATGCTGCCAGTTTGATGCTCTTTTCTTTCTTCCTCTGTTTCTCCTCCAACTTTTTCTGTTTCATTTGGTCCCCTAGCCTTTTCATTTCATCTTTCAGAGGTAGCTTTTCTGTACCTTTACTTATTTCCATAGTCTTTGATTGTTTTGTGCCTGAAACAAAGTTTTAATAAATTCTCAATTATATAATCTACATCGAAGAATATTTTATAGCATATTATAAATTAATTTCATGAATATGTTTCAAGTATTTGTGTACATTATGCATTTCAGCAGTTTCCGTGTTCTACATGCTTGTGATACATTTGTATTACACATATGTGTAAGATATTTGTGTCTGTATTTACATATGTATAAACACATTTGTGGAAATAATCATAAGTCTATCCAGGAATGAGATAATTTGGATATAAAGAATGAGCTTAAAATGTATACAGGGCTTAAGAAGTAATTTTGTGCTATACTAGAAAATGCTGGTGCTAAACTGTAATCATCCATAATTTGGCTCAAAACGTGTGGTGTGATCAATCTATTCATAGCAATTTGTTTTCCAGATTGATTCTATGTAAAAAATTTGATTATTTCTATCTCTAAAATGTTTAGAAATTGAACTGATTGTGAATATGAATGAGAATTAAGAGCTTAATTGTTCGACGGTTTACGCATTTCAATATCGTAATAAAAGTTTTATCAAAATTAGAAATATATTTATATATGTAAATAAATTTAAATAATTTAGAATATATTTATATATTTAAAAACAATTATAATTAAATTACTAATTTTAAAATCACAGACTACATGACAGTCAAGTAATTAAAGATAGAAAAGATTTTAGAAGTCGTGCGGAAGTCAGCCAATTCCAACCATTAATATAAATTTCAGAACTATGGTTAAATCACAAAGCAACGTTGAATAACAATTATTTATAATTGTGACTAAATTAATATTAATTTGTATCTACTAACATATATGTTTACATTAATTATTAAAATATATTAACAATTAATCACCAAATGTGCTCATTTTACGATGGACTATAACTACATTCATGATTATGTGTATATGTACGTAATTTGACATCTAGCGATACAATGAATAAATATCAAACTGACATTATGTTTCACAAATTTGTACAATATATACAAGGATGCAGGTATGGGGAAGTAAGAAAAATAGCCTTAAAGAGTGAGCAAGATGCTAAAATACATATCTACTATGGCAAGAACAGGATGCCACTCATTAGAGTAACAAGCGTGTGGTGTAGTGTAACATATCCTTGCTCATAGATTACAACAGGCCACTAAGTTTTGACAATTAATGATAGACTAAAATTCGCATTTTAATGAAAATAGTTCAGATTTGTGATTAGTCTGGGTTATTGGCAGTTTATAAAAATTGGTGATGCGGGTTTGTCGTTGATATAATTGTTTGGTGGTGAAAAAGTTAAAGGTAATAATCCAATGAACAAAATAACCAGTTATGAACATTTTATTCATTACTAGGGCTAGTTGCATATTTGGGATACAATAATAAATATTTAGGTTTTAAAAATATCTATTGACCTTAAATATCTGTTTGTCAATTAAAATTAGAAATATCTCTATAATATCACCAAATTAATTCTATATTTAATACAATATGATGTAATTCTACCACCAAAGTATTAACAGTAACATGAGTCATTCACAAATTTGTTACAAAATCTATAAACCAGTAACGACAGATTCTTACATTGCCCATTACTTGCACAAAATGGCTGACATGTCAAATGCATACTTTGACTGCTAGAACTCTATTCAGTGTTGCCAGCTACACTACAATTAACATGCTTCTTAATTTGTAAATTTATGCATACAAATGACCAACGCTGGGTTGTCATCAATAACTTATGCCACTACCTTATCACTTTAAAAATTCTAATCGCCGTAGTTGAATTATTATTAAAAACATAAAATGAATTTTGAGAATTTTTAGAATCTTTAAAGTAGTGTATGACAAACACGAGACGTTTCACTTTTGATATCACATTGATCATTAGAGGCTCAGCCCAAATGTCAAGGAGTATTTGTCGGCCAAACAACTGGCACACGCTGCTGGTTAAGAGTGCAGATATTGAACATATTATATTTATTAATGGTACTTTATTAAAGAAAAATCATAGCAGATAAGTCATAGCTAATAATGTAGTAACAAACTGTCCCGTTGTTCGATAGTTTGACGTAATGAACACATGAGCCGCAGTGACTCGGCTCAATTACCTAATATAACAGATGGTTTTCTTGTGAAGAATGACATGTAGGTTCTAATATTGAACGCGATATAAATATACTTTTTTAATACATACATTTACTATAAAACTTTGTATCATTTTATAGAATTTTAAGAAAAAACTTGAAAATCCACATAAGAAAATGTGTGCACATCTTTATTTTCAGAACCGTATAATTAATAATAAAAAATTATCCTGATATAGAAAGAGTGCATTCGAAAATTATAAGATAACTGTAGTAGAAACTGAACACTTAAAGTTCTCAAGGCACATTTTAATCCGTTTGTAAAAAAAAATCTCACAATTAAATGAAACTACGTGATTATTTCTACTTTCTTTAAGTTCTTTACCTCGACCTAGGTTTCGTTGTATTACATCTTCAGGTGGGCTATTAGCAAAGATCTTGGCTAATAGCCCACCTGAAGTGGTAAACAACAAGTGGTTGTAATACAACGAAACCTAGGTCGTGGTAAAGAACTTAAAGAATAAACTTTTACTACAAAATTAACGCCAAATATATTCAATAAAAAAAGAAATCTATTTAATTACCTTCAAACTTATCGGTTTTTGTAACATATTTAGAGATCGACTCCTGTCTTCCTTTCTTGTCTGGACTCGGCTTTTTGCTGTTCTTGTTTGTCAATGGTGAGGACTTTGGCACATTGGCAGGTTTTGCTTTTTGTTGTGTCGTTATACTGCTCTTAATAAATTTTTTTGATGAAGGAAAGTCTGGAGGGTTCCCGGTAAATATTTGATCAAAATTAACTTTGGCAATGTTATATTTTGTAATTGCAGCCATCTGAAAAATGAGTGAACCATATAAAGCTATATATACACGTATAGTATATACAGTATATATTATATGTGTGTGTATATATATATATATATATATAGATATATACATACGTATTTAGAATCAATCTAAACTTTTTTAGCAGAAATTTTGTAAAAAAAACTGTCAAGCCCGAATGGAACTCGCACTACAGGGTTACATTAAAAGGGTTACATTAAAAGTGCAGGTACACATTAAGGCATTTATAAACATTTAATGTTACATAATATTCCTATTAAACAATTTATAAAATTTAAATTTTTTAGAATGAAAATATATTGAAATTTCACAGGCGCACATTTAAAAAAAATTTACACTATAAGTTTTACTACTATACTACACTAGAAGTACACTATAAGTTTTGATTTATTCACGAACGTTAAAATATACAGCATAAATTGCAGTATTTTTTTATTGTGTTGACTTATAAGCTCGATTTTTTTACAACTCCAAGGGACCATAGACTAAGGATTTAATATTAATTTCAACTTGATACCTCCCACGCGACAGACAATGAAGTGATCTTATAAGGGTTCCTTTTCTCCTTTTGAGGTATGGAACCCTAAAAAAACAAAGTTGTACATGGCTGTATTATTCCATTTAATACATTGTATATTTCATATTTCATATCATTTCTAAATTGATTGCATGTTTAATATCAAGATTATGACTTTGTAAAACGTCTAAAAAGCATCACGATGAAAAATGTCACAACCGGACCGTATTTAGCAAGCGGAAACAAATATTTGATTTTGTCTACTCTCGTAAGACGACATGGATCAACATTTTCTTTCTTTTCATTAATTTGAACATTTTTCAAATATTTAATTATGATTGATTAATTTCTTATTGTAAGCATTTGATCGATATTTTAGATGCAGGTTTAGGATATCAATTATAGGAATAAGACTTCGTAAAATTTTTCCATGCCTATTGTATACCTATGGTTTACCTATTTGTATAATTTCTGCAACAGCATCTGAAAATGTTATGCATGAACTTCAGGTTACAATTCTTAAGATAGGTCCTTGTAGTCGGTTTTTAGAATTCTTTTTACGGACGATTCGACCTTATTAGAAATTATTAAAGAAATCACCAAGGGAAGTAAACAATTTTGTTGCAATGTGCGTTGTTTTAGTCCCTTTTAAAGGTTGTGATTCGTTTTGTTTTTTCTATCTTATATAGTATTCCATACTTCCGATAGAATAGACTTCCAGTTTTTCTATTTTTCTAGATAAACTAACAGCACTTACGACACTTAATTTTGGAAAGACATAACTCCTTAATTGAAAATAAATATTCTGTCAATTTATTCCACCGATAGTTTGCACGTGATAGTTTATTTTCACCGATTGTTTGCACAATTTTGGATCCTCAGAATAATTACTATGAAGACCTACGAAGTTAAGAATGTTCCAAGCACCAACAGTTAATTCACGTTTTTCCAAGTACTCTGGTTTTTGCAAGTTCATAAGTGAAAATCATTTCGTTTCAATTCACGCTTAAAAATCGGACTACTTATCAGACATTCTCCTCTATGACTGCTCATGAGGATATTTTAATCTTTAGGAAATGACATGACTGTTTTCTCTAAATATAGAATTTCTCACTTTTTAATGGATATAAACTAACAATTTCCAATGGAAATGGAAAATAAAAAAATGTATTTGAATTATAAATGTTAGCTGGTCAATGTAAAACAGGTTGAACGTGAAATGAACATTAATCAAACAATATTTTGTTATTGATTCCAGTATGACCTTTTTCCTCTTACGATAATGGCCTTATTAAAAATATTTGCTGATAAATACAAAATGTGTCCTTTCCTGGGATTCCCATAATTTTTTAAACGATCTACAGGAAACGGGTCAAATTCTCTTAATAATACCATACATATCAAATAACTTCCACTATTGGGAGTAATCTTTATCAGAACTTGTCACCACGAAACAAATGTCCTCTCTAAGCCAAAAATTCTACAACTGTGATAATCCTTTTTAACATGCCATTCAGTAGTTTATTACTTTTTTGGATTGAGATAGGAAGTCGGTAAAGTAAATAAGTATTCCGTTAAAATAAAAACCACGATCGCGTGAAAGGTTTTCGTAATCGGAAATGGTTTTTGTTCTGATAAAGTAATATTCCATAATGTCGATATGTTTTTGTCTTTAATATGATCTCACCCTCTTTATGATTCCCTTTTTCTGATCTGGAGATAAAATAGATGTTTTTTCTGTATCACGAGAATACGAAGGACACGCAACATAATCAAATTTAAATAAAATTTAGAACTAACCTATAATCGATTATTGTTATTTTACCAATATTTTTATGGAAAATAATTTTTTTTTACATCTCTGACCTTTGCCAACAACTTTGTTCATGTGGTTTATGACAAATTGAACATTTTTTCAGTTCAATAAAAAATAAAAAGAAATGAAATAACAAATAAACACAGCGAAAAAATATAAATGAATGATAAATGATCTTATATTGTTTGTTTCTGCAATAGTGTTGACTTGATTAAGTCTCTTAAACGATAACGATTTGATTGAATTATGAATGGCATGTTGTAGCTAAAACTGAATACAAGCGATGAAAGTTATACTTTAGCCGTACTGAGTAAAACATCCAAAAACTATTGTTTATGAAATTTTTTCATCGACAACATTTATAACACTGAAAAAGGAAGAATTTCCTTAAAATTATAATAACTTCAATTTTTCTTAGTAAGCTGATACGCCAATATTCGCTATTTTTTTCATTTTACTTGTTATACCGAAGCCAAATATACCTCAATTGACTTAGTATTGTTTATATGATGCAGGTATAAACAGACAAATCCAAAAAAGAACTATTTCTTCTCTATAGCCTTGTTGTGGTCCCCCAAATTAATTTTTTAAAAAGATTTTTGTTCTATTTGTTAAATCAATTTTGTTTGAGAAATTAATTTTATAGTTTTTCTAAACATTTCAAATTTAAATTAATATTTAAATGGAAATCTGGTTAAGAAAGCAAACTACTTCCTTCTTATTATTTATTTCGACATTTTTATTAGGTCTAACAAAATGTTGCCAACTGTTAAAAAGCGGACCTCTAAAAATAAAATGGAAGCATAAAGGGAATTCCCAGTTTTATTATCTATACCTATCATGTCACTAAATCATATTTTGGGTATTCTCATTGTAGTCTCTTGAAAATAATGTATCTTTTCTAAATGTTGTTGCAAGTTGATAATATCATTGAATTTATTTCAACTATTTAAGTTGTAACATGGCTGACACAGCTTGGAATATTTACTACAAGAAATTGACCAATTTTATCATATCTGACAGCCAAATTACAAGGAAAAGTGAAGAAAATTTTATCATAGTGAGTATGCACTGATAAAGTCATGTCACCGTATTCAATATTTATAGCAATTACTAATGAGTCAATTAAAAAAATGGTTAATAACTTTCTAAATAAAACTTATACTTATGTTTCTAAATGATTTGTATACTTATAACACAGCACAAGCTGATGACTAAAACGTTAACAGAAAAAAAATAAAAAAACAAGAATCAATTAAGACCTACCTAAATATTTCACAAGAAACCTGATTGAATAAAAAAGATTGTCTTACCACCATCAAAGAATCATACCCAACACTCAGTTTAATATCAGTACCGAAACAATAATAATGAATATTTTTTGTTAATGCAACTATAATAATAACATTTCTAACTAGTCAATTAACTATGCATACAAAGAAAAAGCACAGTATTGTGAAATTATCATATTTTTTAAATGCATAATCAAATGCTCTTTTTAATTACAGAGAGTTGCAATGAAACACGAGAAAAATATATGTAACTATAATCATTTACATATTTTAACAGATGTAATAAAAATTATTTCTGAATCTAAATTTGTAAATCTCAGTGTTAAACTGAATACAAAATGTTAAGGGAATATATAGATATTTTATTTGACAAATCACACTCTGTTTGAAACAGAAAATAGTGGGTCTGAATTGTAGGGACGTTCTTTTATATAGAGGATATATAAAGACATATTTTTAGCCTCTTTCTAAACAGATGGAACAGAGTATAGCCTTTAAGTTATACATTTTGTCGCAGGGTTTAACCATTTTTAAAGTAATATTTTTGAAACAATATTAAACAAATTTTGATTTTAGTTTAATGGAAGTATTTTCTTTCAGCTTGTATTCATTTGAATTAATTATCGGACATTCAATGTCCATTGTAAAGGCGTCAAAAACAATTTAGTAATTACCTTGATCCGAATGACTCCACCTGGTCCCTGTTCAACAAACTGCTTAAGAAAAAGTTTATTTTTGTCTCTCGTAAAAATGCCTTTCCTTCGGCGCACTCTGTCGCAAGGAACTGTGCCCACTTGGCCCTGTGCGCTATCTTCATTTTCCTCATACTGTTCCACTTCATAGAAGTAAACCGACGATGGTGTGTTCAGGGTGCTAGTAAGAAATCAGTCGGATAACTTGTGAAATTGACATTTTTAGGAGAATTAAAAATAACCAAAAATGTTGGGTTTTAATTACAAAATACGATTAGTAAAATAGTCCAAGTCGCAAATACAACTATTCTATATGGTATATAATACAATATAATTTAAAAGCTAATTAATGACCAAACATTCTCGTTTTAATATAGCCCACAAAAGTATTTAAGTTTTAAACTTAACATATTTAATTTAAACAGAAAAGTTTAAAAAAGTCAAATAACATAAGCCCGTGTTATTATATAAGTAATATATGTATATATAATGACAACATAGTTTAAAATAATTTGGTGAATAGAAACAACAATGGAGACAATTTGAGTGCAGGCCTTATAAAAGATAGCATTTCTTATGAATTAAATACAGAATTCTTTTATCATAGATGTTATGATTAAACACATACAAAATTTGACATACTGTAAACAATATAACCTGTGTAGCGTAAACATTTAATTTTTCACTTCCTGAATATTACTAAAATAAACATTTTTGTATTTTGATTGAGATGCACTCTATCATATTACATAATGAAGAGCATAGGCATAGTACTTGTATCACCAGTACTTAATAAACTACATTTTTTTATAATAAGCAAAGTACCTTAAGTTTTGCAAAGCCATTAAGATGCCTACTAGTAGCTACGCAATGAAAGATTGTTTTTGTCTTATCTAAACAGCATAATTGGAGAAAAGAAATCCAAAATTCTAAAATGTAAAGATTTTCATCATATCCAAGTATCATCATTATTGTTCCAACTCTCCCTATTTATATTGTGACAATAATAATTAGACAAGTTTGAAGTAAACATTTGTAAAAGTGAACTTTACTTAATTTACATAACATTTTGGCTTATTTTACCTAAGGCATTCATTGCTAAATATTTATAAAATTCATTTAGAAATATTTATCTGTCATGCAAGTATATGGTAACATTAGTTATTTCGTTGCAATCAAACAGAAATCCAACATTATGTACGATGTGAAAAAGGATGCATAACTTACTTGGCCCCATTATTGGGTTGCTGCTTTGGTGAAATGATGGACAAAACATGGCCCTCAGACCACATATCACCTTCCAAACACGCTTCGACGGTCTCACCCACGAAATATCGGTCCCTTACATAATTAAATACATCATCTAACATCTCCGCAAATGAACATCGTTTGGTTCGAGATGCTAAGTATAAAATTGGAATGCGTAGCTCTGTCGGAAAGTCTCTTAATGAACGACGGGCATTTTTTTCACTTTCGAGTGCTTCCGCATATGTGAGGTTCGGTTTACCAGTCATTTCACACGACCATACCATAGAATTAACCAATATGATTCGCTCACAATATTCCCTGAAATACAAAATACATTATTTAAACACGAAACTTGACCGCGTTGAAGATGCGAGTTGATTTTCTGGGACATACGCGTCGTCATTACAATCAAGCGGACCTTATACGATTAGCAATGTCAAAAGTGTAGCGTACAAAATTTTAAGCGACAGTGCATCTTCAAATGTACACAAAGCTACTTAATTGCAGCTTTAAAGATTTTACTCACTCATAATCCTTAAAGATCTCATCCGTAATTTCACAATGGAAGACCTCATCATCGTCTCTTAAAAAGCCTGACGCCGAAGACTTCTCAAAAGCTTTTCTCTTTAACAGAGGCATGTTTGAAGGAACGAATGTCACCGGAGGGATTTGAATTTAACTACTTTTAATTACAATTATAAGGTAAGAATAATATTATTTTATAAATACATTGAAACGAAGGACACTATGTATATTAAAAGAAAAACATTAAGTAAGTATTCAATGGAAAATTAAAAACTATGCGTGGTTTCGGTTGACAAGCCAAAAAACGGCGCGCTCTATACGAAACATATGAGCGCAACTACATTGAACTGAATGTAGCAGCAAATGACGATGTTATATCCAACAAACGCTCGTAAATTAAAACATAAATATTGTGTGAATATTGGATTTTATTTTCGGAGAATAAATGATTTTGTTTTTAGTATTAATCTTAATAGTATTTTATTATATCATTTCTATTTTAAATATCAAAGTAAATATTGACAATAAAATTATTACGTAAGTTGAAATAAAGAACTGAAAATGTAATTGAGTGAAATGATCGATAATCGATAATATTTTGTTTGTTAGTAGGTAGGCCATTAATCTGAATGAATAAATCCTTATGATCAAAAAATATATTTATAAAAGTAATGTTTATTTTACTTCTACAAAAAAAAATTTGTTTATGTAAAATATATAAACACAATTTAATTAATTGTCTAAGGCATTTAACTCCTTTAATCGTATTTGACTATATATATTTTATTTAGTTGTTTTAAGATATGTTAAAATTAATAATATATTAAAAAATACTCATATTAAACAAAATTTAGTCTCCTGAGTTGTTTATTTTGTTTCTATGCTTTAAGATAAACAAAGCTGAACTGATAAGAGTTTTGGCGGGTTTAATGTTGTTGAACCTGAGCCGCACCAAATCAAATAACGAATGATCACAACAGCATAAGAAAAAAATATTTATAACCTCATATTTCGGAATGTGTCAAATTGGTTTTGACAACAGCTTCAATAAGACTTCAGTTATCGAATCGTGATAAACAATAATATGATATTAATAAATATTTGATTCTTTAAAATATATTACAATGCCTAAAGAACAATACAGAGAAACAGATGTGGCTCGCAAAATGTGAGTATTATTTGAAAAATATTTTATTAAGTTTAAGATAGTTTAATGTATTTAGTTGAGTAAATATTATCATGTCTTGAAAATGCACTACAAATTTTCCTGTAGAACTGTTAGATTATAAAAGAAATATGTTTATATTGTAACTATATCGACTTTATCTTTCTAATTATATTAGTTATTTCGTTGCTCTATATGTATTATCAAAATTTCTTTTTAATCTAAGAAACACAGTATTTTGAACATTATAGAAGTTTGATTACACAATTTTGATGAAGCTAAGAACTGTCATATAAGTAAAGAAGCTATAAATAATTTAAAAATTGTTTTTTTTTCGAGATCTCATGTCACATTTGGAGTGGACAGTGCAGCTAATATTCAGCAGCAAGCTCATTTGCAAGTAGTCACTAAAAATTTGTATGCTCAAGATGGAGCACGGAAACCTGCTCCGTATGGCGTTCTTGACCGGAGAATGGTTTGTTGCATCTTTTTCATGATACATTTTTTGATTATACATTGTGTACATTTAATCTAGACTTAACTATGGTCTTAATTTCGGATAAGTGAATTCAAATTGGGAAAAACACAGAGTTTTTGATCACTTCCAGCATAATTAATTCTACTATATATCTAGCAGCGCGCCTTTAAGGAATATGAAATGAGAAATGTGGTTTAAGATTTTAACTTTGTTCCATTTGTTGTGTAACTAATGAAATAAGAATAGAATTTCTAATCTTTTTGTTGAAAACCATATAGGTTTTCATTTTCCTTTGTAATATTTTTACTGTGTTAATTATTCATACTTTATATTTTTTTCAGGTTTGTTGTTTTAATCTTGTATTTGGATAATTTTTTATGTTTTAATATTAAAATTTATTTTAGTTAGACATAAGTTGGACCAATTAGCTGTTCTATTTTGAAGTGAACAAATTCAGCTGAAAAGATAATTTTTGATTTTGAATATTTTTAATTACACTGCGGCTGCTGTTTATAATTTCCTGTTTTTTTTGTCCAATAGGGGATTAATCAAAAAGATGCTAGCTGCGAGACTTGTGGTAAAGGATTATCCGAGTGCGTTGGACATTATGGTTACATGGAGTTAGCATTACCAGTTTTTCATGTCGGTTATTTTCGTTCCATAATTACTATTCTACAAACAATTTGTAAGGTATGTTATGGTCTTACGTTCGTCTTAGATTTAGACAATGCAGTGTTCATTGAATTTTTTATAACGTAAAATAGCATTTGGTAATTCTTCGAATTTGGCTTCAAAGCTACGATTAATTATTTCTTAAACGCAATAAGAAATAATTAATATTAATAATAGTTAATAATAGACTGGGGGTAACTAATTTTCTCTTGCCATGTATATTTCTTTGTATAATTAAACTATATTATTAATTGGTGGAAACAGATCTTAAGGGAACTGTGTAATGAAAATGATGATACCTTTTCGATAGCATTATTGAAACATTTTTTTTGCTTTGCTTCCTCCAACAGTAATTAGATTTTATCTATCGGCTGTTATACAACTTTCTGATGACAATGTTCCGTTCCAAAGTTTTTATGGACTCATTCTATTTATATTTTTCAGATATTCCATATTTTTAGCTATAGATTTAGTCACATCTTAAGTCTTTATTCAGACCAACAATGTGCCATATTTCTCGAATTTGTAGTAAATAAGTCCTTACACAACTAAACAAGAAGCGAACAAAGGCAACAATTAACTATCATTGTGGCTTTCCACCTAAACATCTCCAAAAGAAACGTAATCTTCATTGAAATAACTAAATGTTAAATTTTAAGTTAGTTTATGTAACGTTTACCATATATGTTATTATATGCAACAAACAAATTATTGCTTGACTTTTACGAAAACATGATTTTTCCTGGTTTTCTTTTTGTCTCTTATTAAATTTTTAATATATTTAGTTTGCTTTTGACCATCTATTTGTCATTTTTAGAAGAAAAAAAAACTGGCAACCCTAGTCGAAACACCATGAATGGTTGTCATCCTAATTGTTATTTATAGCACTGTCGTATAAATTTATAATTTCAGTGACTTATAACTTTTTTTTGCAATGAAGAAATGATATTATAGCACAATTTAAGGGCTCATATTTAGAATAATGTTAGGTTTCTTTATATTTTGAATAAAAACTTACTAAACATTGTTTATATCAATGTTGTAAAGGAGTGCGCTCGAGTAATGCTACCTGAAGCAGTAAAGAAAGCGTATCGACGCAAAATGATGAATCCAGAGCTGTCTTACTTGACCAAAAAGAATATGCGCGCTGCAATTATAAAAAAAGCGAAGAAACACACAAAATGCCCTTATTGTGAAAGTTTGAATGGTATAGTAAAGAAGAGTAGCGGTGGAATATTGAAGATAGTCCATGACAAGTACAGGTCAAAGAAGATAACCGATCCTTTAGTGCAGCGGGTGCTCGCGGAATTTCAAGAAGCGAAGGAAGCTAACAAGGAAATAGCTACCATGCTGAACAGTGCTGTCCTTATTGAGATGAATCCACTTGAGGTTTGTTGTAATATATTATGTTTATGCATAGGACACTTTTTAAAATTACAAAGTCTCCATTTTTGTTTACCTGCTTTTGTTTCTTCATATCATCTATTTATTTTTATTGATCTTTAATAGACAGTAATCATTTAAACGCTTCTTATAAGTACATTTTCGATTAAAGGAATATTCATAATTTTTATTATAATTAAGATTTTATGTGTTCCTATCTCATTTCATTCCAGTTTTTGTTGTTAGCCAAATATTTTTGAAATATGAAATCGAAAGAATGCAATACAAGAATTCTCTTGTGAAATATTGTGCAACATTCAGGACCAAATATGTTTAAGTCAATATTATTGAACGACACTGATTTTTGGCAGTGACATTAATAATATATAGGTCTAGCAGATCTTTGATGAATCACTCAATCCTGAAATGCTAAACTCTTCAACTCTGTTCCGTTTTTCGTATGCAAGTGATCATTTTAATGGAACTCTTTGTTCAGTAGCACAAACAGTAGATTTTAAAAACCTAACCGAAGAAAAGTTTTAAATTATTAAGTGTTCTTAATCTTTGAATTAATAAATTACTTTTTAAACAGAAGACCAAGTAAAAAAAAATGGAAAACAACCTTGTTTTTGTGTACCTCCATTTGGAAGTAGATAGGGGGAGTCAATTTGGAGTAATTTATAATCGTTAATTTTCGATAAGTGTAAATGGTTTAAAAAATATTCCAAATATGAGTGCCTCAACTACACAGTGTTTACTCTCATATATTTTAGATTCTAATACTTTCCACGAGTTTAGGAACTGAAGCAAATGAATACAGTAATTTGAAAGCAAATGAATACAGTAATTTTTAAATGTGTCTTGTATATTTTAGTGTCTTGTATATTTTATTTTCTTGTTATATATTCAGTAATTATTTTAAAATAATTACTGAATATATGTCTGTGAATTTTTGTTCTAAAGGTTTGTTTTTGAAGTGAAAACGTCTTTAGGTGCACTTTCAAACTACACTTTGAAGTGAAAACTTATTCTGAGGAGTGTACGAAGCTAAGGTGTTTGCACGGGTCGGTGACGTTCTTCGGGTCTGTGACGCTTAATCGGGCAAACTATGCTTTCTTTGGCATCGCTCAAGCGAGTTTACTGTCCAACACAGAATTCGCTCTTTCAAGAATTTTGTTCTATTTTTTAATAATATTTTATTTGAGTATAATTTCCCATTCCGTCAGTTTCGTTGTGGCTCTTTCCGACTTAATTTAAACAGCTTGTTTATATCGGTGTATTGCATTAATTTGTCTTAATACTTTAAAAAATTTACAGAAATATAGTCGGGTTCATCCAAGATTTGAACCCAGTACCTATTACACCCAAAGTAAAAATCATACCCCCTAGACCAACGAGCAGTTATAGTGGTTTTCGAATATGTTTATATACATAGTAAGCGTACTTTTTTTTGTTAAATAAAATTAGTTTTAATTATAAAATATTTTTGGCAATATTTATCGATAGATGCCACTATACTGATCACGGTTCAAATCGTTGCTTGCACTATGGTTTTGATTAATATTTTAATATAATATGCAAATGTTATTGTATATAATCAGTATAACATTTCAACTGGCACAGTTAGTATTTAATATTTTATTTGAGAGTAGTTTAATATAATACGTGTATGTGATTGTATTTTAAAATAATCACGCATTGCTCCTGATTCACTGAAATAATATCCATAATATAACATCGATGTAATCTAAATATATTATTTCTAAAAGGTGTTTTTTGGTCGAGCGGCTCGATCTCTTTAACTACTGCACCAAAAAAAATAAAAAAAATACCCACTTAAAGCTTATGTTTTCTACTTTGGGCGAAAAATATAAAAAAATTCGAAAAAAATCTTTTTGTTAATAAAAAAATTAATTTTTATAACAATTGGCATGAGCCCATCTGTGGGCAACACATCAAATATCTTAGCCAAATTGTATACTTGGAACACGCTAGATGGCGATATAGTGCGAAGACTTCGCACGGGTCAGCTAGTTATATATATATTTTAAGATTAGAAGTTTTTACTTCATAAGTGTAGTCAAGAGCATACACCAGGATTTTTAAAAATATTTCTTGTTTTTGTATTTGATTCTTTTATTCGTTGTTTATTATCCATAGTACGGCATATTTTTCACTGCAGTATTAGCACAGACCAACTGAATTGGGCTTAGATTAGAAACAGCTAGTATAGCTATGATTTTGAGGAATCAAACAAGGTAGCCAATGTAAAAATTTAATACATGTCCCAAGAAAGTTGAGTTTATTCTGTTGAGCGATTGATTTAAAAAAAACCTATTTGAAAATTTTTCACAAAAACTAATTAACTGAAAAAAACCACAAATTCGTGAGTTGTTTGTTCTTCAGAGAAGTGTCCAAGTTTGAAAAGAATATACACTTTTTATTTAGCAACTTGTATATTTTTATTTCATTGTATTTTTATTTCATTAAGTGCTGTATCCCGTTGATAATTTAAGGATATTTTTTTAACTAGACAACTTGTTTAGAATCTCTCATATTTTTGTATGAAAACGTAAATATCTCTATTTTGATTTGTTTTGTTTCTTTTTTTAGGTGTTGAGACTGTTCAGAAGAATTCCTGAGGAGGATATTCCTTTATTGGGTATGGATAGTAAAAGATCTCGGCCTGAAGATTTAATTCTAACTCGACTACCAGTTTCTCCTGTCTGCATCCGTCCTAGTGTCGTCTCTGATCTTAAAGCTGGAACGTGAGTGCGATTAAATTTTATTGCCTCTAGAATTTTTTTTAGATATTACTAAGGTTGAAAAGTATTTTTATAATTTTCTCCTGCGAAGTAAGAATAATTATTACATTATATTCAAAGCAAATAAATTATTGATCCAATGTTTTAACATTTAGGCGTTCAATTCAGGCGTTTAAGACATTTATAATGCCATAAGAAGAAAAAACAATTTAAATTTAGCTAGTGGTTGTGGTTCCTGAAAAAAGGTAAAAGGTTTCTGAAAAAAGGTAAAAGGTTTCTGAAAAAAGCAAGTTCCACAAATTGTATGACCGCAAACAAATTGTATGTTTGCTATCGTTCATCCGATTGCGTTCAAATTTTGTACTAAACTTCTGAGTGATACAAATAAGTAATGTCAGTTAGTGACATTCTGAAAAAAAAAAAAGTTTGCGTGAATGAAGTCTCTGGGTGGGTAGATAAATGTGTCTGCTTTGTATATGTGTACCTACTCCAAGTAAATTACGAAAAAATGCAATGCATGCTTAAATTTGAAACTTTGTGCAAATTAACTTGAAATTTATATTAAGGACTTGTCAATCTCTCAATAACTGATATTACTGTTGAAATATATTAAATAGTAGTGCTGTTGAAACCATAGAGCTATTATTTTTTTAAAATTTTTTTCATAAACTACTAATTTTTAAACGTTACTTTTTCCTTTATGTGTTTTGTAATGTAGTCTGCCAGTTATTTGCCATTTCACTGATATTTCAATTTTTTTTCTGCTTGAATTATGATAAATATATTGTGCATAAATTTGGTTCAATCAATTGTTTTGTTGTTTGTTGTATGTGTTTTTAATATCAGTTCTAAAAGGAAGCCAATAGTCAATTTGATAATCTAACAAAATAGTTTGTTTTTATGAAATAATCTTGAAAACTCTGTTAGTGAAAATAATAAATATGTTATTCTAAGTCGTCTTGAAAATGTGATTTAAAAATAAAATTTAAAATTAGGAGTTAACAAAGTGATGATTTAAAAATAGTCCCGATAAAGTCAGTTGTTTTATGGTTGCGTGAATTTGTCTATATTTATTCATCTGAAAATGTGTACTTTGTGTAAAGTTGTACAAAGTAATTATCATTGAACGGAATTATTTTCAAAAATTCTCCTTTTTTGATAGCATTTTCATAAAGCATTTCAAAATTTGTTAAGAATAAATGAAAAAATAATGTTTATATAGTTGCAAACAAATATATAATGAAAAAATTTCAGAATGGTATAACTTACATCATATTATTATACATAGTTTATTACTTTATGGTAATAAACAATTTTAAGAAAGGGCTAATATGGAGACTGTGAATTTTTTTCCTTTTCATTATTTTTTACACTTGTAACTATATACATACGATACAAACGCTTTAAATATATTGTAACTGTATTACTTCTCTGTCTGCATAAAAAATTTCATAACAATGAAATCAAAACTCTTAAATTTATACATTATATTATCATTATGGTGCGAGCATTGATGTTACGTAAAATTGGGTTGCCTGTTCAAGGGGTTAATAAAATATTGTAAAATTTTGTCAAATGAACAAAATAATATTTTAAGTCCTTGTAATTTAATAAATAATACACAAATATCTGTTTTAGCAATGAAGATGACCTGACAATGAAACAATCCGAGATTCTGCTCATCAATGATGTAATCCAGAGGCACATGGCGAGTGGCGGCAAGACGGATCTGGTGCAGGAAGACTGGGAGTTCTTGCAGTTACACTCGGCGTTATATATAAATAGTGAAATGTCAGGAATACCGATGTCCATGCAGGTTAGATGTTTTTGATAACATTTTTCATTTATTTTATAGATCATTGGGCATATTATATGAATAGTACAAAACTGAAGATCAGGTTGTCCAAGTAGATAGCATATTTTGAATAAAGCTATTTAGAAAGAGTTGTATTTTTCAGTTACCATAAAATTTTCGAATGTGTTGATAATGATCATTTTCGAAATGAGCTAAAAGTGGCAAGTTTTTGTTGGCAGTATTAATATTATTTTGTTTTGTTGGCAGTATTAATATGTAAAGACATTTGTTTAGGAACTGATTTTAGATAGGTGTCAATGTCTATGATTTTACATCTTTGAGTCAAATTCATTCTCCATTTAGTCAAGTGTACCCCAGGTGTCGAATCTCAGGCTGTCACTTTTTTGATGAGCTGGCTGGGCTGTATAATGGAGGAGATGTGCCTGTCTTATTTGTCAATTATTTTAAGCTTTTTACTGGTATGTCATACATTGCTAATTCATGGGACGTACACCGTGTTATAAATGTTATCAGAACAAGTAGACAGTAACTTAATTTGGACAAATGTGAATAGTGAGTTATAGTCGTGTTCTCAATCATATCAGCCACAATTACTGTGTTAGTATCAGAACTAACTTGTTTTGTTGTGTGATGGAAATTATGTTTTTATCACTGGTTTGTGATGCAAAAAGCAAGGAAAAAGTTATTGTTCATCTGGAACGGGAGCAATGACATCAAAACTGGTTCGAGGATGGTTGTTTGTCAAATGCCTTATGGTTGGACAAATTCAATGGTGAGCTCCATTATTTTTTGAAATTTTGCATTTAACATACTTTTTTTTTTCTTTTAAATAACTTACTTTCGACAAATACTAAAAACCTCTGCCGTAGGTCTTTCTGGAAGTAACTCCCAATAAATAACTAATTAAAATTACATCCATATACATACATCCATATTGTCATATCTTTATAGATATAGTTTCACTTCTTCGTGCATTTGGGTATTAAGTAAGTACAAGTTAACAACCCGTATATATGTAAATATATATATATATATATATATATATATATATATATATATATATATTCTTCATGAAAAAGATACTACATCCATCATCCAACACTACTACAATGAAAATTTTCACTTATGTGGTAAATTATCAAAAATTTCTATAAGATAATATTCTCAATCAACATAAATATTCTGGGCTGACTTTTTTTATCATCAAATTCCAACAGAATCTGGTATCTTTAGGGAAACACAGTGTAACATCAAAGGAAGGTTTAAATAATGTTTTAAAGCTAGAGTTGGAAGTAATAAGTATTCACAATTAAATGAAACTACGTGATGTAGTATTGTTTCTACTTTCTTTAAATTCTTTACCACGACCTAGGTTTCGTTGTATTACAACATCTTAACGTGGGCTATTAGCAAAGAATTCATTATTTGTTAATAAACATCTTTTGCTAAGAAGAAAACATTTTTTGCTAATAGTCCACTTGAAGATGTAATACAACGAAACCTAGATCGCGGTAAAGAATTTAAATAAAGTAGAAATACTACCACATCACGTATTTTCATTTAGTTGAGAAAATTCTAATAAATGTACTTTAAAAATCAGTTATTTTAGTTAATTTTTTTCTTTTAAATAAAATAAAACTTCTAATAAATGACATTGGACTTGAGTAATTTTTAAAACTGCTTTTACTACACAACAATATCAGTCAAATTGTGAATGGCTTTTGTAACTATCCAAAAGTTATGTCAAGTAAGTTTTCTTTTCTTTCATATGAAAAAAAAAATTAAAGTAGAAATAATATTACATCACGTAGTTTCATTGTGAATAATGAATTTCTATAAAATTAACGCCAAATATATTCAATAATAAGTATTCCGCGAATGGGGCATTTCATATGAAGCAGGGGTTCAAGTTTCTGAATATATAATTATATAATTGAAATCAGAAACAGAATGGGTTCAGGTTTCTGATTTCAATTATATTTGAGTATGTTATACGTGTACATGTCCTCGACACAGATACAAAATATTTTTACAGTGGCAAGCCTGATACACAAAATATGGGTCTTCGAAGATTTGAGTAACCCTGGGGAATGTACTATTTTGAAAAGGTATAATAAAATAAATTAACCACTGTATTTTATACTTCCTTTAATGACCAAACGTAACTGGTTTGTATAAGGTAGCATACCTTGTAGTAGCTATATGCCACAAAGAATAACATATTCATTAATTAATCCCAAAAGTAGTAGCTATATGTCACAAAGAATAACAAATTCATTGATTAATCCCAAAAGTAGTAGCTATATGCCACAAAGAATAACATATTCATTAATTAATCCCAAAAGTAGTAGCTATATGCCACAAAGAATAACATATTCATTAATTAATCCCAAAAGTAGTAGCTATATGTCACAAAGAATAACAATTCAGAAGTGAATCCATTAATTGTTAATTCACTCCACACTGGGGGCATACTATCTGGAATAAGGTTTCCCATTATCTGAATCTACTAGGAAATAATATTGTCTCGTGCTTGAAAGAGTTCAAACATTTTTTTTTTAAATACGAAACATATTTTTTCCTTCCGTAGAGAATTTTCATTGTCAGGAGTTTTCTAGGGACACAACCCGTTTAATTATAAACTGTTACAAATGTATTGTTGACTGAAACATTCTTCTCATTTAAATGAATATAGATATTATAAAAAAAGATTATTTGTTGTACATTCATTTTATACTGCTTTATATCGGCCTTATTAGTGCTACTTTTCTAATCTAGTTTGTAGTGAAACAGAGTTTAAGATATTTATTAGGTTCTCCTAAATTTCAAAAATTCACCGTAAAATGTAATTGTTTTTATAATTTTGATCTACGGTGACTCGTATGGTTCCTTTTATTGTTATTTAGTTGAATTTTATATGACATACTTTTATATTGAAAAGTAAAATTAATAATAAGTAGTGCTTTTAATTTTGCCAGAAATGGTACTTGAAGATACGTAAGATGTGACGGACTTCGTAGACGTCATGTCAGACGCTTGCGGGTAAATTAATTAATGAGGGTTTTTGTGAAATTAAATTACATGAGACGACTGAACAATGAGGCCTTACAAATGGCATGATGTTAAAACTCCATTGTCATAGAAAGTTCTCACAGCGTAAGTATGACGTCAATGCTGTGAAGCGTGAGGAAAAAACACAATTAAAGTTAGCAGTGCAAAGGAAAAGTTATTGGAAAGTAAAGAATGACTCAAAATTTAATGTGTTTGATTTTATTTTTTTATTGTCACTTTACTGCACTGGAGTATATTATTTAAAAATTTGAGTATATTATTTAATTAAATTTAACATATATACTAATATTTAACTCAAATGAATAAGCTGTTTTTTGAGAAATCATTTCAAATAACTAGAGACAATAAATGTATGAAAGGTTTGCTAATAACTAGAGACAAAAAATGTATGAGAGGTTTGAAAGAAGGCAGTGAAAAATAAAAATAATTTGAGTCATTAAATTTTGGGGTTTGAGCAGCGTAAAGAGTATATGGTAGTGATGAAAAACAAGAAAGAGAAAAGAAAAAAAAGAACTTCTAAATGGCACTCTCAGCAGAGCTTAAAATCTTGAGTGTGGATATCTTCCGTGGAAGGTGCTAATGACTCAGTGAGCAAAGACTCCTACTATCTTCACTTTATTATAATCAGAAAGAAGTAAAAGAGCACACAGATTTCGAAAGCTAGTAATGAATTCTAGCTTTCGAAATCTGCGTGCTCTTTTTGTTGCAGAGTTGTTATTTCAGGAATTGAAAGTTTAGTTAAATATATGTTTACATTTAATTTTGTAATTTTAAAAAATAAATGTTTATAATATGTGCATAATTTGAATGAATCTTTATAATATAATTTAAATATATTTTTCTTGAATCCTTAGAAATGAAATTGGGTGTGGTGCGCGATTTATGTAATTACATTTTTATATTTCCTATTATGGGCCAAAGCTCTTCCTATGAATGGGGACTTATTAAATTTTTTTTATGGAAAATGAAAGAATATCATGGAAATGTTAAAATATTTTTTATATATCATTTGTATATATATAGATATGTGCGAAAAGTGAAAAAACAAATGTGAAGTTTGATTTTGGGTTTCGCACTAAATCTGCTAAGCAATCAAGTGTGCCGAGTTGTAATGAAAGTAAATGTTGTTTTTTCATATTTCAATTTCAGCCCAAGAAGCCAGGCAGAGGATTGGTTCAACGCTTGAAAGGTAAACAGGGACGATTCAGAGGCAATCTGTCGGGAAAGAGAGTGGATTTCTCCAGCCGTACTGTGATTTCCCCGGACCCCAATCTTCAGATTCAAGAGGTAAATCACTTAAATTATATTATTAAATACTTACTTTTGCATTGTCGAATCTATTTATAAAAATATTTTTGTAGTTTCTAGTTTTTGAAGCTGTTTCACTCATGTTTATGAATATTTGAAAAGGATTTGAATATTTATAGGGATCATGAAGGGTACATAAGGATCGCTTCTCAAACTCAAAAGCAATAAGAGCTTATCATAAAATGTTAGTCACTGTCAATGCAGTATTTTATAGACAGAAAATAGTAAATGTCATTGATTGAAAAGATTACGAGTGAAAACATTACGAGTGAAAGGGAAAAACTAATACGTTGTGTATTGTTTTTATGAATTATTAAAATGCTTTTATACAATACGCTACTAATTTTTCTTTGATAGATTACAATATGAATGCTATGGGGACTTCACACAAAAAAATGATAGTAGTATTTCCAGAAGTTTATTTTTTTATCACTAGATGCCATTGATAGCATCTTGCATGGTCCCCATATAGGCTAAAATATTTGCATAAGTTAAAAAATTTATTACAGTAAATTGTGGATTCATTATACTGTGACCGTTCTTCAAAAAAAATTGTATTTATTATCATAAGCATAAAAAGTGCATTCACAAGAGACCTGTACCTTACATGGTACACCAGCAACTTGTTAAACTATCACCTTCTTTTTAATATATAGTAATGTAAAAAAATTATCCTGCTACAGGTGGGAGTACCAGTGCACGTGGCTAAAATCCTGACATATCCTGAGAAGGTGTTCCCAGCCAATCTGCTATGGCTAAGACGGCTGGTTTGCAATGGTATCGATAAGCATCCAGGTGCCAATTACGTACAGCAGAAGGGGCAACCTATGAAGAAGTTTTTGAAGTATGGCAACAGGGAAAAAATTGCCCAGGAGCTTAAGGTTATATACTGAATTTTAGCTGTTTTGTAGGTCTTCTAAAGAGTTTGTAGTAATAAAGATGGATGTTACCATTTTGGACTCCATTGGTATATATACTCAGTATTGCAATGGAGTTTGAGCAATAAGATACATTTTGATGTGTGTAAATTTGCAATGATATGATACTCCTACTTATGTGTCATTTTGTGCAGTTACGAGCTAGACGGAACTATACTCAAAAGGGTTGCTCGGTGTGGTTATGGATATTTTATAAGTTTTTATATTACAAAATGTCATTAACAACATTTTAAAAGTTTTTATATTACAAAATTTATGCACTAACACTTTCAGACTTTATAATAGGCATTGTCGGATGTAAACTCTTCAACTCAGACGGAAATTATTTTTAAATTTTGCATGCATTTTTTCAAATGACTGAATCACTACATTGATAAACTCTAGCCGGTTTGGAAATTTCATTTAGGAATTCCAAAAAAATTCTGGGTCTTAAGACTGATGAATTTATTGTAAAAGAAATGTGTCAGTGTTAAAAATAAAAGCCCTGGTAATGTTCGGGTATTATCACATGAGGCTTGATTAATATTGGTTGTAACTATTGGTGTTTTTTATTTTTAGGCTGTTTTGAACTCTTAACTGCTTAAATGCTTTTAACATGAAACTACAATAACGTATATCTGTCCAGTCAATTTTTTATATGTAAAAATACTTTATATTATAGTGTGGCGATATAGTGGAACGACATTTGGTGGATGGTGACGTGGTACTGTTTAACAGACAGCCATCGCTGCACAAGCTGTCCATTATGTGTCACAGAGCCAAGGTGCAACCTCAGAGGACGTTTAGGTAAGAGAATGAGTGACAGTATTTTATGAATTAAGTTAAAAAAATATTTAAATAAAAAATAGAAGCAATTTCTGTTCTCGAAGTCGTTAACTTTAAAAAAATTAATCTCTTAAATTGGACGAATTTTTTTATTTTGTTATACGTGTAAGCATTATTTTGAATCTATTTTGTCTGTAAAAAATTATATTTGAATTAGTGGCTTCATTGAAGCAGAATTTTAAAATGTCCTAGATGTGAGTTATTATTATAAAAAGAAATATACTGCTTTGAAATTGTCAAAACAATTTGTCGCTTCTTCTCGGACGCTTATTCCTAAAACGAATGGGGAAAAATATTAAAGTAAATTGTAAATATTCATGGGTTTTCATAAAAGAATGGTTTATCAGGTTAAAATTAAACTTTCATTGTCATATTGTTCATAGGGTCCTGATGAGTATTTGAAATATATCTTTTTAAATTGTATAGTTAATGAATGACTAATAATGATTTAACCAAAGGCAGTTGGATTATGTCGGTTGTATTTTTGAATTACATTAAGATAAGGCATGGAAGTATTGTAAAGAATATATAAATCTCCAAACAAAGAGCGGTGTATATTGTTGACTATACTGGTCCTCAAAAAAACTGGCCTGCCTTAAATTTTATCAATAAAGTAAAAGTGCACTAAAGTTAGTAAATAAATATAATAAATGTCAAAACAAAACAAAAAAAACAATTTAGGAAAAAATTAAAATTAACTGAAATAAGTTTGAACATTTTTAGTTTTCGTTGTTCTCCTCTGTTACACTAAACAGTTGTAATAAGCTTATTTACTCCTTTAGCTTTTACGACTGCCTGTACGTGCAGATTGAGACTTCTTATCAACTTTTTGTGTCGTCCTGTGGAAATCTATCCCATTCTTTGATGACAACATTCTCCAAGTCCTCAAGTATTGTAGGTGATGGGTTTCGAGTATGTTCCATAGATGCTTTATATGGTTCAGATTAGGACTTCCGTCACGCGATATCAACCTCTTCAAGATAAGTATGTTGAAGAGGTCGATAACAGTCCTTATTATACTAGCAACGGGTGGTTTTCCATTATCATGCACCATCTGGAAGTTTTGTCTCATATATCTCGCAAATAGCATTGCATGTCGTTCGATTAATATATTTTTCTAGAACTCGCTAATACTGTTTAAGTCTGTTTCATTTTTTTTTATATATTATTAAAAGGTGTTATTTATTGTCTATTGACATTCTTAAACACCGCAAATTATTAAACACGGTGTCAAGTTTACCAATTTTAATGCATTTTTACTTTATTTACGAAACTAAAGGTGGGCCGATTTTTTGATGACCAGTCTATTAGTCGATTTCAGACTGCCAGTTATGACCAAATTTTTCTTGTAAAATTGAAGCATGGAAGCATTTTTGATTGATACAATCTAAACTCCATTAAAACCGTTCACAATTATTATTTAAAACAGTATTAAAAAAAGAATGCAATCATGGATACCTTGCTTGCTTTAGCGAAGCCATGATCGGCGGCAATAGCTGGTATAAATAAATAATCTTAATATTATTTTCTTTATTTATATAGGTTTAATGAATGTGTGTGCACTCCATACAATGCCGATTTTGACGGAGATGAAATGAATATGCATCTGCCGCAGACCGAGGAGGCGAGAGCAGAGGCGCTAATACTCATGGGGGTAGGTTTTATTAGAAATAAAATTGACATGATATGGAGATAGTGCTGGTGTTAGGTTATGGTACGGTTAGAATGTCTATGGCTATAAACTGGAAAACTATTTTTGTGGCTTGAAACTATGTAACATCACTTTTCTTTTTATTTTAATACTTCGATTATTTATTTGTTCTACAGGGAGGAAAAAAACATATTACAAATCATAACAAATTACCAATTTTTAAGTTTCACACTAGGCAGACTTGTATCCTGACATTCCTATATCAATATACTATTCTTCCTGTAGTATTTAGTTTTATACACATAAGTAGTTGAAGAAAAAGAAAAAAAAGTGTAAATATATATAATCAGTGTAAACTCAATTTGATTAAAAAAAAAAAATGTTACATAAAATAATAGTGATGACATAAAATTAAATAAAAAAGAATAAAAGTAATTTTTTTATTAAATGAGAGGTATTTTTTAAATTTATCGCAGTAATTTGTTTTGTGATAATATACTTTTTGCTTTATATTATAGAAATTGCTTATAAAAAGGCTGGAAAAATTCAAATTTTATTGTAAAATGTCCTGGGTTCCATGTTACTTGTGTTGCTATAAAATATTTTGAGGTTAGTTTTTACTAAAAGAAAAAATTAGCCAATTTTAAGAAAATTTTTTAAAAGTAAATAATGCTGAAACAGAAATTTATTAGGTAAAAAAATTGACACAGTATTGAAAGCCATAGAATGTTTGGCTAGAGTTGACTAAATGAAGGAACCCATCAAGATGAGAGCATGATGGAAAATCCAAAATCCCGAAAAATGATCTCTCTAACATGTACTTGTTTCATATTATAGTCTAATTAGTTTAATAATTCATTAATAGAACAAATCAAATCTGGTAACACCTCGCAATGGAGAGTTGCTGATTGCAGCAACACAGGACTTTATCACCGGAGGCTACCTACTCACTCAGAGGGATTGTTTCCTGACCAGAGAGCAGGCTGCTCAGCTTGCGGCGTGTCTTCTCGCAGGTCCGGATTCGACACTGAAAATTGACATGCCCATGCCAGTCATTCTTAAGCCAAGGAAGCTTTGGACGGGAAAACAGATATTTAGGTGAGCATAGAAAATTAAGGATATATTTTAAACTTTCTCACAGAATAACATTGCCTGTATTATAGTTTCAGAATATAAAGCTGCCTAAACTGAAAGAAAAACGGTTAAACCAAAAATGAAACGGTTATATATAGAAAATGAAAAAAAAGACCCTTGAAAGTTTTATTTAAATCGCCAGACAAATGAAAAATGTTTATAATAAGTATGATTATTTCTCATAATGATAATAAGTATGATTATTTCTCATAATAGTTTATGAATGCTATTTCTACGGAAAATAGCTGTGTAAAATTTGAAAAAGGACATTCATTTTGTCAAGGTTGGTAGTTTTGGTTCTTAGTTCAGTAGTTTTTACGATTTCATACCTTACTATTACATGTATTAACACACTGTCTGTCTGTTCATCTGTGCTTCTCGCTACGAGGTCCAAAAGTCTGCAGAATGCAGGGGAAGGGAGGATACATTCTTTCTTTGTACCCCGCTAATTAGGAATTCATTAGAGGTATACAAGTCAAATGTCAAGTCCCTATAATCATTCGGTAATGCACCATGTTCGCACTTCAGTTCCAGATTCACTTGAAGAAGTAAATCTGGAAGTGAATTGCGAACATAGTGCAAATCAAACTACGTGTTGTGAATAAATTCCTCAACAAGCAAGGAAAAATTCCGCAAACCATTCTGAGTGAGATAGGAGTTGTTTACGGAGATTGTTGCCCCGGTAAACCATGGTTTACAAGTGGCGTGGTATATTTAAACAAGGTCGAGACTCGATTGAAGATACAACCCCGCCCCCACCCTCCCGCTTAGGACAGCTGATTGAGGCCACCACGTCGGATATTGTCGAAAAATTTGAAAAAATTGTATAGGAAGATGCTCATCTGAAGAAGAAACAACTTTCTGCAATAGTTGGTTTATCAGATACAACAATTTTGAGAATTTTACACAATCATCTTGGCATGACTAAAGTCAGTGTAAGATGGGTCCCAAGAATGCTTATGCCGCCGCAAAATCAAAGAGTCGAGGTGTCTTACGTAGTTTTTGAAGCGGTGTGCAGACAAACCTATGCCGATTTTGGAGAGAATTGCGACTGGAGATAAAACTTCAGTTCATCATCTTGAGCCTGTCCATCCAATGGCATAGAAAGGGCACTCCACTCCCTAAGAAGTTTAAAGTCTCGGAATCAACTGGAAAATTGAGTCTAAAACTAAATTTTGTGAAGGGATTTTATTGATTGACTATAAAGAAAAAGGTACTACTATCACTGGGGAGTACTACATTACCGTATTCGATAAACTGAAGGAAGTTATCAAGGAAAAGAGACTTGAAAAACTGGCTAGGGGGTGTTTTGCTTTTGCAAGACAATGCGTCAGTCCACAAAAGTAAAGGTGCAATGGATGCTGTTCACAAAGTTGGCTTCAAATCGCTGTTCATTCACCCTATAGCCCCGACCCAACTCTTTGCGATTTTTACTTGTTTCCAGACAAAAAGTTCATTATTTTATTTAACTTGCAACCCTTTCTGTTCGGTGGACTTTTAGACCTCCCTTCGTGGCTCTTAAATGGAAAAACTATATATATATATATCTATAGTTAAAACATGTTATGTATTGTTTTTATGCAAAATTAAAAATTATATTTAAAACATATAGTACATGTGAAATGGAGGTTGACAAATTTTTTTATACCCTATGCTTGAGTATAAAATGTAATTTTAAAATTGTTTTCCCAATAATTGGTCAAAATTAGCCCAGTTACCAGGTCTATTTTGATAATCTTGATACCTGATAATAATGATACAGTAAATTATAAGCAATACAAATGTAACTTTTTTTTCTGAGCTTTAGAAATATGCATATTTTTTATACTCCATCCACAGAAAAAAAAACTTATGCGAAAACACTTTTTAAATTAAAAAAATATATATTTATCTATTGTATCGAATTATGTATAATTATAAAACAGTTTTATATCCTATTAAATTTGGTACTTGTCACTTGTGCGATTTTTTTGTCATGTCATGTATTGGAAATTTTATTATAAACACATATGAAAAATTGTCATTTATCTAAATTTTGTTTCATTACTTTTGTTAATCTGGAAAGCTGCTTGTTTATATTAATTTTTTTTAGCCTTATTATGAAGCCCAATCAGAAGAGCGAAGTGAAAGCCAACCTGGAGACGAAAGGCAAGAATTACACGGGAAATTTGGATATGTGTGTTCAAGATTCATGTAAGTTCATTCCAATCATAATTTCTTCTAATAATTCAATGTAATATTTTTTTTCCTGTTGCCTCTTGCTGGAGAGATGCCATATGCATATTGTGCTTTAGTTATTTATTGGCTGTTATTTTTTAATTTTTAGAAGTCGCTGCAGGTCAGAAGAACTATGGAGCATTTTTGTTCATTTAAGACATAATATTTACAAATAACTAAAGCCAGCTCAATAACGTATGCTTCTTTATTAACTAAATATTCTTACGTTTAAACTTATTTTATGTTGTTGAATGCAAGATCACACTTTTACAATTTCCTCACCGTATTGGCTTCTGTAAAATAATGACTATTCTTTTTATGTTTAAAATAAGTTTATTAAATAATTCTAGAATGACAAATCACAAAAAATCACACACCCAAAAATAACCACGAGTCTAAAACTAAATTGTCTTCCACGGCGTGCATGTAGCTCACGTATGCTTTGGTGGTGGGTTGGAAAATTAGAAGTTGCCAGAACTTCTAGCATAATTTACGTGTTTTTCACCAAATGGAATTGGGTATTTGACTAAATTTTTTTTATTTCATTAATCATAATTTCAAGGTGGAAGCTGATGAAGAGTGAAACAATTTTTTAATAATCTTAAAGATTGACCGAGTTGTAAAAGTTTAAATTTAATCTTTAGACAAGGACTGCAATACCGTGTTGTGAGGTCATTTTTAATATTGCACATTATATTCTAAAAGAGGAAAAGAGATAGGGATATACCCAACCCTATTCATATCTTCAAATATAGAAGCCTATAACTGGTTAATTTTTCCATAAATTTTTGAATGTTTTTTAAGACTGGTTTTTAATTAACTTATATTTCACAATATTGTACGAAAAATATCAAAATTTAGACTACCGTATTATCAACGTAATTTTCAAAGATTCGGGAACTGTCATTTGTCACCAAGGAATATTTTTGTTTAACGTATAGTTCCTTTTTTAGGACATTTTAGTAATAATAAAAATAATAAGCAATCAGAAAATATATAAATTTTGTAACAGCGTTTTTTACGTAGTGATAAATTTAGGAAAACCCACATAAAAGAATTTTAAAATTCTCATCAAAGCTACCTTCTACCAAAGCTACATTGATAAAACTTATTAATAGTCAAACTTTTTGACATGATGTAAATTATTTTGACTCAGTTCTATAATTGTTTCTACCGAAGTGGTTATATTTATTAGAAAGCGTCCTGTTTTAACTTGAGAGTACATTTAAATAAAAGTATGTTATTTGGCTTATGTAGTATTAACAAAGTAGTTAGTTTGAAAAAAATAGTTCGAGTCAATTTTCAGAAAAATAAACTTTTTCAGAAAAATAAACATTTTTTTTCAGGCAGTCATCCAAAATTTTGCAACCATCCAAAATAAAAAAGTCTTTAGATAAAAATGAAAACCCTAAATCCCAAATTCAGTGAAATTGTTCTAGAGGCCTATGTACTAGACCAGGTGACAAACGCACTTACACACAGACATTTTTCATTTTTGTGGATTAATACAAAACAAAAAACACAAAAATGAGAAATGTCTGAGAGTTCATTCAGAAATGTATTAGAGTTCTGATTAAAGATTCCCATTAAAACATCAATTATTTGACAATTTCAATACTTTGGAGGAGGAAGGCTTCTATTGTCGCTTGAAAATAGAAAAGATTATTTCACTTAAAAATGATCATTTCAGTATTCTTAAGATGATTCAAGATTCGGATATGTGAATTTTCAAATAATACATAATGTATTATAAATAATACAGTATAGATTTGATCTGACTAAGGCGTTTTAGATAATGGTGAGGTGATTCATTTCATTTGGACATTATTCTTCTGCTGGACACTGGAAACCAGTCATTCTATTGTTGGTAGAACACATAATTTTTAACCAAGCTTACTATGTGTTAAACAATAATATTGACTTTCAATTTCAGACGTGATAATACGGAATTCGCTACTGCTGTGTGGTTCTATGGACAAGAGCACACTGGGTTCAGGTACTAAGGCGAGCATATTCTATATACTCTTGCGGGACTGGGGCGAAGAACACGCTGTGAGGGCAATGTGGAGGTGAGTATTTGCTAGAAGTGAAATGTTTGTGACTTGCTGTTAAGATTGAAGTGAAATATAATATAGTTTAAAAAAAACATTTCTTCAGAAGAGCTATTTTCTTAGAATAGTTATTGCAATTGGGCTAATGCTAATTGCCACTTGCCAATCGACATCTTTTTTAAAAATTTATTTTAATTGATCTTAATTTAATACTTTAAGTCCAGTGACAATTCATATGAAATCAAATTTGTTATATATTTTTCTATTGCAAAAAAATCAGGTTTTCCTCTATTTGTTTCCAATATTCTCACTTTATAACAACCAAAAACTTATAACAATTGGATTTGTAATTGTATATACAAATCGTGTTTTTTTTAATCAATTTGGCTACAGTAACATTATTCTTTTTTTGTATTCTTTATGTTGTGGAAGGGATTGCTTTCGTCGAGACAGATCTGCATTGTGGGCACATTCTAAGTGTGTCATAAAGTTTTTATAAATAAATAAATTTCAAAATACGTTATTTTTTCTTAAGGTTTCATTGGTTGTTCTGGCTTCCTTAAGTTTCTTTCTCTCTCAGATTTTGGGCTACACTCCTCCAGTTAGTGCTATTTTTTCTTAAAGTTTCATTGGTCATTCTGGTATAGGTGTCCTTAAGTTTCTTTCTCTTTCATATTTGCCAATACATTGATATCGTCTTTCCAGACCAGTTTGGTCTCCCCCGTGGCCTTTTGTTTTCTTATGACCGTATCTTGCAACAACAATCGTGATTTCAGGCTGTGCCCCGCCCATTGCTATTTCAGTTTAGTCACATGTTTTATAACATCGGAAACATTGTTCCATTTTCGGAGCCACATGTTGGACTAGTTTCCTTTTCATGATCTTTGCATGGTGGCCAACCTTTGAAGGACAGACATAGTTGTCATCAACGTTTTGGTTCTATATATAATAACCGGTAATATGCACTGCTGAAGAGCTTTTCTCTGGTTTTTTATGTTCATGTTGAAAAAGAAGCTCCATTTTGAGGTTCAGTACTATATACATCTATTCATTTCATTATCCTGATTTTCTTTTCTCATCTTGATTTCTTGTTCCAGGTGTGTTATCGTTGTATTAGTTGAGTCTGTAGGCATGACTATAGTTTTAACTCTGTCAAATTTGGTTTCTAAATCACAATTAATGTTTTAAATTAAATTTAATTATATGTTTTAAAAGAAATTCAAATTAACTTTTAGGTTAGCGCGGATGGCTTCATATTTTATGATGAATCGAGGGTTCAGCTTTGGGATCATAGACGTGACGCCAGGAAAGAAATTGATTGAGGCGAAGAATAAACTCTTGGAATCAGGGTGAGAGAAATTTATATACTGTAAGAAGGGAGGCGAAGACAAATTATTATAGAATAATTTTATATTGTTTGGTTTGTTTAAACAAATAACTTGTTTGTGGAAATATTACAGTGTATATAACATATCATTCATGTCAGGGATGTCTTCGATGTCAATCTTGGAAGCCACTATTTGCCATGTAAAGCAAAAAAAAACATGTTGCCATAACAAATTAATATGTTTATGCAATTTGTTTATATTATAATGTATTGAATTTCTGTTCAAACAAAAAAGAGTTTTGTTGAAATGAAAGTTAAATTAATAATTGTTTTTTTTTGTTATTAGTTTTCACATACAGGAATGTCAACATCAGGTAGTAACTATGGAATGTTTACAAACAATCGAATTTGGCAGTTAAAATATGGTTGGCATAAGTATAATATTCGATCAGCTGACGACTATTTATAGAATTCATTGCATTATTCCCGGAGTGTTATTAAAGTATATACATAATCAAAATATTAACTTCAGAAAGTTCCACTATGAAAAATGTTATAAATACAAGTATTACACCATTATTTTATTGATACGAATTCTAAAATTTTACACGGTAAAAATGGACAACCCTCCATTTTTTTTGCGAAATAGTTAGGCGTTTCAAACATTTAGTGAATATAATCAAAATCTCGACGCTGTAAGAATCTATACCATATATGCTATTCATTAATTTTATAAGGTGTTAGAGTGAGATAGCTACAATGTGTCAGCTTACGCTGCTATATTTCTAGATTTGATTACTTATATACAGATATAGTTATGGTATATTTGGCGTATAGATAATTAAACAAACATTGTGACATATCTCATTTTCTCTTCAAGTAAGTGTTGATACTAAAATATTTTCCATTGTAGCCTACAAATTATATATGTACTTTAGGATAATGTTTTTATAATAACTGAGCTTTTATTCTTATTTCGATGATTATTCTTAATATTAGACATATTTATATCAAAAACATTAAAAAAGCTTTAATGTTAATATCCGTTATAAGTTGGCGGCTCATATAAGGATAAGATGGCCACTTAATTTCTGGGTAATTTTTCATCTTCCTTTGCATTTTTCGTTACTTTTTTCTTTTTTTTTCCGTGTAAGTTTTTCTTTTCCGTTTCTTGTTTCTTCATTTTCTTGCCACAAGGATTGCAAGAATTGTCAAATGGAATACAATTTACATGCGGCCATAATTTACAAACAATTCATTGTAGCTAATTTTCTATTTTTTCAGTCTCGTAGTAATTTTTACTACATTCCACGCATCATATATTATCTTCGGGACTGGAATTTTCACGGGCTAATTCTATCGTTTCTTCTTCCTCAGAACTTGAATATAATTTCACTTTTGGCTTTTTAATAATTTTTAGTAATTTTTACCACATTCCACGCATCATATATTATCTTCGGGACCGGAATTTTCACCGGCTAATTCTATCGTTTCTTCTTCCTCAGAACTTGAATATAATTTCATTTTTGGCTTTTTAATATTAAGATTTTTGTATATAATATAGGGATGCTAGTACCTTCGCTATTTGCTTGGACAGTTTCCGAACGCTAGTAAGCAGTTCTACAACTGGGTACATATCAGTCAGGTACTTTGAAGGCGGGTCTTTTTGTGAGCATCCTCATTAGATCTTTATGTTAAAGGCCCGGTTGGTGGTTAGTTCTTTTTGAACCTGTTAAGACGTAGGATACTCAAGTATCATTGAAATCTCTTAATAACTCAGTCATTTTTAAGATTATCAGATATGTAAGCATAATCTGAAAAGAAGAAAGAAAAAACACTAAAAACTTAATAAATTTTAAAAATATTAACATTGCAACATCAAATATCAACGAACTAAAAAAATCTCAGGTAAATTGAAACTTTGACGTTTAAAAACACTTTTTAATTTTTTTTCCAATAAAAACATGTAGACCGTATAGCTGTTAAATAATACATATCACTGTAAAATACTAAGATTGCCGTCATATCACTGTAAGATAAACAGAATCAAAATGATCTGGACACAAAAGAAATGATATTTGGCGAAAGAAAACACTACTTTTAAATTAAACTATGTCAAAAGATTTCTGCTTGGAGCAATGTCCTTTGATAAGCCCCGTGGCATGGCTGAAGGAACATTGCTATTGTTGATATACGATGTAATTACTGTAGATATACATAATTGCATCGTATATCAACAATAACAATGTTCCTTCGTATGTAATAGATAGATTTATGATCTGCTAATATGTTCTGTAATAAATATGATATGTTCTGTAATATTATTTCTCAGTGATATCGGCAAAAGGCCGACCTCGCCTGCACTAGCATTGGGCACAACCTAATGGATATCGGTGTGAAAGCTTATCCGGCAAATCACACCGATATCCAACATCTTTAGATATTGTTGTGAAGTCCAAATGCATTGTGATGTAATTGTATATGTATTCAGTGTATTTTGTCTGAAATGTTATTGTATTTTTATACATTAGTTCGTTTTAAAAAAATATTTTAATGATTACTCAAAAATTTATTATTAAGTATTTGCGATTACTTTGTAATAATTTTATGTATAACTTAACATTTAATAAAACGACTATTTCTATCGAAATTTTTGGTATTATTTTATTCAATGGCAAAAAAACAAGAAAACATCTGATTTATCGGAACCAGGCTATGAAGCTGTCTCTTGTCAATGAATAGCTTTCGTTATTGATCTATAGATAATTATCATTGTGACAATGAGAGTTACTAAAAACATTGATTATACAAATAACTAGAACATCCATCTTCGAATTTCAGCTACTCCAAGTGTGATGAATACATCTTGGAGATGGAACGTGGCACACTAGCTTGTCAGCCAGGTTGCACAGCAGAGCAGACCCTGGAGGCGGTGATGCTAGCAGAATTATCTAGCATTCGTGAGTTGGCTGCCAAAGCTTGCTTCCGTGAGCTCCATCCTACGAATGCACCGCTTATTATGGCGCAGAGCGGATCTAAAGGTGGATGTTGTCTTTTAATTCGCTTGAATTCGCCACTTTACTTTAATATGTTGCCAAAAGCATGGTTCAGGTTGAAATTTTATTACTAAAGAGATGCTTGTGTGGTTGTAAAAGGTATTCCAGGTTAAATTTACATTTATAGCACAATAATAAAAAGAATTATACCACACTTGTTACACTAAAAGCTTTGCGATGACTTCATCAATATTTACTATAAGGAGTAAGCTGATGTTTGTAAAGCTATTTATGATTGTTGCTTGTAATATTAAGGTGAAATGAAGGTTAAACCTCAGAATGGAAGGAAGAAAGCTCACCTCTAAAGACATGCGATGCATAGGAAGTGAGATGTTTTAAAAACAATATTAGTTTGTGTATGAGATTTTCATGACCTTTGACCTTTGGTATCTTGACTAGCGGACACAATAACTTATGAGATTTCCATCTTTAGAACGTGAAATTAAAGGTCTATGCAAATTTTCAGCTTTCTTCCTTTCATTCCATCGTTTAATCCTTATTTAACTGGACTATATTTCTTATTCTGCATAAGACAAAATGAGATTAAATGCACATCATCAAGCCTCTTGCAGTGAATATTTCACGTTAGTAAAACTGCGTTATTTAAAGTTTGTAATAAGTGTATGAATTATCATACATTGTTTTAACATTTTTATGGGTTTTAAAATGGCATATGCATAACGTTTTTTTTATAATAAATAATACATAAAAAAACACACAGACATAAATCTAAAATTCATATCCTTCATCCCATAATAATTTTTTTTGCAATTATTTCCTTTAGTCATAAAAACTTTCTATTTTTTGGATATGTGGTGGTGGGATATTTTTCTCAGTTTTTCATTTCTTTTGTCAACAAAAATTGAGTAATTTTATAATTTAATTGTACATTTGAGTTTTATAAATGTTTAGTTATCATTACGCTTTTATTTATGCATAGTGATATGCCTTCATTGAAATAAAAATATGAACCGTCAGGGGAGGATGGCACACGTGAAACATTTTTTTATATCCTTATATTGAAATTTCACTATCACTGTAACCCATATTTTAAATTAATAAACGCTTTTAACATTTTAAGAAGGTTTAATGCAATACATCGATATATATGTGTAAAGTTGTAAGCGTTTGTAAATAAGAAACAATGTTGATACACTAACATATGTGTAAAGTAGTTTGTAGTGTAGTAGCGAGCGAAGTGATAAATCGGAATGAGCCAACAAGACGCGAAGCTGGTCGAATTAATTGGGAAAGATGTGAATGGCACTTTGCGATGTGCCATCAGAATGTTTTAAATCCCATCCAAACGGGACATTCGATGTTTCACATTAAAAATTTACATTTTTTATTTCGAAAATAATTTTGGGCCAGTACACACCATAACCATGCAATTTTTTATATTCTTAGTTTAAATCGTGTAATTTGTAAAAACATGTAAAAAACAATTGGACAGATTAGCACAAGAATAAATTATTCACGACATGTGTCATACTGGTGTTCACAATATATGTCGTACTAATGTTTACAGCATGTGTTGTAAAGGAAAATTTTACTGTGGTTTTCTGCTAGGCTGATTTCAATGCTTTTAATATTAATGGATTAAATCTTATATTTTTGAATTCTTGGTTTCTATGAATTAATTCTTTTAAGTAAAAAATTACTTATATAGAAGGGTCAGTCGATCCTTTAGGAAAATATATGATACTATGTTCTGATGTTATACTAGTATGAATAGTTACTGGAATTTGTTGCTTATTAGCTATATGATGTTCCTCTCTGCTCGTAATAAGCATACTAAGTTATCAGTGAGTGAAAATTTGTAACAATGCTGCGACTTTCATTAAACAATTTTTATAGTTTCTTTAATAATATCAAGGAATATAATTGTGTTTCTAGGTTCCAATATCAACATATCACAGATGATAGCTTGTGTGGGACAACAGGCTCTCAACGGCAAGCGTGTACCCAATGGATTTGAAGACAGATCGTTGCCTCATTTTGAACGATTTTGTATGTAAATTTTATTTTTGTATAAAAACAATTTACATATGTTTATTTTCTTATACATTACAGAATTGTCTGCAATTTTACACTTTCAGTGTAAAATTGCATTACCTTAAAAACCTAAGTAATGTAAAATACTACGAATATAGCCAAAGCTACCGGAACAATAATAAGAGCCTTTTTTCTAAGTCAAGAGTGGCTTGTATTAATAGAGGCCGACTAAATTAAATTGTTACCTAACAGCTGATTAAAAGCAGCAGTTCAATAGACAAGAGTTAAGTTTAGATTACAACTGACATTAATAGACACAAAATTTCCAACACATATGTACATTCCCATATGTCAATTAAGAAGTGCCAGAAGTTAGCTACTGATTGATGGGCAGTACACAATGTGCAATGGAAGTATTCAATTGCAAATATGCGTCTATTGAACCATCGGAGACATAATACAATTCATATTAATCTAGACTTGCGTAATTGTGGTTTCGGGTTTTGTTTATTAATACGAGCTTATGACTTGTCCATTTTTGTACAATTGGCCTAGGTCTTATGAAATTTTTTAATGAATGCCGAACACAATAACACCAGTTGCACAAAAATGGCAACTGGTAAATTATCTTTTTTAACAAGTGATGAAAATTGGGAGATTATTTTGTGATGGAAATTTACACTTGCATGTTTATTTTGCAAATTCCCGTTGTTTCTTCAAATGATAAAATAAACCAATTACTTTAATGGCAGATTATTTTTTGACTGTTAAGTTTCTATGTGATAAAGATTATATGTGCTAAAATATGTCCACATATCAACAGCTAAAATCCCAGCGGCTCGAGGTTTCGTTGAGAACAGTTTTTACACGGGTCTCACGCCTACTGAATTTTTCTTCCACACCATGGGTGGTAGAGAGGGTCTGGTCGACACAGCTGTCAAGACTGCTGAGACAGGTTACCTGCAGCGGCGATTAGTGAAGGTAGGCTTTATGACTATATGTTTTATTTTATCGAAAATAGGAAAGTAGCATTAGCATTCAGTAGGGCATACAAAATAAGGAAGAAAGGAAGGCAAAATGATACTGGATAAGTATAAATTACATTAGTGTCTGTAAGTATATATGTCTGTATGTGTGTATGTATGTACTCCTCATGTGCTTTCAAAGGCTTACCAAAATTGAATGGAGTGTACTTGATTTATTTTGTTTCACAGCACTTGACAGCGTGTACTAAACCTAAGTTCTCCAGTAGAGAATTTATTGAATTCGAACCACATAAATTTCAGGTTTATCAGTTTTGTGCATGTGTGGTATCATAAGGAGTCAAGCAATGCTTTTCACTGTTCGCTTTTCACTGTTCTCTTCATCACTTGCTTCATCCCCACAGGAGTACGAAGCAAGTGATGAAGTATTACTCACTTAATTCGATAATGTACTCCAGTACAGGCTAAGTACTTTGGATACTATTTTGTGCCGAGCTGCGATCAGTAATCAAAATATATGTCGTCACCTCTAAGTCATTGGAATTTTGGTGTTAGGTTTTCTCCTTAAGCCTTCCTTACTTGGACAAGTTTAACAGCTCCAAATTATCATAAGGTTGCTGATGGCAAGATTGATGAGCGCCTGTATCACAGAACAGAGTCATGCAGAATGGCCGTTATGTCTACCAACTCATATAAAATAAGCCTTCCAATTTCTTATACAACAACTTCAAAAAGAAATCATGTCAATGTGCTTCCCCCTGGCATAGTAGTCTTAATAAAAAATTTTTTTTTTATATTCTACAATTTCTTCTATGCTGGAAAATCCCAAATCATTGTGGTGAACCCACGTTAACGAACCATTGTGGTGAACCAATGTTATGGCTAAATTAAACGAGACTTCATTAATAAGAATAATAATATATTTATTGTGTTTTAATGGTTATTAAATGATAAACAATGGTTTTTTAACATTTTGCTATATTAATACATATAAGTAAATAACCGAATCTTGATGTATTTGTGAAAAAAAAACAATATCCAACTCCTTTTTAACATAATTTCTGTATTAAAATTGTAGTAACGTTTGAACCTTAAAAGTGCTGTTTACATATATGTCATTTATATGAGGAAAATCACTAAAATATTACTTAACCAACGTTTGTGGTACATTAGTGAAAAATACTTCAACCACACGTAAAGGTTACTTGCACTCATTTCTTTTTTTTTGTTTGAACTTTTGGGCGTTATCAGTAAGCTGTCAATTTTGACAGTTTTATAGAATCAAGCTAATTGTGACATTTTGACTATTTGTGTGTAAATTCAAGTAGTATAAACTATTAATTGTATACAATTATCTACAAAGGTTGATTGAATTTATTTGATGTTGCATTAAATGATATAATTAATACAGGAGAATTAAGAGAAATATAAGAAAGGTTTATTGAGAAGGATATTTAATTAAATGTTCGTTGACTTATTGATCTTTGGTTACAATTGAGTAGAGCCCTTTCAAGTTATTTTATGTTTTCAAAATATGTGTATTCTCTTCATTATAAAACGACCTTTCTACACACTTCTGCAATCTTTATTGTAGTCTCTGGAAGATTTGGTGCTGCACTATGACATGACTGTGCGCAACGCAGTGGGCGAGGTGGTGGAGTTCCGTTACGGTAGCGATGGACTCGATCCCTCGTGCATGGAAGGCAAGGACCGACCGGTGGACTTGCGCAGAGTGCTTTCTGATGTGCGAGCCAAATGTCCTGCTAAGTACGTTGCTCGCTGTTCAGCAAATGCTAATTTTTATTATTAAAATTTAATTTTTTCAAATTTTTCTGAAACTCGACTGTTGTAATTATACCGCCTAATGTTTGTATTTAAAATTGTTACAAGCAATGGAGGAATTTTTTTTGGTTTTGATTTAGGTTGCCCAGCAATTGCTTTACTTAATCTGATACGTCTGCTATTTCCAGAGATGAAGACTCATTAGATGGAGATGCGATTATAGCTATTGCAGAAGAGACACTGGCCATTGATGACTTTAAAACTTGCCCGGAAGAATTTCGACAAGAATTATTGTACGTTATGTAATATTTTACTTTATTACTGGCTTTTTTCACATCCCCTTTCTTTCCTTTCGTGTTGGTAAGTACTAAATGTTATGTTGGTAATTGTTGATGCGTTTCAAATTTTTTTTCTGTTTTGTTAACTATAGCACCAGTGTGTCTTTAAGTGCTCATTAGTTTTTTAATAGAGTAAAAAAAATATATTCTGTTTTATATATGATAATCAAATATTCACCCGATGATGTACAAACATTCACCGCCACTCCTGATTGTGTGTTTGTGGTTGTGTGTGTATTTAAATAATTTTAATCTGTGTTGAGTGTGGCTAGTGACATCTCATTTCTGCATAATTTCTTGTTCTAGTTTTAGGTTAAAACATTTTCTGATATTTTCTCATTCACATACTTACACTTAAAATAATAACACATTTCAATAAATTTGTGATGGAATTGTGATTAGGTGCATGAGGAATTAAATACTGTGGGAAATTGGAGAACTGTAGTCAAATCTTGACATACCTTTAAGAGGATTCAGTTGAACATAAAAAAAGTGAGTAGATAGCTGCTCAATCCTAAATATGAGTGCATGGTGCAAATTCCAGATGATAGAATCATTTTCTAATATTTTCGAGGTATTTTAAAATTTACAGCTAAATTTTTTTTTTCGGTTCTTTTAGCCCTGTTATTGAAGTTATATTTCTTATTATGAAAAAATTATGAGAGCGAAGTTTTAGGTTGGTAGGTTGGTAGGATGCAACAAAAAATCGACACCATGAAGTTGCTCACTAAACATACATTTACATAGTTTATTTGACAGATAAGTAGTCCGTCATTTTATTTTTCTGCCGGCTGTCTATTGTAAGCCAATCATCTGCCAGACCCTTTTGAATTCAGTATGTAATATTTGCATTATAAATTATTGAGTACTTAAAATTAATCAACATTTCTTTTCATTAGTAAATAAAGTTTATTTTAGTTGTTTTAGTAAATTTAACAATTTATTATGTACACATGATTAAGTCAATGCTGAGTATCATTTCAATTTTTAAAATAATTAATTTAATTTTAACTTTAAATTCAATTTATTTAATTTTAAAATAAAATGGAATTTTTTACTATTCTGTATGAGAAAATAATAAAGTTGAAGCACGATAATTTGGAAACGGCTTGGCAGATGATTGGCTTTCAATGGAAAGCCAGCAGAAAAAAAAATGGTGGACAACTCATCTGTCAAATAAATTTTAATTTTTAAAATCTAATTATTTGATTGAATTTATATTTTACCAACCTTATTTATAAACACGCTCCAGCCCTTTTATTATTTTAAATAAAGTTATTCTTGTATTATGCCGAAGAAGTATAACTTCTAATGCGTGTACATAAGTACACTCACAATGTTTTTTTTAATTACAATTTTTGAATTTTTTCTTTTGTTTACTCATTGGTTTCCTGTCATCAGTGTCGTTAGGGTATAATTGACTTAGTCTCAATAAATTTATATATTTATATATTAATTTATATAATTAGTCTCAATAAATTATAATTTAAATTAGTCTCAATAGTGTTGTCACCGTGGTGTGAAGGTTTGATCACAAGGCATACAGCCTTTGAAGATACGGCGCATTGCGGGGACCTGGGTTCGATTACCGACCGTTGTATACATTGCTCTCGTAGCAATAAGTCCACCATATGTATCAATTAGATACATTAAAGTAGATAAAATAAAATATATAAAACAAATGAATAAAACAAATAGAAACATAAATTTTTGGGGTTAACTTAAATTCAACCACTACCCACTAATTTTTGGTTATGATATACTTTAATAATACATTATATTTTAAGACGACTTGGTAAATAATGTGGAACCTCTGTTTTATGACTTATTATTGCACCTTAAAGCCCGATTTTTCAATTGCTAAATAAAACAGTTAATACACTACTATTCTACAAATAGCTAACTGGTCTTTTTATCTGCCAGGTAACTATCTTGCATTTTTCAATGATACATTGTGTAAAGAATAGTTAACTGTGGGTTAGTCCAACCAACTTCACACTAAACATGTGCAAGTGAGATGGACATATATAGAATTCAACATGTTAGGCTGTCACAGGAACAAAGCGTTACTTTGATATTTGACGTTCAATGCAACACATGGAAAAGTAATCTACAATTATTTATTTGCTTTATTCTGGCTGCTCGTGGTGTGTTATTATTTATAAATTTTTTTGTGAAAAATTTGAAAATGGAAGAATTTTCATCTAATTTCGAAAAATCCAAAGGCCGCTTTGTTTCGAAATGGAGTTTCTGAAAAATTCATTGTCACCCGTTATCATAATATACTTATTAGTCACCTGTTATCGAAATACGCTAGAAAGCGAGAAAACTGACACACTCTCTAATCGAGTCAAGGAAAATTTTAAAATAAAAATACGAGAGTATTAATTCACTGTCACTCAGGTGCACCTTAAAAGTCAAGTAAGTCTTCCTCGATTGCTAAATCGTCAATTGTGTCAAAAACATCATCATTAACCTAATCTTGACAAAATATACACAAAACAAAGTTATGACAGAGAAACCACCAGAGAAAATACGCTACCGTGAGTTCCCAAACATAACCCAAAATGTCATTTTAACTGGCCAATAAATACTTATCCGTGCCTCGAAGTAGGAATTAACTATTTCCTCTGTTAGGGGCATTATTTGACGGTTAACTTCTATCTGACCATTGAATAATGCAAAATTATGCTATCCGTTGAGTAACTTCTATCTTTTTTTTTTTCTGATGATTGTAAAATCGGCCCTAAGATGTTTTACCGCATTAGACCAAAAGTTCTTCACATATCGGGGAATTCATCTCAAGTTGATGACCTTCTTGTTAATGTTTGTTAGCTCATTATTTTAACCTTTGAGCTTCAAGTTGGGTAATTAAATTTTATGCAAAAAATAATAATATAATTATCAAAATGTATTTTTTACATAACTCTTCAAAATTATTAATTAATTATATAAACAAATTTTTTCCTAAGAAAATTATTTATTGCTCATTTTTTAACATCTTTCCCTGCAGGACCTTTTTAAAGGGTATTGGGGACAAGGTGCGACAGCTACGAGCACGGTATGCGACATGCGGCACGATTGTGAACCAGCTGGAGCGACTAACTATAACACAGATTGTCATGTTCCTTACGCAGTGCAAAAATAAGTACATGCGTAGTATTATAGAGCCCGGTACTGCCGTCGGTGCATTAGCTGCTCAGGTTTGTTGGCGACTATTAAGGTTGTGTTGGTAATCTTATAAAGTTAAGTCTTTTCTATCTATGTTGAATCTTAGAACACAATACACACCTGTGTAATATGAAAGCATGATTCTCATATTTGTGTTTACATGTACTTTTCTTATATAAATTGTATTTTTTTATTATTTGTAGAGCATTGGTGAACCTGGAACGCAGATGACTCTGAAAACTTTCCACTTTGCTGGGGTTGCATCCATGAATATTACTCAGGGTGTGCCTCGCGTAAAGGAGATCATCAATGCCAGCAAGAATATCTCCACGCCCATCATTACCGCTGAACTCTTTGATCCGCTTGACCAGGAATTTGCAAGGAAAGTCAAGGGCAGGATTGAAAAGACTACGCTTGGAGAGGTAAATTTATATAATGACGGTGGCAACAATTTATCTAGATTCTTAATGTTATCAATCTTACAATATTTTTGACTGTACTCTTCACTTGTAATTACAAGAATGAGCTATTGTACAAGTTAAAAATAACCTTAATCTCTGTTTCGTAAATATGTTTAATAACAACAGCTTACAATATCAATAAAAAAATTGCCGTACATGTCAGTTAGACTATTATTCAATTATTTAAAATATCTATCAATGACTTTAGTGCAAAGTTATATTCTGGTTTATTGCATAAAGTGCTGTGCTCTGTCATCAAATAAGTTATAAAATCGCTTATTAAAAATGTTTACATTGTATTTAACCTTTTTGCCAAGGCAATATAACCTAGTTTGGACATTTTGACATGATGCGCATTCTTCATTTCTGGCTTGCTTACTTTTTATTCCTTAGTTATGATTATTTAGTCTGTATGTTTTGTAGTTTACAAAACATACATTGTATCTTGATAGTGTCACTAATTTACTTTTAATACATACCTACCTTAATATGTAAATATTTAACACCTTCTATATACAAATATTTAACACATAACAATAAAGAAATGAAATCTAAACATGTTAGCTCACTAATACAAAGATAGTCACTTGCGTAAGCTCAGTCAGTACGACGTTTATGATTACGTCACCGCTTATGATTACGTCACCGCGCTGTTGAGTCATCTTGAGTCAATGGTCACACTGAGAACACTGAGAGTTTGGTGATCAACGCAACATGATGACTGTAGGGGACTTTTGTTAATAAATCAGTTTGTCTTTATTTTTAAACAATGAACTAATGCAAGCAGTTATACTGATTTTTATACATTTGTCTCTCAGCAACACATATAGTTTAAACACAGAAATTGACGCACGTGTCACTTCAAAGTTCTGTCAACTATAGGCGAAAGGGTTAATTACATTAATAATATAAAATTACATTTAAAATAAAGAAGTTTCACTTCCACTTATAAGTTTTTTGATATAGAACTAAATCTTTTTCGTCAATAAACAAAAGTCACTTTATAAGTATGACACAATGAAAATATGTCATATTTTAAGGGAAGATAAGACGTTCCTCGTCAGATTTAGTAATAAAACTCTATAATAAAGTTTTAACTTTTTGCATTTCAACTTTTGAATACATCTTTATATATTTAATAACATTTCACAAGACTTGGTAGTCTATGTTGTACCATAGAAGAAATAAACTGAAGTCGTATGAAACTAACGCCATCTATCTAATATTATTTCTAGTAATTCTATTACAAAAAAGTAAAATATTCTTAATTAACACCATCTGTTCCTAATGTGATAAACTTAACTAAAAAGGATTCATTAGCAGCGTAGTTCTGTGTTGAAAGTTGCAGTATAGTTGCTACTGTTTTGTCTATCTTTGTACTATATCTGGATTGAATTATTGGATAATGAAATTGTGTCTTTCATTTTCATAATAATTAATGATTTTGTTAATAAATTTGATATGGTAGATAAAATTTAAGAGCATATTCTAACATATATTAAAATATGTATTAAAATATGCTATGAAGTAAAGTAGAGATTCTTATAGAAACCGTGTCAAAGTCGGAGAGTCATAAGACCACTATTTATTTCTCTGATGCTATTTGAAAGAAATAAAATAATTTATTGTATTAAAAAAAACTAAAAAACAAACTCTCTATGTTACTAAAAAACTTAAAATAGAAAGTTTTCCCTTGTGTAAATAGAGAATATATAAAAATGCTACTAATAAACTCAGTATACGACAATCTTGTTATAACTTCGTCTGTCAAACACTATTACGACTTCGACTTTAGTTTAATTTTGGTATAACCTAAAAATATTGACATTTTGGCAAATACATATAACAGCACGTCAGTTTTTGCAATTGGATTGTGTTTATAATTATGTTAAAGAATATGGCTGTATTTATATAATTCAATTCATACAATCGAAACTATCGAGGACAAGTATTATTTAATTTATGACGCGTAGCTGCACCAAGAGCAATATTTATTGATGACAATTTTTAAATTAAAATAAAATTCAAGTTATATTTTATTATAAAGGGACTTGTAACATATTTCCAAAATTTTATTGCAAAATTTTGAATTAACCATTATTTATAGACACGGAAAAGAAAGTAGTATAAATTTTAATGTTTCTCTAAGGATGCCATGCGGTTTGAGAGATATCATTTATATTCACAGTTGTAGGCACAACCTCATATTTTACGTGCTTGTCTATTAAACGCAATGTTAAAGTTACTATGTTAAAGTCGTAAAATAATTTCGGAATAGTTATTCTGACGTTTTACTGTATTTTTAGTAGTAATTAATACCTTTGTTATATCAACCTTATGAACGGTATGAGTATTCTGAGAGTAAAAGTAGTGTAATTTAAATTTAAGAATTTTGTATTAGTAACAGTGTATAAGTTTGCTGTTTGCTGTTGAGAGGTTCTCTCCTATATTATTAGACCTATTGAATTATTGAGACAAATCAAACGATCTCAAACTCAATGGATGTACTTTTAGAAATTGAGAAGTTCCTGTGATCATATCCCTCCTCTATCATAATATTAGCTCAATGGTGCCATTTTATTGTATTGTCATTAAAATTACTTAAGATTGCAAAATTTCAAATCAGTAATACAATTAGAAGTGGGTAGAAATCGACTTGCTCAATTAGTTTACACACTTTTTCAATTAGGTTACACACTTTTACAATTAGGTTATACACTTTTTCAATTAGGTTATACACTTTTTCAATTAGGTTACAAACTTTTTCAATTAGGTTACACACTTTTACAATTAGGTTATACACTTTTTCAATTAGGTTACACACTTTTTCAATTAGGTTACACACTTCTTCAATTAGGTTACACACTTTTACAATTAGGTTTTACACTTTTTCAATTAGGTTATACACTTTTTCAATTAGGTTATGAACTTTTTCAATTAGGTTATACACTTTTTCAATTAGGTTACACACTTTTTCAATTAGGTTACACACTTTTTCAATTAGGTTACACACTTTTACAATTAGGTTTTACACTTATTCAATTAGGTTACACACTTTTACAATTAGGTTTTACACTTATTCAATTAGGTTACACACTTTTTCAATTAGGTTACACACTTTTACAATTAGGTTATACACTTTTTCAATTAGGTTACACACTTTTTCAATTAGGTTACATACACGTGAAGCCGATAAAACTGTGTTTATTAATAAACACAACTAACAATATGTTCCTTGAACCATTATTTAGACAAAGTAAAATTTTTATGGTAGTTTCACATTGCTTCATTAAATGTAATTTAAACAAATGTCCGTTTCCTCATAGTGACTAATACGCATTATTCACAAACCATTACACTTGGACTGACAGTTGAAATGTTCACAATTTACGCTCATATGCACCGCACACAGTCAGTCAGACTTATTAATAGTTAAAAACGTATTTCTGTTTCTTATTATCTCTCAGTTGAGTTGAAACAAGAGCCTACTTTATCAATCGTGCCATATTGCACAGTCCAATTGCTAATTGCTAAAGTATCAATACAATATAGGTTTTTAACTATCAGCAAATCCGACTGAGAGTCCTGACCATGTGTGGTGCATATGGGTGTTAGTGGAATCAGTTTGATCGTGGTCGTGGGGGCGAGCGTTGCTGAAGGCTAGTGGAAGTTAGCCTATGTGACTGTTATTGTAGTAATATCTGTACTGTCGTCCGTAAAGTTTATTAATACAAATCATTATTTTCTTGTAAGGTATTTACACATGAAATGATAACTTTCTTTAAAAATATGGTCTATAGTTTATATAATTAAGATGATAAATAGTTTTAAGACAGCATTACAGACCAGTGAAACTATGGAAATTCCCATGATCATTTACATATACTGAAGAAGTTTTTCTTAAGTAATTGTCAAATATAATAATAATATTGCAATAGTAATGAATCGTTAATACATTTCACAACTATACATAGAACATGTCAATTTGATAGAATATTGGAGAGGGGCCATTATCAATTGAAAAATTAATATTTTTGGCTCAAAATCTTCCATACTTCAGCTTAAAGTGCCAGTTTTAGTATTCTTTACCTCAAAAGGAAAACAGAATCCTTATAACATCACTCAAGCGTCTGTCTCTCTTTCTGTCACAACTGGTTTTCTCAGAAACCACTTGTCGTAGAAACTTGAGATTTAAAATAGTAATAAAGCATGTTATCATCATCATCGTCGATTAAATTTTCAGTTGCACATATTATATGAGGGCATATACCAATATATAATATGCATAAATATTTATACAGAAATTTTAGGGGACAAATGAATAAATACTTGATAAAAATTTTTTTAAATATTATGTACAGTATTATTTCTCAATCAGTAACTAAAATTGAAGATGATATTCTAGAGTTGAAAACTAAACAAAAACATTTGTAATAAACAATTTATTGGAAATAAAAATTTTAGAAACATCCGTTTCATTTCTAAAAAACATGGAATGAATACTCACCCTAACCACTGTAGCTATGAGATTTGCATGTTTGTGTGAATGTTTGTATTTCGAGAAATTAGATTTAAATTTTCCCTTCATACTTTTTACGAGCATAGGACCATGAACATGTTCTTAGTTTTTTATTGAAATCTGTAACTTCATTAAGGAGTATTAAAAAACTGGAATCAATTTGTTACAACTGTAGATTTACACACGTAATCAACTTCTATTTACACAATTTTGTGACTTTATTCTTAGTGATATTTTAGTAACTTTTGAAAGTGGCATCCATTTCGCTCAATACACAAACATGGGTAATTTTGTAAATTGTTTTTCAATAAATTCAACATCGCTCTATTACATGACTTCCACGCCTGATCCAGTGTCTGTAGTGACTGTTCAGAAAATCATATACTGCTCTTGCGCAATATAGCGTTGAAAAGTGATAGCAAATGGTAAATGGATATTTCAAAAACCTTCCAGAATCACACTTCAGGGTCCAAACCTAGTTATTGGAGAAAGTTGGAAAAAGCTTTTGATATAAGTGCATTTTTAAAATAAAAAATACATTGATTGTGTTACAACCATATCATGTAACACAGATGAATTTAATAGTTTCCATACATAAAATTGGCTCACACTGAACATACATAAAATTGGCTCACATTGAAACGTTGGGCTGCATCATTCATGCTAGTACGAGGATCTCATTCAAAAGATTGGAGTGCTGTTTCTTCAATTTCGATACTAATTGGCATATTACATCCTCGACCACTTGCATGTGATGGAGCGGTAAACTGCTCATAATCCAATAGTTTTTAATTTGCTGCTAAAATTGTAAAAGGATGAGGCATACATGATTGTTGTTTATTACTCATTGTCTTTGTACAGGCTGTTAACTTTCGTTTTCACACCATCTCTGCACACCACCGTGTAGCTACATACCATCTTGTGATACTCACGATTACTGTACTATTGCTGATTTCAGTCAGCTATTATCCTGATTGATAACATGTGGATCACCATGCAAAGCGATGCATGCATTCGCAATGAAGTCAAAGCCTAGCTAGTCCATATTAATGATGACATAAAAAATAAAGTAATTTCACTTCAAAAGAGGCATAGAACTATCAATGTGCGAATCAGACTCGCACTTAGCCATTTCCGTTTGGCAAATGCTATTTATAAAGTTAAAAATGTGGCTAAGAAAGATTTTCCAAATAACATACAAATTTTCTGCAAATCCGTGCCTTTAATGTATTACAGATCACAACATACATAGAAGAGGTATATTTGCCGCGGGATTGTTTCCTTCTGATACGTTTGGACTCTGAGCGCGTTCGATTACTCAGTCTGGAAGTGAACGCTGAAACCATAGTTTATTCGTAAGTATTTTATTTTTATTACAGTTTTACTGCTGTGGATGGACATAAAAAGTGAAGTTGGTATTCTAATAATTGGAGAGAATAAAAAACAAGATTTGTATATATGTATATTTGGATATAAGAGCCGATTTTTAATAAATAAAACATATTTTTCAGATAAAGCCTAATTGAGGAGATAGGAATATGTTTTATGTCAGTTAAATAACATTGTTAATTAAAAAAAAATACAGTAACTGATTATACAACTGTTTAATTTTTCAAGGATTCAACTAGAAATTGCATTTAGATGTTTTGTCAAAATAATAAAGTGGTACGACAGGATATAGCAAACACTTGGGTTTGGCTTTAAATATTGAACAATATGAATATTATTTCACCGAAAAAACAATCTATATTATGCTGGTTATCCCAAGGTTTTTTAAAGTTTTTTCTTTATGCTTTTGGTTATGATAATGAGGAAATTTTGAGGAGTAAAATTATTATTTTTTCAATTTCAATTTAAAGTTCAATATCTTTGTCCAACATTTCTCCAATAAGTGGATTCGGACCCTGAAGTGTGGTTCTGGAAGGTTTTCGATATATCCATTTACCATTGTTATCATATTTTCCAGCCACAGATTTCTTAAGATTTGGAAATAGATGGAAGTCAGATGGAGTGAAATCTAGTAAAAACGGAGGATATATCAACAATTCATAAATCCGTCAATTTTTTCATTGTCGAAGTGCCTTTGTGTTGGCTGTTTGATCTACCCACTGCTTGGACTGTTATTTTGACTCAGATGTGAAGTGGTGAATCAATGTTTTATCCATCGTAATAAATCGGCACAAAAAATTAGTTGGTTTCTTCTTAAAACGGTACAAATATTGCTGACAAAGTGCATAAAGCTTTCTCTTACTGAGTTCTTCATATAAAATGTCCATTATCATTTCTTCTGAGATGCCTATAGCCTTTTTTATCATCGATCATTGAGAACAATGTTGTATATCTTCTCGGTAATTTCTTCGGTAGTTGCAGTTTCTGGTTTTTCTTCACATGGATCATCTTCAATTGATGTACAAATACGTTTAAACTCAGCTGCCCATTTTTTAGTGTTGGTAACGAAGGTGCAGACTTCTTATACACTTTCACCTGCTTTGGATGAAGCGAAATAGTCTGTTAGCGAAATACCATGAAAAATGGAGAATGTTATGATCGAACAGTATACAAGCTTAATCATTTTGTCAAAAATACACAACATGTTTACTTTGAATAGCCGTACAAAACAATTTGTCAGATCAAATTTACATTTTGTATTTACTTTTGTAACAAGTGTGCCAACATAACAAAACAGTAATTTTATTTGTAGCAGTGCAATCTATGGACTTGGCCAAGAACTTTCACCGTGCCCTCGTATATTTGTCACTGTAATGCCCCCATATATTTTGAACAAAAATTAAAAAAAAATTCTTGCTAAACCAATTAACCAACTACATGTGTATATCATGTATATATCTACATGTATACGTGTGGTATCGCGTGAAATATTTTAGGTTTGAAAAGTACTTGTGATCTATGTAAAATGGGGTGGTAGTACCATTAAATTATAATATTTAACATTATCATATAAACATTTTTGATTAAAACTATATGTAAAATGTCTCTAGTTTAAAGGAAAATTTCCTATTAAATGTTAACAGTAAAATCTAAATAAATATTGTTTAAAGATTTGTATTACATGTTCGGAAGTTATGAAAATTGTGACAAGTTACTTTGTCACAATTTTGACAGACAATGTCGATAAAAATTTGAGTAACAATGTCGATAAAAATTTCCAGGTTGTGCACCTCGAAGCTGAAACTGAAGCCAGGCAATGTAAATGTGGTGGGCGAGTGGGCGATCACGATTCGGCCGGATCACACTCGCTTTGGGCACAGTCTCAACTTTGCACTGCAGCAGCTCGCGCGACAAGTACCCTCAGTGGTAGTGAAGGGATTCACGCAGGTGTCGAGGGCGGTTATAGCGTGTGATGATACGGGTGGCCCTAACAAGTATGACCGATATACGTTTAATTGATTAGGAAATAAACTATCTTTAAAAGTACAAATACTATATTTATAAAATGCAACGTCTGTTTATGTTCGTTTCTGTGTATGTTCGTTTGTTATATTTGATTCAACTTCTGCTAATTGATTTCGATGCAGTTTGTAGTGGTATTTAGGTTATTGGAAAGTTTTAGTATATATAATATTAATGCATATATAATATTAATGTAAGATTGTTGAGCTGTAACAAAATTTATAAGGGTTATCGGAGTGAGATATATGGATTGCTGATTATTTTTGCTTATGCTTACAACTCACTTGGCATTGCATCGTATAAGCGTATTTTCCATGTTTAGCCAAGTATTTGTACAAAATTCAAATCACACCATCCACACATGGATGCAAAGCAGCAAATATGTTATATTTTTTTATTCACAATCAGTGAACACCCTAAGCGAGGAATGGATTGCCGGCAGCAGCAGGTTATTATTTTCTGAATGTGTTTGATGGTAAATGAAAATATTTGACATATTTGTATCATTTGATTTGTAAACAAAAACCAAGAAGCAAGCGAATGCATATATTTGTGTATTGATTTATTTGCTTTGTATATGCAAGTAAGGCAAATGTTGACAAATAAATTATCACCACATTAAGGTTTTTAGGTAAATAAAGCAAATAAATCTGCACAAGCAAAGCTAAATCAAGTGCCAGTGAACACTGCCATTAGAAATATATAAAAATTATTTATGGTAGAATAAATTATTCAACGTCGTATTCTTAATTTCTGAAGGTAGTGTCCATCCTGAAAAGTCCTGGTGGCTTCGTTTATTAATTTTATGCATTCAGCCCTGTTCTCGGCTTTCCTAATAGTAGTTGTGATTGGGAGGCCTGTGAGCATAGTGACATGAGTCAGTCCATCGGGTAGGGAATCCACCGTGGGATTTTTTACCATTGACTTTCCGACAACCATTAGCTTTTCTAAGTTATCTGGTTCCCTACGTGCAATGTGACCAAAAGTAGCTAAGGATTTTTTGGTAGCAGATGATAGACAGTGTGGTTTTGATTCTGAGTTGTTTTCGGATCTATATGTTATACACAGAATTCATCTCCAACACCCTATCTCGAAAACTAATAAGTAGAATTACTTTTATTATTACTCGTTTATACAACCCTTTTATTATTACTCATTTTACAACCCATTTATTATTATTCATTAATACAACACTTTTATTATTACTCGCTTGTACAACCCTTTTATTATTACTCATTTATACAAGCCTTTTATTATTACTCATTTATACAAGCCTTTTATTATTACTCATTTATACAACCCTTTTATTATTACTCGTTTATGCAACCCTTTTATTATTACTCTTTTATGCAACCCTTTTATTATTACTCGTTTATACAAACATTTTATTATTCCTTGTTTAAACAACCCTTTTATTATTACTCGTTTATACAAACATTTTATTATTACTGGTTTATACAACCCTTTTATTATTACTCGTTTATACAAACATTTTATTATTACTTGTTTAAACAACCCTTTTATTATTACTCATTTATACAAGCCTTTTATTATTATTCTTTTATACAACCCTTTTATTATTACTCATTTATACAAGCCTTTTATTATTATTCTTTTATACAACCCTTTTATTATTACTCTTTTATGCAACCCTTTTATTATTACTCTTTTATACAACCCTTTTATTATTACTTGTTTAAACAACCCTTTTATTATTACTCATTTATACAAGCCTTTTATTATTACTCGTTTATACAACCCTTTTATTATTACTCATTTATACAAGCCTTTTATTATTATTCTTTTATACAACCCTTTTATTATTACTCTTTTATGCAACCCTTTTATTATTACTCGTTTATACAACCATTTTATTATTACTCGTTTATACAACCCTTTTATTAATACTTGTTTAAACAACCCTTTTATTATTACTCATTTATACAAGCCTTTTATTATTACTCGTTTATACAAACATTTTATAATTACTGGTTTATACAACCCTTTTATTATTACTCGTTTATACAAACATTTTATTATTACTTCTTTAAACAACCCTTTTATTATTACTCATTTATACAAGCCTTTTATTATTATTCTTTTATACAACCCTTTTATTATTACTCATTTATACAAGCCTTTTATTATTATTCTTTTATACAACCCTTTTATTATTACTCTTTTATGCAACCCTTTTATTATTACTCGTTTATACAACCATTTTATTATTACTCGTTTATACAACCCTTTTATTATTACTCGTTTATACAACCCTTTTATTATTACTTGTTTAAACAACCCTTTTATTATTACTCGTTTATACAACCATTTTATTATTACTCGTTTATACAACCCTTTTATTATTACTTGTTTAAACAACCCTTTTATTATTACTCATTTATACAAGCCTTTTATTATTACTCGTTTATACAAACATTTTATTATCACTTGTTTAAACAACCCTTTTATTATTACTTGTTTATACAAACATTTTATTATTACTGGTTTATACAACCCTTTTATTATTACTCGTTTATACAAACATTTTATTATTACTCGTTTATGCTCTAGCACATATTTATCCTTTATCTGTTGTAATAAAAACACTAAATGTTTTTTTAAATGCAACACTATACAAAATTTAAAGATATTTTAATGAATGTTTTTAGAATTTAAGCAGAGACGTTATCTAAAAGTATTCAGAATATATAAGCAAAATTTAAATATATAAGCAGCATTCTATTTAAATTAATTCTTTAATGAGAAATTGATAAATATTGAAAATTACAACAAAAAAGTATGTGAAAACTACAATTAACGTTTTATGTTTTTTTAAGACTTATGTTGACTGCACCACCTGCATAATGTGTGAATATAAGGTAGACGGTAAGGCCAACGAATGAGTTAAAAAAAATTAAAACGTTAATTGCAATTTTAAATATTATCAACAGGTATAGATATAAATTAATATAAACATAGACATATAAAAATTATACTACTAATATTAAAACTTCCTAGCGAGAACAGCCAGTGGTTGTCATCATTTAAATGAACATAAAATCTGTATGTCTGTATGCAGTTAATAAAAATTTTGTTACAAATCTTTTTGCCATTTTTTAACATTTAATTTCAGACACGTCGTATGAAAAACTCAAGAGACCGAATAGGCCAGTTAATTTCAGTTATATGAAAAAATAGTTTAAGCCAAAATGTTTATTGCTGAAATAGTTCAGGCCAAAATTTTCATTTCTGAGTTACTGAAACGATCATCATTGGGTATTAAAGAAAAAATGGTTTTTTATTATATTATTATAATTAATTATATTATATTATTATATCATATTAATTCATTTTATTACATTATTTTTTCATTAATGTCCTGATGATTGTCAAAGGGAATTATGGAAGTGGTACTGTATACACTGTTCTAAGCAGAGTATACTGAATCATTGTAACATTTGGTGAAAATAGTTTTTCTACTGGGAAACTCAATTTTACTTCAGATTGCCTAAATTTTTTTCTCAAATTATTAAATTACTTATTTGCGTTATCACATATAGTCAATTAATGACAGTATTTTCCAATTCTAGATCATTTACATGATTTTTGTTTTAACCCTAAATTAATTCACGACCTCGCATGAAAGTGTGTATTTCTGCATAGGTCTATCATAAATAAATTTTACTCTAAAACAAGGAAAAAGTTGCACTCTAGCAGTAATTTAGTATATCTTTCATAGGTATAAATAAATTCAAAAATAACGTTGGTAGTTAATCGAAAAGTTAGAGGTTAGATAGTCGAAAAGTTAGAGTCGAAAAGTTGCACTCTAGCGATAGTTTAGTATATCTTTCACAGGTATAAATATATTGAAAAATAACTAAAGGTTAGACAATCGAAAAGTTAGAGTCGAAAAGTTGCACTCTAGCGATAGTTTGGTATATCTTTCACAGGTATAAATATATTGAAAAATAACTAGAGGTTAGATAGTCGAAAAGTTAGAATCGAAAAGTTGCACTCTAGCGATAGTTTAATATATCTTTCACAGGTATAAATATATTGAAAAATAACTAAAGGTTAGACAATCGAAAAGTTAGAGTCGAAAAGTTGCACTCTAGCGATAGTTTAGTATATCTTTCACAGGTATAAATATATTGAAAAATAACTAGAGGTTAGATAGTTGAAAAGTTAGAGTCGAAAAGTTGCACTCTAGCGATAGTTTAGTATCTTTCACAGGTATAAATATATTGAAAAATAACTAAAGGTTAGATAATCGAAAAGTTAGAGTTGAAAAGTTGCACTCTAGCGATAGTTTAGTATATCTTTCTCAGGTGTAAATATATTGAAAAATAACTAGAGGTTAGATAGTCGAAAAGTTGCATTCTAGCGATAGATTAGTACATCTTTCACAGGTATAAATATATTGAAAAATAACTAGAGGTTAGATAGTCGAAAAGTTGCATTCTAGCGATAGATTAGTACATCTTTCACAGGTATAAATATATTGAAAAATAACTAGAGGTTAGATAGTCGAAAAGTTGCACTCTAGCGATAGTTTAGTATATCTTTCACAGGTATAAATATATTGAAAAATAACTAGAGGTTAGATAGTCGAAAAGTTGCACTCTAGCGATAGTTTAGTATCTTTCACAGGTATAAATATATTGAAAAATAACTAAAGGTTAGACAATCGAAAAGTTAGAGTCGAAAAGTTGCACTCTAGCGATAGTTTGGTATATCTTTCACAGGTATAAATATATTGAAAAATAACTAGAGGTTAGATAGTCGAAAAGTTAGAATCGAAAAGTTGCACTCTAGCGATAGTTTAATATATCTTTCACAGGTATAAATATATTGAAAAATAACTAAAGGTTAGACAATCGAAAAGTTAGAGTCGAAAAGTTGCACTCTAGCGATAGTTTAGTATATCTTTCACAGGTATAAATATATTGAAAAATAACTAGAGGTTAGATAGTTGAAAAGTTAGAGTCGAAAAGTTGCACTCTAGCGATAGTTTAGTATCTTTCACAGGTATAAATATATTGAAAAATAACTAAAGGTTAGATAATCGAAAAGTTAGAGTTGAAAAGTTGCACTCTAGCGATAGTTTAGTATATCTTTCTCAGGTGTAAATATATTGAAAAATAACTAGAGGTTAGATAGTCGAAAAGTTGCATTCTAGCGATAGATTAGTACATCTTTCACAGGTATAAATATATTGAAAAATAACTAGAGGTTAGATAGTCGAAAAGTTGCATTCTAGCGATAGATTAGTACATCTTTCACAGGTATAAATATATTGAAAAATAACTAGAGGTTAGATAGTCGAAAAGTTGCACTCTAGCGATAGTTTAGTATATCTTTCACAGGTATGAATATATTGAAAAATAACTAGAGGTTAGATAGTAGAAAAGTTGCACTCTAGCGATAGTTTAGTATCTTTCACAGGTATAAATATATTGAAAAATAACTAAAGGTTAGATAATCGAAAAGTTAGAGTTGAAAAGTTTCACTCTAGCGATAGTTTAGTATATCTTTCTCAGGTGTAAATATATTGAAAAATAACTAGAGGTTAGATAGTCGAAAAGTTGCATTCTAGCGATAGATTAGTACATCTTTCACAGGTATAAATATATTGAAAAATAACTAGAGGTTAGATAGTTGAAAAGTTAGAGTCGAAAAGTTGCACTCTAGCGATAGTTTAGTATCTTTCACAGGTATAAATATATTGAAAAATAACTAAAGGTTAGATAATCGAAAAGTTAGAGTTGAAAAGTTGCACTCTAGCGATAGTTTAGTATATCTTTCTCAGGTGTAAATATATTGAAAAATAACTAGAGGTTAGATAGTCGAAAAGTTGCATTCTAGCGATAGATTAGTACATCTTTCACAGGTATAAATATATTGAAAAATAACTCGAGGTTAGATAGTCGAAAAGTTAGAGTCGAAAAGTTGCACTCTAGCGATAGTTTAGTATATCTTTCACAGGTATAAATATATTGAAAAATAACTAGAGGTTAGGTAATCGAAAAGTTAGAGTCGAAAAGTTGTACTCTAGCGATAGATTAGTATATCTTTCACAGGTATAAATATATTGAAAAATAACTAAAGGTTAGACAATCGAAAAGTTAGAGTCGAAAAGTTGCACTCTAGCGATAGTTTAGTATATCTTTCACAGGTATAAATATATTGAAAAATAACTAGAGGTTAGATAGTTGAAAAGTTAGAGTCGAAAAGTTGCACTCTAGCGATAGTTTAGTATATCTTTCACAGGTATAAATATATTGAAAAATAACTAAAGGTTAGATAATCGAAAAGTTAGAGTTGAAAAGATGCACTCTAGCGATAGTTTAGTATATCTTTCACAGGTATAAATATATTGAAAAATAACTAGAGGTTAGATAGTCGAAAAGTTGCATTCTAGCGATAGATTAGTACATCTTTCACAGGTATAAATATATTGAAAAATAACTAGAGGTTAGATAGTTGAAAAGTTAGAGTCGAAAAGTTGCACTCTAGCGATAGTTTAGTATCTTTCACAGGTATAAATATATTGAAAAATAACTAAAGGTTAGATAATCGAAAAGTTAGAGTTGAAAAGTTGCACTCTAGCGATAGTTTAGTATATCTTTCTCAGGTGTAAATATATTGAAAAATAACTAGAGGTTAGATAGTCGAAAAGTTGCATTCTAGCGATAGATTAGTACATCTTTCACAGGTATAAATATATTGAAAAATAACTAGAGGTTAGATAGTCGAAAAGTTGCACTCTAGCGATAGTTTAGTATATCTTTCACAGGTATAAATATATTGAAAAATAACTAGAGGTTAGGTAATCGAAAAGTTAGAGTCGAAAAGTTGTACTCTAGCGATAGATTAGTATATCTTTCACAGGTATAAATATATTGAAAAATAACTAAAGGTTAGACAATCGAAAAGTTAGAGTCGAAAAGTTGCACTCTAGCGATAGTTTAGTATATCTTTCACAGGTATAAATATATTGAAAAATAACTAGAGGTTAGATAGTTGAAAAGTTAGAGTCGAAAAGTTGCACTCTAGCGATAGTTTAGTATATCTTTCACAGGTATAAATATATTGAAAAATAACTAAAGGTTAGATAATCGAAAAGTTAGAGTTGAAAAGATGCACTCTAGCGATAGTTTAGTATATCTTTCACAGGTATAAATATATTGAAAAATAACTAGAGGTTAGATAATCGAAAAGTTAGAGTTGAAAAGTTGCACTCTAGCGATAGTTTAGTATATCTTTCTCAGGTGTAAATATATTGAAAAATAACTAGAGGTTAGATAGTCGAAAAGTTGCATTCTAGCGATAGATTAGTACATCTTTCACAGGTATAAATATATTGAAAAATAACTAGAGGTTAGATAGTCGAAAAGTTGCATTCTAGCGATAGATTAGTACGTCTTTCACAGGTATAAATATATTGAAAAATAACTAGAGGTTAGATAGTCGAAAAGATGCACTCTAGCGATAGTTTAGTATATCTTTCACAGGTATAAATATATTGAAAAATAACTAGAGGTTAGATAGTTGAAAAGTTAGAGTCGAAAAGTTGCACTCTAGCGATAGTTTAGTATATCTTTCACAGGTATAAATATATTGAAAAATAACTAGAGGTTAGATAGTCGAAAAGTTGCATTCTAGCGATAGTTTAGTATATCTTTCACAGGTATAAATATATTGAAAAATAACTAAAGGTTAGACAATCGAAAAGTTAGAGTCGAAAAGTTGCACTCTAGCGATAGTTTAGTATATCTTTCACAGGTATAAATATATTGAAAAATAACTAGAGGTTAGATAGTCGAAAAGTTGCATTCTAGCGATAGATTAGTACATCTTTCACAGGTATAAATATATTGAAAAATAACTAGAGGTTAGATAGTCGAAAAGTTAGAGTCGAAAAGTTGCACTCTAGCGATAGTTTAGTATATCTTTCACAGGTATAAATATATTGAAAAATAACTAGAGGTTAGATAGTCGAAAAGTTGCATTCTAGCGATAGATTAGTACATCTTTCACAGGTATAAATATATTGAAAAATAACTCGAGGTTAGATAGTCGAAAAGTTAGAGTCGAAAAGTTGCACTCTAGCGATAGTTTAGTATATCTTTCTCAGGTGTAAATATATTGAAAAATAACTAGAGGTTAGATAGTCGAAAAGTTGCACTCTAGCGATAGTTTAGTATATCTTTCACAGGTATAAATATATTGAAAAATAACTAGAGGTTAGATAGTCGAAAAGTTGCATTCTAGCGATAGATTAGTACATCTTTCACAGGTATAAATATATTGAAAAATAACTCGAGGTTAGATAGTCGAAAAGTTAGAGTCGAAAAGTTGCACTCTAGCGATAGTTTAGTATATCTTTCTCAGGTGTAAATATATTGAAAAATAACTCGAGGTTAGATAGTCGAAAAGTTAGAGTCGAAAAGTTGCACTCTAGCGATAGTTTAGTATATCTTTCACAGGTATAAATATATTGAAAAATAACTAGAGGTTAGATAGTCGAAAAGTTGCATTCTAGCGATAGATTAGTACATCTTTCACAGGTATAAATATATTGAAAAATAACTCGAGGTTAGATAGTCGAAAAGTTAGAGTCGAAAAGTTGCACTCTAGCGATAGTTTAGTATATCTTTCTCAGGTGTAAATATATTGAAAAATAACTCGAGGTTAGATAGTCGAAAAGTTAGAGTCGAAAAGTTGCACTCTAGCGATAGTTTAGTATGTCTTTCACAGGTATAAATATATTGAAAAATAACTAGAGGTTAGATAGTCGAAAAGTTGCATTCTAGTGATAGGTTAGTATCTTTCATAGTTATATTGAAAAATAACGTTGGTAGTTCATCGAAAAGTTAGAGGTTAAATAGTCGAAAAGTTGCACTCTAGCGATAATTTAGAATCAATGCTGTAAATGTAAATACTTCAATAAAGATGTTATCTGATGACTACAGATATAAGCTGCTGGTGGAAGGCGACGGATTGAGAGATGTTATGGCTACGTACGGAGTTAACGGCAACAAGACTACTTCCAACAACATTTTGGAGGTAAACATTATTTTTTCTATGGTTTAATTACTTTTTATCATTGCAATAAAATTTATTGAGCACATATTCAAGAAAACAACTGATCCTTTCGATTAGGATTGGGTGGTTTTCATTTATACCTGTTATCTATCTTTTGAATGAAATTAGCCCGAGGCAATAAGTGAGTGGGCATAGTCAGCAGGCTGCAAACTAGAACTTTTAAATACTTTGTGCGTCTTTTTAGTCACTATGCTGATATATTGGATCGGAAGTTACAATACATTTTTTACGTTTTTCAGTCATTTACTTATATAAAGAACGAAAATCAATCAATGATATATTGCCCATTTAATTCAATAAACTTTTGCCGTCTTTGGATAAGCTTCATAGTTCCTCGTTCACAGAAGGATCTGTCTTATCACTACTGTCTTGTTATTACTGAACAAAGTACTGATTTAAAGCCTCATCAGAATTGAATGTTATACATCTGAGTACTGAAAAGTATGAAACTATTTGAAGTGTGATGGCGCAAAGTTAGGCAAGTATGGTGATTTCGGTAACACATCTGGTACATTTCGGTACAATTCGAATTTATTGTTTAAACACATGGTTAAAACGCCATAACACTGAGAGCATATATCATGTCGGAACCAATTTCCAATCCATTTTCATGATAAAATTTTGTAGTGAAAATATGTCTGTAATTATCTAGAACAGAGGTTCCCAATCTTATCAAATGGTGCGAAAAAATGATTTCAAAGGTTAAACTAGAACGAGTGCACTGAATTTTCTTCAATAGTTACGGTTGATGAAACGTGAATGTACTATTTTGACATGCTGACAAAGTCTCAAAGTCATGTATGTTTGAATGTGAAGACTATCCGACGATGCCCAAGTAGACACGATCGTATAAGAAAATAATGATTGTTGTTTTCTTTGGTCGCCATGGCATTATAGAAAAACCAGTTCTTTAGGTATTCAATGGACAGTCACAGCGAACTTTATATTGAATTCTGCCTACAGCCTCTTTTCAGAGATTTATGTCCCAGGAGTTAGCTACGCACTTGGCTGCTGCACCATGACAATGCATCGGCTCATCGAGCCGACCAAACAACTGAATTTTTCAATTCTTCCAGCATCAGGGTCACCCCCGGTACAGTCCTGATTCAGCACCATGCTACTTTGCACTTTTTTATATGTAAAAAATTTACTGAAAGGATGAAAGTTTTCTAATGATACATAACTTGAGTAAATTAGGAAGAAGAATGCCATTCTATCCCAGAAGAAAAATAGAATCAATGTTTTTAACAGTGGTTTGAGCATATGAATCAATGAGGGACATTATTTTGACGACAAGACTTACCGAGTGACCTAAGTATTTTTTACTTCTTTAGCTACTGATTGTCAATTCATCATTGATACCATATCAATTGCTGCAAATAAAATAATATCTCCAACATTCGTGTGTGGTTTCTTGCATTTGGGAATACGGTAAACAACTTTTTAAGAGGTGAGCAGTGCTTTGGAGGGAATAGATGCTTTGAAAAACATGGATGTCAACTGATGTTTCAGTTCTCGCAATTTTCTTGCAAAAAAATCTCACAGTTCTCATTGTAGATTACTGTGAATTGTTTATAAATGACGTTTCAATTTATTAGGAAACATACTTTCAGCTGCTAGCACTTCATGATAAACAACACATTGGGGTGGTTCCACAGTTCCTTGTAGTAGGTAAATCCAAAATCGAGATACTGGTCATCATATTTTCTGTACTTCTCCATTTTTCTAAAGTGTCTTCTGTACACTTTCCTGAGTCTTTAATGTTTTTTTGTTTATTTGAATTAAATTATCCATTTTAAGTTATCCATTTTGTGTAAATTAAATACAACATACTTAAAATCAAAACAATGATACATCAATACTTGTAATAGATGAAAACAAGACTGGCTGAACGATGAACAAACGAAAGAGCGAGAAAACGGGGGAGCAGGGTGATAAGACGCGTGCGCACACTCATTTATAACGTCACATACAGATGACTTGTGTGTACCATCTCGCAACTTTCTTAGTATATTGCAGAGATGCCATGGGGGGTGGGGTCGCGATTCACAGTTAGGGCACCTCTGAGTTAGAACATGCTTTGTTTAATGTTCTATTGAAAACAGTGTCGTTCATGTATCCATCATGATTTCTCTCATCCCACATTTGTATTAAAGCAATTGAATTAGATGAAAAAAAAAATAAAAACGATATACTTCTGCAGGTCTACCAAACTCTGGGCATTGAGGCAGCAAAGACGACTATAATAACCGAGATTCAAGCGGTGATGGAGGGCCACGGCATGTCAGTGGACCGGCGACACGTGGAGCTACTGGCCGGACAGATGACAGCGCGTGGCGAGGTGCTCGGAATCACACGATACGGTCTCGCCAGGATGAAGGAGTCTGTCTTGAATCTGGCTTCGGTAGTGTACTCTTTTTTGATCGCAGTTTGCAAGAACTAAAAAGATTATTATCCCAAGATGTAACATACATATTTATGAAACTTAACAAGATCTTCGACCACTTTATTTTTAAATTCTGTTTGTAGATGGCCACAAATTTAGAAACAAAATTATTATTTGAATATTTCTGAAAAGTTAATTTACACTCCATATGGTTTTTATTACTATATTAAAAAGATAACATAGTACATTTGCGTAGGTAGCCGTTGTATCCTCCATGTATTATTATGATTATAAACGGCATTTTATTTTTTGTCCTTGTCTGATTGTCAATCGCAGTGACACAAAGTCCATCTGCCTGTAACGGCATCGCAGTTTCTACAGTTGTAGATTTATTTGAATGAGATTTTGCACGCAGATACTTTGTATATAGTACTTGATTATGGTAATACACGGACACAAGTGATTTTCGCACAGCTCATAATCGAGTAATGTTGTAATCATATCCCCAATTACTTGGCCGCCATATCAAGTCTGTGATTTTAAAACTAAGGATTACTCTCCTTATGAACATACCAGCACGTGCAAGTCTTATTGTACCAAATTTTTGTCATTCTTTAATTACTGAAAAGACATGTCTTTTTGTATTTCATTATTGTTACGAATAGGGAAACTATAACGTATTAATAAATGTGTAGTGATATATATTGATTTACTAATATAATACAAATGATATAAAAATTGTTTCGTAACATAAAGAGTTGTTGTTATGTAATGAATATGTGTTAATTGAGATTTTCGACAACAGTTGCTGTAAAGAAGTACTTGCAACGGTTGGTCTTGAAAAACAAATTGAGTGACACAATAATTAAATATTTTGAGGCGTATCTCGGCAATGTAACAGACAATGAGGGGAAACGAAATATTTATAATTATTCCATAAAAATTGCTTAATTTTTGAAGATGATATTACCTATATATTAATGTATAATGTGATCTCTATCTGTGCAAAATTTAATAGCACTTAGTCAATTAGTTGTCTAATTATAAGGTAGCAAACAAAAAAATAAACGAGGCCTTCAAAAAGTAGTGTTAGGCGCAAGTGTTACAAGAATAAAAATGATACTCTTACAGCAGGGTTGCCATATGTAAAATAAATTTTTCCGGGACTTTTATACTACTATTTTTATAACTACCAGTGATTTAAGAAAAAAAAATTAGTTTGACCCAATAAAAGATTTTTTTGAACCCAAAAAACATTCAAATTAATAAAAATAAATAAAAAAGTTGTTTTCTTTTGCCGAAATACAAAGTGAACTTTTTAATAAAGTTCATTGACTTATGAAATAAATATTAGTAATTTAATATAAAAACAGTCTTTATTTTAATCACATTTATCCAAATTTTGCTAATATCCCACCTGAAGATGTTGTAATACAACGAAACCTAGGTCGCGGTAAAGAAAGTAGAAATAATACTACATCACGTAGTTTCATTGAAAATGACACAGTTATATAAAGAAAATTAAAAAAAATAAGCTTAAAAATCAGACAAAAGAGAAATCTTGTATTTATGAAAAGTTAGGTTATTTTTCATAATAGATTGAAAATGTAATTTTTATGGAATTCTTTGAACTAGCGAGATAAGACAAAGGGCAGATTGTGTCTTGTTATATCCTCCATCCTCATATTAATCCATGATGCTCACAGGCTCGACAAGGCCGTCGAAAAAATTACCTAAACTTCGATAAGAGGGAAAAACCATTAATTTTGACAACAATAGAATCATTGTCAATATTCGTTAAGTTTCTTTTTAATTAATTTAGGCAATGGCTACACGTTAAAGAAAGTAAGAGGCATTGATTGAGAGAGACAAAGAGAGAAAGACATTATGTATTCTGTTCATTTGTTTTTGTTATTTTTATTTCCAATTAACAATTCTTTATATTTTAAAAATAAAATATATCCGCATTTATGAAGATTGCTTTTTTGTTTCGCATTGTGGTCACAAGTTGTAATTCTATTTTTTCCTCGTTCCTGGTTGTCAATTACTAAATTGTTTGGTTTTTTTTGTATTTTAAAAAATACCAGCTTTTTTAAAAATTATGTTTTATCTCTGTAACGTTTAGACCCATTATTGTTAGTCTTCTTTAATTTAATTTCTGGTTCTTTCCTAATTGTCACTGAATTGTTTGATTTTTTGTATTCTTAAAGTTATTAGCTTTTTTTAAAAATGTACTTTATCTCTCTAATGCCAGGTCCATTTACGGCGGCCTCCTTTCCGTATTAATGTGTATAGTATTGCTTTCTATGCAAATCCTGAGCTATTTCATTGATGTATTAATCAAAACAAAATATATAAGAAAATAAATATGATTTCAATGTCTTTCAACAGTTCGAAAAAACTGCAGACCATCTATTTGACGCGGCATACTATGGGCAGACGGATTCCATCGAAGGCGTTTCTGAGTCCATCATCATGGGTGTGCCAGCAGCCATTGGCACAGGCGTATTTAAATTGCTACACGAGCACCGATTACCGAATCAACCGCAGCCCAGAAAGTTGCTCTTCGATCAGCCCCAGTACCATAAGTCCATATGGGTGGCCTCTTAATGAGGGATATTGTGGGGGAGATATCTTATTATTAAATTTGTTTTATTTTAATGGAATGATTTTGTTGTTTTATTTGTTTGTAGAATAATTGACGAACAATTTTTTTGTTGCACAATTTTGCTGGAATTGCGATGCAGTTTTTGGCTATAAACATTTTCTTGCACTTTTTCACTTGTTGTACTCATCAGATCTAGCCTGGTATGTCCCAAGAGTCAAGTTGCATATGAAAGGAAAATGTTACAATCGTATTGAATACACTTAAGTCGATGGAAATGAAGAGCTTTTCGAAAGAAGTTTTTATTAATTGTTTTCAATGGTTACATGAACATTGTAATCACTATGAGTGCTAAGGCAAGTATATGTCTTGAAGTTAGGTGTAGAATACAATGTAAGATGATAGAAGTCTAGATGAAAATATTGAATAAATTTTTTACACCCTGACATGCCGTTTTATACACCAAAAGTATGGCTTAAAATAAGAGACAACGATATACAAAACTTCAGACAGCCCGCTGTGACAGAGCGAGACAAGCGAGACAATATACACCGTGGAAGCCCCACACTACAGGCTGAACGAAAAGGCCCTGCTCACTCGCTCTTACTTTTTGCCTCCAGACCTTGGAAGTATGCAGAGCTCTCCACGTGCCGTACAGGTTGATGGCTCTACTGCTTGTGCCCTGCTCAAACTGTAGCGTTGTGATGTGCGGGATTGCAGCCACCCTTTATTGCGTGGTGACTTTTTCCTTCATTCCTATTATTTGGGATTTGTCTTACTTTTCGTTATTTGGTATTATCTTCTGTGCTTTAATAATATGTTACCATCGCCGTTTGGTAAGTGAGGTGAGTGCAGCTACAGGTGTATAGAGGGTAGAAGAGACTACATAGAACATCAGAATAAATGAAATTATAATTTTGGATAATTTCTATTTCTTTCAATAGAAGTCTTGGAAGTTTTTGCAGAGATGGTGTATATTTTTTCAGAGATTGAATTACTCGGTGTGATAAATTTTTTATATTACCCTTTCCTGTTCTACCAAATAGGGCAACGAGTTAGAAAATAAATTGTTAGGTAATCAATTCATTAGCTACAGAAGCATAATAATAGAATTTGGGATTAAAAACTAGCAATTACTTAGGGTATTATAGAAATGTGTCTTGTTATGTAGGACATAAACCCAATGGGGGAAACTAATGTTCTCTGTTTTTACAAAGTAAAAAGTTAAGCAAAAAAATACATTCATTATTTTGAAGTTACAATTGTGCCGATTATAATAAATCTGATACGGACTCTAAAGAAAATGTTACTTTGAGAAATTACTTTCTTTTAAAGGAAGGCCACTAAATTTTTTTGAGAATACTGTATTATTTTCAGAAAGATTGACTAAAGGCAGAGACAAGTAAATTTTTGGCTGGTTTTGTTGGGGAAGAAAAATATTTCACCTCAAGTGAATGACACTATAATTTTTATAAAAACTCACATTATTCAGCATATAAATTAAATAAAATCTTCTAATAGAAAGAAGTGAATTCTATATTTTTTCAATATTGTTTTGTACCAAAGTGTAGTTTTTGTTCACCGCAAATCCTAATAACACTGATACTATAATACATTCTTTACATCCAGTGTATTTAATCAGAAATTATGAATATAGACAAAAAAAGGTGTCTACTGGGAAACAGTAGAAATGAAACTCCCTAAATCTCTAAGCCTAATAACTATCAGCGATCTTTTCTTACCTAAATACCTAAATCTGAGCCAAATAATGTCGGCCATAGTCTATTTTTTAGAGATTAATAAAGTGATTCTCTCCATCATCATGTTTATTGATGTAAATTTCATATATTTGTGCCAAAACCAAATTGACAAATGAACCACTGCAACGACCCACTTTGATATGTGGGTGGGCATGGGCTCGAAGCGGTCATGAACAATGACATCATCAACGATGTTCTGATCACGACCGCAACGAACGCGGTCACCAAGTGGAACGGAAACAGTGAGTGTTACGATCGCCTAGTGGTATGCGCCCAATATAACTCCTGGATACTTGAATGAGTTGCTGTTAAAATTATAACGGATGTAACGTTACATCTGTTTTGTTCTATTCTCATCTCAAATAATAGCATAGAAGTACCACTTGAAAAAAAAATTGTGGGTCAAATAGAGAAGGTATTTAATTGTGGAAGGTATACAAACCTTCCACAATTTGTGTTTGCAAAGTTTGTTGAAAATTTTAGTGAAATGGGATTTGATTACGAATTTTCATGTTATTTAACAAATTGAAATGTGCAAAATTGTAATATTTTAATTGAGTTTCTAGGTCTTTGTGTCTTCAGCCAATATATTTACATTATTGGAGATTGCTTTCAACAAGTCTTGAGCTACTCAAGACGTAATATACATAGAGTAATGGATATTGAATACAAAGAGTGGAAATATTTTGAAAACTCCAATACAAAAAAAATTATATACTTTATTTCTACGAACTCTTATGTAATACTTTGTAAATATCAATATGTTAAGGTCCCTCTTTACGATGGGCTATCGTGTGGTAGGCGTGATGGTGATGGGCCATGACAATAACATTATCGTCCATTGTCATGGCCCATCATGAAGAGAGGCCTTTATAACCATGGCACGGTTAATTTTGATATACTAGCATATCAAATGAAACAATTATTTTAGTTTTACAATGTTTCATCTTAAATAACCTATTTTCTAATCTTTGCTACAACATTAAGTAATAATAATAATAATAAACAATAGAATTAAATAAATTCAGGGCAAAGTTGACGTCTATGCCGACGTTACTTTTGTCCACTTCTCGCTCACTGACCATAACCATCTTGAGAGCTCGAAGTCTTTCGATAGCTCTGACGTTTCTGCTGTCTCGTTGTCTCTGAAAGAAATTAAAGTTATATAAATATATGTTCTAGAAATAATGACCATTGAATCATAAAGTCTTTTACAGCAATTTAACCAAAAATTTATTATTTTATCATCAGATACGCTGATATTATCTTGCATGGTCGTAATAAGAGAAAACAGCACACAAAAAAAAACAAGAAACACTTCAAAAATAAATGTTTGCCCTCATCAAAAGTAAATTAGGAGAGAATGCCTCTAAGGATATAGATTATATTATTTGCGATGTGATGCGAGATTCGTGTCCTTTTTAATAATGTTGGAGTAAATTTAACAAAAAAAAACTGATGCTCATGCTAATAATAACGATGGAAATAATATTAATTCAGTTGAGCATAATTGCAACAGCAAATTTTTTAATGCTATTGTTCGTTTCAAAATTTAGAAAATAAGCCTGGTGGAGTTGGTGGTTTAACAGCAAAGCTTTAGCAAAAACGTGTGAAATTTAGCTAAATTTTATTTTGCTATCGTATTCAAGACTTAAAAAGTAAAGAGCTGAAGAGACATTTTTATTATAATTGAATTATATATTCTGTCTAATGCCAAATATTTATTGCTCTTTAATTATTAATTATTATTATTTATTTGTAATATAACAAATAAATACAAAAGGCAATAAACTTAATATTCTAGAAACATTAGAAATAAACAAACATTAAAGAGACACCAGCGTTGATATATTAAATGAACAACTAAATATAATATCATCACCCATACTTAATACCTTCTAGACATAATATAGTTAGACAACATTGATACTACAGTACAATTGTTGAAAATGTTAAAAAAACTTTTTGTTCAAACCATTTGATTGGAAATTTATGGGATAAACCATATTAACATGCGCATACCTCAGTAGTGAATACTTAAAAAAATACACAAATTAAGTACTTGAATTTTTTTTTAATTGGATATCGTAGAGTATTTTTGAAAGAGATAGCTATAAAGATATTATTGAAAATGTCCGCAAAAGTATGTGCCTCTCTATCCGACTTTATTTCCAAAGCTGCTAAAGTCGACTAATGAAAAAACTAGAGTTACTAGATATTTATTTAAACTTTACTGGAAAATTATAGCGCTGAATCCAGATTTCTTACTTTTATAATGTTCCCAATACCTTTAAGGCTGTGACATAAGTATAATTAGATAATATAACTATATGGTGAAAGATAATATTTATAAACAGTTTTATAGAAAATATTTATATATGCCTAAGTGTGTATAGAACCCTCGTAAAGTGGTTTTACTAGTGCTTAAGAGGCATTTTTTTCATCAACATGAGTGTAAAACTACTTTAACATATTCTTAATAACATATGATTTAAAAATCAAATATTCTTGAATAATTCATTATGTTATAAAAAAATCATAAAAAGGATTTTTTCAGGCCTATCACAGGGGAATTTCCCTTAACGTACTCCTTGAACTACTATGATGACACACTACATGATGAAAATTGGAAACACAAAATCCACCATTTTCATTCTAAAAAAGCAATGATGAAAAACATATATTTGACATGTATACAAAAATACCATAAAAATAATTATATAACTAAATATAGAAATGTAGCAATAAAAACAAATAATTCATATGAATTGAAACGTTACGTTTCAATAACTATACAATATACATATATATACAATAACTATATAAACGTAATAACTATACAATATACATATATATACAATAACTATATAAAGCTTATAGATAGAATACATACACAAAATATTCCCCTGAAGTTCTCAATAAAGAAGGTTCCAGTGCCGCATACAGTACGGTTTGCGCACCATATTTGGGCGTCTTGATGAATGGCCAGAAGAATGGGTAAAGGAAGAAACGCGTGATGCTGTTGGCGAAGGACATGTTCCTTACGATGTTGGTATCCACCAGGCCCGGGTGAACGGAGTTTACGGTGACTCCAGTGCCTTTAATGTACAAAAACAATTCATATTTTTATGTTTAATCATTTCCGTGATCAAAACTACATTTTATTTTAATCACTTTTTTATGTAACATTTATTAGCTGTATTCTCAAAGGTTTAGTTATTTATTGTGTGCCTTAATTGGGTACAGAGTTTTAAGGCTAATCTTATAACATAAAAACGTTGATAACGAACCATATATCTGTAAAAATTAGCAATACGTATTGTTGAATTTATTTATATATTCTCTTGTTGTCTATAATGTTTTCAAATATAATTTTAATGTAGCTATAATGATTCAAAAAGCTAACTAATATAAATGCACTTGTCACAGTTCAACGTCTTTCATTTTTATCATTAGTAGCTTATTCAACACATTCTAAAAGATGTTTTATATTCTATGTCCTTCTGGATACTATAAACTACTACGATTTGGGTTAAATTTTCAAAAAACAAACAAAACTTTCCTTTTTATAAAATCAGTATGATAATATGTTTAACCCTTTTAGTGCCATTGTTTTTTACTCATATATACTTTAAAATGCCAAAGAAATCTTTTGTCATTTACCTTTGTCTCGAAAAAAAAATTATATCTCTTCCAAAAATTATCCAATTTTAATAATTTTTTCGGTGTTTTCTTAATAAAAACTTGTACAAGGATAATAAAATACAAAGAAAATTATGGAAATATACATTGTGAACAAAAAGTTTCGCAGTCCGGTACATCCTCCGTATCAGCAAAATAATTGTTATCGTCACTATTATGATTATCACTCAAAATTGCATTACACCAAATTATGAGCGCACCACAATGTCATTCCCACTATCACTTTCTTCACAACTTGAAAAATGACCATTTGTAATTACTAATAATATTATAATTTTAACTTTATGTAACACGGAGAAAGATAAAAAATTAGCGATGTGAACAACCTTCCCTACCGCACGCTATACAGCAACTGATTTCGCGAGCGCCATTGTGCTCGTGGCGAATGTGGTTAGTACGCGCACGAGCGCGATGTCGCTCGTCAGCACTCAAAAGGGTAATACAATTTTTTTGTATAACTGTGGTTTCAAACACTTGCCTACAAACTAATTTAAGCCCTTGTTAACACAGTATTATGATATACTACATGTTACTCGGAATTCTAACTAAATATGTTACTCTGAATTTTATTTTCATATGAAGATGTTATAAACAGTGAACAGCTCCTTGTCGATATAATGTAACAATATAACAACTCTCCATATTTCCGTAGTTTGCCTTGAATTTTACACCCAGCAATCAATAAAATTTAAAATAGAAATGCTTGCAGTAGTTTTAGTATTTTAAAATAATAAATTTTGTAAAAATAAATGTTTTTGTTTTAAAAACTTTTTACATTACACTCTTCTCCTCTTTGCTTGGAATTAATCCACAGTTGTGTAGAATTATACAATAGCTAAGTGTCCGAAAATTGGGTAAACATTGGGTATACAGGTGTCCGAAAATTCAACGTCAAGCAGGCTACTGCATGTAGAGCATTTTATGACTACCTAGAAAAAAAATTTTGAAGTCATTTTGTTTTTATTATATAAGCATTTTGATAAAAAGTGTTTAAAAGTTACACTTGTACAATATTTTTAGGTAAATTTATCGTGATAAAATTTAAAAATTTTTTATGTAAACACCAAAACTATTGAAAGTAATCCTAAATAAAATCGGATTTGCTAGTTTAAACACAAAAAATTTTTTGTCTCAATTTTTTCTTGAAATTATTAGAGGGAATTGTTTTCAGATACTTTTGAGACTTCATGCTGTAAAAAAATGTATGGCACTACCGTACCAAGTTATTGTAAAAGTTGGTGCATCTAATTAAGATTTCAAAATGGTACAATATACTTTATGTCTTGCTTTAAAAAAGAAACTTGTTTTTTTAACAAGAACCTATTTAAAATTAATTCAGTGAATCTTTTATTCAGGGACAATATTTTATTCAATGAATGGCTTTCAATTGTCTATAGGTAAGATTCAGGTTTCAGATTCACATAGTCTGAGTTAGAAAATGGTCAACGGATATAAGTAAGAGTGAGACAGATAGTGACGCTATGGAGAGTAAAAGTGGGAGAGATAGTGACGCCATTTGACAATACTTGACAGATGTATGTTACAAATGTTACATTGTAATAATTTTATTACCTACACTAAAGTAAATGTTTGTGATGCTTACCACCGGTAGTAATAATGTTCCAAAATCCTTGATTTTTTTAAATTTTTTGTGTAGTCATAAAATTGCCTACACGCGATACCCCGCTTAATGTTGAATTATGGGACACACATATATATATATATATATATATATATATATATATATATTCATATATATATATATTCATATATATATATATTCATATATATATATATATATATATATATATATATATATATATATATATATATATATACACGTCTATTATTGACAAAATTTTTGTATATATTATTTTCTAACGTTCTTAATTCTCTATTGTTATAACCCTGCAGTTTATTTTCTGTTCATTAGTGAATAGCAGTAATATCTATTAATAAAAAAACAAAAAATAAATGTATTTTAAACTTTTTTTTAATAATTGGCACTTAAAATTAAACTTACTTATTTAGTTTCGGAGATTACTTAAGTTACTTGGATTTATATATTACAAACATTCAGTTTTCATTCAAAATACTTATTAAAACTAGTATTGCACATGTATTTGTAATGTTCAGAGCAAATGTGACATATATGAAATTATATAATTTGTTTAAAAGTAATTGTGTAGTTGGTCACGCAGAGGGCATTCTTTGTGCATCAACAATGAAGGAAAGTCCCTGATTCAACTACATTTTATTTAAGTCTAGGGTCGCTATTGGGGTGATACAGTACACTCTCTATGTTAATAATTATTAATTAAAATCCTATTTTGTCAATATAAATAATAAAGTGAGATATCAAAATTCGAGGTACGGCTGACTATTGTCATCCACTCAATCACAGCAGGGTTAAAATATTATTTATAAAATCATATATTTCGTGACTTTTTTGAGATTTCATATCACAGTTCGAGAAATATAGAATTCATATTGGATAATTAATTGTCTGGTGGCTGCTGGTTTTATCGTAAAGTTGTTACAATTGGATTATCGTTAAGTCATAGCATTAAACAGACTGAAATAACATTAGAAAAAAGTTACATATTAAAACTTTCTGGCTTCGAAGTGAAATTTAAAATAAATTTTTTTTTGGTAGATTTAATTGCTTATTTACTAGTGTTAATTTTTACAATTAATACATAAGATTGACTTATTGTTATAAGAACAATCTTTTAAAATTAAGTAATGGGACAAGGAGAATGTGAAACGTTACTGTCAAGTGTAATATGTAAGTTTGTCAATTGTATTCATGTAGTGACATTTTGGGCGTATAATTTATTTAAATATAAATATTATGAAAGACTCACTGAACGGTATTGTTCTGTAGCAATGTGTTTACGTATATCTAAGCCTTTAATAAATATTTAATAAACTACACAAACAAATACAAAAAAATACATCAACAATATATAACAATAGATATCGAGGGCTTTTAGGAATTTTTTATCTTTAAGTAAGTTTACATTTGGGAAAATTTTATAGTTTTTGTTGTGTTTCGGGAATATTTTCAATTATATTATTTCGATAGAGTAAGAGATGAAAGTGTAATTAAAAAAGTCTCTAAATTTTTTTTAATTTAAAATTTTACAAGAAATTCAACAATTTTTTTTCATAAAATCCATTGAATACGTCTTCAACCGTACATGAATTCCTTTAATTTTTTTACAAAGCTTTCTATGACCGGCCATTTTGAATAGAATTATTCCCTGTCAAGAGACAAAATTCATTTTCAAATTTGAGTGCTTTAACACATGAAAAAATCATCAAACGATAAGCTGAAAGTGCCCTCTTTAACATGCTCAGACTCAACAGCCCAGATTTTTTTCCTCGGTGTCCCATAGAATCAAACCTGCAGCAAAGAATAAAAAAAAAAACAAAGGATCTGTTGTTCACTAAAAACATTATGAATTGTGTAATTTAACATAAAATTTATAGTATTCGTTTATTTTAAACATAAAATTAATGAGATCAACATGATGATGCTAAACAAATGTTTTTCTTTTCTTAAAAAATTATCCATACCGATGCTACATTGAACTAGGAGTAATTTAGCAACATATAGCGTTGCTTTTAGTCCTGGTAGCGAGTTAACAATGAGGTGATATGATGCCGAATTGATATTTTTTTTTGTTATTTGTCCTTCATCTGTAACTTTGTCGGAGTAATAGATACAAAAATGTTCAATAAATGCATTGAAACTATAAGATCTCAGCTTTGAAATGCCTTATCTGTATATATAGCTCCTATATGCTTGTGTCAAGAGTTGTTTTTTCGCAGTTACAACTATTTAAAAACTAATTTGATGATTATTTAATTTTGGCGCAGTGTATACAAAAGCCAATTACCACTTGCTGACCAACTCGTCACAAAAAATTTGTATTATAAACTACACAAACATGAAATTTTGTTATATATATTTTTTCTCCGCTTCCAGCTGCTTCTCTTGGCTTCTTCTTTCGAAATTCAACCACTAAACGTATGAAAATAGGGGTGGAAAATTGCATGGGAATTTTGACATAATTAAACTTTGGAAATTTGTATTTAGACTCTTAGACTTTTTTGGCTGCACAAAACTAGGATTGTGCAGTCAAAAAAGAGAAAAAGTTTTTCATTTCAATTATACATTGATATGTTCACCACTAGGCTACGTTAAATACAAATTATCTACTATAATTACAATCATACCTTGTAAGCTTCATAAATAATGGTGAACCTATAGAATACGGCAACTGTAGAACATTGGATACAAGTTTCACAAACTCACCAAGTAGTTTGATAGAAAGTTCATTGGCAAATAGTAAGTTTGCAAGTTTGCTCTGATTGTAGGCATCGGCCGGATCATAGTTCTTGTCCAGATTTAAGTCATCCTTGTGGATGGTGCCCTTGTGGTGCGCACGACTGGAGACAACCACAATTCTGCTTGGGGCGCTTTTCTGTTGATTTCAATGTGGGATTAAATAAACTATGTGATGGATGCAAGTTCATCTCACATGTAATAAATGTTATATTGGTTGAGTCTGGGGTTTTATGCTACTTCTTTTGAAGAAAAGCAGCTTTTAATAAAATAAAGCACATTAATGAGTATAAAAAATATGATTAAAATTTGTTCCGTGCGTCTCCACTTATTATCAAAACTGTGTCCCCAAAACTATGTTTGAAAGAACAGACACACGTTGAACTTTATAACATCTAGCAATTTATTTATTACATATATAAAAAAGAAAAATATTAAGAAAAAATAAATATATGCCAACATGTATTATAAAACAAAGTCCCAAACTACGTATGCTTGTCTATATGTATGTGATTTTATCAGTAACTACTGAACGGATCTTGTTCTAGTTCTCGTTAATATATAGATTGATTCAAGTTTAAGATTTAAATGTATAATTTATGAATATTTTGGGAAACGTACCCGTCCATGTGACGATAATTGTAGATGAAGTCGAAAAAAGCATTCGTTGAGTTCATTGAGTCGGAGAGGTATTTTGGCATGCGCTGCTCAAATCATTACATACAAAGAAACAATTTATGACTACATTGTTCTTCTCAAAAAGTTCTACTATAAAGTATCAAACAGCATATGTGTGTATATTAAATATAATTATTTTATATATATAATATACATAATTATTACATATATAATTTATTGTTTAAAAAACCTTAATTTTTCAACTCAATTTTCAAAGAGTTGAAAAATTAAGGTTTTTTAAAAATCAAATTTTCTAGCGATCTTACCTATCTTCTTCTATTAACATTAAATTTCTCTTTAATACTTAGTTTTCTAACTCTTTTTATAATAGTAGTAGCAAGCAAAATTATATCAGCGGACTTTGATACATCCGATAGCAATGTGCAAAAAATCTTTGCTTATTTTGAATATATTTGGCGTTAATTTTGAAGAAATACATTATTCACAATTAAATGAAACTACGTGATATAGTATTATTTCTACTTCATTTAAATTCTTTACCATAACCTAGGTTTTGTTGTATTACGTCATCTTCAGGTGGACAATTAGCAAAGATTAACTCTTAGGAACTTTCAACAGTATTTAAATTTTATACAAAACAATAACGGAAGCCGGGTTTTTGCTTATTTTGGGACTTTTTTTATTCCTCTAGGTCAGGGGAGGTTGCTAGTAAAATATAAAATAAACATTAATTTGAAAATAAATATTGATTCTGAGAAAAACGACTGCTAATAGATAGATAGAGGTCTGAAACCCTCGATGCATGAGTCAGGTTCAACTTGGCTATTTACAAAATATAAAAAACTAGAAATTAAAAAATCCATTGCTACATCTCTATTGCGCAGTCTAGTGTCTAAACCAATGGACCAAAATAGGTGTAATTTGGTATTTGGCATTTCTTTCTAAATATTCCCAGCTGCTTTTTCTATCTTAAAAACTTAAGGCATATTGAATAAAAAAAAAATTTTAATTTCAATTTTCTCTAAAATCTTTATAACAAATTCATTCAAACATTACTGGTACTCTTTAAGCCAAATATATTATAACTTATTTTCCGAGCAAAAATTTTATTAGTTCCTAACACCCGCACCACACCCTAGTGTCTCAATAGGGTGTGCAGCCCTGCAATGATTAGTGGTTTATGAGCCTAACGGTACAAACACTACAAGCCACACAATTATTATTTTTGAGCCTAACAATACAAACACTGTACAAGCCTCACAATTAGTGTTTTATGAGTATAACAATACACATATTTTACCAGCCTCACTATTAGTATTTTATGAGCTTAAGAATGGTAACACTTACAAGTCTCACAACGAGTGTCACACAAGCCTAAAAATACAAACACTTTACGAGCCTCATAATTAGTGTTTTATGAGCTTAAGAGTGTAAACCATTTACAAACCTCAGTATTAATGTTTTACGAGTCTAACAATAAAAATACTTTCCAAACTTCACAATTAGTGTTTTATGAGCCTAGCGGTAAAAATACTTTACTAGTCTCATAATTAGTGTTTTATAAGCCAAAAAATACAAATACTGCACTAGCCTCACAATTAATGTTCCAAGAGCCTAAGAATACAAATAATTTATAAACAGTGAGGTTTATTATAAACCTCAGTATTAGTGTTTTATGAACTTAAGAATAAAATGATTAGTGGTTTATGGGCCTAACAGCACAAACACTACAAGCCTCACAATTATTATTTTTGCGCCTAACAATACAAACACTGTTGAAGCCTAACAGTACAAAGCTTTACAAATCTGATACTTGGTGTTTTATGAAACTATTGTTAGACTAATATGAGTTAGGCTGTAACTGCATCAATCCTATCACAATTTAATATTGAAATTCACCAGTCTGCTATATGTTTACAACGCATAATGATCTATTCTGACCACATAATGCGAAAAGGAGATGAGTGTCTTGGAAACTTAGTCTTTGTTGGCAACAGTGAATGTAAGAGAACAAATGGTTGATTGTCGGTGACCAAGAATTAATTATGTAACTGACAAATGCCTGTTACTCTATAGTATATAATCATTAATGATAATTGTAAATTTTTATATTTTTATACCATCATTGATTTTTTAATGCAATCTATTTGGATTGATATCAGTCTTACTCACTTTCAAATGATCCAGAAGCAAATTTGTCAAAAGAAAATGCCCCATGTGGTTGACTCCAAGTTGCATCTCTATACCCTCCTTTGTATATGATTTTGGGCATCGCATGATGCCTGCATTGTTTATGAGAATGTCTAGTCTGGGTTCTTCTGATTTAAACAATTGTACAAATTCTCTTATGGAATCAAATGACGACAGGTCGCACTGTCTGCAGTACACGTACTTGTTTTTTGTATCCAAAACAATGTCTTTTCTGGCTTCTTCGCATGCCTTCAAGTTGCGGCATGCCATGAATACCTGTAAACATGTGAATATAGTTAAATACGAATGAAACAATTTTCACTTTTTACTTTTGAGCGACGGAAGCAGTGGAGGAAGTATTGTAAGCATTCAAAAGCTTAAGAAAGAAATAGATTATCTTGTATTAAGAATCCAACATATTTTTTGTGTATATGTGTGTGTGCATGAAATTTCGTAGCTTAGTTTAAATATTATCAGTACTTTCAATTTTTTGAAGTAAAACTTCTTTACGCACACGTGACTTGGGGAATAAGCTGGTGATTGCGTGACGAGAGCTTTACGAAAAGTGTGATCAGGCGAGGCGAATGGAAGTTGAGAGGGAGATATAAGTTAGTGAAGACAGAAAGAGAGAGAGTTACGTTTCGTATATTACTGTAGGGACAAGAGAGAGACGTGATGTTGTGTGGGGTACCCGATTATTTATGTACTATATTTTGTAATAATTATTTATAAATTGACAAGATTGAATGTGTTTTATGTACCAATATCGTATAGAAACTATGACTATGATAATGTTGTATGTATTGAAAAAATGACAAAAAACAATAAAAAACAAAAACGACAAATACAATGTATCAAGCGATTACTATGTGTTTATATAATTTTTAAATAAAAGTATTTTTTAAAAGCTTTTGTACTGCATTCCTTGCGTGAATATACATTGTTCATTGCACATTGTCCTTGTTTTTTTTAAGAAATATGTGCAAAATGGGTGTTAATTGATGATCTATGAGTTCCTTTCCTTCATCTATGATCTTATACCGCATTTTATGTATCTTATTCCATTTTCAAGACACACTATTTCAACGTTAAGACAAGCGTTAAATGTACTTCAGTAAACACCACATGGGTCAAATTAACACCATAGTAATAAATTATTTCTAAGTAATAAAAAACTAAATGAAAAAATTCTATAAATCATTTTCCTATCATATTTTTGAGAGGATTTCTAAAAAATTCTTGCTTTACCAATTAATCTAGAGCCTGTTAGTAAGTAGCCTTAGTTTCATAGTTTTAATAGATCATATCATGCGGCATGTGATTTAATTTTTTTAGACGTATGCATAAATATAAGCTCAAACTAAAACCAACAATTACTACTGAAAATCGATCATCGGCATAAACGCCGTTACAACTTCGGTAGATTGGAATACGTCATTGCCGTTTCAGGGGACTCCCACATAATATATTTTCTAATCTGATTTCACTATTTATGCAATCTTAGTAAACGAAGTCAATAAAAGTTGCAAAACATCTGTTTTAATATCTAGTGTGTTCATGAGGATACAGAGTTCACAAAAATAAAGTTGCAGATGCAGATATCCATTACATCCCTAAATTTAAGGACATCTGTGTATCTGGATATAAATGAAAATGTTAAATATTGTGTAGATTCGAAATTTTCATTATCACCAGACTACAATTTAAAAATGGGAGTCTACCTTAGCGCCTCGTTTGGCCATTTCTCTAGCTGTCTCTTTGCCAATGCCCGAGTTGGCTCCAGTGATTATAACAACTTTATCATCTGCACGTATACGCTTGTTGAACGGCGGTCCGCCCATGTAATCTCTAAAAACACAAAGATTAAGAAATTATGAAATGGAGTCATTCATCTATTCAAAATATCTAATAATATCTTAATGAACAAAAGAAAATTGCATAGCGAAAGATAATTTATTTAATTGAACATGATTTTATTAATATGAAAATAAAAACATTTTTCATCACAAATGTATTTTGAAGTTATTTAGTTTTATCTAAATATATTATTTCTAAAAGGTATTTTTTGGTCGAGCGGCTCGAACTCTTTAACTACTGCACCAAAAAAAATAAAAAAAATACCCACTTAAAGCTTATGTTTTCTACTTTGGGCGAAAAATATAAAAAAATTCGAAAAAAATCTTTTTGTTAATAAAAAAATTAATTTTTATAACAATTGGCATGAGCGCCATCTGTGGGCGACACATCAAATATCTTAGCCAAATTGTATACTTGGAACACGCTAGATGGCGATATAGTGCGAAGACTTCGCACGGGTCAGCTAGTTTTATTATAATACTAAATATGTCATTTTTGTAGAAATATTTTTTAAATCAACATTAATATGATATGATCCTTTATTGTAAATATTTAAATTTTCCACCATTTCGAAAAACTTATTTCCATATAGCCAGTATTTTCGTTAGTATATTACATATAAGTTACACATTGTTATAATTTTCAAATATTAGTTTTGTTTCAAATTATTTTACGATTATTCATATAGATCATATGTTCATATGTAATGTAATGTAAATACATTAAGATTTTTTAAAAATTTAGCATGTTATAACTTATAAACGGTAAATAGAATAAATATGATTCTTTGAAAGAAATTGTGCAGTGTTTATATCTTTAAAATAAAGACTGATAATTTTTGTTGTAACATCGACAGTTCATGAAATATTTATCATTAAAAGTTTTACAAGAATGATAGATTATAAACTCTTTGATCGTATTAACTTGGTAAATTATTTAAAACATCACCTGTAAAGCACAATATACTGACTTAAGATTGACTATCCTAACTGTGTATTATGAACTTATATTTTTCGATAGTTTTACTGGACGATTTATGTACCTAAGTACATTGCAGTATGGCTGTTACTTGTGTACCATAATCATGTGATAATAACTTTAATTTTAGCATTCTTTTACATATAATCGTATTTTTCCTGCTATTTTGGTTTTTTTTTGATCTTCTTAAAACTTTAATTTGTGTTTTACTAAAATTATCATACGACGTTGACTGTTATTATTGATAAAGATATTTTTTCAGTTGGTAAACTCTGGATTTGATTGTGTGCGGTTTTCCACATCTTTTCCTACTACTCACTTAGATTATTTTCTTTTATTTCTGTCCACCATGACGTTTCTTTATATAAAAAATTTTAACAAAACTTTTCCAACTGTTTGCTATAACCTTTTTTTTATACCTCATCTCTTTTTTCAACTTTGAAATAAATTTGTTAGAGAAAATATAAGATTAACATCATACTTAATTATGCAAACGCATCCCACAGTTGCAGCTATGGTGGTGCAGACAAACGTCGTAGTATTCGGGATCCACATTGTTCCTGCAAAAAAAGTAAAGTTTAAAAAATAATGTAATAGAATCTGTTAGGTATTTATGCAGGCAGCAGCTGTATTCAGATGTGAGAAAGACAGACCAATTTAAACGAAGAGAGGGCAGATATATTGTTTTTTTTGCAAACTTAGATCTTTAATATTATTTTCATTTTAGTTAACATTTGAATCTACTAATATTGTCACATATATAGAATTTAATAATAAGGGATTTTTATAGATAAAATTTTAGAAATATCGTTCTAAAAAAACTTGCTTTGGAACGTAAGCCTGCATTATGCCCCATACGCTGTGTTCGTACTTTGTGGTAATATGGTCGTTAAGTGTGTTAGCTGGGGACAAACATTGTCAAACAAATAATGCTCTTTCTTAGCTTCCAATTACAGCTTCAGTTGAGACAAATTACCAGTTGTTTTTCAGAATTATAATTTTAGTTATTCATTTATTTATTTATATGTAATAAGACTACAAAAAAAATTGATGACACATGTCAAAAAATTTATTATAACTCGATCACAAACATATCACACTCTGGTGTAACGCACGTTGTTGAGGGATCGTATACTATGGGAAAGTAAGGAATTTTGATATAATTCGGTTCTAGATGTTGGTATAGCAAAAAGATAGTATCGTGTGTAGTCATCAGGTACGATGAGCAAGAGTTTTTCTCATAAATTAGGACACAACATTTTTTCATTGGTAAATGAAAAAATTGTGTATCCTAAAAAAAATTTATTTGGAAATGAAATAAATTTCACCAAAAAAAAACCTTCTCTTATGTGCTACTATGTATTGTAATCCAGCATACTGAAGACAAAATTAGTAACAAGTAGAAAAGTGTAATGACCGTATCTACTTACGAAGAAATCTCAAAGGAAAGTTTTTTGGATACTTTCAATCTTCAAGCTGTAATTAGTTTCATGTGGGCTCCGAATAGCTGGTTTCTAACCTGCTTTGCACTAGAGTCATTTATAATCATTTACTTGAGGACATAGCCGAAGTTTCCGGCATTACCCAATACTACTCCAATATGTTGGAATAGGGGCGTCCCACTAATAGCATATTCATACACAAAGGTGCATGCTCACCACAGAGCATTTGTTCATGATGAATTAGGTCACTGATATGTACAATATCTCATTTCTCCAAGTATGTTTAAGAATACTGATTTTTCTGATAATCTTTCACTGAATTATTACAAATCGGAAACATCTCTTAATAAATTAAAAGTACCATAAGAAGGCCTGTATGTTATTTGCAAACATCCTAACTGTACATAAAGCTAATATGCAACAATTATTTTATTATATGTAGGTAATACTTTTCTCTTCTTTAGCCATGTTCTACTGCATAGATGTACACCTTCTACAATCTATGCCACTCCATTTGATTTTGTGCTTTTTCTAACTATTTCAGCTGTTCTTTTGATATCATCATACCAAAGCATATTTGGCCTTCCTTGTGGGTGTTTTTCGCTCCACAGTCTCTATTCCACGAGTGCTTTACACCATGGGTACTGCTTTCTGGCGACGTGGCCAGCCCATTGCTTTCGCAACACATTTCATAACGTCTGTGACTCTACTCTTCTTTCTCAGCCAGTTCTCTTTCAATTGCTCTCTGAGCCACTCTGAACTTGGTGAGGATTTCTTTTGTAAACATCCAGGTTTCAGCTCCATACTTAATAAAAAAAATGTAGGTTTCAACACTGGAGTTCTTTTATTTACGGATATACATTTCTGTCTAAAATTTTAAAATATGTTAGCGATAATATTATTTGTAACCGAGTTGGAGTTAATTAAATTATTGGATATGTGATTTCCCTTCATTTTCAAACAAAAACAAGTTTTGAGACAAAGATTGAAACAAGTTTTCTAGACAAGTTAACTTCAGTTAAATTTGTTTTATGAAAAAGCTAGCTTTTGCCTGCAACTTTGTCTACTTAAAAGTTGGAAGAAAAAACAAAAGGAAAAACAATTGCTTTTCCTTGCAATATCAGGTGTGCACGCTCTTGTTGTGTGTATAGATACAGTTGAAATAAAAAAAAGAAAAAATATAAATTTTTCAAAAACTTCCAAGACTTCAATGATAACCTTTAGAGAAAAAGCCAACGATGCCCCGTTAAATGGGAAGACAGGATATAAGCGTAGTGTTCTATATCTTCATAAAAGTCCCTGAATTCATTAATGATACATAAAATTTATGAATCTTTTTATTTTAAATTGTTACGCTCCTGTTTCGCAGTTGTAACTAAGTTCTGGTTTAAGGTTTCTAGAATGTACTATTGGTAAAAAAATTTACTGTAACAGATCAAAAGAAGGATTTTGTCATGGCTTTCATTTGCGTGCGATAATTATTTTATGTTTTAGTTTGATATTTGTTTCTCTGTTTAACAATTTCGTACAAAATACGATAACCTCCAGAGTGTCAATAAACTTAGGTTTTCTTCATGTGATAAACAGGACCGTTTAATAAAACAAATGTTAGGGTTTCAATGAATTGTTTTATTATTTCACATTTGTATCATAAACGTATGAAAGTGGGGTATCTACATACGTGTTGCGAGGACATTTCCTAATGAAAATGAATTTTTTTCTTGTTTACAATGTTATACATTTTCTTAGTATCCAGCTGTATCATGCTTAACATGTAAATAATCATAAAAATTTATTGCCATTGAGTTTAAGATATACATGAGACATTAATTAAATTCAGCAAGGGTCATTAATAATCTTTGATCATATGAATTAAAATATATTTCTTATTTATCTTTCAAAATTATTTCACTGATATTCTTTTACTAATGAACAGACTCAATACTATTTTGAGTGGACAGTTATTTACAATAATATTAAAAAAATACAAAATATTTCTGTCCCATTATTATAGATACCACAACGTGCCAATTCACATGCTTATTCTAGATACTCTCGTTCAGAGATTTCATCCATGTCCATTCTCGTTGACTAGACAAACACATCATAACCCTTTTCTTAGTTCGTGCAGTAGCCAATTCTACACGTTTTTAAACTTACTATGTGCCTTTATAATTTTCAATATCCCGTTCATATTTTATCACGACGTGACAAAGTGTAGTAAGTCAAAATGGGATTTAAAAAGTTTTTAAAAGTTGAATAAAAGAAAATTACTTTAAATCTATTGTAATTGCGTAGAAAATTAATCGCAACTAAACAAATTATAACGTCTTTCTATCAAGCTATATAAACTTCCATAGCGTTGTGATTTTCTAAGGTGGTAAATCACAAATTAGTGATAAAGATAGTGACTATATTATTATAAAGATTATTCCAAAATTGAGAGGTTTTTATTCATTATATTTTTGAGATGAAACGCCTTTTTTCGCTGTAGTGGAAGCCGTAGGAAACGCAGGATTATTAAGAAATAAGATAGTGATGAAAAGTGAAACATAGTGATAGTGGGGAGAGCAAGGTATGAACAGAGCATCCCACTCCATCCATCCAGCGCTCTTCTCGAGTAAATAGCACGCCGCCAGTAAATTAAACGTAGCGCTTGTTTCAATTTTCATTATGCTCTCAATCATAATAAGGCTTATATTCATCTTTATGTATTAATCATATTTAATGTAAATTTAGTTAGTTTTAGTGTGTTATTCTTTCTGTTTAATTGATATTAAAGGGAACTTAAATAATAATAATATTGGTGTATGCTTAATATTGAAACAATAGCATTAAAGTTTTCATTTGTGTCAGTGTAACACACACTGACAATTAATATTAATAGAACGGTAATATATATTTACTATGTGTACCATTTTCTTGCTTTTATTTCACATTTACCATAATATTTTCATTTTTGCCCTTCTGAATAATAATAATTTTTAAAGAAGTTTCACATCTAATGCGCATGGCAGCTATGCAACCTTTCTTTTTATAAAATTTTGAATTCACGGTGAAATATGCAATAGTTATGTAAATTGAGTGTCTTATTTTTCTAGTGGGGTGAGACACGATTTGACCAATTAACTTGTTTACATTATATAATATGTTTTAAAATATGTAAAAGTGATAAAATTTATTTAACATAAAAATCTTTGGTTTACCTTTGTTATTTTTATATTTAAAACTTTAAATGTTTAATATGTCCGTTGACAAAATGTCATATTAATTTTTATAAGTCAAGAGATTTAGCAATTGTCCCGCAACGATAATTAATTTCCTACAAAGAAGCCGATTTTGGTATTGCATTAAACTTCCAATATATTTGTTCAAAATCAGTGATCTGTCAGACTTTTGCCATTAGGGGCAAGTGGGGCACGTTTTTACTTTTGTTTTGTTTCAAACACTTCTGGAATTTTCTCTATGAAATTTTTCGCTTCAGAATTCTTCAAAATTTCAATATCAAGAATGAGTTCAATCAGCATTTAAAGAATAAGTACCGAGGAGAAAAAGGTGATATGGGTCTTTTTAAGCTATGATTTTTAAGATATGGTCAAATATCAGTACCGAAAAAATTTTGAACCATTTGTATGAAGTTAAAGACTCTTGAAAAATGGTTATCGCGGGAGCTGAAATAAAACCAGTGAAAAATGTACATCCACTTTGTTAAAACAAAAATTAATCTGTGACGAAAAATTAATCCCATATGGATTAGATTGATGCAGCAGGATTGGAAACGCTGAAGAAGTTTGCAATCAATAAAATAAGGCAGGTCTATTGTTGCTTTGAACTATAAGACCACACACTGCACAATAATTGGGAACACTTTATCAGCTGGACTTTGGGCCAACAAGTTTTTAGTTTTTCAGAGATGAAGAGAAGTGGTTTCAAGAAGTGGTTTCAGTTCAAAGGATTTTTCTATTTCCACTCAGCATATTTTGCACTAGTACTACTTTACTACATATTTAAGCGTTTTATTTGTTAAAAGTATGACAGGACGCTCAGTTAATTGTTTTATAATGGTAAAATATACATACAAGATTTAAATCGGATTCTTTCACACCTTCTATATGATAGAAAGATAAATTTCTTTCACACCTTGCAGTGCAGTGGAGTATTTGGTATAAAAATTAAAACAAGAGAAGTTAGTTGCGGATGATTTTTGGGTATCTTTGTCTTCATACAAAAATTTATAATCATGAATATGACACAAAACTTTATTTTTTTTATTATACCTAATGTTTTTAATTACGTGCACTGAAGCAAAATGAAACCACAGTAGAAATTCCACTTCAGTCAGACGGTCTGAAGAGCACAATTTTTAAAAATTTCCTGAATAAAATGACATACTTCATAGACGTAATACAGAATCTGTTGTTAGTATTACATTTTTTTATAGTGGCAATGCTGATTTAATTTTGCAACTCGTGTACTTAATTTTTTAATATAATGGGCATATTGACATTTTCAGGATTTTTAGCTTATCTCAGAGTTGATATTTTTTTTGCATTATTTATCAAGATATCATAATTAACTTTGCGTGGTGTATGATTACTAAATTATTGTATTAATTTTTTTCTTATTCTTTTAGTTTTTTTCTTACATTTGTTTTTTAACTGTTATTTCTTGAAAATACAAACAATCAACATTACGAGTTAAAATTAAAAATTAATGGTCAAGTATTAACACAATTGTAACTGAATATACTATGAAAAATTGCATGTGTATATTCGTTTATATCGAAACACCTTAAACTTTAAAAAAATATTGAATTCGCTTGCTTTTATTTTGTTTTTGGTGACTGATAATAACAAATCATTAAGGACTGTGCTACTTTGATAGCTCGATTGTTGCATATAAAAAAATATACTTCGAAAGTGCTGGAAATTTTTCTGACAGTCATTTACACATTGAGTAAGTTCCACTAGGCGACCGCAATGCTCAAAACACTCACTTAGTCGTTCCACTTGGTGCCCACTGTCATTGCACTGATGATCAAAATGTCATTGTTCACAACCACTTCGAGATCATGACGATCCACGAATCAACGTCTTTGCGTTCGTTTATCCGTAAATTTGACACATTGATATATGAAGTTTACATAACTAAATTATATCATGTTTGAATATTAAACATGGTGACGGAGAGAATCACTTTCTGTAGTTCTGAGAGGTACCTAATAGAAGTAAAGGTTCCACAAGAAGATGCAAAATGTGCAAACAATTAAAATTTTCATAAAAATTAAATTGCGTTATTTACATTTCTGTATGTGTAAATTGTGTCCGACATTATTATATTAAATAATAAAAAAATACGACACCATAATCTTTTTATTTTTGTCAAATACCCGCCATTTCCTCATAGTTACGAATAGGCATTGATTATACCTGTTTCATTTGGATTGACAGTTACAACGCTGATAAGCTACTGGAATTTGGAATAATCATGGTCGTGGGCAGAGTGTTGTGAGTGGCTAATGGAACGTACTCATTATGACAATTATACTTTCTATACCATATATAATATAGAACAGATATACGGCCTTCTCAAAAATCCTTCTTTTACCAGACCCAGACTACAAACGGCAACACTCAATATGTAAAATAGAAAACAATTGTGAGTTTCTCATAGAATTTGTTGTCTTTGGTCTTAAACTACAAAAATAAGATAAATATTCCATAACTTGAAAAAGTACAATCAGTAGTCAGGGGTGGCACAAAGCGCATTGCTTTGTGCCACCCCTGAAGAAGAAACTTGTGGTTTTTTTGTACACATTTCATGCTATACATTAGTTAAATTTCTTTCAACCATTCTTTATATTTAATTGTAGGTAGTACTGTAGGATTACAATAGACACATGACTGAATAAAAATACTTATTTTTAACAATATTTTTTTAAACGCAGTTATGGTACACATGAAAGGAAGGGTTTACAACGGATACATATTTTATCAAATATTTAAAACTTGGATGGCCGAATATGGCAAGATGAATTTGAGCAGACCAATGTAATATTATTCATAAGACTTATACTTATTTACAAGTAATACTAATTGATTTCAAATTATTGTTCTATACATTATATTATTAAATACATATTATATAAATTACATGCATATATAGGGCTGTGCAAGATGTTATCTGTCCAATATGGTGATAAAAATGAACTTTTACATATTGTAATCAAACAAAATTAATTAAAATGCCTAAATATTGTACATCGTATAGTTAGAAAGTTTTGAAATAATTCATAAAAACGATAGAGCTTAGTTTTTAAAAAAAAATCCGAAATTCACTCTATATACCCCTTTACATTGCATGATATTTATTATCAAGCGACCTCTACGTTTCTCGCACAGTCCCTATAGTATTATGACAAAAAATATAATTTTTTTAAGAGTGCACTTGTGAGTGCTTCACTATCTCGAAATTAACTGAATAGGCAAAGAATAAATACAGATTTTTTCATAACAATAAATAGTTAGCTTTTTCATAACGACATTCTATTTTTGTGTGACGGGTCACGGTACATATGACGGGTCAGGCTATATTGTCTTAGATATGCTACGGAGAGGTGTCCATCTCTAAGGGTGTTGCAGATATTCGAGCATTAATGTTATTGTATAGAGAAATTAGTATCATCACAAATTTTAATAATCGTTTTTTTTAATATTTTACTGACCTAAAAATTGTTGTAATATGTTCAAGAGAAGTAGTTCCACTGTCATTCATGTAATTTTTATTTGAAGAATTTTGTTTATTTGTGAGATTCACGTTGGTTGAAAGTATTAGAAAGTAATAATCTTTAACAGTTGGTTGTTAAAAATAAGTTAAAACTTTGTTAATTTAAAGCAATTATTCATTACTTCCTAATAAATACTTTAATTTTTAAGCAAAATTTCAAGAATAAATAAAATTTTTGTGGTAGATTTACTTATCAAGGTTAGTAGGTAAATAGCCTGTTAGGAAATGTTTTCAATTTTATTTAAATTCTTTAAATAAATTGGACTTATTTTCTTTTTAACACAAGTACGAAGCAAGCACTTGATATCTAAAAAAAGAAAAATAAATCAGGATTGCTTAAATGAAAACAAACTATGTGTTTATGGGGACATGCTAAACAAGGGATATTTAGAATAAAATGATAATTCTTCAATTTTAAACACGATTAACGGCTCAGAAAGTATCGCATCATGAATTTTGCATTAAGTTTCTGGGACAACCCATCCAGAAGAAACATTTTAAGTTTCTGTGTAAACGCTCCCTCCGGTTTTGGCTCAAAGAGTGATTTTGGCAGTCTATTTTGTTGATAACACTATAGGAACAGTCGGATAATAGATCCAGAGCTGAATAGAGAGGGGGACTGATTTCTGGGAATTGCCTCCTAACATAAGATACATGAGGTTTTTCCAGTGTTCCTTAAAGAAGTTAAATAAAAAAATTTCTAAATGTATAATAGATCCAGAGGTATCCAGAGGTCTAAATGTATAATAGATCCAGGGAGGGACTAATTCCTGGGAATTGACTCCTAACATAAGATACATGAGGTTTTTCCCAGTGGTCATTAAAGAAGTCAAATAAAAAATACTACTAAATGTATAACAGATCCAGAGGTGGGCGGAGAAGAGGGGGCTGATTCCTGGGAATTGACTCCTAACATAAGATACATGAGGTTTCTCCCTGTGGTCATTAAAGAAATTAAATAAAAAACACTACTAAATGTATAATAGATCCAGAGGTGGGCAGAGAGGAGGGGACTGATTCCTGGGAATTGACTCTTAACATAAGATACATGACGTTTTTCCCAGTGGTCCTTAAAGAAGTAAAATAAAAAACAACTAAATGTATAATAAATCCACAGGTGGGCGGAGAGGGGGACTGATCCTGGGAATTGACTCCTAACATAAGATAAACGAGGTTTTTTCCAGTGGTCCTTAAAGAAGTTAAATAAAAAACTTCTAAATGTATAACAGATCCAGAGGTGAGTGGAGAGGGGGGACTGATTCCTGGGAATTGACTCCCAACATAAGATACATGAGGTTTTCCTCAGTTTTATTTACATTTAGCTATTTGTATGCTGGATTTTGTTACTGGACGTTGGCTTAAAAAAACTCATTTTGAACATCAAGACTCACAAGTGAGATTTTAGACAGTATTATTAGGTGTTTAACGTCAATCAGATAATATTAAAATACTGGGATAATTCAATATCACGGGAGAATTTTAGTCGATTACATCTTATAGTCAGGCATGTTTAGAATGTTTGCACCTTATGCAAAGTAAAGTTGATTTTATATACAGGTCAATATTTAACGAGGGGAGATGAATGGTTAATAAATTGGAAGACAGTTCAACACAATGGGTGTGCCGTATAATAGTGATTACGATTCGAGTACATATTGTGAGATTTGTCAGGAAAATCCCCAAATTGCATATTAGTTTAGTAAAAACTATTTCATATTTTGTCAATGCTTTGTTGCATCCGCTGTTTCAAAATTTATTTAGTGTGTCTCGTGATTATGTTGTTTATTGTGCCAAACATATTTTTTGAAATAATAAAATTTTTCATATTTTAATTTTTGTTATGTATCTTATGTGTTTTTCTTTATGCTTATTAATTTTGGGCAAACAAAATTAATATTTTTATTCAATACTTGTGGTTTTTAAATAAAAATATTGAAGTCATAACTTTTTGTAATAGTTTTAAGGAGACAAAAAAATTTCTCATTCAAGATTTTAAATATTTTTTAAATTTTTTTTTTGGATGTATATTTTTTGCATCTATGTGGATATCCACTCCACATATTTTTGTTTTTGGCTTTATTGGTGACGTGACCCAAAAATGGTTTGATGTTTGGGTGTATAACAGTTTGCTATACTTTTAAAAGTTTTCCACAATAATTTTCACACTTTCATAGGTTACTTTAAGTATACCAGCCGTTAATAACGATTACCATTTTTAACACGTCTAAATTATCACAAAATGTATTAATATCAGCTGCATAATATGTCATTTCTTTTATAACATAATTTTCTTCACACACTAATGAAACGGGGTATATTGAAAAGTGCATCAAAGAAATTTGGAATGTTTGGGAACTTTTTTAGACAAATCTCATTTCTTAAAGAGAATGTCTGCTCTATTAGTGATAAAGCGTGATTCTCTCTTAAATTATGGAAAAATCAGATATTATACATAGAGATAAATGAAAAAATGGGATAAGCTAATATATTTGATGGCAGCCGAAATGTTTATACTCCGATGATTTTTCTTTGTGACATAGTTTCAAAATTAACTTTTTATAAGTAACAGAATGAATATATTTTCGAGAAAAGTATAACGCACATACTGCTATATATTTACATGTTTTGTCATATAATATTTTTTTAACATATATATGTACGAGTGAGTGCTTACGATTTGTCATTGCAATAATTTTACAAATATGGAAAAGTATGTGTATTTTTTGTCGATTTAATTTATAAATATTGTGATACTTTTTTCAAATACATTCTTTAATATACTACAAGGCCATAATTTACATTAGTTTTAACTAAATTTTATCAATTTTTATTTTATGATTTAATTTTAGAATTTTTAAAGATTGGTTTTAAAATCTAAAGGGAATTACTATAATTTTAATTAGACTTAAGTGCTAAATGGTAATGCTATTCATGTTTCCATTTTTTTAATTACTCTCCTATAAATGAGGTATATTATGCAAGATGATCCATTTCGTTTTGTAAAATTATATATAACATATATTCAATTCATATTGCACATTATGTGTATAAAAAAAAACAGTTGACTTTAATCCTAATTACTTATAACATTAAAAATAATCATCACTCCTTTTATAAATATGTTATAACGGAAGATAAGTTTTTGGGATAAAAATATGCAGTTCATTAGTATTAATATACCAAGGACATTAATAAATGAGACAAACTTTTTGGTTTTGTATACTTTAACTAAATTGCACTAGTATTGCCATAATTCAATATTTAATATATTTAAAAGTTTGGTGTTTATCCCTTTTTATTCTTGAAAATAATTCTGTCAGATGTCGAGATTATAGAGCAATCTATTTTTAGCGCCTTTGCCATTGCGCTACATGAGATTCGTAGTTTTTTTTACTTTAAAGATATTTTTATAATATGTATGTGTCTTATATTACACTCTAAATAAAAAGACAAAATTACTTAGAAGGATGTTGGTATAGAGCAATTCATTTGAACTTTACTGGTCGGAAGCAAATTTCAATAAAATTGTAGAAATAAATAACAAGAATTTGCAAATAAACTCTACGTACTATGCAACAATAACATTAATAGTTTTTTTAGAGTAAGCATTTGAATTACGATATAGATAAACCTAAATTTAATTGACATCTAAGCACAATTCTCATTCATTAACTTAATTTAAAATTTATAATTCACGTCAATTAAAATACAACAGATTTGTGCGAAAAGAGCACATTTTTAAAAGATCAGTAAAAGTGATATACATCAGAGATTATTATAAATTATTGTATAAAATTAAATGAGTATTATATTATCTTACAGTATTTACTTAACAAATTATAACAGGATTCAATCCTCCATATTGGCATTTATATTATCTTTATTAATATTAATTATTCGCTAACTGCTTACTAACTTATCTATAAATTTGCAATCCATATTTCACGTTTTAAGTGACATGTAGCGATAGAAATTTTTGAATTAAGCAGATATTTGTGAATGATGGAACATATATTACAATGTAAGTTACGCTGTTTTAGCTATACATCAGGTACTCGTTAGGTAAACAAGTGCTTTAATTCTTATGGTTAATTTATACACTCCTGGCCAGTTATGGCTCGCTTTATACATCAAAAGAATGTGCATCTATTAGCCTTTTTTAGGATAGGTCCAATCAGGGAAACGAAGGCCAGCTCGTGTGGAATTTTAATTAAAATTTGTACAATTTATTACAAGGATCAAGTCACAGCCAAGGGAACTAATTACGAGACATATGAAGATAAATACTCTTCATTATATAATAGAAGTTTTGTCTCTTATTATTTTATTTAACAATTATTTCTAACTTGTGAGGGTTTCTCATAACGCGAAAGTTCTGTTTTGTGAAGAATGCTATCATAATATATACTAATAATTGTCAAATATATAAAAAGATTCGTATAAAATTTGTTCCCTTAAGTACCTATTTATGGTTGTGCCATTTTTTAATACTTACCCAATATTATTGTGCAACCTACGAAGACACAATGAACACGATAATATACTTACAATTAGAGCTAATAAAGCGTTAAGACAAAAAAATACAGTTACGTATGACTAGCAAGCAAGATCCACCGTCGTAATATTCTTGACCGATTACCGCAAGATACAACTTTGTATAAAATATAATCAATAATCTGCGTCTTTGTATCTACTATGGAAATGCTCTTATTAATTATAAAAATATAAGCGTAAAAATATGTTTGTTATGATATGACTCGAAATTTTGACTAGAATATGATTCCATAATTAGATTCGGGAAGCGTTTTCCAAGATGCCTACGAGTTTCATGATGCCGCTGCGTCAGTGGCTGTGTGCTGAGAACGACTTTTATTTTCGTTCGCAGGCAACGGTCGCGCAATACCGATTCTCACAATCCCCCTCGGTGCTCCCTTCAGGGCCTGCACAGCCTGATCTAGAGTTGCATTCTTTATATTAATACCGTTAACGGACATAATTCGATCGCCAGGTGCAATAGAACCTTGTCGCTCTGCCTGACCACCAGGCACGAGACTTCTGACCACTATCACAGTTCCTTCTGGATTAACCGGATCCTGATAATCCAGTATGGAGAAACCTAAACCCTGATCACCCTTGCATATTTCTACCACGTCCTCGTGGCTGTACCACATAGCGAGTCCACTAATGCACTCCAGAGAGCGTGATTTTTTGGACTTCATGGAACGGTCTGTTAGTGTTGCCGTGCTTGAGGTGTTTATAGAACCATCGGATTGAGCTTTCACCAGGTTCGTTAGGTTATGGAGGCTACCTGAAATTATTTTTCTTGCCTCAAATCCCTCTCGGTCCTGGGACAAATTGATGAGAGGTCTAGGCCCACTGTCAATGCTATTTCTCGCACAAACAAGGCGTACTTTTGTGGGAAGTCGCTTTAAGATTGAGACAACTTCAGTGTGCTTGAGGCCATGAAGGCGGCAATCGTTGACCTCAAGGAGTTCATCTCCAGCGAGCAGGGTTCCGTGACGCCCGACAGGACCTTCGGGAAGGATGGAGCGAATGTAGTGATGTGGACGTACTTCAAGTCCTGCCTCTACTTCCACCGTGCCCTCAAGTGAAATTCCCAGTCCAGAAAGTTTCTCTACATCTGCAATCACAATTTCTTTATCAGGTCCCACTTCTGGTTCCCATTTATGCTTTATGACCTCAATGTTCACTGTACCAAGTGCTTCTTCCAGATGTTCTGCGATAGTCTCTTCCGTTGGCTCATCCTCAGCTGGTTCTAGAACCATGGAATCGATAGTTGTGTTAGAATCTGGTTCTGGCTCAATTTCAGTTGCACTATCTGCATTAGAGCGAACGGGAAACCATGAGAGAGAGGTGGCTGAGAGGGAAGGTGGTGACGGCGGTTCATCCTGACGCCAGAGGGCTAGTTGCAAGTGCTCATACTTAGGGCCTCGCAGGTATCTCTCAAGGACCAAGTTTACTGTGATATCTGTGTTCCGGAGTAGCTCTACTGCCTGATGATTTGTTTTATCGACTAAAGACACGCCGTCTACTTCAATGATTCGATCATTTATGCGGATTTTACCGCTAATCTCTGCACTGCTGCCTTCAATGATGCTTTTTACGAATATACCGGAAAGTTCCTCTTTCTCGCAGACATAGCCGGCCACGGTGATGCCCAATCCGTACACATTTTTGCTGAGCTGCACTCTTACAACTTCCATCTCTGGCAATTCAGCCAGATCAACGGGTGTAGAGACTGTGATGACTGGTGACACAGGGTTTATTATAATCGGTTGATCACCAATTGGCACAGGGTTTTTGCCCACGACATCAACCACTGCTGCAATAGAGCGGTCCCGTTCATCCTCCTCCGCATTATCCTCAAATTGCTCTTCATAGCATTGTGGAATCGCATTGTATGTATCGGAGAAGCCATTCTCTATTAAGTGCCTATCCAGCATTTCGGGGTCGGTAAGTATTTTAGTGGGCACGATAGGAGCTAGGGTATTGATGGTCTTAAAGTCGACAACGGTAGGGTCGACGGGGCGTGCGACTAGCAGGCGTACTTGTGCGCCTGATTGTCGTAGCACGGCGGCAACTTGCTCGGAGGTAAATCCTCGTAGATTCACTGCACCGACTTGCAGCACATGGTCGCCGCCTTGCAGTCGTCCGTCCTTGTCGGCTACGCTGCCAGGAATAACGTACTTGATGACCACTCCCGTACTTCTCCCCCCAACAATGTTGAAACCGAGGCCGTTTCCATCATTTACGAGATCTATAACCTCTACTTGAGCCCACTCTGTACTGAGTACCATTTCTAAACTCACTGTTTTTTTCACCATTTAGACAATTTTACGTCAATGTTAAAGTGAGAAAACGAAATATAGGTTATGTGATATAACGCACGAGTTGCGATTGAAAAATACCATCACGAAATGTCGGATCAGTAACCGTTTTAATTCAAGATGTTCGAGTGAATATTCAATTACAAATTTAAATAAAATTTCATATTGTTATAATAAGAATGACATTTACATACTTGGAGAACTAGATGTCAAGCAATGTCGCCAGGTCCGGGTTCCATAAACAATACACATCAAATAAATAAATTCTAGAGTAAAAATAAGTGCGGGCGCTCGTCACTTTTTGGAAATGTGGAAATAATTATACTTTTGATGTAGGGTTTATTAAGTTAGAATTAAATACTCTATTTTCAACATTTTCATTTTTTTTAAACGGATATCATGTGATTTTTTTCAAACCATTTGAATACAACAGAAAAAAGTATAATATTAAAAAGAATAACTTTAACAAACTTAAATATAAAATAGTTGAGATTTTAAATGTTCTGTCAGAACATATCATTTCGTTAATTTGTTTTAACTTGGCATTATTTGTTAAAATTTTGAAACACTTTATTAAATTTAGCGGAAGCTTCGAACAATTATCACGTTTATTATATTTTTATCGACCATTTGTCAGGTTTTAACATGATTTTAATAAAAATAAGAGAAACTCTAATAAAAAGTTCAGAAAATGGGACAGAACTTTTAAATTTTCAATTAAATAGTTTGATAGTTCCCAGGCTTTTCTTTTCCTAGGTCTTTTTAAGCAGAAAAATTAGTATTTATGTGTAAAATTTTTTTTTTTATATCTTCTATTATCCTTTGAATTGGTTTTTAAAATATTTTTAATCGAATCTAAATATCTTCTTAATCAAAATTAAAGACCAAATTTTCCTGGTAGGGAGCCACCTTTCAACGTTTGATTATAATCTCATGTTACGTTTGACATCTTATGGACGTACTAAGAATCAATATCCGTAGCTATTTATAGACGTGAACTTTGCTTTTTCAGTATCTACTCAATCAATAGTGTTCGGATCGTGGATTATAAATAGCTGTCAATTTCTTGTGACATTGAGTTACGAAACAGTTTATTGGATCTATTAATGGAAAAATGGATACAGCAATAGTTTTTTAGTTGAAATATTTAACTGAGGTCAAATTCAAAACTATATACTAAAGTCCTTTTCAATATTAATTAACTCATAGGAAAGTAAATATATATAGGTATTTTTTGAAATTAAAGGAATTTTTATTGGAGAAAAATAATATTATAGTATAGGTTTAGAAGTGATTTCGGGTTTAAATAAATGACGTGGTTTAATTTAAAGTATAAATATTTTATGAATACAGATTTTCTGGAATTATTTGAACGAATCATATACTAAACTGCAAAAGGTCTTTCATTTTATTTAGTTTATGTCAAAGTGTCCCTTGGAAGACACTAGTTGCTTGCCATGTCGCATACTACTAGAAGCACCATAGCGTGGTGTAACAGTTGTCACCACGGCGATCTACATGAGGGGGCGCAATGTACGTGTAGAGCTTTTAGAGTAAGACATGGTGACTACCAGACTTACTGTACGAACCCTGGTCTTTAGTTCCTCTGGCGGGTTAAAGATTAGGTAGCACACACGTACGCACGCAAGTACGCGTGTCAGATGAGATTTTATTCCACTCGCTTTTAATTCTCCTCAAAAAAGAATGAAAATTTATCTACAACATAACGCTCCTGACGGAGATATTGTCATGGCTACCGATTCTGCTTTTATAAACACCGAACTGTTTACAAAGTTTGAATCAGAAGGTTATATTTCTAAATAATTGATATTTGTAAATAAGTAATTTAATAGAATTACTATGTACCTTTAAATGTTTATAAGGGCCTAAATGTGTACACGGGACCTAGGTAGCGCGATTTCTACTCGATCATGTCAGGTTTTTGTGTTTATATTATTACATTTTTTTTAAATAACTTAGGTGTATTTTACCTTTCACATAAATATTTAATTTTTGTAAGCCAACAAATTTGTAAATTACCAAAAGTAAAAGCAGGTTTACGGAGTTCGTGACATAACGATCTTATTTAAGTTGCTAAAATATAGTAAAATTAACCGAAAGAGACAAAGCGATGCATCGTGACTGTAGCGCGAGTGAATCAAAATATTTCATCAAATTGACAATTTGCACCGAACTCACTGGGCGCAGCTTCTCACGGTGTGGCGCTTGCGCATGATGATGACATTCAAACATGACGGTAACAAGAGAAAATATTTTTTTGAAAACTTCTAACATTTTTATATAATTACGCAATGAGTAGTAGCTTCACGTATCCTGATTTTGTTTTTTGAATGATTAATTCATATGGTAAAAACACTAGAAGGCATTTATGGATCGATTTCACTGAAAATTTTGTCAATTCTAATTTCAAAAACCCCGCATCTATATGATCCATTAATCTGCATACGACTGAATTGAACCAAATACAACTAGGTCCAATGGACTTGGTTTATGCGGACCAGGCACCATTTGTACAATATCTTTCCTTTTTACATCGATGCTCCTTTCACTTTACGTAAAAACACGTAAAAAGACAACGCTTATAAACCTGACTTTATAGGCTATTAAAATATTTCTTTCCATAATTTAGTAAATTTAGCCTTACTAATAGAATCAATTGGGCGAACTGAAAAGTAAAATGACTAATTTGTATAGTTGCCTTATACAAAAGGTTATTATCTATTAAATTAGATACCAATAAACAACGGTCTTATGTATTTCATCTCATAAAAATTATATTGCATTTGTAGAAACGCCAATAAAACACGTAGGCCTTCAACGTTACCAAACAATAATTTCGTAAAATATTTTTGACTATCTAAAGGAATAACGAAATTCAAGTTTAACTGACAGTTTGGGACCGATATTGGAAGTGACATGACGAATAAATATTACTTGACGCGCAACAAAACAAAATAATGCGTCTCCTGTCATCCTAGATAAAGTACAGAACTGTCATTGTCGGAGAAATAGCTCCGTCTCTTTCTTTCTACTCGCAAATTTATATTATGCTATTCTTTTCTTCCAAACCTTTACAAGCCCAGTTACATTAACGAACAATAAAGCTTAGGGTAAAGCCAGTGTGATACAACGTGAGGATTTTTAAAGGGAGCGTTAAGACAGCCGTTTTTATTGTGCGGTAGTTAGCTAGTGTACGTATACGTTAAGTAAAGTGAATGATACAAAATAGGATTGAAAATATGGTTATTATGCTTACTGCATATCGTAGGTACAGTCTAACATACAATGGATCGCTCGGTATTAAAACTAGATGTATTTAAATTTTCTTGAATCTAAAAAAGTCTTAAAATTATAAAACAAGATTTCTTCTTTATGATATGTATTTTTAACAAATAATAAAAAAGTCAGTAACGTATATGAAGTAATTTAGAAGTCTCGTGTATAAGAGGTATTTAAGTTATAGACCAGAGACAACTTGCTTTTCTAGATTTCCGTAAACTAAGGTAACTGTTATTCCCGGCCTTTTTATAGTTTAGACCTAGGTGTTTAAAAAAAATAATATAAACAATTTTAAACATATCGGGAATTTATTTGCTTAATACAGTGAGACATGCAACCAATAGTTAATTATCAATAATAATCTAATATAGATTAGTGATAACTTTATAATTAACTATTCATTGTATGTCTCACTGTTATTAATAACTGGATAAACCGAGTAGTCTACCAGAGGGAAGTCGCGGGCAAAAACAGGATTGTGTTAGACAATGCTTCACGCGCAAGTGTTGATTTGTTTTTATATACGTTTTTATGAATTTATGAGTAATCTATACTAGATCGTTATTAATAATTAGCTATTGACTGCATGTTTAACTGTTATTTGCAACTGGATAAACCAAGCAGCTCACTAGGACGCTTGCAAAAACCATGGTTTGTGCCGAGCAAAGTGTCCCGCGTATATAAGTTTTTATCAATTTATGATTAAGCTATAATAAATAATTATTGATAATTAATTATTAATTGCGTGTATCACTGTTATTAATAACTGGATAAACCAAATAGCCCACTAGAGCGAAGGCGTGGGCAAAAGCCATGTGTGTTGAACAATGCTTCCCGCGCAAGTGTTAATTTGTTTCTATATGTGTTTTTATCAATTTATGACTAATCTATACTAGATCTTTATTAATAATTAAGTATTGATTGCATGTCTCACTGTCATTTATAAATGGATAAATCAAGCAGCCCACTAGAGCAAAGTCGCTGGTAAAAACCGTGGTTCATGTCGAACAATGTGTCCCGCATTAATGTTGGTTTGTTTTATTAGGTTGGCTATCTTTTCTCACCAATTTATGCAATGTTAAAGAAACTCCTAGAATATTCCTCATAGGGTATATAACGAGTGCGGCATTCCAACTTCTGTTCAGCTTGCAACTGGCTAATTGGCGAGTAGATAATAAATTGAAAATGGAAGTATTTCTAAGTGAATTTAGAGGACTCTTTCTACATGAATGTCGTTTAGAAGAACTTCGAAGTATCACGCAATGTATACACAACGATGGGTAGAAGGTTTGCCCTCTAGCGACTAGACAAGCACTGGTTTCAAAGATTCATAGAAGGGAATTGTTACCTGTCCGACAAACTTCATCCAAAGCGACCTCCTACAATTGATTTAGAAAAATTTAAAAGCCTTATTGAAACAGATCTTAGATTAAGTTCGCTTTGTTTGGCAGATGTATTTTCATGCTCTTATACTGCAATGGAAACACAATTTCATACTTTGAGAAAGAAGCGGAAATATTCCGTTTCGCTACCACACGAGCTAACACTCTTTCAACTTCAGAGAAGAGCTAATGTGTGCTTGGAGCTACTGAGTGCCCATCGTACCAACGAGAGGCTAAAGTATCTGGTTACAGGAGATGAAAAGTTGGTGGCTTATGTTAATATTTAGGGTTAACACGAGTGGCTAGGACCTGGAGAAAAAGATGTACCTAGACCAAAATATAATATTGGTCAAAAATACTTTTGAGTGCATGGTGGGGTATAAATGGAGTTATTCATTGAGTCATCCATTGGGAAGTCATTCAAGCTAGCAGTACAATTACAGCTAAGATTTATTATGAACAATTGAGCAGTCACCGTTAAACTTCCTTACAATCAAAGCAAAGTTTATTTCTTACATAACAATGCTCGACCCCACGTAGTAAAAGTAGCCCGTTAAAAACTACTTTCACTTGAATGGAGTATGCTACATCACCCACCGTACTTTCCAGATCTTTCGCCATCTAATTACTATCTGTTTCGCTCTCTGTCTAATAATTTATGTGATAGAAAATTTAAAGACCAAGGCTATATCAAAATCGAACTTCACCAGTTTTTCAGTCAAAAGTTCAAGATATATTTCTACATGGACAGAACTTATTTAGCTCTGCTTACAAGTTGGCGGCAAGTGTTTGATGCCGACGGTGCTTATATAATTAACGATTGATTTTATTTACTACGTATAAAAGCTGAAAATTTTTTGAATATGGCGGGTTTATAAGTTGTCAATATTCATTTTCTATATATCTATTTAAAAGACATATAGATAATCTGAGTTAGATCGAATGTTATGACATATAAAAATCTTACGTGAGCACCCGTCCTCGTCATCGGCAAATATACATAAGGAAGGGGCAAACTTCCCTTCCACCCTTAAAAATGCTTACGTAAAACTTGAATGATACTTAATCGAGTGCGCAAGCTAAGGTTCTTATGTCAGCGGGGGGTTGTAACAGTCAGTTTTTTACTATATTCGTTTTTAATGGCGCGACCATTGTCTATCTATGTATGAAAGTAATATTTTTCATTTCCTTGATGCAAATATGATGAGATGCTTAAAAACAATGTATTTTTTAATTAGCCTGTATATAAATCGTTATCAATTTAAAAAAAGGACTTAAAAAATAAGTTACTTGAGTTGATAGCTGTAAATTTTAAGTCGGACGGGCGATTGGACTTGAAGCTATTATATGAGACCGATATATATAAATATATATATATATATATATATATATATATATTCCTTATATAAGTAGGTACTCCTTCACTACCAAACCTTGTAATAAATTTTGATTCTGACGTCTGAAACGCTTCGTGAATTCACGTTTTCTAAAGTTCTCTGAAAAAATAATTCCTCTCTTGATACCTTGCTACTACCCTGTTCCTTTCCTCTCCTCTTCCTTTCTGTCATCACTCTTCTCTATCCATGTTAATAATTAAATTATTTGTTGATTCAAATATGTTGTCAATATTTGTCATCTTTACAATTTGTCAGTAATTTAAATTCTACGCTATAAATATGTAATGATCTGACTGACTGGAGTAGTTTGCTCATGTACTAAATTGCAATAAATTCTTTGCACTAAATTCGCCATATGAAATTTACTTCAATTTATTGTCCACTGTAACATGTATATATATATATATATATATATATATATATATATATTCAAGTTTAACGTAAGCATTTTTAAGTGGGGAAGGGAAGTTTGCCCCTTCCTTATGTATATTTGCCGATAACGGGGAGGGGTGCTCACGTAAGATTTCTATATGCCATAATATTGGATCTAACTCAGATTATCTCAATGTCTTATAAATAAATATCTAGAAAATTGTTATGACAATGTCTGTGTGTGAGTGTGTGTTTGTGTCTGCATGTCTGCGTGCTGCGTGTCCGCGTGTCCGCATGTCCGCGTGTCCGCGTGTCCGCATGTCCGCGTGTCCGCGTGTCTGCGTATCTGCCCGTCTGTGTGTCTGTATGTGTGTGTGTGTGTGTCGGTGTGTGTGTGTGTTTGTGTGTGCGCGCGTGTGTATGTGTGTGTGCGTACGTGTGTATGTGTATGCGTGTGTATGCGTGCGTGTGTGCGTTAGTGCGTGCGCGCGTGCGTTCTAGCGTGCGTACGTGTGTGCGTGCGTGCGTGCTTGCGTGCGTGCGTGCGGGCAGGCGTGTGTGCGTGCGTATATGTGTGTATACACACGGAAGACGCTATTCATTGACTATTAAGGAATAAATTGTTATTGAAATAAAACGTAAAACACGCCTTTTTTTTAATTGAGTGCAAAATTTATATAACAATATTACACATAACTCTTTTCAATACACCCAATACTTGTCCGGAGTGCGTTGTTTACCACGAAAACGATGACAAACAATTATGAATATTCTTTTCAATTTTCTGTAAATATTTTAACGACAAATCAACTATTTTTCAGTCAAGGAATGTCTTTGTTCGACACTTACTCCCGGACACTGTGTATATATATATATATATATATATATATATATATATATATATATATATATATATATTTATTACAAGGTTTGGTAGTGAAGGATATATAAGGAAATAAAGAAAGCAAAGACGGTTTCAGACCTTAAACTAAGGCGATGATATATAACACACATTGTGGAAATTCTCCAAACTCTCAAAATAAGGCAGAGAATATCCAAATTGTGTTTGTCGCTTATTTTTATCTAATATTAGCATTTATACCATGTTATATGAGGACTATTATATAGCGAATCTATTTAATAGTCCCAGACAACATTCACAAGACAAGTAGGAAAAGCTTAAGATATAGGTGGATTTCAATTTTGTTCGGGATACATTATTGAAGACGTTTTAGAGAGTGAATTTCGCTGAAAGTTCGGAGACTGCGATATACATTTTAGACTGCCAGCTAAGATTTTAATCGATCAGTACTTGATGTCTTTTACAATAGAAGAAAAAAGGCAAGTTTATTATAGTATAACATTTCTCTAAATTTTTCGCGCGAAACTCGTGATAAAACTAATAAAGTATGTCACAGCGTTAAATGAAATAAATTACCCAATATATGACGCTAGAAATTTTCACCGACAACTGTGGAGTTTCGTTTAGCAATATAAGGAAAGTTTTACTTCTAAAAATAGGTCAACTATGAGTCTTGCTCGCTCGAGAGTCTGTGCCTCGTTTGCAGGGAATTTATTTTTTTTACAACTAGCGACCCGCCCGGCTTCGCACGAGTGCAATGTAGGTACTAATGTGGTGTAATTGTGGAGCGATTAATAATATTACTGGCATTCACGCGCCGTCGCCGCCCGCCGCCATCGCCGTCCGTGCACGGCATTGGCATCGCGAATACTGATTTTTGGGAATTTTAAATCTGCGATATCTTCTAAAATATTAATGATAATTACTTGCTGTAATGAGCAAATTTTATTTACATTAAATGCCCAACAAAAACAACTTATTTAATTAAATAAAGATTAATATAATATTGATCAAAATAATTTCAAAAGTATAACCCACAAACAATTTATAAAAATGGTCACTGTGGGTTATCCGCAGGATATAGATATATGTATGCCATCGCGGACTTTTTTGTAGATATTTTTAAAATACACAATTCCCTAACACAACACTGATAAATATATCTCGTAAAGTTTAATTACCGTTAGCAATGAAAACGTTCAAAATTTTACTTTTTTTTACGAAATATTAATTTTTTTTATATTTTCAGTAAATATAACATGCATGTTTTATACCTATAAACCTTTCGGGAGTAATATCTGAATGATAATGAAAACCGCATCAAAATCCGTTGCGTAGTTTAAAAGATCTAAGCTTACAGAGGGACAGACGGACGCGGGCAGCGACTTTGTTTTATACTATGTGAGTATACGGATTTACTAGCACAAAGAATATTTAATAATTTTTAATATATTTAAGAAGCTGCATACTTAACATACGATATTTTTAAAAATTCATTATTATTTTACGCCCGTGAAAGATATACCAGGTAATATATATACACGACGGAAAAACCGTTCAATACAAGTAGACCTCGCACTAAGAGGTTTCCGTATATATTTAGCTGCTTATAATTTTTTAAGCATACATAGAATTTCTTTTCAATCTTTTACAAATACTAATTTTTTACATTGCAAATATATTTATATATACGTTGTGAAAAATTATTATTTGTAAATCTATCTTTTACACGCATCAAAACACGGTTGCATATTTTAGAAGTTTCAGGTTCAACAAAAATCTTCTAGTGGGATTTTACCAAAGTTGTTTTTTCGTCACTTTTGGTCCATTAGTTTTGAAAATAAGTAGGGGGAGGGGGGGGGGTGTATTATGATGCCCCATTTCTGCACATTTTTTGGAATGTCTTTTTAAATATGCTTTATTTACTTTCTCTTTAATTCTTATGTAAATATTTAAAAAAATTATCTAGTGCAAAATATACGTGCTAATAATGCCACATTTCAAGTTTCTACATCCCATTGTTTCTGAGAAAAAAATTGTGACAGACAGATTAACAGAAACGTGAGGGAACTTATAAGGGTCCCTTTTCTCTTCTTGAGGTACAAAACGCTAAAAATAATATTAATATTTGAAAATAATTTAATAGAAATATGTGTGTACGGAATACTTGTATTATTGTTGACTATTTGAACATATTTATTGATTGTAGTACGCCTCTACACTGCTCGCGAAGTTACCTCAATGAAGTGTTCGTCGAAGTTGATCGCAGTCCGAAGTACACGACTACACACACGTGCAACCTCGCGAGGAGTTCAGTAGCCGTGAGTCGCCCACACGTATCCACGTGTAAACAGTACGACGTCTATCTGCAAACTGAAGTTCGCTGAGTAGTGTAGTGAGGCGCGTAGTGTAGTGAGACGCTTCGTATAACTTCGCGTAGGCCTTTGACTTGGGTGCAAAAAACCGACAGCGATCGAAAATCGTCCGAGGCGAGGCGAGGTTGCACAATGCGGATCGAAGTACCTCTCTACACTATTCTCTTCGCCTAACTTCGATCAACTTCGCGCATGGTGTAGTGCAGGTTTTATATGGAGCGACTTCGTGCATTGTTTCGTTGAGAATACTCTTTCCCTCGTGCATAATAAGGAATAATATCCGTAGTCATTATATTTTTGCTGTACCACCATCCAGAACCGAATTATATCGGAATTTTCCACTTTGCCATCACATTCAACTGCTCAATCACTTGATCAATGTTGCACCAGAATGTGATTTCTTTGTGATGATGAGAGAGGACAAATTTCTTGAAATGTGTTATCGTCATACAGGGTAGTCAATCATCGAATTTATCAATTGATGTATTACAACATAAAGTTAATCTAGTTATTATTGAAATATTTACAATTTTAATTGTAACATTTCTCCAAACGTACACATATATCTAAATAAATATATAAATAAAATATATAGACAAGTTTGTATTTATACTTAATTTTTTTGTTAACAATAAATTTCGTCTATTTGGTTTCAAGTTTTCAGTAAAGTTTTTGTAAGTAAATAAATATATAAGGAAACATTTAATATCCTTTTCCGGGGTATGCAGTTTTAAATAATATATATATACACCTAAAATTGAAACAGGATAATCGATGTATAGATATAATTTATATAATTAATAAATATTTATCTAAATAATACGAAGGAACAATCCAAAATTAACGTGAAGTCGGAAGCAGATTACGCCGCGGTTCGTCTTCCGACGGCGTTGGCAATTGTTTTGTATATAGGTGTTAAACAGTCATTAGTTGTTTACAATAGTTAAAATTATGAAATAGATGTGTTTTTTATGTCGTGATTATGTTAATATTTTTAACGTGTTACGTTATCAAAAATGGTGAAAATTGGGATCCGGCCTCTCGTGGTACCTAATTGTCTTATACGATATCAAATCATTATAGAAATAATTAGATAAATAACTGAATTATCAAAAGATTATTGTCTTTAGGAGGAAAACAATAATTTATTTCAAAGAAATTATTATTAATATTATTCATTGATATTATGCATAATTAACTTGTAATTTAGATTTAATAGTCTACAATTTGGAAATCAAATGACGGGGGACAAATACACTTTGGGAAAATTGAATTTATTGCCGTTTTCCTTCATTTAAGTGAGTCAAAGCTAAACCTTGTTTTGAATAGTTATACAGGGCTTCGTGGATTATTTAGAAAAAAAAACCTACTTTATTTATCATAGTCATTACTTTATTTATCATAGTTATTTCTTTATTTATCATAAGTCATCGGTAAAACCTACGGACTTCCTATTCTTTCATATTTTTCAGTACTTTTATGAAGATATATATCAGATTGTGTCTCATTTTATCATCCGTACGTGGATGTAACATACTAATTAATGAAACTTGTAGTTTCGACAGATACGTCGAAAAACCGACAACGGGAGATTTTAACAGTTTATTTTCAATTATTTTAGACTCTGGCTACACTTTTAAAACCCGACGGGTATTGATTATTTTTTTACAAGCGTTCCTAAATGTGATTTAAGCGTGGACATGGCAAATGGATGTAACAGTTGAATTATAACTTTAACTACGCCTTTCAACTACAGTTTGAATTATACCTTTTACTAATTAAAATATACCTTTCATCTAGAGATTACAACATACCCTTCATCTACAGATTAAATTATAGGTTTTACCTACTAATTAAAAAATATCCTTCATCTACAGATTAAAATATAGCTTTTACGTATTGATTAAAATATACCCTTCTACATATTAAATTATAGCTTTAATCTATTGGTTAAAATATACCTTTCATCTACGGATTAAATTATGACTTTCATATACTAATTAATATATACCCTTTATCTACAGATTAAATTATAGGTTTCATCTACTAATGAAAATATACCCTTCATCTACAGATTAAATTAAAGGTTTTATATACTGTTAAAATATACCCTTCATCTACAGATTAAATTATAGGTTTTATCTACTAATTAAAATATACCCTTCATCTACAAATTAAATTACAGCTTTTATATACTGATTAAAATATACCCTTCATCTACAGATTAAATTACAGGTTTTACCTACTAATTAAAATATATCCTTCATCTACAGATTAAATTATAGCTTTTATATACTGATTAAAATATTTCCTTCATCTACAGATTAAATTATAGGTTTTATCTACTAATAAAATATACCCTTCATCTACAGATTAAATTAAAGGTTTTATATACTGATTCAAATATACCCTTCATCTACAGATTAAATTACAGGTTTTACCTACTAATTAAAATATACCCTTCATCTACAGATTAAATTATAGCTTTTATATACTGATTAAAATATACCCTTCATCTACAGATTAAATTATAGCTTTTATATACTGATTAAAATATACCCTTCATCTACAGAATAAATTATAGTTTTTATATACTGATTAAAATATACCCTTCATCTACAGATTAAACTATAGCTTTTATCTAGATACTGATTAAAACATACTCTTCATCTACAGATTAAATTATAGGTTTTATCTACTAATAAAATATACCCTTCATCTAGAGATTAAATTATAGCTTTTATATACTGATTAAAATATACCCTTCATCTACAGATTAAATTATAGGTTTTATTCGGCAGCGATGCTAAAGAGCCACATGACTGACGTGTAGTGTTTATCGGATGGGTGGCTTTTTAGTAAAAGTAGCATGTATATATGTGTGTGTGTGTATGCATGTGTATATATATATATATATATATATATATATATATCACATTCTTACCAATCTAATTCTTGCCATTTTTATGCGTCTTGCTTCACTTTCTTGCTAATTCATCATTTGGATAAGCGCATATATAAAGCAAATGTGATTAAATTTCAAACGAACAAATTGAGACTGATTACATCCACGTTTTGTTTTATTATGATTTCAAATATTTCTATAAATTTCCTGTTATAATGTTGTTAACTACAATTTGAAATTAATAAAAATAAATTATCAACTGACATTGATGTTAGTTTTGTGTTGTCAAAATGAATGTCTTTCCGTTTTTTGCGTGCCTTCCTTGATCGGACCTGTTAGTTTCGTGAATCAGTATGTTACCTAAATCTATATACTTATACAGGATAGAAAGAGATACAATAGGCACTCTGTTTCATTTTATTAGTTCAAAGAGTTCCGTAGAAATAGCATTTACGAACTATTGTGAAAAATAGAAGATTTCTCATTTGTCTGATTGACCATTTAAATAAAACGTTTATGAAGCATATTTTTTCACTTTTTCTATATAAAACTAACTCAATTCAAATATAATAAAATTGGTGCTTTAAAAATGGAGTCGAGTTTTATACAATATTTTACATTTTTAGGCGAGTCTGCCCTTCAATTTTGTCGATTGTGGATTAGAAAAATATAAAAAAAATAAGTTACTAGAATTTCATTAGAACTTTTAAATGAAACTATTTTGCTATACTCGCTTCTTATATTTCAAGACATATAGGTAATTAGACACCTAAGCATGTTCCGACATAGGTCTGGCTGATTTTTTTAATATTCAGCGAGTTGATTCATTGTTTTTTTTTGGTTCCGTAGCCAAATGATAAAAAAGGAATCCTTATAATTTAGTCCTGTCTATCTGTCTGTCTGTCTGTATGTCGCAGCCATTTTACTCTGAGACTGTTGTTGCTACATAGATGAAATTTGGATGGTAGGCGTCTTCTATGAACCGCTATACAATGAATATGTTAGGAGTAGTACTCCATACGTGTGGTGGTACTCCATACATCCGCTAATAATGTTAGCGGTGGCACTCCATATATGTGACTAATGGTTAAAAAAATCCAGTGCACATAGGCGTATGGATGTCGGTATCGTTAAATAAGTCTTAAAAATGATATAGAGGACCAAAATATGCGTTTCTAAAGTATTAAAAAGTTCCTCACTCTGGTCCCTTCCTCTCTAACTTTCCAACTAACGTGTGTAAAATTCTGAAAAAAATTAATGTAGTGCAACTTAAAATAAACTTACAAGGAAAATTGGTTTGTATAAGATATGTTGTGTAGTTTTTGAGATATGGGATATTTTCGGTACCGACCGCAGCAATAACTTTATTTTTCACAGTGTCTTTGAGAAATACAAACTTATAAGTTGAATATTGTTCGGTGCTACTAAACCCTTCGTGTGCGAGTCCTATGTGTACTTGGCTGATTTTTAAAAGTATTCCCTAAATTATTCTCATTGTTTTTTTAATATATATTTATTCCATTCCTCTTTTTTTATACAACTTTTTATCGGTGTTTTAACGGTAAACCATCTTGAAATTTCTTGTCGTATATCTATTTTCTTTTTTAATTCTGTCACATGGATATTCTCCAACGATAGCGGCCAGTTTCCATTCATCTCTGTTTTGCATTGTTCTCGTCAAATTTTTGTACATAATAGGGTAGCCAATCAGTATTGCTATGTGTATAGAAAACTATCTGATTATGTATGCCGTGGTTTTCAAGTTAAGAGTAATGAACGATATTTAACGGCAATAAATTTGGTATAAATACTTTTATTTAATTTTACCTATCTAGTTTATTACAGTAATTGTAGTAATCTTTTTATCTAGTTTATTTTAAGTAAAATTAGAACATTATACTATAGCGTTCTAAAATTTGCAGTTCAATGCCGAAACACGAATTGTCCGCCAATCAGTACGCGTGACGTCAAAATCCATTATACAGGTGATAACAAGGGCGGATACAGAATTTGTTTTGGGGGGGGGGGCACAACCAAGTTGGCAACGAGTGTCAGTTGAAGTAAATTAGCAGGAAAAAACTCTTGTCGATCGCTCAAAACTGTAGACTACATACGTAGTAGCTATGGGTACTAGTACTGGTATTATTTATTCTATAATTTCGCAAAAACAACCGCGCTTTTCAACGTTAAAAAAATATTTGTATGGAATTTTTACGTATAATGTTTTGTAACTTGCGAGAACTAAATAAATAGATTATTCTGGGACTTCATTGGCACGTGCCCCCGTGCCCCCCCCCCCCCTAAATCCGCCTATGGGTGATAATATATGGCCATTATGTATGTATTAATATATGGCGAACTTCAAGTAACAGTGTGAGCAAGATAACGCTATCCCATAAATTGAACTCCATAAACAATATTTATTTGTCGCTATGGTACGGCTACGTGCGTGAAAGAGATAGAATCTTCCCTTTTAAATATAATTTTTTGCTTGCGGCATCGTGACGTCATGGAATGTAAATTTCACGTGACTAAACTTTTTAACGCGAAGCTTTGAACGACTGTAACTCGATTTTTTCAACTTAAAACATGTTTTTAGGAGAAAATATAAAAATCGGACATTTATTAGACACATTTTGAGTAATTTGAAAAACTTTTTGAAAATTGTCAAATACCCTATCGTTATTACCATTTCACGGTTGTGTAAATGAAAACTACCATTTCATATTATAAGTAGGTACTTCTGTTCTTATTAATTTTTGTTACGGCGTTATTCGTTATATATCAGAAATGTGTAGGTACTTAGATACACGTCGTTTCAATTTCTCATTTATATTGTATACATTGTAATAATTGTAATAAACATTGTAATAAACATTCTTACGTAAGTAAATACGAATTAGTCTAATATTTCTTGCACATATATAAAAAAAACAAATAATTCAGTGATTGACAATTAGTAAAGAAAAAAAACAAATTTATGATCATAATACAAAACAAAAAAGCTATCTGCATAAACGTGCTTGTATTTTATTTTTAATATATCAAGAATTGTTAATAAGAATAACAATAAACGTCTAACGAGGTATATGTTATTTTTTAAAAACGATTATAAAAAAGAATTAACATCGAACACTTGTTTTTGATGTGTAGCCATTGCCTAATTCATAGGTAATACTTCAGATTTTAAAAGAATTCTTATTATTGTTATTGCTCTATTAGTGTTGAGATTATATTAGAGCAATAACTTAAAGCTATTGCTATAATATAATAAGAATTATTTTAAAATCTGAGGTTTTGGCTATTTTTTTGATTGATTAATGTAATAAAGTGGTTGTAATAATGTAGCGTTAATTGTACAATGATACACCGACGCGTGACGTTATTCTATCGCCATCTGTATTGTATAAATTAATTAAAAATAAACGTTTAATTGACATTTGATTGTCGCCTGCGAGTTTCATAAATATATATAGTACATCTGTTTGTGAAGGATGCAACGGGATGCAATCTGCATCTTGCTGGTTGAAAGAGCTCCGTAGAAGTAGCATTTACGAACTATTATTAAAAATAATCTGACTGTATAAAAAATACAATATTTCTCATTTGTCTGATCGATGATTTACACATTTAAGGGATTTTTTCATTATCTTTATTTTATTCATCTTCAACAGTGCTATTTTTATTTATGTGACAGTAGAACCAACACTATATGGATTTTGGAACAAGTGAAGTTTAGCGCCAATGATATTTTGACATTTTTTTTGATATAGCACAAAATAATATACATTAAATACGAAGTATTAAAAAAATATATTGTCGTTCACGATTACATATTATAAAAAAATCGATTTGCAAAAATAAAATTATTCTCGATAAATGTCGTCAGATTGGTTTGTTCCTATCATTTTTCACCAATTTTATGATGAATTTATAGCATATACAAAAGCATAAATGTGATTTAACGCAATTAAATAAGGTAAAAATACTTTTTAAAATAATCAATTAAAACAACATAAAAATATTTCTCAATTCAAGGCGCTTTTTTAATTTGTGGAAATTTATTTTAATCTTTTATTGTACATTTTCAAGTAAAACTGTTATTGTAATTTGTTTTATTTTCTGTGTATTAAATTAAAAAATAATTATAAAATAAAACAAATGGATTTAACAAAAATCATTTTCAGTCCACTATTTTATTTCAAACAATTGATGGCCCGGCCTGCTCTGCCCGGCCCATTTCGATTTGATCTGGTCCAGGCTGATTCGGGTCGGACCGGTTAGGCACTTTTTTTAAATTAATAGTTATAATAGTTTTTTTTATTAATAACTGTCGGGCCGTGACAGTTATTAATAAAAAAAACTATTATAAATAGAATACTTAAAGATAGTAAAATATTTATTTAAGTTGGTAATAGTGATTATTTTTGAAAGTTGATTTAAAATACACCATAACTTGATATCTTTGTAAATGTTTATTTTTACGTTATGTAATTATATTGCTTCACGTTTATGCTTTTGTCTATGTAAGTGTGTATTATCTAATGATAATTTCATTGTAAAATTTGTAAAAAAAGTTAAGAACAAACAAATTTGAAGGGATTTTTCGTGTGTAATTTTGTTTTTTCGAAATAAATTTTTTTATAATAAATAATCGTGAGCGACCATATATTTTTTTAATACATTGTTTTTAATGCACTTTCTTTCATCTCATATCAAAAGAATTGTCAAAACATCACTGGAGCTAAATTACACTCACATCTGGACTTTGTCTCCATCTTCATCTAATTTCATCCATTCTTTTAGGGGATAGGAAATAAACACACACACACACACACACACAGGAAAGAAGACACTGGCTCTTTATACATATAAATATATTAAACTTTCTCTAATTCGTTTTTGTTCATCGAATAATGGATGAAAAAGTTGATAGACACAAAATTGGAAGAATATAAACATTCCTGGTTTAGGTACCTCCGTTATTTATGTATACACCTACGATTATGGAACTTTGGGTTTCATCTATATAGTTAACAAATTTTCGCTTTGTAGAGAAGTCTCAGTAAGGACCTTGATAGCGAATTGGGTATCACGTCTGAGACAGGCAAAGTGGATCTGAGATCCACTTCATCATATCCATTGGAACCGTGAAGTCTTCATAAAATTAGTTCTTCTGCTTGCAGTTTGCATGGGACCTGTACAAGATAAGGATTATTCTAATTATTAATAAAAATATATAATTCTTTAGAATAAGTACGATTATGCAAACAAGTTATTATGACAACACAGAATGATAAGAGAACTTGAAAAAATAACTAATGATGACGTTGGTAAATGTCAAACTAGATAACATGAATAATTTTAGGGTTTCATCCTAAAACAAGGGACATTTAAAACTTCGTTACGCCCGTGTGTCTGTCTGTCACAGTCTCATAGTTTCGACAGTTGCACATCTTCGCGGATGTGTGCTCTATTGTCGACTAGTGCGCAACCCTCGAGTTTTGTCGATAGAAGTAATTATAATTCGGGTTATTTGGCAACTAATCAACTTTTAATAGCTTTTTGAAGAAAGAATTGATTTTCCGGTAAAAATAATTATATGATTTTTTTTAAAAATATTTATTACGATTTAAATGTACTTAAGTATTAAACGTACTCGTACGAGTAAACGTTATGGATCGCAATTCTTAACCGATTTCGGTGATCCTTTTTTTGGCCTCCGTTTTGCGCTGATCGTGCCCCTTCTATCTGCTCCCTGACAGTTTAAACTTTTATTTTAAATTTTTAGCCCTTTCTTACAATTGTTTAATAGAAAACAAAAAACGCGAGCTGTGCGCTTTTGGTCTTATCAACGGTTTTGGTCCACGTGACATTTTGCAAACAGATGTTTCTGATAAAGATATGTATTTAATATGCAGCAAAATATTAAAAATAATGTTTTTATGTACATACAAGTAAAAAATGGGCCAAACATTTTTATACCCCATTAAGTGAGATGTCATTGGAAAGTCTTTAAAAATGCAATTGAATTTGCATACCATTTTTCATTTTCAAATGTTAATATCGATATGACGTACGATGTGTCACAACTCTAATCGATTTAATCGTCGATTCGGAAAATCCAAAAAATCGTATCTGCTAGAATTTTATTAGATTTTTTAAAATAGGTAACTTTTTAGGGTAACTTACGTCACCAATTTCAGAAGGTGTTTAGCCGTTTATTTAGGAATAAAACCTTTTATTTCATATTTATTATAAAGTGAACAACAGGTAAAGCATGTTAAACAGCGACGACCCAAGAAGGAGACGTACGTAATATTTTTTTTATTTCAGTTGCATATTCAGAAATCATACTTTAAGTTGTTGCATTAATATATTAAGAATTATTTCAAAATCTGAGCTATTTTACACTTTTTTATTTGATACGTATTTATTAATGTATTTATTTATCTACTTTAATGTATCTAATTGATACATATGGTGAACTTATTGCTACGAGAGCAATCTTTAACAGTTAACCATAAGATCCGTGCAGCCTCGGTCGACGAATGGCCGGGATACGAACCCGGGTATTCGCGGTGCGCCGCGTCGTCAAAGACCCTGTGATCAACCCAACACACCATGGCGACGACAAGTAATAAAGTGGTTGTCATAAAATAGGGGAAATTATATACGGTGTCTGGGAATAGATGTCGGACAAAGAAAGACGCTGTTCGTTGGGTACAAATTAATAAATTCTCGTTATAATAAAAAGTAAAACACGCCCTTTGTCTAATTGAGTACAAAAAATGTTACATATAATTCTTTTTAACACACCCAATACTTGCCCGGAGTGTGGTCTTCGCAGCGGTTTCCGAGCGGAGCTGAACAATGTGCGCAAGTATCGTGTGTACGAAAAAGACGACTATGAATTATGAATATTATTTTCAATTTTCTGAAAAAAAGTCATCTTTTAAGTTTTGTTTTAATGACATCCTTTAACTATTTAACCAGTCAAGGAATAACGTCTTTCTTTGTCCGACACTTATTACCGTACACCGTGTATATTGTTACACCGACGCGCGACGCTATTCGATCGCCATCTATTGGCCAATTTAATTATATAAGTGATATTTATTTATATACGTGACTATTCCCGCCATTCCACCCGGGTAGTCTCTGGGCCCCTCCTGGGACCCGTAACGACCCACCTCATACAAAAAGGGGACCTTCGAAAGTCCCCTAATAGTGTCCCGTATCTACAATCGCAGCGCTTCCACCCAACAGGGTTATAGTCTGCTCCTACTCAATGTGTCATTTAGGACCTCCATTTTTTCAAGAACGCATTTAGCGAACGCTCTAAATGACTCAAAGATCGGACCATTCTCAACCAAGTCTCGGTGACTGAAGATATCACTCTCTAAGACTCCGCGTGATTCTACTCTAGTATTTCGGCGTATGCTCTCAAACAAGATTCTACGCGCATCATCGTGTTCACTGCAGTGGAAAAGAACATGAGTCATGTCCTGCGTCTCAAATCCGCAGGTACACGCCGGGCTATCTCGAAGGGCAAACCTATACAAACTGGCACGAAATGCGCCATGTCCCGTTAGAAATTGTGATGTATAATAATCGGAGACAAGCCAATTTTTACTTAGCCGCTCTGACACCTCGGGGAAAAACAACCTGGTCGACAAACAACGTATATACGTGACTGTAGAAATTTAAACAGTAGACCACAGATGGCGCATTTTTTCTATTTAATTAATATGCTGAAATAATGTTAATTTTTGCATACTGATTGCAAATAACTTTCATATTTAATTAAAAGACCGTGCTACCGTTATATTGCGTGATGTTAATATTATAGTCATTATGTTACGTAAACTTTACAACGAATATACGTGTAATTGAATTATTTGCAAGTAAACTATTCACAATGAAGTAGTGTCTAGTTTACAACACAACCGAGGGTCTGTGCGTTGACATTTTCATATTAAAATTAAAATATATTAAAATTTTTAACAAAAATCGTTGAAAGAAAATAACGAAGATTATTTATTTATTTAATCTTATTTACACGCTACATAATTTTTGTGAATACGCTGGAATTGTAGATACCTACCGAATTTTGTTTAAAATAATTTAAAATTATGTGTCCATTGAAAATGGTGGTCTTAATTTGTTTGTTTGCGAGTTTGTGTTTACTATTTGAAGCGAATGTTACATTGTACTGGTGATGAAACGATGAGGTTTCATAACGCTACTTCACGCCATCTATTGATAGATCTTTCAAAAGACAATAACGTTTTAAAGAACGAACTTCATCGTGCATTATAATATTTTAACGTTATCGTTTCGCGTTTAAACATTTTAAATGACAACTTTATTTTAATCTTTTTCGGGAATATCTTCCATAAACGAAAATACGTGTATCTAATTAATAAATATTAACACTTAAGTAACTATCGGTAATTAAAAAAATTATAATTTATTGTTATTATAATTGTGATATATAAATTAATAAATTCAAAGACACGGCTGTAAAGACGATATTGCAATGAAGGTGACGTAAAAACGTAACAATTGTCACTGTATATCGTTTTATTCTATTACACTTGGCTGTTTTTAATTACATTCTACCGCATAACATTTCTTCTGCTGTGTGGCCCACGGCGTAGGTACCAGCACACTGTTTATGTTACAAATTTAGACGTTAATTTCTCAGTTGAAAAGTTTTGTGTTATATTCTCCGTTTTCGGCTTTAAATTTAGCGATCAATGTATCTTAAAGCTTTTTCTTTTACGACGTTTTGATTAACTTCAATCGTCTCTATGTTTACATGCTCCGGTGTTAGTTGACAAAGTAGCACACAACATGACGCAAACAGCGGCTAGGTGGCCGAGACACGCGCGGCGCGGCGTTAAGGTGACACTCGACCGGCGCAACTAATAGCTACTTGTAATTTAGATAACCAGCCGACGGTGCGTGCATGCGCATTGACCGACGCGACAACAGGGTTGCCAGATAAAATAATTGAAAATGTTTATCACTTTCATGTCGTTAGAAATATAGTGTAGTTATTTAACTTGATTTGTATTAGATATCTATAGAATTAATTAAACAGAGCGATACTGAGGTAGACAAAGTTTTAAGTTGGATTGAAGAAAGCGTTGAACTTGGTGCGCGAATAATTGTAGCTATGTAGGTATGGCATTACGAAAATCAGACCCTTTCATAGCCTGTTAAATCGTGACTCGGACGAACGGCGCAAAACCGGACATCTGACAACCCTGGCGGGGCAGCGTGACAATTAGCGAACGGCCGGGACAATGGACGGCGCGCCGCGCGGCACTGGGCGCGCTGCGGCCGGCGTCCGGACGGCGGGGCGGCGCCGAGGGCGGAGCCGCGTCGCGCGCCGCGCGCTCCGTCCAATGGGCGCACGCGCGTCCGCCGATTGGCGGGCGGCGCGCGCCCCGCCCCGCTCCGCCCGCCCGCCGAGCACAATGCGGGCGCGACGTATTGGCGGCGCGGCACTTGCGCGCAGAGAGCCACTAGAGCGGGGCTATAAGGTGCGTTAAAGCGGTAAAGTGGTCTCGCGCGCGCCGTTCGAGAGTGCTCCAGATCGAGTGAGGCGAGTGGATCGGGCGCGAGGGCGGCATGGAGTAGGCATGTCGGGCGAGGCGGGGTACGGCGCGCTGGCCGACGGCGAGCCCGCGCTGCCCGAGCTGGGAGGCGTCGAGCTGGCTATGAGCCTCTCGCCCAAGACGAGCCAGCTCGCGCACGCCCACCACGGCCTCGGCCTGCTGCACACGACGCCCTTCAGCGTCACCGACATCCTGAGTCCCGTCGACGACTACCGCAAGCTGGAGCTCGCCGCCAATCCGCCCTCGCCCTACAGGTCGGTCAACCAGCTCCTCCTTACATACTAACTACCGGCGCTATGTACGAGTACGCCTCTAAACACTACTATAGGTAACCACATTTCAATACCTTAATCACTCTTTACTTTACCTCACCTAGGCTAAGTGCCGCCCGCGGGAGTCCCCCGGTGCCACCGCCCTCCCCGTCGCGGAGTCCCATTTCGCGTCCGTATCGTATTACGCGTCGAGTGCACGAAACCAATTTCGAGATTCCCTCCTAATTCGCACCTCCGATGTTAGCAACTTCGTTCGAAAATAGAGAACCGAGCGAAATTTAGGAACATTTCGCCATTCCACAGCGTCCGTTCGCTTATTTATATACAAAAAATAATGAATCATTCTGTAAATATTATTAGTGTGAATGTTTTATGAATTTCAATTAATTACAAAAAAAACAACAGAATTCATCGAGTCATTGCCAAGTTTGAAGTTTATAATCTTTTCAAATAGATATTTATAATCATTAAGAAATCCCATCATATTGTGTGTATTTTCTAGATTTTATAGCATATAATCAACGTAGGTACGTTGCTTATTGCGTTTAACTGCTCAATATGTTCATCGGAAGTAGGTAATATTGATTACTAGAATTAAATATTGATTTTTTTATCGACCGATCACATTGATCTAAAAAAAATTGGGTCTAAAAGAATATTTTATTTTACTCGTACGCTTGTGTGATTGCAGCTTTATTATTATTTTATTATTAGGTACGATAAGAGTTATAAGTTGACGACAAGATTGAAAACGGTTAATTTTGATAAATTCAGTTTCGACACTTGGATACGTAATAATGTATTTATTTGTGGTGCCGAAGAGAATGTCGATTGTGAAAAATGAAAATTTTAGAAATTTTCATAAAGCAGCTAGTTTATTATTTGGTACGATTGTCTATTAACGACAAGATTTAAAACGGTTAATTTTTGTAAATTCAGTTTCGACAGTTGGATGCGTAATAATGTATTTATTTGTGGTGTCGAAGAGAATGCGATTGTGAAAAATGAAAATTTTAGAAATTTTCATAAAGTAGCTAGTTTATTATTAGGTACGATTGTCTATTAACGACAAGATTTAAAACGATTATTTTTTGTAAATTCAGTTTCGACAGTTGGATGCGTAATATTGTATTTATTTGTGGTGTCGAAGAGAATGTCGATTGTGAAAAATGAAAATTTTAGAAATTTTCATAAAGTAGCTAGTTTATTATTAGGTACGATTGTCTATTAACGACAAGATTTAAAACGATTATTTTTTGTAAATTCAGTTTCGACACTTGGATGCGTAATATTGTATTTATTTGTGGTGATTTAGTGTGAAAAATGAAAATTTTAGAAATTTTCATAAAGCAGCTAGTTTATTATTTGGTACGATTGTCTATTAACGACAAGATTTAAAACGATTATTTTTTGTAAATTCAGTTTCGACAGTTGGATGCGTAATAATGTATTTATTTGTGGTGTCGAAGAGAATGTCGATTGTGAAAAATGAAAATTTTAGAAATTTTCATAAAGTAGCTAGTTTATTATTAGGTACGATTGTCTATTAACGACAAGATTTAAAACGATTATTTTTTGTAAATTCAGTTTCGACAGTTGGATGCGTAATATTGTATTTATTTGTGGTGTCGAAGAGAATGTCGATTGTGAAAAATGAAAATTTTAGAAATTTTCATAAAGTAGCTAGTTTATTATTAGGTACGATTGTCTATTAACGACAAGATTTAAAACGATTATTTTTTGTAAATTCAGTTTCGACACTTGGATGCGTAATATTGTATTTATTTGTGGTGATTTAGTGTGAAAAATGAAAATTTTAGAAATTTTCATAAAGCAGCTAGTTTATTATTAGGTACGATTGTCTATTAGCGACAAGATTTAAAACGGTTAATTTTGGTAAATTCAGTTTCGACACTTGGATGCGTAATATTGTATTTATTTGTGGTGATTTAGTGTGAAAAATGAAAATTTTAGAAATTTTCATAAAGTAGTTTCGTTCCAACGGAAGAAGAATGTATACGGTAGTTGTAAAATGAAATTCAGTTCAAAAAAAAGTTGTAACGTTTTAAGTGCTGTGTCTTTGGTATTAACTATTCGGAATTTAAATTTGAATATTCTCAGTATTAAAATTTTAATTTTGAATATTTTAAGTAAAATTATATCTTCACTTCGGATTTTTTGGGGATGTCGACTGTTATAAAAACGGGTATCTATATTTTTTTAATATTTTTAGGAAAAAATAAATATTTTTTGTGACTACAATTTTTATTGAATGTAAAATGGTCACGGTACGTAAAATGGCGGATAAGTTTGTCGATGGGAATGTTAATACTAAACATAATAAAAAATCAATTTTAGGAGTAGGTATTAGGTGCAGAACAAAAAGAAACTTTGGGTGCGACTGTCTAAACGAATGGGTCTAAACGCGATTAAATTAGGTACGCAGAATAAAAATTATATTATTCCCAATAATTTCTTTTTATAATTCGGTTTCTAGAATAAATCTCGTGATCCTTGTAGGATTTATCCTGTCTCGAAATATTAATATATAGAAAAAATAATCAAAATCTCGTTATTTTGGACCTTAACGCCTTAACCTATTAAATTAAAAGAAAATGATACAGCATTATTTTGCAAAAAAAATAAAATATATGATTAATTTCTTAGACAATAGAGACAAAAAAAAATTAACTACGACCAGACAAAAAATATAATAATCATATTAGTCTAGCAATTAACTAACAATTTAAATTTTAAAACACCTAACAATTTATATTTTTTTTCAAAACTTTATTTAAACAAATTCAAGACATTTTGATATCTGATATTCTATTATAATCCATCAGTATGTAGAGGTTTTCAACAAGATACAAAAAATGTCTTAAACCATAAGGTCTTGCTATAAAGCAAACCTGGTTTTTAATCATCGATAATATATTTAAAAGTCTGAAAGGCTGAAAGACAAGTAGTTGACCATTGTTTTGATTAATTGAGCACAAACACAGGATGCCTAATCAGAAATTACAAGTTTCTGTAACTTCTGATTAGGCCTAATTTTTTCTTATTCTTTTTATATTTACATACTTGAGAGAACATTTTTATTTCGGTTTTCTATATTCCATTTTAAAAACTTTGAGAGATTAAATTTTGGTCCAACTGCCTTAATGTATTAACATATATTCACATGCAGACCGAGAAGCTTTACGAAATACGTTTCATTACTTTTTAGGTAATGAACTGTCACTTTAAACTCTTTATTACTTGATTAATGATTAATTGTAATGTTTTAAATTTGCACTACGTCTCGGTTACTTAATTTATTAAACAAAATTTACAGTAGGTTAGGTAGCAACATAATTTATCCAAATCGATTGAAGTGCGCGCGACTGCCGGCATATTGTGTATAATTAATATGTTTGCAGTGATAATTTAATTTTGATAATTATAAGAATGATTGATTGAATTTTCTTGTCTATTTTTTCTTTTGATTATTAAATTACTAGCTAGCTATGTGAGAGAGCTATTACAAAATTTAAGAGGAATTTTTTTATTACTTTGTTTTTAGCAATTGAATTGCGAATAAGTTTATACTTAGTTTTGACTCATTAATACGGTGAAGTGAAACGTATAGTTTTCTTTTAAGTGTTGGAACCTAAGTGTATGGATACGTAAAACCGAAATACCTAATAAGTTTATCGGAAATGTAAAACGTGTTAAACGATTAAAAGGAATATTTAAGGTTAGATATTCGTTACTACCCAACCATTCTATTCGATGTTCGCTAGTGTACGCTACAGTTCATTTGTTCAGTTATAAGCGAGATTCGCTTACCGTTTTTAGAAGCGATAGATATAATACCGTGTACATATATATATTGAAATTTAACACTGCCTCTGAGGCGGTTTATATATTAGTATCGTAATCGGTTAACGATATCGCCTATATCTGAACGAAGGAATTGTGGCTTATCCACGCGAATATCGCTACTGTAGCGGCAGCTAATATTGATTATGTATGAATAATCCTGATTATCGCTAAAATTAATATCGCTTATATCTGAACGAAGGACTTATGGCGTATCCAAGTGAATATCGCTACCGCAGCGGCAGCTAATATTGATTATACATGAATACTCTTTATTATTGCGAAAATTAATATCACTTATATACGAAAGAATGAATTGTGGCATATTCAAGCGAATATCGTTACCGTAGCGGCAGTTATTATTGATTATGTATGAATACTCTTTATTATCGCTAAAATTAATATCGCTTGTATCAGAACGAAGGAATTGTGGCGTATCCAAGTGAATATCGCTACCGCAGCGGCAGCTAACATTGATTATATATGAATACTCCTTATTATCGCTAAAATTAATATCGTTTGTATCTGAACGAAGGAATTGTGGCGTATCCATTTATGAATACTCTTTATTATCACTACAATTAATATCGCTAATATCTGAACGGGTCGTTAGGTGCTATGTGTTCAGAAAAAGAGTCTTCCAGTGTTCATATCTGCTAATACCTTTTATTTATGAGTGTTTGTTTACTTGTTTTATAATTTATAATGTGTTAGTTTTTTGTTAGATATTTAAATAAAAAAGTTATAATTTTATGTACATAGGTAGTAGCGAGTGTCCTGTTCATTTGTAATGTAAAGCTAATGTTAACAATTAATTAAGTATATACCTACTTTAAATTAAGACATAAAATGCGCGAAAATGTAAAGTTAGAACAGAAACTGTCAGACAATGTTTAAGACGGAGCGTTATAATTTTATATATCTAGTAATGAGAATTCGGCTGTGCATTTTCGGTTTTAAGTAAAAAGTGCAGAGTTCTGAGGCAAAACTATTATATCGGTAATAAAATATATAAATAATGTGTAAAACTATATAATTTAAAAAAAAATCACTTTTTCTAGTAAAAAATCATTTTTACTCTTAGGTATACAGGAACTGGTACAACTAGTCTCGGTATCTTTACTAATTTAATTATCAATTTAATTAGAGGTATCTCTTGGACGAATTTAAAAATATTTTGTAAGTGTATATAGTCTTTTTTTTATAACTTAAGAAGACATTTTTGATCAGTTTTCCTTTCGTATAGCGCTTCTGTGTTTCGTATAGCGCTTCTGTCTATGGTTTTTAAGATTAGTGTTTGATTACAAAATGCTTCGAAAGAAATATTGCTCCTCGAAGATTAATTACGTGAAAATGTCTAAATTTGAAAACAGACAGTTTTCGTTGTTTTACTCGGGTGAATACAATCATTAGCGAGGGTGAAATTATGCATTAAATTTTCTTTTGAAAAATTTTATATTTAATAAGAATAAGAATGTACATATGGGATTGGATCTTTTTCTCTCTTGGGCAGAGAATCAACAGCAAAAACTATTGAAATAATTTGAATAGGACTTTCATTTGGGTGATATTTGGGGTTCAGATTAAAATCTAGGTTAGCTTTTTTCCGTAAAGCATTCTGTGTGATCTTTTGTCTGATCAGATCTTCTTTTTGATGTAAAATATATAATGGCGTATTTGGATAGGAGTTAAAACGCTCTGTTGCCACGTCGCGACGTGCCGTTCGACCAGGATCATGTCTATCGGCTCTTTCCGACTAACGCTTCCCTCTCTACTACACTATACATATACTACTTTAAGTGTGTGTTAGTGTATCAGCATTGTTCATTATTTACTAACGGTTACAAATTTACTAATTTATATCGGAGTATTTCATTCAACTGTTTTAAAACATTAAAATCATATATTAATTTAAAATATGCGTTAGAATTATAGAAAAAAAAAATTACATGTATCACATCTGCCAGGCGTTCCATGACGGCTTACATTTTTTTGTTATATTTTTTTTATTTATGTGCTTGAGAGAAACATTTTACGTGCTTGAGAGAAACATATGGAAAGCCAAAATCAAACTTGAGAGTTTTAATTTTGGCTTACCATTTTTTAGTGCAAAAGCTTTCAAAGTTAGTACAGATGAAATTAGATCTAACTGCTTTAAGATAATTAAGATTATACTTATGCAGTTCTGCAAGTATAATCTTAATTATCTTATCTGGCACTTTGAGTTTTTATTTGATTAATAATTAGGTACCTACGTCATTTTAAATTTGGAATAGGTTTCGGCTACTTACATTATTAAGCAAATTTTACTTTACGCTCACAAAAAACAGTGTCACTTTAACCTATTGTTTGATTAATGATTACCTGTATAATTTTAAATTTAGAACACGTCTTCGATATTTAAATATTAAACAAATTTTACATTAAGCACACAAAGAACGGTGTCACTTTGTCCTATTGTTTGATTAATGATTACCTGCATAATTTTAAATTTGGAACACAATTCCGATATTTAAATTATTAAACAAATTCTAGAAAAAGCTTACAACTATCGACGTAAAATTTGGAATTTTTGTTGGTCTATGTTTGGTAATTCAGCCAAATCTATTGAAGTCAAAGTTTATTCAAAACACCAACTTTTAATAGTTTTATATATTTATGTGTCTGTTCAAGCATCACACTAAAACTACTGAGTAGATTTTAATTGAACTTCTACTTGGATTACCTGAGGTTTAGGTCAAAATTTGGGCTAGATTTTGATATGGTAAAGTATTCTTTAATTAAATTAGACCTGTCTGTTTGAGAATTGGTTTGTGATCTGGCACTTCTACTGCGATAATGTTTAGAGGTTCGTATTAACATTTATTAATAACGTTCACGTAGTAGGTACTTAAAAACTGAGTGTGCGGATTTAAGAGTTGATGAATAGAAATTATCGGGGTTATCATAGTGTTTCGGCTAAATGATACGGTAAAAGTTACGATGAAGCTTATTTTTGAGATGTATATATTCTTGATGAGGAGAAACACAGTTGTAGGTATTAATTATAAATCTACTTGTGGGAAATCACGGGCGTGTGCTTATGTATAGCAATCAAAGTAAATAAACGATTAATTCAATTATAGGTACGTCTCTATAATCATGCTAGGATGAAGTATATTAGTGCTGTAGCTATATATGTATTAGGTAAAGTTACATACCTGTATTAGCTTGCCCGCTATTCGTTAGCGTGAAATTCGGAAAAAGAAAAGTTATTAGGAATTATGAACATTTTCAATTCTAAGTTTTTCATTTCTAAGTTTTTTTGTTCTTGCTTTTGTATATTTTATTTATTTTAACAATATCTATGAGCTTAAAGTTTACCAAAAACTCTGATAGCGTTCGCAGTACCAATATCGTAATATTCACCAAGTCAGGGTTTTTTTAAGTCTGCAATATCTAGAAAATATCCTCCGTCTAGTTGATTTTGCGTGGTTGGAGAACAAATTAATAGATAGACAGAAAAAATTCTAAAACAAGATTGTTCTATAGGTACCCTAAATCAATCACTATGTTTAAAATATTTTAATGTACAGTATTCGCTCTGTTACAATTTCATTATATGTATAGATTACTGTTATTTTTTAGCAATTTTTTATTTAGTTAAATTTAAATGTATTTATACATATTTATATGAAAGTGATTGGTAGAAGAGCAATACCTTTCTGTCAATTAAAACACCAGAAGTTGAGTGATAATAATGCTATAGAAGACTGCAATAAAGTTAGAGAGACATATAAAATAAATTATTATATATTGCAATGTAACAATTGGTAATATAACTATGTAATACGGACTAACCTAATAAAAATTAAATTACGAAATAATTTAGGCAACACTATGGATAGGGAAAAGGGATAGGTTAGAATAATGACGATGTGAAGTCAAGATTGGAAGGTTTCGCTCAGACGACTTTTGAAAACAAACTTTTGAAAAGGAGACTGTCAAATGTAACTGAACTAATTTAAAAGCTTTTGCTATAGCTCAATGATACTATCGTGTAAAATAACTAAACAATTACAATAGTAATAAATAATAAATAATTATAACAAACCATTTATCCTCAGAATACCATTATAAAAACGTATAAATATAAAATTTTATAAAATGATATTGGACTTTATGTTTTTTATGTAATTAAAATATTACTAGCGGTCGAAATTCGACCGTAATATAATTAACCACTCATTTTGTTGAAAACGCTAATAGACAGGCGAGAGTTAGTCAATTCAGATTTCTGCTACAAAATTTTCCTTTTGCAACAGTTGTATATTAAGTAAGATGTATTTTATTAATGTATAGAACACAGACATCTATTAGACAAAATATAAAATAAACATTTTTTGTCTTGACATACTTTCCACAGACTATTGGAAAAGGAACATTTGAAATGACATAAAATTCACAGCTCAAAACTCATTCAGCCAATCAGAAATTTAAAATTCTCCGACTACAATCTCTACTCTGTGCCATTGTTTGACCACAGACTATTATGTGTTCGACAGAGACAGTACGACCGTAAACAATTAATTTTTTAATTTATTTGTAAAATATAATTTGATGTATTTGTAATACTTTTTGTTTTTTTGTTAAGCTATATATTTCCTTAATAATTAAATATCTACACATTTAGTTCTTAATTATGATCTAAACAAGTTAATTTTGTAATACATATAAATTTTAGTTTTCTGCACTCGTTTTCCATATAAACTTTAACTATGCTTAGTCTCATACTCCTCCGTGCGCGCAATTTGTTTAATAAGGGGTATACATTTTCTTTTCACGTATTAAAATTTGGGTTATTAGAATATTTAAGAAAAAAAAATATAATTAAACAATTTAAAATATAACTTAAGAAAAAAAAAATTCCAGTATCAATCAAAGCAAACGATGCGATAAGCAAGTAGTTAACACATGAAGCTCGTTGTGTCGTTGAACGCGTGATGAGTCAGCATAATTCTAAGTACTTACATAATATAATTGTGTTATTTGGGTATATATAACTTATATAATTAATATTATGAAGGGTTTCGTGTTACGGTATTGCTCGTTTGTTTCATTGGGTTCTAAACCCGAGAATGTGAAACGGAGCCTTTATAGCATCACTTTGTTGCCCATTTGTCGTCTGTCTCTTCGTCTGTTGAAATTAATATCAAATGCAGGTCTATGGGTCCACAGTTTTGTAAAAAGTTTCTAATTCAATGTAATAAAAACAACTAAGGGTACTTCTGGTTGACCTAGAATCTTGAAATTCTATTGATAGGTTTGACAGGATAAGCAAGGGAAAAAAATCATAAACTTATATATGGAATTATTATCTGACGAACTAAATTGTTTTTGTTTTTCAATATTGCGTTTCTTAGGGTTTTTTCATTTTTCGAGTTCCGTCCCTCTTGGTTATTCATCCGGTCGTCCGCCTCTCTGTCAAAGCCATTTTTCTCAGAAATCGCCTGAGATATCAAGTTGAAATCAATGTCGCATACTGAGGTCTCATAAGCATTATATTGATGTAAAAATTCAAGTCTTTACGCAAAAAGATTGGCCTTTTAAAGCGATTTCTTTTTTCACACAATTGTCTTGCTCATCGATCATGACAATGGATAACATACTTCTGATCAACATAAAATCTTGGAATTTGGCACAATGGGCGGTATTACAACACAAGTAAAGGAAAAAATAAAAAAATTAGTGATTTCTAATTCTATATGCAATTATATTTTTTTTGTATTTAGCTTGCTTTTTGTATAAATATAATTCGTCATATATAATAATAGGAAAAAAGTAAAAAAATGAGCTTATAAAAAATACTTTTTCAAAATATTTCAAAATATTCAGTCCGAATCAATCTTCTGAAAATATATCCCAAAGAATAGTACATAATCCTCTAGAATAAACAGAATAACGAAGCAAGTCTCTTTGTCCCAATGGTTAAAGTCCGTCACTAAATATTTGATTGTTTTACAATGCCCAGATAATTGTCGTGTAACAGCCGTAGAGACGTAAAATGAAGGATCCCTAAAATGTCTATTGAAATATTAGATGAACACTTTTGTCTCATTTGATAGGACACATTTATGATATAAAAATCAATTAACACGTTCTTAAATGCAATTCAATAATCACACTTAGTCATTTTACATTAATGAACACATGTCAAGGCATAGTCACTAATGCACAAATGTCAAAACATATCGAGTTTATTCTCTAACTAAAGTAAAATAAATATATTATATTAAAGTAATTAACAGATTACTATAGATTTAATTTGTTCATAATGTCTTATTCTACGAACTTCTTTATAACATTTGTATCATGATGATTGTGTACACGATCCTTTTAAAAATATTGCCTTGCAATAGGATATTTCACAATTTATTATTTCACATATTGTAAGTTTAAGGTGAAAAATCTCATAAACTAATGGAGTTATGAAGGTTTAAACTTAACACTTAGATAAGAATGGCAATACTGAATTGTGATTTGATTTTTAGTAACGCTCATTGTGTTGTGCGAGACCAAGAAATCGTAATAAGTGTAACTAAAATGTAAATAACATACTTTCGGCTGTAACTAGGAACTGTAACCCAGACACTTTCGGTTGTAACTAAAAAGTGAAACGCAAGTGTAAACCATACACTCTAGATATTAACTAAAAAGTGTAACACAAGTGTAACCAACACACTTTCGATCGTGATTAAAAGTGTTACCAATGTGTAACACACATACATACGGTCGTAACTAAAAAGTGTAATCCAAGTGTAACCTACACACTTTCGATCGTAACTAAAGAGTGTTACCTAAGTATAACCCATACTCTTTCGGTCTTAACTAAAATGTGTAACCCGAGTGTAACCTACACAACTTCGATCGTAACTAAAGAGTGTTATCCAAGTGTAACTCATACTTTCTGTTGTAACTAAATAGTGTAACCCAACTCATAATTCAAGTCTGAGACAAAACTGTCTGCTGTATTTAATTATATAATCTACTTTAGTAACATGCAAAATTATGTTTTGAACTTAATATAAAAATCACTTTTACTCCTTCATGTAACATCCAATCTCAAAATCTCGGGACCTCACTGATTTTCGCAATGTTTTGAGACCTATATTAACTATATAACTATCTAACTTTTATTAGATATGGTTAAATTTCATGTAACTTTAGTAGTCTTTGAGAAAATCAATTATGATGTGAAGGAAGAGAGACAGGTTTTATCTTAAAAATTACACATTTTTTTCTTGGTACAGTATCATAAACATATGATATCAATATTTTCACTTTGCGTGATTGGCGTAGTTAACGGATGGTTGCATCCAGACGAGAGGTCTTTCTCCCGCATCGTTGTTAGTTTAATGCCTTCGCATAGAGTTAAATGTTTATTAATATAGAGTTAATTATTTATACTAAAGTTGCTATCGAAAGATCTTTCTATATAAAGATAATGTTTAAACTATTTTAATTTGGATAAATAAAGTAACGTTATAAAACATGTTTGTTTTTAATAAAAAATATAACCTTTCGCGATGCCAAAAAAATTCCGAAATTGCGATATCTTGTTTCTCTTTGGGAGCTTTAAAAAATTCCTACTGTTTGTCTGTTTGATTGTAGATATGTTTTATCATTTGTTTGTTTGTAATCTCGTCAAACTTAAACCTCTTAACTACAGTTTAGTTTATTATGGAAAATTTTATTATAAAACACTTTTTGACTGAATAGTTAGTTAGGTTTCTGCTTTTTGGGTTCACAGACCTGAATCGATTGCTGCCAATAATTTGGAGGATTTGTAGTTAAAAGTTATATCCGGATCTCCAATATTTCTTATGTTGCATAGACTGAAATATTACCATTATGATTTTGTTTTTAAATCTGGCCAACGAGTGTTTGGTCCTTTATTCAAGGTCCAAATTTCATTGCCGTGTCATGTAACGTGTTTTGCAAATACCAAATTTATTTTGCGGTTATTATGTCCGTCCATGGATATATTTGTCAGCAGTTTTCATTCCGATTTCTATTTTCATAAAAATAAAAAATGTTTCATTAAATCTCTATCATAACTCATAATTTAAGTAAAAATGAAAAGAGTATATTTCTGAAACACAATATTAGTATGTTGTAATATTGACAAAATATAGAAATTTCATTTACACCGTGTTGTAATTAATCTACTTGTATTGTATATGTCTCTTATGGTTTGACGTTCGTGAATAAAAAAAAAAATATGGTAAACATTTGTGGCTAAAGGCAGAAAAACATGTCAGTTATATTTAAATCACGTATGGACAAAGAGATAGAAGTTTCACTTACACCACGTTATGTTTAAATCCGTAGTACTTATTTTGTTTATGCCTCTTATGATTTGACGTTCATAAATTAAAAAAAAAACAGAATAATATGTTAGATAATAGTGGCTAAATGCAGGAAAACATGTCAGTTATATTTAAATCATGTACGGACAAAGACGTAGAAATTTCACTTACACCACGCTATATTTAAATGCGTAGTGGCGTTAGGCGTCCGTAAATAAAAAAAAGTAACACAGTAGATATTAATGGCTAAATACATGAAGCAATGACAGTTATATTTAAATCACATATGGCTAGAGAGACTAAAACTGTCACAGCAGTTATATTTTAATCATCAAATTGTCACTTTTGGACAATGTTATTAACTAAGGTAGAGTTAATAGCCTTTGGATTCGTATTTCTAATAAGTTCCGCACAATACAATAACTATATAATATTTTTACAACCAGTTTTGTAAAATTTGTGAAATTCATAATTATGTTTAATGGCGGCTCTACATTATCCTGTGAAGTTGCACTGTGAATCGACCGTGGAAAATGCATTCTTTGACGTTCATGAATTTCATAGTTCTTTGCAAAACTTGCCACGAAAGGAACGTCGAAGCAGCCACCGCATTGACTTTATTTGCTTTAGCAATATTTAACTTTTTGTACATACGGGACAATAAAATAATTAGGATATACTGGAAAAGGAGAAGATGGTGGACTTCGCGGCGTGAATGTGGTGCCACTATTAAAACTAGTTGAAATATATAATTTTACTTCATCGCCTACTGACTGAAAACAACGAAAACAATTGAACGAATTTCAATGTAATTTCTATTGATTTCGGTATTTAAGACAGGTAATTTTCCGCTAAAGGAAAGGGGGGAGAGACCACCCTTCTGTCTATTATTTTTTATCTCATTATATTAAAATTGGTAAATGAATTAGTTAGTACGTAGTTAGTCAAACCAGTGTTAAGAGCTTCATGTAAGCGAGACCAAAGATAATATAGGTAGGTACCCATATTATCTATAATAATATTATAAAAAGACAGTGAGACTATGTTTGTTTGTAAGAAGTAAACTCAAAAACTACAAAACCAATTTCAAAAATTATTCCACATTTAAGAAGCTACCTTATTCCAAATAGATATAGCCTAATTTAAATTTTAAAAGTTTAAGTTTCCGTAAGATAATAGTAGTCTTTGTAACTCAAACTGGAAAAACCTCGAAATTTTGTATGAAGTAAACTCAAAAACTACAAAAGCAATTCCAAAAATTATTCCACATTTTAGAAGCTATATTATTCCAAATAGATACAGGCTAGTTTAAATCTTAACATTTTAGGTTTCCGTAAGATAATAGTAGTCTTTGTAACTCAAACTGGAAAAACCTCGAAATTGCCTGTTTTCTATTTGGTAAATCATTAGAAATATAACAAAATAGCGTAAAAGCAAATTGTAAATAATACATATCAATATTTTATGAAAAGTCCGCCATATTTGTAGCTATTTGTAATTAAAAAACGTAAAAAAATTAACTTAGAAATTTACGATTCCGTTTCGTTTTTTGAAAATTATTTTTTCAAAATAAACTGAATACCCAAAATCAGTATTTTATGTACACGAATAATAGTCTCAACGGCATATTACTTGTATAATTAATTAAAAAAGTTAAAACGGAGTTTTTGAATGGGCAAAAATAAACTGGCGCTTGGCCAACGAGGCTGTGACGTCGGCAGTAGGAGCGGGCATACAAATTTTACGTGAACGAAGTCGCAGACGATTGCTAGTTTGATGATAAAATCTAGAAATATTTGTTGATTGAGGGAATTAATCATACGTATGTGTGATAGCGACTTAATCATACTTGTATGATTAAATTGTTCCCTTCTTATATGTACAGTACTACATCCGTACTGTGCTACAGTTACACCAATTAAAATAGTGCGCATGTACTCATGTTTTATTTTCTCTAAACTTTGCGGTATTCACTTTTGTAATAAAGGCAGGTAATTATGATGGTATTTTCAAAATTGTGAACCTAAAAATGGAGGTTTTTTGGGCCTGGAGGTTTTAAATGATACTTTGTGATGAGATATTAATCACAAAAATATTTTAAGATGAACTTAAGAATCGTTTCAGAAGTTAAGAGAATTTATTAGATAAAAGTTTTGGGTATATTTTAATTTTTAAATTTTGACTAAATTACAAAATACAGACTAACGCATCCAACGTGGGGGTAAAAAAGTTATGTAATATTATGTAAGCACCATCTTTACCTTTCATTGGATTACTGTACAAAAAAGATTTTTAATTTCCATTTTTAAAATTTTTAAATTTTTTTGTTAACCATGAAATTATAAACAGTACTTGCCGGTTACTACTTGCTCGTAACGTTATGTTAGTATAGCATATCTTAATAAAGAAGAACTTAAATTAAAAATGTATCTATTTTTGATTAAAAATATAAAATACGAGTTTTAAAATTTCATAAATTCATGAGAATTTTAAAAATAAAAAAGCACCAAAAGTTTTTATATAAAATAAATAAATTTTTTTAATGATTACCTTGTGAAGTTGAAATGTATAACTGTATTTGGACTATTTGGGCTCTTCGTATATCTGTTCATATACTAATCTTAATTTTTTTATTTATGTCTCATAACGATCTACTATTTAGACCATAATTAAATTGAAAATATTCTGTTCGTTAAACGGGCTTTTTAGGATCATTTTCTTAATTCTAAATACCTAATTAAACCATTATTTTTTGGTTCGCTTTCCTAGTCATCATGATAGGACATAGGTACTTAGTCCACAAAATATAGAATGTAACTAAGTTTACGTATTTTACTCAATTACGCACCGAATCTGCTCGCAGAAAGCCACTGACCAAACCATAACACATATTGGTGCGCATTGATAACATGGCATTTCTTCCTTCTTCTTCAGGCAAACAAATTCTAATTCAAGTAAGATTGTTTTTTTTTATAATCTATGCATTACCCTTATTTATTGATAAACAAGTAATGAGGGAGGTTGAAATATTCCTTCTGCAATAAAAAAACGGCCAAGGGAGGGTCTGCTTAGCGCATCGAGTGTTCCTTACCGTTAGAAGAGAAATTACTTTATATATCATAAGTTACCATTAATATAGACTATCCAGTGTAATAAATATTTAATAATACCCAAAGTAGTTGAGATGGGGCGAACATATACTTTATCGTGATTATCTCAAGAATCAATTGTCATTATAGTTTTCCTACAACCATTGCTTTGGCTTTTAAACCCCGTTTTTTCCTAATTTTGGGTTCAGTAGTTTCAAAAATAGGGGGGGGAGGCATATTTTTTTAGTATATTTTGCTGTCTATCTCTATAGATATACTACCTAAAATTATAAAAAAAATTTAAGATCTTTGTAATCTTGTAGCTCTTCGAAACGATGCTAGTTACGAGGATCTAAACATTATATATTGAAATAAAAAAAAATTTCCGAGTATTTCATTTCCCTAAAGTTTCCATATAAATTTCAAAATATTTTTTTTTAATAATACAGTTCGAAATAAATTTAATATTAATATGCTTTGTTCATATAACAAATTTCTATACCAAGTTTTTACGTCAAATAGTTTCTGAGACAAACGGCTCTGATAGACGGATAGACACAAGTGAGTGATCTTATAAAACCTCCGCTTTTCCATTGGAGGTACGGATCTTTAAATAAAACCCTTTTTCAAAATTTTAGCTCTGGCACACTCATTGCCTAAAAGCATCGATGAGGTTTTTTAGGATGCGTCGGTACTAAAAAGTAGCGATTTAGCTGGTGGAGATGTGAATCACCATAATTGACCACTTTAAAGCTTAATATTTCGTAAACGGATCCCCGTTATCGAAGTGTTCACGACACCATTTTTGAAAGACCTATTCAACGACGCCCCGCAGAAACGGGTATGCAAAAAAATCATTTGGGAATTGGGGATGCAAAAAAATCATTTGGCATTATAATTACGTATAACCATGTCAAATTTCATATTTATAGAATAGTCTGCGAGTAAAATAACTTTGACATACATATATGGAACGGATAGTCAGACAGACGTACGTGGCGAAATTATAAAGGTTACTAATTTAGACACGCAACCCTAAAAATACACAAACATTTTAAAATCACATCTTCAAAAGATTCTCAAAAATTTCAAGACGCTTAATTTGTACCAATTTATTTTAAGGACATTTTCTATAACGAAATGATACTATTGAAGCAGTTTAGGTGTCGAAAAATTACCAAAATTTCACTACATTTCCATCTCTTCACCTGATAACATAACATTAGTTGTGCATGAATGAATACAATAGAAAAAAATTCTGAACTGCATTAATACATTCATATATACATATGTATATATATATATATATATATATATATACACATGTAAAATAATAATATATAACAAGCATCACGAAATTTGGAAAATTCTAATGATAGTCTATGTAATAGGTCTAATTATAAGAATAGGGCTGGTTAAAGCTAATTATAATGCACCGCGTCTACTAAATCCTCAGATACCTATTTCAAGATCTCTTATCTTTTATTATAAGAGGGGTCGAGACAAATTAGTCACACACATCGTCTGTTTTATGGTAAACTTCAGCTATTTTAAGCCTTTTAAGTACTCTATCACCGTATCCGATTACAGAACCCGGCAAACAGTAGACAGGAATTTCGAAGTGCTATTCATTTTCCACACGTTTACGGACAGAATTTTGAAAACTCCTTTCTTAATAAGCAATTAGAAGGCAAGAGTATGTGTCCCAGATATCAAGTTCGTAGCCTGTATAGGTTCGAAGATTTCGCGATGAGTCATGATGAGCTAAAGTCACTGGGTTACCACCTAGTGAGTTTAGCGAAGATTATTAAGACATAAGCATATTCACAGTACTTATATGAGACCTGAACTAAAAGATTCGCTTTTCTTCTTCCTCATATCCTGAGACAAGGCTATCTAAGTTGACTTCTTGAAGCTCCCGTGATCAGACGTCATAAATTTCCATTGGTTGACGTCTTTTTAAATAGTTTTTAATACAGCCAAAACATCTTATTTTTCTATGTTTTTAAATGTAGATGAGTTATTTATTTATTATTTTAGTTAAGATAATCATATCTTTAACATAATTAAGCCATACCGTACGATAACCATACCATATAATTGAATTGAATTATATCGTAAGGTAACATCATGCCACTGTTAGTGTTACGATGTTAAAAGAAATAATTTATAATAATTTATATTTAAAAATTAGAACGCCTTCAAAATTTGTGCAACCACTATGTTTTTGGTTCCAAAAAATATAATCATTTTTCTCAATTCAGAGTGCAACTTAAATGGACGGAAGTCCGCTTTCGGTGCAATCTACACATTTTTATATTTCTCTATAATATTTTGAACAGTCCTACTTATCCAGATTATCTTAAAAATAGACTTAGTTACTTGTCTGCGTACGGTATAGGGCTACTCTCTGAAAACCAGCTCAGTCTCCTTTTTTCCCAAACATACAGCCACATTCATGAAAAGTCCATCGCCAAGCTATATATATATATATATATATATATATATATATATATATATATATATATATATGACTTTAGAATCAACTGGATCCGAATACTAGGAACTCGCCCTCTATAATTGTGTTCAAAGATCGTATAAAAAAGTTCTTCTTCTCATACGAGTAATTCCTTAGTCCAACCTTCCTGATTTCATTTGGTTCCCCTTTTCTTGTTCCCAACAATACCGAGATTTTCAGTTAATAATTATAATTTTTTTCTCCTTTTTATTTTTGTATTTAGTTTGGTTAGTGTCTTTTACAGTCTTTCACATTATAAAATATTCATATTTGAGCAATGTGGTTTACTGGAAGAGATTCAAATGAGCAATAAATCCGTCAAATGTATATATTATTTGTGCGTTAAATGTATGTGAGCAAAAGTAATTTTTTTTAGGTCAACGTTGAATGTTTAAACACGGATGTTAAGCACAGTGTTTGTTTCTGAAAGTTGATAACACATTTGAGTTCTGTCAATTAATATTTAAGAAGACATAAAGAAGTGAAGAGGATGACTTAATTTTATAAATTTTTGAAATGCCGCATCGAGGTGACGGCTGACTCTATTGGAAACTGACGGATGGCCCTATCCACAATTGACCTTTATAATGACAGGTGTATGTATAAGAATAAATATAACACTTCAGACCATAAAGGCACTCTATAGCGAGAGGCACGCCTCCATAAATTGTTTGATCGATTGCATGTCCAAAAGTTAACAGGTCAATCGTACAATATAAAAAAGCAAATTAATAAATCGATTTAAAGTGATCGTAAATAAACGCGTGAAAGTGTTTTGCTGAAAGTCTCAAAATGAGTTATTGAAAGTCTCAAAATGAGTTATTGAAAGTCTCAAAATGAGTTATTGAAAGTGTCAAATTGAGTTAATGAAAGTGTCAAAATGTTTCAATAGTTTCCCATTTCTTCTACCCCTTTTTCAAAAAAGTAGGTGTAACAGCGGTAATGGAATAGATAATGAATTCTCACCTGGTTAATTTAATGATAAAATAGGTGTCCATTATCAAGGCTTAATAAAGGCATTAAAAGGCATTTTATTTCTTTACCTTCTAGTGAAGTAAGCATTGTATTATATAGAAAAAATTAAAACTCGAAATTTTTATGGAAATCGATTATAATATATTCACAGAGTCTAAACAAAAACATGAAATTAAAAATATGCACATGAGCCTGTATGCGTGTGTCCCCTTATTGATTTACTACTTAAGTCTATGGACTAACTTGGCAGAAATTTCGTATTTGGTAGTTTGTACATCTATAGCCAACCTTTAGATTTTTTTTTAAATTCAAAGAAAGTTTCAAGTAATTTTACATAGAAAAACATTATGAATTTAATATCCTCAAATAGGGTTCAAAGAACTCCTTAAAATTTTCTTTATTATTAGTATTTCAACATCAGCAGTAACAAGACTTGGCGCGTTTCGCTGCCAGAATCGATTTTAGATCGTTCGTACATAGAAAGGTTAAGTTTAGGCTATTTCCTTTATTCGAAAATTACACAAGGTATAGCTTATTTTTCTTATAGGTTCTTATTTAATAAAACAGGACAAAATAAAAAAAAGTTATTCATATTTTAAACGATTGGCTTTTGCTGGTTTTACGCCGCGGTAACAAATTTTTTCAACTTCATCTACAACCAGTTCCAAAGATAGAAAGCTACTATTGAAACTGGTATATAACCCTTAAGTTACTATAGTTAGTTTCATGAAGTTAGGGATTATATAATTACGCCGGAAACTGAAAAGATTTACAAATTAATTAAGTAATACAGTGGTGCTGTTCGATGGATACAACGTTCACCAAATCTATAGATTTAATAGCAACGCAAACGAATGATTTTTGAAGAAGAGTCGGCGGCCGTCAACTGCCTTTTTTTGTCGGATAAAACCTGTAGCCGATTTTCCATCGACTCAGTGGACACGGGACGAGAGGTGCGCGTTGCGAACTGAATGTCTCCATATCCCCATCAGTGCGTGTTCAATTGTATATTCTATCCTTTTCTCCATCACCACGTTTTCATTCGTTATGTCCGAATCGGCGAAAATCGATCAGAGTCGCTCCGATTTTTTGCATGACCGATTTTTGTAGGACGTGTATTATTATTGTCACATTTTCAATTTTCTCCGATCATCGTCGTTCGTCTGCACTGCGCGGATAATCGGAGAAAATTGAATACTATTTAATAAAATATTAACATATGCTACATCTATTGTGTAAGTAGAGTCGAATAAAAAAGATACCATTAAGTGGTCCGTGGAGCTTACGGTTAAAATAAAACCTTTACGTCTATACTTTGCTATTAAACGTAATTAAACACATTATGCGGAATATAATAAAATAAATTGCACACGCCATGACAACGATTACGTTTTTACGTAACCGTTATTACAGCATCGTCTTTGCAACCGTTCATCGAGTCTATTAAATTAAATTATTATATTGTTATAACAATGGACTATAATTGTATTGATTACGGATAGTTATATAATATTACCGTTTATTAAATGTGTTTTATAATTTCTGTGGGATCTTCTAGAAATGTTGTAAGTCATTGCTGTCATTTAAGGTGTTTGCGCAACGTCAAATTTTGTTATGCACAATAACGTTGGTTTTTTAAAAATATTTATATATAATGAAAGATAGATGGCGTTAGAATAGCGTAATATGCGAGTAAAACGCTGCTGAATCATCATTCAGTGTTTCATCTATTAATTTTGTTTAATTATATGTTTTCTCATTCGCTTTTCTATTCTGTCTGCATAAGTTATTTTGTCTGATATTTCCCTGTCATTTTTCGTTACAGTGTATCTATGGTATTTTAAAATTTCGACTCTATCATTTTTTATTATAATTTAAAATATTAAGAATATTTCGCCTTATACCGAGAGATGGCGTTATCTAAATTTATATCGCAATAATGAGGTCTATTTATAGAAATGAAATTAACTGAAACATGGAACGTTTGACCTTTAACGTACTTAAATTTCTAAGTCATAAACATATATGTAAGGTCATTATTTTATTAATCTCTGGAGAAAACTATAAGCTCATACACTTGGGGTAGTCATAATTTTTTTTAATTTAAATTGAATTTCAAACGTTACTTTATGTGATAAGATATTAATCTTAAAAAATCAGATTAAACTAAGTAGGCCAGGTTATAATGTACGCAAATAAATGCCATATGAATAAGTAAAGATTTATGAGCAAACTAGCTGTGCCTATGGCTTTGTTAGCGTGAAATTCGGAATAAGAATAGTTACTAGATTTTTTTCTCTCTTATATGTTGCTCTTGGATGTAAACTGGTACCATACCAAATTTCATAAAAATTCGTACAGTAAATTTTGGCATGATTGACGAACAAATTAACATACAAACAGACAGACAAACAATAATTCTGAAAACAGATTATCTGTCTTCAATCATAATTTTTCATACTAAAAAAATTAGTGTTTTTAACATATTTTCCATGTACAGAATTCACTTTGTTATAATTTTGTTACAGGTATAGATATCACTCGCATGTATAAATTCTAAAATCAAAACTGTTTTTGGAATCACGTATTTTAAAAGTTTCGATAAAAGAGACGGACATAAGTTGATATAGTGTTGGGCCCAGATGTTACAGGAATAAAAACGACTCTCTTGAATAGAGATATGACAATGAGTCAAATGAGAAATATTGTTTACTTTATGAAAAAAACAGGTTATTTTTCATAACACTTTGTAACTGATATTTCGATGATACTTTTTGAACTAGCAGGATGAAATAAAGGACAGTTTGTGCACTGTTCTATCCTTCAAACAAAAATGTAATACGTTCATACATGAAACTCGCAAGCCCGACAGGATGTTCGAAAAAAGTTTATATAAAACTCAAAAAGAGCGTAAAAGACATTCGTTTTGACAACAACAGAACGAATGTTAACGAACGCCATATAATCAAAGATAAAGATAAAGAACGAATGTCAATGTCAGTTGACAGTTTATTTTTAATTAATTTAGACAATGGCTACAAATCAAAAAAGCCATTGGCATTGATCTTTTTTGTATCCAACTCTAAAAAGTTATCATGTACTTCTATAGCTTTTTATTGTTACTTATATTTTTTACTACCATCATTAAAATATATGCGCGTTTTCTGTGCTTTCCTAATTGTAAATCGTTAAAGTTTTGCTTTTTATGTTCTATAAAATACAAGCTTTTTCAAACAAATATATTCTATTTCTGTAACTCCAGGTTTATTTTCATAGGGCTGATTTCAAAATTGGATATGGCGGATCTTACATGGCTGTCCAAAATTGACATGCAATCTATAATTATTATAGTTTTCTCTTGCCTAAAAATGCAAATAAAACTTTTAATTAGATCTCTTCAAATTAAATCCAGATTTATTTTATTATAATAAATAAAGTTAAATTAGAAAATGAGCTTAAAATCAATGAAAAAGAAAGCATTTATAGGCACTATCGTGTTCTCGTTTTTTTTATCGGATTATGTTCAAAAATCTTATGCTCGACTTAAGTTTTATTAGAGTTAAAATCTCATTATAAGGTAAAATTTAGACCATAAATCAATTAAACATTTTTGGGCACCCAAACGCCGAAACCCCCTTTATTTGTGGTTGCCCCTTAACGAATGTCGCTGCAAACACCACAGTATAGATCCCTAATTCTCACCCCACAATATACCTATTTTATCTAATGAACTGATCTATAAATGAATAGAGCACAATAAATCACATAATTAAACCAGACGCGTCGACCTAACGCCCGCGGCGGTCCCGCACGCGACATTTCCCCGTCCGTGCGATTAAATAATGTGCTCTTTCACAACACTAGTGGTGTCGATAAAGTGCTGTGGATTCGTTCGCGTGTTTGTGACGTGATTCAGTTTGTAATCGGCTTAGCGCCTCCCGCAATTGCCGGCGGCTGTCAAATTGTTTATCGTAAACAAATTAGCTGCGAAAAGCTGCCCCTTGCCGGGCGGTTGTGAGAGATCCGGAAGTTTTGTTGGTATAAATATACGCGGATACGCCAGTATTAAATTTATAGTCAGATATTTATACTAACATAGTAAAAATGTAACGTTTCTCTGTAAATGTTGTCACAAAACAAGAAATCACGTACATAATATTTGGGAAATTATATTCTTTTCACTTCCATTTTATTTTAAGGCTTTTTGAAATTTTACGTTGAGTTAAAAAACGTCAAGATTTTTGCTATAACTTTTATTATTTCTAACAATATTTTTTATCGATTCGGATTGCTTGCCGGCTGAGTTGATTTGGAAAGTAAAACATGGCATAGGCGCGGAGTAAGTGTGTGACCTAGCTTCTGCAAAACCAATATCTGTAATTATTTGAAACGATATTTTCGTGATATTACCGGTAGTATTCTTGTTAAAATACAAGCCAATATGTAAGCGAGTGAAGCCGCGGCCAAGCAGAACTTACATATTATTCATAAAGGTGATTCTGTTCACCAATTTGAATAGAAAATATAAGATACTCAATGATATTTGTCAAGTAATTCACTCTTAATATTGGGATTGCAACGATTATATTGGGATTGCAACGACGAATATATATATATATATACATATATATATATATATATATATATATATTTGTAGATTACATCACATTGTGATAATGCAAATGAGAAAAATAATATTTATTTTCAATAAACATGCTATCATTGCTAAATTTTTTCGGTAAAAAACAGATTAGTATATATCTGTAAATAGGTACGTAATGTAAAATTAATGTACAGAATTTGAACAATGGACAATTATAGAAAACGTGTATTATTTGCTGTCTTTTTTCTGTTGTTAACAAACTATAAATTCCATTGCAACAATATCCGAAATTAACGAGGTAAATTTAAAGCGTTTATGTGTCAAATTTCATTTCGTACCATTAAAATACACTTGTTACTGCAAATTGTATTAGTACAGTTTGTCTACTAATTTTATTACAACCCATAAATACATGTGTTACTGCAAATTTTATTAGTAAAGTTTGTCTACTAATTTTATTACAACCCATAAATAAATAAATTTCCGAATTGAGGGAATTTCCCTGGTCCAGGGACGATGCTCAGCAAAGATGTAAAATTTTCTTAAAGTCGATCTCGTAAGATTGGTAACTGTAAATCAAAATATTTATTCCTATAAATAGAATAAACATTGCACTTTTATGTGTTTTTTTGTTCTTATATAACGCTTAACGCGCCTAACAGATTTCAAGTAAATGCAAAACTTACTTGAAATCTGTAGGTAATGTATATATTTTATTCGAAGATAGCCTACATACAATTACTTTATCATTTACAGGGGCAGAGCAGTGAACATAAACGTTGAAAAGAAAATTATGTCCGCGGGCGAAAAACTGAATTTGCTGCTATTAACCTAATTTTTACAATTAGTGAGGTATATTTCATGCAACATACCCAAGTTTGTGGATTAATTATTACGTGGTATTATACTTCAGACTATACCTTTATACTATATTATACTTTATACTATATCATACTATCGCGTAACTCGGTGACGCATCGCACTGCTATACAATAAATTTTAAAAGTCAGGCAAATATATTCAAAATAATATTTATCTTATAACTACATAACTGATCTGATTGAAATCTGTAAATGTTGCTTTAAAAAATAAAAAAAAGTTACCTTTTCCTTTTACATGTTCGACCATGTTTACGCGTTTTTGCCTGTACCCAAATATGGTCGAACAGACTTTTATATTCGAAAGTATAATAAAAACTACACCGCTCCCCTATCATAAACTCACTAACGTAAATAGTGGGAAAACCCGCGAAAACCCCGCTTCCGCTATTGTTTTGTGTAATATATAAATGCTGTTGGAAGTTTTTAAGAGTAAATTTTTACGAATTGCTCACCTGAAGATGTTGTTATGCAATTAAACCTAGGTCACGGTTAAGAATTTAAATAAAGTAGAAATAATACTACATCACGTAGTTTCATTTAGTTGTGAATTAAAATTAAGTGATAATGAATTTCTACATAATTTAATGCCAAATATATTCAATATTCATAATTAATCTAAAAGTTTAAACTTTGTTAAATCATTGATTTTTTTAACGTATTTATCGATACATTACCTGTAATGTGTCGATAAATGTGTGTGTGTGCGTGTAAATAAATTTAAAATATTTTCTTAAAAATTGTAGGAATTTTTTATTTGAGGTCATCTAAACTAAAACGTATTTTTTTAGAATTTATTTCCTTTCATTCAAAAACGGCTGGAGAACTGAACTTTGATCGTAGTAATAAAAAATCAGACTATCCATTGTCCTTTATTATATCCGTTTTTTTCACCTTGACGCGTTAACTTAAACCAGCATATAGTTTAAAAGATAACCTTCCAAATTTTAATTATACGGAAATTTTAGGGGAGAACAAATAGAAGAAATTTGTTAAAACTGCAAATATAACGCGGGGAATCGTACAAGAGTAGTTAGTACTAGTTATAAGGTTCTTCTTTCAAATTATGAATAAAACAGAGTTTTTAGAAAGCTACACAAAGATTATAACGATTATCACAATTCACACCGTCAACGAAAGAGTTAATTATAAGGTTCTTCTCTTTCAAATTATGAAAAAAACAGAGTTTTTAGAAACGTACGCAAAGATTATAACGATTATCATAATTTACACCGTCGACGAGAGGGCTAGTTATAAGGTTCTTCTTTTTCAAATTATGAAAAAAACAGAGTTTTTAGAAACCTACACAGAGATTATAACCATTATCATAATTCACACGACGAACAACATGCAGTGCAGTCCTCGTTTAACGCGATTCTGATAATATATTTTTGAGACATTAAACCGATTTATAAAGTGACAATAAAATCGTTTGTTTCGTTTTTATCTTGCCGACTGAGTAATGTTTAACATCTTCTATTCCGCGTTTGAGGCGTGGGTTATCGCGTTAAAACTTAAGTCTTCCAATAGAAATGTGTAACTCTTGAGTGAGGGACATAAAATATATAGTTCATATGTTACGATCATATCTATCACTCGCTCACTTGAAGTCAAAATGTATCAGTATATCACTAGCTCTGGAGTGATCGGCGTCTTTTTCGTTTCACCAAATCAATCATTTCACTCACTCGTCGCGTCGTGAAGATAGATACAAAAGTATATGTTTTGATGGTACATGAAAGAGAAAAAAAAGGATCGAATCGTTTAGTCAAATATGTAACTAGATTTATGTAGACGACGTAGCTACTCGCTATCGAATGTGAACGCTGTGACAAAGTATACTTTAGTTCGTTATAGATAAAGTATACTTTAGTTCACTTAAAATATTTGCGTAAACAAATTCCGATTCAAATTGTATAAATACGCCAATCTATTCCAATTTATTAAATTATCCTTAAAGTTGCTTTATGTTTAATTTGACTCTAGGTTGACAGTTCTGAATCCTAAACCTGCAAAAAGTATTAAGCAAAATCAAGTGGATACTCTTGAAGAATTTATTTTTATTTTAAAAAAATAGTGCATAATGTTCAGCCATTACTTTTTATCACCACATTGTATGACCATTGTTCAACGTATGCGTAATAAATAATTTAGTTAATAACTCGGAGTACTGAGCTACTGAGCTACTGAGCTAGAGATATAAATGAGTGATATATATCTTTCCAGTCAAATGATATATATCACTCTTTTCTTTTTACTGTTACATTTTGCGCACCTCTATTTACCATACGCCTTTATTATGTGAAACTAACGAAATATTTGGTATTATGTAAATTAAATTTAAAACAGTATTCAAGTTCTTCACAAAATTTTATATATTCTTAAAGTAATTCTGTCGCAGGTAGATATAGAAGTAAAAAATTACGTTATTGATAAATGTTACGTAACCCATATCAGAAAACATACGGTGCTTACATGCTTTATTAAATAGATTAGTAATATTGCGAGTATCTTGATTTTCCAAAATAGTGTTGCACTCTCCGTGGATGTTTGCTTTATAAGCGACCAACATACCAGCCTCAAGATTTGAGGAGAGAAGTAATTATAAATCTGGTAATTTTACAAGTAATCAATTTATGGTATCAATATTTTAATTTTTAAAATATTTAATACGATTCTAATTTGACTTTGAAAATCCTCCCTCTGCATCTCTTCATCCGTCTCCATCCGTCGGTTTATACCATATGCACCTATGGGGACTCATTATGGTATGCAATTCTTGGCCGATTTTTGTGTTTCTTTTTTCTATCAATCGGTTATCGGAATAGAAGTTTTTTGATTTTAACAATGATTTGCCAAATAGTTCAATTTTTATAAACAATATTCCCTAAAGACTACTTTTTTTCATGTACGGCGACTGTTCTGGCACTGCAGTACTGCTGTTTACAGAGTGTTATTCTGTTAAGGGCTGCAAGTTCTTAACTTTTCGCACTTTTCGCCCTATATCTCGAAAATGGTGCATCATACGAAAAACCTACAAGTTTTCTTAAATTTCTAATAGCATGCGAGGCACAAGGAGCGACGTATTTGCAAAAGATGGATTTTTTTAACTTTTGATATCTTCACTAGCGGACACGAAATCTTATAATATTTTTCAGCCCATTTTCAGAACGTCAAAACAAAGTTAACTTTTGATATCTTCACTAGCGGACACGAAATATTATAATATTTTTCAGCCCATTTTCAGAACGTCAAAACAAAGTTAACTTTTACTATCTATACTAGCGGATACGAAATCTTATAATATTTTTCAGCCTATTTTCAGAACGTCAATACAAAGTTAACTTTTGATATCTTGACTAGCGGACATGAAATCTTATAATACTTTTCAGCCCATTTTCAGAACGTCAAAACAAAGTTAACTTTTGATATCTTCACTAGCGGACACGAAATCTTATAATACTTTTCAGCCCATTTTCAGAACGTCAAAACAAAGTTAACTTTTGATATCTTCACTAGCGGACACGAAATATTATAATACTTTTCAGCCCATTTTCAGAACGTCAAAACAAAGTTAACTTTTGATATCTTCACTAGCGGACACGAAATATTATAATACTTTTCAGCCCATTTTCAGAACGTCAAAACAAAGTTCTATATATTTTGGCTTTTCTTCTTTTACTCCGAGGTTTAATCCCTATTCGACTGTACTATAAACACATTTAGGATCATTAACAATAAATATAAACAATACTCGGAAGTAAATACAACGAATGACATAATTAAAGCATGTTTAGTAATAGTGTGTGACCTGTGTAATAGTTAAATTATATATAACCTTGATTCCAAGTTGTGATTTTAAATTATTATTCAAACTTACGTTTCGTTACGTTTCAATTTTCAATTTTTGTTGTTTTAATTAAATAATTTCCCTGAAAAAAACTTGGCGTTTACGTATGTTTTTTTAATTTATTTTTAACATGATATTTCTAAACATGATCTGAACGTAATTTAAAAAATGACTAATTATAATTATTCTGTTGAAATGTTTTAAAGTAAAATGTTTAGATTCAAGTATGTCTTCAGTCTATAAAGGAATAATCTTTTAATATATTTTTCAGTTACAACGGTATTTTGTTAATTATAATATCGGTTTATGTGAGCCAATTCTAAGGAATTATGCGTTTGCTGAGGTAGTGTTGTGGGTCATCGGGAAAATAACCCTAAAGTTTCATCGGATGGTTACAAAGACCCCCTATGAAAATTGTTTATATGAATTATTTTACATTTAGGATAAAATTGAGGTACTGTTAGACACGCGGACCAGTCACAATATTAGTTATATCGGCTATTTATAGGCAATTAGGGGTTTACCGAGATCATAGTCACGTAAACCCCAAAGTTTCATTGGATGGTTTCAAAGACCCCCTATGAAAACTGTCTATATCCATTGGTTTATATTTAGGATAAAATTGAGTTACTGTTAGACATACCCACCAGTCACAATATTAGTTACATTGGCTACTTCTAGGCAATTAGGGGTATACTGAGATTATAGTCATGTAAACCCCAAAGTTTCATTGTATAGTTACAAAGACTCCTTATGAAAACTGTCTATATGCATTAGTTTATATTTAGGATAAAATTAGGTTAATGTTAGACACACCGACCAGTCACAATATTAGTTTGTATCGGTTCCTTCTAGGCAATTAGGGGTTTACCGAGATTATAGTCACGTAAACCCCAAAGTTTCATTGGATAGTTACAAAGACTCCTTACGAAAACTGTCTATCTGCATTCGTTCATATTTAGAATAAAATTGAGTACTATTAGACATACCGACGTGCTTAAGCAATTTGTAACTTCTGTATGAAACTTTTAAATTTGGTTGGTTTAAAAGTTTCATAAAAATTTACGTAATTTCTTCTTTTACCAGATAAATTCTGACTTGTTGATATTTCACAATTCATGTGACAGATTTATCTTGCCGATCGCAGGAGACAAAAGATCTTCTGCCGTGGTGTTGCCATTTTATTACAATATTTTTCTTTACTAGCATCTTCTTGAAATGCTAGCAGTATGCCAGTAAGAAATGAAGCAAATTTTTTTTTTAAATGAAGGGCAATAAAATTTTGTATTTCTGAAATGGTTTCATACCATGAAAGTTAGGTTTTATTCAGCTATTGTGAATCTAAAAGCATGAAGTCGTGTATCAAGTCTGTAGGTGACTTCGTTTATGAGGTATAATATCGGTTCTTCCTATCAATCGCACCAATGTGAATCGTGCGAGATGTTATCAGTACAATCTGGTGATAAATTAATAAACATTTTTATTACTCCGTTGTCATTTTTTCGTGTGAAGTTGCCATAGCGTACATAATTTTAAACAATAAAAATTATTTGTAAAGCTTAAACACTTTGCAGTGTGTTATTAAAATAATTGTAATTATTCGTAAATTGATTGACAGTGCTTGGTTTTTTAAAAATCGAATCTCATATTCAAGTGTAACATAACATCTTTACACTTAAAGATTTTTCTGTTGATAAAGTAGCTCACAGAAGTTCCTATTTTTGTCTTTTTCGAGTGACCTCTAGGTTCCTTGCGCGGTCACTATACCAAAGGGCACAAATTTTGAAAAAAAGGTGTTTGTAGAATGGGATCCAAAGAGGGGAAATAAAATTAGAGACGCCTTTATTTAATTTCTTAAAAAAATTAACATAGGTATTATGAGTCTACCTAACTAAAGTACTATCTACCTTATTATTCAAGTTATGATATGTTACAAATGTAAGGTTTATACTAGTGTAACTTTATATAATTTGATTTGATAGCATTTTAAATGTGCATCTTTTTACCCGACTACGGCAGAGAAAGGGTTAGCAATTCTACAGGCTATGTATGTACATAAGTGAATAAGTTTATTCCCTCGTACAGTCTAAACTACTAAAGTCATTTCAACAAATGAGGTGTCCTTTGATTCGTCTTGATCCAGAGAGTGTTCTAGTGTATATAACGTTACATGAAATTCAGTTTCGTGTTTTTCAATTAGATTTTTTTCCGTAGGGTTTTAGTTTTTTCTCTTATATAAAATAACTTTACTAGTAAACTCGCGACATAGAAATATTTTTTTAAATTAGGATTGTTATTTTATAAAATGTTTATGGTGTTTACAAAACTTAACCAATACTACAAGTACCATAGCTTGAACGACCATTTGACTCATTTTTGACGACATTTAAAAAGACATTAAGAAGTCAAAGTCAATTCAAATATTTCACTTTTAATTATTGAATTTGAACAAACTTTCGTCGCTCTATCGTATCATTGGGAGTTAGTTGACGAGTATGGTTGCTTTATACTGTTATTTTCTCGGGTTTTGATCGTTTATAGTTGTTATTGAAAGACTTGAATTTAATCAAATTTGATTGTTTTATTATTCCAGCTTGATTGTTTATTATTATTGAATTTGATTAAATTTTACTTTCCTATAATGATGTTTTATTGTTGTTGAATTTGACCGAAACTTTGAGGTAGTTACAGCTATTTAATGAGTATTTTATTATCTTGTTTAGGTCGACGTCATCCGGCAGCAGCGTGAACTCGCCGTTGGGCGGGTGCGGCGCGGCGGGCGGCGCAGGCGGCGTGGCGGGCGGCTACATGGCGCCGCTCTACGGCGGCGGCGTGCAGACATACTGCGCGCCCGCGCCCGACCTCCCGCCCTATGCGGACGTCCGGCCGCCCGCCTGGTACGGCGCCTCGGCCAACGACCCGAGGTTTGCCAGTGAGTCGCTTTTCTTTCATTTCTTGTAACTAATAGTACTGCTTTACTTAGGTATTTACTACTCGTATCTGTTTACGTCGTATTTCAAGGCTCGTTACATTTTTTCAAGGCCCAGATAGATCCGATAATTTCAGATATCATTATAATGATGTCGGTCTCAGGTGGTGATAGACAGAACCGACTAGATGGAAATAGATTTTAATGTGTCATTTATTTAAACTGATGAAAATCTAGGAATTTTCTAGATATACATTTTCATAGTTTTTCGTCCAGTACATTATCTGTTTACAGCCAAGATTTCTTTCTGCGATTAACATTATTTTCCCTTTGTGGTATTTTATACACGTTGTCTTAATTTTATTTCGAGTAAAAGGCTTAGTGATTTTTCCATTAACAATAAAAAAAAAAGTGTTTTATTCAGATTGTATTTGCAGAAACGCCAGATACACATTGTCTTAATTTTATTTTGAGTATTCGAGGTTGTTGTAAACTAGAACTAGTTTATACTAATAACAGATAAGTTTATATTAAATTTTATACGGTTTCAATCCTAAACTAATCGTGTTTTAAGTATCGAATGCTAGCATGTGATGTGATGCAGAAGCAGAATCAGAGTTGCATATTTAGCAAATACTTAAAAAGAAAATCATGCTTGATTGTCGTAACTAACTTGTGTTGTAAATGTTTTTTCCTTGGTTTTCCATTAACTTTAGCACTTCCTCACGTAAATATATTCTAGGTTAGGTTATAAATATTTTAAAGATGCTGATAGATGTTGATAGTGCTTGTTTTGACTAAAACATAGAGGTAATAACTGTGGTAACGAATAATGTAATAAAACATCCAAGTAACTTGATAATATTTATTTATTTAAATATGTACACACACATATTTATCGTTACATTACAGGTAACCTATGTGTAAGAATTAAAAATTAATGATTTAACAAGAATACACAATACATGAGAACTACAGATTAAACATGAATATACAATACACGAGAACTACAAAAGATAACGACGGCACAATTCGATAAATTTACTTTCACTCGTCATAAATAAGTCATACTCTGATGCGACCGCCATCAGGTGGTTGAGCAGTTGAACATCGCGGGGAACTGGAGGGTTCGAATATAGTTCAGCTCTAGAGGGTGGTATAACAAACAGGCGATGATTGCGTGAACTCAGAAAATTGTCAGATAGTTTACTCGGGCGTTTTTTTAATTTTTCCTTTTAATAGCTGGAAGTTAATTTCATAAGCACCATATCTCTTATGAGTTGCCAGGAGTGGAAATTTAGCATACTCAAGAGGAAATCGGTAGGAAATAGAAAGGGAAGTACTGTCTCATATACAGATATCGAATTAACATCTTTTGTACGTGTTCAATAAACAGGCTGTAGTTGGCGTCGTGTGGGTTCCAAATATGCATTACATCTTGAAATATGATATTTCCTCATTCTAATGGTTATTTCATTTTATGCAAAGTAGTTAAGACAGTGAACGTTACGGATGACTTTATGGTTTATTTAAATATTAAGTCGATAATTTAGTAAATTTAGTCCTATTAATTATAATCAATTAACAACAAAAATAAACTAAGAGCAGAAACTGATAACAGAACTAAAATGGCAAATTCTTTGGACTGAGAACATAACTGAGATTTAAACTCATCAGTCGGAAGGCGAATCTAAAAATTTATAAAACACTAATTCTACCAGTCCTACTTTATGCAAGCGAAACGTAGACACACAGCGTTCACTCACGTTTGAGGGAAGGTCCTCAGAGCTATCGTTGGCCCAGTGCAAGAAGAGGGTAGATAGAGAACATATATAATTTTGAACAGTATAAACTTTACGGAAAACCATAAATTACCCAAGTAATCTATAGTAATAGATTAAGATCGATTGGTCACACGTGGAGAAGTCCAGAGGATAATCCCACTAAAATATTTACATTAAAAAAACCCTCGTTAGGCCAACGTTATCATCGTTGACAAAAAAGCTTCATCCTTTTCTTTCTGCTCGTAGAATTATATGATGGTATTCCATTCTTTGAACCTACGAAAAATAGTGTTAAAGATTAGGACACCGCCAGTGCGATGCAACATGCCGATTTTTAAAGCGAATTTTGAGGAAAATCGCAGAGAGAGTGGTTTCTGAAGCTCGCATTATTTTATTTATTTGATATTCATAAAACGAAATAAGAAACGTACCCTGGCTTGTCTTAGAAATGTCGAGGCTTTCTGATATATTCTATATAATTTATACTTAAAACAGTCTTTATTTAACTAAATCTACGTCAACAGAACTTCCGGAACGAGTTTTGTCTTTCTGAACTAAAAGCAGATGGGCGTAAATGAACCTGGCGTTACAGAAATAGAAGTTTTAAAAAAGCAAATAATTCAGCGATTGAAAATTAGAAAAAGTAAAAAGAACTATCCTCATAAATACGTGTATATTTTATTATTAATTTATTAATATTTGCTAATAATAAAGAAACATAACAATAAAAAGCTAACGAAGTAAATAATGAAGTTTTTAGGAACGATTACAAATAATAATCAATATTGATGACTTTTTTTAATGTGTAGCCATTGCCTAAATACCTTAAAAACAAAATGTTAACTGACATTGACATTCGTTCTCTGTTGTCAAAATGAAAGTCTTTTTTGTTCTTTTTGAGTTTTTCACAGATATTTCCCAGGACCCTGTCGGTTTTGCAACTTTCATGGATTAGAGTTATACCTGGGTATGGAAAATACAACGGGACACAATTAGCACTTTGTTTCATCTTGCCGGTTCAAAGAGTTCTGTAAAAATAACATTTATAAGCTAATATAAAAATAACCTGACTTTTCATAAAAATATTTCTCATTGGTCTGACTAACGGTTTAAATAAAACTCTTAAGGAGGTTGTTTTTTTCATTTTTTCTGCAGTGTAATTTTTATTCTGTAACAACTGAGACTAATATAATATGGTTTTTTATCAGACTTCAGTTTTCATCGGGGATCTAGTGAATCATTTTTGGCACCATGCGTTCTGCTATGGCTCTGTCCTCATGAAATGTTTCATTGACAACGTGCAATAGTTATATACTTTATTATAATATATACAAGTACATGTAAGGTTATCGGCCATATGTAATGTTATCTTTTCAAATTATGTTAGCAATTGAGTCGGATTTTGTTCCACTCGGCGCTTACGTCAATTAGAGCCCTTATTAAAGCGCGAAAGACGTCGGTGGCACTAGACAGAGCAGTAGCAGGTATGTAACACGGGAGCAAATTGGTCGGGCGACGCGCTTGGAGTGCCGGTGTCGATTACCGACTGGGGTATTTAAAGAATTTCATTTGTACAAGTCCGGTGAGCGGTGTCCGGTGTCGGCGTAAGCGGGGGGCGCGCGGCGGCGGCACGTTCACCGCGTGGGGTCCCATGTTTGCTTATTGCCACCGTGCTCTGCCCTCGGAGCGCTGCGGGCTAGAAGACTACGGTGTTTGTGTTGAAATTTAAAAAAATATTGTACCATTTACGGGGAACAGAACGGTGCTGGTGAAATTCTCATAGGATTGAGTTATATTTGCTGAATTCATGTTTTAAATTTGTAGGTTTTTGTGATAACACGCTTCGTATCTAACCATCTTACTTACTACCTTTTTGGAGTTTAATCCTTAAGAATCGATTTTCATTTATAGCGCTCGGTATGAAGTTTTATGAGGAGTAAAATCATAAGTTCAGAGCATTAAAAAAGTGTAACCGTTAGGTTCTGATCGTACGAAGTTCAGAGCGTTAAAAAAGTGTAACAGTTAGGTGGCGTCTCCGTGCAACATTTCTGCGCATCTTTAGAGTGAAATATCAATATGGTTATTTGGCATTTTCTTATGGCGTAATCGCAATGACGGAGTGTGACACATGTAGTTAACTATCGTTCGTTTGTATCGAGATGTAATCATTAAATGTCATTATGTGCGAATGTTTGGTGTCTTCTATCCTACAAAATTAAAACGTCTCTTTTAATTTTAACTTCTTAGTCTCACGTTATTAAATATTTATAATTTTGTTGTATACATTTGATCTTGTTCATTTGTCTTTTACTTGAAAATAATTATATTGTCAGCATGTTTTTATTAAAGAATTTTCCATTTACATTTAATGATATTGATATTTATATTTATATACAGTGTTACCTATTTTATACTAATTACTTTTTACTGTTTTTATTCCTACTACCTTTATACTGTTACCTATGTCAGCATTCCAAGACAATCGTACTTAAGGAGTAAACTCGTCGCGCGTCAGAGCTGACATGCACAATTTATTTATTATGCACAATTTATTATTTTTTTCATATTTTGTTTTCAATATAAGATAAAGTTACACACGGCGAACTAATCGCTATGAGAGCAATATCGCACTATTTTTCCAGTAAATGTATTTTGTATGGAAATTTCAAAAAATTATGTCTTATTTTATAGTGGATAGATCGCAATGAAATAAAGTGCGTATGCTGCCTCAGGCCGTCATGCTACAAAGATACCTTCACTGCTTCTTGCGTATCTTTGCAGCGTGATGTATTTTGATGTGCGTGATGAACAAACACAATTTTAGTGTCCCATTGCTTTTACTGTGCCCTAAAATAGTTTTTTAAATGTCTTCAATACGTATACATGCTAATTTTACAATTTTATTATATACCAGCTAGGCCCCACGGTTTCACTCGCGTGAAATTCGGAATACATTTTTTTTCTCTTAAGAAAATATATTTTTCTCTTATATTCTCCGTATATTTTTTTTCTTTCATATGTTGATCTTGGTAAATTATTACCATACCAAATTTCATCCTAATACGTCCAGTAGATTTTGTGTGATTGATCCACAAAATAACATCCAGACACACGTACAAAAGTCAAAAAAAGGTTTTCCAAATAAAGCACCCTATTTAAAATATTTTCCATGTACATAATTTACTCTCTTGCAATTTTGTTTTATGTACAGATATAGATTGAGGGCAATTTGATTAAATAAAAATAAAAAGGCAATATAGATATATCTCCAGGGAATTTTGGGCGTCTTATTTACCCGGACTGTTTGTCGCCACGCCCGCCCGCCCGCCTCCGTGATCATATTGTCTGAGACAACTCTTTACCGCACTCCACGCCCGTCGAGATCCACTATGAATATGCACTGGCGCTCGCGGACAATCAAACTTAACATAATAAATAATAAATTATTCAAGGAACGATGGAAATATGTTGGAAAATCAATATTTGTCGGGCCGCCGAACGGGTGTTGGGATTGAGGTGGATTCCACGATGGATGCAGATGTTTATTCGGGTATTGAGTTCAGATCATAGACGCGAAGTAAAAAGAAGACTCAATAATTTCCTAAAGGGCGATTAAGGAAAATATTAAGTTGTTTCTTTATTCCGTGTCTCTGCTTGTCCATATTCTTGACGAAACGGAGTTTTTCTTCAGTAGTAATGTTTGTATCTTCAAAGTACCCTTGTCAAGGACAAAAGAAAATTATGTCTTAATTTGGACTGTAAGCACTATAACTGTAATAGTCTCAATAATTTCGATACCGACAATTCAGAAAAAATTATAACTAGTCTATTAACATGAATCAGATGAACTAACATTCCCTAGTGAAAATTATAAAATCAATGTGACAGATATAGAAGATTATATGATATCCGTAACCGGAGGAAATCCGACTCTATTGTGGAAAAAATGTTTTTCTCCGTTCTTTAATGAAAAAAAAAGTATTAAGTTTTTTTTGTATTAACTAAGTTTTAAAGCCAATGTAATCGATACTAATTGAACGAAAGTTCAGAGGGTGAGACTTTAAATTCATTTATCAACGCAAACGCAGTCCATAACGGGTGCCTGGATATAAATACTCGGTAACTGGTAGTTAAGCTCACGTACTCGTTATTAGTATATAAGCTTATGTACTCGGTACTAATATTTAAGCTTACGTACTCGGTATTAATATTTAACATCACATATTGTAACTAGTATTTAAACCCACCTACTCGATACTGACTGGGTTTGCGTTGATAATTGAATTTGTAGATCCATCCTCTGTCCGTCTTCGTATCGATTAAATCCGTTGATCGATTTTCTATTTAAATAGTATTGATTTGGTTTCTTCTAGCTATATAAATTTATCATGATTATTAAATATAATATTTTTATGTTTTTTGAATAGTTTAGAAATATATGCTAAATAAATTTAGGATGCGAGCGTACATATTTTCGCGTGTCTACATATTTATTAGTGCTTGTTTTTAATTTTTTTCTTAATAAATAAAAAAATTAGTAATTTTGTAAAAAAAAACAAATTTGATAAAACATGTAGTAATAACTTATTGATTATGATTTATCATAATTATTATTAAAATAAAGTAATTATGTGAAAAGAAATCATTGGGACACTCTTTTTAAAAATTTACTATTACGTGTTGTAGAAATTTGGAGCCGGAAGTTTGTTGATTAGATTTTTTTGCTGATTTAGTTTCGACACTTATATTGATCATTTCTCTGAAATGTTGATAAAAAATTATGGGAATTTTTTAACAAGACATTTAAGAATAAATCTTCACTATATAATAACAAAACACAACACTTTGCTAAACAGTTAGTTATATTAAAAGAAACTGTTTGCAAAGTATCTGTGTTATGCCAAAACTACAACAGAAAGAGTCCATTTTTATTTTATAGCATGCAAAGGAAATGGATATTGAACCCCAGAGAAAACCGGATACGTTTTTTCTACTAAACAACGGAAAACAAACAATTTTCCCACAATAGTGTCTGATTTCCTTCAGTTATGGATATCACGTAGGTAATTCTTCACGTTATGTATTCTATAGGAGAATTTGGACCTCAAATAATTTGGATGAAATTTGTAGGTAGGGTGTTTTAGAAACTATTTGATGTGTGGAACTGAAATTGACATTGTATGGTATATATATATATATATATATATATATATATATACCGTCGTAGGACGTATTCTACCCATATTTAATAGGTTTTTTTTAATTTAAAAACACATTATTATTAGCATTATGACTTGGAAAGTCTCATTTAATTTCGTTTAGTACCGCAGAGTTACATTTGACCGCTTGCATTTTGTTTAATATCACAGAGTTACGTTTACTACTATAAAAAGAAAAGAAAAACGAATAATAAAAAGATAATGAAAGAATTATTTAAAAAAATACTACCTTTTACTTCCAAAATAGGTACCGCACCAATATTTCATGGTTCTATTTGGTTCTTAGATAAAATAAACAATAATCCTTTTTTCGGATTTAACATTTTTTCTATTGTCATTCTTTTCCAAAATCCTATGACATAACGACATTAAGACATATGCACACCAACAAACAATGAAAAAAGTTCTTTTTTTAGAATATATACGCTACTCAATGCCACGAATCTTGGGCCTCGAGGTATATTTAAGTATTTGATGGATGATTTCTGATGATGATGATGAATCTTTCATCCCCAAAAACTAGCGTGACTTCAGTATCGGAGCACTTTTAAAAACGTTTTAATTTTAAAGATATTTAATGCATAGATGCTTTTGATTTTATTGTCTTATTACGTGCATGCATTTCAATTTAAATCCCTCGTAAAGAGATAACTTAAACACTCTACACGACGAACTTTAATCCCACATTTCGTCCTTGTCGCAACCTCTTCAGATATTGTTACTTGACATTCGACAAAGTTCTTGTTCAAATATTTGCCGAGACGCAAGGCGTTTCGTCCACTTCATACGTTGAGTAATTTCTGTACTACAAAAATTGAAACAAAGAATCGACTAATTCAAAAACCTTAAACAAGTTTGGAACACACAGTACGACATCAAATTCTAGCAAAGCGTGGGTCGATTTAGTTTACATTTATGATGATGAATAAAATTTTCGCGTAATGTAAAGAAGGAAATAGTAAGACTCTTTTTATGTTTCCATAACTAAACCAGGACGCCTTATAGTTGCGCCATGTCTGTCTGTCTGTTCGTTTATAAGCCACAGTCGTTTTATTCGCACACTGTTACTGCTATAAATCTGAAATTTGACATTGTTGTACCTAATTATGATGCCTACAAAGTTGGGAAATAATTCTTTCAAAAAAGTTGTTTAGGGTACCTTCCTAAATGATTTTTTTTGCATACCCTTTGTGCAGGGTATCGTGGAATAGGTCCTTCAACAATATTATGGGTGTCATGAAATATTAAGCTTTCAACTAGTAATTTTCATTAGATTTACGTATCTTTGCATATTTAGAGTATTAAAATTAGTAGTACGCATAAATAAATTAAAAGAAAAATTATCGAAGCTAGTAGACTCTACAAGTTTACGAGTAATAGGTCTTTCAAAAATGGTGCCAAGAACATTTCGATAACGGGGATCCGTTTAGGAAATATTAAGCTTTTGGCTGGTCATTTTCATTAGATTTACATATCTTTGAATATTTAGAGTATTAAAATTAGTAGTACGCATAAATAAATTGAAAGAAAAATTATCGAAGCTAGTAGACTCTACAAGTTTACGAGTAATAAGGTCTTTCAAAAATTGTGCCAAGAACATTTCGATAACGGGGATCCGTTTAGGAAATATTAAGCTTTTAGCTGGTCATTTTCATTAGATTTACGTATCTTTGAATATTTAGAGTATTAAAATTAGTAGTACGCATAAATAAATTAAAAGAAAAATTATCGAAGCTAGTAGACTCTACAAGTTTACGAGGAATAGGTCTTTCAAAAATGGTGCCAAGAACATTTCGATAACGGGGATCCGTTTAGGAAATATTAAGCTTTTAGCTGGTCATTTTCATTAGATTTACGTATCTTTGAATATTTAGAGTATTAAAATTAGTAGTACGCATAAATAAATTGAAAGAAAAATTATCGAAGCTAGTAGACTCTACAAGTTTACGAGGAATAGGTCTTTCAAAAATGGTGCCAAGAACATTTCGATAACGGGGATCCGTTTAGGAAATATTAAGCTTTTAGCTGGTCATTTTCATTAGATTTACGTATCTTTGAATATTTAGAGTATTAAAATTAGTAGTACGCATAAATAAATTAAAAGAAAAATTATCGAAGCTAGTAGACTCTACAAGTTTACGAGTAATAAGGTCTTTCAAAAATTGTGCCAAGAACATTTCGATAACGGGGATCCGTTTAGGAAATATTAAGCTTTTAGCTGGTCATTTTCATTAGATTTACGTATCTTTGAATATTTAGAGTATTAAAATTAGTAGTACGCATAAATAAATTAAAAGAAAAATTATCGAAGCTAGTAGACTCTACAAGTTTACGAGGAATAGGTCTTTCAAAAATGGTGCCAAGAACATTTCGATAACGGGGATCCGTTTAGGAAATATTAAGCTTTTAGCTGGTCATTTTCATTAGATTTACGTATCTTTGAATATTTAGAGTATTAAAATTAGTAGTACGCATAAATAAATTGAAAGAAAAATTATCGAAGCTAGTAGACTCTACAAGTTTACGAGTAATAAGGTCTTTCAAAAATTGTGCCAAGAACATTTCGATAACGGGGATCCGTTTAGGAAATATTAAGCTTTTAGCTGGTCATTTTCATTAGAGTTACGTATCTTTAAATATTTAGTTACGCACGGGCATATATAAATTGAAAGAAAAATTATCGAAGCTAGTAGACTCTATTAGTTTACGAGTAATAGGTCTTTCAAAAATGGTGTCATGAATACCAAGCTTTATCAAGAAATATCAAGCTTTCAACTGGTCATTTTCATTAGAGTTACGTATCTTTGAATATTTAGAGTATTAAAATTAGTAGTACGTACAGGTAGAAATAAATTGAAAGAAAAATTATCGAAGCTAGTAGACTCTACTAGTTTACGAGGAATAGTCAACTGACTTATGACATTTCTATTCCCACCTTTCCATCCGATTTCTCTCAATGTCCCTCCATGGACCCGTAACATCCTCCCTCATACATAAGGGGGGAAGTTCGAAGTCCCCCAATAGTGTCCCGAATCTATCATCAAACGCTTCCACCCAATAAGGTTAGAGAGTGTCGCCACGCAGAGTTATTTAGCGTCTTCATTTTTTCAAGGACGCTTTTAGGGATCGTTCTAAATGACTCAAAGTCCGGTCCACTTCCAACCAAGTCACGATGACTAAAGGGGCCACGTTCTAAAAAACCACGCGTTTCGACTCTACTAACGCGACGCATGCTCTCCAATAAAATGTGTTGGGTTTGTAAAAAGTTCATAGTAAGGTCACACAAGTGACGTAATCAATTACAAAAATTTCTTGATTTTGAAAATGCATATTTATTATGATAGCGAAAAATTTCTAGCCATTATATTATATATATATATATATATATATATATATATATATATATATATATATATATATATATATATATATATATTTTAGGTCTGTGAAAGTGTGGGCAATGTATTTACGTGTGAAAAATTAATATTTGTAAATAGGTAAATAGAAATATTACATACCCCTAAATGTTTATCGTACTTGACAGGTTTTTCTTTTTATTTATCAGACTACGACAAAAAGTGGAAAAGAGGGTAGCATATTGCTATTGTGTTCAGGTATGTACGTCTGTGTATATTATTACTACGCTCATAAACCTAAAATTTCTTTCTTAAACTGCGTCTCGACAAATTTATATCATTGTCTCGGTGCATCTTCATCGAGTGAGATATAATTTTCCAGACTTTTTCCTTTTGAGTGACTACAGCCAAGACTGGGTTAAGATACTTTCATGCAGCTTTCTCCACTCTATCCTGTTGGATGCCAGGATAATTTAATGATTATTTTTGAAGGTATTTTTCAATACTTTTCACACATAGGATGCAGGATCTTTCGTTTTTCTGGATCCCTCTATTTTTGAAAAAGTATTTTTTTATACAATTTTTCTCCTTGCCTCTGAAAATGAACCGAAACCACCTGACAAGATAGGATTTAATAAACATTCTTATATTTGATTGGCAGTGTTGGTCATATAATTCAGTATAGTGAAGTATTCTGCAGGTAACTTTTTCATTGACTGCTCCAAATATTTTTCTCATTATACGTTCAAAAGTCAGTAAATTTTAGATCAAGTATCGATTCTTCCATAAAGTGAAATATTATTTTTTATATAGGGTCAAAGATCTGATGCAAAATTGAACTTTTTAATACGCCTATTTATGAATAATAAATTATCCTTTCGTTTAAGCGGATAAAACAAATTGTGAGTTGAAATGATTAATCTGCAAACAATAGCCATAGAGCAGTCAATTATAACCGCGGTTAGACGTATGATATGAGGTATTACATAGCATTACGGCAGAAATGTCTTCGTCGCTTCTCCAACCACGATTAGAGGAGACGAGAAGATACGGAAATAAAAAAGGTAGTGACGTGAACCCACAATATAAGTGAAATTTCTACAACATTAACGTACTTATTCCGTTATTTGAGGAAATAAAGTTGGCAGTTAATAGTCTAGGTGTATTCAGAGCTATCCAGTTGTTTAAATTTTTTTTTGTCGCCACCATGGTGTTTGGGTTGATCACAAAGTATTTTGATGGCTCGGCGCAAGGCTTTTGATGGCTCGGCGCATCGCGGTGATCCGGGTTCGATCCTCGCCCGTTTATCGAGCGGGGCTGAACTAGTGTTCTGGTTGGCTGTGAGATTTTGCTTTCGTAGCTATGAGTCCACCATATAATTAATGTTGAATATACTTGGCGTTAATTTTATAGAAATTCATTATCACTTACTTTTTATTCACTATTAAAGGAAACTTCGTGATATAGTATTATTTCTACTTTATTTTAATTCTTTACCACGACCTAGGTTTCGTTGTATGATACCATCTTCAGGTGGGCAATTTGAAGAGGTATGCCTATTTACGAATAAACTCTGTCATACAACGAAATCTTAATGTTATATAACGAAACCTAGGTCGTGGTTAATAATTTAAGCAAAGTAGGTATAATACTATGTAGTATAATACCACAATATACAATGCAGTATAATACCCAATGTAGTATACCACGTAGTTTCATTTAGTTGTGACTAAGAATTAAGAAATTAATAAATAAAAATTTTGTTTTTAAAAAGTGAAAAGTTAACCTCAACGAACGTGTGTTTGCAGGTAATTTAATGAGTAGTGCGCTAAATAAAATAATGAGTATTAAATTCACATGATGGGCAAGTCAAAAAATAACTTCCGTTTAATCAAACTTTTGTTCTGCGGGAAGCCCTAATGAAAACGTTTTTGTTCAGCGTTTGTGGTTTTGTTTCTTAAGTAAAAAATCAGGATTTCAAATTAGGAATTTCGCCAGATACTTTGCACAGGCGATAAAATGCAGACGAGAATATAGATTAAACTACGCGGTATAAGACCTGCACAAAAAAGTGTTTCCTCTTGGTCCATGTCCCAATCGGAGTAGGTCTCTTATGATAATTTCAATTCACTTCATCAAACGTAATTTATACTTTTAATGAAGTGAATTGAAATTAATTACAAAACTATTTAAACTTCACCAAAGACTGTAAAGATGGTACTGAAAATTATTACAGTACCATCTTTACAGTCTTTGGTGAGCTTGTGGAACTGTAATAATGTCATGTGGAACGTTTTTACATAAACTTTATTGTGGTACCATCTCTACAGTCTTTGATGAGGCGATGGCACTGTAATAATGTTCACGTGGAATGTTTTTACATAAACTTTATTTCGGTACCATCTTTACAGTCTTTGGTGAGGCGATGGCACTGTAATAATATTCACGTGGAATGTTTTTACATAAACTTTATTTCGGTACCATCTTTACAGTCTTTGGTGAGGCGATGGCACTGTAATAATGTTCTTGTGGAATGTTTTTACATAAACTTTATTGCGGTACCATCTTTACAGTCTTTGATGAGGCGATGGCACTGTAATAATGTTTACGTGGAATGTTTTTACATAAACTTTATTTCGGTACCATCTTTACAGTCTTTGATGAGGCGATGGCACTGTAATAATGTTCATGTGGAATGTTTTTACATAAATTTTATTGCGGTACCATCGTTACAGTCTTTGATGAGGCGATGGCACTGTAATAATGTTCATGTGGAACGTTTTTATATAAACTTTATTGCGGTACCATCTTTACAGTCTTTGATGAGGCGATGGCACTGTAATAATGTTCACGTGGAATGTTTTTACATAAACTTTATTTCGGTACCATCTTTACAGTCTTTGATGAGGCGATGGCACTGTAATAATGTTCATGTGGAATGTTTTTACATAAATTTTATTGCGGTACCATCGTTACAGTCTTTGATGAGGCGATGGCACTGTAATAATGTACACGTGGAACGTTTTTACATAAACTTTATTGCGGTACCATCTTTACAGTCTTTGATGAGGCGATGGCACTGTAATAATGTTCATGTGGAACGTTTTTACATAAACTTTATTGCGGTACCATCTTTACAGTCTTTGATGAGGCGATGGCACTGTAATAATGTTCACGTGGAATGTTTTTACATAAACTTTATTTCGGTACCATCTTTACAGTCTTTGATGAGGCGATGGCACTGTAATGTTCATGTGGAATGTTTTTACATAAACTTTATTGCGGTACCATCTTTACAGTCTTTGATGAGGCGATGGCACTGTAATAATGTTCATATGGAACGTTTTTACATAAACTTTATTGCGGTAACATCTTTACAGTCTTTGGTGAGCCGATGGCACTGTAATAATGTTCATGTAACACGTTTTTACATAAGCATCATTGCGGTACCATCTTTACAAACTTGTTGTTGAGTTTATTAACTTAAATAATTATATTGTAATTACAATACACCACAATTGAATCAATTATTGATAATTATTTTAATATTACTGTTTATTGAAGGTAAATATTGAATTCTGCGTAATATTTAAAAAAATATGCTAAAATAACGTAATATTTTTTTTCATATCACATGCAAGATTCATCGTCACACACAGATAATGTTCATTCTTTAGAAATGTTTACACAAACTTACTTATAGATGGCACTAGGATAGCGTCATACGTGAAACGCCGCGGAATTACAAAAAAGGTGTTACTTCAGAAATTTCACATCTAATCTTGCACAGATTTTATTAACCCTTTCACTTACCAAACAAATCTTAGCTACGCCCCAAATTGGTTATGGTTAAAGTGTGAATTAGGTTTGCAAAGAAACTTTTAGTTCTCATCATTATAATGAATAAATATTGAAAATGTGCAAACAATATTAATTTTAAATCAATATCGCGCTGCGTTATTTGCCTCAATACATGAGTGTTTACAAAAAGTCGCCTTATGGACTTCGTTTAAAACAGAGAAAATATGTTTAGTGTAGTTTTATATTTAAACTACCTCTGTTGTGATGTGGTACTCTAGTGTTGTATAATGTTAATATTATAATTGCGAAAATTGGATGTTTGTTACTTAATAACTTTGTAACCCAACCACAAATAACTACCAACTTTCCTATGCGTATATTTCTTATAGCGTTTTGATATTTGGGCTATATATTGTCCACAGTTTTTTGCATATAGAGTATTAATACCACGAAACAAGCAAAAAAAAAAGATATATATATATATATATATATATATATATATATATATATATATCATATATGTATATATCATCTGTGTGATTTCTTTTTAATTGGTGAAAATAAATTATTTGAAAAGTATCGTCATCATTTATATGTAATATTTTAGAATCTATAAATTGTATAATTTTGTTTAATTGGTAATTCAAGCATTTTTTTCGTATTTCTCTTTAAAATATAAGGCGTTGAAAATAATCTCTAATTGTTTTTTATTTTGGCCTTAAAAATTATTTATTGCGGAGAAATAATATTTTTTTTATAAACAAGATATTCTTTATTTTCAACATTTCCCCAATCATAATTACATTTAAACGTTCCATTAACCGCGTCCAAAAGCCTCCATGTATAAAAAGAATTAGGAAAAACACCGTATTATTTGCACAATCGAGTGTTTTTGAGATATAATACTAATATCGCTCACAATTCAAAGTCAAATGAGGTATTGGTTTCGTCGCATATCGCTTTGATGAGTCCACCTGCCACTCGGAGTGCGTGTACTGTAGGACGCTTAACCCTTACGGCACCGTTAAAACAATGTATTTCGAAAACGGGGTAATATAGCAAAAAAATTATTGGTTGTACCTAATCATCTTGTTTTGTACACAGGAACCCACAGGAACCCGGGCTGGTATATCTGTTTAACTACATATGTATATCATGTAATTATGTCGTCTTATCGTTACTGAAAGTACAGCGACTGTTACGTTTTTGGAACAAAATGTTATGGATAAAACAAAATGTGATAATAATTGCGTGCAGGTAAAATGTCTCCTTCTTGGTCACTCTGTAAACTGGAGAGTGTCCCTGACATGTCGCAACAGAGCGTGAGACTTCACTCCAGGCATCTAAATGTTAATAAATAGATAATAACGGCGTGCAGATAAAACGTCTCCTTCTTGGCCACTCTGTAAACTGGAGAGTGTCCCTGACCAGTCGAAACAGAGCGTGAGACTTCGCTCCAGGTATCTAATTGTTAATAAATAGATAATAATTGCGTGCAGGTAAAATGTCTCCTTCTTGGTCACTCTGTAAACTGGAGAGTGTCCCTGACATGTCGCAACAGAGCGTGAGACTTCACTCCAGGCATCTAAATGTTAATAAATAGATAATAACGGCGTGCAGATAAAACGTCTCCTTCTTGGCCACTCTGTAAACTGGAGAGTGTCCCTGACCTGTCGAAACAGAGCGTGAGACTTCGCTCCAGGTATCTAATTGTTAATAAATAGATAATAATTGCGTGCAGGTAAAATGTCTCCTTCTTGGTCACTCTGTAAACTGGAGAGTGTCCCTGACATGTCGCAACAGAGCGTGAGACTTCACTCCAGGCATCTAAATGTTAATAAATAGATAATAACGGCGTGCAGATAAAACGTCTCCTTCTTGGCCACTCTGTGAACTGGAGAGTGTCCCTGACCCGTCGAAACAGAGCGTGAGACTTCGCTCCAGGTATCTTAATGTTAATAAATAGATAATAATTGCGTGCAGGTAAAATGTCTCCTTCTTGGTCATGCTATAAGCTGGAGAGTGTCCCTGACATGTCGCAACAGAGCGTGAGAGTTCGCCCCCGGGAGTGACCCATTGGCGGACGCACCCTCCCCCGATCTAGGGTTGCGATTTCTTAATGTGAAATCTGCACGGGTGTGCGTTTGGCGAGGAATATTGTTCGGTCCCATGTTTGCTTAGACTTCTACGAACTGTCTGTTGCAAAAGTGTATTATTTTGAAGTACGTTCGTCTCTGTAAACTTAGCAATTTTAAAACTTTTATTGTTTTTTTCTTATATTTGTTTTGTTATTAGATTCTTTGCATGGAGCTTTTTCTTTGTAACTTGTAGTGATATTAATTAAAAACGAGTTTCAAAGTAAAGATCATTGCATCAAAACACAGGCAGCAATACTTGGGCAAGACCATAGAAAACATAGTGAACCCTACTAATGTTATGAATCTGAAATCCAGTTAAACAAAAAAGTTTGTCAGGGTGTTTGTTACTTAATAATTCTGCAACCAAACAATGAACTAAATGAGTTTAGTATGATTATAGTTCAAGTAGTGGAGTAGCATATTGGATGTGCAGGATTCATTACGGCCGGCTATGTGCTAGTGAAATACCATTATCCCCAAAAGTATATTTAGGTGTTTTGCTATTCAACCACGTCTAAACAGCTTAATAAATTTTCATAAAACATAGCATGGATATATTTCATGATTCGTATTTACTTATGCTTTTCACACCTAGGTATGTGTAAATGTATGATTGTAACAATAAATTTGAAATACGTATCAAGAACCGATAACAGTATAATAATATTTTAACTGAAAATTTAGAAAATAAAATTATAGTTTAAAAAAAACTAAAAAAGATTTGTAGCATTATGAACTAAAAATATATTTAAATATAAACATTTTGGTAAAGAGCAAAAGTATGTCTCACAACTCGGTACCTATAACTTAATTAACCTAATTTTTTTCACTAACTAAAAGTTAGATAAAACTATAGTTTAAACAAAATAATAAAACATGCTTTTGTAACAACATGAACTAAAAAAATAAAAAGTAATCTTTAAATATAAAAAGATTTTGATCAAAAGCGACATGATATCTCAAAACTCGGTATAACTTATTTGTTTCTAATAAACTTAAAAAAACAAATAAAGAAAATGATAAAAAAATTCATTTAAATGTAAAAAAATATAAGTCCTCTTGACTTATATTTTTTTCACCCCGCGCTTTTCTACATTAAATATAATTTTTTATCTAAATTACTTTATTCTAATTTTAAATTTATTAAAAAAAATTAAATTGTACCCAGTTATAAAACATCATATCGCTTTTGACTAAAACCTTTATATTCAAAGATTATTTTTAAAAAAAAGACAAAGGCGTGTTTTTTATTTCTTTTTAACTGTCATTTTATTTATAGCATAATTGAGAATAGCATAAGAGCTACATGACGAAACACGGTATTATACACTCAATAATACACATTTATTACGACGACAATACACGGCGCAACATGCATATTAAATATATTGTTCACTTGCCTCGAGACTCCGAAATCTGTATGCAAATCCCGCCATCTTAACTGAAAATTCACGCGTGCAAAACCGCACGTAAAAGTTAGGTCTTTTATCACTACAACTTTTTCCGTTTTTGTTAAAAAACTCTATTTAAAATCAGATATATTTTTAGATTTTCATTTTTACCAACTTTCGTTTGATGTTTCATACGAAGGGGTTGGAAAAAAAATCGTGACTCATCTAAGTATTCCATAGCTACCTCTAAAATAGCAAATTATCTAAATTTAGGTCATTAGTATATACAATTATGTCAAAATTAGGTTCTCTACTCCATATGCTCATTGAGAAATAAGCTGCGACAGATAGAATGATGGGTGGATACGTATTGAGTTAATTTCGGAAGCGTTAAATTTTTAAGCCAATATGTCAAAGCCAAAAAGGAAACATCTTCAAATTGTGCAACAAAAGATTCTATAAAATGCCCGACTATGACTTTTCTATAAAAAAAAAAATTAATTTAATTACCCATATTATTGGCATTAAAATTATACCGCAAAATGAAAAAAAAGTGCATAATAAAAAAACATCACACATTACCACTTTTACCATAGATTTTGTTTTGCTGGTTTTATTTAAAATGTTTTTTTACATAGCTTCCAAACCCTAATCATTTTTATTTTAGATTACTAGTTTTTATCAGAGAAACTAAAAAAATAAAATTCCAAAACTATGTTGAAAAGTGTCGAAGTTGATGCCGATATCGATGTAATTCCACGACATTTCGCCAACGGGAACCGAAATTCCCAACCCCTGTTCCACGCGAAGCTACACTATTTTGTCGATATCCGTAACGGTCTGTTGATGGCTGTGCATGAGCGGGACAAAGCTTTCGGATGAGCGAGACAGTGTTTTATTCATTGGGACCGAGATGACTATCGGTATTCGATTCGCGGTTCGTCGCGCGCCTTATCTCCATCTCGTAGTTTTTGTTCGGTAATTATTAATGTGATTCGTATGGAAGGGGAGGAAGGAGAGAAACGATTGCGTTTGTGGAGCATGTGGTAGGGCACTAATGTATAAATACCTACGTGTATACTTTTAAAAAGTATACACGCATACCTACGTGTATATCTTTAAAAAGAATACACGCATACCTACGTGTATACTTTTAAAAAGTTACGCTGCTTGCAAACTGGAGCTGTGAGGTTAAGAAATGTTAAATGTAAGAAATGTGAAATTGGTGAGAAAGTATAACTTAAGAGAATAAAAAGATAGAAGATCGAATTGGTACTAAGATATCAAAATTAATTCTGAAATTTAAATTTAATTTCGTTGGGATAATTTATCGGAAAGCTTAATACGGCTATTTAAAAATGGTATCCAAAAATCTAAATCGTATGTATTATTTATACAATCGTCCACGGAAAATATGTTTCCATTAAAAAAAGCAAAAAAAGTCGGTTAAACTGATACATTACGATTGAAAGCACCTATATATTTAAATTTCGGATGGCTTTCGATGCGCCGCCATTTTGATTTGGTGATCTTGAAGTCGAAATAATTATTTTTATTTCCAAAATTATTTAAAGAACTTAAATTTAATCTCGATTTCATATATTTTTAAAAAAAATAAATATGGTAATTATACATTATAACCACGTGCAAAAGTTTACATTTATGACAAAAAACGTATCGAAAGCGGCAGATTTTTAAAAAAGTTTAAAACGGAACAAAAGGGAAAAAGGGTTAAAAAATGTTTTTAGGTTTTAATACGGATGTTCCTCGCAAGTTACAAAAAATAATATTCAAACAATATATAACAGTACCTATTCAAACGCAGCCCGGGGCTGTCTGTGTATCTGTTTAGTAACGATTTAATCAAACGAATATTCGGACTGAATTAATCGTTTGTCCAATTTCAAGTGGACTTTCAATATAACTCCGCACGTTGTCATCCATATGAAAAGCGCGGCATAGTTTTGACAGCGTCGAGTGTTGCCACTCAAAAAAAAAAGTTAAAATTGTCCAAATCATTAGCATGACAAAGCGCGCGAGCTGCCAGGATTCGCCTATTCAAACACGGAATCGATTAAATCGCGGTCGAGCGATTGGTCGCGCCACTTCTGCTAAATATTTCTTCATTCCATTTGTCCCGCCTTTTTGAGCGGATTACCAACATTCATTGTCCACTCGTACCAACTGTCGCGTCTGAGATTTCAAGTGATTTCTTTTTTAGTTTATATTTTTTACTTTTATTTTGACAGTTGATAATGATTTATCTATTTTTATAGATTGTAAGGCAATTTCGCATCTGTTCGAAGATATTAGAGGTTACGAATAAGTATATTACTGAACCTTATTTTATCTCAATTAATTACATTTATATTTGCATGATAGTGGCTTTTGATTGACGAAGAGACATAATTGGGCATATATGAATATCAGTATAGTTGTATGAGTGCGTGGACATCTCTTTATGACTGTAAAGTTTTTTTTTCAGTGCTATATGGCGTGAAGGTTATAAGCGAGGTTAGAATGATACTAGTGTAGTATGATGCTTTATGGTCCACAATGGGGTATAACATTGACATATATTAGTATAAAATATTACAATTAAAGTTGAATAATTAAAGGAAACCATAATTTTATTTTCTCTACAATATTCTATTCATAATTCAATAAATGAATCAAATTACCCACGTTGCATACAGAGAAAATCTTCGAAGTAAGTTTTTGAAATATCACAAATAAATTTTAAATATTCAAAATCTCACATAAATTTAAAATGTCAATTTGTCGAATTAAAGCATATATACGTAAAAAGAAAATAAATGTCACTAAAATGTTCACAGAATCATATCACAAAAACTTTTGTTTACATAATGTCAATGTTCTGAGAATTATTAAACACGGCTTACAGCTTTTAAGTATTGGTAGAGTATGAAAAAATACGACAAATGGCACAAGTTAATTAGGACAGGCCATGTTATAATAGTGACAGAATTTAATTCTTAAAGAGATATTGATATTATTGGTCAAATAGTTGCACAAACAATAATTGCAGTTGAGTACGATGCAAATTTGTTCAAAATAATGTTCAACTGTAATTGTTACGTGATTACACATTAAATAAGCACAATAAGCAAAGATCGGTGAAGTGAATCAGTCACTGTTTTCTTTTATTTTACTGAAAAAAAAAGAAAAACTTTGTTTTGTTCAGTAACAAATGACATTAACGTAATGAAACATTTATTACTCTATCATCAGATGGCGCTGATAGTATTTTTTATGGTTCTTATAAATCTGTTTAACTCATTTAGGTTAGATTCATATATCCATGGTTTCACTTTTATTTTATTGAAATGGGAAATCTAATCAAAATAGTATTTCGAATTATGAATTTTTATCATTTTATCGTAACGCCATCTATCGATCGATTTATACGATAATATGCATTATTTTAAAATATTGAAAGAAAATGTCAGTTAAAATCTGGACGTTATCGTATTGTTAGTAAACATTTGAAATGATAAAGGTAATTTAGTGGCAGCACGTATTAAAACCGTGTAAAAAATAAACTCATAGGGTATTGTCTTCGGCTTTTGTCATGATCTCGCGCATATGTCAATTCAATGAGTTGCAATAGTGAGTCACTAAAATAATTTCGAGCATCAGTTCGCAACAGACTTTCGTTTAGTAAAAAAAAATTAAATATCATAGAATTACTACCATAAAATATTAGTATATCGTCTCCAGAAAGAAGCACACCAACAATTTATAATATACTCGGAACAAAGTGGAAAATAACTTTCAAGCGCAATTATTTGAAAACATTCTGGCAGGCCATTGGATTAGAATGGAAAGCTACTGAAAAATAAACTGGCAAATCACCTAGCTGTCAAATTTACTCATCACTCTGTGATGTATCCATAGTTTATGATTTTATGTTTAAATACGAGGGTTGTTCTTTTCGAATTCTGGGTGGATAGAGGTTTAAAAAGTTCAAGAGAGGCGGTTTAAATGTATATATTACTAAGAATTTCTTGCCGTTTGGATAACGATCTTTGGAAAACGACTATTCTTGCTAATAATATTATCAATGATTTCTTCTTGGTCTTCTTAATAATCTTGGTAATAATATTATGAATTTATTCTGATTGATTAAATAACCAATCAGAAGAATATTTGGGACAAATTCAGTTTATCATCAATGGAATTCTGACATTTTTTTAAATGATGTGAAAGAATATGCTATAAAAAAGACGTATCTGTTAGAAAAATTCGACTCGAAATTATTTTTTAAATAAATTTGAAAAAAAATTACGAGAACTGTCTTGAAATTTATTTGTTCCTAACTTTTTGTCACTAATTTTACAATGAATTTATCATTTGACACTACACATTTTGCATACACAAAAGCATAAACGTGAATTAATGCAATTACATAGGGTAAAAAGAGAAATTTACAAATATTTCAAATTATCACTTATTTTAAATCAACTGTCAAAAATAATTAACGAAGCCGAATTAAAAAAACCTTTTACTTCTATAATTTATGGCGCTTTTTAGTTTTTGGAAATTCGTAACTGTCAAGTTTTTGTTTTATTATAAATTTTCAATAACATTTTTGCTTTAATTTGTTTGTAATATGAATCATTATTTTTTGTGTTTTAAACGAAATAATATACATTAAAATATATGAATTTAATATAATTTAAGAATAATTTTCGTTCGTTGATATTTTCTTTTTAAAAATTCCCGGTCCTGTTGGCCGCCCTGTCCGGCCCGATCTTGACAGTTATTAATTAAAAAAATACTTAAGAATATAATACTATAGAAATTTTGCAGGTTGATGAGTTGTTTAGTAGGTCATTGTATCATACTTGAACCCAATTTTCGGTATAGACGATGGCAACCGTTTCGTAGCTTCCGATCTGGCTGTCGTCAAATTTTTGTCGACAATATTTATCAGCTATGCGTAATATTAGTGCAAAAATTAGGTATAAGTAGACAGGTGATGCTGCAGTGATATCCACTTTTTATTTGGAAATGATGTGATTTGATCTTAGGTATACTTTTTGCTGCATAGGTGATCGTAATCGAACTGTATTAATTAGTCTCTATTAATTTTAAAGAATTTTCTTAATATATGTGTGTTTTGATCTAGTAGAAACCGTGTACACGTTGTAAATAGTTTGAAGAGGCAATTCAGGATGAAGATAATTTCAGTTGCACATTTTTTAACTACTATCTCTGGAATATTGCTAGTACTTGGAACTTCTTTAACATATCATATCTTCTAGAATTTGTTGAATCTCTTCGGATTTTATTAGAAATTGAGGCACCAAGATTATTGTGGTGGAAGTTTGCAGCAAAGTTTAGAAGATAAATATAAAAAACATCGGCCAAAATAGGCCTACTTTTTACACCAGAGCGAACAGAATTGATTTTTGCACCAAACAATACTTAGTTTTTGATGATAACAATGTTTGTAGCATATCTAGAATTCATGGGTTGCTGAATTTATTTGCAGAATAATTTCTTAAAAAGTGACATTTGATGCAATATCTGCTTTGAAAATATTTCCCCGATATTAAGATTATCAATTTTATGGTATTGTACAGTTCTTAAAAATTACTAATCAGATGTATACTTAATTGATTTTTAATCGATAGAAGAATATTTGGCTCTTTAAAACACCCATTACTTAAAATGCGACTATTTTTGTTTTGAAACTTGCGCAATACAAGAGTTTCGTTAGAAGTGTAACACAGCCTCTGCTACCTCAACTCCACTCTCACCTTCACGTGGTGGTTCCCGTTAAGATGAGTAACCTCGTGGAAGATTGGGTGGAAATCCCAGTGGGGAATGAGGTCAACGAACAAACGAGATACAGCAAGTTTGGCAGAAAGAGCTGGCTTCCTGATCTAGTGACTTTCCGAGGAGGAGGTATCACTTAAGGTAGCTACGGGGGAATCTTATATCATCAAGATCAACTGTGGCATCTGTAGTTCCAGTTAGTTGAATCACTCCTCACTCATCAAGATGTATTAAGCATATGGATGAGTTCAATTGCCTAAACCCTTCAATAAATGCTGCAGATTGACGGAGGCCTACAATGGTTGAGGATGGCTTATTATGATATTATGATTTATTTTGAAATACTGGTATTATCTAATAAATAGTGTTTATTTTTGTGTATTGAAATCGCAATTGATTGTTAACATGGGCAAAAACCTGCAAAAAGCAAAGCTAAAAAAATTGAAGAACCGTTATTTAATGATCTGTCTGTTAATATTGTGCCAAAATCATCATTGCTTTTGTGCACGTGCTTTGTGGTTTTATTGTTAAATTTTTTTATCCCACATCCAACAAGGCCATTGATGTATTCATGTGTTAAAATATGTTCTTATAGTCTTAATATCTGCATTTTGATTGTTGTACACATTAGAAGTGGGTCTGGTTATTATGTATGTTCAGCTCGTTCTTTTCAGAATGTTCGTTGAAGAGTTTAAGATTGGAAATATACATGGATATCAAATTTTTGTTATATACTTTTACAAATATTTATGAATATTGTAAACATTAGCAGTGGGTCTGATTACTATGTCTGTTTGGTGGGTTTCTTTCAGAATGTGCGTTGAACATTTTAAGATTGAAAACATATAGGAATATCAAATTTTCGTTACATAATTTTACGAATATTTATAAATGTTGTACAGATTAGAAGTGGGCCTGATTACTATGTCTGTTCAGAGAGTCTCTTTCAGAATGTGCGATGAATAGTTTAAGATTGGTAAATACAACCATATAAAATTTTCGTTATATTCTTTTAATTAAAAGAAAGTGGGTGTAAAGAGTAGTATATATATGATCGAGGTAATGACTGAAAATCTTTAGCGATAAAATAAAGTCCGTGTCCGTTGTGAATCTCCGACGACCTAGAGGTCTAAATATATAAATATAGTCGTAGAGTCCTAATGTTTAGTTTTTTATAATAAAATACTTTTTTAATTTGAAGGTCGTCGAAGTGATGGCCAGTTTGGAGAATCATAATTTGATAACAAAAAGTTTTAGAAAAAGTTTTAACACGCGACAAGGTTGTGTGCAGAATGAATGCATTATTAGCATTATGACAAACCGTATGATCAGCCGTTAATAACGGGTATGCCCGGATGATGGTAAAACTTTATGGATTCTTTGGAGAAAACGTCGATAAATCATGTTTCGGAATTTCCTTGCTTCTCAACAGAATCGAATCTAGCGCGGGGAAACCTGCTCGAAACACGTGTCGGGGATCCCGTTTATAAATCGGTGATTGTTGATGTTGGTAGAGGTAGAAAAAAGTGTTAATTTCTGTTAACACCTTTTTGTCTCTATAAAAAAAAATAATAACAAGATTGTTTTTCTGATCATCGTTAGTGATCATGGATCGTTTATTGTACGGAAATTTTGTAGGGATACAATTAATTTAGTAGATTTTTTGATATGTATTTTTCTTTAACGCACGTTGTCTTGCGTTTTATTATAATTTACAAAAATATAATAATACACCGCGACGTAATCCTTTCGTGTTCCTCTCCTTCATCCGCGAACATATCACACCGAATGTGCATTTCTATTTATATTTGCTTTCAAAAAACTTAAATTCTCTTCAACTAATAAATCAAAATATCAGATGTCAAGAGCCGGTTTCTATCTATCGATAATGCTTGAAATAACTATGATATTTATTCTAATGAGGGTTAATAAATCGAACTAGACATGCCGCTTTTGTAACATCACTATTTTAATTTAAAAATAGTTACCGTGCCGTATCTATAAAAGATAGATAAATACTGTTCTGGGCTTTTTTTGAACCTTTTTGAGATCTATTGCTCTTTGGCTTGATCTTTGGCAGCGTTCGTCATGAAAACGTCTAAGTGATAGACTTTTACTCCAACTTTGTTGACGTTACTAATTTTATATCAAAAATCATATAACATATATATATATATATATATATATATATGTATATATATATATATATATATATATATATATATATATATATATAGTTTATAATAGTATGGAAACTATAAGGTATCATATTGTGAGAGGAATATGCCAATAATAACCACTAAACAGTGGTTATTACGTAAGTCCCTAACAAACAAACACTATGCGATAGCATTTAGTTTCAGTACTCTGTATTTTTATCGGGCAGATGATTTGGCCGAAGTGCTGGTTTTTAGAAGAGCGGCCGCTATCTAACCTGCGCAACCCGTAGGACATACCAGACTCTTCTCATGATAAATTGTTTATAACTTTTAATGGCAGTAACCGAGACTATCGATGTAATTCATTAGAGTATAAGTTAATAATTTTTCGATATATCTTCTTTTTTGAAGTTAAGAATATATTTTGTCGGATATTAAAATGGTTTTAAGAAGAATTTTTGCAAGATTTACAAATGTACAAACACAGTTTCGTCTTGAATATTTTAAACCGCTATTTTGTTAGCCTTTAGGTATTTTTCAATTGAAGTAGGTTTTTTGGAAGATTTAAAAATGTACATACATGGTTTCGTCTTGGTTATTTTGAACACCTATTTTGTTAGCCTTTAGGTATTTTTCAATTGAAGTAGGTTTTTTGGAAGATTTAAAAATGTACATACATGGTTTCGTCTTGGATATTTTGAACCGCTATTTTGTTAGCCTTTAGGTATTGTTCAATTGAAGTGAGTTTAAAGACGATTTTGATTGCGAACATTTTTGGTAGATTTTGGCCCTAATTTGTATTCACTATTTCAATGATATTAAGTATTCTTTTAACATCACTATTTATTTATTTATTAAACTATATTGTGTCTTAGAAAGTTAAGAAAAGTGATGGCGGAATTTTTGTTACAGGAGAAATATCTTACAGCCAACCAGATTATGGCAAACGATAAATTTCATTGGTATAGTAGATTGTAATGAATGATACAGAAAATATTAGTAGACAAACAGATGTAATCCATAATTAAACAAAAAAGTTAAAGATATAAATAGTTGAAAATTAGTGGTGAAGATAACATTAATATGAAATTAAACATAGCAGTAATAGCACAACTCCGGGACATAGCAGTGATGAAGAACGAGCAATGCTATCCGCAGAATATTTGACGTGATGCTATTTTAGATTAAGTTTAAATACAACGCTGAGGCTGCCCTTTGTATATTATATTTAGTTCATTCCATGGTTTTGTGGCATACGCTTTAAATGATTATACATAGAATGCAGCTCTGCGCTGCGGGATTAGGAGCGTCTTCTTATCTTTAGTACGTGGGCCAAGACCATGAGCTGGAGTGTGTCGGAATTAGGATAGAAGATACAAAGGAGTGAGGGCATAATTCAGGATATTACGTAAAGCGATAAAAGATATAGATTACAGATCTCAGAAATTTCGTAGTGTTTTTTTTGAGGTCGAAAATGCAACGAATACATAGGTTTTGAAGCTTCTTTTATTGAGAAGTTGATATATATATATATATATATATATATATATATATATATATATATATATATAGCATATAAGAAGATCACAGTAATTTAGATAAAAAAGTAGAAGTACATTGACAAATATGTACTTTAGATTGAAGTGGGAGATATTTTTGAAGATGTTTGAGAGAGTCATTCTAAAAAATATCTTCGACTGACGTCGTTTACCTGAGATTGTCTGTGAGATATTGGTTTATCATCAGTAGATAAAGACTTTTAACAGTAGAAAAATAAGTTATCGAATAGCTATTAATAACAATTTGTGGTATATCAGTCAATTATATTTTTGATAGAAGTTTTTGACTGGCATTTAATCATAAGATCCTGATTCGTAAGATTTAAATTTACAGAAGATCATCGACTCGTAAGATTTCAATTTACAGAAGATATTAGAGCAAGAAGTGGTTTGTGAACCATAGTGAAAGCATATTTAAACAACATCAGCATATAAATGATAGCTTGAATAAAGTTGTTTTATCACAGGATCAATAAAGATGGTAGAAGGGAGCTGTAAAAGAATACCACACTGTTGAGCTAGTTCGCTCAGAGCAATTTTCAGGAATTTTCATTGCCTGTTTAAGACTATGATGATAGTTGATAACTGAATCAGTCGATGCATGATTATGGCAGACACAATAATTTAAGTTGCTGAATCAAAATGTAAAATTTAACAGAATTTAAGGCATTACTAAAATCTTGTAATATAAAAACAGATTTGGTCGGGAGAGGATTTAGATGGTATGTAAGCGCATACTGTCAGTTATTTTAAGCAATGTAGTTGAAGTGCTATGACCTGGTTTAAACCAGATTGAAGGACTATACCTCCTCCGAACTTAAACGTTTAAAAAACTGGTTAATTTAGCATGTACGGATACAAAGATCTTCGATAGTAATGACAGCACAAATATAATTCGACAATCTTGAAAGACTTGGGGATCAAGGAATAAGGTACGTTTTTAATCCTCAGGGGAATGTGCAGGTTAACATAGAAATGTTGGAGATGTCAGCGATTGCAGGTGATACAATATTAATAATGGGAACAAGTACGTCAAAACTTAAACCAGAGTTGCATGTGGATATAAATTTAATTTCAGGAAGGTCCTTTTTTACATCAGATGCAGAAATTCGGTGATAGAAATTGCATAGTCATTACGCAGGTTAAATTTTGTGGTATTGTTCAAATTGTTAAATTGAATTGGAATATCAACTTAAAAATGCAATTATTTAAAATTAAACTATAATTTTCCGCCAATTTAATATATTAATGATATTTTATGTAATTTTTTTAAAATTTGACCCTAGTTTAGATCGCTTTGAGTTCCGTAAAACTTTGATCTTCATCTTATTTTCAATTTAAAGTAAAAGAAAATATGACCATTGGAAACGGTGTGGCCAATGATTATACGAAAGCAATACTTTCCAAAAATCGTATTCTGAGTTATGTAAAATGACACAATATTATTGGATTATCGACTCCTGTAATGATATATATATATATATATATATATATATATATATATATATATATGTATATATATATATATATATATATATATATATATATGTATATATATATATATATATGTATATTGTTCTATTTACCGTGATCTTTGTGGTGCTTTGGGGTGTGTATTCTGAGTTTCGTAAAATGACACAATATTATTGGATTATCAACTCATGTATATTTGCCGTCAGTTAAGTAACATAACGTAACGTAAGTTAAACTGGTTGTACTTAGGTCATCGCTTATGGTTTTCGCTTCTTAAAGAAAGGTATCCATATCATTATATTAAAGTTCAAACCCTACAGACTAAAGAAAAACTTTTACGCTTTGTTTAATGCAAATGGTTGCTTAGCCAACATCGAAAGGATAGATCATTTGGCCATAAATATTATGGATTTATAAAATCATTTTTATTCAAAACGGAATGAATAACTGATCAACTCTCATATTTGATTCACGAGAAATATTTACGTCATAAGGCACATATTATTTCAGCATCGTTAATCTACTAAGGTTTGGACTGGAATCCTAGTTGACTTTATTAGAAGACCCATTTTTTGCCATCTCGTTTCAATCTCTAATGTTACATCTAATAAAAGAGTACAGCTAAAAAGGTTTACACTTTAATTAATTTTTCGAAAATATGACTTCGGGAGGCTATGAATAAAGTATAAACAAAAAAATCGTCTATTTTCCGTTCCTTAAAAGGAAAAATATAAGATTACACATACCTGTCTGTCCGTTTTTCACAATTTTGTTTCACAGAGATCGCGTGACGTATAAACTTGAAATTGTTCGTATTAACTCGCATATATTTCAATAGCTAATACTTGAATATATATATATATATATATATATATATATATATATATATGAAAATTTTAGGAAGAGAAAATGAAATATTCGAAAAAAATCTGTAAAATTTCATACATAGTGTGTGCTTTCATTTGGAAAGGCTGGTTACGAGGAGCTTAAAAATATTTTTCTTAGTTTTAAATAGAAAATCTGCAGATATATACCGAAAGATATGCAAGAAATATTTCATCCTGCGCTTATTTCGGAAACTACTAATACTAAAATTATGAATAAAATAGGGCTTTTAAATTCTTACACAAAGGTTATTGAAAAATTATAATAATGACTATACACACTGTAGTTTTATTTTTCTTAATTTTAAATAGTATATCTGCAGGTATATACCAAAAGATTTGCAAGAAATATTTCATCCTGGCTTATTTCGGAAATTACTGAGCCAAAATTATGAATAAAATAGGGTTTCTAGATGTCTACACAAAGGTCATTGAAAAACTATAAGAATGAGTATACATACCTTAATTTTTGAGAGCCACATTGGCGATAACACGTTTACTACTCTGCTTTATCGAAATATGTATTATTAAATGTTTACCAATGATATACCTAATGGCGATTTCAGACGTAATCGTCGTTGAAATATTCACTATAATATATATGTCCCACCTACTTAAATATATTAAGTATATTTAAATATTTATCAAACTAGGAAGTCAATATTTATGATTACTTATGATAAACATGGTAATTTTACTTTAAACGAGCATCGATGTATGAATCAGGTTCGCACTTGACCAGTTTTTATATTTTTATTATATGTACGTACTACATTTAATACTTTTATGGATTTTAGGATAATTTAGCATTTCGGTTTTTTAAGGTGCGTTTATAAGTTGCGTTTTTAATCGTTGTTATTTAAAAGTTTTTTAGCATAACTGAAGTTGACGTAAGACATTTTTTTTATATTTATTGTCTTGTCTCATTAAAAAAATTCACAGCTAAGCAAAGTATTTGATAGTATGGTCATGACTCTCATTAAAGGTTTTTACTTAATATCTAGTTAAATTTAATTACTTTGATACGGCACACACGAAAACACATTTTTATTTAATTGGCATAGTAATTTTTTTTTAAACGTATTTAGTGTTCCATCTCAATAACTAAGTTTAATAGTCAAAAAACGTATTTGATAGTATAGTCATGACTCTCATTAAAGGTTTTTACTTAATATCTAGTTAAATTTAATAACTTTGATACGGCACGCACGAAAATACATTTTTATTTAATTGGCAGAGTAAATTTTTTTTAAACATATTTAGTGTTCCATCGCAATAACAAAATTTCATAGTCAAACAACGTATTTGATAGTATGGTCATGACTCTTGTTAAAGGTTTTTACTTCATTTCTAGTTACACGTATTTTAATAACTTTGATTTGAAACCGCACGCGCAAATATTAATTGTAGGATAAAACAAATATTCTATGTTATTTTAACTCCCAATTCCAATGTTTGGTTTAAACGAATATTAATATAAAAGAAAATCTGTAATTTTCTCGACCAATATACTTTCGAGGATATACTTTTATTTATTTCATTCTATATACAGTTGTTTTTCTCAAAAAGGCTTTGTTTTCAGACGACGATAAAACCAAATCAACCGACGTCTCCTTGTCGAGGGTATATAATTTATATAACAAGCATATTTAAAAGAAATATCTTAGTTTTAATACGAGATATACGTGAAGGATAACTTAAAAAAACTGCAATTGTTACAGGTATGATATACCGAAAATATTTTCGACGACCAATTGTTTGTTTTTTTTTCAATGTTTTTTTTTTTCAATTTTACGGGCAATGTTTTAATTTTTATATTTCATTCTTCGAAAACTGTGTTTCATTCTGACGGTGTTGTTCTATAAACCTATTTGCATATAGGCATAAATTCAATCATATCTTCTTTTCAGTCGTATCGCTCTTGACAGAGCAGCAGTGGTCATGATGAGGCTACATGATCATTGGTGGTTGATTTGATCCTCCTGACAATTTCTCGCCATCTTAACCTATTGGCCGACATCCTGGTGTATTTATGTAGAGGGTCCCCAAATGCTGATTTTATTTGATCAGCCCATCGCATGGATGACCTGCCACGCGGTTTGTTTCCTTCCACCCTTCCCAGGATCACCAAACGCTTTATGGAGTCATTGTTTCGCCTCGAGACATGGTCAAAGAATTTCAAAATTCAATATTGTACTAGGGTTGATAGACGCTGTGTGATGCTGAGTTCTTGAAGTATGGAGGTGTTTGTACGAAATTCTATCCATGACACTCCCAGCATTTTCCTCCAGCACCACATTTCCAGGGCATCTATTTTCCGCTTTTCCAGCTCTCCGAATGTCCACGTCTCGGATGCGTATAAAAACATGGGGAAAACTAGTGTTCTTGCGAGTCTGATCTTAGTGGCTTTAGTCGTCAAATTAAATCATATATGTATATATTTCTGCCTCCGTCGGGTCTATGACATTTAAAAATACAAATTTACCTCTTCGGTTATAATATTAGAGTACTACTTAGTTATTTAAAGTGTAATATTATTTCAAACGGTAGTTTTGATTAAGAGAACGAAAATATGAAATTCGTGCCTGTACGAAAACAAGTGAAGTAGGTTTTGTGACCATTACGCTACGAGATCATATATCCAAGGTCCACCAAAGTCCCTCATAGTTACACTACGCATATAGAAAGACAGGACGTTATAGGTTCAAGGTCCGTCACGGATAAGGCGGCGGGCGGGCGGCATTAGCGGCGGGCGGCGCACGGCGTCAATTTCACGGGCGGGCGCGTCGTCAAACGCACGCGCCCCTTGACCGCCCCCCGCCCGTACAAATTACCAGTTGACCGGAGAATGCCAATTATGGATTATCTGTCTGTGGGTGCTTACAGGAGAGCTGTACTGTCCGGCCGTGGCAGTGGCACGTCGTAAAATTACGCAGGAGGTTGGCTGTTATAACGAAGTACTTTGCGTTATTGATCGTTTTTGACTTTCTTCGTTTTAAGTTGCTGCTTGGTTATCAACGACTCTGCGTTTTTTTCGGAATTCTAGTTCTTTCATTTCTGCTTTAAAATTATTTTTGGAATAATGTCTTGTGGAAACAAATGCAAAATTTTTAATCCCATAATCTGTTCAAAAACAAAAGAGATTACTAACAAATTTATAAACCATTACATTATACGGCTTTATTACATTTTATAAAGGAAAAAATCCGCTAAATGCTTGTATTGTCCGTAATATGTGTATTTTATTTATAAAAAAGGTGCGTGTACTTATGTACGCGCGTGTGAAGTTATACTTCTTTAGCATCATTAAATAATACATACGGATAGATAACCTCAATTATATTGGAGCACTTGAAAAAGTCTATAAACACAATTTTTTCACTAATATTTACGAATATTAAATATATTAATTAAAATATTGAATTTAAATCACTACTGAATATAATTTATCAGCACATATATAAATCGCACTTATATGAAACTAAAACACGTGTGTGAATGTAGACACTAGAAACATGTGGATAAATACTATGAATATGAAAACAGTGAACAGAGGCGACGATGGTGCCAATAGCTTTGTTTCGATACTGCAACCGCTGCAACTTCATACTGTAACTTTTGTGTGACGAATCTTAAAATTTCACTCTCATCATTTTTTCATAACGCGCCTAAAGAAGTATAACTTCAAAAAACTTTTTAAATGTAATATTGACAGGGTGCAATATTTTATTGGTAAAATTGTTATGATTATTTAAAAATTGGTAACATCAAATAAACAAATATCGGCGGTTGATGTATAATTTGCAATTTATGTAAAAATAATAATTTAAGGGTATGATAAGAAAAATATAATATAAAAACATTAATTTTGGAATTTTTGTATGTGTTTGTTGCACATCATGCTAGAACTAATTAAAGTATTCTGATCGGATTTGAAATGTTTGATTCTGTAGAATCTGATATGACATATACGTATTACACAATTGTAATAGGCTTACTAAAACTATGTTTTAGTAAATCTATTATAATTATGTAATACATAATTGTACTACTTTTAAAAGCGTACTTATGTATCTAATAAAATTTTTACTAGATACATAAGTGCGCTTTTAAAAGTAAAACTTTTACAATAACTATTGTTGGAATATGTTTAGTAGATACGTATTGTTGGAACACAGTAGCGTTACTAATTTCAATTAAATTTCACACGAACTTGTGTATTATGTTTTCCTATAAAAAAAACAATTTTTTGGGTAAGAAAATAACACCATCTACCGGATATTTTTAGCGCGTTCTATTAATTAACACAAAAGATTTAGGTACACGGCGGTGTTACCAGTTAAGCTTGTGCAGACACTTGTCGTGTATATATTTACACGAACCATGTCAAGTCATATTTCTCAAGTCCATATATTTATTTCTTTGTGGGACGAGATAAACTAATTTTTCAGTATATTAATGTTTATATCTAATTCAAAATCTATTGTTCTGTCAAAATCTTAAAATTTCGCACAATTGTAGGTCTTATATGAGTTCAAGTTAATAAAGGTTATTAATCTCAAGCGTCACTCGATTTTTTATAACTCACATCTTTTATAGGATTTTAGCGAAGTATTAAAAGTAAATTTTCAAACGTGTTAGACATTTAAATATTAACGAATGTACCGATGCATTTTTATAAGTTGATTACTTGTGGTCATGCCATTTGTGTTCGTGTCCATTTCGCCAATGTATGTTCGGGTGGAAAACTTTCTTGCACGATTTAGAATACCTCCTACGCTACCTATTGATGTTTATTTGAATAATTCCTATGATTCGAATAGCTAAACATTTCTTAATTGTGAGCAATGTTCTAACACAATGTGAATGAATTTTTAAAAATATTACATTCGTGTATTTCCAAATTGCGATGAAATAAAAATTAAATGTTACTCCAAACTTGACAATATGCTTTTTAAAATTTCTATCGAAATTGGGTTAGTCGATTTTTACGTAGAAAAACAAAAACACAAACAGACAAAACTTCCAAAAATGATCTTAATAGATTCTATCGCTTACCCTTCGTCACCCCAATTATTTTTTTGTAAATATTTTCTATATAAAAACGTGCAACCTTTACAGTTTTTTAATATGTACAAATTAACGCCATCTGTTTCAAATTTAGTGAACTGTATTAGAATGAATTCAGTAACGGTATAGTTCTACATTGGAAGTTGCGGCATAATTGCTATTAGGCCCTTTCGGGTTTTATATAAATATTGTGTCTTTTGGGTTTTTATGTAAATTCTTATGTAAAGTTTACTTATAAGTTATATATTTAAATGATTGCTAGGCATCTGTCTATTTTTCTGTTTTTAACGGCATTATTATAGCAACGAGGTAATCAATCGAAGATAAATTATTTATTTTCCTACTGACATTGAATTAATTAGATATCTAGATTATATTTAAAGAAGCTTTGTTAAAGATTAATTTGGAATGAAATGTTTTTAAATTACACCATTTGTATATATTAAAGTATGAACTACAAATGGTATAATATATATACCATTTGTAGTTCAAACTTTGTTTATCAATGTAAATGGTAAACTGTTATATTATTTGTAGAGAGCAGTGTTGGCAGTTAATAATCCAGGTATATTCAGAGTTATTCTATTCTTTAAAAATGTCATCATTTCGTAGGAATGAGAAGGAAATATCAATGAACACCTATTTACAGCATAGGTAGAGGCCTCGTTCAATTTATACCATTCTTTTCGATTTTGTGCTTTCTCTAACCATTTAACTCCAGATGTTCTTTTGATCGTACCAACGCATATTTAGCCTTCCTTATGGGTACTTTTCACGCTTTGCACCACGAGTCCTGCTTTCTGACAGCGTGATCAGCCCGTTATCAATTAAGCTTCCCAACAAGTTCGATGAAGTCTGCAATCGTGGCCTTCTCTCTGAGTCACTCGTTCCTATTTCTATCTCTCAGCGTGACGCCTATCAGTTTCTCCTTAATTATTCTTTGAACCACTCTGAGCTTAGTGAGGATTTCTTTTGTAAACAACCAGCTCTTAGCTCCATAATTTTGAATTAATTTTCATTTCGAAGGTGAATTATATATATATATATATATATATATATATATATATATATATATATTCATATATATATATACACACACGTAGATATAGTGAAATACATATATTATTAATTATAAACACACTCACTGACGGATTTATTAAGAAATTTCCGGCCTACTAACTTAAAATCAGGTATGTATGGTTCTTTAGGCTTTTACGTGTTCGAAAAACAAAGGATAACAATTCTACGCCCCAAAAGTTTTGAAAATTGACGTGAAAGATTGGATATGGGAATATTGAAATAATAAAGTCAAAATTAAACATTTGTATTTTGCCTATCAGATAGAAATAAACAAACGCATATTTCGATGTTTTTGAAAAATCGCGACCCGTAAATAATTTTACAAAAAAGTGAATAAAAGAAAATATCGGTTATTTCTTTTTGACCGGGCAAAGCCGGGTCGATGAGTTAGTGAAATCGTGAATGCTAAAATGAAAGTTCTACTGAAGCTTCTACTGAACGCCCCATTGAAAATGTTTTTTATCATGGATTGTAGTTTTTTTTCTATTTAGTAAAAATTTCATGTTTTTAAATTACGAATTTTTTCCGATATTTTGCACATAAGGTAAAGTGTACAGTACAAAAAAGTATCTATATTAATAAACATTTAGATAAACCGTACGGTGTAAGTACGGCAAAGTGCAGATTACAAAAAATTATAACATTTAAATTAAGCCGTGCGGTGTAAGTACGGCAAAGTGTAGATTACAAAAAATTTTAACATTTAGATTAATTCTTACGGTGTAAGTACGGTAAAGTGTAGATTACAAAAAATGATGAACATTTCGATTAAATCGTACGGCCTAAGTACGGTAATGTGTAGATTACAAAAAATGATAATCATTTATATTAAATCGTACGGTAAAGTGTAGATTACAAAAAACGATGAACATTTAGATTAAACCGTACGGTATAAGTACGGTAAAGTGTAGATTACAAAAAAATTACGATCAGTTAGATTAAACCGTACGGTATAAGTACGGTAAAGTGTAGATTACAAAAATTGATGAACATTTAGATTAAACCGTACGGTATAAGTACGGTAAAGTGTAGATTACTAAAAATGATGAACATTTAGATTAAACCGTACGGTATAAGTACGGTAAAGTGTAGATTACTAAAAATGATGAACATTTAGATTAAACCGTACGGCCTAAGTACGGTAAAGTGTAGATTACAAAAAATGATGAACATTTAACTTAAACCGTACGGTGTAAGTAAAATAGAAAAATAAAAAGTATTCACTTCGCGGTCTACACGAAAGAAGTTGCACTTTTACGATAGCTCCATTTCGCTTAATTAAACATGATTAAATATATTACATTTAGAAAATGAGCAGCGGTAATCATTACTGAGTTTATTAACTAAAATAATTATACTGTAATAACAACAAACCGTAATGTTATCAGTTATGGATAATTATTTTAATATTACTGTTTATTAATGGTGGAATTGGTATTCTACATGATATTAAAAAATACACTAAAGTAACGCACGCATTTCTTCATATCACATGCACGATTCATCGTCATACACAGATAATTTTCATTCTTTAAAAATGCTTACACAAACTTACTTATAGATGGCACTAGGATAGTGTTATATGTGAAACGCTACAGAATTACAAAAATGTGCAGTCTAGCATAGATCTCATTAACCCCTTTCGCTTTCTAAGCCTTAACATAGTTATGAGACAAATTGGTTATGATTAAAGTATGATTAAATATATTAGATGCAGTAAAATAATTTCCATATTTTCAGTAGTAATGGTTACGTGCTGATGCGACTCTTCTTGCAGTATAATCTTCACCATTGTATCGTAAAGTTCATTAACTTAAATCATTGTATTGTAATGGCTATTTAAAGGCAAACTATATTTTTTAATTACGGATAGTTACTTAAATATTGCTGTTTGCTAATTGTATAGGATATTTTTATTTCTGCACGACATATAAGTTTGTGTATATAGTTATTTGAATATATGTAGGTGCGTATATATGAATGAAGGTGTGTTTATATAAATATGTATGTGATTATAAGTGTTTACGTATGTTTTGTTTCATGTTTAATTTTAGTTAATTTCACAATCTATCACCACAGCATTATTTATCAGTTACTAGTGTTTTGGTTGGCCGTTAGACAGTGTTCTCGTAGTAATAAGTCCGCCATATGTGTCAACCGTGTACATTAAAGTTTTTTGAATATATAAATACTATTTGAAAAAAATATACAGAACCATAACGTCCAAAATTTAATTCAATTTTGTAATTGTAATAATATCAGTTACCAGAAAGTATCGTTTTTTTAAAATTTGTATTGATCATAGATAGCGTGAAGATAATATCACATACCGATAAAACATTTTGATATCATCTGTCACCGTATTATTTATAAACACAAGACATTATACTTTAAAAAAAATAAAACCATGAAGAATTAGCTTTGACCCTCGCTTGGGGAAGGGAAAAAAATATTGGTGAAATTATAAAAAATTTTCTTGTCAAAAAATTGGATCTCTGCATTGGAAATACCAACTAGTTTGAGATACAAAGAATTAGGGTGGAAAAAAAACCTGCACCCTGCATAGATAGCTGTTGCTTAACATCTTGCCATGATGTGCTATATTACCCCTAGAGGGGTTATTCCATATACATGATTTCTTCAATTACATACATGATTTCTTCAATTACAAAAAAAAGAAAATAATATCTATCGTGTTAAAAGAATAGAACAAGATGTTATAACTCTTCAGGGATGCATTCTAAAATTTGGTTTCTTATTTATATATGTATTTTAATGTATACAGTTGACATATATAGCTGACTTATTGCTACGAGAGCAATTTTCTTACAGTCAACCAGATCACCCGTCCAACCCCGCTCGGCGAGCGGCCGGGAATCGAATCCGGATCCGCGCGGTGCGCCGCGCCTATGCGTTGTGTTCAAACCAACTATATATATATATATATATATATATATAAATATTTATATTTATATATATATATATATATGTATATATATATATATAATATATATATATATATATATATATATATATATATACACACTACGCCTTGTGATCAATCCAACACATCACGGTGACGATTGTTAATTTGTTTCTATCTTTTATAGTGTTCGAAATGTCAGTAAATTGTTTCAAACCTACCGTATCTCGTTGTCAATGCAGCTGAAATGAATTAACATACTTGTTAAGTAAATTGGCTTATTAAGTACAGAAATCTTCATCTGACTCAAGTAGTTAGTTTGACATTTATGAGAAAACAAGTAAACAGATGCTTCAGAAGCGGTGATTTCCGGTCTTTTTTACATCATCTGTATTTTCAACAATTAGAATGATAAGTACAAAAATCGATAGAGACGCTGGAATCGTTCAACGTACAGCACACCGTATTCATACATCAAAAAGAGTCGAACCTTCGCGAGCAGGTGACGGGTCGATAGAGCCGCCCTCGCGGCCGCGAAAACGAATTAAGCGCGACAAAGCGCGCGCCCGTGCTGTTTGAACAGGCGCCCTGTCCCTTTTGTGGGCGCCCCTCGGTTCAATTACTGGACTATTTGTTATAAAAATAGGCAGACACTTAGCCGCCCCCGCTGCAGCGGCCAATGCAAATAGGCGCGCGTCTGCAATTTGATGCGTCGCCGATAAGCCGGCCGTGTTTATTATTTGTTTGTGCTCCCGCCGTCGCCGCTGCTGGTAATGAGCAATTTCTTGGCGTCTGTTTGACGGCTTGGACGTTCGCTTGTTTTTGACAGGTGGCTGCCCGGGCGAGTGTCCGGCTGGGGATTCAATCCGCGGCCACGACAGTTTGAGATTATATGAATGAAATTTTTGACGCGATATTTTTTGCGCATCTCAAGGGCGAATCGAAAAACGAGCCGTTATGGATTGTATTGTGAAATAATTAACTAATCAATTGGTTTAGTTACAAGGAAAAAATATTTTACAAACAATAACTTTTTATTAAATATTTATTCAGTGAATTGCTTAGATTTTAACTTTTTATTAAATATTTATTCAGTGAATTGCTTAGATTTTAACTTTTTATTAAATATTTATTCAGTGAATTGCTTAGATTTTAACTTTTTATTAAATATTTATTCAGTGAATTGCTTAGATTTTAACTTTTTATTAAATATTTATTCAGTGAATTGCTTAGATTTTTTTGACCTATCTACTACTCCTAACAATCTATTTATAACACAGATATATTAACTAAGTGTTCCTAAAATATATCGATACGCGATATTTGTCGATTCTTGATAAGTGTACTCTTTACTAGCAAGACGTCGATAAAGTGAATAGTTTAAGATGATTCTTTTAACATGATACGGGTGAAAGAAAACAAGATATTATATGTTGAATATTGCTTAGATCTTTTTGCTATTACGCCTAACAATCTATTATAATACAGATATTTTTTTAACTAAGTGTACGTAAATTGACGATTATTCGATAATTGTTGATTGTCGATAAGTGTACTCTTTTCAAGCAAGGCAAGGATACATACAGGATCGTGTTAAAAGATACACGATATGGGCGGAAGAAAACAAGATATGGAAAGCTACAATGATATTGATTCGAATTGTTTCATTTTTATCATACTTGGGCTGTAGAATGTCTAGATCTACTGAGGTATACTATTTTTATCGTCTGCTTTAATATATTACTTATATTCGGTGATTGTTGTGAATGGTGACCTATTTTGAAGCGAAAACTTCTTTAGGCGCGCCTGTGCACTTTGCGAACCAGCGTACTTTTTCCGAGAGTGATCGAACCTGACGTCGTAACGCTCGGGTCAGTGACGCTAAGCCGTCAGGTTCGGGTCAGTGGCGCTGAATCTGGTAAACTCGGCTCCCTTCGGCATCGGCCAAGGGAACTACTTTTTTAGGCGCATCAAACGCATTCATTTAAAATATCAAGTGAATTATTTCTTACGGCTCACCTTGCGTATTTTTTGGGTAATATTTTATTTGAGCATTTTTAATAAAATACGCGTATGTCATAGTATTTTATAATAATAATCTATCATTGTCTCTGATTCGTCGAACTAATATCCACCATGTAACATCAATGTAATTATTTATGTATATATATATATATATATACATATATATATATATATATATATATATATATATATATTTATAATTATAGTGTTGTTCTCGTGCAGTTATCCAATCTGTTCCCTCTAGTTGTTACTTGTTTTTTTTGCTTTTTCATTGCCACCAACAACTGTTTTATTTTTCTCCTCTTATTCCTTATCTTTTACTTCCTTTTAATTTTCTTTGTTTCCTAAATTTTCTTATTAAATTTAAGAAAGTAATTGAAAAATGAAATGATGTGTTGTATCACACAATTAATATTTGAAGGTATGAATATCGTGCGCGATCAGCGTTTGGATGGATGAGAACATGGAAATACAGCATGACGTTGGAGTCGTCTTGAGAAGTTTCACTTCTAGTAAACCTGTTCTATACACGTAGTTTTATAGCGCTTTATATAAAGGTTTCATAGAGGTTGTGAAAAGTGCATATTGATAGCAGTTTATTCTGTCGTAACTACCAGTTTATTTAAAAAAAAACTGTTAAGTACTGCAGAAACGACACTATTCGCAGAGTAAAATTCGCACTACAATGGTATCATAAGATAAAGCAAACATGAATATTTAAGCGTACCTAGTATTTTTAATAAACTATTTACAAATATAAATATTGTTTTTCTCTATATGAATACACTGCATCCTTCAGAGGTTTAAAAATATCGTAAATTTCTCGAAAAACTGTAAGATTTCGAATCGTCATCTAAGTTATTTTGGTAAACTTTGCAAAAACCTTTTAGATAAAGTTATTTTTTCATGATTTCGACTTCGGCCCTTTCCATTTTAACTTTTACTATTAAAAATAATTACGTATTATATCAAGTTGATTTTTGGTTTACTTTTAATGCATTTCCGGTCTATCCATACTGAACTCTAGAGTCTTTGTCGATAAATCGGAAATACAATTTCTCTTTATATGTCAATAACTTGAATAGCTAAGAGCAATGAATAGCTAATATGACAATTTTATTATGACTTTTTTTTATATGTATACATATTTTTCTATTTACCGTTTCTTTTAAATAAAGAAAGAAACAAAAAATATAGAATAGTATTCCACCGAATTTTAAGATCGTGACGTTTCCGTAATTTTTTTCCAAATGTCAAGTTTCCAAGCCTTCATTACTAGTTGCCAATTATAGCTTTACCCAAGGTTTGATTTAGTTTTATTTTTTAAATCATCTCTATCGAAGTGGATCAGTTAGATTGAATGTCAGTTGAAGTCAGTCAAAAAGAACTGCTTCTGCATACGATAAGATTAATAGAAAGTTACTAAAGATTTCCGTTAAGAGTTACACAGACTGGTGATTCAATCTTAGAGGACAGTGAAAGTGGTTATAATGAAATCATATACTTATGCGAAAGAAAAATATATTTCCAAAAAATAAGCCGGGGCGATACAACACAGAAGTCAATTTTTAGATTATAAATTGACAACTAGGTAATTAATTTATTTTGTCACGTGTTTTTTTTATTTATTTATAAACTTTAATGCGTACTTATGTATATACATTATGCAATCTTATTGTATCAAGAGCAAGCTCTTAAGACTTGAATATCAAGATTTAATTAAAATTTGTGACTTGTCGCAGTACCGCACGGGTAGACAAATATTTTTATATATTGATGCGTCCAATGTTAATGTGTGAAAGCCCGCGTGTACAATTTTACTTACTCAAAAAAAATCATAACTTTAAACCCTTTGTGGGAAAAATATGATATAAAAGGGAAAATTCATCCAATTGAGGAAAATACCTGTAAAATTTTATTTGGTAAGGTTTAAGACAGATCAATAACCACTAATGAAAAACATAATTTTTCACCTCAAAATTGATTTGAAAGTTTATGTTTTTTTTAGACCAAAATATTTATTATAGATTTTACGTTATATATACACATATACTTCTGCAGATTTTATTGCAGAACTTTTTGAGAAGAACACTGTTTCCACACATTGTTTTCACGTATGTTTAGCAGCCCACGCCAAGATACGGTGTACTCCGACAAATGTTTTTTTCTGAATTCATCGACTTTCACAGGTAATTTTGATGAAATATTAATTTAAATTTTTCCTGTGATTCAATTTATCTATCAATGAAAATCAGAAAAAATCCAATCGTTAGTTACTGATAAAATAGCGTACATATAAAGAGGTGGCTGGAAACTTTGTTTCATTATGTGTTTGATATATATGCAAGTAAATAGGTATATTTAACGGAAGGACGAAGGAAAATAAAGAATGAAAAAGTAGAATGGAGTTACGTAAAGTATGACTTACCGAAGTTACATTTGAACGCGTGTAGGGATTGATGCAGGGCTTCGTATATCCTAATCTGTCCTACAACGTTGCAGTGCAACATATAGTAAATGAGTGGTCATGCATTGTGTTTAGAGACGTGGAAGATGCGAAGGCTTTTAGAACATAATCCGAGCCTATGAGTACCTCTGGTTGTAAATGTGGTGCTAAGATATAATGGACGGTTAATAATACATTATTGAGATGGTATTTAATCTATGTAGATTAGGCTGTTTACTTAACTCTGAGCTGGAACTGAGCTGCTATTTATACACACTCAGAAACGTAATCAGGTTTTTTAGGTATATCTAAGGCTGAGTATAAAGCGGATACACAAAGGGGCATGACCACTTTCTACATGAGCTTTGGCCCAAAAACGGACACATACGAAATGGTATACAATTATTTAAGATGATGTCCTGAATTCAGAATTTAGCAATCTTTTTCATCCTTAACTTCACAAGATATAAGCAATTAAATCCGGTCAATAATTAACCTTAAAACTTAAGTGATAATAAACTGTCACCAATGTTAAGCAACTATAGGGTACTCAAATAAGTACGCAAACTTGTGAAAAACGAAGATACGTATTAATTAATACGAATATTAGATCAATCCGAGATAGGGCTTTTTCAGAATATTCAACACGATAACTGCAAGACGTCGATAATATCGGTACCAATTCTAAAGGTGTCGCCACGACCTGGACCATTTAACACTAACCGAACCGACATGATAATATTTTTAAAATGTGTGCTCTGGAATGTCGTGTTTTCTTTTAAAAACAAAGTATAGAAGCAATAGCATAATATATTATGTAATTGTTGTGTTGCCATAAAAAAATGTTAATTTAATATCTGAGTGTCAATTTGTTAGTAAATAAGAATATTTTTTAAAACTATAATTTTTACATAGCCAGTTATTTGAAAAATAACATTGAAATATGTATTTCCCCATAAATAATTTTTTAGCCGATTGACGAACGATTAAAAAATTAGTATTCGATATTTTTTTATTGCAAACATGTAGCAACACTTGAATGAAAATATGTAAAAGAAGTGAGAAATCGATTAAAAACTAATTCTACATAAAAATAAATGTTTAAAAAAAATATATTGCATTTTGATATTATATTTGTTCTTGTTCGTGCTGGAAAAATTGTCTTTTTGAAAAGCGAAGATGTATTTACACTAAAATTAATGAGATATAAATAAATAACGTTGCAGCCTCTCATTGAACGTCTTTTTCTTGTTGCCGCGATCGATCTTCTTATTTAAACAATATCTGTGAACGAGAAGGAAACAGTTCCTAACGTGTTACGATAGCGAAAGCAAAAGCTTGAGTTTAAAATTATGCTAGAACCGCTTTCATCACTCTTTTGTTTAACATGGGTCTTTAATTCATAATTAATATTCAAGTTTTTTTTAACTTTCACCAACAGTACTATCACCATTAAATTTTAATGTACTCCGACTGTAGCAACCTAGCATTGCTTACTAATAATTAGTGGGTAAAATATAATTCTTAGCGACATAAAACTAAATGAAATAAGATTCAATTAAAACAGACCAAATGCAATAAACCTGATTTATATTAAATTTAATTAAACCAAATGACATTAAATTTATCAAACTAATTTTGTAACTTGTTTCATCGATCTTTTTCAACTCTCGTTGAGTTGCCACATACAGAAAACTTAAACATGATGAAGGTTTGGAAAGCTGCAAGCGTGAAGGTAATGCGGCAGATTGCCAACATCACGCCTTTATGGGTTAAATTCGGTTGATTTTCGTTGACATCGTCTCACGACCAATTATTTGACAACAAGCAACACTCGATAGGACAAATGTAGGGCTGTGCGCGGAGCCGGTAGCGCGCTCGCAGTTCAACTACACGTTGTAGTCCTACACCCCGGCGGGGCTCGCCGAACAAGCTGTACTGTCTCGCGAGACAAAAAACAAGAGAAGCGAGCCCCCGCTCACAATAGCGCCCGCACAAACACGGCAGCGGCGCACAATGCGATATATTATTATATTCCAGACCCTTTTCCATCTTCGAGTGTTGTGTAAATAGAAGGAGAATGAAATAGTACTTAACGCGGGGGTGTCCCGCCCGCGGGTGGCGCGCGGGGGCGCCGAGACATTGTGCGCTGGACCAGTTTCGTGGAAAATATTACGTTGGATCGGAATGATCGCGTGATTATTTCTGCCTGTTCATCTGTGCCCTCACGGTAGGTCCCTTCGCCGTGAGGGCACCGCGAGGGTTTTGTCTCGTAGGTCGCGCGGAGTTGTGTGGAGAGTGGACAGTCTCTGCCACAGACGACGTCTACATTTTATTTATTAACTTTTATGGAATATTAAAGGGAGAAAGATAATTTTTAAGAAATATTAATATTGTGAAAATATTAATCTATACTAATATATGAAGTTGCAAAGTTTGTTTGTTTATTTGTTTGTTCGCACTAATCTCTGAAACCACGCGTCCGATATAAAAAACTTTTGTTTTAGAAAGTCTATAGTTTGATGGAGATTAGAAGCTATATATCTTCATGCTATAATTTATAAATATAGAGCAATGCTACACAGAATTCGGTGAATACTGCTTATACTGTGTAAGGTAACGATTCTTAATATCTGAGTTAAAGTAAACAGACCCATAGTTAAGATAACTCTACGCGGGCAAACCTGTGGGGCACAGCTAGTAATTATATAAGTCACAATACAATAAAACTCTTAACTTCATCTTTGAGCGGTGATCAAGGATAGGGAGAATAGTTGGAGTTAAGAGGGGGATAAACAGAGAGCAAAATTGGAATTAAGAAAGATATGAATGTAAGGTATGTTTTGAAAGCATAAATGGACGAGGAATTCCTGACATCATGGTTAAATTTATCCCATATTTGATGGTGATTAAATTAAAACCTGAACCAGGATTAAAATGAGAATATATTGTTATTTATATTATCTCACTTTTATGAAATAAAATCAATTTAATTTAGTTTTTTTTTAATAAATATAACACAGGTTTTTCGGCTGTATATCAACTAACCTAACCTAACCACAAAAGCCAATCACAAAGTCCGACGTCATTTTTAAGTAACCTAATCTGACGTTTAGAGCTGAGAGGCTATTTGAGTTCGTTCAATCCTTCTGATTTAAGCTTCATTCTGATTTGGAGTATTATTCTATATAAGCCATTATTCTATATAACATATAATTTTGCATTTCATTAGACAACTAAAATATGAAAATAATATATGTTAGCCAACCTAACATTTTAACGTCAAAATTAATTTTTCAGCCATCTTTGCATGTACTTGTAAATAATAGTATTATTAATGCTTATATCAAAGTGATATTTACACAAGTATATCCGCGAATTTGTCAATATCTTAGCCGCATCTTTTTCTCTTGCAAGTTATAGACACATTTTACGCGTTTCATTTTTACTTCACACAGAAATTAATAGTTTTTCTGGCCTAGCTTTTGACGTGTTTGTACATAGAGGCACTACACACCATTGATCGGATTTTACATATATTTTGTAACAAAGAAATGCTAAATGTAAAATATAAATTTCAAATACTTTTTTCAAATACGGGTTAGCGTACTGGACGCTAACCCGTATTAATGACTTGCATGATTTCGTATTAGTATTAGTCGCTTGATTTTTAAGAAATGATTTCTATACTTGTCCAAATCTGTGTAGCGTTAGATACTAAACACATGATAAATATATTACAATCATTTTATCAGCCATTCATCATTTAAAAAAAAAAGCTATTTTAAGCAAAATATTTTATTAGCTATATAGAAACATGCATTCAAGGGAATTCATTGCTTAAGTAGGCAAAGGCAAGATGTTATTTTTCGTTAGAATTTAAAATTTTTAAAGTATATATTAATAAATATAAATAGCCTTAATAAGTACTCTGCGCAAATCATAGCAATATTATTTTGTTACAAAACAAGTCAACATCTTGCGTTTGTTTTTTAGGTTGATCTTCTAGAAGATTATTCTATTAGACACGTGTATTCGTCTCCCTCACACTCGCCGTTTTCTTTCATCTTCATAGCATCAGAGATGTTTTGTAAAAAGTATTAAATTTTTAGTCGCATTTACATATATATTGATTTAAATAATTATCTTAGTATGCTTAGAAATGACGTCACACCTACGTGTGATTTTGATTGGGCGTTATCGCGAATTCTAGATTTAAAAGTAAATTTTATATACGTAACCATTATTATGAACAAATAGTCATATTTTTAAATGAATCTAAAACCTCAAATATATATTTCGAGACATTTCTCTACGCTATTTTGCAGTTAATGTAGTAAATGAGTATTCTTTAAGTATTTAGGGACGTAGCAGTATCTCTGAGCAGATGCAGATTTGAATATAGAAGCGAGATAAGAAAGGAAGTTTGAGAAGAAATTTTTCAGAAACAATTTTTAGAGAATAAAGAAAGCTTGAACAATCCATAACTTAGTTTTCACTGGTTTGAACAAGTTAATATAAAACTATTTAATATAAAATGATGTATACACAACAATGTTAGAACTGAATTCAACGAGCGCAAGGAGTGTTTATCACTTATGTAAGCAACTTTAAAAATATTCTCTACACTATTTTTATTTTGGAATGCGGATGTATTATATTTTTATTTAAAAATTCTTTTAAACTCAAAGAAAGAAAGAAAACATATATCTCATTCGTGGACATAAGTGCAATACATAAGTGCAAACATATGCCTTTGTTGAATGAAATACTCTTTCAATCTGTTGTTGAATATGAAAAGTTTCTATTTTTGTAACCTTACCTGACCTTCCACTCTATGTCAATATATTAATGATACTACAGTGAGACTGTCAGAGAAATAACGAAACTATCATGCAAAATGCAAAAATGTATTTTTAAATCCACGTATTCATAGGTATAGAGTTAAAAAAATATTTAAGAGCTGGTTAAAAAAATTATGAAATATTGGACAAACAAGTGAAGGAATTTATGAATGAACCATGATAAAATGGCGTCTTTTGTATAAAAAAAATCGAAAATTGTGATCGAAGAGAATTGTGATCAAAACGAGTCGTTACCAAATCCGGTCGAGCATACAGCGTTGTGACAAAATGCAAAGATGTATTTTTAAATCCATGTATTCATACTTATGGAATTAAAAAAAGATATACAAGTTGTTTAAAGAATAATTAAATGTTAGACAAACAAGTGACGGAATTTCTGAATGAATGATGATGAAATGGTGTCTTTGGAATAGAAGAATTGGAAAATTGTGATCAGAGAGAGATGCGAAATTTGCTGTTACCAAATGTGGTCGTGCATAGAGCGTTGTGACAAAATGCAAAGATGTATTTTTAAATCCATGTATTCATATTTACAGAATAAAAAATATATATACAAGTTGCTTAAAGAAAAATTAAATGTTAGACAAACAAGTGACGGAATTTCTGAATGAATGATGATGAAATGGTGTCTTTGGAATAGAAGAATTGGAAAATGGTGATCAGAGAGAGATGCGAAATTTGCTGTCACCAAATGTGGTCGTGCATACAGCGTTGTGATAAAATGCAAAGATGTATTTTTAAATCCATGTATTCATACTTATGGAATTAAAAAAAGATATACAAGTTGTTTAAAGAATAATTAAATGTTAGACAAACAAGTGACGGAATTTCTGAATGAATGATGATGAAATGGTGTCTTTGGAATAGAAGAATTGGAAAATTGTGATCAGAGAGAGATGCGAAATTTGCTGTTACCAAATGTGGTCGTGCATAGAGCGTTGTGACAAAATGCAAAGATGTATTTTTAAATCCATGTATTCATATTTACAGAATAAAAAATATATATACAAGTTGCTTAAAGAAAAATTAAATGTTAGACAAACAAGTGACGGAATTTCTGAATGAATGATGATGAAATGGTGTCTTTGGAATAGAAGAATTGGAAAATGGTGATCAGAGAGAGATGCGAAATTTGCTGTCACCAAATGTGGTCGTGCATACAGCGTTGTGATAAAATGCAAAGATGTATTTTTAAATCCATGTATTCATACTTATGGAATTAAAAAAATATATACAATTTGTTTAAAGAATAATTAAATGTTAGACAAACAAGTGACGGAATTTCTGAATGAACGATGATGAAATGGTGTCTTTGGAATAGAAGAATTGGAAAATTGTGATCAGAGAGAGATGCGAAATTTGCTGTCACCAAATGTGGTCGTGCATACAGCGTTGTGATAAAATGCAAAGATGTATTTTTAAATCCATGTATTCATACTTATGGAATTAAAAAAATATATACAATTTGTTTAAAGAATAATTAAATGTTAGACAAACAAGTGACGGAATTTCTGAATGAACGATGATGAAATGGTGTCTTTGGAATAGAAGAATTGGAAAATTGTGATCAGAGAGAGATGCGAAATTAGCTGTTACCAAATCCGGTCGTGCATACAGCGTTGTGACAAAATGCAAAGATGTATTTTTAAATCCAAGTATTCATATTTACAGAATAAAAAATATATATACAAGTTGCTTAAAGAATAATTAAATGTTAGACAATCAAGTGATGGAATTTCTGAATGAACGATGATGAAATGGTGTCTTTGGAATAGAAGAATTGGAAAATTGTGATCGGAGAGAGATGCGAAATTAGCTGTTACCAAATCCGGTCGTGCATACAGCGTTGTGACAAAATGCAAAGATGTATTTTTAAATCCATGTATTCATATTTACAGAATAAAACATATATATACAAGTTGCTTAAAGAATAATTAAATGTTAGACAATCAAGTGATGGAATTTCTGAATGAACGATGATGAAATGGTGTCTTTGGAATAGAAGAATTGGAAAATTGTGATCAGAGAGAGATGCGAAATTTGCTGTCACCAAATGTGGTCGTGCATACAGCGTTGTGATAAAATGCAAAGATGTATTTTTAAATCCATGTATTCATACTTATGGAACTAAAAAATATATACAAGTTGTTTAAAGAATAATTAAATGTTAGACAAACAAGTGACGGAATTTCTGAATGAATGATGATGAAATGGTGTCTTTGGAATAGAAGAATTGGAAAATTGTGATCAGAGAGAGATGCGAAATTTGCTGTCACCAAATGTGGTCGTGCATACAGCGTTGTGATAAAATGCAAAGATGTATTTTAAAATCCATGTATTCATACTTATGGAATTAAAAAAATATATACAATTTGTTTAAAGAATAATTAAATGTTAGACAAACAAGTGACGGAATTTCTGAATGAACGATGATGAAATGGTGTCTTTGGAATAGAAGAATTGGAAAATTGTGATCGGAGAGAGATGCGAAATTAGCTGTTACCAAATCCGGTCGTGCATACAGCGTTGTGACAAAATGCAAAGATGTATTTTTAAATACATGTATTCATATTTACAGAATAAAAAATATATATACAAGTTGCTTAAAGAATAATTAAATGTTAGACAATCAAGTGATGGAATTTCTGAATGAACGATGATGAAATGGCGTCTCTGGAATAAAAAACTGTGATTGGAGAGAGATGCGAAATTAGCTGTTACCAAATCCGGTCGAGTGTACAACGTTGTGAGCGATAGTTGGTGGTAGGACAAGACGTCTGATTGAAGTAGGGTTTTGCGATCCGATCCGATAGTGTGAATTATCGGTACGATACATAGATATTTTAGATCGATAAAAACAAATGCGATATATGTTCGTACCGATACAAACGTATTAGTGTCGGATCGGACCATTCGATTCAAATAGATCGCATCAACAACCAAGTCGCACGGTTAGTCGGACTATCACCTATCAAAGTTATTTATAACTAACTGTGTCTACGACTTCGTTCGCGTGATATTTGTAATAAGACAGTTGTCATAATTTTTTTCTCATATGTTGCTTTTGGGTATAAATTATTACCACACCAATTTGCATAAAAATCCGCCCAGCAGATTTGGCGTCAATGACGAAAAAATTAACATACAGACAAAAGATAAAAATTTTAAAAACAGATTTTCTGGGTTCTTTTATCGTTGTTTATATAAAATTGATCGCTTTTTTTGAAATATTTTCCATATACAGAATTCACTCTGTTAACAATTTTATTATATGTATAGATAAAGTATTTGATGTGTTTACTTGTCAATTGGCGGCGGGCGCTGGCAGGCGTTGTTTTGTTATCCATGTGATTTGTTATCCAGATTTAAATACGTTTTAATATCCGATTATTCGGTCCCGATGTCTTCACATAATATTTGCTAAATGTCATTAATTTGTTATTTACTTTTCCGTCATTGATTGCAGAGGTTGTGTAATCTGTTGTTCATGTTTTTGTTTATCAATTAATTATCGATAGAGTTTCAAAAACATTTATTTTCTTCCACGGAACATACTTTAACCGAGACTAATGTTAGATTAGATTCTGATCTTTGGCAAGACTATTATCTTCAGAAAATTGAAAATTTGAAGATTGGAATTTGTAATAATTTGTTTACTAATTACAATGAGTAACTGTCAAAATGTTTTTCAGAAATAATAAATTGTCTATCAATAACAAAGAAAGCAGTTGAATGATAGCTTCAAATATTGTTATATTTTTTGTTTCTTATCTATTACATCCATATCGTATACTTTTTAACATACGTTTTTATTTGCAAAACTAAATAAAAGATAAATTTATATATATATATATATATATATATATATATATATATATATATATATATATATATATATGTCTATATATGTATATATATAATGTATGTATTCAACAAGTGTTGTACTCCATAATTGATCGATCGATACGCAATATCGTACCACATAGTTACCACCCAAATCGATTCAAGATATCGATTCAAATAAAAAAATCGTGCATTTATAGTTCGGAGCGTCTGTACCCAGATATTTGCTAATTAAATTATGTCGTCAATATTTTATAATAATTAATGTAATTAAAATTTTAATATGTTTTATTATATATATGTGATTGAAAGTATAAATTATATATTACAAAAAACTCTTAAAGAAATTATATTAATAATATACGCTGGATGGAATAGCCAAGTAGCTTACGATTATCTAGTCAGAACGCATAACCTTCTGATATATTCATTTTAGCTACTTTGGTTTAGATGAGGAGCGTGGAGAGTTTACTTCGAGAAAATTTATTTTATGGTTGATAAAATTTATTTTTAGAAAAAATTAGTTTTTTTTAATAGGTCAGTAATAAGTACAAGGGCCTTTTTTCCGAAAATTGCTTGATATTTGCTCTCAAATGGAGTAAGGAGCCGAAAATATGGTAATCGCCCAAAGAATCGGAGTTGAGGATAGGTTTGCGATCGATTTTAAGGCAGTAGGTAACAGAGCATACAAAATGAAAATAAAAGAATTTCACGTGCGTTTATCTGTATGTCCATCGCGGTATCATCCTAGCTAATATTATAAACGCGAAACTTTGAATGGATGGATGCATCTCTATAACACCCTAATTTTATATTCTGCACAAAATTGATTATATCTTGGATTAACATATAGACTACTCATATACTGAATTAACATATAGACTACTCATATACTGAATTAACATATAGACTACTTTTTATCCCAAGATCCAAAGTAGTTCTTGCGGGATGGCATTTATATTTTATGATGTTCCACTTGATTCGTACCTATGTTCTTGATTTGTACCTTGATGTTCATACCTAATAATTTATGAAAGAGTGATATAAAATTAGAATTTCACACTGGCAAAATAACGCGCTAAAGCTTTTCATAAATATCTGTAGACTTTTCTTTTTTCTAACCTCAAAATTTATAAAGACAGAATTATTTTCATTAGGTATCGGCTACGATTGAAGTGATCTAGATAACGCAACGCAAACTCGGACGACAAATGAAATGAGCCGGTAACTGAGCTGATGCTCCATGGTATGTCGGATCTGGCTCAGTGGGAAAGAATTTCCGTGCGTGCACGCGCGCAGGTTGCGGTTCGAACGCTTTCTCCGCTGTCGAATGTAGGCTGTCACCGTTTGCTCCGTCGAATAGGTGGAGGTACCAATACAGCATTCGTTGTGATTATTTGATTCGTCATTGCGAACGATCGGTGATTATTACGCTTAATTTTAGAGTATGACAATCATAAATGTTTCACAAACTTTTCAAAAAATGAAAAAAAAAATCAAAACGGACAATAGTTTTTTTATCCGCCATCTTCCTACATATCCATATTCTGTCATTTTTAGTATTATAATGCAGGAAAAATTTGTGAAATTGGAGATAGAGGGAGAAACGCTCTACTGCTGTAGATTTAGTGGCAGGAGACTAAGTGGGTTAAAATAGAAATGGCTAGTTACAAAATTTTGAAACAGGTATGAAGATGCGTTTTAAATATTTCATCTTAACGTAATCCTGTATCTTTCAACCGCTGTCTAACCCAAAGTTTTTAATGTATGTAGTATTATTTCGTTTGCTAGACCATGTTCTTCTGGTTCTAACAAAAATCATTTTTAATCATGTGCATATGCAATTAATGACGGTTTTTTTGCAACATGAAAATTTTAAGTGTAGCAAATCCGCTGTATATCAGAATTCATTTTGAAAACAAGCCCTATTGAAATCAATTCATCCTTTATCTATCACAGGGACATCTCGGGATCTGTTCAACCAAATTTGGATGAAAGTCTTACCAAAACATACGAAAAGCCAAATGGTGTACCAGCTATATTTCATATATCAGGGGATTTAGCTGTTTGCTGGTTTTTATATGAGGCGACTGTAGTTTGAGCTTCTCAAGCTGAAGGGTAAACCAGATACTTCTTGGGCTAGATTTCTTATAATGACTGCTATTGAATGACATCAGTATCAGGAAGAACGGAGGAGTCCATAAGGATATTATTAAGATTTGTGATTCACGCTCCGACCGTTACGTGCGTTGCTTAACATCATTGATCGAGTGAAATCAATAAGCAAAACTCGACTATCAGCCTCTCTGGGAGATGCATAAAATATATTATATTTATATTATATATATATATATATATATATAAACATTCCGTTTATAAATGAAGGGTAAAAATGAAAAAATGAGTAATTATAACGAGATTAACCGTTAACATGACGATATCTTATAATATATCATTTTGATCAAAAAGTTTCCAAGAATGAAATATTTCTTTATCGTAGCATCTGAATATAAAATATTAGAAGTTTTAGAAAAGATATTAATATACTTTATTTTTTATAATATATTTATTAATTATATTTAGGCACCCTCAAAAATCGATTTTTTTAAATTATTTTCTTTTTAACGGAAAATTGAAAATAAATAAACGAATTATATATGACATTTAATTTATTGGTCCTTGTATTTAAACAAGAAAAAAATTATTATCATTTTTTGACAAAAATGCTGCGTCATAATTTCGTTCAATATGAATAAATATGAAAAATCAAAAAGATTCTCCTAACATTATATTGTAGTTATAACCTGGCCCGCCATTTTTTAGAAATATTTTGGTATAAAATGTTATAAAACTATTATTTTTCGTAAAAAAAACAAATATTTAATTTTAACATATGATAAATTGTTTATTATTTGGAAACTAATAAATTTAGCTCCATAGACTTTAACCGAATGATTATATTATAAGAAACTTATTGAATTTTTCAGATTCATTTATTCTGAAATAAGTTATGTGAGGCAGTGAGGGAGTTGACATTTACCAGAATTGTGAAAAAAAACATTTAAACGGTATATTTAAATGTTTGCGGATGTTTCCTAAAAAAATCTGATGTCATTAATATGTAGCATTTCAATAATAGCATTCCTAATCATTTGTCTTTAGTTAACGAAATACAGATTTTACTGTGAGATTCCTAGTCCTTATTTTCAGTTCTTCCTCCAAAAGCTGTTGAGTCATTCATTTATAGCTTTTCATTAATAGCATTTCTAATCGTTTGTCCTTAGCTAACAGAGTGCGATTTTGACCACGGGTTTTACAGTCCTTATTATAAAATAAAATTTCAGATATTAATTAAAGAGTCCCTACGTTAATTTAAATGCAGATTTAGATATTTGCGGATATCTTTCTAAAAGTACGGATAGGATACCTATATATAACGTTTTCATCCGTTTGTTCTTAGGTAACATACTGTGAAAGATATTTATGGATGTTTATTAAACAGCCGCAATTCAAATTAAAATGCAGATTTAGATATTTGCGGATATCTTTCTAAAAGTACGGATAGGATACCTATACATAACGTTTTCATCCGTTTGTTCTTAGGTAACATACTGTGAAAGATATTTATGGATGTTTATTAAACAGCCGCAATTCAAATTAAAATGCAGATTTAGATATTTGCGGATATTTTTTAAAAAGTACAATAGGATATATAAGGTTTCCAGCCGTTTACTCGGTTTTGTTTCGAGGTTTATAGACCTTATTAAAAAATGTAGATTTTGATGATTATTTATTGAAAAGCCTCTAATTTAATTTAAATGCAGATTTACTTATTTGCGGATATTTTCTCAAAAGTATGATACTTTTTATAGCCTTTCTCGTTATAGCGTTTCTAGTCGTTTGCGTTCGCTGAGAAAGTACGAATTTTTCTATGAAATAACTAAGTACAGATTTTTCTGAGCTCTATTATCACCGTAGATTTACAGCGTCTACAAAAACCCGCGTCCGAACACAATAGTGATGCGCGGAAGCGGCGGCAGACGCGCGCCTCTCCACAATTGAGATTGATTACACATCTCCTCTCATCTTGTAGCTCGTGAAGGTTCAACGACACGGAGACCCGCGGGCGGAGGAAAGGGCGAGTGATCGGATAGTCTGTTTGTGTTCCACTGGGTCATGTCACAGCGTGACCTTCGAGCGAGCACCTTAATGACGCGAGACAAAAAATGTGTTTCGTGCCCGAAGGTGTTAGCGTCGGCTTTTTGTCGTCGTCACCGTGTCAGCGCGGCTCCCGCGCTCCGTGATTGATGAGCGTCCGCCGGCCGGATTAATAGAGTCGTCGGCTTTTTGCGCCGCCCGCGCGTAGCGGCTGAATGCGTGCGCGGCGGAGGTGCGCCCAATTAATTATGTGCTTGTACGGAAATTTTAATTGGCCAAATTGCGGGCGGACTTTCCTCGGTGTATAATTTCATTCTTTTAAGAAATAAGGCTGGAATGTGTGTTAGAAGTTTTGGATGTTTGATTGTGGGAATTCGGTGAGCGAAAAAAAGTCGGTACGAATTTGGCTACGAAGCTTTATTAGTGTTAATTGTATTTAGTGTATTTTTTTGACATTATCACCTATATTTGGCTGCGGTAGAGTAGGCAGCTATGGCGGGGAGTATTACAGCGTATCTTGGGGTGACTTGTGGAAATAATTTTTTAGAAATAGTTTTCGTTATAAACTATCCAGTATTATTTCGTTTGCTACACCACGTTTTCCAGATTCTAACAAAAATTATTATTAATCATTATGCACGTACAATTAATGACAGTTTTCTGAAACGTAAAAAGTTTAAGTGTAGGAAATCCACAGACAGAAATAATTTTGAAATCATCACGAACGTCTCGGAATTTATTCAACAAATTTGGATGAAAGTTTTACCAAACATACACAGTATGAACTGGTTGGTTGGTTGATGTCGTGTCCACGTGAGATGAAGAAGCAGCTACAGATGTCCATGCACATACATGATACATTTGGCGATATTGATGATATTTTCAGAGTAGAGCTGTCCACTAAATGGACAGCTAAAGATATGGTCCGGGTTGAGATGGACCTCACAGTTATTACAGGGACGATAAGTTCTAGTACCATCAGGATGGATTTTCATGCCTTGTAAGTGCTCAGTTCTAAGTCTTGTGATGGTCTGGGTGAACACACGATTTGCGTTAATTTTACATATCTGATAGTCTTTTTTGACGGCCATTTCTCATAAACAGTACCTTGCACAAGCATTTGCACAAGCATTTACATCGTAAAGGGTAGTACCAGTAATATTAAAATCACTAAGGTCACGAGCTTCTTTTGCAAGCTTATCAGTTGCCTCATTGCCTGGAATTCCAATATGTGCCGGCATCCATTGTAAAATGTTCCAGATGACGATGGATTTTTTGGGTGAGTGCGGACTGCTCTCTATTAATTGCCTCTAAAGCTGCAATGTAGTCGCAGAATATGACTAGTCCGTTTGCCATGTTCGTATAATCTAGACGCAGATATTCTTGTAATGCCTTTAGGATTGCTCTCAGTATTTGCTTCTTCCATTTTATTCCCGCAGTAAAATGTAAATAAGCCAAAAAGCGTCACCAAAGTATGTGACGGATGTGATGCGATGAGAGTGGGGATAACATGTGACGCTGTAGTCGAGTATATAGTTGTAAATATGCCCAGTGAACCATCTATAGGAGGACCACAATTAAAGAGTGTTTATGTCCAATTCACACAATGATCTCTAGTGCGTATAATTTCATCCACGTCTTACCGATGCTATTTTGTTCGCTAGCACAGTCCGCCGCTAGGTTTGCTTCAGACGGCCACATTTCCTCTCCGCTTGAGGGTTCTAATTCAAAGCTTGTTTGGGGACATAACTGGTTCCGGTCTCAGCGTGTAGGGTATCCAGTTCTATTTGCACCGTTTTATCTGGTGCTCAATCGGAACTTCTTTTGCAGTATTCTAGCAAGCCTTCCTTAGATATGCCCCCGACATAAAATTTTCCAAGGAAAATGCAATGTTCAACCTCACCCAATTGAATAGTTAAATAATAGTATTTATTTAATTTTCACTATCCTGGAAAGTAGTTGAAAGTACTTGAAATTGCATATTGTTTGTTCCATTTTCAATATTAGATTAAGAGTTAAGCAATTCCAGAAGATTCCAGTGAAGTTAAGTAGAATAGAATAAGCTACTTATTAGTCCTCCAGAGTATCTACGATGGACGATATACTAGGGATGGACGACACTATACTACGACCGCGGTCTCCTTGCATGCAAAGCAATAATACGTGTAAGCAAAACGGAACATATTGTGCGATCACTCGCATTCACAGGACTTGTGACAATGGGTAGTGATGCGTAACGCTCGTGTCTCAATGTTATTGAGAGGCCACATACAAAATATATATATATATATATATATATATATATATATATATTTATATATAATATATATATATATATATATATATACGTATATATATATATATATATATATATATATATCTTGAAGTGCGTCAGTCACTGGTCAGGTGTTCTTTGTATCGATAGCGCGAAGCCGACTTGTAAATTTCTTTGGATGCAAGGAGACCGCGGCTGCCTGCTCATTGAATTTTTGTTTTACTAACTAATAATGTGTACCGATAGAAAAATATAACAATTTATTCATGTTTTAACTTGCTCTCATCCTTGCCCAAATTTGATATACTGGATTCGAAATTAAGAATAAAGAGGTTAAGACGTAATAATGCTAGTAATAAAGTGCATTTTCCGTTCTCAGTATCTCGTTTGATGACGTCGACATCTGCAGGCATGGGCCACATGAACAACATGAGCGGGCTGGCTGCGTGCGCTGCACCAGACGCCAAGCCGATGCAGTTCCCGCTGGCGCAGCGGCGCAAGCGGCGCGTCCTCTTCACGCAAGCGCAGGTAGATATCCATTTTGTTCGTTTTTAACTGTACTACAGACTTATAGTACCGTATTTAGTTTAACTGCTTAGTGTCTTAAAGATATATTTCGGTGACGTGTATTAAAAGATGGGATACGCGGGGTATTCGTCATTTTGGATTGAAGAAGTGTGAGTCATATGACAAGTGAGAATCGAAACAGAACTTTTAGAAACATGATCTGTAGCACATCCACTTCGTTACGGAAAAACTTGGCGTTTGATAAGTTTTTGACATATTCAAACTTATAATGTTTATTTAACAAATTTTCATAAAAAATGGAATTTTCCAAAATGGAACGCTATGTAAAAATTGGATTTCTAACTTGTGTGCACAATATATTCATTTCGTGCTTGACTATTCCTCAACTGGCGTATGCTGTAGTTGTAAATTTGTTCAAACAGCGTCATGAAAATACGTGACGAAAGTTACTTTCCGAGAGTGGGGATAGCTTGTTTCTATATAGTCAAGTGTTAGCGTGTAAACTTGTCAAGATAAGTATCAAGTAGCATATGAAATAATTGGCGTGCAATCTTATTATATCCATTTCGCACAAAATTGTTTTTTGAATTGAATTTTTTTCGTCGAGCAGTTGTTGTTAATTAATAGATTGCTTAAACGAATGTAATTTTTATTAATACATTTCAATACCACTAAATTTTGAAAAATGAATCAAAATCTGGAAACTGTTTCTCTGTTTTGTCGAGAAAATTTTTATTCTTCATGCTTACTAACATCCTACGTTCACGTCGTCATGAAATACTGGCATTTTCACCGATTTATATCGGAATTTCTTATTTTCCCACGGTATTCTATTGCTTATAATCTGATAGTGGTTGTACCAGATTGTGCTTTGTTGGCGATAAAAGATAATATATCTCTTGAAATGTATCATCGTTATAAATTGTAGTGTCGTTAAATTTTGGTGATAGTTGTATTACAACATAAACTTAGTTATGTTATCGTTACAGAAACATTTAAATGTATAACACACGTGAATAACCATAATGTTTCTCAAACTGTATCTATATAAGTAAATAAAGACTCATAAGTTTTTGATCTAAATTTCCTAGCTCGGGTTTCAGGAGGTGACAAAATAATTTTCACAAATAGCTTTCCTTAAATACTGAGGTAAAGTTTATTCGTGAGACATGGGAAATTGGTTTCGCTATTTTGCAAAAATAAGTCATTAATAATAATTTTTCTCAGATATAATGAAACCTTTAACCGTATTTTCTATTTTGCAAAAATAAGTCGTTAACAATAATTTTTCTCAGATATAATGAAACCTTTAACCGTATTTTCTATTTTGCAAAAATAAGTCGTTAACAATAATTTTTCTCAGATATAATGAAACCTTTAACCGTATTTTCTATTTTGCAAAAATAAGTCGTTAACAATAATTTTTCTCAGATATAATGAAACCTTTAACCATATTTTCTATTTTGCAAAAATAAGTCGTTAACAATAATTTTTCTCAGATATAATGAGACTTTTAACCGTATTTTTAAAACATCGATATCGATTATGCTCAACTCTTGGTAAATTAATACTGTAATTTGAAGTGTTTATAATAAGATGGAGGCCTCGAGTTAGGTTAAATCTTTAACCGGTATTACGAGCGCGATGATTGTGTTGATCATTCCATATTCGTGTTCAAATTGCTTATATTGATTTGACGGGCACATTTCCCGCTTAGAAATGACAGTGCGCTACTACCTGCGCGCAGGGTTGGCGCGCATATTTGTGCTAGAGACAATTTTAAATTAGAAAAACTGATACAAATGCGAAAATTTAATTTTGATTAAATATCTTGGGAATTATAAATAAATGTAAATAAAAAGTAAAAATGGATACATTGTGATGAAATATAAAGGATAAAGTCAGATTGGTATGATGTAAAGAATAAACGGAAAGTAATTTTGAGTTTTTGTGACATACGTTAACTTTTGGTGAAGCGTATCAGTTTTGAAACGTTTTTTTCTTTATTAATCTACAGTTACTTAATCATTACTGAAACCCCATGTCCGACTTGCGGATTAGCCCAAAGCGTTGAACATGTGGAAATATCATTATAATATGTAGTACAAACAGTAAGAAAAATAATTGAGTGCACTTTGGACCACACAGTTGAAGTGAAAACTTGGTAAATAATATAATCGTACTGTGTATGTTTGAAATTTTGTATAGGAAAATTAAAAAAAAAGCAATAAAATTAATTAAATTAATAATATCATAACAAATATGATGTATTAATTGATATAAATACGCTCTATCAAATTATAAAACTTATTAAGTTGCATATAAAATACACTACATAATTAATAAATACGTTTGTCTAAAGAGAAAATATGCGTATTCATTATAAACATGGACATTATGTACTGAGTATATCCCGAGTGAAGGGGAGAGGAGCATTATTTATATTCTTTAAATAAATAATATTTTCATAAACAATAGTATTAAAAAAGAAACTCGATCAGTGAGTTTCGAACAAACACTGCCGAAAATTCAGTTTTCTTTTCATTAAATCATATCTGGATATGTATGCACTAAAACACATAGTCATTGGCACAAAAAAGTAAATTTTTAATAAATTTATGATAAAATAATATGTTTCATTTGAATTCAATAAAAAATATTACTTCCTAAAATAAAATCAAAGAATAAAAACACAAGCATTGTGGTTCGAACTCGAACTGCCGTCGTGTTATCCACGTAATCCAGTATTTTATCACTGTGTCAATAGCTCACTGGGCAAAGTGACGAAGTAAAAATATACTCGCTAACTCTACTCCTAGAAGAACCTCTGATTCGGATATATTCGGCCGTAGTCCGAGTATATCTGAATGCGTCACATTCTTCGCGTCAAACATTTTGGATAAGGCGAGCTAAAAGAAATTTTCACGTCAATAAGATAGACAGACAGCAATTCGAATAATCATCTCTCTTACTAGTGATTAGTCGTAAAAAACCCAAAAGTAACATCAAGACTGAGAGCATCTCGTAATATTGTGTTGAAAAATATCAATGCACGAAACAGGTGAACGCTGCAAAATAATCGTGTGCGCTCTGGGCAAGTGAAATAAGCTATGATATCGTCTTCCCATGTAACAGTCAGGAGTGGAAAGCGATATTAAATTAATAGTTGACTAGTTACCAACGGCATTAATGATTTAGTAATTTAAAAAAAATGCGCGATCAAGACAGTTCCTGTTGGAGTTGAAGGGAATTACATCCCACCATACCCATTATGGAATCAGATGGAAATAAATAAAGCTAATATCAATATATTTTATAATAATTTTTAAAAATCTTTTTCTAGCATGAAAACATCAGTGGCTTCATACGACGATCCGATAAACTGCATTCGTTTTAGGAATACTAAGAACTAAAGAGTTAAACAAAATCACGATACGTCCAAAATCATCAAAATCGTGGGAATGCTCTCTAACAAATCCCGGTACCATGCAGGAATTGTGACAGGTTTTCATGATAACTGTGAAATGATTATCCATAATTACACCAAGATCCCAGACAGAGGAGACCCTTCCGATCATGGTTCTGTTTAGCTCATAACTGTTCACAAGGACGAAACGTGAGCGAGAGTATCACATTAAAATATAGGTTATTACACAGACTCCATTAGAATATTGAGTCGATGTTATGTTGGAAGTGCTTATGATCAGATTGACTATGTGCACCTAAGAAAAGTTTTAAAGCATCGGCTAACAGAAGGCAATGTGCAGTGCTGGCAACTAAGAGCAAGTCATTTAAAAGAATAACAAAACGAAAGTGGACCTAAGTTACTATTTTGACTGACCCCAGATTAAGTAATATAAGGTTTGGATTTGAAATTTCAAAATTGGATGTATTGTCTATGAGCTCATAAATAATTGTCAAGGAATTTTAATAGTGCGGTAGACAGTCCTGCCTCCAACAATTTTACTAGTAGGAAATCATTGTCTACTTAGCCAAATTTTTTTTTAAAATAAAAAAAATACTATTAAAATCACTTAAAAAAGCTAATAACTAAACACTTAAGAAATTCTCGCTGTTTCTTCGCCCGAAATGTTTAAATTTGATTAAATTTTTTGCTTTTTGTAATTCTTAATTCATTTTGCCAAAAAATCATGTTCATTGGTCCAATTTATTTATACAAAATAATATTTTACTTACAAGTATTATGGCAAAAATCATTAAAAATTGTCATCCATGTGTAATTATTATTTCCAGAAGCAACACGCAATATATAAACCACAACGAATAAAGGTGTATTATTCTATGACTTGTCTAATATTCAAAGAAAAAGATTTCGAAGATTAAAAGAAGACAATTTTGGTCTCTTTGATAATCCCCATTCAGTGTGACTTCATGCATTAGATTTAGAGAAACGGAAAAATCTTCTTGAAACAGGTCCCAGATTAAATCTGCGTTATCTAGGAGAGCTACTCTCGTGCTCCCTTACTGCAAAAGAAAAACATTTTCATTCCGTTGAAAAACAAATTCATGCTTTGGGGAAGAACCGTATCTTTGCACCCTGGCCAAGAATATTTTGAAAATACATTTATTTGTTACTACTATTATCATATAGAGTTATCATGGAAAGAAAATCAAACTGTCATCATCGGTAGTCACAGATTGCTTTCGACAATTAGCCGCAAAATCAGATTTTCCGACAATAAATGATATATCAGTTTTTGAAAATAAATGGTACACCTATTTTATTTACGCCTGTTACTATTAAAGACTTGGGTCTACTGATCGATTATAAAATTAGCTGGATATTTCAAGTAAATGGTGTCAGTTCAGCGTAATACATTCCCTCAAATATCTTCAAAATTTTCTTGCTGTTAAAACAAAAGCTCATCTCTGTCAAACATTCTTATAGCCTCTGATTGACTATGGAGATGTATGTTAGCCAGATCGTACTGAATTGTCTTAAAAATAGAACGTTGTCAAAATTTGTGAATATTATATTTTAGGTTGCAGGAATAATGAATGTATTTCTAAATTCAACTTATAATCTATGCAATCCCTTCACTTTTTCAATTCTTTACAACATTTTGAACAATGCAAATTATCCAACGCATTTTAGAAGCAGATTTAGTTACCTGTCTGTTCACGATATAGGGCTGCGCTCTGAAAACTAGCTACCTCTCCTTTTTCATAAACAAACAACTACCTTTTATGGAAAGTCCTTCTCCGTCCAAGTTACGAAACTTTGGGATCAATTGGACCTTAATACAGGAACTACTAGCCCTCTATAAATATTTTCAAAGGCCATCTGAAAAAGTACTTCCCCTCTTAATATCTTAGTTTCACCTGTGCTTAGTTCTAACTTGCCCTTTTACGCTGCTTTTTTTTTACGCTGCCCCTTTCTTAACAATGCTACGCCAAGGTTTACAATTAAGTTTTTTGATTTAGGGTTTTGGTTTGCATATTCATTAAAGTGTGTAAACTCTTATTTGTAAATTTTGTAAATTTTCCTCTTTAACCATTGTGGTAGATTGGAAGAGATTGCCAACGTGACAATAAATACCTCTAATGATATAATTTTATGTGTACACTGAAGTTTGAAACAAAAATATATATAAATAATACAGATACGTTTAGTTATTTTGTTTATTTAAATGATTGCGGAAATTAACTGATGGAATAAGAAAATAAGGAGGATCCAAATAAAAGGCTTTTCATATTTTATAGATTATAAGTAATGTGAAAAGAGCAGGTTTGAACTTAAAAGCATAATGTGGCTCTTTGACCTGCTCATGAAGAAAATGGCGTGAAGGCATATACTTAAATTAACGTGCAACGCAGATGACCAACATTAATCCGTCCGACAATAATTAGAGGCAATAGAAAATACAATACAACAACTTAAAGTGCATGTTATACAAACATTCATTTCACAAGAAAATTGGAGTGGGTCTGGCCGGCTTTCGCCGATCAGAATATTCCGATTAAAAATGCGCGAACGGAGAAAAAGATAGAACATACGATTGAGCACATGTTGACAGAGATGGGAGATAATTAGTAGTCAGCGCGAGTGTCTTGAAGTATGCATTGTATCTATGTTATATCAGTTACCAACCTTGTCCGACGAAAGGCGGCAGTTATCGACCGCAGAATCACCACCTAAAAATATTATTTTGAGTTATGCAAAACGTTTACTCTTGTCACTAATTTATCACAACTGACTCGCAGAGAAGACATTGCTCATCTTCCATCAAATATCGGCAGCCCTGCGGGGCCACATCGTCACTGTCAAATTACCAGCGGCCGACGCGGTCCCTTCACGCCGACCCGGTAACGGTCCGCGCTTTGTCCGCTCCACGAATAATTTGGACGTTCGGTCGCTCGTTAGCGGCGAGGTCGCGCGCGATTGTCGAACGGCCGCCGGCCTGACAGCTGCCCATTGATGCGACTCGAGCTGGAATAACACCGTCGCGAGCCGAGATGCGGTCACGTGTCCGCTATCGTATGATACGTGCTCCAGCCAAGGATGCTGGACCCATTGTGGAGATAAAAAAATGGGAATTTCACAAAATCAGTTAAAGTTTGGGAATTTTAAAGCCAAGGAAAGAGGTAAAGATCTTAAGAGGTCTTTTGGATCGAACAACTGACACCGTTTCAACAGGTACACAGGTTAAATTTTGACATAAACAGTTTCGTTATTTAAAAAAGAAAGTAGATCGAGAATTTACTTTCATAATCGTATCATCAAGAATAGTTCTTGGGGAGATGTGGACTGCAGTTGTATGGTCATCATTAAAGGTATAAAAAATTCATTTTTCTGCTCTCCAGAATTGTCAGTTAGAGATACAAATATACTAGCTCTGTTCCGCGCTTTTAACCTCGTAGAATTATTTTAATGATGCTGCTCTTCTACCCGGAGCCACTAAATACCTCTGTTCCATTCGGAATTAGGTGTGTTTCCACGAGAATATTCGCGATGATCAGTAAATAATTAAGTTGATCCTTCTATTCTCTAAATGACACTAATTTAAGCAGTGTTCTCCTAACTTCTGTTACATTTTTATAACTGCTCTGCCCCTATGAATAGTAACGTGATGATGATATATAGCCTGTAATCTATCTCCAAGTATGGATGAATTTTATGTAAGAGAATATATTTTACTTATCAAAATTTATCATCATCTTCAACATAGAACAAGTGGTCTCCAGTAATATCAGACAGAACTTTCATCAAAATTACATTTAGTAATGTTTTAAATCGAAAGTTTAAGGAAATTAGGTCTTTAATTAAGAAAGAAGTCAATTTTCTTTTGATAACTGTTTTTTTAAACTCCTCATGACTATTATAAAATTACAGTTATTCAACAATAGCTGGCAAGCAAGAAATTCAGTTTTTTATCATTACCACTGGAGACACTTGTCCGATTGTAACTGAAAACAATTCTTGAAATTTTATTCCAATTAGTTATTCTTGAGTTTCCGTAGGATATAGGTTCAAAGTTTTTCGTGCCCTAACTCAAGAATGGGGCGCGTTTTCGAGTTCGCAATTTATCGTTTGTTCGTTCCGCTGAGCACAGTCAAATAAAAAGAAGTAGCGTGGACAATCGAATGCTTCTTTAAGATTTTTTAAGTCTAAGTATGCGTACGTACATACATACATGCGTGCATACATATTTATATATGATTCGTGCTTAATCACTAACATCTTTGAAAACGTAGTGACGAACTTATTGCTACAAGAGCAATCTCTTACAATCAACCGCAATGAATTAAATGATAACACGATGTGCTGTATCAGATTGGTAGTGATTTTTAACGCTAATTAATTGTACTTACAATATAAAGTACATAATAATACATGGTAATAAAGTAAGATTAATTAAAAACAAAAGCGAAGAAGAAAGAAAATATTACGGTCTGCCCATTATTATAAATAATGTGATTTACGACTTTTGAATGCAGACAAGGGCGTATTTTGTATATTGGTAGTCAGTTATTTCCATAATCTAGCGAAGAATTCTATTTAAAATTCAGTTCTATGTTGGGGAATTAGGAAGGCGTATTAGTTTTTCGATTATAATTCGAGGTTCTGGCCGGATGGCTATTAGAATCTAGATCTGAGGTATAGACGATTATGATGACGTAACGGGATTATTAAGGATATTATATACAAATATAGAAGATAGAAAAATGAGAATTGGTCAATTAGTAGACCAAGATTTTTTAGAGTTAAAGTAAAAGGGATAACATAACGGTTAATCAATAGCTGTGGTAAAGATATTTATATATATGTATATGTATATTTATATATATATATATATATATATATATATATATATATATATATATTTATTTATTTTAAATGCTGTCATTCTGATACATAATTACGTATTTTCTAGTTACGTTAATTGTTCCATTAACTGTTTAATAGCAATGTCATATAGCATTAATACAATTGAGCTGGTAGGGACTGTAAAATGTTGTCAGCGGTGTTACTTATTTATGGCAGACGTATTGTCATTTTTGGCGAGTTTTAATTTCTTTTATTTCCTATCGCGTTTCTTTAATATATACCTATGTATATAACAATAACAGCTAAACACTAGTTTCCAACAAATTTAGATCGTACTTGCCAACCATTCTTATGGGTTCAACTACTTGACTGATAATCTCTATTTTTAGGATTAAATTCTGCAACATTTATAACGTGACTTGCTTTAAATAATTTCTCGCTTTTGTCAGTCGTAATTTTCATATTCCGCCAATATTTATTTGCTGGAAGCCGTGTTTTATAATTCTATCAAGTCACAAGAACAAAAATACTATGACATTGATATATATGTACGTTAAACCAATTCTTGTAATATGGCGCTGTGAATGTTTTTTTAGCGATATCAATGTTTCCTCCACGTTGCTCATTAGCGTAAATTTACTTTAGCACCAGTGTATCACATTAAAATTTATGAATAATTCTACTGATACATATTTTCCGTGAATAAAATTAGACTGTGTGTCTTTCAGAGCGGGGTTCTTATTAAAATATGTCACATTGTGAACAGTTATACCTTCGAACGTAATAATAGTAGAGCGATAAAATATGTCATTAAATAGGTTGTGTATTCTAATTTATACCCAAATTCATTAGTACCAGTACATCACATTAAACATTCTGAATAATTATACTAATACACATTTTCCGTGAATAAAATTAGACAGTGTCTCTCTCAGAGCATTTATACCTTCGAAAGTGATAATAGTAGAGCGATAAAATATGTCATTAAATAGGTTGTGTATTCTAATTTATACCCAAATTCATTAGTACCAGTGCATCACATTAAACATTCTGAATAATTATACTAATACATATTTTCCGTGAATAAAATTAGACAGTGTCTCTCTCAGAGCATTTATACCTTCGAAAGTGATAATAGTAGAGCGATAAAATATGTCATTAAATAGGTTGTGTATTCTAATTTATACCCAAATTCATTAGTACCAGTGCATCACATTAAACATTCTGAATAATTATACTAATACATATTTTCCGTGAATAAAATTAGACAGTGTCTCTCTCAGAGCATTTATACCTTCGAAAGTGATAATAGTAGAGCGATAAAATATGTCATTAAATAGGTTGTGTATTCTAATTTATACCCAAATTCATTAGTACCAGTGCATCACATTAAACATTCTGAATAATTATACTAATACATATTTTCCGTGAATAAAATTAGACAGTGTCTCTCTCAGAGCATTTATACCTTCGAAAGTGATAATAGTAGAGCGATAAAATATGTCATTAAATAGGTTGTGTATTCTAATTTATACCCAAATTCATTAGTACCAGTGCATCACATTAAACATTCTGAATAATTATACTAATACATATTTTCCGTGAATAAAATTAGACAGTGTCTCTCTCAGAGCATTTATACCTTCGAAAGTGATAATAGTAGAGCGATAAAATATGTCATTAAATAGGTTGTGTATTCTAATTTATACCCAAATTCATTAGTACCAGTGCATCACATTAAACATTCTGAATAATTATACTAATACATATTTTCCGTGAATAAAATTAGACAGTGTCTCTCTCAGAGCATTTATACCTTCGAAAGTGATAATAGTAGAGCGATAAAATATGTCATTAAATAGGTTGTGTATTCTAATTTATACCCAAATTCATTAGTACCAGTGCATCACATTAAACATTCTGAATAATTATACTAATACATATTTTCCGTGAATAAAATTAGACAGTGTCTCTCTCAGAGCATTTATACCTTCGAAAGTGATAATAGTAGAGCGATAAAATATGTCATTAAATAGGTTGTGTATTCTAATTTATACCCAAATTCATTAGTACCAGTGCATCACATTAAACATTCTGAATAATTATACTAATACATATTTTCCGTGAATAAAATTAGACAGTGTCTCTCTCAGAGCATTTATACCTTCGAAAGTGATAATAGTAGAGCGATAAAATATGTCATTAAACAGGTTGTGTATTCTAATTTATACCCAAATTCATTAGTACCAGTGCATCACATTAAACATTCTGAATAATTATACTAATACATATTTTCCGTGAATAAAATTAGACAGTGTCTCTCTTAGAGCATTTATACCTTCGAAAGTTATAATAGTAGAGCAATAAAATATGTCATTAAATAGGTTGTGTATTCCAATTTATACTCAAATTCAATCAAGGAATAAAAAAACAATTCTCCAATTTTCAAACTCTTGAATACAGTTGACTTAGGAAATTTAATTAAATTTCATGACATTTTGTATTCTATATTCTCTTGCAAAAGAAACGAAACCGAGTCGTAAGAAGCTAACGCCATTTATAAGATATTGTTTGCACTATATTCCGTTATCAAAAAGTGATCAAGTGCTTGCGCAGTGAAGGTTCTGTACCCTGATGACTTATGATAAATATTTACATTATTTATCAAAAGTCACCATTAATATAGAATTTCTAGGGGAATAAATATTTAATATTACCCAATACAATTACGTAGGGTAGACATGTATATTATAATGGATACTTTAAAAACAATCGCATGTAGCATTATCGTTATATTTGACATAGAACGTTAGCGTGCAGGTAATTTGGAAGCCAAATTTTATGGAGATCAACTCAATAGTTGAACCATGAAAGTGGAACAAACAAACAAACTCATATACTCGCATATATTATATTAGGTGGGATAAGTTAGAAAGATATAAAATATTTGCATACTTCTTAGCTGTACGAATAGCTTCTATTGAAATCCTAGAAATTGAATTTAGTCCATATCGTCAAGTATTAAAGTGAATATAATTTCCTGTAAATACCCCATCCATATAATAGTTAAAAAATATTTGTTTACATTATCCTTACACCACCAATAAGCCCTATGGGTTGGTTTCCAAACATCAGAGTTGGCAGCATTACTTATGCAATTTTATAATTTTTCTTAAAATTAACGTCTAAGGAGTTGATTCTTTCAACCCCCTTTGAACTCAACTCCTTTATGGATTTAGTGCTTTGGAAATCAACCCCTAAGGGTAAATTTCCAAAAAAACTCTAAGACATGAGTTCATTTATATTTAAATTTAATAGAACCATCTAATATTTCTTCTTCACACAAATTTTAAACCCTCATTTCACTCCCTTAGAAATTTAAAAACATTTTGCTTAGTGGATGCACAGTCTATATAAGGAAACTCTGCGCAAAATGTTTGTAGATAGTGGTTTCGGCTATGCGTCGATATGGCCGATCAATCCATTTCTACTTTTATACATATAGCTAAATTAGTGAAAACTTAAAATTATTTTTCTCATTAATTCATAAACAATATACACGTAACAAATTAAAAACGATTTGTTTACATTTTCACATGTAATGTATCATATAAAATAATCGATTGGAACGAAAACAATCAGTCATTCCCTATATTCGTTTAATCAGAGGGGTCATTCACCTAAAACATTGGGTAATACAATTGTTTTTGTCAACGTTCTCTTGCGTTTGTACGTTCATTCGTATGTTTGACTATTTCTGCCAAATGTATTAAAAACTCTGAATCTACTTTGTCATCGTAAAATGCCTAATTAACAAGATTTTCGTAGGTTTAACGGAAAATTTACATAACGAATATTCGCGCGTTTAGTAAATACAAAAATATGTTTAGTGAAATACATATGTTATTTGATATAACTCAGAAAATATTTTGGGTGTTAAACCATTTCTGACTATAAAAATACTACAGATTTGTTAGTGAAATAAATATGTTGTTCCATATAAATCAGAAAATATGCTGGCCGTTAAACCATTTCTGAAATAAATATATTGTTCCATATAAATCATAAAATATTTTGTCCATTAAACCATTTCTGACTCTATAAAAATACTACAGATTTATTATAAGTTCTAGTGAATAGAGGCCTTAAGCCTTTTGTAGTTATCTTCTCGAGTTCCTTAACCAATTATTCGGATTGTATTTTCGCCTTATTTTACGTGCTGAAATCTTTGAAAATTTCAGACTGATCTTTTAAAAGTAACCGTAAACAAAATATTAATTTAAGCCGCTAATACTGTTGTACCATATCAGTTATACAAACTTCAAACATTATAAAACAATAATACAGATATTCATTCCTGCTGTTTCGATTGCAATAGTTTAATTCGAGTGTATATGCTTATTTGTTTCCATAAAATGGACGTAGTATAAAGTTTTGTAGATCTACGTAGATAAAGATTTGGTTTAATAGACAATAGAGTGTCTATACCTGCTTGTTTCCATAAAATGGACGTAGCACAAAGTTTTGTAGATCTACATATATAAAGATTTGGTTTAATAGACAATAGAGTGTCTATGCCTGCTTGTTTCCATAAAATGGACGTAGCACAAAGTTTTGTAGATCTACGTAGATGAAGGTCTGGTTTAAAAGAGTTGGATCAACGTTTGGAATAGACCTTAAAACAATAATAGATGAAATTATACAAAAAAGGGTTTGTGCATACATGTTAATTAAGAAGTGTTTTTCATTTAACTTTCCCATACACACTAGGAGCATTATAAGCTGGAAGATACACTTATTTCTAGGTTTTTAATTTACCGTTGCGTTATCTTGTTAAAGTTGTAAATCGGAAAATTTTTTGAGGATTTTTGTAACATAATAACTTGGAGTCTTTGGATTAACATATGCTATATAGTAGATATAGTAATATATAACGACGTAGTCGGAGAAAAGAAAAGAAGTCTCGGCGCCTTATTGAAGGATGCCGGCAATACTATTACAGATACCCTAATATTATGTATAGTGTAATTGTAGATCTTATAAAGGTAAAAAGCAAAACTTGAAAATAAAAACTATACAAAAGCATATATTTACCTATCTTTTATGAATAAACCAGAGAGAGCTTAAGGTCTTGGTAGGATTTTAAACTATGCAAAAGCATGTATTTATCTATTTTTTATGAATAAACCAGAGAGAGCTTAAGGTTTTGGTAGGATTTTGAACTATGCAAAAGCATATATTTACCTATTTTTTATGAATAAACCAGAGAGAGCTTAAGGTCTTGGTAGGATTTTAAACTATGCAAAAGCATGTATTTATCTATTTTTTATGAATAAACCAGAGAGAGCTTAAGGTTTTGGTAGGATTTTAAACTATGCAAAAGCATGTATTTATCTATTTTTTATGAATAAACCAGAGAGAGCTTAAGGTTTTGGTAGGATTTTGAACTATGCAAAAGCATGTATTTACCTATCTTTTATGAATAAACCAGAGAGAGCTTAAGGTTTTGGTAGGATTTTGAACTATGCAAAAGCATGTATTTATCTATTTTTTATGAATAAACCAGAGAGAGCTTAAGGTCTTGGTAGGATTTTAAACTATGCAAAAGCATGTATTTATCTATTTTTTATGAATAAACCAGAGAGAGCTTAAGGTTTTGGTAGGATTTTAAACTATGCAAAAGCATGTATTTATCTATTTTTTATGAATAAACCAGAGAGAGCTTAAGGTTTTGGTAGGATTTTGAACTATGCAAAAGCATGTATTTATCTATTTTTTATGAATAAACCAGAGAGAGCTTAAGGTCTTGGTAGGATTTTAAACTATGCAAAAGCATGTATTTATCTATTTTTTATGAATAAACCAGAGAGAGCTTAAGGTTTTGGTAGGATTTTAAACTATGCAAAAGCATGTATTTATCTATTTTTTATGAATAAACCAGAGAGAGCTTAAGGTTTTGGTAGGATTTTGAACTATGCAAAAGCATGTATTTACCTATCTTTTATGAATAAACCAGAGAGAGCTTAAGGTCTTGGTAGGATTTTTGTATGTCATATAGTTTAGTGTCCCAAGAACAATCATCTTGATAGAACGTCGAGAACCTGAGAGGTATTAGCAATTTCTTTATTTCTTTGTCTTTATATTATAAAAAAAACCTTTCAATTGAACCCTTCCTTTTTGTAGTTGTACCTTCTAAAGTCTAGGAAAAAACTGACGTATATTTTATTTATTATATATTAATATGAAGTTGAAAAAGTAAATGGCTTAGAATGATCAGCTTACTCGCTTGCATGACTTGGCAAACCATTGACTACTATCCCTAATAGCTGGATAAACAAAAAAGTTCACACGAAATGAAACCACGAATATAAAGCTAGTTAAAGACATGGCCTTATAAATAATTTTGTTTTAAAAACATTGCTTATTAAAATTGTATTTATCGGTGGTTGAGTCTAAATCATTTATTCGGGTCCTCGAAATAAACGTATTGCAAGCGAGGTTAATATACATTGCACCGTCTTATATTCACCCTGCAAAATTTTGCTATTGACTACTTTTCTAAATATTTTCCAATGTGTGTTTACGATTGCGCGTGTGTATGTGTGTTTGTATGTTTGCTACCGCAGCCAATCAACTGTCCAAAGCAAACAAGTTGCGCGTACGTACTCGAGCTTCGCCACTGAATTACGCCATCCAGTGTTCAAATATGAAGATTTTTTTAAGCGTTCGTTTCGTACATAAATAACAAACTGATTCGGCGGACAAGTGCGCTCGGGTGTGAGCGGCTGCGCGGCCGCGACGCACATCATTGAAATTACAAATTATACAATTATTTATTTAAGCCTGGTCAAGGTGGTGCCCGCATCCGGTATCGGAGATGGTACTATGCGTGACGCTATGCGTTGTACGTATTATACGGTTACTGCAACTCTTGTAACTATGACGTTGCTTAACGTTGTCTATGGCCGCTGCAACTATTGTAATCAAAAACAATTATGGGCGCCATCTATGGTTACAACGGTTTTATAAACCATAGATATGCAATTGTTGTAACAATGTATTCATAACCAATATTCATTAGGGTTGTATATTTTTAATAGAAAATTTTTAAAAGCTATTAAGTCTATTATAATGCAAGTAATCTTTGATGCAAGGCTTTGAAGTAATTTTCATAGTTTTTTTTATAGTTTTAACACTTTCAACGGGGAGCATAATATAACTATTATGCTCCCCGTTCTATAGTATGTCAAAATTTAATATGGTTTGTAATTTTTAGAGTTTCTTACCTCAAAAGGAAAAAAAAGAGTCCGTAAGAGAATACTCATGTGTCTCTATGTGTATTTTTCTGTTACAGTAGATTTTTTCAAAAATGGTTTGACATAGAAACTTTAAATGCTCGCATTATATTAGATAATATCAACCTGTATATTTCGCATTAGTAAATATTTTAAAATATTTTATGCCAATTTTAGAGGGGCAAATTAATTATAGGAAAAATATTTTTTAATTTTTTATGTCGCATGGGGTATCGTTTGAAACGGCTGGTTACAGGGGATTCAAATTCTTTTTGTTTTTAAGTAACATGTACTCAGAGAAAACGGACCGACAGTTAAAATTTTGCTTTTTAAAAAATTAATGTGGTAGAATTCTACGTTCAAAAGCTGGGCCGCACTCTCTTCTGTACATTATTCTTCATCATTTACCCATCTTTTGTCTATACCTGATATGCCACGCGTCATACTTTATTTAACTTTCAGTTTATTTGAACCTCTAACATATATGTAATAAAGAACGTGGCTATCGTCACCATGGTGTGTTGGGTTGATCGCAGGACATACGGGGCCGTTGAGTGCGCGTCACGGCGCGAGGAACCGGGTTCGATTCCCGGCCACTCATCAAGCGAGACTGGAGAAGTCTAACCTTTCGAGGCTCTGGCAACCATTTTCCATATGATATCTTCTTCATCTCATGTAGACACGACAATAACAACAACAACAAAGAACGTGGTTAAAATATACTAGTGATTTTACACATCAATCTGTTTTAGTAAATACTTTTATTTCTCCTTTTGTTTCTTATCGTAAACTTGTTTATAGTAATTAATAGTTTATAAACTACCACTTTAATAATATTTATTTGCTTCTAACATAGTGGTTGGTTGTGCGAGATTGCTCTTGCAGTAATAAGTTCGCCATGACTTCTTCCTCGATATTTTTTAAGCTACAGAAAAGTTTAATAAAGGAATAGTTTAAACAATTGATTAAACATAGTTAAGTATACAAGATAATAATATATTTAGTACTAAAACATAAACGAAAATTGAATATTACTTTTTGAGTGATATTATTAACGAAATAAGCTTTTTGAAAGGTATTTTTGAAGGATAAGCTTTCAGATATATATTTCTTTCCATAGTACAGACCAAAATAATTTCATGCTGCAGAAATATTTGTACGGTAACGAGATAATTTTGTAACCATTTTAGAATAAGATACTTTAGATTATACCATCAATTAAAAAATATTAATATATCATATACTAGATATTCTCCCCATGCTATCTTAATTTAAAGATAACTTGAAAAATATTTAAAAGAGGGTTACGGCTGCAGTAATACACTGAGGGGTGCGGCTGCAGTAATATTTGTACGGAAACGAGAAAACTTTTGTAACCCTTTAAGAATAAGATACTTTAGATTAGACCATCAGTTAAACAATACTAATGTAACGTAAACCCCTAAAGATATTCTCATAATTCTATCTTTATTTAAAGATAACTTGAAAAATATTTAAAAGAGGGTTACGGCTGCAGTAATACACTGAGGGGTGCGGCTGTAGTAATATTTGTACGGAAACGAGAAAACTTTTGTAACCCTTTAAGAATAAGGTACTTTAGATTAGACCATCAGTTAAACAATACTAACATAACGTATATCGAATAGATATTCTCCCAATGGTACCTTAATTTAAAGATAACTTAAAAAATCTTTAAAAGAGGGTTAAAATTAAAGCAAGCAAATGGCTGATTAATGTCAGATAGTGAACGGTAATAAACAGTTTAAGTACATAGTGGTAGACACGTGATGAAGTTCGCATAATGGTACACTGTCGTCTACGTCATTATTGTTTGCAGATACAACGCCACGCGATTAAAGCCAACAATTTAGCCAATTGTACTGTGCGACTGTGTGCTGACTCGGTAAAAAGTTTACTATATAATTAAACGTCGCGGTAAAAACTAACCATGATCTCAGTCAGTAGAACATACTAAATAAATTTATGGTCATCATCAGCGCTGATTAACTTGATTCGCTTGTCAATCTAAATTAATTTGACCCAACTTTTTGCTGGACGCCCGTAACAATGTAACAATGGCTTACGGGCGGTCTCGTGTCGGGACGAAATTTGTGAATTAATAAACACATAGTCTTCGTATGCTTTTTTTATGGTTGATGCGATTTTTGTTTTGCATACATCTGCACATGTCGGATGTGTTACGTCGTCAGCGTAAACACTGTTCATTTAAACCAGCCGGAGGTTCCCAAATTTTGTAATGAAACTTCGCTTGCAATGGTAATGTAAATTCATATGTTGAGAATCACGGACCAGCAGAAACTCTCTACTCACGCTGTCAGTCGCTTATCGTTTCAGCGAATATTCAACTGTTTTTAAGGTAAGCTTAGCCTGTTTCAGTTTTCGTTATGCTCTTAGTCGTTGTAGTGTGTATATCTATATATATTACCTAGCAAACCGTTCTGGCTTCACACTGTTAACCAAGATCTAGGCAAAGACACGGGGCGTGCCAACGCGTTAATGTCTGCGCGATTAACTTCGCTTACTTAAAATATTGTAATAACTTTTAATTTATTAGTTAGAGAACTATGGCATAAAAGGATAACATATATATATATATATATATATATATATATATATATACATACATATATATACATATATATATATATATACTACTAAATATATTACATACTAAATTCAATTTGATTAGGATTAAGACAGTTTTGCACAACGATCTCTAGTTTAAAAAATTTTTTTTTTAAAACAGTAAAATGATTGTTACGGATTTTACGTAGTATGTATACATGTTACCGCGTATTGTTTCCACGTACCTCTAATGATTTAAGCCCGCCTAAGTATCTATCCGATGAATGTTGCTTTGATGAATGTCGATTTTATAGACAATTTTCATATTATAAATAATACAAGTGTAATTATAAATTATACATCTGTAATTACAAATTATACATCTGTAATTATAGGTTATACATTTGTAATTATAAATTATACATCTGTAAATCTTCCTAGTATATCAGTATACACTAATGGAAACGGGGACAAAATCCGTTTATCTTACGGTTAATTATTAACAAAATTTAATGCACACAGACGGATAGAAATTTTCTTTTAAAGTATTGTGTGTATGGTATAATAAATATTTACACAATTAACGTAAAAATTATTTAATGAATAATAATATATATTTTTTGTCCATCTAATTTTCCTGTTTGTTTCAAATGAGTTTTCTTCACGGTAGTATGCACCAGTACAATAGTTTACAATAGTATATTTCATTTCACATTTAAGTACTCGTAAGTGACAGCTGCGTTTCCTTTTTCCTTTACTTCCACTCAAAGTTATATATGGCTTCTAAGAATTTTTCACGACGATCAAAATTAGGAAATACTTAAGGGATGGTACTTACGTCTGTCAGGTACAAATACCGTCTGATTTGAAACCTGAATCTTGTTTATGGCTATTTGATATTTGTATATAGCATGATATTTGGGCATATAGTGTGTTATTATTTAACGTTAGTTAGTTTTTTTTTAAATGAAAATTTTAATTAACATGCACGTAGAAATAATAAAAATGAATTTTATAATATACTTCTTTATGTAAATTGGGGATTACAATCTTTTTCGTGCGCCCCATTAAGTTGATTAGTCCCAAGGTAAACCCCATATCTTTGGATATATTTTTGGACTATTTTTTATTTAATTTTGGAACATATTAATAAATTCCAGAGCCGTTTAGGATGTACCCACTTGCTTATAATTTTGAAATAGATGCAAAAACTCAAGCTCATGTCTTAGATCCTAGGTTATAATTTTAAAATTTTGATTCAGATTTTTTTACATCCACTAATTTTTATGCCGCTTTTAATAGTTTGAAGTAGATGGTGAGTAATGAACAAATGAGTTGGTATAAGGTTGGCATTTATCGTGGTAAACAATTTGTTTTTTTTTTGTTGAAAATACACTGGGTATTTATATTCACTCCTTTTCTTTAGGATCCGGTTATTATTTTCCCTTGTTATTATTAGCTTTTTGACCCGTAAGGTTTTATAGATTTATATTTTTATTACATTATTTTAGTAGATTATTTATGGTATTATAACTAAGTAAATTCTTACAGTTGCTCTCTTGTTTAGCTTCCTTTAGATACAGTGTAATGATACCTCAATCTTTAGCCATGCCGAGGAGTTGAGATTATGATGTCAGATAAATTTTTAACAAAATCGGTCCAGCAGCTTTGTAGTTTAGCTTATAAATACAGTTACAGAAAAATAAAGAAACAAATTCCTTAATTTATACAATAGTGTCGATAAAATATTAACCAGGTCTCAAGTTCACGGATAACAGACAAATGGATCTAGTCGCTTTATCGCTGAGGCGGTTAATGCAAGGTCACTCCGCAATTGAACGGTAAAACTTTCAGTGCAGATTATGCAAATATATTACGATAATATTTATAACATTTCGCCAAAGTATCCTGACCTTCCTCCAAGGTATCAGAAAAAATGTTCTGATCGTTATATCGGTACATTTTTACTGAGACGGTTAAAGTAAAGGCGCTCCTTAGTTAAACGGTAAACTTCAAGTGCGGATCGCGTTAATATACAAGTATATTTATAATAAAAAAGTTATAATTTTCTCCTAACTTTCGAAGATTTAGATAACCTTCTCTACACGATATAGTGGTACAATATTTTTGTAACAGTTAGAATGAGGAAGCTCCTCAGTTGAATCGTAAATCTTTCATGCGGATACGCAAATATATTGCAATAACATTTATAACAAATTACCAACGTGTCATAATCTTCTAAGTTTCAACGGATCAGACAAACGGCTTTATTTGCTATAAAGGTATGGTATCACCAAGACGGTTAAAGCAAGGACATTTTAAACTGTGGATTGAGCCGATTTACTGGGATGACATTTATAACGTATTACCAAATGTCACACTTTCGTTGTAAGTTTCAACCCATCACACAAACGGCTTTATGCGTTATGATAGTACGAGTGTAGTATCGCCAAGACGGTTAAAGTAAGGACCGTTAACCTTTCAATACGTATTTTGCCAATATATTGGGATAATATTTTTAATAAATTACCAAAATATTATAATCTTCTTCCGAGTGTCAACGCATCAGACAAACGGCTCTACGTGCCATAACGATACAATATCGCCGAGACAGTTAATACAAGGAGGCTCCTCAGTTGAACCGTAAACGTTTTAGTATGGATACGCCAATATATTGCGGTAATATTTATAACAAATTACCAAAGTGTCAGAAGCTTCTTCTAAGTTTCAACGTATCAGACAAACGGCTCTACTCGCTATTATTTTATAGTATCACCAAGAAAGTTAAAGCCTGGACGTTCCTCAGTCATACTTTTAAATATCATACTTTTGTTTCAAGTTTCAACGCATCAGACAAATGGCTCTATGCGTTATGACGATACAGTATCGTCAAGATGGTTAAAGCGAGGACGTTTCTCAGTGGAATGGTAAATTTTCAACTGCGGATTACGCAAATATACTGAGATAATATTAATAACATATAGCCAAACTATTATAACTTTGTATAAGTATGCACTAGACACATATCTCTACTGGGTATAATGGTACAGTATCGCTGAGACGGTTAAAGCAGGGATGTTTCTCAGTTAAACGGTAAACTTTCAACTATGGATTACGTTAATATACTAAGATAATATTTATAATATATAGTCAAACTATTATAACTTTTGTATAAGTTTGCATCAGACAAATGCCTCTACTCGCTATAACGGTACAGTATCAATGAGACGGTTAAAGCAAGGACGCTCCTCAGTTGAACGGTAAACTTTCAACTGTGGACCACGCTAATATATTGAGATAATATTTATAACATATAGCTAAACTATTATAACTTTTGTATAAGCTTGCATCAGACAAATGCCTCTACTCGCTATAACGGTACAGTATCGCTTAGACGGTTAAAGCAAGGACGTTTTTTAGTTGGATGGTTAACTTTCTACTGTGGATCACGCTACTATATTGAGATAATATTTATAACATATAGCTAAACTATTATAACTTTTGTATAAGCTTGCATCAGACAAATGCCTCTACTCGCTATAACGGTACAGTATCGCTGAGACGGCTAAAGCAAGGACGTTTTTTAGTTGGATGGTTTTCTTTCAACTGTGGATTACGCTAATATATTGAGATAATATTTGTAACATATAGCTAAACTATTATAACTTCTGTATAAGCTTGCATCAGACAAATGTCTCTACTCGCTATAACGGTACAGTGTCGCTGAGACGGTTAAAGCAAGGACGTTTTTTAGTTGGATGGTTAACTTTCAACTGTGGATTACGCTAATATATTGAGATAATATTTATAACATATAGCTAAACTATTATAACTTTTATATAAGCTTGCATCAGACAAATGTCTCTACTCGCTATAACGGTACAGTATCGTTGAGACGGTTAAAGCAAGATGGTTTCTCAGTAGAACGGCAAACTTTCAACTGTGGATTACGCTAATATATTGAGATAATATTTATAACATATAGCTAAACTATTATAACTTTTATATAAGCTTGCATCAGACAAATGTCTCTACTCGCTACAACGGTACAGTATCGTTGAGACGGTTAAAGCAAGATGGTTTCTCAGTAGAACGGCAAACTTTCAACTGTGGATTACGCTAATATATTGAGATAATATTTATAACATATAGCTAAACTATTATAACTTTTATATAAGCTTGCATCAGACAAATGTCTCTACTCGCTATAACGGTACAGTATCGTTGAGACGGTTAAAGCAAGATGGTTTCTCAGTAGAACGGCAAACTTTCAACTGTGGATTACGCTAATATATTGAGATAATATTTATAACATATAGCCAAACTATTATAACTTCTGTATAAGTTTGCACCAGACAAATGCCTCTACTCACTATAACGGTACAGTATCGCTGATACGGTTAAAGCAAGGTGGTTTCTCAGTAGAACAGCAAACTTTCAACTGTGGATTACGCTAATATATTGAGATAATATTTATAACATATAGCCAAACTATTATAACTTCTGTATAAGCTTGCATCAGACAAATGCCTCTACTCGATATAACGGTACAGTATCGCTGAGGCGGTTAAAGCAAGGACGCTCCTCAGTTGAACCGTAAACCTTTCAGTACGGATTACGCCAATATACTGGGATAATATTTATCGCTAATGCTTGTTCGTCGCGCGAGCAAACAGTCGGGGGGCTGTTTGCGGAGCGGCTCCGTGCGCGATATTGCCCCCGCGATAATATTTAGACGGCAATTGTTTCCGGATGCGCGCTGCTTCTACGCGTAGCTTCTACGGCGGCGTATTTACGTTGCCGATGGGTGTTTACTCGTTTCCTGTTTGTGATTTTGCGCTGAATCGCGGCGCGTAGCGTAGACGGCGGGAGTGAAGCGATCTGGGGGCGTAATTTGTTTAAAAGATAGAAATTATAACGTTGGCCAAGGGTATAATTTCGATATTTCTATTCGTCGCAATTTTCCTCTCAACCATTTTTTTAAGTTTTGTAGGTAAATGCTTCAGGTGAAGAGCTCAATCGATTTTTGGCTAAATGAACATTTTATTTAATGAACCTTCAAATGAATGTTTAAATGAATCTTTCAACGAACATATTATTTAAGGAACCTTCAAATGAATGTTTTAATGAATATTAACATGAGTATTTAAATCAATCTTTAAATGAATGTTTAAATGAATCTTTATATGAATGTTTAAATGAATCTTTAAATGAATATTTTATTTAATGAACCTACAAATGAATGTTTAAACGAATCTTTAAATGAATGTTTAAATGAATCTTTACATGAATGTTTAAATGAATCTTTACATGAATGTTTAAATGAACATTTTATTTAATGAACCTGAGCACATCGTGGAGGGTAGTCTGTGGATTGGTTTTGAACGCATTCCCATTGAGCAAGTCATTTCAGGAAAATTGCTTTTTATAAAAAACCATCTAAGTTTTTTTTCTCAATTTGAATTCACGTTTGCGAAATATTAAGCAGCGATGTGTGGTTTTGAAAGACAGATGTACGTTATTTTGATAAGTTTATTTTATAAAATGACGTCGGGGCTAATGACATGTAGGTTAAAATGATTAAAATTAAAAAATTGTCAATAAAACCAAAAGTGCAAATCTCATGTTTTTTTATTAATATTATTTGTATATTGATTTTTAATATATATATATATATATATATATATATATATATATATGCATAATGAGATGCGAGTTTATATTAGTTATTTATAATTAATAATTTGGCAAGAATCAAGGAAAAATGTAATCATCAACCGCGCCCTTTGATCATATTTTTAATAAAAAAAATTAAAAATAATTTGTGAAAAGTCAAAGAGTTTAAAAGTTAAAAACATCAGGACTTAGAGAGAAACGGTGAAAAGATCCGCGCAAAACGGACGGGCTGATTGCAGTAGTCGAGCACTGAAAAAAGATGTTTTTGTAGAAAATAGGCTTCAATTCCTATATTTCACCAATCAATAGTAAAAAAAATCGGTCAAAAATTGTAATCTGTAATGTTGTTTCTTCAAAAGTACATACGTACATATGCACATAAATACATACGTACACATGTACATAAATATATATTTACATACGTACATACCTACATACGTACATACATACATACGTACATACGTACTTACGGACATACCGATCAACGGACGGAAAGGCATGTCATTCTTCAAAGGCAAATTTACATCAGGACAAGATATTAAATAAAATTGAAAGATGAAGTTATTTTTTATAAAAATGTGTCCTCGTTCGTAAAAGCTATATTAACAGTTGATTACTTCTAAAATTACCCAAGGTATAAATTATTTCTATCGATAAAACTCGACCTGGCACGCTAATCGATAATGAAGCACACACTCGCGGGGTGTCGATATAATTTTAGAACTTTGTTCATTTGTTACAGAATATTAATACAATTTTTGAAAATATTTTGTTTAAAAGTAACTTAGAATTAAGATGGGATCTGGACAATCTATATAAATTATATTAAACAATTACGAATTTTGCAATATGTTTGACCGTTTAACGCTGATAAGTTTACTCATCGATAGAACAAAAGTTTGAGCTTTTTTGTTTTAATTTTATAGCACCGTATTTTTTCATTGCACCCTGTAGTATCAATATTGCGCAATATTTTTTAGTCTTTGTTTAGCGTTCGAAGGACGAGGACGTTTCAAGCGTTTGCGTCGAAGAAATGACGGAGAAATCGACGAAATTTAAAGAACGGAAGTCTATCGTCGAATGATGCAGCTATGTAGAGAATAGCGGCTCCGTGGCACATAGGGAGCAATGCTTTGGTCTGATATCTTACATTGAATATTATTGCGTGATAAAGTATAATTGATCGTTTTGGTTCAAGATGTCATACAATATTAATGCACAATAAAAGTATTGCACATATAGTAAAATCTAAATATCCATAATTACTTATACGAGATTAAGAGACGGACAATTGAATTAGTAATGGACTGGACAGCGTCATCGTCCATAGAGTTTGCGTTCCATCCGGATGAAATCGGGTAATGCAACTAGTAACCAATGAGACGTGTACTGCGTTTTAAACAGTGGCAGAAATTTAAGAAGTTCCGTGTCTAAATAATAATTAGAAGCACTATTCATCAAATGCAAAATAAAGCGGTAATAAATTCGTATTATTTCATTCGTATGATTTGATTATTTATTTTGACTGAACGAAAAAATGCTTGATTAATTGACGCGTCCTTGTCATTGGAATTGCCTTCGTTAACTCTTTATTGATTGAAAATTAAAAAAAATATATATAAAAACCCATAGACAATGTGTATAATGGCGGGGACCAACATGGCGTTCGACGTGTCTAATGATGCAAGGCCTTAGCGTTTCCGTCGGTGTTGCCACTAAAATAATTAAACCGAGTAGAAATTCGCTTGTCATCATTCAATATTGTAATTATTATGGTTATTTTAATTGGCAGTTCTAACGTCTATGGAGATTTGTTGTGAGTTTAACAAATGGTTAAATGAAATACGAATTTGTAAGCGTTTATGGGTTGCGATTGAATGTTGGGTTTGTTTTGCTTTGTTGATTTGAAAAAAAAAGAGTATTCTTAATAAGAGAAGTCCAAAATCGAATAGATATTTTTATTTTGTATATTTATAAATTTTATTTTAGTTTCATGGAAATTTTAAACAAATATCATTATTACAATGTTTAAGAAATTATTTAATTTAGGAGAAAATAAGAGATATATAATTATACGGTCGTTTTATGGAAAAAACTGGATAATAGAAACTAGCTATATTACTCAGAGCTTCTCTCGCGTGGTTATATTTATAGTTAAAGGAAATCACTATAATACAGATGACAATGAAAACAAAAATACTTTCTTCTAAATTAGGGATTAAATGGAGTGATCCTGTTGGCTCTTTATTTTGTGTATGTAGCGTTTTAAAAAATCAAGTCGATCATTTGCCCCGTTGCGACGTTTGTTCGTTATTAAGTTGTGTTTTCATTTTGAAATTAAACTTCTTCCGAAGAAACGAAATTTCTCGGGATGGGTTCTTTTCAATTCCAAATAAAATTTCTTATAAAGAAATAAAATTTTCTGATACAAAAAGTAGACTATATCATTTCCCAGCCCATTATTTTTCTCTGTTCAAAAAATTAAGTCGATTCATTGCGATAAGAAAAAGGACAAATAAACACACATTAGGGTTTATAACATTCATTAGGATCACATGAGGCACCTTTTAGCTATTTCGTTAATATTAAAACTATCATAATCAATTAGTTAAATAACGTTTTCCTATTACACAAACGAAAATTGATTCTGTGGGTAGACTACGGAATTAGGTCAACGACCGTGTCAGATAATGAATGTAGGTTATGGCAGCTGGTTTCGTCTTTAATTAATCTTAATACGAACTACTTAACTGAATTTGTTAAGCTTACTACACTAAAGGATATTTAGAAAAAAAAACAAAATTTTAATACAAATTAAAATATTAAAATCAAATCAAAATGAATTTCGACTTTTGGAAGTTTTCGCTTAAAAAAGTTGAAAACATTTTTAAATTTAACTTATATATACATTTTATTTGTAAATAGTTTTAAATTTAGCTTTATTACCTTCAAAGAAAGAATAAAAATATAATAGTAATATTATTTATATATTTATGTCTATATTTGTTGGGTAAACATTTAATTTATAACCGGGAAATAATTATATCACGAAAAGAGGAACTTCGCTAATTTTTTGAAGTTATACTTCTTCAGGCGCGTTATGAAAAAAAACGAACTGAGTGAAATTTTATGAAGCGCGCGCGACTCAACAAAAATCGACAGGATGAAGTTGCTCACTAAACATGGGCGTAGTGACAGATACTATATTCATGACAGTTATTAAGGTATTTGTAAATATACAACACCTGTTATATATTCATGTAAATCTAAGTTATATCTGCGCTTTTAAATAATAGTATTTAGTAATTAAAATTGTATAGTGGTCCATATAATAAAAAACATTTATTTACTGTGAATATTCGTGACAGAAATAGTGCTTATAAGCTTTTTAAAATATATTTTAAGTGTATTTCTCTAAGAGGTTAAGTTTTTGTATATATTTATTCGCATTATAAATTATGAATTATTAAAAATTTAATTGTTTGAATTTATATTTTACCAACCGTATTTATAATCATGCTCCAGTCCTTTTATTATTTTATTTCTGTTAATTATTAGCGTGCTGAATAAAGTTATTCTTGAATTATGCCAAAGAAGTATAACTTCTAAAGCACGTAATAAGCACACGCTCCATTTTTTTTTATTTTGCTTTCAACTTTTTTTTTGTGACTAACATTACGAATGAACTAGAGTAACTTACCATAACGGGTAAATAAATCGGACATTCATATTTTACATTTTGACAGAGCTGATGGTTGGCGACAAGACAACTGAAAAGGACATGGTTTTGTAAATATTTTCATTCAGCTGAAACAATGTTTTCTTTCTTTTTTAAATAATTTATTAAGCAATGGCGTAGGTAATTTGAAAGCGACTAAAGTCTCTCTTGACGGGACTCGAAGTCGCGACCTCAGCGATGTTTGCCTTAGTCGTTGTGTGGAGGCGTACGTTGCGAGACATTAGACTGTTCCCAGGCCCACAGCCGTTGACCTCGTGACATGGTTATAAAAAAACATTGCTTCTATTCAATGGAATTCAGCGTGCACTAATGTCAAGATTTTTGTATTTTTCAATGTACCGTTATATTATAAATATGTCTGGTATTAAGTGTTGCTTTTGTATCAATAAATATAAAGGTATGTATTTTATATGTGTGTATGTCTATATATATATATATATATATATATATATATACATATATATATATATATATATACATACATATATATATATATATATATATATATATATATATATATATATATATATGTGTGTGTGTGTATGTGTGTGTGCGTGTGTGTGTGTGTGTGTGCGTGCGCGCGTGTTTGTGTGTGTGAGAAGAGAGGTAACTTAGAAGGATGTCACTCTTAGAATAAATGGAAACATAAATCCCTTAAAAGTTTTATTCGTATTATTTGCCTTAAAAATATTTGCCTTATTTCTCATTTGTCTAATTAATATATATTTGTTTAATTATATAGTAATTAGACAAATGAGAAATAACGCAAATATTTTTTAGGGAAAGTGAAGTTATTTTTCTTAATAATTTGTTAATGCTATTTCCATTTGAATAAGCAAGACAAAACAAAGTAAAAAAGCCACGTAAAACTAGAAAAGAGCAAAAAAACATTCACTTTGACAAGACAGCACAAATGTCAATGTCAGTAAACAGGATATTTATAACTAATTATAGCAATGGACATTGGTCAAGAAAAAAAAAACAATCGACGTTCATTACTTTTTGAAATGTTTTCTATAATATTCGCTATGTTAAATTGTTATTTTTTATTAACGATTCTCGATATATTATACGTTTTTATACCTTTTTTTAAGATACCTTTTTTGTTTTGAATTATTGGCTACAAATTGCATTTAATTTTTTGCCCTTTCCTGATTGTCGATCGCAGCATTTTTTGGTTTTTATGAAGGTTTCTAAAAGTCACCTTTAAAATTATATTCTATTTCCGTTATCGATGGTTGCCTCCAAAACGCTATTTCGAAAAATATTACTGACAGCAACATAAAAATACATACATAATATAACCAATAGATGCCATTACGTATCAATGAAAGGCTACTCTAATTACCTATCAGCCTTTCATTTAAAAATTAGAATGAAATTTCAACTCTATGAAGATGTCCTGGTGTTCACTCCTCTAACAAGAGTTCCAAAATACATGATATATTTATCTGAAATTTAATTATCATCTTATGCTGTATTTTAAACATCATTTTATGCTATATTTTAATCATTTTATACGGCATTTTAAACATCATTTTATGGTGCATTTTAATAAACGTTTTATACTGCATTTGAAATATCATTATATACTGCATTTTAAACATCATTTTATGCTGCATTTTAAACATCATTTTATGCTGCATTTTAAACATCATTTCATACTGCATTTTAATCATCATTTTATGCCGCATTTTATACTGCATTTTAATCATCATTTTATGGTGCGTTTTAATCATCATTTTATGCTGCATTTTAAACATCATTTCATGCTGCATTTTAATCATCATTTTATGCCGCATTTTATACTGCATTTTAATCATCATTTTATACTGCATTTTAATCATCATTTTATGCTGTATTTTAATAATAATTTTATACTGCATTTTTAACCATCATTTCATGCTGCATTTTAATCATAATTTTATGCTGCATTTTAATCATCATTTTATGCTGACCAGCCTGGCTTTGTAGGGATGGGTAAATTTTTCACGCATTCGTCATAAGAATAATATGTGGATGTGACACTGCGTTGTATTAATTTTTATCAAATTAAATTATAGCGATTTTCCTCAACTTATATGGACCAAATTATTCTTTATACCGTAGTTTTCTAACGATTATTTTAAAAGTTTTATAAATAAACAAAATTGCTGAAAGCACTCGGGTATAATTTACCTTACTTAAAAAAACGTCTTAAATTTTAAGCCGTTCGTTAAGAAACTACGATATAAAGATAAGTTTGGTCTATATGCTTTGAGGAAGATCGTGATTATTTAATTTGATAAAAACTAACACAATAACGTTTAGAAAACTGAGTTGAAAAATTATGTTTTTTAAACATTAACATGTGTTATGAATTTCATATAATATATACACCTATGCTGTGGCAGAAGTTATTGCAGAACTTTCCGATAAGAGTAATTGTGCCGTACGCTGTTCTCATATACTTCTAACCATTTTAAAAACGCATGCCAAGAAACCTACCCGACGAATGCTTTTTTGGACTTCATCGTCATTCATCACCACTGAACGGGTACTTTTTCCATAAAATATTCATAATAAAACTTTCGCACGTTCCTTTTGAGTCAAGCTATCCACTAATGACAACCGAAATAAAATCCGTTCAGTAATTATTGAGAAAATAGCGTACATACAGACAGACATTGGTGGTATTGTTTCTTAAATATTTTTACATGTTTATGAAACATTTGTATTCTCCTACGGTTGACCTAAAGATGTTTCATATTGCAAAAAGGCGATCTTAGTTCATATGTATCTTCAGAATGACACTCTTGATTTCATATCTGCACGGTTGTCAAAATGGTGAATGATGAAGCAAGTAAATAATGAGTTGCTAATGATACGTCATCTTCGTTGTTGATGAAAGAAAGAGACGAAAAATAAGCGTTTTCGCGACAGCCTTTGTCTTCCTTGGCTTTCTTTAAATTTGTTTTGATATTAATGGATAATTCTTAATTAATTGATTTTGAAATTAATAATTCTCTAGATAATCTTTCAATATTCTTTTCGGTGTGTTCTTTGGTCATTTGCAGAAAAGAGTGATATTAAACATTTTCAGGTTAGTTCTGTTTATTTTCATTCTTAGTTGATTATCTATTTCATTCTGTAGAGTATTGTAAAATTAGTTATATTTTCATTTTTAAAGAATTTGCGTAAAAAACTTATAGATTTTTTTCTTTCTTAATTTTATTTCTCATTAACAATTCTTGTGCAATTTTAAAATATAAATCATCATTGCCCTGTGATGCGTGCGATGTGTTATGATTAAAGTTGAGAATAGTCTTCTTCTTCTTCTTCATTGGCTTGATAGCCCAGGATGGGCCCCTGACTTCCGCAGAATCAACTCCCAAGCTCTCCTGTTCTTGACCAGAGACATCCAGTTCGTTACACTTAAGATTTTAAAGTCTTTTTCCAAGCAGTCGAGCCACCTAAGTTTAGGTCTTCCTCTTTTTTGGAAGCCCAATGGTCTGGCTGAGAAGATCTTTTTTGTTGCCCGACTGTCCTCCATTCTGCTCAAGTTCCCTGCTCATTTTATTCTCTGAATTGTGATGTGTATGACTACATCCGGTTCTTTAAATAATTTGTAAAGTTTAGAGCTAGTTCTTCTTCTCCAGATGTTGTTACATTTTAGACCACCAAAAATACTTCTTACATTTTTTTAGTTGAGAATAAGTATACTATTATAATTCGTAATCATAAAGTCTACTATAGTTCTTAGTGTTGCCGTTTTAATTGGTTTAATATTTCGTTTTTGTACTTATTTATTTTTAGTTTGTAAGTTGTTATGTGATACTTAGCTTTGGCTCACGTAGTTGTTCATGAGAAATACAACAATGGTGATATTGAGTCGAAGTTGTATTTTTGACTATCTAGCTGTCTATTTGAATAAATTAGCTAGATCAGCAACTTTAATTCTCACCACAACTGCTCCCATTGTGCGTCGTATTTCTGTACCCAAATTCACTCGCGATTTTCGTAGTATCATTGTGCAGATCGGTCAAATGCACCGTTATATAATCTAAATAGTTCGCACAGTTAAATTATCAAACTTATTGCATCCGAAAAATGATAATATTATAAAATTCCGGAAACTGTTTTAAAGTTTTTTTATTTTATGGAAATAACCTGAAAGCTTACAATTTTATTGACTTAAACATGATAGAGAGAGAGAGATAGAGAGAGAGACATTATAATAGGGTAATTGAATATATTTTTTATTACTAAAATATAATAAGTGATAACATTAAAAACGGTTAACATAAATATATCGTATCGAGGACTTTTTATTACAAAGTTGTAACGATTTAAAAACTGACGAACTACGATTCGCACGAAAACGCCCCATACAAAACATAACTGGCTTATGACGTCATTGGCCAGTATTTAGCACTCATTATAAGGGAGTTTATTAAATGTTTAGAGTATCTCGTTAAATATTGCGTTTAAGTTGTATATTGCATATTATAATTTTCTCATTTTTTTGCGTGGAAACTAAATTCATAAAGACTTTTTCAATTTATTGAAGAAAAAAATTTACACTTTTCCTATTTAGAAGTTTCGATTAATTGTTTATTATATGAATTATTTTTTTCATCACAAGTTTTTCTTAAACCTATTCTACAGTTTTAAAATATTTTTACATAAAACATCGACATTAGTCAAATACCTTATTATCCCTAATCTTATGTGCGGATATCCTTCAAGACTAATTGCAACTGTTAGTCTATTCAACAGGAGTTATAACATTCATTCTGGAATCTACCATCATGACTATCCTCCCCTAACTACCACCCTCCGTCCTCCCACAGACCGCGTTAAGATACCTATCCAAACAAAGTAACGTGTAATTAGTAGAAGTCATGAAAACTGAAGTGACATGGCGGGGGAACAAAAGGCGAGAGGGCGGGGGCGCTAATCCCGGCGCGGTTATTGGATGACTGATGAAGGGCGGGGATCCGGAGGCTAGGCGAGGGCGGCGGGCGAGGGGATGCCGGGTGCGAGCGGGGGAGGGGGCGTCTGTTACGTGACTTTCAGCGTCTCACGCGCTAATGAGCTGTCAGCGGGAAGATTAGAGTGCCTCGCTTGTGAGTCTACGTGTAGTGGTTGATGTCGCGTTTGCCAAATTAATGATATGGACGTGTGACGTCGAGGCTTAGAGTGAAGGAACCGGAAACTATCTGGTTGGTCAGAAACTAATTTCAATTTATTTATATATTATAGACGAAATATTTTGGTCTATTTTAACTTTCATATTAGTTATATAAAAATTAGATTTTAAGTAACGAGTTATATTTTTTCCGTAAGTAAAGTTCTTCACGTAAGGACTTCTCTTTAAAATAATTAAAATTAATATATTAAACTACAAGAGATAAACTAATTACAGACAGCAATATTTCATAAACCGCAGACCGGAAGTACAAGGGTCAGAAACCAAATAGATAAGTCAAACTGCTGATTTATTAACTGTATGCCCGCGGTTTATATACCCTTTGAGACTGTATCTGTATGTGTTTTCTACCACATTCTGAGTAGAGATGTGTCAATCACGAACGAACGAATCAGTGGGACCCCATCTTTTTAAACAAACGAATGATCGAATCATGAAGTTGTGAACGATTCGGTCTTTTTCGTCAATACCAATTATGCGATCTCATTAACGATTGTTTGATTGGATCGATAGCTTCGCTGGAATCATATGTTACACACCACGGAGGTGCTGACACATATGGTGGCAATTGATGATATTTTGGTTTCGATTCGGATCACGGGTCATTTTATCTTAGGGAACATTTCGTTAGACAGTCATACCACGTATGACGTCAGTCACAAGGCGGCCGCATTTACTTCGATAAATTGGACACTGTATGTAAATAAATATTAAATAGGTATTACAAACTAATGTTAGCGGGTGCGATGGTTTATAAACGAATATATTCATTGTACGCTAGTATAACAGACGAATAATTGCACTAATATATACATAATTTTTTTTAAGATAATATTCATTCTTCGTAACTTAGGAGTTCTGTACTGTGTATATACAAATTATAATGGTATATCCGTCTGTATATAGAAATTGTTGTACAATATAAAATTAGTTTACAGTAATTAATTTATTGCTATTATAGCATTCACTTAATTAATTTAACTTATAACATTTTACAATTATATGAAGTGTTTAGTGTTATGTTTAATAGACTTTGGAAAGTTGCTGTTGGATTTTAATCTGTTTATGATTATCATATTCGTATTAATTGAATGAGTTGCTATAGCTTGGATTGTTAGCCGACATCCAACTGTCTGTAGTTAAACTAACTGCTCCGGATTGTAACAACTTACTGTTTGCTTTTTCCTTGTTACTAAAATACAGTTTTGGAATCAAAGAAGTTGAAAGCGTTTTCCTGCCATATCACAATTGAAATCGAAATGTTTCTACAGGGTGCTTTGTTTCTTCAGTAAAATCAACATTTTATAACAGGAAATATAAAGAAGTAACAAAAATACCAAGGAAAATTATTGGATCCCAAAATATATATAAATAAAAAATTAACGAAACGCAAAAAATATCATTAAACGATTATCCCATCACTATTATTATAAAAACCGCCAGCAATATTTTCCAGTCTTTAAACTTTCTCTCTTATTGAAAAGTGGTCACAGTTCACAATAAACTACGCAAGCTGATCAATCACTGAGAGACCAATGACCAATCCAAACAAATCTTAAATGCGTTTATTTATATTTGAAATAGTAAAAATTTTTGACATATTTTAAACATTATCTTTAAAAAGAAACCACGATAAATAACAACAAATCGATTATTGCTATTTCAAAGAACGATAAATATTTATGGGTCAAAAGTGGCCACAGGCGTCTGTCTGTAAAGTATAAACATTCATCGACTCGTAAATTAATGGTGACTGGTGACCGGCCGCGGCACGGCGGTATGATCGACACCCATGACACGAACTATACAGTTTGTGATCGATTCAATCAAATGAACGGGTCACGAGGACCCGATCACTTTCGATATCATTATCGAATGATTGCAATCACGAAATGTTTGTCATGTCATGTCTAATTCTGAGTATTTCATTAGAAACGGAAGAATAAATAATATCCTCGAAGACTCGAGATCTGTTATTTGTATCCAAAATATTGCCAAAAGATACTTTTCACTTAAAACATCAAATTTTGAAAAAAGTACCCATTTTTGGTAAAAAGTGGGTTTTTTTTAGCAGAAGAAATAAGTTAATGAAAATTAGAAAAGGAGAAATATTTATAAAATCATAGAATTTCAGTAGCCGATAGATAAATAAATTCGATTGTTTTTGTTGGTATCCTTCCGGAAAAACTGGTAATATTAAAAACATTTAATACATATTATAAAGCAAAATCTCCCGCGCGTGTTTCTGTCCATTTATACAAGATTGTCTCTGGTTTTCGTTAATATATAGATTGATTCACGAGGAAGGTTTAAATTTAAATAAATGTTTTCTGAATATTTTTAGGAAATTCTACGAATTGTGTGTCAATGAAGTTGGAACAAATAATTTCTAAGATATGTAGATATTTCGGCGTGTTCTACCGATATCGATCAAGATACATGGAAACAATGTAAGGTAACATTATTCGTCTTAAAAAGTTCTACAATAAAGTATGGGACAGAGTAGTTATTTATTTATTTATTTACACAAACATTTATCGATATATTACACGTAACCTGATATGATGATAAAAAATTAACGGTTTAACAAAGTTTAAACTTTGCGATTAAACCTGAATAAAGTACTTAAGAACTGAAAAAAGTAACGACGACACATCAACATTCAACTTAAAAAAATCACACTCTAGTGCGACCGCTATCAGGTGGTTGAGCAGCTGAATATCACTCGAAACGGAAGAGTTCCGATATAGTTCGGTTCTAGAGCAAAAAGGTGATGATTGCGTGAGTGCAGGAAATTGTCAGGCGCGAAGAACGAAAGTTTACTCAGTAACATAGGCACAGGATTTCGCCTTTAATAGCTGGAAGATAAATGTCATAGGACAACCTTTTTTCCCTTAAATTGAAAGATAGAATAGGCAATATATTTTCGTTCTAAAAAATTAAAATGTTGTAAATAGTTTAAGAGGAATATTATGTACCATTAAATGTTAATAAATGCCTAAATGTATACAGAATCTTCGTAGTGCGAGTTTCACTCATACTAGGCAGTTAACACGAGAATCAAATTCACATTTTCAGTGGTGTATTTTTAAAAAAAATATGCACTAAACATATCAACTACATTATTGCTAGGTGACCAAATGGCTTTAATTACGCTATTTTATGCTACGAGAACCAAATTTATATTTTGGGTGGTGAATCTTTGATCAAAATAAACACTATATACTATTGTTTTCAATTTCGTGGATGAGACACATAGAGTGCCTAAAAAGAGTCATATAAATCACTTTTGTTCGAAAACTATTCCAGTGATTCTCACAAAATTTGATATGGACGTAGAGTAGTCATGTAACAAGGATACAATGATCGATTTTCGTGTTTATTTTTAGCTTCTGCTATTGTTTGAAATTTTGTTGATTTTTTCTGTCAAAAGAAAAACATACATTTTAAAGAAATCACTGTAATAAAATTTGTGTAACCAGAGATTTGCTTATAATCTTAGAAAATATGGTGATAGTCTAAACACAAAATCGTAGTGGTATAAGTATTGCAACATCTTCAGTAGTTAATATTATATCACTAAGTCACTAAATCTGATTTGGCAAACGTTTGTTAACTTTAGAAAATAATTAATTAAAATCATAATTACCTAAATTGTTCGCAAATCAATGTTTATTTGCCTTAACACACACAAAATGTGTTTAGGTAAAATGACTCTGCTAGACAAAGTACTTTTATGTTGTGCACATAATATAAAGAGAGCGACACGCCCTATTTTATAATATCCTTGTTTATAATACTTTGAAATATTTTTTTTAAATTTTTTGAACACACAGACTTTTTTACTTATTTTCTGTTATTAGGTTCAGTATTTAAAAATTCCATACAATATATGAGTCAGTTTAACAATTAATAACGAAGCCATGGTGATTAAGATCAAATACTCAGACATTAGACATAAGACGGCACAATGAACACGCATTTGCAACTATCCCACATCGGTTTCAAAGGAATTGCGAGGTTACCTTGCAGTAAACGGCGACAGCGTTAGCTTGAGTGCTCCTTAAACATGCGATGCGCGCGTACGCGTATACGAGCTCGCTACAGCGCTGTAGGGCTTCGCTATTGCGCTCTCTATATAATATAAGTTTATCTAGTTTTGTTGGCTCTGAGAATGTGGTCCATTTCGAAGATTTTACGTAGATGTTTTACACGTTTGTTGAGATAAGAGATGAATTATCGATAACATACCTGTCTCCTATCTTTATTAGATTTGCCGACTGATGTTAGAGGTTTTCTTTAATTTTCCGGTCCTTATTTTAATTCATATTAAACAAGGATATAATGTACTATTTTTGGCACAATATTTTAATCAGGTATGCCAATTAGAATAAATTTATGATAATAAAATTAAAGTTCATAGAAATAGTTCGAGTAGCAGCCCATAATCCTCCTAATAAAGCATAATTTGAATTAGATAATATAACAATATTATAAAATTAAAATATATGAATTAATTTGAATTAGATATTACAACAATGTTACAAAATGAAAGTACATGAATTAAATACATGAATTTACAAAATTAAAATATATGAATTAAATTACAATATTACGAAATTAAAATATCCGAATTAATTTAAATTAGATATTAAAACAATATTACGAAATTAAAGTACATGAATTAAATTACAATATTACGAAATTAAAATACATGAATTAAATTATAGCGCGGAGAATGTTTGTAAAAGCTATTTGTAAAGTTCTCAAAACTTTACAACCAGTTTTTTTTAAATAATATGGTTCATAAAATATTAAAATTTAATTCTTTTAAATATACTTATAGAAACATATGATAAATAATTTCAAATATATAAATGTTTATAAAAAATTCGAACATTGACTTTGAACATAATAATAAAAAAAATTAAAATATATAAATTAAATTATAGTGTGAAAAAAATTTAGTTACGAGTTATTTTTTTTAATTTGTCTCAAGTCATTTTTTTATTTTAGGCAATATGTTTTAGAGACATACCGAAAAATATGCCTAAAAATATTTTTAGAAACCTACCCAACTGTTGTAGGAAAACTATAACGATGGTGGTGTATGTCATACTTTTTTATATATTCACCATAATATAATTATCCTCCCACCTGCTCAATTATCCTAGGTATTAATACATATTTATTGCGCTAGGAAGTCAGTATTAGTGATGACTTATAATAAATAAAGGAATTTCACTTCAAACACGGTACGGAACCCTCCATACGCGAGACAGACTTTCGTTAGGTTGGTTTTTTGTAAAAACAGGTCCTAGAGTTCTGCTCCTCAGAAAGAAAGAAATTAAACCAAACTTGACTCAAATCTCAAACGATCATTCACTCCTCCGTCCATCTCTCTGTCCTAGATGTTTTATTCAAAAACCATTCGAATCGAAACTTTAAATTTTACACATTTATTGAGTTTGTTGGCCCTTATATTTTGTAATAGCAACATTTTAATATTGGGGGGCTCAAACTTGGTATACAAAGTATTTTTATCTTTTATATGACACTCTCCATCTTGGAAACTGCTAAAGTGAAAAGAATGAAAAATAAAGCTACTGGACATCGATGTAAAATTACCTGAAAAACTATAGCGCTGATTCTAGATTTTGTAATTTCTTAAGAAATTCATGAAAATTTTACGTCTGTCCAACATGTAATTAGGCATTGTGTATCCTAAATAAAAGTAGGATGTATCATTGAATAACTTGAGTATCTACGGCACCTTGACGAATTCTAAACGTACGTAACAGGTTTTTTTTCTGTTTATTTTTGTATTTATACATCAAAATCAAAGCATTAATTGACATAATTTTCTGCCCGATTTCCCGCCTTTTACTATTGTAACCGCTATGAAGAGACCCGACAATTAAATTAATTTAGGCCCGATTTTCCAGTCGTCAAATAAAAGAGTCAATGATTATTACAAATAACTTAACAGGTCTTTTTATCTGCCAGGTAACCGTTTTGCATTTTTCAATGGTACATTGTGTAAAGTATAGTTAACTGTGGTCTAGTCTAACCAACTTCACGCTAAACATGTGCAAGTGAGACGGATATATATAGAATTCCACATATCTGACAGCGACAGGAACAAGAAAACATATCAAACTAACGCTTGACATTTGACGTTCAATGCAACATACACAAAACTAACCTATAATTTATTTATTTGGCTTTTTCTGGTTGCTCGTGGCGTGTTATTATTTATATGCGGTGGTGGTGTGATACGTGGCGTGTTATATTTTATTGTGTTCGCTTAAACAAATCCAAAAATGAAAGCAATGAAGAACTGCGTATGTTCGTCTAATTTCAAAAATTTCATGTCCGCTTATTGACTGAATTAGTCACCAGGTATTATTATAAACTAGAAAACACGAAAACTGACACAGTCTCAAATAGAGAAAAAGACGCGTCCTGGATGTCCATTCTACTAAATTTAATTCCTTGACTAGTGGAAATACCATATGCAGAGCAGAAATTTTAAAATTAAAATACAAGAATATTAAAAAGGATACAAAGTAGAAAATGATCATTCACAGGCAATTGTGGCAAAAACAGCCATCATAAAAACATACCATAGAGAAAAAAACCAGAGAAAATACGTTACAACGAGTTACCGAAAAATAACCTAAAACGTCATGTTAACTGGCCAACAAATACTTAACCGGACCTCAAAGTAGTAGATAACCATATTCCTCCATTAGGAACTTTATTGGATAGATAACTTCCATCTGAACCTTGCAAAATGCAAAATTATGCCTTAGAATTTGCAACATTATCTGTCGAGTTGTTTATCTGAGGATTGAAAAATCGTCCCATGTAGAACTAATTCTGAATTGAACAAAATGAAAAAAGAAAACGAATGATGAATAATGAATCAAATTTCTATTTTACCAAACACAGTAGCCAGTAGAATGATGCAATATCCATAATTAATGACGTACTGCGAACATTCTGCCTATTAGGCTAATCACGATGCAGATCAGACTCCAAAATGGTGCTAATGGGAAGATCCAATAGCAGCTGCTCTCACGCTTTTGCCAATGCATAGGTGAATGACATTCTTAATATTTTTTACGTACGTTTGGGTACATTCAAAAATTGGACAAAGAAAACATGCCGTCATCGCGGTTAGATATTTTTCATAAGTTAAAAGTTACTAATGATATTTGTGATCACAAGTCTATTCCTTCATTTGTTCTGACTGTTCTATAAGACATTTCAAGTACTGAATACAGGTCATGAACCCCATTTTGCTTACTTGGTACTATATATATAGGTGAGAAATTGTTAATTAATACGTTATGTTCTAATAACCATACACTATTGTACTGTGAACCCTCAAATAACTTACAGAATGTCCTTATGAGGTCTCGATAAGAAGTAAATTAAATTCTAATGTTGGAGAGAATATAACAAAGTTTCATTCGTTTTCTTTATTTTAGAAATTAAAAGATGCTATCCTGACGTGTGTGTGTCCTTTTTCATTTTGGGTACGGTTGGATATTTTTTATTCATTTGTTTCTAGAAAACACCTCGCCTAACTCATAGATTTGCCAATTAAGCGTTGTACATGTGAAAGTACCTTATGAACAAATGGTTATAAAAGATAGTGAAAATAATAATGGATGAGACAAAAATACACAACAGTTCAAATAAGCATTACCGTAACTAGTGATCAATCGTGAACCTCCAAGCATCTCCATATGCTTGTCCCTGAAGTGGTCAATGGAGAAAAAATATGAAAACTGGGCGCATCTCGCGATACAGAGTGGAACAATGAAAATGCACGAAAGAATATTGAATGCTGCAGAATGTCCTTTCAAGGAACAACCGCCATTAAATTTAAGCTCGAGGGGATATCAAAGTAATAATTTAATGATTTAAAAAATGCATCACCAAAAGCGATTCTCATCAGAGGTGAAGGAATTGCATCTGACTATGCCCACCATAAAATCTGAAAAGAATAAATAAGGATAATACTGATACATTTTGTAATAAAAAAAAGGATTTCAACGACTTTTTTAATATCTAATCCAGCGTGAGAAACTTCGTATGGAGACCATATGGAGAATAGTGAACTTCCTATGGAGACAGGATGGCGGCATTTCTTTTACGAATACTGTAGATTAAAGAGTTGCATAAAGCCACGATATATTCGAAATCATAAAATTCGTGGGAATAACTTATCATATGTTCTAGTACCTTGTTGGTTTTTTGACGAGTTTCGATGATATGACAGTGAAATATCAGATGATTTTCCATAATTATACCGAGATCCTGCAGGAATAAAACCCTAGAGATAAACCCTAGGAGAGTAGTTCCGTCTAGCTCATAACTCCGTACAAGGGAACACGTACGCAGGAGTACGTCACCAGTAGGTGGAAATGGGACGAGAATTACAATTGCCTCGAATTTGTCACTTTGGTACCACTGACAAACCGTCTGTTTTGAGTTTGGTGTCTTTTGTCAGGAATATTTAAATGTGAGTACGAAGACCTCTACAATTTCAGGTACCAGCATCTGATAGTGACCCTGATAGTTCGCGCGTTGAATTTATTTAACTCTATATTGGAAGCGCTGCGCCACTTGGACTTGTTCTATTTTAAGGGTCAAGATTGTGGAGTATTCGAATCGTTCACGGCCCGTTCAATGTTTCTAGTTATGTTTTTTATCCATTGAATTTGTTTTCAATCATTGGTTTTGTTTATTGTCTGTTATATTAAATGGTTTTTGACGTGACAAGATCGTATAACGCAGACAATCGACGGGGTAAGAGCGGCATAAGCCATTGCGGTGTCATTCAATATTAGATCTGTTCAAGGTTTCGACATAAAACTATTGAAAATGCGATATATATATATATATATATATATATATATATATATATATATATATACTTCTTAATAATTGCTCTATACAGAGCGCTTGAGGCGATTGAGATGACTCCGCAAATCATGTTTTTAAGCGCGTCTCAGTTCATTGTTGCTCGTGTGATTATAGTGGAGTTAGTAGGTTTAAACTGATCTCAGCGAATGAAGTGAATTAAATAAATATTAAACGAGAGCACTGGATATGTATTTGTTGTAGTTTGTGTAATTATACGAAATTACTTCACACAATGAGCAAGAGTGAACCGAGGCGCACTCGAAAACATATATTGTTTCACTATTAGGTCGTAGAGACGTAGTCACTCACAAATCTCCGCTGTGTCATCAGCAAGAATAATGTAATTGCTGTAACAGGATTTGTGTGGAAAGTTCATAAACTTAAGTATTTTGATATGACTAAGCTTTTGTCAGGGAGCTTAACATGTGATCATCTCGTACTGTGGTGGACAACGGATGTGAAAAACTTAAGTTCTCTTCAATTTATCACATATAACATCTGAGACGAATATTCCTTTAGTGTGAATTTGATATAAATAATTAATCTGCTGTCACTTTACAATTTGACACGCTAAGCCTCGTACTTAGCATAACGGCAGTATCCTCCACTTCATTAGCCTTATTTCGTCGCATATTTTCGTGACATGTCATGTAAACTCATTTACATCCTACAGCATCATAAGAAATTTCATATCACACCAATGATACAAACTTCTATGTTTTTATAGATCATGTTGCGGAAAGGTCAAGTTATGAAAATAAGTTGTATTCCCCTTATGGGTCCCATTTTTTTACTAATTTTTAAATTCAGTCTCCAGTATGTTTGTTATTTATAAACATTTTTATAAAGAAATAATTTTTGAACATTATTATTAAGGTATCTTTTAAATTGGCCCGATACTTGTAGATATAATTGGAACAAATGGGTAAATTTGCAATTACATATTTTAATATTGCAAGTTGCAAAGTTTTAGTTTAGACCTCTGTCTAAACTAAAAAAGTCCCATAGAAAAAGCTTTTGAGAAAGAAATTTACATATGAGTCTTCAAGCCTCATTTGGTAGTTTTTGCCTGATACTGTTATAAACATACACTTCACGTGTCTGTTACACAGGCATACAAATTGACAAAGAATAGCTATTTATACAAATAAATTAGTACATAATTCAAATTTTTAGTGTTTCTTTTCTAGGAATTAGAAATGGGACGTATATATAGTAATGGGGCGATATACTGTAATCCGTACGAGTACGAAGTGTTGAAATGAACATACTATCGTATGGCTATATAAATGGGGCGTATAGGAAATTGGGCGTATATACTGTAATCCGTACATATATACTGTAATGCGTACGTATACACTGTGATCCGTATGGCGTATAGAAATGGGGCGTATATACTGTAATCCGTACGAGCGTATGACTATAGAAATGGGGCGTATTGAAATGGGGCGTATATACTGTAATCCGTATGTATATATTGTAATCCGTACGATTGTATAGAAGTGGGACGTATAGAGACGGGGCGTACTTACTTTAATCCATACGTATATACTGTAATCCATATGGCGTATAGAAATGGGGCGTATATATTGTAATCCGTACGTATATACTGTAATCCGTACGAGCGTATGGCTATAGAAATGGGGCGTATATACTGTAATCCGTATGGTGTATAGGAATTGGGCGTATATACTGTAATCCGTATGAGTACGAAGTGTCGAAATGAACATACTAGCGTATGGAATTCTGCAGATACCTGTTAGAAAATACGCAGTTGTGTCGTAACTTCTGTTGTAACGATGCAACTACTATGACTTGCAAAGGCTATCCCTTTCATCGCATAAATCCCTTCTTAGGAAAGAATGAAACAAAAAACGCTCCAAGTAATAGATACACATTCGTGATATGTCACATTTTGGACAACGTAGTATCTTATATACTCGTCCTTTGTGCTTGCTTCAAACTTGGTATTCTGTTGTCTGTATAAACTTCATTGCGTATCGAAATGTGACGCGCACATGTTCATTCATTGTCTCTGAAGGCCCATGATAGGCCGTTGCCCAAAATATTTTATAAGAATAGAACAATAACCACTAGATTTTATTTTTGTAACTTTTGTTTAGTTTCATTCAAATAAACAAAAGACCAAAATATCCGAAATCCCCGTATGTAAAAATCAACAAATATTGACTAGTTTATGACGAGTGTTAAAGATGAGTACTATCGAGAGAACACCCGACAAGCGATTATGCGTGTCGCGTACGCCCTGGTATTTTGTAACAGGTATTCGTACTTATTATTTTTATATATTAGTAACAGGGTCACCTAGTACAAAAAAATACTGATATCGCTCATTTCTACTAGGAATGATAAAAGGGACCCTTTTAGGATATTTTTCTTGTCAGTTAGACAGACAATATTTCGTTGGCCTATGGCAGAATTTTGAAATTTAATACGAAGGAAGATCTCATCGTACGATTAAAGAATGGTTTTCTAGCTAAAAAAATCATTAATTCATAATTCTATGTGTAATTATTAAGTGACAAAGAAAACGTTTGGTGTAGATTTTCCTATTTTTTTGTATTTTAGTAAAATACCTACTAATTAAAATTTTACGATAATATGATATAATGTCATGGAAAACCTCGGGGCGCGAAATCCCGGCCGCCTGTTTTTGTATTTACAGGTAGTATTAACTTTATTAAAATTTTTGTATTTATCTTTTTTTTCTCATTTATTTGCTTCCCTCATATTCATTCTTCATTCATTCACACTCATTCTATACAAAATTCTCTCGGGATATGCTTAATCGCTTTATAAATCATATATATTGCACAGCCAGCAGAGAGAGACGCCGCTATAAGAAAAAAAACAAACTAGAACGGACTAATCGGTATGTTTAATTCGTTTTCTTATATAGCAGCGTCTCTCTCTACTGGTCGTGCAAGATGGATAGTGTACAAAGCGTTTTATCACAAAAACTTTCACATAAGAGAAAGATAGATAGATATTTCGCCATAATACTACAGCCGAAGGATCCATTTCATTTTCATTGTCCTTTTGTACCAACCAAAAACACATTATTGTGCATATTTTTGATAACCTAACTCCCCGAACGTTTCCACCGCCCGTTGGGTGGGATAATCGAAACAAATCCTCGCGCAGCGCAGGTCGATTTGTTTGGAAAGGCGCCGGGCGGGGTGCGGAGGGCGCGCAGGTCCCGCGTATTTGCCGAGCGGCGGGCGCGGCCTGGTAGCGGGACACGACATTCCCATTGCCGGCGCAAACAGGGCCCCGCGCGGGGCGCGGAGCATTGTACCGACGGTTTACAGTTGGGCTAAGACATACATATGTTGTGACGGCAGTCGCGGCCGAAGGGTTTTTAGTTACACGTAAATATTGTGTGTGGGGATTGCTGAATGATAGAAGTTTCGAGAAACCACCTTTTGGAATTCATGGCAAAATGCAACACTTCTAGGGTTTCGTAGTAACATAGCAAAAAAAACATGTAATTCGTCACACCTGTCTGTCCTCATGCTTCAGCATCATAGCTCTTTCAAGAAGACGTAGTTGTATTATGTGAATAGTTATTTCGTTTAAGATGGGTTATTATAACATGTTATAGGAAGAAGTAGTTGTACTCGTATTATTTGAATAGCTCTTTTCGTTTAAGACGAATTGTTATGACATATTACGAGAAGACATAGTTGTATTATTTGAATAGCTCATTTATTTTAAGACGTATTGTTGTAACAAGAAGGTAGATATATTATGTAAATCGATTGAAATAACATTTTTATAAGGTTACATAAATAACATTTTTGTAACCTTATAAAAATGTTATTTTTATAAGGTTACAAAAAGTTTGTACGATTTAATAAGAATTTTAATGCAAAGTTAGTTTTAGTTAACTTGTATTAATAAATTAAAGAGCTATAAACAAGCAAGTTAACTTCCCCGCGTCTGTGAAAAATACTAGGGAATATAATTACCTACATAGTGAAAAATAATATTAATGTAAATAGTTTAATCGCAACCCTACGTACCCTTAAATGTTGAATATATTTAAACATTTTATTTGTAAACGTGTACGGAAACTTGGTAGTGCGAGTTCTGCTCGTACTTAACAGGTATTGTATACTATAACACCATATTCTTAGCCAAGATTAAATTCCAGAGCAGATTTAGAGACTTTGCCTTTCATCATTGCATACGTTTGTGATAGTTACTCTATCTGTTCACAAAACATTGTAAACGAAAGTCATTAAGATTACCATACAGACAGAACACTTTATTTGTAAAATAGTGTATGTTTGCGGCTTCAGCTACATGGTTTTAGAAAAATATTAAAAACTTTTTCTTCAAAGAAACAGATAAAGATTTCAATTAGGTTTCGATAGATAAACATTGTATGTAACTGGCGAGTTACAGTAGTCACGGTATAAGAATTATTTTGGAACATAATTTGCCAGATCTGATTTTTGATGTGGTATAGTGCTTTACTTTTGATGTGGTATTACAAAAATATATAATTCCACATAGCATTAAACGTATATATATCTAAGAGCTCACACTATGCCGAGTTTCAAGATTGTGATTCGACAGGAAGTACCCTATAGGTTATGATGATCAATGAGTAAGACTACGGTATAAACAATAAAATACATTTTAAAGGGCCACATCTTTATGTTACGTGAATCAAAAAATTGATTTTTAAAGCATTATAATGTGCTATAAGCCTCAGTACGGAATATTAATTTCAACTTGATGATAGACAGGTGGATGGACAGACGACCAAGTGATCCTATAAGGGTTTCGTATTTTTCCATTTTGAGCGACGGAACCTTAAAAATTGAGTGATAAAAATCAATTACAGTTATGGTTCTTTTTCTGCCCGGGTGGAGCCGGACAAGTAGCTAGTTTACAAGTAAAATTATTCAATTTTCTTCTGGAGAACTTGTTAATATCTTCTGTCTGTAGTTCCTTGGTAGTGATATTTCTGTGTATCACATCAATGTTAAAGCTTCTTTCATCCTTATTCATTTTTGCATTTTCTGTAACAGATATTTTTTATGTACTCGTAATTATATTTTTCACAACATAATGGTTAGAATTGATGTCAAAACCATGCCAAATGTCCACTTTTTGATCATAATATTAATGACATGACCGAAAATCATAGGATACTGAAAATATTTACAAAAATTATATCTTAAAAAAGTATGCAATAACTGCTTCGTAAATGCATCGAAAATATTTCTTTTAGATTTCAGTATTACCATATGACAAATAACATTTATACCTAATCGATTTTTAATCGATAAAAAAATATTTGAGATAAAAGAATATTTTCATAGAAAATCACAGGATACTGAAAAAATTTGATGAAATTATTAAAAAAATTGCATTGCATGCAATAACTGTTTCGTAAATGCATCGAAAATATTTCTTTTACATTTCAGTATTACCATATGACAAATAACATTTATACCTAATCGATTTTTAATGGATAAGAGAATATTTGAGTCTTCATAATAGAATTGTGCCCGATAATGAAAGTTACATAAAAATTGTATTATATGTATCGATAATATAATTATTGATTATTTATTATAGGCGTTTTTATACTTTTGGCTGCTACTTTTTACTGTTGCTATTGGATATGCAGTCCGAAGTATACTTGAAATACGGCTACTTTTATTGTGAAATACTGCTATTGCTTATCTAATAAATAGTGTTTATATTTTTGTATTGAAATCGTTATTGATTATGGATGTGATCAGACGTCTGAGTTAAAAGATTGGAAAATAACAAAAACCCGTTATTTAGTAAATCATCAGTTCATGCTAATTTTCCTTATTGCACTTGTTGGTGTGATTCGATTGTTAAATATTATTTTCGTCCCATCAAGGTCTCGACAAGATCATTAATGTATTCATGGTTCAAAATGTGTTTTATAGTCTCAATATCCATATTTTCGTTTTTGTAAATTGAAATTTAGAAGTGGGCCTTATTATTTATGTCTGTTCGCCGGACTCTTCTCTTAATTTAATCTACGTTTTTATTCATTTTTCATGATGGTTTTCCCTGAAATACGCATAATCATTTCCATTTTTATAAATTTTCTTTGAACAAGTATTTGATACCGTCTTCTCGGTTTTCAAAACGTGCTTACGTTATTCTCGTCACAAAATTTAGAAGAAAGTATTTATTACTATCTGACGTCTGCTGCTTCGCTTGGGTGGAATTTGAGTTATTTCGTTTTTCCCGAAATAATTTTTTTCTATATTTAATCTCCATAATTAGGATTAAATGTAGTTCAGTGATATTGGAACAAACAAAGAAATAAACAGACAAACTTCATTCGCATTTATTATATTAGTTAGGAGTTATTGCTCAATTTAGTGGTTTTCGAAAATTATTAATAAGTAAGTGACCTTGTCGCCAGCAATACAGTTAAATTATTGTTTAACTAATATTGTTAACGTTAACCGAACTTCAAAAGTTCGTTTAATTATAGTATTTCAAATAGCATCCACTCAGTAGAGTATAAAAAAAACTTACTTTGTCACGAACTGTCGTGTCACGTTGTGACAGTGTAAATAGTGGACAGGAACTGGACACCGGCCGACGGCGCACCGCTTCGTCTTGTTTACTTTTGCCTCGAGTAAGGGGATTTCGAACAAGGCAAGCAAGGTACATAACGCATCCTACATGCCCTTCAAGTATTGTAGGGAGATGGAAATGCCAGCGTACCCATCTGACTTAAAGTTTGTCGCAAAGATATACCGAAACATTGTTTAGTTTAAAAATAAATTTAAATAACATGAAATAAAACTCTTTTTTAACTTACTATACATGAAAGTTAGATGTTAATATTTTTATGACATGAAAAATCAGAATACAATAATTAGAGATGATTAAAGTGTTTAATCCAAAAAAATGAAAATTATGCCGAGAAAAGCATTTTTAATAATGTGTTGGAAAAAGACAATTATTATAATATAAATTTGTTATGACGATTTTTCACAAAAGAAATCGTGGTCGATTTTTGTGACTTGAGAAAATAACTTACAGTTAAATTTTCTTTAAAAAAAAACAGGAAAAACTGTAAAACTTCCGCATTGCAAATTTTGATAGGATATGGCAGCGACAAAACTAGAAAACAGATTTTTTAAATCTGACTCTATCCTTTCTGTAGTATCCGATTATAATAAGTAACATGACAATTAAAAAAAATCTGAAAAATACACTTTGTTTATCGGGACAAGTTAAACGAGTCCAAAGTCGACAGGTTTACTATCAGCTATTAAGAAGTCACCTTGGCCATCTTTCTCTACCATTATCAGGCACAACATGAAACTAATGGACGTCGAGCCAAGTCAAACGATTTGCCTCTCTCCTCCATTATTAGATCTTTTCGGTTACAATTTGTAACCAAAGGATCCATTGAGACCTATCAAACGAGCTCAAACTCCAACTATTAGCTATTCGGAAGTCCCCATGACCACCTTTCTCCTCCATCTTCACATCAGCTTGATTTTAGACATGGTGATATAATTTTATTGTTATTATAATTACACAACTTTGCAAAATTTCACAAACAACGATTAGAAGTGGGTAAAACTCGAATTGCTATATTTGTTTGTATACAATGCTGATAAAAGCATTTTAAAAATGAAATTGATTTGTCTCCAGGTATACGAACTGGAGCGAAGATTCAAGCAGCAGAAGTATCTGTCAGCACCCGAGAGAGAGCACCTGGCTTCTCTCATTCATCTAACTCCAACTCAAGTAAGTCTTTTCATTACATTTCATTGATTATTGCGATATAGCTGGTATAAAGTATTGCAATGTTTCTCAGTAGTATTTGTCTGTACCGACCATGTGGAAATTGTATCGGTAACAATAGAATAGGTTACGAGTGAGCGTTTATTTTTTTATTATTGAATATATTGGACTAGCGTGACCCGTGCGAAGTCTTCGCATTATAAATTATTCAACTCAATTTAATAAATCAAAATTGATTGCAGGTATTCAATTCATTTCTAATTTTGCACACTGCTTATTACGTTTTTATACCATTATGAAGCTCAGATGACAGATCAAACAAATATTTTACTAAAATTGACATATAGACATTAGATAGGCAAGTATCAAAAGCATTGAGCTAAAGCGCCACTTTATTTATACGTGAGTGGATTTGAAATTAAACAAAAATTTTACCGACCGTCAATCATATTGACGTTGAGCCGTTAGATGGCAGCATTGCTGTTTTGTGTATATAATTTTAATAATTAATTAATTTGCAAAAACAATAGCAATAATAAATTTTTTAGTTGTGGATGCCGGTAGAGCAAGGAATTATCTATAAAATGATATATAATTTATGTGGATTAGTTGTGAGGTTTTTTCTAAAAAGGGAGAGTAACATCTTAACCTTAGCGTATTAATATATATGATGATGATGATGATGATGATGATGATGATAATTGGGTAATTACTTGCAAAACATGTATTTGTTTGTACTTATATGAAATAGGATGATTTTGGGTAATATGGCCATGTTTTTTAAGAAGCCGTTTTGGAGCTTGAAAAAAGTGTATTAATGCTTTAATTTTTTTAAACCTATTTGTATTATATTATATTTGGACACTGAAATTTTTCTTTACTTTAAAATTAATTATTAATGAAATATGAAAATAAATAGTAAACCTTGATCCCATCTTATTGGATACTTCCATATAAGATGGCCAATCAAATGTGGATAATTCATTAACGTAGTCACTTGTTCAAACTGTGTCAATCTCTTCTGGTACTAGAAACATATGAATATGAAGAGCCAGGATCTTATCTTCTTTTGAATTCTTTGTTTTGCTTATAGTTCCTCTCTAACGCATGCTAGCAACAGGGAGACGCGATGAACGCCTATAATTTCTTACCGGGAAGTGGAATCACTTAAATTTATTTTTCTTTTATGAAAATACGCATAGAATAATTGAATATATATATATATATATATATATATATATATATATATATATATATATATATATATATATATGGTTTTTTAACCTTAATAAAAATTGGCTATCTTATCCAATCATACCGATTACATGGCCACATATTTAAATCTGGCGTGAGAATAATATCATAACTGTCAAACAAAAAACGACTACAACCTTGTTTACTATGAATACGTCTAATTTTAATTCTGGTACCTAGCATGTCTTGCTCTTGACCCAAAAGTGGGGGTCGAAAACCATTTTTTTCGAATTAGAAGTAGTAAAGTATTAAAGAGAACTCTTTGATAAAAGTGTCAATATTTGTTTATTCCTTTTTTAATTAAGAAAATATCAGAAATACGTTGCGGACCTCAGCAAAGTTACCGAAATTAAATAACTTTGGTTTACTTTTTCTATTTAATGGAATTCCTAATGTACATTAGACAAATCCTATATATAAATAATAAATACTAAGATTATGTTAAACTACAATCGTTTCGAGTAAATAAAAAAATAAATTCCCACCCTCACACAGACCAATTTTATAAATAAAAAAATAAATTCCCACCCTCACACAGACCAATTTTATAAACAAACCCACTCCACACCAGCGTCTAATTGTTTCCTTTCAAACGCAACCAATCGGCAGCACGTACCCGCAAGACGAGACGCCAGGGGCTCCCGACACTAGTTGGCCCGTTCGCCTACGCTCCCCTCTCTCCTCTGTTTTGCTTGCATGTCGTGTGCGGTAATAACATTAAAAAGTATCACAATTGAAAGGAAGCGGGGGCGCGGAGGGCACGATTTGTTACGAGCGTCGGATCGCCCCCGGCCGCGTCCGTTCCACGCGTCGTTACGTCCAATTTATTATCTTCGACTTGTGTGCATCGTGTTTGCGTTTTGTGGTATTTCGGATATTTGTGGAGTTGGTTACGTTGTGATGTATGTACCTTTTATGAAAGATAATCATATTTTACTCCGTAGTGGACTTACTTCTTCCATAATTGAACAAGGTGATTCCGTGGAGTGAGCGAACGGTACCTTATCAATTTCATTTTAGTTTGGTTTAACTAGGTTGCCGATTTTATTTTAGTTGGTTTGGTTTAAATATGTTACCGATTTCATTCCAATTGGTTTGGTTTAATTAGAATACCGATTTCATTTGATTTAGTTTGGTTTAATTAGGTTATCAATTTCATTTTATAAATAGGTTGCCGATTTCATTCTAATTGGTTTGGTTTAATTGGGATACCGATTTCATTTTATTTAGTTTGGTTTAATTAGGTTATCAATTTCATTTTATAAATAGGTTACCGATTTCATTCAAATTGGTTTGGTTTCATTGGAATAACGATTTCATTTTATTTAGTTTGGTTTAATTAGGTTGCGTATTTCATTTTATTTGGTTTGGTTTAATTAGGTTGTGTATTTCATTTTATAAATAGGTTACCGATTTCATTCTAATTGGTTTGGTTTAATTGGAATACCGATTTCATTTTATTTAGTTTGGTTTAATTAAGTTATCAATTTCATTTTAGTTGGTTTACTTTAATTAGGTGACCGATTTCTTTTCAGTTGGCTTGGTTTAATTAGGTTGGGTATTTCATTTCAGTTGGTTTGGTTTAAATAGGTTGCGTATTTCATTTCAGTTGGTTTGGTTTAATTAGGCTGCCGATTTCATTTTAGTTGGTTTGGTTTAATTAGATTGCGTATTTAATTTTAGTTGGTTTCATTTAATTAGGTTGCGTATTTCATTTTAGTTGGTTTTAGTTTAATTAGGTGGCGTAGTTCATTTTAGTTGGTTTGGTTTAATTAGGTTGCGTATTTCATTTTATTTGGTTTTGTTTAATTAGGTTGCGTATTTCATTTTAGTTGGTTTGGTTTAATTAGGTTGCATATTTCATTTTAGTTGTTTTGGTTTAATTAGGTTGCGTATTTCATTTTAGTCGGTTTGGTTTAATTAGGTTGCGTATTTCATTTTATTTGGTTTGGTTTAATTAGGTTGCGTATTTCATTTTAGTTGGTTTGGTTTAATTACGTTATATCGGTGGGGATCAGTCTTGGGATTTTTACTGGTTTTTTTAAGATTTTCGTGCTGTTTCATGTACTAGGTATTCTATCTTTCATTTTGAGTTAATAAAGAATATTCGCACATATTCATCGTTGAAATTTCTGTTGTTTAGTTTATTTTGTTTTAATAGAAATAAAAGTACAAAATGTAATTAAATACGGTGTATTCTGTTAATGTTGAAGACGTTTTTTATGTTTGCTATGTATTCTAAGATATCTTCAGTAGAGAAAAACATTAGCTAGCATTGAGTTACATTAATATAGATTATGTTTAACCTTTGAGTTTAATTATTATCTATTCGTATTGTTCCACGTATGTGTATGTTACATACGGGTTTATATATTACAAAATTTAATTAAATACGGTGTATTCTGTTAATGTTGAAGACGTTTTTTTATGTTTGCTATGTATTCTAAGATATCTTCAGTAGAGAAAAACATTAGCTAGCATTGAGTTATATTAATATAGATTATATTTAACCTGTGAGTTTAATTATTATCTATTCGTATTGATCCACGTATGTGTATGTTACATACGCGATTATATATTACAAAATTTAATTAAATGCGGTGTATTCTGTTAATGTTGAAGACGTTTTTTATGTTTGCTATGTATTCGAAGGTATCTTCAGTAGAGAAAAACATTAGCTAGCATTGAGTTACATTAATATATATTACATTAATATAATATATTATATTTAACCTCTGAGTTTAATTATTAACTATTAGTATTGTTCTACGTATGCATATGTTACATACGCGAGGATTACAAGCAAAAATCGAATTATACGCGTAAATACTTGCGACTATACACATAAGAGCGCACCCCGAAAGCAGTTCAATTTCCAAGGTGTGCGTACGTAGCACTATTTTCAGGATTCCGTAGCCAAACCAGGAACCATTATAGTTTCACCATATTTATCTACCTGTCTATCCGTCTGTATGTGACAGTCGATATACTCGAAGAATATTAGTGCTATAAAGCTGAAATAAGGCATGATTGTACATGTTTATAAAACCTGCAAAGTTAATAAAATCGTTTAAAAAACTTTTTTCGGGTGCCTTTCATCGTGTGATTTTGTTGGTATACTCCATTTTTGAATAGGTCTTTTCAATATTAGGTATTAGGGAACCGTCATGATCACTTTTTCGATACAGGGATCCGTTTACAAAATATTATGTTTTAAAATGGTCGTGTTCTCAGGGTCGTGTTATCATCGTCCACCAGCTAAATCGATTTATTAATATTTGAAATCTGTTTACAATATTATTATATATAATGAAGTTAAAAGGAAAGTAGGTAGTAACAAACAATAGTCAACGAACTTATGACATGTAGTTGGTCTATAAAAAGTTCATCGAAACTCCATATAATTGACTTAAATCAATTCCAAAAATAAGTTTATATTTTAAAATGCATATTTATCCATGTCGACATGAAAATGTGAAAGATGTACTGCTCGATGTGAAAGATATAAATACTCACACAATATATTTACGTGATAGGAAATAACATTATTTAAATATGCACCCATGTTTTAAGCTTGTGAAATATATAATCGGCAATATAATACCTAGGTTTCGTTGTATTGCAACATCTTCAGGTGGGATATTAGCAAAGATTATATTTGTTAATAGCCCACCTGAAGATGTTGTAATACAACGAAACCTAGGTCGTGGTTAAAGAACTTAAAGAAAGTAGAAATAATACTACATCACGTAGTTTCATTTAATTGTGAACTGTTTAGTTGTGTACGGAACTCTCGAAGTACGAATTCTGTTCATAGTTTTTATTTTATAAAGTAAAAATGTTATTATTTATTTATTATATGAACACAAATAGAAAAATAGACATTTTTCACATCTTATGGAATCCTTCCATAAAGTTTACGTCTAGTCCCAGAATTAATTTTTTTAAGTTTCCATTATAACAATAACTTTTATCAAATGAACGCGGTTTAGAAATGATTCGTTTATAACTTGAAAGATTTTGTTTATCGAAATTGAAATATGATAAAAATTACATCTTATGGAATCCTTCCATAAAGTTTCTTTTAGTCCCTAAATTATTTTAAATTTCCATTAAAACATTAACTTCTATCAAATGAACGTACTTTAAAAATGATCAATCTATAACTTGAAAGATTTTCTTTATCGAAATTGAAACATATTAAAACTTACGTCTTATAGAATCCTTCCATAAAGTTTACTTTTAGTCCCTAAATAATTTCAAATTTCCGTTACAACAATAGCTTTTATCAAATGAACGCGATTTAAAAATGACTAGTCTATAACTTGAAAGATTTTGTTTATCGAAATTGAAATATAATTAAACTTACATCTTATAGAATCTTTCCATAAAGTTTACTTTTAGTCCCTAAATTATTTTAAATTTTCATTAAAACAATAACTTCTATCAGATGGGCGCGGTTTAAAAATGATCAATCTATAATTTGAAAGATGTTCTTTATTGAAATTGAAATATAATTAAACTTTTAAGGATTTAAAAATATATGATCGGAAACGTCATAAAAAGCTCCCGCATAGGGGCCTGTATTGTTTGCGTTGAGCGAACGGCGTGATTGTCACGCCGTGTCCGCTGCATGCGTGTGACGCGTGACGCGTGACGCGCGGCGCGTGTCTGCCGCCTGTGCGCGATCGCGGAATTGCATAAAGGTTGAATGCCCGTTATGTTTTGTATTTGGTCGAGTGGTTATCGGTAGTTTTAAATACGGCGCTTAATCTTTTTGATTGAAATGAATTTGAAATTATTGGTGACTGTTGGCCGTTTCGTCACCTTTGTTGAAAAGTGAGTTGTTTGTCGTTTTGTCCGTGTATTAGGGTTTCGTAGCGCAATTTATAATCAGAAAGATTCACCGAAATGAGGCAGGTTTCGTTTACAGTTTTCTTTTTGAGTTTGAATCCGCGGTTTTGAAACATCTAATTTGTCAACCGTGTATAAAGAAGAAAAAATCTAGGTACATACGCTCTAGATATTAGAATTGAATTAGAATTTTAATCTAAATTTATTCCATTAACTTACATCAACAATTTCAGGACATGTAGATACTACACAACCCTATTTTATACGCGTTCCGAGATCCAGTATGCGGGAACTTCTTGGCTGATTTTGGTTGGCTTATTTTACTTATTTTAAGGACATCCAATGTCGGAACTTTCAATGAAGAAATTGATTCTGTTTTTGTATAGAAAATTCTTTCCGCTTACCTCGTCTAAATTTTTTTGATGGGAAAGATTTGGCTTGTATTTTTTTCTTATTTTATTTTAGGAAATAATATTCCTTTATTGAATTTAAATCAAAAACACTTTTTATCATACATTTGTTGAAAATTTACCTACATAATTTTACGTCAGTTTTTTTATCTCACACTTATTGAGATTGAATCTGGTTTTCCATGAAGTTATCCTACTAATTGAATCAGATACTACATCAAGTTATCCTATTAATTTAATCAGATATTCCATCAAGTTATCCTAGTAATTAAATCAAATATTCCATCAAGTTATTCTACTAACTGAATCAGATATTGCATAAAGTTATCCTACTAACTGAATCAGCTATTCCATCCAGTTATGCTACTAATTGAATCAGATATTACATTAAGTTATCCTATGAACTGAATGAAATATTCCATCAAGTTATCCTACTAATTTAATCAGATATTACATCAAGTTTTCCTACGAATTAAAGCATATATTCCATCCAGTTATGCTACTAATTGAATCAGATATTACATTAAGTTATCCTACCTACTGTATCAAATATTCCATCAAGTCATCCTACTAATTGAATCAGATTTTACGTCAACTTATTCTACTAATTGAATAAGATATTACATTAAATTTATTGTGGTAACAAAATAGTACTAGTAGGCGGATATATATTTACTGTGCTATATTTTTAAACTAATAAAGTGACTGTGGTAAAATAAGTTGTTTGTAAATTTACCCTTTTGTAATTTTTGCAAGTGAATCAGAATATCATATTATCAGAATCTGAAAATCAGATTCAGTGTTTAAATGCCAATTTCGTAAAATTGGGACTCTTATGGATCGATCCAGGCGTTATCTCTTTGTAACATCATTTTTCTTGGAAACTGTTTGATTATATGATTGCAAGAATTATAATAAACTTCTAGAAGTTCTTTTATTTTTATAATTTAAGGTTCAGTAATTTTCAGTAAGTCTCTAGTGATACACTACCTAAAATTATGCACAAAATTTACTGTGGCCCTCATAACAACTCTTTCAAATTGTGCATGGAGTACTTAATTCCTTCGAAATTTTCATACTAATATGTTTGAATTTTAACTATTGGTATACATGGAAGTTAGTACTTATGTTTTATAACAATACCAATTTCATGTTTCTATATAAAATGGTTTCTGAGAAGAACTCCTTTGATACACAGATATGAGTGGCATTATAATACTATTAATTCCGTTTTTATCTTTCGAGGTATTAAATCTAAAAAAATATAGTAAACAATCGTTGTGTGGTTTATATTGAACAAATATTATCAGAATCGTGTTATCTGAAATAGCTAAGTGTCCTTAAATGTGGCTTTGCACTTCGGTTTTTTAAGTTAAATTTGTGGTAACGTTGCTTGACGAGACCCGCAAGTCAGCATGCGAAGGGGAACAGATTTTTGAAGTATATCTCTTTAGCGCACAGTACAATGTAAATTGGTTTAGACCGTGTCACGAAATTGTGTGACAGAAGTAAGGCTACTGAGGTGCCCTACACTATTTTATATTTAGAAATTGTTAAAAAATAACAAATATCATACCTGTTAAGCAGTGAACGTGTTAAAAGCAATACACAATGTGGTAGACTTTTGCGCTAATCTTTGCGTGGTTTTCATTTACTGCGGCATTTTTTTTTATTTTTCTGTCAGATAGTTTTGAAAAAAAAAGACAATAATATGGGGAATAAAATTAAAATTTTTACGTAGTTTTTTCCCCACTTTTTAAAGTCCAGTAGTCAGGAAAGAACACTTCTACGTGGTAAATTATTTTCTAGGGTCAGGTTTTATTTTATACTCACATTACTAATTTAGGCACAAAATATTTCTTCTTTAATGTTCCCTTAGGAAAATATGAAAATTATTTAACAATTTTCAAAATAATTTTCCTCTTTTTTAGGGTTTTATATCCAAATAATGAATCTTTATATCTCCAGTAAGTCTGGCCGTCGATTGCAGCATCAAACGTTTCAGTTGCGCATGTGTCGTTTGTGTATTAAATTTTGTAAATAAATGCATCAGATGAAGTTCTATGTGATAGTGTAGCAAAATACTTAAAAAAATATATGTGCATTAATGCAGTGGGAGCAAAATTTTTTAGGGCAGGACCTAGAGTGGAATATAATAGGACAATATGAGATCGATGTCCCATTTACCACTTTTAATATTAACTCCTATTCGCAAAACATTACATTTCAAAATGACGTTCCATGGGTTCCAAGGGGGGCACCCCTTGGCCTCTATCTAATATTTTGACTATGAATTTGAAAAATAAAATTACACGATTACGGACCCTAATTTACATATGTTCCGACACAGTCGGATTGCAATTTTTTTAATTGTTCCTACACAGTCGGATTGCAATTTTTCTAACTAATATCTGCTACTTATTAAAACGCGTCTGTTTACTGTATTTTATAAATGAAATGTAACGTTTTTGAAAATTACGACTCAGTCACAGAAAGAGAGACGAAAATAATAAGTTATAAGTATTTTTAAACGTTTGTCTTAATCAATTTGGATATAGGTTCTCTGAGTTCTATATTTTGTTACTACGCAGGTTGATGTAATCCACGAGAATGGGCGAGAATATGAGCGTTCTGCGTAAGAACATTCTATAAAAAGTATAAAAAGCAAGTGTTGCAATCATAAATATATAACGAGGCAGGCATAGATAAATCGCACTCCCCCGCAACGGGTCGTAACTGGCAACACCAAGCGACACATTATTATATGTCCATAATTTATCAAGTTGTCTCTGGCCACACATGTGTCCGAGCCTTGCACGCGCGAGGGAGGGGCGCTCGCTCGTAACTCAGAGCGCTAATTACGGAGACCCGCCCTCCGGGGCTGGGTGGGAGATCATACTGACGTGGAATGATCCTGTGTTAGGGCTGCCACTTTTAAAAAAATTGATTTCATATTAATTAGGGGAAATATGTGTATATTGTCATGTTATTATTAGTATTTTCCGTATTTTATTTCTTTTTATGTTTTGTACGTATTTTTCATATATTATGTATATATGATAATAAAAACGTGATATTTAAAAGTATAGAGATATTTGAATGCTGGAAAAGTCCACCATCTCTGTTCTTGAAACTTGGGCCGTATCCTTATTTACACTCGCTGAACCTATTTCACAAACATAAACACAGAGTGCTAAATAATACATTTCCCAATACTATGAAATTTATTCTTGTTGACATTGGTTTATGCATTACACAGTGTTCTGCAACAAAATCAGCAAAGGCCAGTGAATATGTAAACTACACCTGTATATAAACATTATAAAAAAAAGTTAAAAAAATATTTTTTTGACAAGTATGTAGAAAATGATCCTATCAAAGTCAGAAATACTATTAGCAATGCAATTTTGTCTTTCATAATTCCATGATATGCGTATATCTGTCTGTCTTTGTTATCACAAATATAGATAGAAAATATTTAAAAAAACTTTTTTTTTCCTAAACTACTCAACAATTTTAAAAGTACTAATCAAAAGAAGAATTTGAACAGCGCATTGCAAATTGAGATTCCAAAAAAGCACATAATTTTCCTATTATTCAAAAATCGAATATAATTCCTGAAAAACTTTGAGAAAAGTGTTTTACTCTCATCTGAATCCTGAAAGTGTATATCATAAACAAATTTAAAAAAATAGAGACAAAGATGGCCAAAAATGATCTGTAAGCAACCATTTCATTTGAATCCATCGAACAGTTTTAAGATCTTGAATAATTTTTACTAAGTTTTGACACAATCTACATATTATGCTTAAAATGCCTTTATTTTCACTTTCAGTATGAAAATGTTATATGTAACTAAAAATAAAGTTTTTAAATAGTTATTTTATTTATAAATACGAGCGGCAACCCTACTCGTATCTTCGTGGTTCGGTTCCGTTTGTGATAATTTTCCTTGTTTTCCGTTCAGGCGTTTCAATTAAATTCGTACATTCGTAATTGTAACATTGTTCCAAATCTACGAATTAAAATAAATGCGGTTAAATAAAGTAGTTGATATAACTTGAACGTAGTTTAGGGTGATGCCAATGTTCGAAATGGTGTTCCATGATTTTTCCATTGTATCTGTTAAAACGTTTTTTTTTCAAAAAACAATCACGATCGGAATTTTTAGTATTTTATTAGATGTAATGTTTTAATTACGTTTAATGAACCAATGTTTGCCTGTCATAGAAGTTTCACTTCCATCGTATGGTTAACGTAACACACGCTGCAATTATTTTTTTAATCAATTTGTATCGCTTAGGTATTTTAACTATTATTTAACTTATAATATATCAAACACGGATACAAATTAAATCATTATCAAGACGACGATATTAAAACCATAAGAGCATTCAATTGAAGTACCTTTGGGAACTTTATGTATGTTTAATTGTGTTAAAAATATGTTAAGTACAGTTAAAAATATGTAGAATACGCACTACAAGGATTCCGTATTCACTTTGGTATAAGTAAAAATTTTAGAGTAGGGATATAGTATTTCTATAATTATTATTAATATTATATTTCACAAAGTAATAATATTATTCCTAGTAAACCTTTCACAGAGGTAAAAATGTCCTGAATAACTCATTTAAATAATATGAGTTATTCAGGACATTTTAAGCTAGAATTTTCCAATAAACTTTAAATAAAATTCTACAACACCGTTTATTTAGATTTTTAACATAACAGTTTCGAAGATGCAAGTGGACGTATAAATTTTGCAGACTTTTTAAAAACTTTCCCAAGAACCTTACAGTTAAATACCAAAACGCTTTTACTCATTTTTTATTATTATTCCACATTCATTATTATTCTTATTTAGCTTTTAAATCATTGCAATGTGTATTTTTTATTCGAAATTACCGTTTTTGAGTGTTAAATCAAAATTATGAAACTGATAATTAAAATATTTTTGAGTGCCAAATCAAAATCATGTAACCGGTAATTAGAATATTTTTGAGTGTTAAATCAAAATTATGTAACCCGTAATTAAAATATTTTTCAGTGCCAAATCAAAATTATGTAACCCGTAATTAAAATATTTTTGAGTGCCAAATCAAAATTATGTAACCGGTAATTAAAATATTTTTGAGTGTTAAATCAAAATTATGTAACCGATAATTAAAATATTTTTGAGTGCCAAATCAAAATCATGTAACCGGTAATTAGAATATTTTTGAGTGTTAAATCAAAATTATGTAACCGGTAATTAAAATATTTTTGAGTGCCAAATCAAAATCATGTAACCGGTAATTAGAATATTTTTGAGTGTTAAATCAAAATTATGTAACCGGTAATTAAAATATTTTTGAGTGCCAAATCAAAATTATGTAACCGGTAATTAAAATACTTTTCAGTGCCAAATCAAAATTATATAACCGGTAATTAAAATATTTTTGAGTGCCAAATCAAAATTATGTAACCCGTAATTAAAATATTTTTGAGTGCCAAATCAAAATTATGTAACCGGTAATTAAAATATTTTTGAGTGTTAAATCAAAATTATGTAACCGATAATTAAAATATTTTTGAGTGCCAAATCAAAATCATGTAACCGGTAATTAGAATATTTTTGAGTGTTAAATCAAAATTATGTAACCGGTAATTAAAATATTTTTGAGTGCCAAATCAAAATTATGTAACCGGTAATTAAAATACTTTTCAGTGCCAAATCAAAATTATATAACCGGTAATTAAAATATTTTTGAGTGCCAAATCAAAATTATGTAACCCGTAATTAAAATATTTTTGAGTGCCAAATCAAAATTATGTAACCGGTAATTAAAATATTTTTGAGTGTTAAATCAAAATTATGTAACTGGCAACTAAAATATTTTTGAGTGTAAAATCAAAATTATGTGACCAGTAATTAAAACATTTTTGAGTGTAAAATCAAAATTATGTAACCGGTAATTAAAATATTTTTGAGTACCAAATCAAAATTATGCAACCTGTAATGAAAATATATTAGGTGTTGTATGGTATCACTGTGCTTTTAAAGTTTTTACGTCAATCTATTTGTGAAAAAAACGGCTGTAATTAATCACGTGATATTACACGTGATTAATTGGTTAATTTTTTTATTTTTGGGATACGAATCCATAGGTCTATATATTATTTTGCGTAGAAAGGGACGCAAAGATTTCAGAGGAATTTTGCATTATATGTCTGTTTCATTTTTTCATACAGTAGTTTAAAAGATAATTAAAAACCAATTACCTTTTTTCGGGAATCAGTTAAAAATAGGTGGCAGAATATTTGTAACTTGTTAGTAAAGTGTTAATAGTCTAAGTGTTAACTATTGTTTAATAAACATACGTATGTAGATGAGTAGAGAATTATAGATAGCATATGTATACATATTATAATGATGTACATGTATCAATATTTATTGTACGTACAATACAGTAACAATGTTATGTACATTGACTAATATTTATTGTACGTACATGTACGTACAATACAGTAACAATGTTATGTACATTGATCAATATTTATTGTACGTACATGTACGTACAATACAGTAACAATGTTATGTACGTGTATCAATATTTATTGTACGTACATGTACGTATAATAAATATTGATAAGAAGCAGTAACGATGAGAAGTTATAAGGCTGATTCTGATTAGCGTGTCTCACAAACAGATATGTTGATGGAAACTCTCGAAGTCGAAGAATCGAAATCGCTTTTAATTACTTATCTTCTCAGAGGCCACTGCAGAGCGAGGATGTCATTCAAAAGATGGAGGACACGTCATGGTCCGCTCTTTCACAGCGGCCGCTCCGGGGTTGAAAGGAGCTTCGCGCCGCTAACGAAGCGCTCGCTACATTGATCTTTACTTAGGCAAATGATGAAAAACTCCACTCGGGCGGGCAGTCATGCGTTGCAGCCGCCGGCAGCGTCGTCCCGGTCGTAATGATGCGACCCGACCCTGTCTGTCCCACTTCTCGTTTTATTTGGCATGGGAGGTTTCGAGTTTGGGCCTCGGTAATATGGTAATGGGGGTTGACGCCGTGTTTGGGCTGCCGCCGAATTTGATTTTGCGCTTTGAATTGGGAAGGTGGGCGGGTTGAATTCGGAGGTGGTTGGGGGTTGGTTTATTTTTTTATTATTCCTCACTGTGCAGTGATTTCCTTTGAATTTTAATGTATTAATCCGTAATTAGCGTATATATTTTTAAATAAAAATTTTGACTTTAATACAGTTCCTCTATCACGTTATATGTTACTACAGTATGATTTGAAACAGGATTTATTTTGTTTTTTACCATATACGATTAAGCAGACACGCCACAGTTGAGGCAAATTATTTGTTTTTATACGTCATCCCGAGAAAACTAGATCGTGACGAGATAAACGTAACGTATAATTATGGCAAACGAATTAACTGTAGATAGATATGATATTGTCATCACAGCCATTGTACAGATTATGAAAATCGGGTAATTCGATGTAAGAAATAAATTGGGATCTAAAAGTTTAAGTGTGGTTCTATAAATTTCAAGTACACAAAATAACACTCCCTGATGGTACAAAAGGAACAGTGTTATGCTACTCTATAATAAAATGCACATGGCGTATAATATATTATGTTACTATACATTGCTATACAAAAGTAATAAAGCTCTTTCTCTATATTAAAATATCTCTGGAGTAACGGAGTCCATATACCAATTATAAAGTAATAGAGTGTCTATTCCTATACTAAAGTAATAAAGTATATATGCCTATACTAAAGTAATAAAGTGTCTATGCCTATACTAAAGTAATAAAGTATCTATGCCTATACTAAAGTAATAAATTGTCTATGCCTATACTAAAGTAATAAAGTATCCATGCCTATACTAAAGTAATAAAGTGTCTATGCCTATACTAAAGTAATAAAGTATCTATGCCTATACTAAAGTAATAAAGTGTCTATGCCTATACTAAAGTAATAAAGTATATATGCCTATACTAAAGTAATAAAGTCTCTATGCCTTTACTAAAGTAATAAAGTATCTATGCCTATACTAAAGTAATAAAGTCTCTATGCCTTTACTAAAGTAATAAAGTATCAATCCCTTCAGTAAAGTAACAGAGTACCAGTCCTTTCACTAATGTAACAAAATATCCATTTCTGTACTAAATTAAGAGAAAATCTGGTTAATGAAAAAGAATATCTGGTTAATAGATCTCTACCATAGACTAGCGTATTAAAATAACACAGTATCTACCTTTTTGCTAAAATACCAGAGAATACATACTTTCGCTAAAGTATTAGAGTAATTGTATTTGTGCTAAAGTAACAGAGTATCTGGCTAATAACGGAGTATCTAGAGTGCCTATTTCTGCACTAAAATAATAGACTATCTGGTCAGACATATGATATTGTTTCATATAATTTTGATGACCTCTCCCAATATATATAAGCTGAAGTGAGCAGATACTCAAGGTGATAAATAAGGAAGAGCTTCGCTTGATATTCTAGGGGGAAAATATTCTCCGAAATCTACTTGATGTAATCGACATAAATGTTATATCGTAACGAAGGACTAGCTCAAAGGTTCATAGGACGTACTCGTATATTTGAAACCCGGATATTGTTAATTTGATAAACATTGAAAGAATAAAATGGGGGTGGTGGTGTGATAAGAATGGAATAAAGGCTGACAAAGAGGCTGTTCTTACAAAGCCATTGGAGATAGAGTAAGAAATCTAAACTGACATTCACTGACTGCCTGAAAATATACCTTAAGATGTTCAAAGTAACAAACTGAAACAAAGTTGGGAACAGAATAAATTGGACTAGAATCTATGTATTGGAAAGGTTAAGACTCCCTCCCAGCACACGCGCCAAAGTAGCAAACTGGGAGAAAGTTGGGAACAGAATAAGTTGGATTGGAATCTACGTTTTGGAAAGGTTAGGACTCCCTCCCAGCTCATGCGCCACTGGACAAGAAAGTAGAAGAATAATTTTGACAATGCACCCTTGTGTGGTATAAGTCTCTTTATTTTAATTCAGCAGTGGAATTTAAAACGTATCTGAAATCTAGTAACTTTTGCCATCAGGATGCTGTATAAATAGTTCTTTTTTAAGTGTTTTCTACTGAAATTGTTATGGTTTTTGTTCTATAAAACTGCATAATAAAATACCTAATCTACCACCTTCTGATTTAGGTTTACATTTCAGCACATATATTTGTACAGGTGAATGAGGACTCCGAGAACTGTTAGGATTTCCCCTTTTTTCTTTTTCTTTCGAGGATTGGAGCGATTACAAGAAGTATTTCGAAAATGTTATCTAAATATAAATGTTTTTCAGTCGCTTCTGCGATAAAAAAAGTCTAGAATTGCAGCAATGTTGGTCGCAAAAACATAAGTTGACCCTCAGACTTTGTTCTTTGAAAAGTAGGAGAGTGCTTTGAAATATTTCGTAACAGACACTTTGTTCTTTCATGAGGACTTGGCCTTTGTATATTTCTGTTGGTAACGTTGATGGAAAGAACAGAGTTTTTTTACTTTCTTTTATCAAAAACTTTTTTTTAAGTTTGTTTACATATCTCTAAAACAAAGAAATACATTTTAGGTATTTTAACTTTTATTAATTAGTATCATAACTGATTTAGTTATTATGGTTCAGTATCTCAAAATGAAAAACCGAAGCCTTATAAGATTACGTCCGGTTGAGACAAGTGCGTACACAGCCAAGCTTACGCATCAAAGATTCTGTACCTAGTTTATAGTGAAATTATTTTATTGTAAATATCTCATAAACTATTTTATCTAGAATTATCTTTATAGCTTTCCTACAATTTCTGCGCAGGCTTCCAAAAACTTCGATTTTTCACAATTATCATTCAGTAACTTCAAAAATAAAGAAGGATTTTTTCAATGCGTAGCTACCTGAAATCAGGAAAAAAATATTTTTGAGAACTGGCCCCTTTCAAATTGGTATCATTTACCCACACTATTTTTGCAATGTTTACATTTTTTTCGAATAATTGGTTTAAATCACCTAAACCACTTTAATGGAGGGCCACTGAAATTTTCATGTAAATCTAATTGCTATTGGGATTTGTAGAAATACTTAGGCTTTCTTATATGGCAACTTTCAGGTTTCTTTATCAAGCGGATTCTGAGAAAAAACACTGTAATAAATGGACAGACGGAAACGTAAGTTATCTTATCAGGGTTTCGAATCCTTATAAGGCATTCTAAAAGCAAACAAAAGATGGTTGAATATAGAAGGCTTATTGAAGGATACAGAAGGATAGGCAAAAACAGTTTATAACGATAATATTCTTATACTTTTGCCGCGTAAAATAGTATTTACATTAAATGAAATATCTGCTCCATTTTAATTTGAGAACATAAAAGCGTAGAAAACATTGGACAAGAACCAAGCAGACCTAGTAGTTTACCGCTTTTTACATTTTTTTTAATTGCAATTTAATAAGTTTATTAGAAAATCGTGTTTAATGTTAAGTCTCAAGTCGGTTCAAAGTTCACTTTAATTCAGCTCAAGTATCCCCGGCGCGCAGAGGCTAAAGTTATTATATGCTTTTTATTAACTTTAGCTACTTTAGTTCACCCTCGCCCCCGCTTTCATCTCAATGCCTCTGTAAATATTAACTCACTTATAACTGGTATTAATTCGCGAATTTGTACATCAATTTTTTCATCCCCCTCTTGTTTATCTTCGTTTTAACGGAGTGGTTTAATGAAAATGGGTTACATCTCGGAGTCGCGGCTTTGATGCTCGAGGATCGTTACGTAAGTGCTTTCTCGCTAATTGTATTGACAGAAGGCTGTTGTCAGTCAAGTTTTTAACCAGCTACGAACAAATCTTTGTTATTAGATTTGGTGGATCTTAAATGATAATGTTTCCTTTTAAGGGAAGCTCGTTAATTTTATAGATGATGGAAAATTTAAAATTCACGTTAATTCGAAATGTAAGTTTTGTGTACTTTTTATCGATGTCAGAGATACTTTGTCACGTTAAAATTGTGTAACGTTTAAGCGAAATGCCGGATGTATCCGACCGGCGGCGGAAGCGGCCGAACGCCAACAACATGGCGAGACGAGAATGTCAAAAAATTTATTCAAATTGTAATCTGTCTATTAATCGGCAAGTCGCCACCGACTTTCGCGCCTTTAATTGTGTAATTAGTTTTGTAGAAGCTACTGAATTACTAAATAAATGTATTATCATTTATTTAACAATTCAGTAGCTTCGAGTGGAAATTTAATAAGCATGTTACTATAAATTAAAGAAAATATAATTTTATGAAGATTTTTTTAGAAACGTCACCGTGTTGTTACCTAAAGCGAGGCTTTTCCGATAGGTAACAACACGGTGACGTTTCTATTAAATGTTTATTTAAAAAGCTTCGCCTTTTAAATAAACATTTAATAATAAATACCCATATGGTTATACATGACGTTAACCACCCTGGTTAACGTCACGTCGTAGTAGTTAGTAGGCTGATATTATAATTTTTATTTTTCAACTTCTTGAAATTATAAAACTAATATATACTGTGTAATAAATGAAATTTACCTTAGTAATTTATTTTTTTTAATTAAATATACCTTTTTTGACTCTTAAGTAATTTAACATTAACAGTCAGTCCTACATAAATATTATTTATATAATAGAACTTTTTTACATAATATGGAGAAACTTCTAAGTATGAAGAAACTACTAGTACAAAGAAACGAACAAATAAATGCTATATCGACTCGCCCAACATTTGCGTATCTTCGAATCTTCATGTGCGAATCTGCACACGCTGGAAAAAGATTTTTTTATACTACTGCTTTTTTACACGCCACAGAGAGTTTGTACAATAATCTCTATAAAATAAGCTTGAAAAAATAGGTTTTTTTAACAGTACAACGTTTTTTATTGTTTTTATGTAATACATACATACGCTGTCGCAGACTTTCTCATACATCTCTAACCATTTAAGCAGCACACATCAAGATGCGTCTCCTGCAAAAAAATATCCTGCGTCGCTCTTGAGAAAACCTTTTAATGAAATGGCTGGTTTCAATGCTTTGTAACGATTACAAATTATTTGACATAGTAAATAATTTCTGACGTGCGTGAGATCCAAAACCCATGTATTAAACTCCAGCTTGAGAGCTTGTGCCACACGGCTATGTCGCTTCCTCTTCATTGCTAATTGTGTAGTTCAGCTGACGTCAACCAAAGTTCAGGGACTAAGGGCGGATGCGGGCGCCTCATTCGCTTTGGCCGTGGCGGGAGGTTAACACGGGTCGATTCAGTTAATGCATCTTGCAACTGTCTCGGATGCATCGTGCACGTGATGCTGACGTGCTAAAAGGATGCTGACTTTTAAAGTTTGTTGTGGTTTATTTGCAAACGGCGATTGTATTTCAGTTTGGAACTGTGATTTATGCCTCCATGAAATTAGGCTGGATCTTTGTGTTCGATAAAAATATATGTCAAATATAGTTTTTATTCATTTCTTTTTGGGTTTTGAATATATTTGGTGTTAATTTCATAGAAATTAATTATTCACAATTAAATGAAGTTACGTGATATAGTATTATTTCGACTTTCTTCAAGTTCTTTACCATGATCTAGGTTTAGTTGTATCACACCATCTTCAGGTGGGCTATTGGCAAAGATCTTTGCTAATAGCCCACCTCTTCACACCATCTTTAGGTGAGCTATTAGCAAAGATCTTTGCTAATAGCCCACCTGAAGATGTTGTAATACAATGAAACCTAGGTCGTGGTAAAGAACTTCAAGAAAGTAGAAATAATACTACATCTTTTTGGGTTATTAGACTTTTGTAGTAAGTTTAAAAATTGCGTACGAATTTGACTACTATCTAAAGTCTTTTGACGTCATGAACAAAGTAGTCATATTACTGAAAAGGTCGCAATTTTCAGAGAAACATTCATTTAATTTTCATTTCATCTTTTGGAATATTGTCAAAATGGAATTAGCGAATAATTATATTTAGATAATACAACCTTTTAACAAATGAGTGTCACGTTATGAGTATTAATATCCATTTAATTCAATATATAAAATAAATTGGTTTGAGAATATTTCTTGATGAATAAATTCTATTATTATCATTATCCCTATCAGCGTCATTGTCTTCGGTATCTTCTACCATGGCTACAAGATTTTATATCAAAAAAACTAACTCACTCGGTATCCGTGAACTTACCAACTAACGGGTCTATCATCTAGCGTTTTTGTATTTTCATATATGTATTGGAAATTAGGTCTAGAATTATAACGGAATTATTTAGAGTTTTCGATACTATTCTTATGTTAGATAGAATTATCAGTTGTAGTTCTAACTTCTCTCGTGTTCCACTTTTCTTTCACCTCGTATCTCAAATAGCTTTAATTGGAGGTCTTTCCCTATTGCCAATAATGAAATTACAAATTCGTGTATAGCTATGTTTATAATGAGGATTGTCTAATCCATGACGACCATTTTGTGTAGACTGTGTGATAATGTACTATTCGTTCATGTTTTCCGATAACATTACAGCTTGTGTTTTCTATTTTCAAAGATTTTCTGGGATAAAGTAACTAAGTCATATTTAATGGCAAGTCTGTGAAGTTGGCTACTTGATTGTGGCGCTCCGTATATCCATAGTGAGGGAGAATCCGGAATTCTCCTTTTATGTATTGGATTGTTTCTGGGGCTTCTTTGTAATGTTGACAAATGTAACTCTTTATTTATGGTTAATTAACAATACATTTCTCATAGTTTTGGGTGGTGATGATCTAATTTTATATAGGCATTAGGAAAGTATACATAGTATAGTTGTCTTCTTGTATTTTGAAGTATAGTTTTCTATAGATCAGTCAGGGATTCGACGCTCATTTATAACTAAAATCGGTTTCAGCTCATGATATTGTTTTGGTATTTAAGACCTTCCAGGAATATTCTTTGGTTCCCACCAAACTTGATCGATGCTGAGTGAACTTGGACCTAAAGGTGTATAGCTCTTGTCGCTTTTGCATAAAAGAGATTTCACATAACATTTACATTTTTAGAAACTTCTCCCCGACATTAGCGATCTAATATCGATTTTTCCCTTTAGGTCGATAATGCCCTTTCCACCCATTCCTGAGCTGATTGTGAACTTCTAAAAAATTCTATGTTCTAGCAATTTATAAGACATTTCAAATAAAATTATTTCGGTTAACTTAAATTAACAAGTTCAGAAGATACAGAAAATTGCACAATCCTTTTTTGTGCGTAATAAATTAACATCTTTATATAAAATACGTCTTTAAAGGATTATTATTTCGCCAATTAATTATTTTATATAAATAATATATGTTTACTGAAAATCAATCGATATCTTAATTAAAATAATTTAGATTTTGTGTACGGCAAAAGAAGATATCAAGTATAATCGGATGAAAAATCTTTCTGATTTATAAACAATTTGACTCCAGTGCGGGTTAATAGTTGATGAAGCATTTAGGGTTTAAGTGCAGCTAAACTATGATGACTATGAAAACAAATCAGTTTGGTTTTTATTTTTGCTTGTTAGCTTTCCTGGAGATCCATATCAGTCCATCGAGGTTTGTTTCGTTACTTCGGACTATTCTGTAGGATTACATCAGAACTACGACTGCAAATGTGTTTATCTATTATTTATCTTCTGTAACAAAATAGTCATTAATGATAATAAATTAAGGATATTATATCTTGGCACTTGACCTCGGATCGAGTTAAAGGAAGTACCTACGGCCTTTAAGTTACAAGGATGATTGTAACGAAAAATTAATACAATGAGATTGAATTTCTTGGAAAAAGGATCTGTGAAGTTTACAAAGTATTTAAACCTTTACTCGTGCGGGCTGGAAATTAATTTGGAAATTTTCCTGTAGATTTCGTCTAATTGTTTATTAGAAATAATAATTACGTGATATTACTTAAAACTTCTTGTTTTTCAATATTTCGCATCGAAATTTTAAAATGTAATACTTGGAATTAAATTATCCGTCCGTTAAAATCCTTTTCCTCAGAGACTGTATAAAGTAGACAGCTAATTTAGTAATTAGTCGAATATAAACGGAAAGCGTTTTTTTTTTAATTTTAGTTGGAGGTTTTAGGGCTAATTATGAAAAAAATGAGTAGTTTTGTTTATGCCATTATAAATTATATAAATGGAAACTGAATTTCACTGATATAAATTAAGCTCGTCCAGTCCCTTTATTTCTTATAGCAGTACCAAAAAAAATTTGAAAAAATGTCGTGAAAATATATGATGGGGTTTAGATCGAAAGAAAACTATCGGGACATTTATCTAATTAATTTCAATTACGGCACAGCAAAGAAATCGCCGGATATCGAGTCATATTAAACCGCTTATAAATGAATCAAGATTCATCGACGTTATTTTATAAGCGGTTAAATATGACTCGATTATTAGCGTCTAATCGGAAGTTCCGGTTAGGCGCTAAATAAAGCTTTGGAAATGAAACTGGATTGGCCATACGTTCAGAAGGGAACCTGTTCATATTCCCAAACATGTTTGAAACATAATCATCGAGGGAAAAAGAAACATAGCCCTTCGATCTGTCTGACATTTTCCATGTGTTAGAAGCATACTATTTTCAAATAAAAATTTATCTATAAGTGATGTAGTATTATTTTTTAAAGTTCTTTACAACGACGTAGGTTTCGTTGCATTACAATATCTTCAGGTGGGCTATTAGCAAATATTACCCTTTGCTAATAGCCCACCTGAAGATGTTGTAATACAACGAAACCTAGGTTGTGGTAAATAATTTAAAGAACTTTAGAAATAATACTACATCACGTAGTTTCATTTAATTGTGAATAATGAATTTCTACAAAATTAACGCCAAATATATTCAATATAAATTATTTATAGGTATAAAGTAACATTACTTCATACATGTAGAGTACTTCTAGGTATAACCCCTATAATTTTTTCAGCCATAAGTATGAAAAAGCTGGAAGAAACTCTAGATATTAGCTAGCATTTCATTAGTAATTTGATATAAAATTAAATGTATAACATTTCTAATGAAATATTAATATTTATATAAATATTATAAACATATATATAAACAACAATGGAAATATATTTGTTCCTATTTCAAAATTAATTTAGTCGATATTTATTTATACATCTGCGTTTGAAAATAATACGCGTACGCAGCTCTCTGGACAGTAAACTAACTTACCGAGCATGTAAAGATAAGAGATGATTTACAGATTAATTAAGATGTCAAAAAGTATTATACTTTAGTTCCGACTAAAGCTTATATTTTGAGATAGAATTGAAAGTAATTATAAAGCTGCTCAAGTTAATTAATATCAATTATTCAAAAAATGTTGCGCATAATCTGGAATCGCACTATACCTGCAGGTTTACTTGTATCCAAAGTAACAGTCTACCTGTGGCTGTAATAATATTTACCTTAAACATTTCGCACATTCTCTCCACAATGCATCCTTACATCCCACCCAAAAAGTAAATGCAAAAACACAGACTGCGAAGACCGGATACGAAGGGCAGACATGACAGGTCCACCTTAATTACTGGTCACCCTTTCATTCGCGCCAAATCCGCGTGGGAGAGCGGTGCGCTTCCGGTGGCGAATGTGCCAGGGGTAATCCGCGCAGGCGCCATTGTGCAGGACGTGGTGTCGGATTTAGTTGGGTCGCTGTGTCAGCTGATGGATGTGTGAGCTGCGATAATAGCTATTGTGAACCCGTTGTCACAGTGGAGCGGATAGTTGGATAATATGTTTGGTGAGGCGTGAATGTTTTTTAGGTTTCAATGGTAATCTAAAATTTAAAAAAACAAGTTTCGTGGTGCACTTGTAATGCGTTTAATTCTATTGTCAGGGGAAAAGTCTTTTTTATTCTGGCGCGTGAATTTTTTTTTCTTTCAAAAACTATGTATTCTTGATTAATATGGTTTGCTATATGTTTAATAAAATTAATTATTAACATAAAGGCGCTAAGATAACGCAGTAAGTGTCAGACAAACAAATGTTTTTGTGTCAGACAAACAAATTGCTTTTTGTGGCATATCATTAATTTGTCGTCAAATTGTTTTTATTACAGATGCTTAACTCAATGTTATTTTTATAATTAATCTTTTATTAGATAATTTGGTGGTTTTATTCCATTTTTAGAGCTCACTACCTCTACTAAAACGGAATCTTTAATACTTCTGTGTCCGTCTGTCACAGTCGTTTTCCCAGAAATCGTTTGCGTAGGAACTCGAAATTTAGCATAGTAACAAAACATTTTAACTCTCGCATATCACAATAGCTGACATTATAAAAAAAAATTCCTAAACTATTAAACTTAAAACTATGACAAGATTAAGATTTTTAGAAGCCTACACAAAGGTTGCAGAAAAACTAAAGCGACTATCTTAAATTTTATAATTTTTTCAAATACGCCTCATATTTGTACGCCTGTGAAAGATATCATAGGCAATATACTAGAAAACTTAATATTTGTAAACAGTTTAATAGATATACTAGGGTAGGTACCGTTAAATGCTTTTCTGCCTAAACATGTACGGAATCCCCTTAATCCCTGTACTTGACAGGTTCTCAAAGTGTATTTTTACAATTTTGTTATGACCTTATTGTGTATTAATACGGTAGTAGACTCATTCTAAATTTTGATATTTTTCGTACAATATTGTCAAATATAAGTTAATTAAAAACCAGTCTTGAAAAAAATTCAAAAATTGATTGAAAAATAAGCCCGTTGTAAGCTTCTAAATTTGAAGATATGGATAGAGTTGGGTATATCCCTGTCTCTTTTCCTCTCGAAGAATATAATGTGCAATATTAAAAATGACCTCACAACACAGTATTGCCGTCTTTCTCTAAAGGTTAAATTTAAACTTTTATAACTCGGTCAATTTTTAAGATTATTAATAATTTGTTTCACTCTTTGTCAGCTTGTACCTTGAAATTATGATTAATGAAATAAAAAAAATTTAGTCAATTACCCAATTGCGCGCGTCTACTCGCAGGGCAACTGGAATGACTATGTTGGATTCATAAAATATATGAGATAAATTATTTATTTTTAAAAACAATTATAGTCATTTCTGAATGGTTAAGAAATGTTATGTATATAAAAAAAGTATATTGCTACTAAATTGATGTAAAATATATATTAATTTATGTAAAAGGTACACTTATATGCATGAGGGAAAGTACCATGTGCGATGAGGGAAAGTACCATGTGCGATGAGGGAAAGTACTGTTTTGTGATAAATGGTGATTCTCGAATGTTCGAGAGTTCAGTCGAAGTTTTTATTTATGAAAATTACTTTGAATATGTTAGAAATTATTAACATGATTGTTTAATGCCAAGTGTGTATAAGCCGCATAGAAATTGGACTGTCGTATTGTTGTCGTTGATATTGTAATATTGTTCTTTGAGTTTAAGATTCGCGTGTTGTATTATTTATTTTGAAAAAAATCATCTTTGTAATTTATTGTTTGTCGTGATCGATTTTTCAAAAAACCTTACTTAATAGTAAGGAAAAAGAATTGTTTATTGAAAGACTCAACAGCCGAGGAATATGTGACAATGTATCGTTTAGAACAGAAATTATGTAAATTTCTAAACATGATTGACAGGTATAAGATTGTGTTCAAAAATCACAATAAATTATTTGTGGATAAAACTGCTATGCGCATGAATTGATAGATCATTTATTTCATTTCGAGTTGAATCTTTATCATCTCCTCAACCTGTGTTTTGGACCACAACGAATTTGAGTCCTATTCAATGTGAAGCTGATGATCTGGCTTATATAATCCTTTTAATAGCATCGGAATTCCTCTTATGAAGTTTTTATTTTGTTGTTAACGCTTCTTATCAACGCAAAACGCCCACAAACGCAAAGCAATATAGCTCTTTGGTGCATTGTATTCAACCACCTGACCGCTTCGAGTACCTGCCGACTTTTATGTCGATCGATCAGTGTACACCCGTCTTGTTGCGGTATCAATGATCCCATTGTTGTTTACTTGAATTAAGATTATGTTAGTATAGTGAAGATTTTTTTGGGTCTTATTATAGGTAATTTTGGTACTGAATCTGGAGCATCTTAATGCTGTCAATATTATTAGAGTTTTTAGGTATTAGGGATAGTGGTTATCAAGTGAAAGCAAGTGTTTAGAAGAACTATGTTCTGAAAACGTTTGAAAAGGTTTCGAGATGTATGTACAGTGGTCCATAGTAACCATATCATAGTAGTAAGGTTGTAGCCAACAAAATATATTTGTGGGAAGGGCGAGAGGGGAAGGTCGTGCCCACAAAATATATTGGGAGGAGGGTTGGGCAGTTGTGGTGAGGGAAGGGATGAAGATTTTTTTATAGTCTTATCATATTTTATTGTAACATTAAATAAGTAGAGAAATATATTTCATTTCGCTTCATTTTTAAACTTCAGTTTTTTTTTAAATTTATTTGAATTATTCATGGGATATATTTATGTGATCATTCTCATATCGACCATTATTTTGGATGAGGAGCATGGGAGAATGATCGGTTCAAGCCCTAACGATTTCTCCCACTCTCAGTTATGAATTTGCATGGGAGTTTTTTTTTATTTTTAACTTTTGAATGTCATATATTTTATGACGCCCATAAAAATTATATTATGGATGTTATTATGGGCGTAACGTAACATATGACGTCCATAGTAAATTAAACATATCTCAGTTTTTGTCTAAGATTCAATATTTTTATAGGATATTTGTACAAAAAGATAGAAAAAATGGGCACTAGTTTTAAGTATTTCTCAGTATAACTGTGAAGATATACTACTAGCAAAAAAAATATGTTTTTCAAATTATTGAACTTAAAATTATGTAAAAACAACGTTTTTAGAAGTCTACGCAAAAACTGATGGAAATTATAAAAACGATACCAGATGTATACAGTGTCCTACAAAGTATGTCCTACTTAAATCTCTTAGGTAGAATTAAATATTAATTGTGCTAGGAGGTCTACATTTGCGATGACTTATGGTAAATAAACTAATTTTACTTCAAACGAGGTACGGGATCCTCGGTGGACGAGCCTACTCGCACTTGGTCGGCTTTTTACTCTCGAGATCATAAAAGGTGTATTATTGAAAATATCATCAAAATTGATTCAGCGGTTATTTCGTGATGCACATAAAGACAAGCCGACAGATAAAAACTGAGAAAAACGGTCGCTGTCTTCTCAATAGCTTATTTACTGACTCCCTCTATAGCTTGCTTTCAGTCGTGCAAGCCCATTTAAAAAAAAAATAACGTGTGCGTACTGGATTTGTTACCTTTACAATTTTATTAAAATTTTAAATTATCTTTATTTTAAATAAAAATCGTCGCTTCAAATGATTTTATTTGTCGTGAATAATCGCTCACGCGAACCTCTTAGCGAAATAGTTTTTAATAGCATCTAATTTAATTAGATTGGGTAGATATATATATACATATATATATATATATATATATATATATATATATATATATATATATATACATATATATATATATTGTCGTGAGTATATAAAACAATTTACATGTTATATCGTCGTAGAGTCATAAATTTCGTGCTCTTATGCGAAGTCTTTTAAAAAGCATGTTTTTCCTTAATTTTAGGTTTAGCAGTAACGGAAAAATCGAGCAGATACAAATTTTTTCCATATTTTTCACTATATTTCTGAAAATACACAACTTAAAATTGTGAAAAATAACACTTTTGAAACTCTCTTGAACAATCTCTTTTAAATTATATTCAAGGTTTTTTTTTTATTATAGTACTTTTTCTTAAAGACTTTTCATCTGAAGCATTGTGTCCGACTATGGACTGATGAATTGTTATTGTAAAGTAAATTACTTGATATTTTATCGTAATTATATTTTGATAGGGTACTTGATCATATACTTTCTTACTAAAATACAATAAGTAATAACATTAAAAACGGTTAAAATAAATATATCGTACCGAGGACATTACATTACAAAGTTATAACGACTTAAAAACTGACGAACTACGATTCGCGTGAAAACGCCCCGTACAAAATACAACTGGCTTATGACGTCACTGGCCAGTTATTTAGCATTCATTAGAAGGGAGTTTATTAAATATTTTTAGTATTTCGTTAAATATTGCGTTTTGTGTGCAAATTAAATTCATAGTAACTTTTTCAATTTAATGAACAAAAAATGTACACTTTTTCCTATTTAGAAGTTTCGATTAATTTTTTTTGTTATATGACGTTATTTTTTCGTGACAAGGTTTTTTAAACCTACTTTGTAGTTTTAAAATATTTTTACAAAAAATATCGCAGTCAAATAATTTATTGTAACATAAATAGATGGAGGTGTACCCTAAATACGGAACAGAGGTATTTCCGCTTGTATTTCCGCACTGATCGCGAAAGGTATTGTACCAGCGTGGCTACGCTGCGCGCACAGTAATTACACGCCGCACCCCATGACACGCTTCGTAGCCAGCGGCACTCTCTAATTGCCCGCTCTAATATACACTGTAATCCTGAACGTTGTTATTATATTTTAATATTTATTGTGGCGCAGTTGGGAAAACAAATATTTGCTTTAGGCAAATGTTATGAGGCCGCTGTGGATTAACGTTTCATTATTGTTCGAATGGCGGGTGCTCGGATATTTTGTTTTGACTAAAGGGGTGGGGGTGAAGTACCTATATATAAATAGGCTGTCGGCATGGTGATTGTATTTGATTTGCATAAGCCCTCGACGCGGGCGGTGGTCTGCGGAATGCCAATATTGAAATATGAGTTAACGTTTATCATTTATTATGTATTAAATGTTTGTTGAAGGATTGAAAAATAAAATGATTGCTTTTTAATATAACTGTTAGTAAAAGTAAACAAGGGAAGCGAAAGCGAGTTGTAAAATTATACAATTTTGGAATTACGTAAAGGTATCGGCATGAAACACTAATTTCATTAAAGTGTAACATGGAATATATCGGCTTCATATGTTTAAGAAATAAGTCCAAGCCAATTTTTGCATCTCGATAAAAGATTGATTAAGCAAAATAAAATATTTTTGGAAAATGTCGGAAGAGAGAGCGTGTGTACATGAAAACGAGCATTTAAAAATCTTTGAAAAATTCAAAAGCGGAAATGAATACGAAAGGTTTAAACAAACATAAAAAACTGCGATTTTTAGTAAGCAGTGAAGGTATATATATATATATATATATATATATATATATATATATATATATATATATATATATATATATGTATATATAGATATTAGGAAGGTGCTTATGACGTCATATGTATGACATTCTATTGCTATTTCTTACTTAATCTATTAAGGATATAGCAAGAAGTTATAGCTAGAATGAAGTGCAGTTCAGAATATAGGTGTAGCCTCAAAAATCTTTCAGCTATATTTAGGATTCCGTGTCAAACGTGTACCCTTATAGTTTCACCATATCCGTCTGTCTGTCTGTCTGTCCGTCTGTATATCACGGCGGTTATACTCGCAGACTATTAGAGGGTTGTAAAGCTGACATTTGGCATGGTTATAAATATTCATAACGCTTACAAAGATTAGAAGTAAAATCATTTAAAAAACTGTTTTTTAAGGTATTTTAAAATAAAATAAAATCTTTAAAAAAAATCTTTTGTTAAGGGTATTCTAAAATCAAATAAAATCTTCAAAAAAGGTCTTTAAGGGTATCTATTCAACGATACTCTATTTAATGCGTAACTCATTATATAAGGTATCATTGAATAGGTCTTCCAAAAATATTGCGGGTATGTCCTAAACCCTTTTTCGATATAGGGATCCGTTTACGAAGTTTTAAGCTTTAAACTAGTAATCTAAGTAAGAATAGGGTCTCCCCGCCTCTACCAGCTAAACCGGCATTTTCGAGTATCTGAAAATTAATCACAATAGTAGTATATATACATAAATTAAAAGGAAAATTATCATAGCTAAGTAGGTTCCACTAGTTCACGAGTAATAGTCGATCAAAAAAAGTTCATTGAAACTCTATGCAAGTGACTCAAATTAACTGCAAAAAAAACTACATATTTTAATGGCTGTGAAAAATGTAGTAGATAATATATTTACGTTGTGAAAAATTATATATATATATATATATATATATATATATATATATATATACATATATAGTTTAATAGAAATATTATGTAATCATGAATATTTATAAGTGCCTAAATAGATACGGAACCCTCGTAGTGCAAATTGTATTCGTGCTTGACAGTTTTTTATTATACATAAGATCAGCTACTACAATGAAACGCTAATGGATCTATTCAGAATTTCATCTATATACGTAACGTATTTTTTACATTAGCATTTTGAACTAGAACTATTTAGAACACGGTTTTAAAATGGAACACTTCCAGAGCCACGTTTTTATACGTCACGTAATTATTATGGAGCAAGAAAAAACATGTCATTAGATAGATAGAGTCCAATTAGATATTATATTATCGAGTCCACTTTATAATAGTTTAACCACTTTTTAAGTCTTCAATACCTACTATATTTTACAAGTTTATTTATCCTTATTACAAGTTTGGTCACACGGTTTTATATGATATTTTCTTCTAGAGAAAAAGCAAATTAGATTTTAAGAACTAATGCCATCTATCTAATATTGTTCGCACTACGTTCTAATTTAAAATTAAAAAAAAAAGAATCTGTTGGAAATCAGTGCCATCTGTTTGTTAATTGATAAACTTTATTAAAGGAAATGCAATAACAGCATAGCTCTTCTTTGACAGTTGCAGGACAGTTGCTACTGTGCTCTTTTATATGGAAATATGTTTTTTTCCATTTTTAAACAATGTGGGAAAACTAATCAATTAGAAGAAACGTGTTCATAGTATCTGTGAATTGGCTTAACGTTGTGCTGTTCATTTGTCCCTCTGTCGCGGTCGTTTTTTCAGATTTCTATATTATATATATATATATATATATATATATATATATATATATATATATATCATTCATAGAAACTAGAAATCTGGCTTATATATATATATATATATATATATATATATATATATATATATATATATATATATATATACTGTGACAGAGGGACAAACGAACAGCGCAACGTTAAGCCAATTCATAGATACTATGAACGTTTCAAATGGCCAGAAAACATAACTTCAGATATTAGCATTAGTTTAGATATTTGATACAAAATTATTTCGGTTAACAATATCAAGAAATAGAGACAAGTACAGAACTAAATATTTTCATATGGTCGATCTTTATTTATTGCTCTAAAAATAAGTTTTAGGAATACTGTAATGAAGATTCTAGATGTCAAATTTTTGAGATATTCACAATAATAATTATTTTCTCCCTACTTAATTATATTAGATATAATAAAACATTTATTGTATCAAGAAGCCTAAAAATTAGTGGTGACTTTTCATATATCTTCAAACTAATGAAATATCAGCTCATCAAAAATATGAGCATACTCGCGCTTAGTTGTTTGTTTTTTAATTTCTGCCTTTTTGATATTTTTGTACCATAGAAATTAATTTTCTTTTATATTTATTAATGAACCGTTTTGTTTAATAAATTAATGTTAATTTATATTAAACAAATTAATTTTGATAATGTGGTTGCGCAATTGAACACCGTAAGATATTTTTGGAACAATTTGGCTGTAGACAGTGGCTTTGCAAAAAGTTAGAAGTTAATTTCGGTTAAAAAAAATTGGAGTTTTTATTAAAAATATGCACACCATTTAAATATCAGAAAGCTTTTTGTAAAAGCTAAAGCCGTTCTTCATAAAACTTGTTGAAGTTTTATACAATTTGCTCTTAAACGACGGTGGTAATTCGACGGTGTTATAATTGTAAGGGTGGTTTACCCGAGAGTGTAATAAGTTGTTGATAATTATAGATCGGATCGCTTTTAGCGAACACTTTCATAATTTGAAAATTCTGGTCTCGTTGTTGTTGGTCTCTTCGACAAAAAGTCATACTGTATTAACTAAGGAAATTATATGTTAACTATGGAAAAAGGATATGTTAGGTACAGAAATAGGCAAAATATAGGCATTACATGGTCATATGGTCATGGTTTTGAATAGAGCCAAACTTCATGCGTTTTAATTTTTTTATTTTTATTTAAGTTTGTTAACTACGTTACATCTTACTGTTGCTCGACGGGCCTCGTTGAAAAACAGCCCAATGACATTTATTTTACCATCATACTGGCAGCACACATTCGAAGCTAAAATCGCCAGAAAAAATAAAACTATTCGTTACATTCTGGCTTAAAATATGACGTGCGCGCGCATTATTTAAAATCGTTTTGTTTTTTTTTTCGAAGCGTCCGTTCTTCTTTCTATTTAGCGCGGCCAGCTCGCTATTCGTATTTTTTTAACTCTATCTAAATAAATGAGAGGCATTGAGCGGCTGTCGGCGTGACGGGCGCATGTTTGCATAGGCCGGCGACCAAATTTAATAAAACTCACCTTCAGTACAGATTGATATTTCATATTTTATTTTTGTATAATTTCGGTTCGGGGCGCGGTGCGGAATGGCGCATTGTGTGGCGCTGTGGACGAGTAGGGGGGAGCGGTGCGGGGGACCAGGCAACGTGTGTCGCGCGTAATAAATGTGATGTTATTTTTAGGATTTGCTATGGTTTAGTGATGTGGCGTTTAGGCATAGTGGTTAGCGTTTTGGGTTCAATTTACGTAAAGGAAGTAAATGCAGCATTATATTTTTTCTCTTTTATTCGAGCTTTATTTTTTCCATTAAATATTTATGGTTTTTAAAATATGCTCAGTGTTTAACAATGACAATGATGTCTCATAAGTTTAAAGCTAAATGAAATGAATTTGATTCTCGAAAATATTGAAATGAAATGATTTCACTAAGGTTTTTTTTTAAATTTTGGTGTCAAAATTTTCTTTTTTTTTTGTAAATAATCTTTTAATCAAGGTTGAATTTGTAGTTTTGTCAAACGAGTTAGATTTATGCGATATCACAGAAATTATTTAAACTTCTGAATATACCGAAATTATTTAATTACATTTAATTTTTGTGCATGGATAATTCAAACTCACTTTCGGAAGATACTTGGAATTTATAAAACATTATAGACGTTGTACAAAAAGGAATTCCTTTTCTACATTTTCTAAAATAGGATTTATTTTAGAGTAGGTATTTTGAAAAATCGAATTAAAACCAAAAAATTATTTTTTTCTTCCTACCAGATATTTTTGCTGTGCGTCTAGACAGTTATTTTATTATATCGCAATTGTTCTCAAAAATCTCAATTTAGACATTAAATGCACAAGCACATATTGCACCGGAAATTTATAAAAGTCAGTTTTAATGTTGTATGAAATTTTGCACGAAAGTCAAAAAAAATATTTTAAAGTAGTATAGTGTGTAGGGTTTATATATATATATATATATATATATATATATATATATATATATATTAATAAACAGATTTTATGTTTTTTTCTCTATACCAAGGAAATTTGTAGTAAAAACAATGAATATATTAACACAGCAATATTTTCGTCAGCGTGTTTTGTTCTTAGTTTTTAATACCATGCGAGCGTAGTCAGCTGCATATAGCAATAATATTGTAGAAAAAAACGACTTAACTAAAAAAAATTATGATAAAATTATATAAAAAATTAAAAATTAAATTTTTTATCAACAATTATCTGGCTGATTCGGAAAGAGGTTGATAATACTTAATACATTCTAATCAGTTGAACTGGACTTGGACATAGAAATATAGAACATAAACTTTGATGACAACATCATTATAGTCAAATTATTTTCTTTCTAACCGTTGATAATTATGAACCGCTAAATGTCGATGTGAAATTTGCATAGACCATAAAAAATAATTATTGCTAATTAAATCATTCGTTCAAATAGTATTTGTCATTACTGTGATACAACATACATTATAACATACAAAAGTATTTGTCATTACTCTGATACAACATACATTTATAACATACAATCATTCGTTCAAATAGTATTTGTCATTACTCTGATACAACATACATTATAACATACAATCATTCGTTCAAATAGTATTTGTCATTACTCTGATACAACATACATTATAACATACAAAAGTATTTGTCATTACTCTGATACAACATACATTTATAACATACAATCATTCGTTCAAATAGTATTTGTCATTACTCTGATACAACATACATTATAACATACAAAAGTATTTGTCATTACTCTGATACAACATACATTTATAACATACAATCATACGTTCAAATAGTATTTGTCATTACTCTGATACAACATACATTATAACATACAATCATTCGTTCAAATAGTATTTGTCATTACTCTGATACAACATACATTATAAAATACAAAAGTATTTGTCATTACTCTGATACAACATACATTTATAACATACAATCATTCGTTCAAATAGTATTTGTCATTACTCTGATACAACATACATTATAACATACAATCATTCGTTCAAATAGTATTTGTCATTACTCTGATACAACATACATTATAAAATACAAAAGTATTTGTCATTACTCTGATACAACATACATTTATAACATACAATCATTCGTTCAAATAGTATTTGTCATTACTCTGATACAACATACATTATAACATACAATCATTCGTTCAAATAGTATTTGTCATTACTCTGATACAACATACATTATAACATACAATCATTCGTTCAAATAGTATTTGTCATAACATACAATCATACGTTCAAATAGTATTTGTCATTACTGTGATACAACATACATTATAACATACAAAATATTTGAAGGAATCGTTCGCACTCCCTTATATTATTGATAATTTAATGTTAAGAACCACCCAAAAACGAGTTTGGCTCGCGCGTCGAGGTATATAGTTTGAAGTGTAGTACTTCATTTACCATTAGTTACCGCCAATATCGAATTTCCAATAGATTAAATATTTAGTGATACCTAATATATTTCATTAGAGTGGACCTATATCATCATAAACGTGTCAAGAACTATGATACTTAAATTATTATAATTTTTCTACGACTTTTGCGAAGTCTTCTAAAAATACTGTTTTTTATAATTTTAAGACCAATAGTTTCGGAAATAAGGGGTAGGAATTTTTTTGTAGGAAATATACTACAAAATAGAAGAATCATCGCCTAAAAATATTTTAGACCCTTAAAACTATCCCTTTCAAACGACAGCACACACTATATGCAATTTTTGAAAAACAATTTCCGTTCCTCAATCATTTACGTTTGTCAAATTGTGCACGAAAGTGAAAAATATGACAAATGCCAAAACGAGTGCAAGGAACATCTGAGAAAGATTTGTTAAAGTTGTACACCTAATACTAATAGCAACTTGACATAAATAAGTAAACTAATATTACACTTTTTAATATTACTAATATTACATCCGAAATTCAGAAGTTTCCCTTCTCTCATCTGCTTTTCCATATGTTCTAATTTATTACAAATTATTTTTGCTATGAAAACTTAGCATGTGTCTCATTACCAAACATTGTTAGTTAATGTGCAATTAACGTGATCGCTAAACATACCGAGGCGAGAGTTATGGAAAGAAGAAGAAAACAAGAATTAAATTAAAAGAATTATGATTTTTAAGATCAATTTTAAAACCATGATTTTTTTACTTTTTTCTTTATGGGATAATTATGATTATTTATCTACGAATCCACAACTTACTTCATATTCTTATTCTAAAACAATATACACCACTAAACCACTGGACAGGATAATACTACGTTTATTCTAATAACATAGTAGCTTACTTGATAAATTTCTAATCACATTGGTAATTCGAAGGATCACATACAAATACAAGTTTATCCCACTGTCGCAAAAAAATATTTAACCAATTTTTGATCACGTAAATCGTTTGAAGGCTAACATACGATGAGACATTTAACGCTGCGATACAGTAGCGTTTTTAAAAAAAAGTTTTGACTACGCTAATCATTCGAAGGTTTACTTATGAGTAGACATTTATCTTAACGACATTGTAGCTTACTTAACAAACTTAATTGCGTCAATATATCCAAGACTAACTTACGAGTAGACGTTAATCCCAAAAGCACAGTAGCTTAGTTAATAAACTTTTGATTGTTCGAAGGTTAACTTACCAATAGATCTCTATCTACGACACAGTAGCTTATTTAAGTAATTTTTAACTTACGACTAAACGTGTATCGCCACGACACAGTTGCTTACTTAACAAACTTTTGATCGCATCAATTGTTCGAAGGTTAACTTACCAGAAGATCTCTATCCCTACGACACAGCAGCTTATTTAAGTAATATTTTATCGTATCAATCATCTAAGGTTAACTTACGAGTAAACGTGTATCGCCACGACACAGTTGCTTACTTAACAAACTTTTGATCGCATCAATTGTTCGAAGGTTAACTTACCAGTAGATCTCTATCCCTATGACACAGTAGCTTATTTAAGTAATCTTTTATCGTATCAATCATCTAAGGTTAACTTACGAGTAAACGTATATCGCCATGACATAGTTGCTTACTTAACAAACTTTTGACCGCATCAATTGTTCGAAGGTTAACTTACCAGTAGATCTCTATCCATATGACACAGTAGCTTATTTAGGTAATCTTTTATCGTATCAATCATTCTAAGGTTAACTTACGAGTAAACGTGTATCGCCACGACACAGTTGCTTACTTAACAAACTTTTGATCGCATCAATTGTTCGAAGGTTAACTTACCAGTAGATCTCTATCCCTATGACACAGTAGCTTATTTAAGTAATATTTTATCGTATCAATCATCTAAGGTTAACTTACGAGTAAACGTATATCGCCATGACATAGTTGCTTACTTAACAAACTTTTGACCGCATCAATTGTTCGAAGGTTAACTTACCAGTAGATCTCTATCCCTACGACACAGTAGCTTATTTAAGTAATCTTTTATCATACCAATCATTCTAAGGTTAACTTACGAGTAAACGTGTATCGCCACGACACAGTTGCTTACTTAACAAACTTTTGATCGCATCAATTATTCGAAGGTTAACTTACCAGTAGATCTCTATCCCTACGACACAGTAGCTTATTTAAGTTATCTTTTATCGTATCAATCATTCTAAGGTTAACTTATGAGTAAACGTGTATCGCCACGACACAGTTGCTTACTTAACAAACTTTTGATCGCATCAATTGTTCGAAGGTTAACTTACCAGTAGATCTTTATCCCCACGACACAGTAGCTTGTTTAAGTAATCTTTTATCGTATCAATCATTCTAAGGTTAACTTACGAGTAAACGTGTATCGCCACGACACAGTTACTTACATAAACTATTGATCGCATCAATTGTTCGAAGGCTAACGTACAATAGATACAGCCACGTGCGTGGGAGCTATTGATTATTGACATATGTTTTCATCCAAATTATCAAAAGTCCTTTTTTCTAAAGACCGCATTACATCAGTCCTGTTGTTTTGACACTTGCTTGCCACACGGCACATAAAAAGTCGAACAAAGAAACGGATTTCTCATTTTTACCGGTTTGAACTCTGTAACCTGATGTTTTTAGACATTTTTTCAAATTAAAAAAAATGTTGAGTATGTAATGTTTTGCTGCGCAAACTTGATATATTGTCAATACTCATTAAAATGAATCTAACGTCATTCGTCATTAATCTCGCTTGCAAAGATTATTGTGAATATTTTCTATGTCGTATTACTTTGTAAGAATACATAAAACTAGATGATAAATATTGAATGGCTTGTAAATAACAAGTTATGCTATTTCAGTGAAACTATCTGAAAAGCATCAACAGTTTACGAGATATTTCACAGGTGTTACCAGATGTCCCGATTTTTGCGGGGCATTTCAATTATCAAGAGCTGGATCGACAGCAGTTTCCACTAACATTCTAATCGGGGCGCCTAATCTTACATTGCTCCCAGCTTGGTTACCCTCTCATCTCACGTTCCTATTGAGACGAAATTTGATATAGAGATAGAAATTGATAACCAAAAATCAGAAATAATACAAAGGAGGGCAAAAACTATTACCTACCCCTTCGAGTAGAACTTCGTTGGTTAGGTCATTTAAAATTGAATATTATTATTACTTTATTTTAATTTTTTACCGCTACCTAGATTTTGTTGTATGACATCTTCAGGTTGGCAATTTGTATCTACAATGGCAATGTGTAATCTTTACAAAATATATTGTCACACAACACTACTTGAAGATATTGTCATACAATACTACTTGAAGATATTGTCATACAACACTACTTGAAGATGTTGTAATACAACAAAACCTAGGTCGGCGTAAAGAATTTAAATAAAGTAGACATATACTACATCGCGTAGTTTCATTTTTTTGTGAAAAATTAAAACGAATTTCTACAAAATTAATGTCAAATGTTTTCAAAATAGGATATATCAATCTTTGGAACTTTCATTTTAACGCGTTTATCTTAAGATATTTGAACTAAAAGTGGGTAATAAGGCCTCGGGAAATATCTAAAAAGTAGAGGAATATAGCTCTTAGTAGGTACTTTCAATGAAAATTATAACGGATATTGTAAGAAACGTAGTTTCAGAAAGAAAATAAAACACTTCTTGATGGGATGGTTCCTCCATGGACATTTTTATCAAGATAAGGTCTTATGATCCTTTATATAAGGGATAATTTTATAAATAACAATTAATTCTGTTAAATTCGGTACTTATTTAGCTATCCAACTGAACAATTTATTTATCTGATGCGCGGCAAAGTAGGTATAATATCATTATGGAAAAGTTGACGTAATATCTAACGTCACATAAGTTTGAAAGGGGATTTTCGTGATTATAATGAAACTTATTATTCAATGGACATATCTATAGGGTATTTGACTATATTTTTTATTACTAAAATACAATAAGTAATAACATTAAAAACAGTTAAAATATATATATGGTACCTAAGACTTTTCATTACAAAGTTATAACGACTTAAAAACTGACAAATTACCATTCGCGTGAAAACACCCCATACAAAATACAACTGGCTTATGACGTCACTGGCCAGTTATTTAGCACTCATTATAAGGGAGTTTATTAAATATTTTTAGTATCTCGTTAAATATTGCTTTTAAATTATACATTGCATATTACAATTTTCTCATTTTTTTGTGTGGAAACTAAATTCATAATAAATTTTTCAATTTAATGAACAAACAAATTTACAGTTTTTCCTATTTAGAAGTTTCGATTAATTGTTTGTTATGTGCATTATTTTTTTTCATCATAAGGGTTATTAAACCTACTCCACAGTTTTAAAATATTTTCACGAAAAATGTTGACATTAGTCAAATACCCTATTGCTGGCATGTTGACATGCTTTTGATCGTATTTTTTAATTCATGCCTGGTTTCTAAAGCGATTGATTTAAAAATGAAAATGTATTACTTGTTTATTATGTATGTGGTATTATATTCAGCCATTGACATTTTAATAGATTTATTTTGGGTAAATAAATATTAAACATTAATTTAGGTATGAACCATAGATAATATAATTTCTTTACGTAACTAGATGGGATACTTAGTAAAGCATGTAGAAAAAAAGCCTTCATTTACATTTTTTTTTAACATTATAAAAAGATATTTCAATTGAGAAAATTGTTTTATTATATGCTTACAAATAAAAATCAAATTATTTTTATTATGTTACAATTATATTTTACCGATGTAAAATAACGGAAAACATTTTTTATTAAGGTTATTTATATCATTTCATTATAATACATTTATATTTCACCAATATAAAGTTATGAAAATATTACTATAAGGATGTTTCTATAAGGATAGGATATACTTGGGCTTTAAAACGGTAAAATCGTTTGAAATATGACTCTTACTTTATTTCTCAACTTGTAATGGAAGCATTTCTAAAAAATTATATAAAAGAAATAAATCCTTTAGTACCACTCATTGTTAATACATTTATATTCAAAGTATAATTTGATAGCAAGATATTGAAAAAAATATAGCAGAACAATTTCATAATTTTAAAACTACATAAATAGTTATGAAATACAATAAAAATAGACGGAATAAACTATATACGGAATATAAATAAAACTAAATATTAAAATAAAGAAAAATATAAAAAAAATAAACAAAGCTATGCAAATATATAAGAATCAAAATACAGTTATAGCCGTGAACGCCACTTATGTTTTGGGCGGTTAACGGAATTTTGAATACATGAGAAAAAACTCAGATAAGTTAAAATACAATGAAGTTAGCTGTGTTAGAAAGAGATAACATGCAAGTTGGCAATATTGTATAAACATTTATTTTAGTGGCAGGACTGCAATACAAACTATTAAGAAGGCACAATCTAAGAAATTTTGTTAAATCTACCATTAGATTAGCAGAAATAAACTCAGCAATGGAGTAAACTTTAATGAATTTTTGGAATATTGTATATAATTATAGCTATTTTCTACGAAAAGTTATGCTATGTCCAAGCTATTAAACTTTGTGATCAACTTGATACCGACCCTCGTTTCAAGCTCGTGCTCCATAATAGTTTTGAAGGTTTTATGCAACATTAGAAACGTTTCCTCCAGTAGTTTCTCTTTCCTCATCGTAACCAGGCTAACAAATTTTCTCGTTTTATTTTTATTCTTTTCTCTTAAATTAAAAAATTTTTCTGTTTTATTAATTCGCGATTTAATTAATTTATTCTCTTCAAAATTATTTGCGTATTTTCATAAAAATAAGTTTTTCTACTCATCGAACTGCGGTTGAACTGGAAGATTAATCAATTGACAAATTAAAAGCATATATGTGCGCACAATGCGCAGATCTAAATTTTGGCATTACGCGGTCGTCAATATCATGAATTGTATCGTGTATTCATCACCACCATTTGGGTATTACCAAATAGATGAATCATTACATATTTTCTATATTAAAGTCGAATTTGCTAATTATGTTGTAACTGGTAACAAGCGGACATGGTTACACAAAGGCAAAAAGCTCAATTCTTCGCAACTTGGGCGTTACTCCCAAATAGATGAATCTTTACATATTTTATCTATTAAAGTCGACTTTGCTAATTATGTTGTAAATGGTAAAAAGCGGACATGGTTACACAAAGGCAAAAAGCTCAATTCTTCGCCACTTGGGCGTTACTCCCAAATAGATGAATCTTTACATATTTTATCTATTAAAGTCGACTTTGCTAATTATGTTGTAAATGGTAAAAAGCGGACATGGTTACACAAAGGCAAAAAGCTCTATTCTTCGCCACTTGGGCGTTACTCCCAAATAGATGAATCTTTACATATTTTATCTATTAAAGTCGACTTTGCTAATTATGTTGTAAATGGTAAAAAGCGGACATGGTTACACAATGGCAAAAAGCTCAATTCTTCGCCACTTGGGCGTTACTCCCAAATAGATGAATCTTTACATATTTTATCTATTAAAGTCGACTTTGCTAATTATGTTGTAAATGGTAAAAAGCGGACATGGTTACACAAAGGCAAAAAGCTCTATTCTTCGCCACTTGGGCGTTACTCCCAAATAGATGAATCTTTACATATTTTATCTATTAAAGTCGACTTTGCTAATTATGTTGTAAATGGTAAAAAGCGGACATGGTTACACAAAGGCAAAAAGCTCAATTCTTCGCCACTTGGGCGTTACTCCCAAATAGATGAATCTTTACATATTTTATCTATTAAAGTCGACTTTGCTAATTATGTTGTAAATGGTAAAAAGCGGACATGGTTACACAAAGGCAAAAAGCTCAATTCTTCGCCACTTGGGCGTTACTCCCAAATAGATGAATCTTTACATATTTTATCTATTAAAGTCGACTTTGCTAATTATGTTGTAAATGGTAAAAAGCGGACATGGTTACACAAAGGCAAAAAGCTCTATTCTTCGCCACTTGGGCGTTACTCCCAAATAGATGAATCTTTACATATTTTATCTATTAAAGTCGACTTTGCTAATTATGTTGTAAATGGTAAAAAGCGGACATGGTTACACAATGGCAAAAAGCTCAATTCTTCGCCACTTGGGCGTTACTCCCAAATAGATGAATCTTTACATATTTTATCTATTAAAGTCGACTTTGCTAATTATGTTGTAAATGGTAAAAAGCGGACATGGTTACACAAAGGCAAAAAGCTCTATTCTTCGCCACTTGGGCGTTACTCCCAAATAGATGAATCTTTACATATTTTATCTATTAAAGTCGACTTTGCTAATTATGTTGTAAATGGTAAAAAGCGGACATGGTTACACAAAGGCAAAAAGCTCAATTCTTCGCCACTTGGGCGTTACTCCCAAATAGATGAATCTTTACATATTTTATCTATTAAAGTCGACTTTGCTAATTATGTTGTAAATGGTAAAAAGCGGACATGGTTACACAAAGGCAAAAAGCTCAATTCTTCGCCACTTGGGCGTTACTCCCAAATAGATGAATCTTTACATATTTTATCTATTAAAGTCGACTTTGCTAATTATGTTGTAAATGGTAAAAAGCGGACATGGTTACACAAAGGCAAAAAGTTCAATTCTTCGCCACTTGGGCGTTACTCCCAAATAGATGAATCTTTACATATTTTATCTATTAAAGTCGACTTTGCTAATTATGTTGTAAATGGTAAAAAGCGGACATGGTTACACAAAGGCAAAAAGCTCTATTCTTCGCCACTTGGGCTTTACTCCCAAATAGATGAATCTTTACATATTTTATCTATTAAAGTCGACTTTGCTAATTATGTTAGAAATAGTAACAAGCGAACGTAACCATGTTCGCTAGTTCGTAGTAACAAGCGGACATGGTAACACAAAGGCAAAAAGCTCTATTCTTCGCCACTAGGGCGTTACTCCCGAATAGATGAATCTTTATATATTTTATCTATCAAACGACATGGTTACACAAAGCTTTCTTTTAGATATGCTGCTGTATATATCTTTAAAAAAATGGTCACGTTCCAACTCTAATTCATTGTATTTTCGTTTCTTCAGTCGTTAGTGGCATTCATGTGAATTTAACGACTATTAATGGTTGACTGTGAGATATAAACTAAAATTATAAAAGCATTTGTTTGTTACTTTCTTATAATATCACCCAATGTGAATCCCATAAATACACCAGTATCTAACCAAAATATGAATCAGTGAAAGTACTCCTCATGAATAAGTTGCGACAAATTAGCTTGTAAGTTGCTAAACTCTTTGGCTTTCTACTTACACTTTCCGAAAGTCTAGAAAATCATTGATGGTTGCGAACTGGGACCGGTGACGATCAGTTTTGTTTTCGAAAATCTATTAAGGTTAACCATTATGTTGCAGACCTGCGAAAGAATGCAGAAGTCATAAAGTTTTTGCAATTTGTAGTGCAAAATCACATGTTTTTGCTCGATCTTGACTCTTTAGCTACCTAAAGACAACTTTTTTCAGCAAAAGTTCAAAACGACTTGTGAAAAAATGTGATCTCTATCGTCAGGGGAAACTTTTGTCCATGTATAAATATATACATATTATATATATATATATATATATATATATATATATATATATATATATATATTTAAAGAAACACACTTTCACTATAATCAGTTTAATTTACAGAATCATCTGTATGAATAACAGGCATGTATCAATATATATCAAATATCGTACGACCCATTTTGTCAAGTATACAAACTCGACGAAGTTATGGTGAAAATTTCGAAAGTTTTCGACGCCAAGGTAGTATCGATGGCATCATTTATTTAGTGGAAATTCCTTAAGTTTCTAGTCAAGACCGTGTCAGAACGCTCTAGAATTCTGTAGTTATGTCACAAAAGAAAATCACTAATGCAAAATGCCTCAAATAATTTGAAATTGGCATGCCCATCAAGTGCTAATTTCGAGATTTTTTAATTTTTTTTACATCGCTTTAAAAATTATGCAGGGTGGAGATGCGGGGGTGGAGTTACAAATAATTTTGAAGTTTAATATTTGTAAATGAGAAATAAAAAGAAATGTCTAAAAAACCTCGTTGCCATCATAAAAGGCATTTTCAATGACATTCCACTTAATGTACAGGTACCTACAAATAAATTGTTTTAATAATTTGCTACATATTAATTGAAATCTGCCTCTTATGTATCTACTAAATTTCATGCGAATAGGATAGACATAGTCCATAGTTTGATCAAAGATCCGTGAAAATGGCGATGATAACAAATAACATTTTGGTAAGTGATTTTAATTTGACATATCGGAAATGAAAGTAACTTAGCAAATAAAATAAAATAAAATGGAGACCATAAAAACCTCTTTTGTAAATAAACAAGGTTATTAAAACAAAGAAAAACTTCGTTGGCAAATGTTTTTAAAATGAAAAATGTATTTGAATGTATTTTCACTCGGATCTGTGGTCTACACCTAAATCGAAGTCGGGTAAAATTGGGGGAGACCCATAACAATTGTCAAGTGTAAAGTCATCCATTGTACAGTAGTATAAGTCTTTTAATACGGGTGAAACCGCAAGTTTGGTCATAGATATTTAAGTAAATTGCAGACTATTAGTGTATGTTTACTTTCGATTATATTTACCTATATAGACGTCATCATGAGACCAATGTCCAACATTTTTTGTAATACGTTTACCCATCTCGCCCACAGTGTTTTTATAATGTCACTTACGTAATTGCTAAACGACTTATTTATTGGGAAATAAAAAAAGAGAATATTAATATCCATTTCGTTGCCATGAGGTGGAAAATTACCTCACCCTGTTGAAACAGAATTCGTGTTTCTTTGATTTGGGTACGTTTTCGTTCCCAAAAAAGATTTTCCGAATCTCGATGAAGTTTCCTGTTGACGCAAAAACAGTTCATTAATTAGTCTAAAAATGAAAAAAGGGTCTTTCAAGATTTTCGTTGACCAGAAGGAATGTCTGAGTAAACAACATTCAGAATATGAAGATCGAGAAAAGTGTTTATAAACGACCGAAAAATTTTGCTGAATATTGCTTCACAACTATAATACGCGACATTCTCAATGTAAGATAAAAGTTATTAAATGGTTACAAATACCGTTCGCAGCTTATTTTATAAAAAAAATTGACACACAAATTGAATTCTCAATTTCCGTCAAAGAATAAGAAGATCAATTATAAAATATTAAATATAAACAAAAGTAAGAAAATAGGTGTAAAATTTTATATTTTACACTAGGTATGCTCGACATTCTCAATGCAGGATACGAGTCACTAAATGGTTACAAATACCGTTAGCAGTTTATTTTATAAAAAAATTGATGTACACAAATTAATTTCTCATTTTCCATCAAAGAATAAGAAGACTAATTATAAACACTAAATATAAACAAAACTAAGAAAATAGATGTAAAATTGTATATTTTACACTAGGTATGCTCGACATTCTCAATGCAGGATACGAGTCACTAAATGGTTACAAATACCGTTAGCAGTTTATTTTATAAAAAAATTGATGTACACAAATTAATTTCTCATTTTCCATCAAAGAATAAGAAGACTAATTATAAACACTAAATATAAACAAAACTAAGAAAATAGATGTAAAATTGTATATTTTACACTAGGTATGCTCGACATTCTCAATGCAGGATACAAGTCACTAAATGGTTACGTTTTTCGCAGTTTATTTTATAAAAAACTTGATGTACACAAATTAATTTCTCATTTTCCATCAAAGACTAAGAAGACTAATTATAAAATACTAAATATAAACAAAAGTAAGAAAATAGGTCTCAAATTTTCTATTGTACAGTGCACAATACAAGTTATTAAATCGTTACAAATACCTTTGCAGTTTATTTTATATAACAATTGACATATAGCGACAAAAACAATTTTATGTTTTGATTAATCACAATGGAATTATAATAGTTAAAATACGTTATTATATGCGTATAATCAGATTAAAAAAAATCGTTATTAATAAAATTGAAAATATGGTTTGGTAAAAGGTCCGTTTTCTGATAACTTTAGAAAATATTTTGAGTTTGAGTATAAAATTAAAGGATATAATAAAACAGTAATTCTAAACGTCAATCGTTTCTTTCATATTAAATGTATGGATCATAAAGCAAATCGATGTAAATAATTTATCTAATATTTTTTTGGTTACAAAATTTGCCAAGAGATGGCGCTCTCAAAATTTATATCTCAATAAAATTACCTGTTTTTATAGACATCTAAAACTTGTAGTAACCGCACGAGTTCGGCTAATACTTGACCGAGTATTTTTTGTTCGGTTGACACACAACGGCTTGATTAATTGCAGTGTAGCCACCTGACATTTTTTATATCAATGCCATCATCGCTCGGCGAGCGCGGCTCGAACCATTTATTTATTTAATCTCGCCCACGGCTGCATTCAAATGCAATACGTAAATGCAGAAGATGCAAGCTACATCAGTGCAAACACTAAATTATACACGGAACGGCGCGCCCGCAAGATGGCCGATTGAAAGGAAAGTAAACGCTCGGGTGTCCGAGAGCTCTCTCGGTCAGCGTAATAGAGAGCGCGGAGGCTGCGCTCATCAACTCTGCCCACTTCATAAATAACTAGTTGAATGACGTAAAGGAGACGCTCTTATTGAAGCGTGCTTTAGAGGCGGGCAAACAGTGAGCCGGGCTGTGTTTTCAGTAGCGCATGCTGTGTTGTGTGAAAGTTGACAAAGATGTCGTTGAATAGCTCGATAAAAATAGAATTTATTATTTATTTGCTTGTTATACAGTTTATCGATACGTTGATGTTAGTTTTTCAGAATATAAATATATTGCCGTAATTTCTTTCATATCGATAAAAATAAAATAATTTTTAAAGTATATAAATCCAAATAGATTTAGAAATCATCGATAGTTTTCCCTTCACTTACGCTGTAAGGCTCCCCAATATATCGACTTTCCAGATTATAGGTCAATCGAAAGTACTCTATATGTTTTGAAGTTTAGTAACTAAGACTATTGTATAAATACAAAAATACGCTTTAAAACAGGCATTCCCAACCAGTGAAGCACGCCACCCTAGGGCGCCTCCCTAGGGAGGCGCGCCCCAAAAAGAAGCCCAATTGGCAAATGTCGTTAAAGAGATCATAAAGAGGCCTAATCGGCATAAAGAGGCCCATGAGTCATTAAAGAGATCATAAAGAGGCCCATGAGTCATTAAAGAGGCCCAATTGGCATATACGACATCGATAAAGTCAGTAAAACAAGAACTAAGTACAAAAAAGAGTCAGATGCACGTGACAGAAAATAGGAAGTGTTATCGGAACAGTAGGGTTCTCTTCGGATCTTTTGAGTATGGAACAGAGAATAAAATCGGCGAGATGCGTGTTTGACATGTATTAAGTTCAGATTCCGTAGCAGTCGACATTTGCACATCTAATAATCATGAGCATAAGGGATGATAATAATAAAATATTGTTTGTTATTCTAAAGCATAGTTAGGGGTACAAATAAAGTTAAAGTTAAATTAAATAACAAACCGTAATCGATATATTAGGTATGTTCAACCCCTAGATTATTTCGGGTACTTAATACAATTTTAGATGAGATTTCAACAGACACTGGTGGGTGTGCGTTTTAATTTTTTCACAATTTTCTTTTTTCATTTTTTCAAAACTACCATTTTACCCTAAATATTAATTCTATATGATTTTTTGATTATTTTTGGGGTTCCGTGCCTCAAAATTATAAAAGGGACCTTAATAAGACCACCTAGTTGTCCGCCCGTCCGTCTATTAGTCAAAGTCCTTTTTCTCAGAAAGGACTTGAGATATCAAGTCGATATTAATATCCTGAAGTCTAAGGCCTTATCCTAAAGCTTAAGGCCAACAAAAAAAATTGATCCTTTAAAGCAGGGACTCCAAACATTTTTTGCGTTAAGCCTCTCCGATTTAAAAAAAATATATCCATGCCCCCTTTTTTCGTTGTTACAAAAAAAACTTATCATTTTCACGATATTTATTCCTCAATTACAGGTAAAATCAAATAAATTATATCTGGCATTTACTCTGAATAATAATTAAATATAATTATATAATAAAATTGTATTAATGCCCGCATGCGAACGAATGAATTATTAAGTGGATTTAAGATTTCAAGTGGATTTTTCTTTAGAATGGCCGAACATATTGGACTCCCTTTATGATCTCTTTGCACCCCCCTAGGGAGGCGCGCCCCCCTGGTTGGGAATTTCTGCTTTTAAGCGTATTTTTATTTATTTATACAATAGTGTTACTTACTAAATTTTAAAACCTATAGAGTACTTTCGATCGACCTACAATCTGGAAAGTCGGCATAATGGGGAGCTTTCGATCAACCTACAATCTGGAAAGTCGGCATAATGGGGAGTTTTACAGCGTAAGTGAAGGGAAAAATATCAATGATTTCTAAATATATTTGGAATTATATATTTTTAAAATTAGTTTATTATTATCAATATAAAAGAAAGTACGGAAATATATTTATATTGTGGAAAACTAATATATGTAAATAGTTCAATTATAAATACTACATACCCTGAAATGTTTATGAGTGCCTAATTGTGTACGGAATCCTCGTACAGCGAGCGAGAGGTTTTTTTTTATCAAAAAACATCCACAATTAAATGAAACTACGTGATGTAGTATTATTTCTACTTTCTTTAATTTCTTTACCGCGACCTAGGTTTCGTTGTATTACATCTTCAGGTGGGCTATTAGCAAAGATCTTTGCTAATATCCCACCTGAAGATGTTGTAATACAACGAAACCTAGGTCGTGGTAAAGAAATTAAAGAAAGTAGAAATAATACTACATCACGTAGTTTCATTTAATTGTGAATAATGAATTTCTACAAAATTAACGCCAATTATATTCAATAACAAAAAACATGTTAAAATAGAGTAGTTTAAATTTAAAAGGTTATTTTCTTGGATCTCACAAATGACTGAACATGATATATGAATTTTCATTAAAAGCACTAATGTGTATTAAAAGTTTAGATCTCAAATTATTTCATTTTTTTTAAAGGTTTTGTTAGAAATTTATTATGGAGGAAGTATGCATGAGAATAACTTTGCGAGCTTATATATTCTGACAAATAATGTGATTAAATAAAAAAAATCCTCCGCCACTATTCATCGAAATTTGAAAGATCTATCCAATGGAAATTTCACTTAATGGAGTAGATGAAAGAAATATTCACCATAATTTTAGACGTATCCTAACTTTTTATCCGTAACACAACTACGGGTCTGCCCTTAAGTTGACCCAAAGCATGTCTTTTAAAAATATCATTGCTAAAAATTAGACCTCGTAAAAATATTTCAAATCATACAGCGAAATATGGAAGGGCTAGGGTTTCTCTAAAGCGCTAGGACTTTTCTTCAAGGGTCGGGATTTCTCCAGGAAAAATGGTCCATAATAAGGTAATTCATAGGAGAAATAAGGTTACCGATATAGATCACAGTATTGCCACGCTGATGTTGCAAAACCAAGAGAAGAAAGATTGTCAAATGAGCAACAGGTACTGGAAGAAGCAGAAGGGGTGTCCCCTCCCACCATCCTCTAAGTAGATAGGTGATCTGGTAAAAATCACGGGAAGCCGTTGAATACAAGCGGCACGTGATAGTTATTTGTCGAAATCTTTGTGGGAGATTTTTCTTGTTCTGCTGTGGTCATCTTCTGGATAATGATGAAAGATTAGGAAACAGCTAAGTTCATGATATAAAATTGGGCGGGCGATATGTAATTTTAAGTGTGTCCATAGAGTGCTAAAAATGAATCCAGCAGAATGGCACAAACAAAATTTATAAAATACGAAATCAAGACATTCTTTTTTATGCACGCTCATATTATAAGTATAAAAACTTAGTGAATTGGTTAGTTTGTATATTTATAGGAACTAATCTCAGAAACTGTCAGACTGATTCTGAAAAATTAAACCACTATTTGAAAGAGCGTATCGTCCCATTATATATAGAGATACGTTTTATTTGTGACGTGCATAAACCGTGCACAAAACCAATCGACTAAATTTGGTTGTTCATGTTGTTCGAATGGAGGATTCAAACCATTTCAAAAGGATCTATTTGGCTAAACCGCATGGATAGGAAAGAAGAGGAAGATTTGAGATGATATAGGAAGATGCAGTGGAGAAGGATTTCGGGGCGCTGAAGGTCCGTAACTGGAGACCGTTCGTCATGCAGAGGGCTGCATGAGGTCGCTTCAAAGGAAAGCCTTGACCTACCTTGGGCTGACTAGCTGCTGATGATGATGCATAAAACGCAATTTCTATATCTTTCTCTGTGCTTTTTCATCATAAAAGTATAACTTACAAAAGTAGATATACCGAAAGGTTTTTGTGTACTAAAAATATTAGTATGGGTTCTGAGGTTACGGAGTGACGAAACGTAATGGGCAGCACAGCAACGCACTGTTGCTTGGGTGCAAAAAGGAAGTCATTCTTTACGAGATAGTTTAAAGTTTAACACTAGTTTCCACGCAAGTGAAACCGTAACCAGCTTTTTCCTCGATATGCGTAACCATTTTTTCCTCGGGAAAAGCTGGTTACACATATATAGTATATTGAAAGAAATTTACAAAAGTATAATATAATGGGATGGTTTTCCATAGAGCATTTCAGGACGAAGTTTCAGCGTAAAATTTTTGTTGGTGTGAACGACTAATTTGGGTTTAAAAACGGTATCTGAATTATATAAGCTAACAGCTCGAAATTCAACTTAATAAAAATTTATCATACAAAGGTTGAATGAATTAGGGAAAACGAAAATAACGACATTTTGTGATAACTAAAAATAGCAATTTTGACAATTTTCAGTATAAATTAGCAATTAACTTTAGCTCCTGTTATAGTATATAGTCCAGCGTAGTATTTTTTGTAGTATATAAAGCGCTATTAGTAACAATGTATTATTTATAGTGTTGGAAGCTTCTAGATTTAATCGATTTTTCTTCGATTAAAATCGGCAAAATAATTAAGAAAAAATTATGTAGTTCGATCATGACATAATATGCAAATCTTTTAAGGAACATGTTGACATGGATGTACAATAATTATAAAATGATCTGTTAAGTATGTGTTAGTTTAATATAATATGCGCTAAGCATATGATAACAAACGAATGATTATTCATAATATTCGGTTGATATGAAAAATTATCAAAACGGCCTGGTAAAACGTATATCTTTGTTATAAAATTTATTTATATATTAACCACGATAACGAAATTAAGGTATCTTAATAAATAAATTATAATTAGATTTGGCCTGCGACTTCACCAGCCTAGATTTTAGGTTGAAACGACGGGATTTACATACAGGATTTAAGACCCAGTTGGAACTGATTTAATATATAAGGAGCGCCACATATTAATATATTGTAAGTTACGGTTAGTCGAAAGATAATGGATAGATCTGGTTGAAATTGAATTTTTTTAATGAAAAAAGTCCAAAATCAATTTGTCAAATATTGTTTTTCTTGATAAGTAAATTTTACAAATAAATATGTTTCTGAAAAAAGGCAATGTAAATTTATTACATTGTAGCATAAATTTTTCGAAAATGTTCCTTGTCAATCTTATTTTTTACAAGTAGTGCATGAGTAAGTCTGAAAAAAAACAGATTTACGACATGTACGAGCTTCAGTTCAGAAATAAATGGTTACAGTAATGTAGCTAATTTAAAAATTTTATTGTTTAATTATTATGTGTAAATCTAGATATAACTTGTTCCAAATCTACAAAGGTCGGATTATAAATGTCGTCACAAAATTTATTTGTGCCTGAATTTTTTTTTTGGTTTGTACATTGACACCTTCGGCCTAAATATGTACGATGTGATCTTGTTCTTACTTTGTAATTAATTTATATTTATATTCACTTGAAAATACTAAACGCTCTTAAAGTAGCTACCTATTTTATTTCTTATCTGTGGCTTACCGATCTTAACTACTCCATCACCAACCACCTAAGGCGTACGAAAAGTACATCATGAAACTTTTCAAATTGGAAAGATGCGATAAAAATGGATTTATATATTTCCCGGTTCTCAATTGCCCTTTCATTGTTTGGCTTAAAATATACTACAAATATTAGTATGCTTTAAAAAGTGGGCCATTATTGTTAAACGTTGAAACGAATCAGCGTTTTTAACGTATAAGTGAAAATAGCTTAGTACTTGCTTTCACATTAATTTGAGGTTTGGTAAATTTTGAATACCTTTTTTTGAATACCTTTTTCCTTAATTTCGAATACCTTTTTGCTTAATGTTGGATATTTTTTGCTTAATTTTGAATACCTTTTTCCTTAATTTCGAATACCTTTTTGCTTAATGTTGGATATTTTTTGCTTAATTTTGAATACCTTTTTCTTCAATTTTGAATACCTTTTTCTTCAATTTTGAATATCTTTTTGCTTAATGTTGGATATTTTTTTGCTTAATTATGAATACCTTTTTCTTTTACGTGTCACATTATTTAGTAGTTTTTATTTCTTAAACTTACGCAATCGATCAATATGCTTTAAACTCCGTTATAAAAAACATGTTGATCTCCAATCTTCTTCTCCGTAGTTAGCGAGAAAGTATTAGAAAATAAAACTATGATATTAAATTAGGTCAAAGTGTCACACATTTCAGATTAAATTTTTCCATTTATCAAAATAGCATAGCACTCATCGCCACAATACGTACGATATATTTTAAGCATATGTAAAATCGTAGAACAGTATGAGATCATTGCATATAATACGTTATTCGATTAATAAAATTGTTTTTTCGATATAAGCAATCCGCAAGCGAGACATTTTTGGTTAGTGTGAAATTGCGAAATAGCACGAGACAATTTTTCAGTTCTCAAAATCAATCCCTTCCCTTTGAATAAGCTGTCTGCATACGAAATATTTTTAAGTGAATGTAAAATTGGAAAAAGGATGCGAGACCATTTTCCGATCACGCATGATACCTCATTCCATCAATAAAATTGTGCTCTCTCTAAATAAGTCTTCCGTACATGGAACATTTTTAAGCGTGACAATAACACGAGACCATTTTTCATTTCTCAAAATCGATCACGCATAATACTTCACTCGATCAATAAAATTGTGCGCCTTCTAAATAAGCCCTCCGCATACGAAACAATTTTTAAGTGAGTGCAAAATTACAAAAAAACACGAGACCATTTTTCAGTTCTTAAAATCGATCTTCACTCGATCAATAAAATTGTACGCCTTCTAAATAAAGGAGGGCTTATTTAGAAGGCGATACGAAACAATTTTTAAGCGAGTGTAAAATCAAAGAAACAGCTCAGCGTAAAAGTAGTCTATGGAAAGCAGGCTTACTCCCCGTGCGTGCCCGCCTCGCCGTCCGATTATTTATTTTGCTTAAGTGCTTGCGCTGCGCCGCGACGGCCCTGTTTGTTCTTTGCTTCTTTAAGGTTGGAGTGTGTTTAAAAGTATAATACAAACTTTACGTTTAATGAGTATGTACTGGCGTGCGCGCGATGAATGGCCGCGTCGGTATATCGAGCGCGTCTTATGAGGCGCGCATAAAGGGGCAATGTGGACTCGGATTGTGTGCTTGATACCGTTCCGATAATCTGCTGAGGCGGAATGGGTTAAGTGAGCTGGGAGGGGGTGGTGGGCCGTGTAGATAGTGAGGTGGTTAACTAGAATTCGACTATTGAAGTCGATAAAATGAATAGTGAGTTTAGGTTCGATTGGGGTGCGAAGATCGTATAGTTCTCGGATTGGATTAGAAGATGAAAATATCGTTTCATCGGTGAAGATTTTTATGCAGCATCTCTGTAAGAAGTCCCTATGTTTTAAAATACAACGTAGAGAGAAAGTAAAGATGGGGTTGTGCTCAGATGAAACAAGTAGCGTCAGGTATAAGAATAGGTTCTCCTAAATTATTTGAGATGATCATGGGATATGAAATCATGGGGTTGAAATCGTAACCTTAAACATTTTTTTTGAGAATTGGTTGAGAATTTTTCTATACTTTCTTAATATATTCTCGTCAGTTCAATACCCAGAATCACCTCTACGAATAATAAACCCATTTTTGGTACAACTTATATATGTGTATGTTGACTGTTTGGGCATCAAATTGATACTCATTTAAAGTTTGTTTTTGTAAAAAAAATTTTATAATTAATTTTGACAGTGATTTTTTCAGAAACGATAGAAAATTTTCATATAAAATCTTAACATTTCTCACTCAGTACATAATCATCTATATGAATGTATGAATAATAGACAAGTTCATTGTTATACGGTGTACGCTTTTAATACATATATATATATATATATATATATATATATATATATATATATATATATATATATATATATATATGTATATATGTATATATAGATACATACATATATATATATATATATATATATATATATATATATATATATATACATACATACATACATATATATGAGTGTGTGTGTGTGTATATAAATATATATATTTGTTACAAACGTCCGTACGTTTTATTTATTTTTATTAATGTCGTCGCTATAAAAATTTTTAGAATTAATTTTTTTTATAAACTTTGGCCTTTCCCTGTTCTTGGAACACGTGTTCTCGATTGGATGTATACTGTTATAATTGCTTTTCCAAGTTCTATGTACAGTGTTTTTTCCTTAATTTTTTACTTTGGGTTTATACTTTGGGTTTACTGACGTTCACAATAAATGCACTGGACGCAGAAACGGCGAGAAAAAAAATAATCTTTTGTTAGCGATTTGTTTTTCATTTACACGTGTAAATAATTGCTTGGTCAAGGGCATTTGTTACATTATTTATAATTTAATACCACGTGAGGTATTTTTTCGCGTCTTTGACTGATTTTAGTACAGCCGTGAAGTATATTCATAAGAACTGGCTTCTTGTTTTTCTTTACTACGCATTCAACAACAGTAGTCGAATCTGTAAAAAAAACTTAGAACTATGTAGGTGCGTTATTATTACTCAGTCCAGTCGTTGTGGTTTATTTTTTCTTACAATTCGAAGAATTTCCAATATAATATCGAAAATTTCCAATAACATATCCTTATGGTTCTGAAGTTGATCACAGAAGTTAGTCACAAAATGTGCAAATTTTATAGAAATATGTTTAACAGTATGAGACCTAAAAACAAATAAAGAAACCACTGAATGAAAGCAATAATATTACGGTGGAATTCTTCCAAGAAGCGAAAGTATATAAAAAAACCTGTCAAGCACGAGAGGAACTCGCACTACGAGGCATTTATAAACATTTAATGGTACGTAATATTCCCATTAAACTATTTACAAAATTTTAATTTTTTAGAACGAATATATAATGCTTACTATATCTTTCACATGAGCATATTTCATAAAAATTTTGTTTTATGTGACATAACTACAAATTAGCGATTTTTTCCTTTACCTGTGCTGTAAGGCCTTGCTTTTTGTCAAATTTCATGATTTTAAGTCAACGGGAAGTACCGTATAGGTTTTGATTTATTTGCGAGTGTAGTACCGTATAGGTTTTGATTTATTTGCGAGTGTAGTACCGTATAGGTTTTGATTTATTTGCGAGTGTAGTACCGTATAGGTTTTGATTTATTTGCGAGTGTAGTACCGTATAGGTTTTTATTTATTTGCGAGTGTAGTACCGTATAGGTTTTGATTTATTTGCGAGTGTCAAAATATGCGGCATAAATGGCCATATTTTTTGATGGCGTTGACTTCGAAGCTTAATTTTTTTACAGCTTTAAAGCTTTTTTAGGACCAAAGACGTATCTGATATATAATAATATTTGACTTATGACTTAAGTATTTGATAATTTCAACTTGATACCTCCACGCGATTCTGAGAAAAAGGGTCTTGACAGACCGACAGACGGACAACGAAGTGATCCTATTAATCTTTCCTTTTTTTCTTTTTGAGATAGGTAACCCTAATAAAAATTGCTTGCAGTCGGATGAAAATTTTTGAAACAATTTCCATGTTATGTATGTATGTCAAAAAGTACCTATAACCGATAAATCATAATTAAAATGGAGAAAATAAAACAAAATTCTGGCAACTTCGTCTTATTTGTCTTTTTATTTTATTGGTATACCAACAAAATAGAAATTTATTGAAATTATTGTTGTCAAATTTTATGGCAATAAGAAAATAACTGTCCGGACGTCGCCCGCGTGAAAAAAATTATGAAAACTGCATTTTGTTTTGAATTTCTCATATTGAATATATTTGGCGTTAATTTTGTAGAAATTCATTATTCACAATTAAATGAAACTACATGATGTAGTATTATTTCTACTTTATTTAAGTTCTTTACCACGACCTAGATTTCGTTGTATTATAACATCTTCAGGTGGGCTATTAGCAAAGACATTATTATCTTTGATAATGGCCAACCTGAAGATGTAATATAACGAAACCTAGGTCATGGTAAAGAACTTAAAGAAAGTAGAAATAATACTACATCACCTAATATATTTACGGTTATTTTCTTGCAAATTTCTGTATTTTCTATAATATTATTTTAATATAGTTATAATGGTTTAAATATTTAAGTCTAAAATGCCTCTGCAATACTTCAACTTTCTCACTTAAATCGTTATTTTTCATTACCCATACATTCTAAAAATATATTATACACCCTACGTCCACAATAAGTGACAATATGGTGAAAGTTTAAAGTCATTCAGACGGGCTGCTTTTCTGAAACTTAAAAAAATGAGCTACTCATTCATCTTTATAAAATTAGTATAAACTATTTTACACATTTGGCACGAGTTGACTTTTTAGTTAACTTTTTAGCGACGTCCGATTTATTCTGTCACGTTAAAATTATGTAACGCTTAAGTAAATAAATGCCGAACGCATCCGACCAGTGGCGGAATCGGCCGAGTGCTAACGACATGCCGATTGAGACTTTCAAAAAGTTTATTAATTAACACGAGCCATTGAAGAAATTTCACTTCATCTTAGCTTATGCGAGAATTTTTTTTTGGAGCTGAACTCAACTTCAGTAATTTTCTTATTAACTTGTAATATTAGAATTATTATTAATTTGTTTATTATTAGCATACTTTTACACTATTTAATAATAAAGTAGAAATTATCTAAAGTTTAGTAGAAACTAGTTATCTAAGACTAATTTTAACACGCTGATCGCCATGTCTGCCAAATCTGGTAGACAGTAGTGTCTCCAGCGGCGTCACGTATTTCATTATTGACAGACGGGATAAGTTTATTGTGGGTTATTGCTGAGGTCACGTCTGCCCTACGCGATAAACGGTTAATCAGCCCTTTGTTATATTATGTTACTTTATGAATAACGTAAATGTTGCGGAATTATTAGCCAACAGACGTCCACATGTTGTAATATAATGAATTCTTTATTTTAACTGCTACATTAAACTGTTAGTGAACGTTACAGCTGACTTTATAGGTTATTCCAAGTTTTTATTCTAATACCTACATTAAACTGTTCGTGAACATTACGGTTGACTTCATAGGTTATTCCAAGTCTTTATTCTAATACTTATATTAAACTGTTAGTGAACATTACGGCTGACTTTATAGGTTATTCCAAACCTTTAGTTTAACACCTACATTAAATTATTAGTGAACGTTACTACTGGCTTTATAGGCTATTTATTCCAATATATCTTTCGATAATTTACGCAAACGTTAAGACAACCGTTGTGGTCTTGCGTTAGCTAAGGTATACGTTAAGTCTTGCGTTAGCTAAGGTATACGTTAAGTCTTGCGTTAGCTAAGGTATACGTTAAGTCTTGCGTTAGCTAAGGTATACGTTAAGTCTTGCGTTAGCTAAGGTATACGTTAAGTCTTGCGTTAGCTAAGGTATACGTTAAGTCTTGCGTTAGCTAAGGTATATGTTAAGTCTTGCGTTAGCTAAGGTATACGTTAAGTCTTGCGTTAGCTAAGGTATACGTTAAGTAATGTAAATGATACAACATGAAGAATATATTTTAACATTAGTACTCAACTTTGTAGCTCCTGGTTCTAGTACCAAATTTGGTATCATTAAATAATAATATATGAGTCCAAATAGAAACTAGTCCAAACTGTAGCTTAATATTTCGGTGCGCTTCGGGGAAAATATTATCAAATTCTGCTTAGCAGTCAATGTGTTAAAAAGTACGTTTTGACACTTCTATTCAGATGATAGTATTAAAAATAAACTAGCGTGACCCGTGCGCAGTCTTCGCCTTATTTATTCCATTATGAAGCTCAGATGACAGATCAAACAAATATTTTACTAAAATTGACTTATAGAGGCGCAAGTATCAAAAGCATTGAGCTAAAGCGCCACTTTGTTTATACGTGAGTGGATTTGAAATTAAACAAAAATTTTAACGACCGTCAATCATATTGACGTTGAGCCGTTAGATGGCAGCATTGCTGTTTTGTGTATATAATTTTAATAATTAATTAATTTGCAAAAACAATAGCAATAATAAATTTTTTAGTTGTGGATGATTAGTGGTAGAGCAAGCAATTATCTATAAAATGATATATAATTTATGTGGATTAGTTGTGAAGTTTTTTCTAAAAAGGGAGTGTAACATCTTAACCTTAGCGTATTAATATATATGATGATGATGATGATATTGAATATATTTGGCGTTAATTTTGTAGAAATCTCTTAGTTCTTTATCACGACCTAGGTTTCGTTATATTACAACATCTTCAGGTGGGCTATTAGCAAAGATAGTCCACCTGAAGATGTTATAATACAACGAAGCCAAGGTCGTGGTAAAGAACTTACAGTAAGTAGAAATAATACTACATCACGTAGTTTCATTTAATTGTGATTGAAAATAAAACAATTGACATATATTTATAGTCGTCAAAATATCAAGTGATTAGTTTTTGGTCTCACGTCGGTAAAATATATTCTTCGCGATGTTCATCTGTAAGTATTTCTTACTTGTCATGGAACTCAGCACGTACATAAAACTTTATGTAATTCAAGCTGATGTATTTTTGGGTACAAGTGACATTTCTTCTAGTTTTGCAAGACACATCATTAGCAAATGTTTGTTTGTACAATTATTGTGTACAATTTAATTTTTAAAATGAACAAAAACTTTACTATGTTAGCACACCGCGCCACTGCTAATAGGCCATCAAGTCGTGTATATCCTGCGCAATGATCGTTCACAAACAATCGGTCCGAGCGAGCGGTCTTGCTAATATTGACCTCCTCTGGACAGCTCCCAGCTGCTCGTTGCGCTGATCAGCAAGGCGCGGTACGCGGATGCATCTCGCAGACCGTAAGTCAATAGCGGCGGCATCCTTTGAACTCGTCGGCTGATTGACCGACGACGGTGTATAAAATTGACTTCTCAAACTTTACACAGCATTGACGAGACTTTCTCAAACTTTAGATGTCATCAACCAGATCAACACTGTTATTTCAACATTTCAGTTCACTAGATGCTATTTGTGTCTTTTATGACGCTATTTTACCTACTTGGGAAAGTTGAAAATATAAGTCGACCGAATCATTGGAAAAAACAAGTTAAAGAAATACTTATTGATAATGTTTTAGTTTTTTTAATATACTATCAGTAATTTTACTTTCCGTACTGTATCTATCGACGATGCGCACATTGTATTACTTGCTAGAGACGATTAGAAATCTAAGCCGATCGGTGACTGGCTTGATGTAAAATTAAACGTTAGAAAAAACTACTAATACTTAGTAATTATGTATTAGCCCATTAACGTCATGTTTTCTATGTTTACCTCTTGTAATATATATATATATATATATATATATATATATATATATATATATATATATATATATACACTCTTTTGCATAAAAAACGGGCGGTTTTGATTTTGTCATATTATTAACAAAATATTATTATAAGAGGTTGTATCAATTGTAATTGTTACTGGCAGGTATAGTGTATTCTGGCACATAAAAACAAACGTTCTAAATTTGAAATTTATTCTTTTTGAATGAAAATTCTCTTTCATTGTCAAAAACGTATGTTTTGGCGGTAAATAAAATCCAACTCTTATTAAGTTCTTTTTCATTTGTTACGTTTTTTATTTTAACGAATAAATTTTAATTAAATTTCTTCTATTTGCTGCATTAGTTCACTTCTGTTTACTGTTCTCAGTATGGTGGAAAAAACGATAAGAGCTAGTAAAATTATTGCGCTGCTTAAAGAAGGATGTAGCCTATGTTATGTATCTCAGCAGTATAATCTGAGCCTTTCCACTGTCCAAAGGACCTGGCAACGATACCAAGAAACGGGCTTCGTCAGTAGAAGGCCCGGTTCTGGAAGAAAACGGTGCACTGAGCCACGAGATCACTTCATAGTCCGCTTCATAGTCAGTCAAGCGCTACGAAATCGTCTAGTTACGTACGTGGATCTCAAATAGAACCTCAAGGACGTCAGACGTACACGAGTAAGCTTATGGGCAGTCAGAAGGAGACCTCAGGCCGTCAATATACGTAGCTATCGCCCATCTGGGGGCCCTATATTGCTCCGTGAGCATCGAGTTGCCAGATTGAGATTTGCTTAAAATTTTTCGTCATGGACTCAACAAGACTAGAATAGTGTTTCATTCTCCGATGAAGCTCGTATATCGATTAGTGGTGAGGATCGACGTTGGCGAGTCTTACGACGACCTGGAGAACGCTTCGCAGAAGTGTGCTTTGAGGAAATAATCCCTTACGGTGGAGGCTCCGTAATGTTTTGGGCTGGTATTAATTCAGATGACCGTACCGAGTTAGTTTTTATTTAAAATGGCACACCTAATGCGCAAAGGTACATAACAGAGGTTCTTATTCCTTATGCCCAACCCGCATTAATAGCAGTTGGAGGCGAGTTCATTTTTATGGACGACAACGCTGGCGCTCACCGCTCTAAACACGTTGATGCGTATATGCAGGAGGCAGGAATTCGTCGGTTAGACTGGCCAGCTAGAAGTCTCGACCTCAATCCGATAGAACACATATGGTATAATCTCAAACGACGCGTCAGAGCCGTAAAACCAGCTCCAGAAAACATTCAGGCCCTTAAAAATGTGATCGTCGCTGAATGGGAACGTATTCCTCAGGAAATGATAAAAAAACGTCGTCCAAACCATGCCTAGTAGATTAAGCGCATTGATTTTAACTAGAGGAGGCCATACTCGTTACTAAATTTTCAAATTTTATGTTAAATTAATAAAAAAAATTTAATTTATCAGTATGAAAACCCTCGTCTGTGGACTTTACATATTTTTTTTATTTATTTGCATTTTTAATGACTGAAGTAGGTAAAAACGATATCTCAATAATAAATAACAATATTCTTATCATATCGCCATATAAAATGCATCAAATAATAATAAAATAACTCTGATATGGTTTATTCCTATAAGTGCCCGTTTTTTTATTGCAAAATAGTATATATATATATATATATATGTATATATATATATATATATATATATATATATATATATATATTTTAACTAGCTAGAGAAGATTAAAAAGTATTACATCAGCCAGACACGTAGTTAAGCGTTAGGAAAAATAACAAGTATTTACAAATTATGTGACATAATGCTTCACAAATATTTTTAAACCTTTATACATAATCGTAGCAGATTCGACTTAGACATGGTGCTGATATATATACAATATTATTTACTGGTACTTAGGAGTACTCCACGCGAAATCCACTTTCTAGTAATACTTACTAAAGCCAAAATAACTAATCGTTATTTAACCAAATACCAATCTGACACTGTCGTTTTGTAGGATCTCTCTCTACAACTCATGTAAACCGGAACTTTTCACCATCCATGGTACTCGGTGGCTCGAGTACCCAAACACGATCGAAGCGAGTGTCAGCGTCAGCAGTGTGAGAACAAATTTGTTCAAGTGAGTCGTTGTAGTTGACTTGACGACTATAAAGTTGTAGTCGTCAAAGCGTCAACGATTAGTTTTTGGTCGCGTAGGTAAATTATATTCTATGCCATATTCATCTGCATGTACTTCTTATCTATTATGGAAGAAGCACGAAGGTTTATGTGGTTAAACCTGATGTTTTTTTAGGTGCAAGAGAAATTAATTCGTGTCTTGTAAAGCGCATAATTGGAAAATGTTTTGAAATAGAAAAGTTTTGTGTGAAAATGTAAAATATTTTACTGCAATTTACAAAAAGAAAATCCCAAAACTTGCAAGAATTTTAGTACGATAAAGAAGATATTTCAAAAATATTGACAAAATTTAAGTTAACAACGGAGGCGAAGACGTTACGAGGCAACTTTTTAAAAGAATATTGTGTGATTTTCTGCGAAAAACGTAGAACGGTTATTCTTCTTTATAGAATCTATTAAGAATTTGTGTCACCATAACGGAAAATGATTTTTATCCACATATTCATTGATACCTATGAGAGGAAATATCTTTGGAATTTGATCTTATTTCGGAATATGTTATATTTCAAAATTGTAGGCCCATAAATATTTTAATAAAATGCTGAGATACATTGTACTTTACAGATTATCAAAAATAAATGTAATAACATGGAAATAGCATTAAATTCATGATTAGCCTGCTTAATGTAGCTAGTGGACGGTGAAGGGTCAAATTTGAGTCCCTGGAGATGGTGTAGTCGTAAGCGAAAGATTTAATGAAAGTCAAGGTGTCAACATATGTATGATTACTGGCGACATTGTTAAATCTGGAATTTTTAATACGGTTGATAATTATACCTCTATATGCATACACATAATTTTTTATACACATTTTATACAAAAATTAAATAAAAAAATTAATAGTAAAAGATGGAATTGCAGTGTCAGACACTATCGCAGTTAGCTTCGCGAAAATATCAGAATTTTATAATATATTGAATTAAGCAAAATTTTTATTTTGAATCATTCAATCCATTAAATTCATTGAATACAAGGCAGAGGTATGAGAAATTGAATATAGGTAGCTTTAAAATTATATTAATATCTTTTGCAAAAATCAAATCTATTGATCTAAGATTGTAAGTTTACTTTCGCGTGCGCAATTCACAAGCTCCGGGGGCCACTGATGGAAAGATACTAACACTAATTTTCATCCTTTATCTTTAACACGAGACCAGGATGACGATGTTATATCTATTTTGATTCGAGTTATTCAAGTTTCAAAAAATTTTGATAGAAATTGTCGCTCATTTGGGCGCGATTGTCTCTCAACACACGGAGTCGATTTTAAAGACTTTTTATATAAAAATTATAAAGACAGATTTATTTATGATATATTGTAATAATTTGTTATTTTTAACATATATATTTTGGATAAAAAATATGTGTTATGACATAATTACTGAATCAATTGAAAACATGGAATCACTTTTTTATCGCTAATCATAATAACATTGTTATGTCATTATGTTATTTCGACATCTAAATTCTCTCGCGAATTTTTTTATTATCTGTGACGTCAAAAACACGTTCTGACCTCTCGCAAAAATCTTGCAAAGAACAAACATTAAACCAAAATATTGGCTCTCTATAAATAAAGACGTCGCGCACCAGTGGCAGCGAGTGACTGATTTTAAATTAATTTTGCTTAAATACATCTATTATGAAAATCACCAACATTCAATTTCGGCATGATTTCACTAAATCTTCACCGTTCATAATCCCCACACATCAAATCTGAGGGAACTTCCTTCAAAGTTAAACATTTATTCGGTTGGCAACTAATAAACCCGTTATCTCAGTTTCCCAATGTTAACTTCTTAGGGAGCTCAACAGAATATTTTCTCTTCTTCTTCAAAGCATAAAGGTGTTTTTGTATTGCAGTATGAGACCATGAGGGTAGCTCTGCCAGATAACATGAACTAAAGCTGGGATCTGTTTCAATAAATCTTTTTAACTGTAATGTATGACGTCGACCTGGATGAGGATTATTGGAAAGTCTCGAAAATGTCCTTCTTCGAATCTTTGGAAGCAGTGCTCAGCTGCGTATGACAGAGTACACTCTCATCCGTTGATGTGCATATATTGCTTGTTGCTTGTTTGACTTTTTGTGCTAACCGGAATTCATGAAAGAAAAGCACTTTCAGTTTTCTCCGTAAAATTTTCATATTTCCTTTGTTTCTTACACGCCGAAAATCATTTGCTGATTGAATAGAACGCTGCGCTCATTATATTCTTTATATACTCTTCTAGAAATATTCGAATCGTTTCTGTAACATCCCAGAAATCACTGAGAAAAATTATATATATATATATATATATATATATATGTATATATATATATATATACACCTATATATATATATAAAGGCGGTAGCCCAAAATTTAAAAATATTATCAAAAATTCTTCTTACAACATAGTGAACAAATTATAAATTATTAAAAAGAAAGAAGTTTTAAAATTCTCAAGTTTTATCTAGAAATTTTTTCCGTCACTTATTGGAAACAAGAAAATGTTCCTCAGATGCAACCCACATTTTCCGCTAGCATCTGCGAACGGATTTTCTTAATTAATTTCTCTCATTAAATATTAAAATCTTAATGCGAGGAGAGAATCTGGATGTGGAAAAGTGCGTGGAAATTTCGAAATAATGATATGTATTAGAAAGGATTACTAAGAATTAATAAGTTTAAATGTATATTGTACATGGTAAATGAACATTAATTTTATAATATTATTTCCTTTCAGGTGAAAATTTGGTTCCAAAACCATCGATACAAATGCAAGCGGCAGGCAAAAGAGAAGGCAATGGCGGAGCAGAACCAGCATAACCAGGTTGGTACTTATTTCGCCCACTCAATAAACGAAAATAAATATTTATATTCTCTCAGAAAAGTAGAACATCTTCTGTTATGCCTGCGTTCCCATAATTATGGAAGTAATTATGACAGAGGAAAGGACTTCGACAAATGAATGGCTTGAAATCTTGGTTTCCCAACCTACTGTTTCATAATAAAATGATGGAATTACAAATATAATTTTCATCAAAAATTTAAACCAGGTCGAATAAAACTTTTAAGAATTATTGTTGGATAGTTGTAACTCATGAAAAATAATTAAAAAATTGAATGTGTAAGTCTCACCCACTTGGGCTTAAACATGAAGTGAAATAAACTTTCTGCCTTACTCGACAGCCATCTTGTTAGCGCTCGAGCGGTTTCGCCGCCAGTTGAATGCATTCGGAATTTGTTTTCGCCAGCGTTACATAATTTTAACGTGACATATTGACTAAGACGTCGCTAAACAAATTTCATATCAATAATAAAAAATATTAGTTCATAGTACATAAACTACCTCAACTCCATATTTCGAAACACGCACCCACATTTTACGAATCATCATGTTACGAATTCTTTTTCTTCTTCCCTCCGCCAAATTATGGAATAAACTAGGTTCCGATGTCAAGAATTACTTGAGAAGTAGATCACGATGTTAAGAATTACTTGTCAACTAGATCCCGATTTGAAGAATTATGTGTCAACTAGATCGTCAAATAAAGAATAACTTTTCAAGAAGATTACTAGTCAACTAACCCCCGATATTGAAGGGATAAGAATTGTTTGTCAACTAGACCACGATATCAAGAATGAGATCATGATTTCAAGAAAACTAGATCGTTATATCAAGAATTGTTTCTCAACTAGATCCTGATATAAAAAATGACTTGTTAACTAGATCACTAAAGTAAAAATTACTTGTCACCTAGATCACGATGTCAAGAATGACTTGTTAACCAGATCCCGCTACCAAGAATTATTTATCATCAAGATCAGGGTGTTCGGAATTATTTGTCAACTAGATTCCGATATCAAGAATTATTTGTCAATAAGGTCATACCGTAAAGAATTACTTGTTAACTAGATCACGATATAAAAAATTACTGTCAACTAGACCCCGATATAAAGAATTATTTGTCAACTAGATCACGATACTAAGAATTGCTAATCAACTAGATCCGGATATCAAGAATTATTTGTCAACAGAATGACGATGTCAAATATTATTTGTCAACTACATTCCGATATCAGAAATTGCTTGTCAACAAGATCCCGATATCAATAATTAGTTGTCAACTAGATCACGATATCAAGAATAATTTGTCAATTAGATGGCGATATTAAAAATTATTTGTCAACAAGATCACGATGTCAAGAATTACTTGTTGACTAGATCCAGATATAAAGTATGCAAAGGGAATAAACAAAATATATATAATATTTTAGTGTGACGTTCACAAACTCATATTATAAATGTATTTATGTAACTAGCAAAGCATTGCGACTTCCGAAACACAAGAACAGCTTTTCAATGGATATGCTTTATGTTCTCACTTAAGACAGTCATTTTAACCCCCCATAGGCTGAATTGCCTATCCGTGTTCAAGGAAAAACCTCACGAATATGAACATAGGTCTATAAACTGATCATCAACATTAAAACTGTATGCTTAAAAACCTTTATGGACAAACACTCTTTATGACAGTGAAAACCACGTCAAAATACATCTAATAAGACACAAGTTATAAGCGAACAGACACACACACGGTCATACAATACGTTTTACGTATACATACAAATTATTTGAATATATTCCAACTCTGTATGTATTCAGATACATAGAAAATGTAGACATATAAATAGCTACGAAAAAATGAGGGAAAAATAAGCGAGTACCTGCCCGAAATCCCTCCTAGCAATTGAATAAAATTAACATCAAGGGTGCCCGCAACAAGCCGAGTATCCTTCGGCCGGCGACGCCTGCGCCCCGATGCAGACGAGCGTCGTTAAAGTCAAATTTGAGGGGCTCGACCCTCGCCACTCGCCCCCACGCCCCGCCATGGAAAAGTCAATCACCGTAAATATTCGACGTAAAAATGTCAACAAAACACCAGACGTATATGTGTGTTATTGTCTACATAAGTTTTACGTCAGTGATTGTGCTAAGCATCTTTCCTATATAATTATAGCGCTATGTCTACATCAGTGATTGTGCTAAGCATATTTCCTATATAATTATAGCGCTATGTCTACGTCAGTGATTGTGCTAAGCATCTTTCGTACATAAGTATAATGCTATGTCTATGTCACTGATTGTGCTAAGCATCTTTCCTACATAAGTATAGCGCTATGTCTATGTCACTGATTGTGCTAAGCATCTTTCCTACATAAGTATAGCGCTGTCTATGTCACTGTTGTGCTTAGCATCTTTCCTACATAAGTATAGCGCTATATCTATGTCAGTGATTGTGCTAAGCATCTTTCCCGTATAAAACTATTGACAAAACGGACCAAATGTTTCGCCAATCCATTTCACAAGCGAATGCCGCAGGATTAATAAATAATGGCATACGTAGAAGCCCTAAAGCAAATCGAAGGTCATTAAATGGAGAAGTACAACGATGATGAGGAATTCAAAGTACTGAGAGTACCAAGAGACCCATAAATAATTATTCGTCCAACTTAATTTTGCAGCTCACCGCCAAAATTTGAATCGGATTAATAGTAACTTATAGTGACTAAATTTTGTCACGAATTCTGTACAGTTTGTGTATTTTTCAAGGAAGCCATTGATTTCATGTACTTCGTTCTGAAAAAAAAATTTAATTATTCACGTAAATAATATCAATTTTTTGGCCCTCTTGCTTCAAAGATAAGGGACTCACCCTTGTATGGGTGAGAGTACTGCGAGATCCACGAATAATTATTCGGCGAACTTAATTTTGTGGCTCATTTGAACTATTAATCCAATAGTTGTTTGTAGTGACTAAATTTGTCACGTATTGTATACAATTATTCTGTAAAATTATTCACGTAAATGTTATCAATTCTTTGGCTCTCCTGCTTTAGAGATAAGGGACTCCCCATTGTGTGGGTGAGAGTAGTTAGAGATCCACGAATAATTATTCGGCCAACTTAATTTTTCCGTTCATTTGAATTGGATTAATAGTTGTTTGTAGTGACTAAATTTGTCACGAATTCTATACAATTATTCTGTAAAATTATTCACGTAAATTATATAAATTCTTTAGCCCTCCTGCTTTAGAGATAAGAGACTCCCCATTGTGTGGGTGAGAGTAGTTAGAGATCCAGGAATAATTATTCGGCCAACTTAATTTTGCCTTTCATTTGAATTGGATTAATAGTTGTTTGTAGTGACTAAATTTGTCACGAATTCTGTACAGTTCGTTTATTTTTCAAGGAAGCCATTGATTTCAGATGCTTCATTCTAAAAAAATTAAAATTATTCACGTAAATGATATCAATTTTTTGGCCCGTCCGCTTCAGAAATAAGCGGGAGTCATGTGTGTGTGAGCAATTTATCTAACTTCGCTAATTTTCACGGCGAGAATATGTATAGTTTCTGAAAAAAAAACAGCTGTGACAAACAGCCAGACAAATCAATAGTCCTGCCAGGGTTTACGGTAATTTTTACCATTTTGTTATGGAACACTAAAAATCTGTAAACCAGTCATCAGTGACATGAAATCTGCAGCTTCCTTCAGAGCTGCCCCACTAATATAATAAAAGTCAAACATTGTCAGTTTGTTTGTTTGTTTGTGTTTCATTCACGCTTAAACAGCCGACCGGATTATAATAAAAATAACGGATTTAAATAAAATTTTGAATATATTCAGACTTATGTCGCATCATGCTACTTTATGATTAATATTATATGATTAGATTATAAGCAAACGTCCGCATGTTGAATCATAACGAAACTTTATTTTGACAACTGCGTACGTTAATATGACGCCTTATTTCACTTTACGCCAAGGTTATTTAAATATTTCTTTCGATAATTTAATAAATATAGTCTTACTAGTAGAATTAATTGGACAAACTGAAATGTAAAACGACTAATTTTTATTATTTAATAAATTGGATACCAACAAACATCGTTATAAATTTCATCTCATAAAAAGTATTTTGCATTTGCAGAATCGCCAATAAAGTACGTGCTTGAGAATTGAGGAATGTCTCTAATCCATTTACATTACCAAATATAATTTCGTAAAATACTTTCGATTATCTTAAGAAAGACCAAAATTTATAATTGACAATTCAGACCGATGTTGAAAGTGACACATCGAATAAACAATACTCGACGCGCAACAAAATAAAATAACCATAAAAACGCAACTCCTGTCATCCATTATGGATCCACTATGGAAAAATATATAAATTTCGTTCTTTTTTTAAATAGTCGGAAGTATTTTACAAAAGTAATATTTATGTGTTTATCGTTATCGTATAATATTTGTGTATTTTTATTTTTTATAATTTATGTGTGATAAAGGTACAAGTATATCATTGTCGACGAAATAGCTCCGTCCTTTTCCTTCTACTAGTAAAATTATATGATGTCTGATATCTGTTCTCTCAAGCCAACGAAAAATAGCGCCACCTTAACGAATAATAAAGGTTAGAACAACGTCAATGCGATGATACTACATGCCAATTTTTACCATCGTCAATAGATAATACATAAAGAGCGTTGCAATGATAAATAAAAGTATTCTTGCTGAATATTCATGGATATTTATTGTGAAAATTTGTGAGTCCTCGTGTAAATAAATTTTGCTACTGACAAGTAAATATATTTAACTACAAAAGTTACTTTGATGCTACATTCTTATCATTTGTAGCAGTTATAAAGATATTAGTTTATTCTTGGATATATTTAAGTGGTGCCTGTGTATTTTGAAGGAGCATAATATTCTGGCGGATGGAGCGTTTACGCATCTGTATATGATGAAGGGTTGAGGGGGTGAGGGGATCTTAGGCAAGTATTTATCTACCTCCCGTTTTCATAAACATGCCATTCTACCTAATGATCCCATTAAATATTTGAAGTCTAATTATTAAGTTTTGCGATGTTATTAGAGGGGTCAAAATGAAATATCAAGTATTCGCCATGTTTGACGACATATTCGTGCAAAATCTAAACATCACAAATACACCATCCTCACGCGGACGCAAAGCAACAAATATGTTATGTTTGTTTATTCATAATCAGTGAACGCACTAAACGTTGGACGTCTTGACGGCAGAAGCAGGTTATTATTTCCGTGTTGTCCGTATGCGTGTTATCAATACGAGCTATACAATGTTGTTATAAGACGATGGAAGAGAAGACGCTATTGGATGTTAAAAATTCATAAAAAACCCCAACACAATACCATTTGCGCAATCCATTTCGCCGGACATGTCTATACAGGTCGCCGTCGCGCGCAATACTGAGCTAGCCTTATGTGGAATACTGTCGACGGTGAACGAAAGCCACAGTTTTGATGTACAGTTTATTTTTTGTCACCAAGCTACAATGACATATATCGGGAATGTGATCAAGTCAGTATTGCTTAGCCATCTCTTCTAAATTTGATATTGGCAATGGTTCTCTATGGATAGAACTATCGCCATAGAATAAAAGATAAAGATGAAGCGGGCGGATACACGTATTTGTGTATTTGCGTATTCGTCCATGAAAATAAGGCAAATATAGACAAATAAATGATCTCACCTGGACGTTTTCGCGTAATTAAGGGAAACATATGAATATATAACGTCAAGTGTAGTACCAGCAGTAAATCGTAGTGTGATGATGTCTATAATCGTCGCGTGACGATGCCTATAATCTAGCAATAAATCGTAGCGTGATCATACCTATAATCATAGCGTGACGATGTATATAATTCAGCAGTAAATCTGAGCGTGACGATGCCTTTAATCGTAACGTGACGACGCTTATAATCTATAAACATATCTCGAAATATTGCCTTTCTAACACAAAAAGAATTTTCGAAATCGGGCGTATAATTTCAGAGATTAGAGCCAGCAAACAAAAAATCTTTTCCAATTTACCGTTACTCTGTCCTATAAATCGTATATATATATACAGCATATATACAGCCTATAATCTATAATTTTTCTCAAAATATAGTCTTTCTAAGATAAACAGGAATTTCCAAGTTGGGCGTATAATTTTTCCCCGTTATCGTTGGTCTATCCTATAAATCGTAGCCTGATGATATACCACCTATAATCTATTATTTATCTTAAAATATGGACTTTTTAACACAAAAATAATTTTCGAAATCAGTCGGTGTACAAACAAAAAAACTTTTCCGCGGTTTCGTTATTTTGTCTTGTAAATCGATGTGTGGTGATATATAGCGTATAATCTGTAATATTTATGAAAATTTTGGGTTTGTAACATAAAAAAAAATTTCGAAATCGAGCATGTAGTTGTAAAGATTAGCGCGGACAAATAAAAAAGCTTTTCCGCGCCATCGTTGCTCTGCCCTATTAAGCGTAATTATATATAGCCCATAATCTATATAAAATCTTTCTCAAAATGTGGGCTTTCTAAAACATTGTTGCAAAAAGCATTGATGTGATAAAAAAGAACCAAATTCAGTTTCAAAGTTATTATTACTATACCACCTACCCGTTATGGTATTGTTGAATAAAAACAAGTGTATGACAGCACTTTTTGCATTTTTTTGCAATTGTTAATTCTTGTTGCCTGAATATTTCTTACTGTTAATTAATTGATGTTATTATTAACGGTTTAATGATTCATTCTGTGCTTCAGTCGAATACAGAAAGTATGGCACAATGTTGTAACGTAAAAACACTTGTTACAAATAATCCCGAACAATTAGACATACATGTTCTGCAACTTTTTTATAGATTGCATTATCCCGTAAAATTCTTTGAAATTGTATTTTAATGTAATTGTATTCGTTAAAAGTTTAACTCAAAAATGCATCCGGCACACTCCGACTCTCCGCACTTAAACTTTTATTACTCAGTACTTACATGTTCTAACAAGAGGTTATAACTGGACACTGTATGCTGTATGTGTTGAATATTTTCTGTCAGTCCAATAAGCTCTCTCTGTGTTAAAATCCTAAAAAACCAAACAAACAATCAACACTTTTCTCCTTGTGAATATTTATGATGGTCAATATTAGTGATTATATTTAAGAATGGTTAGGATATTTGCATACGGATCTTTATGAACTGCTCCATCTTTATAAATAGGTGAACAGAGTTTATTTTTTCAAAACGAAACTTGTTACTCAGATTCCATTGGTATAACACGAATGTAACACCACTTCGAACGATTCATCATTAAAGCTAATCTCGCGAGACATACTTCCATCGGTCGGTTTAGTAAAGAAACTCGCTGCGCGCATTAAACACGTCTATTTCGAATAAAACACAGCCGATTACCCATTTACTTATGTAATTATGCTAAACCGATGTAATGGACGAGGTAAATAATTAGGCATTAGTTACTTAAATATTGCATAAGAAATAAGAGGCTTAAATCTATCAGGCATAATGTTTTCGCAAACATTGAACTCTGTTTGCTCTCTGAATGCAATTTTCAATGCGATAGGAGCATCCTTGTCGTTTAAGGATTTGCTGTTAGCATTCCTCCTCGTGTCGGTGATCTTTGTATTTGCATACATTGGTATAGTAATGTGAGATCGTACTAAAATCTTTCATATTGAGACCGTATGTATAGTGTAGAGTCTATTTAAAAAGTACATGTACACTGATGTGAGAAATGTAAAGATTCCGTTAATGGGAAGAAAACTATTATATAATGATGACGTATGTGATGACTGTTATATAATGAACCGTTTACGTAATGATAACAGTATATTATTAATTTTGTAAAACCCCGTGTTAGGTGTTGACCAAAAGCGTTGTACATGTATACTGGTGAACTACATATTTTTATAAAGAATGAAGTTTTGTTGGTTTGTTTTTCTTTTTGAGTTTACTTCTTAAAAAGCGATTTTCATATTTAGCGCCCGGTATGAAGTTTTATGAGGAGTAAAATTAGAAGTTCAGAGCGTTAAAAAAAGTGTAACAGTTTGTAAGTTTGGATGTAGGAGGTAATCTCCAAAACTACTCATCCGATTTAAAAAAAAATTCACCAATATTTAGGAAGGATCTTCAGGATGGACAAAGATTGTATATTATCCCGTTAAAAAAAATTTTATAGAGACCAGTTTTGCAACGCAAGTCCACAAAAAAACAGTCGATCGAATGCGTTTCTTATGAACGCTGCCTTAGCGCTAAGAGATATATTGATAAATTATATTAATATTTATAATTATATACAGTGTTCCCTATTTTATACATTCCAAGGCGATCGTAATTAAGGGGTAAATTCCTGTGAGGCGTCGGAGCTGCCCCGCATAATTTTAAGAGTTTGCACGTCACAGCTGTCTACTATTTCATGTCGATAACGCACAAACACCCGTCGGTATTACAGTTTATTATTAAGATTATCATGTTAGACGTTTATTCTATACTCGAATAAAGTACATAATAAATAAATAAACTGCTGAGAATATCGTTAATAAATTAACTGCAAATAATTATTATATGGAAAAAACAATTGAACCAAAATGTAGTCATGGTTCTTTTATACAGCTACAAAATTTAAAAGAAAAGAGAAATAAACTTACAACCAGGCTGCTGAAAAATAAACTGTATGACTGCGCTTCAGTTATTATAAAACGCAATCATTTATATATGTATGTCTTTGTAATATTGCAATAAAATAGTATGATTTTGATTTATTATTGAGCTCTTAAAATATTTTGTTGTTGAGCTCATAAAGTATTCATATTGTTGGGCTCATAAAGTATTCATATTGTAGAGTTTATAAAGTATTCATATTGTTGGGCTTATAACATATTTATATTGTTAAGCTCATAATCTATTTATATTGCTAGACTCATAAAGCAATAATCATTGCTCTCGCTGTACGAACGTGTACACTTCGTTCCAGTTTCACATGTTTAGATACCCTAGTTTTCTCAAAAAAAAAACGATTCAGGGCGTATTGTTTGTCTCATAAGGTACTAAGAATGTGAAAAGTTTGAAGACAATCAAAAGATGTACTTGTGAGAAAAAAAATTATTATTTTCTATGACAGTCACTCACAATTTTGAAATAAGAAAAAAATGAAAATACCTTTGGAAAATTTCTGACTTCTATCTAAATCCGTCCATTAGTTTAAACATAACACCACGACGAATACACGCCCATAGACATTTTTTTGTTTTTTTTTAATTTGTAATACTTTCTTCATTCCTGTTGTCGCTTGAAGGTAAAAAGACAAACTGTTTAAAAATAAAAAAATAATTAATAATATGGAGAAATACTTAAAAATTTGAAATAACAGAACTGTGACTAATTATATGTTGTAAAGTGCTATAACGTGTTTAACATGGTTAACATACCAGAAGAAATGTGAAGCTTTAATAGCAATAGAAATGCTTGAAAATTAGTTACTCACAGTAGTGCCAGATAAAAAGCGAAAAATTGTGAAAACAAAAAAAAACTTGTGTTTTTACTACTTACAACTTGTAAACTTTTATAGTTGAACGTGATTTTTAGTTTGTTAATTGACCAGAGAATATTTGCAGTATTGATCTAGAAACAAAATAGATCTAAAAACTGTAACTTATAGAATCTCTCGCATCGTTATCCTACAATAAAACATTTTGAAGAGCTGATATGTACTAACCCCTTCCTTTTGCAATACAATTTTATACAATTCCATAAAAATTGTGTCTTTCGGATGAAAGAATTATGTAACATATGTAAATTAACATAACAAGCTGCCGCCCTAACTATAAGGTTTTATTTGAGCTTTTTGGATACGGAAGTACAAAAAAAATTGAAAATATCTAATAACAACAAAGTAAAAAAACTGCCTTCAAATTGCTTTTTGATAAAAAGAATTGCATTTTGAACTCATTTTAGAAAGTCAAAAAGCAAAGAAAATTATTTTCAGAATTTTTTCCATTTATTTACATAACCGTTTATGTTATTGTTATATTGTTACATGAAAGCTACTAAACAGATTTTAATATAAATTACATTGATCGTCAAACTTTGAATTCAGGATGAGATATATAATAGGTATATATCTTCAGATTATTTCAAAATACAGCTAGACAAAGCTTGAACCTTGTCTGCCTTGAACATTGTGGAAGAAATTCATAACAAAGAAAGGTGTATAATTTTACAAACAGTTTACAAACGGTTTTAAGTATCATGCGATCGTTGTTTGGAAAAGAAAACAATTGAAAAACTTAACGTCATCAAGCAAAATACGTAAAATATGCACTTAAATAATTTATTTCAAGAGTCTATTTCAGATGAGTAAGGTTGTAGTAACGGTTGTTAACATTATTAAATGAAGTCACCTCTACCCACATATGAAAATTTAAAAATGTGTATAAAAATGTATTGCCGTCAAGTATATTATTCATTTATAATATAACTAACCACTCGGCGAATTAGGGTAACTGAAGTAGTAGATATTATCAGAATATTAGCATATTACGAACAGAATGTAATAATAAAAACAATGTCTCGTCTGTTTGCGCAGTCGTCATCATCGCCGCGTCGCGTCGCCGTACCGGTCCTGGTGAAGGACGGCAAGCCGTGCGCGGGCCCCGCCGAGTCGCAGTCTCCGGCCGCCTGCGCCACGCCCACCGCGCCCTACGCCCAGCAGGGCGGCGCGCAGCACTGCGCCTATCGCGCCGCCGCCCACCAGCCGCCTGCCGCCGCCAACGGTTTCGGCCACGCCCACCACCAGCCGCAGTGCTCCGCCTCCTACCTGCCGCTCCAGGGGCGCGCCTGGTAGAAGTTCCCGCAGCTGTACCACGAGACAATGTTCAAAGAGGAGATGTACTTCGATTAAGTGCATCTCCGCGAACAGCGCCCGCGCCTACACCGGCGCTATTCCGCCGAAAGGCGCTTATAAAACATCGATATTTCATCGAAAGACACGGTTAAACCGATATCATTCCATCAAAAGACGCGATTTAACCGCTGATTTTCATATAATTAAAACCCGTGTGCGCGCGCGGGCTTCGCTACGACATTGTATCAGGTATGGCAGCGGAACAAGAAACTAATCAACGAATAAATATGGACAATAGTTTTATTGATTTTCATTTGTTTATAATATTAAATAAAGACTATAATAGAAGGATTCAAAGTGGTTGTGAACAATGAACCGTGAATTATATGAGTGTGACTTTAATAGTGACGAGAAAAGACGAGATTATAATGACGGAAGTGACGTTTAGTTGACGGAAGGAGTGTATTATACGTGTTACATTTAGTGATGGAAAATTTAGAGCTAGTCTCTATAGTATATAATATAAGGTGTCAGGATAATATATAATTGTCTATAGCGATACAGTAAATAAATACATAAATAAATAGTACGAAGTGTGCATCTATATAATGTAATTTTGGTACTTGAGTAAGATATTTGAACGCAATAACTATTTTTTTTATTAACAAATAGCTTGAGTTTTTTATATCTGCTTCTTGACAGTGATATCCATTTTCTTCGTATAGATTTTAGGAAAAGATACAGGAGATTTTGGTAATATTCTGTTGAGTGAGAAGGCATTCTTATTTCCGTTTCAACATGTGTATATTAAGTGTTTATCACCTTTTTTATTCTGTATAGAGACTTGGAGTTTGAAATTATACTGCGATCTTAAGTCTTAAAATACTTCGTTAGAAGTTTAACTAAACAGCCAATTCAGAATATACGAAAATTAATAATGTTTTTCTCCTGTTGAACACTTTTTATTAATATTTCAATACTTGTCTGGTTTTTATTGTTTTTTTCAATGTTACACATGAAAAGAAACTTCCATCAACGTCTTTTTTGAAAAACAAAAATTAACCTACATTTTTGAGTAATAATTGGTACGTTCTTTTGCTTGACATAAATAAATGTATTTTATGTCAAGTACACATCTCGGAATTCATTGCGAATATATTCACACAATATGTCCAAACATAACTAATAAGTTATAATGAACTGAAAACACTATCGGTGCATTTATTCAACTGTCTACTTTTTTTACCATTGAAGGTAATGTTTTCGTTATTTTAAGCTGGTTGTAATGGTTATTCAAATTTGTTGATATTGAAAATTTCCTTTTAAAGTTAATTTGCCTTGAAAGTGAGGCTATGTCAAAAGTTAGGAACGTTCTTTTGCTTGACATAAATAAATGTATTTTATGTCAAGTACACATCTCGGAATTCATTGCGAATACATTCACGCAATATGTTCCAATATAACTAATGAGTTATAATGAATTGAAAATACTCTAGGCGCATTTATTCAACTGTCTACTTTTTTACCATTGAAGGTAATGTTTTCGTTATTTTAAGCTGGTTGCAATGGTTATTCAAATTTGTTGATATTGAAAATTGGATAATTTACCTTGAAAGCGAGGCTATTTCAAAAGTTATTAATAACCACCTATAATAGTTTATAAAGTGTTAATGTGTCGTTAAATATGTATTACGAGTCTGCTATAATTAATGTTAGGGGCTGGCTAAATTGATTTTAACTGTGTTTAATTATCAGGTAAATGGGTATTAAAAAATAGACTATGAGTTGTGTTTAATATCAGGAATTTATGTTTTTATCAAAAATGAAAACACGTGAAAAAAAATTTGAAAGTCGTTAAAGTCGTTATGATGTATTTATTTAATATAAACGTCAAATTATAGACAACTTTATGTAATGTGACAACGAAATCGATTTATTTTTGGTACTACCAACAAAAAAATCAATAGATTAAAAATTCCTAACAACTGTAAATTCTTGGATGAAAACTGTCTTAGGGTGAATGTTTACCAATGAGTCGATATCGCGGTTTTCGAAATGAAAAAAATGTGGAAACTTTTCACGTATTGTTGGAAAAAATTATGAAAAATTTTGTCGTCTTTTATTTCGTTCGAATTAAATTAATGAAATTGGTAATGACCAGTTTGTAAAATTATTTTTGGGTAAATCTAGCTAAAATTTGATATTACAAATGAGTAAAGACGTAAGAATTTAATTAAAAAACGCTTTACGTATTTTTTATTTTTATAAAGCCTACTCTTCGTGAAGTTTTTCCAAATTGAATTTAAAATTATTTCAATATTATCTTTTTTGTGCTATTTGTTATGTACTGATGTTGTATGAGATTTGGTCAGCCCTGATGTTAAGATATAATTGATAAAAAACCAATGAGAATGGATACAGAAATACTCTCATTCCAATTTGTCGTATATTCCAGGTGTTATAACATTATACCTATAACACAACACTATAACACGATAGTGTTCGATAACGTATAGGTGTTATAACACTAGATAATGTTCGATAAATTTAGTCGATCGATTTACAATAAACTTATTTGTTATAGACACGATTAACATTTTAACATTTTATTGGTGACCCATATTTTTAGGTAATCACGTTGCGTAAACAATTTATTTGAAAATGTGACGTATAAAAATTTATTTCGACTTTTTTTCAGCTCACATTAGACACACGTGTAGATTGTGAATTCAGATTTTACTTAGACCAGAGGGTATATTTTGTACTATCATGCATTTTTAATTCCAATATAGCATTGAAATTTTAATATCCACAGGCCACTAAACTAAACTATTCATCCGAAGCCGGTATAAAACAGTGGTTCTCATAAATCTGTGTCTTAATTCTCTCAATTTGTTTAAAGCATTCTACAGTTGTAGTGCGTAACGTAAAAACAGTGTGTCGAGTCTACATTTCAATTATACTTGTGACGGCCCAAAAGTTTTAGAAGAACTTGTACACTTCATCTTATTCCCAAAGAGATGTTTGTAAGCAAACTAAAATGACAGTTCAGGTATTATAAACCTTTTTCACGTATTCACATTAGTAATATAATATGAATTTATTGGGTATTTTTGATTAAAAATATATAATTTTTTGTTACTATGCACATTTACGTTCAATAACATAACGCCAAAATGCTATTAATAAAGCCGAACATTGACATTTAACTTTTTTCAAATGTTACTTTTTTTTAAATAAATATATATGTAATATTAAAAAGAATCATCGAAAATATATAGTTAAATAAGAAACAAAAAACAAAAACTTAATTATTATAAAAAACGCTGTCGTGTACTATGTAGAAAACGTATATTCTACTTTGTAAAATAGTACTTAGACTTATTTAAAAATAATGTGTCAACTTTTTTCTTCCACCAAATACCCTGTATACGTGTAAGCATATTTATTATATAACACCAATATTTTGTCTCGTTTATGTCTTCTGCCTCGCTTAAGCGTCACACTAGAAAGATTAAATTGTCTTTCTATTTCTTGTCTTTATGGTTTATGTCAAAATGAAATTTATTGCAGATTTTTCACTTCAATACACTACAAGGGAAATTATATTTAATGAACAGATTATATGCATATGGACTTCGTACGTGTCACAATATCGAATATTTTTCCAAAATGTTTTATACCTCTGAATTTCGCGTGATTGACAATTAGGGTTGTCCATTTTTCTTCTCTTAATTTTATAATTCATATTAGTAAAATATCCGTGTAATATTGATATTTATAACATTATTCAGCATGCTAATTTATTCAGATAATATAGTGAACGTATTACATGGTTTAATAATATCATAGGTCATAGGTGAATGAATTATGGTGAGTTTTGTAAATAGTCATCTATTGATTGAATTTATTGTCGTGCCAACCATATTTTAACTGTCAAATTGGTTTGTTTACAAACATTCTCTTTTGTTATAGAATTGAAAATAGAATATTATACATGATTTTATGCATCAGGAAAAATATGCGTATAAGAAAGCTAAGTGGAATTTGAACTCCTGAAATAAGTGCTCCATATCATGATTGAAATTAAATGGGGAAATGTGGACTCCACCGCGTATCTTCCTTGTTTTTCTTTTACCTTGATATTCTTTTAAGATGGATAGAGAAGTAGAGCATCGATTATTATGTGTGGATAGTTTTAGATTTCATTTCATACAGAAAAGAAAAGGTTAGCGACTCATTCGATCTATCAACAATCATTTCTAACATTTACTTTATACTCTACATGCCTGTTTCGAATCGTTACCAAGTATAATGTTCTCTCTAAGTTAAGTAAGATTAATATTGGGAAAATAAAGTGTGATAGACATACAAACAGATAATACATTGCTTCTATTAGCGTTGCGTTTTTCCCATTTTGGCAGAGAACAATAGAACATATTTTCTGATCTTGGTGGATTTAACCTTCATATTATCAGTAATAAAATTTTGCTATAATTTCAATTAAACTATAAGAAATTACTTGGTTTGTCCTTCAGTTTTTTGGCATATCTCACATAAATTTAATTTTTTACGAAGTTCATCTATCTTCTGCCACCACGATGTGCCAGAATACTCAATCCTTTCAAAACTAACCCTCACACAAAAATAAAAGCTAGATTTAAGAAATGAGTAAGCTAGGGTTTACGGTTAGAGAATATGTAATTAAAATTAATGTGTGTGTGATCAATTTGATTTTATTTTTTGATTTGCCATCCCGGTGTGGGAATTGTAAATACGAGGAAATCGAAGCGTGTCGCTTCGCTCTTATGTTTTGTAGATAATAAAAAGAAATTTGTAATTATTTTGAGAATAGCTTTAAGGTGCTTTTGGTGGGATCGCACCTTATTTTAGTTATTATTATTATTATATATGAATTAATATTGTAGACAACTTGAAAATTTTAGTTTGTGGGTGATTGGTGTTGTGTGCTTGCTGCTGGTGACGTGTTTTGAACAAAACAAAATCCAGTAAAAACCATTACGATTTTTTAAACTTGGGATATATCTGAATAACTCATTTTAAAACGCTTGGGACAGGAAGTGTTAAAATTTTTAAACTATCCTTAAATTAATTTCCTAAAAAAAATTAATTGACTTATAGATTGATTGGTATCTTAGGTGAAAATTTCGTTTTTCATAAAACATCAAAGTGTATATATATATATATATATATATATATATATATATATAGACACAGTGTCCGGGAATAAGTGTCGGACAAAGAAAGACGCTATTCGTTGTATTGTCGTTGGAATAAAATGTAAAACACGTCATTTTTCTATTTGAGCGCAAAAAAATATTACTCATAACTTTTTTTAATACAATACTCTTTTTAACCCAATACATGCTTGGAGAGAGGCGCTAACCCGGGCAGGTAAATGTCTTCGTTGCTTTTTACGAGTTATTCCCCTGAGCGGCGCTGAATAATAGGTATGCGCAAGTATCATGTGTATGAAAAAGATGTCGAGTAATATTTTTTAAAAATTTTATTTTAATAACAATTTTTTCAGTCAACGAATAGCGTCTTTTTTGTCTGACACTTATTCCCGGACACCGTGTATATATCATAAATTCTTATGTCGTGCTCATACGTGCCCTTAACCTCGACGATTAAACCTGCTTTTACAATTAATTTTTAGTTTTTTTTAATTAAATATTGCAAAGTATATTTTAATGATACATAATAATTTATCTCAAGTACCTCAGCAAGTTTAGTCTTTCAGTAATTTCCATGTGCTTTTTTCCGCGTTGGTACTTTATGTTTTTTTTATAGTACAAAAACTAATGAAGACTAATTACTCGAAATCATTATATTAGAAAGTGCTCATTAAAAAACTATTTTCGGGATTTTTTCCAGATTTTTATACATTCTTGTTTGAAAATAGGGGAGGGAGGCTAACTATTTTATTTTTATGTGTACGTACGTAGTGTTTCACATCTGAAAAATTCAAATGGAAAATTTAATTAATTTGACTGTATAATAATACAAACTATAGATACGAAGTTAATATATTACGTTAATCGATTTAACCAGAAATAAAAGCTGTATTAAAATTTAAAAATTAATAATTTTGGGAGCACCCGGAGAACCCAGGTAAATGAAAATTTTTACCTAAATACTTTAAAGGGCATCATTCGAGGTCTTTAAGTATTATACGTCTATATTTTATTTTAAAATATTTATAAAACGACGATGTGCAGAAACGACAAAATGTACGAAATTCAGGTTGGAGAGCGTCATTTTGAGGTCTTTAAATATTATACGTCTATATTTTATTTTAAAATCTTTGTAAAACGACGACGTGCAGAAACAACAAAATGTACGAAATTCACATTGGAGAGGGTCATTTTGAGGTCTTTAAATATTATACGTCTATATTTTATTTTAAAATCTTTATAAACTACGATATACCGAAACGATAAAATTTACAAGATGAACCTTTTATTCTTTGTAAATAAACAGCAAATAAGAATGGCTTTTAAAATGTTTTTCTTTAAATATTAGATATCGTTACGTTTGAAATTTAGTGTAAAATAGTTAATTTATAAATTCTTATGCGCTTTCGAAATACCCCAATTATTGTTTTCTTTTTATACCAATGTATTTCGAGTCGCATTGCGTTGTTATTTTTTATGCATTCGTAATAAAGACTTCTTCTTGTGTATTGTATTTCCTGATTTTTAAAAAAAATCATAGCCCGGGCCAACTCCCCATGAATGTCATTTTGACGTAGCGGTGTTTAAAAACTTGTAATTACATACAGTTTGTAAATGTCAAAAATTTGTTAAATATTGAAATATAATATCACTTAAAATTTTACTGAATAACATTCCTTGAGCGATTAGCAAGAGCGCTGCATCATTAACTCTTTTGACAATTTTTGTGGGAAAAAATTATAGAAACTAAACTTTCGTATTTAATATTTATATTAACGCATGAACAAATTAGACGAAAGACGTTTGGAGAATAGACAATTAATAGACCATTCTTCAAAGGCAACATTACTTTACGAACGTTCTTTTCTCTATAGGAAACGGCCAGCAAGTCATGTAATTAATATAATGTGATTGAAACGTCAAAAATCTAGCTTATCGTTCGAAATTTGTAAAATAAAATACTGAAGTTATGCTATCCACAAATTTTGGATATATTACCCGTTTTAATATTATTTTTTTTTCTGTTAACAATGCACAACACCAATCGCACATGATCTACATATAACATAGTAATAAAATCCAATTAAACATCTCGATTATCCGCACCGAGTTGTCTGTTTGTCCCTATAAGGATTCTGTGTTTATACGTAATTATTATTAACTTAAGTGGTTAAATTGAAATTTGTAATTAAATCAATTAAATTAAATTGTACCTAACTTAATTTATCAGAATGTAGCAAATAATATTTGTAATTATAGATGCGAGATTGTAATTTTAGTGTCATCCATTTGTAATAAATCAATGAAAAAAAATGTAATACCAACATGGACTATGGATTAATAAAAATTAACAAACAATGCTGTTTTTTATTTTTTTAATGACTGGTCATTAAAGTGGTGGTTTTAAAACTTGGTTTTAAAAAAAAATTTAAACTATTCTTATGTTTCATAAAATAAATTACTTGAAACAACGATTGCAGAAGATTTATTATTTATTCTCATCAAATGTTTCTTAGGTGGATATTAATTCAGTATTATCTGAAACTGTTTTTTTAATAAAAGAATATTCATAAATAACAACATATTTGACAGTTATAAAGGCCACTCACGATAAATTTATTTTAAACAAAAAAACGATTCAGAAAGTTTTTTTTTCTTAATGACAAAACCTTGTTTTACGTAAAATATCGAATATATTCCACCACAACTGTTTACTTCGTTTATTTTGTTTACCTTTCCTTGGTTTTTATTTTATATATCTGTCAATTAGTTTTCTTATTTGTATATTGCTATTCAGGCAAGAAAATGCAAATTAAGTTGATAAAACTGTAATAATTGATTTTAGATATAATTTGTGTGATAAACATTTTATAACATCGATTTTGTTTGTAAATAAAAATTACGAACTGAGCAGTCTTTGCAAATAACTAAAATGAGATTTAGAGTAAGTTTTCATTCGAAAAAATGAAGGAAAACCATTAAAAAACTACTTCTCTGTTGTTCCATTTCCCCATAAAAGTGTTAAAACAATACATTGGCAAATCTTAAATGCACCAGATGACATTGGAAGTCCTTGGATTGGCCACTTGGCATTGATGTGATAAACTATAATATATATATATATATATATATATATATATATATATATATATATATATATATTTATTATTATGAACATGGAACTCTATGGTTATTTGGTTTTATATTTTCATGTGGCCTTTGACTGTTGTAACTTTGACAATAATTTGACAATCACGTAAAGAAACAATAGTATTTCATGATGACACATCATGCCATCGTTACCTACAGTCAACTCCAAAAATATGTTCGTGTATCTTGTCTTAAATCATGAAAAAGGATAGCCAAATGCTTTTTTTAACACTGACTAAAGTGGAGTAAAGTATACCTAACTTTTTATGAACTTGTTATAGTAGCAGTATTTTTTGGTATGTCTCCAAACTCGTGAAATACTTTTCATTGATTTATTATTTTCAACTGTTATCCCTTTTTATTCAGGTCGTCTTGAACAAAAATAAAAATATTATAAAATCATGTTAGGTTAATTAAAATGCATACACCTATGTCTGAATCGCTGATATAATACTGGAACCTCATTAATAAATTCTAATCACCTAATAAATAAGTGTTCACTGTTACACTGGATAATATTGATGATATTTATAGCATGTCTAGAATCCATGGGATTAAGATATTTACAAAAACAATTTCTTCAAAAACTCATAATTCACACAATTACTCCTCGTAAATTCATCAAAAACCTTTCCTTTACACGTCACGATTGTCGTATGAAAAATAACATTTATTTTGAAATGACTTTAATCGATACAAACATATTTATTTCCTTATAACAGCCATTACGTGAAATACGAAGACTTATATTTTGAAACTAGCGTGACCCGTGCGAAGTCTTCGCATTATTTATTCCATTATGAAGCTCAGATGACAGATCAAACAAATATTTTACTAAAATTGACATATAGAGGCGCAAGTATCAAAAGCATTGAGCTAAAGCGCCACTTTATTTATATGTAAGTGGATTTGAAATTAAACAAAAATTTTACCGACCGTCAATCGTATTGACGTTGAACCGTTAGATGGCAGCATTGCTGTTTTGTGTATATAATTTTAATAATTAATTAATTTGCAAAAACGATAGCAATAATAAATTGTATAGTTGTGGATGCCGGTAGAGCAAGCAATTATCTATAAAATGATATATAATTTATGTGGATTAGTTGTGAGGTTTTTTCTAAAAAGGGAGTGTAACATCTTAACCTTAGCGTATTAATATATATGATGATGATGATACTAATAATATTTACAAATTAAATGATATTTATTTTTTTGTATTGAAATTGAAATTGACTATGCATGTGGCTGAAAACCTGATTACGAAGCTAAAAAATAATGAATTTTTGCAATTTCGCTTTTATTAAATAACACTATGGATTTTTAAACAAAGATAAGTTTAACGATTTTTTATAAATTACCTATTAGTTAAAACAGTAAACAAACATCAAACTCGAGAGGCCACAAAAGAATAAGTGTTTTATGTAAACATAAAATGTGTGCTATATATATGGTTAAACTATTATAAATTGAACTCAATGATGTAATACTTACCTCGACTCTATCTAGCTAATAACCTGTTTGTTCTTGCTCTATAATAATTAGTTTCAAAGGTGGCTCCGGGAGTGTTCCAATTTAAAACCGTGTTCTAAATAGTTCTACGTCAAAATGCTAATGTAAAAACTATCTTAGGTACATAGATGAAATTCTAGATAGATTCGTCAGCGTTCATTGTACTAGCTGATCTTATTTCTGATAAAAAAGTATCAAGTACGAATACATTTCGCACTACGAGGGTTCCGTACATATTTAGGCACTTATAAATATTCAAGAATACATAATATTTCTATTAAACTATATATATATATATATATATTTATATATATATATATATATATATATATATATATATATATATATATATATATATATTTCTATAAACTATTTTGTCATTTTAAACTACCTAGTCTTAAAGAAAATATATATCTTATTACAAAATGTTTAAATTAATTTTTGTATTTAACAATTTTCCACGTCCAATAAGATCATTGATGTGTTCACGGTTTGAAATATGTTTTTATAGATTTGATATCTCGTATCTATATATTTTTATTTTTGTCCGTCCATATTTACAAGTGGACCTGGTTAGTTATGGCCGTTCGCCAACTCTTTATAATTTTTTTTCAGGAACTGATGATTTAGAGTTGCTAGGTGTTCCGAGGCATTTTTACTCTCAGAAGCAGCAAATCAGGAAGATAAAGTATTATATAAAATAAAGAACTTAACAAAAAATAAGCATACAGCTAATCAATTCTCCACAACACTAACTTGTTGAGAATTGATTAGTTGTACGCTTATTTATTGATTAGTTGTACGCTTATTTATTGATTAGTTGTACGCTTATTTATTGATTAGTTGTACGCTTATTTATTGATTAGTTGTACGCTTATTTATTGATTAGTTGTACGCTTATTTTTTGTTAAATATAATTAGAAATTAACTTTATTACCAATTACATAATTTATTTTTGTTAAATATAAATTATGTAATTAGTAATAAAGCCCGATTTAGTTACAGTTACAAAATTAATTTTATACTAATCCATTAATAACGTTACCAAATATGTCAAAAAAGAGAAAAAAATATGGGTGAGTACTAAATATAACTAATATATATTAACTATGTATATTATAATATTGAATTATATATTATTTCTTATGTGTGTCTACGAAAATGTCAACTAAGCTTTTATTTTAGATTTGAAATTATTTTACCGTGACTTTGTATAATGAATCAACAAATTTATGTAGTCTCCTCCTTCCGTTTCCTGCATAATGCGAAACGGAAGCATTAAACATGAAATGCAACGAAGTTTCGCCAATCAATCTTAAAGCATTTCCTTCAAACTAATATTTCATCTTATTCTATGTAAATGTAAATAAAACAAGATATGAGGTGCACGAAGTCCCATAAAAGGATCTATACATCTATATATGTACATATAAAATGGTTACAAAGCGTATTCTGTACTTGGAAAATAATTTAAAAAGAGTGATTGGTTTAGTTTAAAAATGAAAACAGAAATCAGAAGACCTGTTTTTAAAATATTTGGCTGTCTTTCTGTATGTTAATTTGTTCGTCAATTACGCGAATTCATTGGATCTTACATCGAATATAAAATAGGACGCTAAGTCCTATAATCAATTTATTTGAATTATGAAATGAATTGTTAATTCGTTCGTACGTACGAAAGCAGTCCATAGATTTTATACATTGTGGTAAGGAATTTGATACTACCCAAAAAAGATGCAAAAGACACTATGTAAACTGTAAGATTAACTTTTAAAGCTAAATTTATTTTTAAAAACTTCAGACAATTTTTAAAATTTCGTACATCACCGATTGTTACGTATTCATCACAAATTCCAGACAATTTTTAAAGTTTCCTGCGTCACTGATTGTAACATATTCATCACTGATACCAGACAATTTTTAAAGTTTCCTACATCACTGATTGTAACATATTCATCACTGATACCAGACAATTTTTAAAGTTTCCTGCATCGCTGAATGTAACATATTCGTCACTGATTCCAGAAAATTTTGAAAGTTTCCTGCATTACCGATTGTAACGTATTCATCATTGATACCAGACAATTTTTAAAATTTATTGCACCAGTGATTTTAATCTATAACGAATTGTTGCTCGTGTTTTGATTATTGTTACTTGCGATACAACTTATTTTCACTATTAACAATTCCAGTGGCTGCAATGAAGAGATTAGAAAAAATAACATGGTATAGTAGAAAAGAAAAGTAAGATTAATGAAGTACCATATGTGTAAAATATTTCTTATGAATTTTAAATCTAGATGTCGAGGCAAATAGTCTGGAGTCTTAAGAAAAAAAAGTTTTAATACAAAATTCTGGCTAAAAATTGGAAATGTAGATGGTCTAGTTATTTTCTTGGACATGATATCGCCATAGGATATTGAACTGCATAGATCAGGTATCGCACCAACCAACTACATGCAAAAACTAGATAAAAAAAGTTTGGGCACGCAGAAAACTTAGAATTAATGGATCATTTCATAGTTGCCTGAATATATTGCCAGTAAGCATGGGTCATATTTGAATACAGTGGAAAAACCTAATATATTACACATTACACAGAGTGCATAAGAGTGGTGATAATGTTATGTCTCACCACATAAGGGAAAACATCGTGACTGTAGCTACCCTCATGAGCGACACCGTCAGCAGTCAATAAATGTCTTTTTTATCATAATCATAACTATCCGGTCCAAAATGAACGACTAATGCCGATAAAATCCATAATATAACAATTATAATTTTCATCCTGACTACTTAATAAGTCAGGATGAAAATTATATAAAAAGCAAGGAAATTCGACCACATTATTGATATGCGTACAGTCTGTCTATCTTTAGGACAGACAGACTGTACGGATAGTAGAGTTTGTCATACGGTTCTCCCAGGAATTCCATAACATCAACAGCAGTCTCGTAAACTAACGTCGATAGTATAAAGCGAGTTCCCACCAAAAGTAAGTTGCTTTCTTTCTTTGTAAACGTAATTTACTAACATTTGGAGAAACTCAAGCAGAGCTTATTCGCGTTGCAATATGCATGGAGCCTACTGAGATCGTTTTGCATATTGGAAGAATCGTGTATGGTCCTTTCGGGTGTAGTAAGTTTGAGATCATTGGCATATATTAAGAGTTAATTGTGTTTGAAATATATAATAAGGTTATTAATAAATAAAGTAAAAAAGAATTGATTTAATTAATAATAAGAACAGCTTTATTGTACTTGGATTTAAGTATGTTTCCGTCAAAGAACAGAGTAGTGCGGAAATGTTTCACATGCCTGGATAAAAACTGAATGTTTGTATTTTTCTTTAAATCTCGCTTACAAACAAATAAAAAGTTGGGAAATCTAGTACGGCACATAAAAATAAGACATAATAATATTCCATCAACTTGTGAAATGAGCTATTAACTTTAGTGAAATTTTTACTACCTTTATTGTCTATGCTTTTAAAGTAATTTTTATTAATGTGAAATTATTACCACCAACATCACTAAACTCGATGATATTAAAATCTCTATCGTGACTATTAAACCAACTCTCTTATTTGGTCTTCATATGAATTAACTTACATTCTTACGTTCAAGTGAATACAGGAAATATTCCTTTAATTTTCGAAGTTACTTCTTTAAGCGCATTGTGAAAAAAAAATGGCGAGAGTGAAATTTTACGATGCGCGCGCACGATGCAACAAAAATTGACAGGATGAAGTTGCTCACTAAACATATATTTATATGCGTGTAGTGACAGATACTATGTTCATGATAGTTATTGAGATATTAGTAAATACATAACACGTATTTTACATTTATACAAATCTAAGTTAAATCTATGCTTTTAAATAATATTTTTAGTAACTGAAATTTAATAGTGGTTCATATAATAAAAAAAAACATTAATTTATTTTGAATATTTGCAATAGAAACAGTGCTTATAAGCTTTTTAAAATATATGTTAAGTATATTTCTTTTAATGATATTAAATTTCGATATATATTTTTTTGCATTATTAATGATTAATTATTTAAAATTTAATTATTTGAATGAATTTAAATGTTATCAAGCCTACTAATAATCACACTCCAATCCTTTTATTAGTTTATTTCTATTAATAATTTGTGTGCCATCGAAATCTTGTCGTATTTTGAAAGACCCCCTTCAATAGCACCCCAATTAATTTGGAATGTTCTTTCCCAATTAATTCCCCAATTAATTGGGAATCACTTCACCATATAGCTTTCACCTTTTTTCTTGCAAATAGGGAGGTAAAATAATTTTTTCACCACATGTTAATCAAAATATCATAAAGACTAATTCAGGGTAATACATTTTTTTGAACGCTATTTTGAAAATTAAAATAAAAAAGTATATTTATGCTTTAACTTCTTATTAAATCTAATCGTTGGAAATTGAAGTTTTTCGTAAATAAGAAATATAAATTAAACGACCTGTATAATTAAACTTTGTCATTTGTCATCTCTTAGGATATGCGCAGATAAGATGTTAACTCAACCGAGGATAAGTAGTCAGCAACGTAGTAAGTTAACTAGGCTGAGCTGTTTTGACACTAGATACACAGGAGTCAAAAAGTCCGAACTTAATATTCCCTTGATTTTTTTGATTTTTTCCGATTTTTTACTCAAACGTAAGCCAATAATAAGAAAGGCGCAATGATCTGCCATGTTTTCATTCCGTGAAGACACTCCGTTTATCATTTTTATGTTAAATACTCACAAAGCATTTGAATACATATGTATTCAAATTATAAAAAATATATACTAAATAAAAATAAAAATATATATAAAAATATATTAATAAAAAATTGATCATCTTATCCTATCGTGTTGATAATATGGCCACATGGTCTACTGTAACGTCACTATATTGGCAAAGGTTCTCCATATGGAAAATAATCGCCATAAAATGAAAAAATAATTTATGATTTTCTTTGAGGTTACGTTTTTAATAGACGACGGTGTTTAATGGAAAAACAAATTCCAAAAAAAAACTGCAATCTGACGTCACTATGTATTCTCAAAAAATCTAGAGACTAAACTGTTGACCTAAAAATTATTTTCTTTTAGGAAAAAAAGTTTACAGCAGCTAGGACGCACTGGTAGGAGTCATTTTCCAGTATTAATCAGAGACAGTTACAGAAACGTCACTGAAATATTTCCGAATTAATATACCCTGAATTACCCCTTGTAGGTCTAAAGTTGGACGACCGGATGGACGGATATAACAAACATCATCAAGGGTTCATTGCAGTTCATTTTATTTTTTGAGATACTTCTTGACGGTGATACGGGCTGAATTGAAAATCTCCTTAGTAAAAATATCTACCCGCAAAGTATTACATAAAGTTATTTAACAATAATTTCTACTTAACCTGAAAGATCAACACTCATTTGACGTAGGTCTCTTTACCTTCTATCAGTCAAGTCCTTTATAAGAAAGAAAAAACTATTTAGAAAAAAATTGGCAAGAAAGAAAAAGCAATATATTTTAGTGTAAAAAATAGTGGAACTGGTTTATTAGCAAAAATCAAAATGAAACATTTATAAAGGTCAATGCACGCCAGCACTAGTCCAAGCCACTATCGATGCTCTGCTTTCTCCCTGCAAAATAAATATATAAAAGGATACTGTGTAAGTATATAACATACTTGGCGGATAAGTTTAGTTAAACTATAGAGAAGACACAGGAACGTTTTGATATGTCTGAACTTTTGTCAGCCTGTCTGTCAGTTTTTGAGTGTACTATATCTCAACAATTGTATATTTTCTTCATAAAATTCAGTACTGTATAGTACCCAGTCCCAGAAGTAAAATAACATGTAGTTACAATGATATTAAAACAGTTAAACTATATTTTCACAAATTACTTAAATTTAAAGCCCCAATCTAGAGTTCTAATTCAGTGATAATAGCAAGTTCTCAATAGCATTTTTTGTATCTCTTCTAAAATTAGTAAAAAAGTTTCTTAACAAATTTTGTCTAGCCTAGAATCCCTCAATAATTGTATAGCTTATTCAATCAAATTCAATATTGTATAGGCGAGGATATATCCTAAGAGTATACTATATTTTCACAAATTTTTGAGCAAGTAAAAACTATTGCCTTTCCCAAATGGCTTAAATTTAAGGGCTCAAGTCTTCCAGACTTAATACAACAATAACAGCACCTTTTTTATGCCAGCCCTAAAATTGGAAAATGAAGTCCGAAGGTTTTGATATATGTTATATCTCAATACGATTTCGGGAAGTTAAGAAATTATGTCCGTCTTCATTTCATGTTAAAAGTCACACAGCAAATTTAAATAACATTTTCATTTCTGCATTGCGCAAGTCTAAAATGTAATTTGATGTGAATTTTGTTTAAAAATAAGTGTTACAATTATATTACGCCAACAAGAACAGAAATTCTCGAGTCTGGCGGATCATAATAGTATAAAAACTAGATAAAGGTGGTAGACAAGCAAAAACCGTCATTAAAATTCAGATAAATAACCACGGCTTTAAACGTTATAATATTATATAAGTAACGATGACAAATTACTGCTGATTAATAAAAACGTAACGTAGTATATGTTATCATATTTGTCGAATTATCACAAAATGTCTCGGACGGAAGTTCCGTTTTTGAAAGGTTTCACAATTCGTTTCCGCATTACTAGGTTTAGAACTTACACTGCAATGGAAAACGGAAAATATTTACTACGAAACGGAAAATATTTACTACGAAGAGGAGTATTTTTCATTCAAAATGGCTGAATGTTGAAATGGTGTGAAAATATAAATACAACTATATCAATTTAAATCAAATTTGTATTGTTATATCACTAGCAGTCGAGGAGAAAATGGCGTATATTGTTTTTATTCTGTATTAACAAAATATTACAAAAAAAGATATATCATCTTGCCTATCCTAACCTTCGGCTCATTGACTCTGGTTACTATCTATAAAGAGTTTTTATTGTATGCTTAAAGTCACAGCACAGTACAGCTATTAAAATTACTCTAAAAATTTCGAAAACCTGAATACCTAAAACCCTTTTATAAGAATACTTAACATTAAAAATGAAAAATAATATAATTCACTCCTTAGGTAAAATTAGCACTGTCAACTTGAGTAGAAAATATTGTTAACGAAACTTTATCTCGGCTGTAAGCTTTTCTATATACGAAACCTTATCTCAGGTGTAAGCTTTTCTATATTCGTAACTTTATCTCGGCTGTAAGCTTTTCGATGTACGAAACTTTATCTCGGCTATAAGCTTTTCGTTTTACGAAACTTTATCTCGACTGTAAGCTTTTCGATGTACGAAACTTTATTTCGGGTGTAAGTTTTTCGATATACGAGCTGTTGTTATTGCAGGTTCTATCTAGTTATTTAATTTTCCAATATTATTAAATTACCTATTAAAATATATACATAGTTGTCACGCACCCTGAGATTGTGTACAAATTCATTATAATGCTAATAACCAAGTATCGGAGTTGCAAGATTCCGTACTAGGCCATAGTGTCACTACAGGAGTTATCCTTTAGCATTTCATCACCAATACAAGAAAAATTCGCTTCAAAAATTGTTCAACGGAATTTGACGCAATCGACGCTGAAACTCAATCGAGAAATTAAGTATGATAATGTGAATGTAAACATGTGAATATTTCAGATGTTTCACATGTTTACATTCACAAGTTAAAATTTTTTAAAAATATTTCTTTTAAACAAAATTTTATCATATCTAGAACTCGCATGTGCGTAATTCAAGATAACAATGGTAGTAAAATATATAAGTAATAGGTATTTTTATAATGTTACTTCCAATATCATATGTAATATATAACCACTTAGTGCTGAGGCCTGATAAGGCGAAGCAGGTTAATTTCATACTTATTTTCAAAGGCCAAACCTTTACAGAAAATCTTCTATATCAACATACAATTAAATATCTATAAGTACAATAAATATTTATCAAGAATAGACAATCAGTTAATTTAAATTCGACATTTTTTTTTAATCAACCAGGTCAAAACATATTAACAAGATCTATAAATAATTATCAACATGAACTAAACGAGATGGTACTAAAACCAAGTAACTATCGATACAAGAGGACAATATATGTGTAAATAATGAATAAAATATGTAGTTAATCGCATTTTCTAAAGCTCTATATTATGAACGAGGGTTTATTTTAACCTAGCAAATACTAAGCGGAATGGTACTAATCGAGCGACTGTAGATATAGGAAGGCAATATTATATAATATATAAAGTCAATAAAGAGTGAAACCTTAAATATTCTACATTTAATAAAAATCTATATTATGAAGATGCATTTATTTAAAGCTAGCAAATACTAAGTGAGATGGTTCTAACTGAGTGACTGTAGATATAAGAGAACAATATTATATATGAATAAAGTCAATAAAGAGTGAAACGTGAAATATACTGCATTTACTAAAGATCTATGTTATGAACAAGAATTTATTTAAAGCTAGCAAATACTAAGCGAGATGGTTCTAACTGAGTGACTGTAGATATAGGAGAACAATATTATATATGAATAAAGTCAATAAAGAGTGAAACGTGAAATATACTGCATTTACTAAAGATCTATGTTATGAACAAGAATTTATTTAAAGCTAGCAAATACTAAGCGAGACGGTACTAATCGAGCGACTATAGATATAGGAGGACAATATTATATAATATATGTATAAAGTCAATAAAGAGTAAAACGTGAAATATACTGCATTTACTAAAGACCGATATCACGAACAAGTTTTTTTTATCTACCTCATACTGATCAATAACGCACTTTTACTAAAGATTAATAAGGACAAGATATCAAAATGTAAATGACAAGATGTAAAAATGTATAAAAAAAGGTGTAAGTACAAGGCGAGTACTTGGCGAACCCACACTCCTCGCCGCAGGATGGCTGGTCGCGGGCGCCACAGCCGCACGAGTCGCCGCCGCGCGATTCCTTGCTTGGCTTCTCCTCCGGCATCTTCTGCTTGGTCTGACGAGAGGACTTGTTGTCCTTCTCATCGCAGCACACGGTCTTTTTCTCCGTCACAACCACGTCCATTGCCTTCATTCTGACGCAGAGTAAGTCGTGTTTCAAAAACGATTCAAACACAACTAAGATTTAATCTTCATTGTACTTGTGTGTATAAGGTATATTTTTAAGCAAAAAAGGTATATTTTTATGCAGTAACTTGTTTTGTGGATAAGTGGAGAGAAGACCAATATATTACCAATCAAATCGGCTTTCAGCCATGGCCGAATGATTTATATTTTTATTTTTTTTCCAGCTGTCATGGAAAAACATTAAAAGAGAAATAGATTTTAAAAATATAATATGTTATTTTAACCTTTGTAAAGGAAAATTGCCTTTTGAAGCTGAGCACTAAACACGTTCGACGGACCTGATCTACAAGAGCGTAATGCACGCGATGTGTCCAACCGCCAGAAATAGCGGACTATTGGAGAAAAGAAATGGGGAAGTATTGAAGGCGGCAATACTCACCATCGGGTCACGAACCACTTCAAAGTGCCCCGACTGAAGAAAGATCTCAAAATACAAATAAAAAATTTAGTAGGAACTTAAAATATAGCAAGAAGAATATCACAAATAACTTATACTAGCATCAGATCGCGTATATTATACACGGTGTCCGGGAATAGATGTCGGATAAAGAAAGACGTTATTCGTTGGCTATAAAGTAATAAAATGTCATTGAAATAAAACGTAAAACACGCCACTTTTCTAATTGAGTGCAAAAAAATATTACACAGGGTTCTTTTTAACACACCCAATACTCGCCTGGAATATGGTGTTTACCCGCAGTGGCGATGTCTTCGCAGCTGTTCGCGTGTTATTCCCCCGAGCGGCGCTGAACAATGTGAGCAAAGTATCGTGTGTACGAAAAAGATGACAAATAATTATGAATATTATTTCCAATCTTTTAAATTTGATTTTAACGACAATCAACTATTTTTCAGTCAAGGAATAACGTCTTTCTTTGCCCAACACTTATTCATGGACACCGTGTAAAAACAATTTCTGACATGAGGCCAAATATATGTCTTCTAGTAACATTGATAACTAATATATATGCTTGTTTAATCATATTTCATATATTTTGCTATCATTTTAAATAGGACAATAGATCAGATAATATTCTCAACGACTATACGAAACTACTATAAAAACAAAGGTCGAACATACATTACATTTGATATACTTACTATAATATTTTTTATACTAACTACTATTATTACATTACTCATTTAAGTAGGAGGTTTCCGCCTCTCTCGTTAGCCTTTCCGCTTCTACTAACGTGACAGGTTGCAGGACATGGATGCATGTCATCGGTCAATGTTCTAGTACGGTTTAGCTTACAATGTATTTTTGATCCCATATTTCTAAAACAGTACTGTAGCATATTCCTTATTATAAAATCTGACATACGCAAGTTAAGCTATAGATTGTACTACGGTTTAGCTTACAATGTATTTTTGATTCCGTATTTCTAAAACAGTACTGCGGTATATTCCTTATTATAAAATCTGACATACGCAAGTTAAGCGATAGATTGTACTGAGGGTTAGCTTACAATGTATTTTTGATCCCGTATTTCTAAAATAGTGCTGCAGCATATTCCTCATTAAAAGATCTGACATACGCAAGTGAAGCTATCCGATTGTACTACGGTGTAGCTTACAATGTATTTTTGATCCCATATTTCTAAAACAGTACTTCAACATATTCCTCATTATAAAATCTGACATACGCGAGTGAAGCTATAGATTGTACTACGGTTTAGCTTACAATGTATTTTTGATCCCCTATTTCTAAAATAGTGCTGCAACATATTCCTCATTATAAAATCTGACATACGCAAGTGAAGCTATATTAAAGTTAGTGATTATATAACAAACAAATTGTCAAGGCTGGCATATAAATTGAGTTATATTGGATATCAAAAAAATTTAGTTATATTGGATTATTTGAAAAACTTAATTATAGAATTTTGTTTCTAAAATTTTGCAAAGTAAGTTGGGTTTGATCCATTTCCCTGAGATATCGCTTCTTTATCTAGGAGACCAAAAAAATATTTGGTATAAATGCAGATTAGCACCAATGGTTATTTTATTTTTTTTTTCTTTAAGTAAATTAATTAATATACAAAAGTATTTAATCAAAAAATGATTCGGAAAATTTTCTTACTGGGAAGAAAAGCTTTTCAATGAAATTTATACTTGTCTTTACGCAATCCTTTTTATTTGTTTATATTTTTCCAATTTTTCTGTTATTTTCATACATACCTTAGTATTTGTATTTGCGTCTTTAGTTTTTAGAGTCATTCAGAATGGCAATTAAGTTAAAGAAAATATAACCTTTTAATTGCAAAAATTCAGGTTATATGCGAGATATTTTCCAAATCACTTCGTCTGGCGGAAATTATTTTTCTTAAATATGTCGTTCAAAGAACATATCAAAGAACATATTTCTTTGATTTACTAAACAAAAAAAATTTCATTGGTGCTAAATTCCATTTATTCCAAATTTTGCATATAGAAATGTAAGAAAAAGCTAATATCAATTACATAAATATTTTTCACATAATTACATTAAATGTTCTATATAAACATTACATTAATAAAAAGTTAGATAAAATATGATTACCTGAAATCGATGTGTTGAATTTTTTTTTTAATTTTTAATTTTATATATAAAAGAGTAAAACGTGCATAAAACTTATCAATGTCAGCTTGCTCATAAAACAAAAAAATCCATTCGGACGTAAACTCTTTTAAATTTCTTACTTCTTTATTCCTAGTGGCAGCAGCAGTCAAGAACAGCTAGTAAAATCAATTAAAATTTTATGCTATTTTATTCAATGGAAAATTTCTTTAATTTTGAGGAAAATATATACTGGAATTAGCTGTTGTATCAGCGTATTTCTCCTACATTGTTCTTTTTAGTTTTAGTAAGGTATACAATGTGATAGTTGGTTAAAATGTATTAAAGACGTAAATGCTTTCTTTTTAGTTAAAATGTATTAAACGAGTAAATATTTTCTTTTCGGTTACGATTTATTAAACCGGTAATGTTTTCTTATTGATTAATATATATTGAACAAACAAACGCTTTCTTTTTGCTCAATATTTATTAAACAAGTGAAATGTTTTATTTTTGGTTAAAATGTATTAAATAAGTAAATGCTTTCTTTTTTATTAAAATGTATTAAGCAAGTAAATGTTTTCTTGTTGGTTAATATATATTGAACAAACAAGCGCTTTCTTTTTGCTGAATATTTATTAAACAAGTGAAATGTTTTATTCCTGGTTAATATGTATTAAACAAGTAAATGTTTTCTTGTTGGTTTATATGTATTGAACAAACAAGTGCTTTCTTTTTGTTTAATATTTATTATACAAGTGAATGTATTCTTTATGGTTAAAATGCATTAAACAAGTAAATGTTACAACCTGAATACACCAGTATCCTTGGTGGATTATGCTATTAGTTACTATTTTCCAAAATGTATTAAGCAATTAAATGTTTCCTTATTGATTAATAAGTATTGAACAAACAAGTGCTTTCTTTTTGTTTGATATTTATTAAACAAGTGAATGTATTCTTTATGGTTAAACTGAATTAAACGAGTAAACAGGACAACCTGAACGCACCGGTATCTTTGGTGGGTTATTATTTACTGTTTTCCAAAATATCTGTGTATAAGTTTCTATGGCAAAATTAAATAATTATTTTTCTGTGATGTGCTGATTTTTTATCAATCTTCGATCAACTTGAAGTAATTTATGGACATTTGCGTTATATGAAATTTTGTAATATTTTCCATCGTAAACAAATTGAGGCATCCATGCAAATTGTTAGCCAGTAAAGCTCATTTAGCTGATAGAGCTATATACAGATATATATATATATATATATATATATATATATATATATATATATATATATATATGCTTATTTACAGTTAATTTTAATCGTAAGTAAAATCCTTTGGGTCCAACAAAAAGACACCATTATTCTAAGTGCATTTAAATATTTTGTAACTTTTAATTGAGATAAAAAAATTTATATCAATATTAAACAAAGCTTACATTTACTTAGCACACGGTTATTATTACAAGTTTTTACTGGTTCACCTCGCTTCAATTAAAATATTATATTCGTATAAATCGTTCTACAAATTTCTAGATAATTTTAAATAATTTATGATTTTGAATAACTAAAAATTGTTTAATAATTTGAATTAAAGTCAATCAATTTAGTCGCTACGTATGGATTTGGTATTGGATCAATATTATAACTAACCGAAAAATCGCAATTGTCTCCTGGGTATTCCGTTTTTTATGATTGCATTTCATTTATGAAATTAACTTTTTGATAGTCAAATGAAAATATTAGAGAGCTTAAAAAAATTGTTATGATATTTTTGAACCCAGAACTGATGTATACCGTAATTCTTCAGTTTACGGTATACATTAGTTCTGCATACACCACTGCATTCAAATATTCTTTCATCGAATTGTAACTTCTTTTTAAAAGCTAGCATTTGGAATGGCAATAAGTAAAGAACTGGTATGGGTTACGTACATCTTGTATGGGCTGAGACTTGATTGGTATGGGCTGTGTAAATCCTTTAATATCGGAGGTCACACATTTGTTTTGTATGTTAACTGTAATTTCTTTTTAAAAGCTAGCATTCGGAATAACAATAAATAAAGGACTGGTATGGGCTGGGGCTTGATTGGTATGGGCTGCGTAAATTCTTAGACTATCGGAGGTCGCATATTTATTTTGTATGTCAGTGTTGTCAGTCATTTTTAGCGGCATTTGGAATGACAGTAAATAAAGCACAATTTCAGACTACAATTGTTGCTGAAATTGATATCAGGGTACATTGTCTTTCACACCTGCCTGAAAATAGAATATATTTGTTTTTGCACCTAATCCGGTGGAAGTAATAAATGTTGTATATAAAGAAACACTTTAAGTTTGTCTATAAATATACGTCTTCTAGTTGTTAATTTCCTTGGAATAATTATTCTATTATTTGTATTATAATACACTTCACTAAAATTTGTAGATAACATTTAGTAATCATTACATTGTTTTATGAATAAAATGAGTCAGAAAAAACTCCACATCAGTCGTGTTTTGATCTAACCTACAAGCTGATAAATAAACATATTTCTTAAATACGCTAGATAAATTATCCGGACATAGATTATTAAAGCTACCCCAAAGGTATATAATTGATATAGGTTTTGTGTAAATTGGTCGATCTATGGCGATTTAATCCGTATTAAGTCGGAAAAAAGAATCAGATCTGAGAATTTTCCTTTCCATCACCTACCCACCGGGCCGGGTCGCTAATTTATAAATAAAGTATAGCATTGTCATCGTTGACGAAATAGCTTGTTCTTTTTTCCTGCTAGTAAAATTATATGACGCTATACTTTTCTCTCAAATCGAATAAACATAACTTTAACGAACAATAAAGGTTAAAACGAAGCCAGTGCGGTACAACATGCCGATTTTAAAAATTGTATAGCTCTAAAAAATTCTTAAAATAATCTATATTGCTAAGCAGCGCTTACTTTCTCATGAAATACAAACTTGTACATATCTTTTGTAATATTAGAATGAAATTGTATTGTTTTATTTCATTATCAATTTAAGAAATCTCATCGTTAAGTTCACTCTTCCCCGTCCCTAATGTGTTTTTGTTTTCTATTTTGCTTTTGTTTTATTTAATTATATCTTGGTTCTGTATTTTTCATATTTATACCCCTGTAAATATCCTAATTTTCATAGTCATAAATTAAAATTTAGGTACCAAACATTTACAGTCTATCACAGTACTTGTTTTTTTTAACTTGATTCACTGTAACAGTAAGTCCGTACTGCCTACTCAGTTTCCTAAACTTGCAGTAAAATCTTATACTGATTAGTGTCATTATCACTGTAATGATTAGTAGCATTACAGCGTCTCGCATCCTGTGTCACGACCGCGCTTGCTCTATAAATGCGCGCAATTTATTTAAGTTTTGTAAGAGGTTATAACTCTCGTCTGATGTTTTCCGAAAAAATTGCTTACGGTATATTATTAGGCTTATCAAAAGCTAATGAAGTGGAAAGTTTAAAGAAAATCGTTTGAACTGTTTTACTGCAAATTTTTTTTGTATTTATTTTTACTTGTAACGTATCTCTAAACTTAGAAAAAAAATTAAAAACACAAAAAATATTTCACAATTAAATGAATGATGTAGTATTATTTCTACTTTCATTAAGTTCTTTACCACGACCTAGGTTTCGTTGTATTGCAACATCTTCACGCGGGCTATTAGCAAAGATAATAGCCCACTTGAAGGTATTGTAGTGGTCTCTTTATCTGTAATCTTCGCTAATAGCCCACCTGAAGATGTTGTAATACAACGAAACCTAGGTCGTGGCAAAGAATTTAAATAAAGTAGAAATAATACTACATCACGTAGTTTTATTTAATTGTGAATAATGCATTTCTACAAAATTAACGCCAAATATATTCAATATAAATATATTTAAACCAAAATCAAAACTATCCGAATTTCATCGAAATCAGTTCAGCGATTTAGGTGCTAGAAACTACGATGAATACATCCAAACACACTTATTTTTTATTTTCTTATATTCTATTCATCATCATCGACCGGAAGACGTCCGCTGCTGGTATTAGTCCTCTCATATGATTTCGACAAATATCGATCCCATGCCATTTGCATCCAACAGCTTCCTCGGTCTAGTCCAATAGCTTTCTCAGCTTCCAACAGCTTCTTCAGTCAGTCCATCTAGTGGAGAGTCGTCTCACTCTGCGTCCTCCGGTAACGTGGTTCCCATTTGAGAACCTTTCTTCTTCAACGGTCGTCGCTTCTGCGCACTGCATGGCCTCTCAATTACCATTTTAGTCTGACAGTCGTTAACCTTAATTCTCGAACGAATCTCCTCATTGCGAATTATATTTCGTATAGAATCATAGAACATAACCCTTTCCATAGCTCCCTGAAGGACTCGTAACCTTTTTATGATGTCAATAGTAAAAGGCCATATCTTACTTCTTTATGTCATTACTTGCAATAAACTCTGGTGGAAAAATTCTCAAACACTGAGATATTTTAACAAGAAAATATGGTAAAGTTCCCCTGATGCTGCCCTGCAGACTTGAATACACTGATTGCCCTCTCTTTTAAAGTTGGATTTATCTGATTGGGGAGTTTTTTCTAGACATATATAGTGATCAACAACTTCTAGAGTAGCATTTCCAACATGTACCGGTGTAGTTTCTACATTGATGTTGTTAACAACTATTTTTGTCTCTTCCGTGTTCATTTTAAGACCTGTATGTTGGGAGACTTTGCTTACTTTTCTGAGCACTGTACCAAGGTCGTCCAGGGACTCTGTCATAATAACTATGTCTTCGACAGACAAATTCTAATTTTGCTCCAAACTTAAATAAATATATTGCCTACTGTATGCGTGATAGGCGTCAAAACATGATGTATATTTAAGTCATATTTTTCTCATCCTTCGAATGTACAAATATTTTGCTTAAAACATCATTCACCAACATAATAATTATAAATTTCATAACACATCATTTGTTTGCAGTTGAAAACCTGTATGGTGTTTTTATTAACTGTTGAGAGACTTGACTTTATGTCATAAGTTAGTCAACTATACTCGCAAACTGGTAGTTATATTAAAAGTACTTAATTATGATAATTCTCCTTTTAATTTCGTTACATATACTACTATTGTGAATACTTTTCAGATATTCAAAAATAGCGGTTCAGCTGGTAAGGAAACAAGTAACTCTAACAAAAATGACCAATTTAAAGTTTAATATTTCTTAAAGGGATCTATGTATTGAAAAAGGGTTTACCACATATCCACAATATTTTTGACAGGCAGGGAAGATAATTTTTTTTTCCTTATTTAATTTAAAAACTCCGCCTTATGGGTATATACAAGGATGCCAAATTTCAGTTTCACAGCACTAATACTCGGAGAGTAAATCGGCTGTAATATATAGACGAACAGGCAGACAGATAGACATGGCGAAACGGTTCCTAGTTTGGTTATGAATCCTTAAAAAGCCATCGATAACAAATAATCAATTTATTTGTTTTTTAATCGTTCTTGGAAAGTTATCATATATTTCATTAGATTTATTTAAACAATTTTTAATATATTAAACATGTAACATATGCGCGTTAAATAATTTTTAATATATTAAACATGTAACATATGCGCGTTAAATAATTTTTAATATATTAAACATGTAACATATGCGCGTTAAATAATTTTTAATATATTAAACATGTAACATATGCGCGTTAAATAATTTTTAATATATTAAACATGTAACATATGCGCGTTAAATAATTTTTAATATATTAAACATGTAACATATGCGCGTTTAATAAATTTTTAATATATTAAACATGTAACATATGCTCATTAAATAAAACATTTGTACTGTGATAGACTGTAAATATTCTATTAGTGATTTAAAACAAAATTATATTAAAATCTCGGCTTCAATTTTTTTTAAAGATTACCATCATCATTCTTATAGTTGCTTAAAAGTAAATTTAGTTTTGCACTTTTCGATGTGTTTGTCTATTAAAGCATTCCAGGCACCTATTAAATATATTTGGCGTTAACTTTGTAGAAATTTATTACTCACAATTAAATAAAACTGCGTGGTGTAGTATTATTATTTTTAAATAAAATAGAAATAATACTATATCACGTAGTTTCATTTAATTTGTAATTGTGCGTTCTGAGCACTTTAATAGACAGGGACAAAAAACTTCAAACCTTCAATTGTATTAATTTATTTACAATATATTGGGGCTTATTATTGAATATATATGTATATATATATATATATATATATATATATATATATATATATATAAATATATATAATCAATAATTATGTGGGTTTCGCGAGAGCAGTCAGTGGGGAGGTGAAGTTAGCGAGGAGCAGAAAAGATAATCGTCTGTTTCGTACTCAATCATTACATTTGTCCATGGGTTAATAAGAGAACGCGTACACAAAGATTATTTGAATTTCTAATTATTTATATTTATATAGCGAGGTGATTCGGTTTCTTCATTAGAGAGGCATTATAATATCGAAAATAAACAAAGTATGTTTTAGCAATGAAAGATATAGTGACAAAGTATCGTGTTTATAGAATGGTAAACATATATTTTAAGGTTAAATAACCAAAACGCGGATTCCTTGCATTTTCTTTATGTCCGTCTGTCTGTCCGTGTGTCACGGTATTATGACTCTTTTATTTTAGCAATGAAAGATATAGTGACAAAGTATCGTGTTTGTAGAATGGTAAATATATATTTTAAGGTTAAATAACCAAAACGCGGATTCCTTGCATTTTCTTTATGTCCGTTTGTCTGTCCGTGTGTCACGGCATTATGACTCTTTTATATTAGCAATGAAAGATACAGTGACAATGTATCGTGTTTGTAGAATGGTAAATATATATTTTAAGGTTAAATAACCAAAACGCGGATTCCTTGCATTTTCTTTATGTCCGTCTGTCTGTCCGTGTGTCACGGTATTATGACTCTTTTATTTTAGCAATGAAAGATATAGTGACAAAGTATCGTGTTTGTGGAATAGTAAATATATATTTTAAGGTTAAATAGCCAAAACGCGGATTCCTTACATGTTCTTCGTGTCCGTATGTCTGTCCGTGTGTCACGGCATTATAACTCTTTTATTTCTAGTAATGAAAAATATTATTAAAGGAAGACGTAGTGGAATTGCGTGAATACGTAAAAATGAAAGAAAATATTTTAAATTTTTTTTAAGGAATTTTCTAAGCAATAATCGGATAGATGAGTCTTTTTTCACAGATTCCACTTTGTGGGATTTCATTGAAGGGGTATATTAAAATATTTCAATATAAGTTATATTACATATTACAATCATAAATGTTTAATTATATAGGTATAATTGAAAATAAGTGTATATTTTTGTAATATTTTCTGTTAAGCCGTCTCTTTTGCGTGACATTAGCACCAAGATATTTTGCAGTGTCGTCGTCTAACTACCCTGTAATGTGTGTCAAAAATCTGAAAAAATTAGATTATTGGTTAACTTTTACTTTCTTGAACACTACCAATGAATAAGTCACGATCGAATCCCCTAAGTCTCGAATATATTTTCCTTATGCTTTTAGTACAAAAAATAAAATTGGAAAACTACAAATATATTATATTTTATGGGAAAATTTGATGGATTTTTTGATATTTGGACTTTTGTACAATGTGTACAATACTTGAGAGTGAAGATACCTCTCGCAAGCAAAAGGGTTTCTTTCGTGTTGCTTACGACAAAATGTTAAAATGAAAGCAAAATTTGGACATAGGGACAGACGTCGGCCACCCTGCAGCTCATCGCAGTGAGGATTAGCGGATGTTGTGTCAGCGGGAGGACGAGGACGAGACAATGGGGGCACCGCACGTGGCCCGCATTAGTCGCGGACCGGATTCGGTGCAGGTGGCGCGGGGGCGGAGGAGCTGTGGGAGCCTGGGGGTGATTTTGGCCGACTGACGGAGATTTAGTTCATAATTGTTTTCCAACGTTATAGACTGTCCGCCATCAGGTGTATATATATAAATATAGTGAAATTCGCTATTGTAGTTTCTGGATAGCTATAGAAAAAAGTTTTAATAAAAAATTATGAAAAAGCTAATATTTTTTGGAAAATAAAAAAACAAACTATTCTGCGATTTAGACTCGAGAAAGAGTTTGTTTAAAAATGACTTTTTTATCTATTTAAAAAATAAAATTATTAAAATAAAAAAACAAACTATTCTGCGATTTAGACTCGAGAAAGAGAACTTTGTAACCATATGATAAATAAAAAATGCATCTTTATTAACGCGCATATTTCATATTTTTAATATGTTAATAATTACTAAAAGAAATCTAATGAAATATATGATAACTTTCCTAGAATGATTAAAAAAAATAATCCATATATAACCAAACTAGGAACCCTTTTAGTTTCGCCATGTCTGTCTGTCTGCCTGTTCATCTATATATAACAGCCGATTTACTCTCCGAATAAATCGGCTGTTGCTGTGAAATTAAAATTTGGCATGGTTATATATACTCATAAGGCGTACGAAGTTTTTAAATTAAATATGCAATAAAAAAAAATTATCTTCCCTGCATGTAAAGTGTTGTGCAGGATGTCTTTCAAAAATATTGTGGATATATGGTAAACCCTTTTTCAATACAGGGATCCCTTTATGAAATATTAAACTTTAAATTGGTCATTTTTATTAGTTACTTGTTTCCTTACCAACTGAACCGCTATTTTTGAATATCTGAAAACTATAAAAAAAGGAGTATATATAACGAAATTAAAAGGAGAATTATCATAAGTAAGTAGGCTCTACCAGTTTGGGAGTATAGTTGACTAACTTATGACATATAGTCGAATCTGTAAACAGTTAATAAAAAACACATACAGGCTTTCAATTGCAAAAAATTATGTGTTATAAAATTTACAATTATTATGTTGGTGAATTATGTTTTAAGCAAAATATTTGTATATTTAAACGATGAGAAAAATATAACTTAAATATACACCACGTTTTGACGCCTGTCACAGATACAGTAGGCAATATATTTAAGGTGAGGGTTGGGGGGGGACAAAATTAGAGTTTGTAAATAGTGTAATAGAAATACTGTATAATGTTTAATTATTACAAGTGACTAAATATGTATGTAATCCTCGCAGTATAAGTTCTATTTGTATTTGAGAAGGTTTTTTTATTTTGTTTGTGGCGATTGAATTAAAATTAATAAAAATAATTAATTCAATCGCCACAAACAAAATAAAAAAAATTATTTAAAAATTAATTTTTAATAGACATTGACATTTGTTCTCGTTGTCAAAATGAATTCCTTTCTTTTTTTTCAAGTTTTATGTGGCTTTACGACGACCCTGTCGGCCTACGAGTTTCCATGAAACTAACTTAGTTGACTACATGAGTTTTACGACGCAGTAAAATTTAATTCTCAATTTTAAGAGAATTAAATTTTATTGCGTCATAAAACACCAAATTAAACCATCTAATGAGCAAGAGTAGCGGTAACTTGTTACGATTAACATAAAAGTTTATTAAGAGTCAATCGTTACCAATGTTATTTAATCAACAGTTTAAGGAAATGTACTCATGTTCTGTTATTTCAATATATAAAATACTTGGCTTGATTTTCTTTGACATTAATTAGTTTATATTGACTAAAATTTCTGAAATATAATTTTTATTGTATACGATGTTATTTCTGAAATAAAATTTAAATATAAAACTTTAATAACATAAGTATGTTGCATCTGTGTATGCTGGATACTGCGGGATACAATTTGCACTTTGTTGGATCTTGGTGTAGAGTTTCATAGATTATAATATAATGAAAATAACCTTATTTTTCATAAAATAAAATATAAGTTATCTCATTTGTTTGATTCACGTTTTAAATAAACATTTTAGGGGGGTTACTTTTTATTTTTCTCTATGTAAGAGTGCCTTTTTTATTCATGTAACATATGGAACCAATGCTGTCTACATTTTACCAGTTGATTTTGTATTGTAACAGTGACGGTTAGGGGGATATGGTTAAAAGTTAAAAGCAAACATTTCAGAAACGGACACCAAAAAATTATTGCATCTTAAATTAGCAAAAAACCGCGGGTTTGCTAGCATGCATTTTTTGTTACGCATTTGTTAAATCTATGGTTAACAATAACATCGGTAAGTATAAAGCTAACATATTTTTTTTTTTTAAATTTTTACCCTTTAACTGATATATAATCTATTAGGCATATTTTAATTTTTATCCTTAAAGTAATACAAAAAGGGAAATTCGATTTGAATAAAACATTTTTATGTGACATGAGTATCAACGAAAAACATTTCTCAATGTGTTGCAATTAAAATTATACACCTATATATATATATATATATATATATATATATATATATATATATATATATATATATATATATATATATATATACATACATATTTGTAAATGAAATCCGGCGCACTTCATTAAAGACTTTTGACATTCTCTATGCCCGCGACTCTGTGGTAGAATAGACGAAATGTCAATGATTTTTTGTTAACGCGTACTATTCAAAGTCGAGTAATCGATATAACAATTAATATAAGAAGTAAAAGGATTTGTGAAATAATATCTTAAATGCTGTTTCTCTTTCATGTTTATAAAATAAAATCTTAGCACAATTTATTATAAACATTACATATAACATTGGGAATGGCGAAATAAAACGATATTGTGTTGTTTTGAAAATTGAAACAGCATTTAAGGTATTATTTCACAAATCCTTTTACTTCTTATATTAGTTTTTATATAGATTACTCGACATTGAATATTAAGAGTGAACAAAACAATCATTGACATTTCGTCTATGCTATCACAGAGTTGCGGGCATAGAGAAGGTGTAAAGTTTTTAATGAAGTGCGTCGGACTTCATTTACAAATATGTGTGTGTGTGCGTGTGCGTGTGCGTGTACGTGTATGTGTGCGTGCGCATGTGCGTGTGCGTGCGTATATACGATATAGGAGTCCCCATAAAAACCATTAATATTTGCACGTGGGGTTCCCATCTTTTCTATAATTTGTTTACGGCACCGACTTTTTGTCGTTCCATTCCTCGAAAGGAAAAATGACAAGGATTTCATTTTTTCCTTGTAAGATCACTCGAGTATCCGTCTGTCATAGTTGTTTTCCCCGGAAACCGCGGAAATGTAAAAAAACCTGAAATTTGAGATAGTAATAAAGCTTATTAATATTAACCCGCATATAAAATGCGTTTATTAATATATGACATGAGCGATGATAAAATGATGCATGATGCGCATATAAATGATTATTAATATTAACACAAAAAGATTTTCGCTATTGTTAAAAATGTATTTTTATCCTAGGTTGCTACCCCATCCACATTTTGTCTTTTTGTTTGAAATAGCGTTTTGTCCTGAGAAGGGATGGATTTTTATTGGAAATAAATTTATTTTGTAATTTGATATTATTTATTGTTAGATAGTTTAAATGTGATAAATAATTAAAAATAAGTCAAGTTCAGTAATTGTTTTTATTTTATATTTTCAGAATTCTAAGTTACAAGTTGCCTAGGGGTGAAAAAAGACCTTAGAGAAGGACGGTAATATTGATTTGTGATGTTATTTTTTAGTAATGCCATCGTATTCGATAAGTCTGAATGAAACAGAGTGATATTCGCACACTATCCCTACCATTAAATTTAGAACCTCATTAACTTGCTTATTTTTAATAATTTGTTCACTACTGGTTTTGATGAACCTAAATTTGCGTGGAATTTTAACACAAACATACTATTTAGTAGCAGTTAACAACTTATCTTATTGAGCTTGACACGATGGCATTAAACTAACAAACGACGTCGCGACTTTAGGCGCAATGATCTTTAACCTGCCCCAAAAAAGAAACGTTCGCATGTTTTTACGTGTATGGAGGAGAACACACATTTTTAGGTTTATGGAGGAGATCATAAATTTTTACGTACGTGGAGGAGATCATAATTTTTTACTTATATGGAGGAAAACATAAATTTTTACGTATATGTATGGGAACATAAATTTTTACGTATATGGAGACGAACATAATTTTTACATATGTGGAGGAGAGGAGATTTTTACGTACTCGTATATGGAGAAGAACATAAATTTTTACGTTTATGGAGGAGAACATAAATTTTTATGTATATGGAGGAGAACATAAATTTTTATATATATGGAAGAAAACATAAATTTTTACGTATATGGAGGGGAACATAATTTTTCACGTATATGGAGGGCAACATAATTTTTTACATATATGGAGGAGAACATAATTTTTTACGTATATGGAGGAGACATAAATTTTTAGGTTTATGGAGGAGAACATAAATTTTTACGTATATAGAGGAATTCATAAATTTTTATATATATATGGAAGAAAACATAAATTTTTACGTGTATGGAGGGGGACAAAAATTTTTACGTACATGGAGGGGAACATAAATTTTTACTTATATGGAGGAGACATATATTTTTACGTTTATGGAGGAGAATGTAAATTTTTATGTATATGGAGGAGAAAAAACCTTGTATATTGCTATATATTGATTGTGACTTCTGTTTGAAGTATCAGCTTTCAAATTAAGCTCTAAAAGCGTAGAAGTCGATGGGCTGACATGAATCTATAATGGTTCCTCAATTCATTGAACAACCCAAAATTAACTTGGAATTTATAATCCTAATTACTATCAGACTATAATTAGCGCAACAATGTGATCTATCATTTAATTTATACGTTAATTATACTTGTCATGAGCCGATGATGGAGAGTCTATCCATCTTCCATGTAGTGTTCCATGAAAAAGGGGCAACTTACAGAGATGACAAAGATGTCCCATCAGCACGATAGTGTAAAACGATATTCTATCAATGCTTTCGCTGCATCTAACAAAAGAACTTATTTAGTACAATATTCGATTATAAGTTGAAACTTTACCCAACCTATAGCTTGTTGCCAATGAGTTGAGCAAGTCGGTTTGAAACGAGCAAATATTGCATAAAAGACCATGAACAAATATTAATATGATAATCGAAATGATGCAATTAGTATAAAATACAGTGAACAAGTCTTTGTGAACAACTAAAATATTCACGATTTTATTCTTGAATCAAACAGTGCGACAATTCGAAAGACTTCTTTTGTGATACCGAATTAAGCAATTTCAACGCGCGAATTATGTGGAATTAAACTTGCATGTTGGGAACAAATTTTAATCCAGGTACTATTTCTAATAAAAAAATAAAAGGAGCTTTTTAATTTTTGTAAATTATTAGGTGGTTTTATAATGGTGTTAACCATTATAAAAGTGGCAAAAAAGCAAAATATGCAAACATCGGAATCGCTCAAACTCACGAATCATTAAATTCAATCATCCGCCGCATCACACAAAACCCCGCCGACAAACTATTGCAACCACCCGCCCGTCGGCTTAGCGGGACCGCGTTGGGTAACTATCGCCCCCCGCGCGACGCTCAGCGCCGAGCGGGGGAGCGAGGAATAACATAATTGTTATTAACAAATATGAAGTGGAGGCGCTGACAGTAATTTGACGCGGCCGACAGAATCCCGCTTGATTGCCGGTCGCCTCTCGGCGGGGGCCCCGCGGGGCGCTCCGCCCGTCGCCCTCGCGACGCCAGGTTAATCCCCGATTGACGGCATTTTAAACGGGGATTAGAAGCGCTGGGGGAGCGGCCCCGGAGTCAAGCGAGCGGAAGTTATCCGTTGTGTTTGCGCAGCGCGTAATCTGTTTGATCTGTCGTTAAATCGTGGCGCGACGTCGACGGGCCGAGACGTATTTTAAAGAGATTTGGAGCGAAATTAAACAATATTGAAGAGGGAAGAGCGAGTGTTCTGTTTGTCATTTCGGATACCTGACTTCGTCTGCTGGCTAGTTGTGTCGAGATTGGATATGGCAGAAGGCTGTACGTTGTGACGAAGTGAAGTGTTAGAACACACGTGGGGAAACATCTGGGGAGCAAGTTGAATTAAGATGTATATAAGATGACTCAGTAAAACAGGATATAAAATTACATTTGAATCTCCTTCCGTTCATCTATTACTCTTCCAAAACAGCTACTGTATATTATGAATTTAACGCGAGCTTCTTAAAGGTCTTAAAGGTCGAGGTAATGTATGTATGTATATATATATACACATAGGGGAATATTATTGAAGTAAGATTATTTCGTGCGCTCTACCATGTCGAGCGCGGTCAGTAATTAAATGAGGAATTACTAATTAGGAAATACTACGAGAAGCGGATTTAATTTAAAGAAATTTCGGGAGTTTCAAGACGTATTTAAAGTTTTTCGTAAGAAAATTGGAAAAACAGAGTACTTATGGGATTGTCGTCTTTCCGGATGTATGACGTAGAATACAATTTTGGTTTCCCACTACCTAAAGAGAATTTAAAGAGTGACGTGGCAAACCAAATTTTCTTTCAATTCTCAAACTAAATCTGAACTGTGCGTGTGTGTATGAAGAGTATCATTCTCTGCAACATATTTTCCCAGGAATGATTCGGCCTATTATTCTGTGTAATAAAAACAAGGAAAAAGTAAACTATTTGCAAGAAAAATGAAAAAAAGCTAAAAACACCAGGGAAAACAGCCGTCGAGCAAGAAAAAAGCAGCAAGCTCTTTTGGTCTAATAGTTAATCAATTGATAAAAAATGAATCATCAAAATCGACCAATAATTACGATCTGTAGCGTGTCCTCATACTTACTCCCGTACAGACTAAAGGATGAAAACGCAAATTCGAAATTTTCCTTTTATTTCGAAAAATTAAAGAGAGATTGTTTAAAGAAAGATCTGTTATTTCGAAAGAATTGTCATCATTGAAAAGAATTTCGAAGAAAAAAGTCGATTTCTTGTTTTTTTTTATTTCTTTGCTTTTACCTATTTAGAATGGAGAATATAAATACTAGTACGCCTATAATGAATATTATGGAAGGATCGCCACGTCAATACTGCGAATTGTCAGTCGATCTTATTAATGTTATTTCATTTTGTAAATATAATATCGGGTTGGCTAGTAAATAATGAGCGGTCATTAAAGTTATAATTTCCAATTTAAAATTAATTAATCGCCAATATAATAATCACTACCATTTTGTATTACATGTCTCCAACGTACTGGCAGGGAGTAGATAGCATCTGCGTAAAATTCAGGTGGCTTGGGATGAAAAAATCGGCCTATGAATTATCATAGGTGATCTTAATCATCAAAATTTTCTGCTGAACTATCTAAATAAACAATAATCAGCGCGTGCAAGGTTTGGAGAATATGGCGGGTGGAGAATCTGTATCAACCCAAAAGTCAAAACTTTAAGGTGGGTGTGATTGGCTGTATGGAGACCTGGCTATGGTTACAGCTGCGATTGGTCCGGGATAAGTTCATGTGATACCCACGCACCATATTATAAGAGTTTTCCCAATCGCTATAAATGATTCTCTATAGTTCCGTGAGGGTTTCCGAGCTCAGTTGGTAGCCAGCGTGTCGTTAATTGGCTATCTTCTTCAATTAAGAATTTTAACCTTTCGCTGTCCAATTCTACCGACCAGAGGGTACTTGATCAATCGGGGAATAGTCGCCGCTGCCAAACCGCTGGAACTATAACTTTTGAAGTAGCTTCAAATATTGCTTCAGTAGCTATGCGTTGGCACATATTACGCATAGCTTCGGCAGAAGAGTGACTAGATCGGTACTTGCAGAGTAGACAGTGTCTCAGATGGGTCTTAATGTCGTCCATATTTCATGTGTATAACAGTGCAGCATCTTAGATCAGTGATATCAGTGAGTAGTACATAACCAGTAAAATAAGTTTAGGTTTCTCCAGCTTTAGTTATGCTCTCAGTGAAGCTTACGTTATAATAACGTTGAGACAATTAGGGTAAACGTTTTCGTTAGCGTTAGTACGTTGGATACTTCAGAATTAGCACATATTATAAATAAATCTCCGGCTATTTCTATCTGTTTGTTTATATGCGATCCTCTTTTTAACTACTAAACGGATTTTGTTACAGTTTCCATTAGTAAATACGTTGATTGAAAAAGCAAAAATAAATGGGTAATTTATGAGTATTTTTTTTTAAAATTACCCCATCTGTGACAATAAATGTCAATGAAGTCATCATCATATTAATCGGAGAAGTATAATGACGTACGCTTGTTAATTGGAACGAAATTATTTTATGCAAACTGGCATAAATCGTCACGTAAGGAAAAAGTGTTTGGCCTCTTCCAGGCGATCTTTCCCTCTCTTTCTCTCTGTCTCTTTCTATTATACACGGTTGTATGTGTGTGTCTTCGTGCGAGTATCGACATTCGAGCAGCCAACATTGTGCGCTGTTAACTGTATAACCTCAATTCTAAACACGTGTAAATATAATTTAAACTTAATTTTTTTTATTCTACTAACTTTTAATTGTAAGCTAATCATCTGCCAGACGTTTCCAATATCCGTATATATTTATTTGCATTATAAATTATAAAATACTGTTATATAATTTACTAAATATTAAAAATTTGTAAATTCCAAAAAAATTTCGGCGAATTCATTTATTTTCATTATTACTTTATTATTTATTAAATACTTAAAATTAATAAATTACGATAAATTGTTAGCATATTCATTTATTTTCATTAATTAATTAAACTTTATTTAAATTGTTTCAGTAAATTTAACAATTCATTAAATTCATTTAAATTTAATTCATAATATATAGCGAAAGGAACTGTGTTCTAACCGGATGTGCCACGACACAACTTGTTTTTTTCGTTACAGATACATCGAAAAACGTACATACCAGTTTGCAGAAGCAAATGTTGCTGTAGATCGCTTAAGTCGTCCATCTTTACTTTCATCACACAGTTTCATAACACTGCCTCCTAAGCTATTTTGACGTCATACTTTCCAATAAGAATATTAACAAATACATTTTTTTCCAACATAATTTCCCTAATGTCTTAAAATTTAAATATTTCTCACTATTTTAAAAGCAAACTTCCCATAGTGATTTTAATGATAGTATTTATTATTTTCTTTTTAATTTTAAAGTAGGTCCTTTGAACTCTAAAATTTTTTACCGCTTCGTCTCGTCAAGTCGTTTTGGGTCTTTGCTTTTGAAGTACATTAGAAATATACGAAATTATTATTCCAAACGTCGTGTTGGTACAATTTTTGGATTACGAGAGGATATAATTTCTCTTAATAGTACAGTTTACGTGAAATAAAAATACTTATTCATTACAAAACTTTGTTTACTTACCATATATGATCGACATACCTCGTTACATTAAATACTTTTTGAATAACAATTAGTTAAATCAAAATTTTCATAATACCTGCTTATAACATATTTCCCCACATTTTTATATATATATATATATATATATATATATATATATATATATATATATATATATATATCTTTATAATTACGATCAGTCGTTACGTCCGTATTTAGAAGTGCTTTATAAAACACTAGCTTATGCTCATGACTTTGCCCGTATAAATTTCTTATTAATACGATGGAGCTGTTCCCCAATAATAACTTTGGCGTCTGAATAATATCCCAGACCAGGATAAGAGTAACTTATAATATAGCAAGAACTTTAAGCTAAATTGATGTGACTGTCACTACAGTTTTAAGCCATATACATTTCTGTTATGAAAGTGTCAATAATCCTATTGAGAGTTAAAGTTTCATTAAAATATTGTAGTTTCATGTAATGCTCCGACAAACTGAAAGTCACATAGGGAATTTCTCTTCTTGACATAAACAACTTTGATATTAGTTTGAACTTTGAGCTGAATCATTGTGACAGTCTCAGCAATCAGTTCAGTTTATCAGTCCCTAAGACTGTTGATTTCGGGATTAAAATAGATTCCACAAGGAAACGTCAATAATTAAATTAATAGTGAAAGATTCATTTAAATCCGTTTGTCTACAATTCAATAAATTGTACATACTTAACGTCTCTGAATGAATCCGACGCAAAGAATGATACCGCAAGATTTCATAATAAGTGTGTACAAGCAGATTCAAAGGCATGAAGCAACTAGGATATTAGTGTATAGTAGTTAGTGTATAGTTTCATGTGATGCTCTAACACATAGACAAACATTTTTTGATCGGGATAAAAGTAAAAATTACATTTTAAGCATTACCGTAATGAAAGTTCAAGTCGGACAGTTGCTTTTGCCAAACAATAGGCAGACAGATAAACATAGAAAAATTCTAAAATCAGTTGTTTTTACTACTACTCAATTCTAAACATATCCCTGATACAAAATTTTCCAAAGAAATATTCAATAAGCAAACTCATCCCGAATATGTACATGGTGTGATTATTTTAATGTATTGAACAGGTACTAAAACATAGAGATAAACCACTAAAAACAAATAAAAATTAAACAATAATAATAAACATATTTTAACTCGTAGCCATCCTTTGTGAAAAGCCACTAAAAATAGATGCTGACACGCGTACGGTAGAGGAACGCACCCGGACAAGATGGCGGATGGCGATAACAATGGCGGGCGGAAGTGATTGTTGCGCTCACGTCCGTGCGCGCTAATTGCTCACCCCTCTCGTCGTCCGCCTATCTCCCCCCCGCACGTGTCCTCCCCCGCGTCTGTCATGATTTCATTACATAACGAATGCCACTATCGATGCCGTACATAATTGGAGTTTATATTGGGGTAATTAACTTTGTATGTGAGTAGACGTTTGCTTATAGTGAAAAGTCGTTAAATTGGTACCTCAGAGTAAGGATCTTGCTTTGTTGCTCTGTGAATGTGAAGGGCAGGATAAGTAGATATTGAAATCGTGCGAGCAGAAACATGGAATTTATAAATATTTAAAGCAATATGATGTCTCTATGGTTATCCAAGGACGTGAAGTGCTATGTTATTTGTATTATCATAATACTCTTAATGCAGGAATTGAATCACGTGTAAACAAATTCAATTTAATAAAAATGTATTTTTCACAATTTTTCTTTCTTTAGTCGAAAAAGAAATTTAACCAAACCTTGGTATGAATAGTTGAAAAAATGGCTCACTATTTATTCCTGGAAAAAAAATGACGTAAATTTTTTTTTTCGTTCAAAATATTTTTTTTCGATTTAATTCCCATGTTTTGCCATTTAACCTTTCATAAAATTAGAATACAGACGGTCAAATATTCAATATGAAATAAAAAAAATTATAAAGGAAAAACATTGTGATTACCAACAATGATGTATATCCTATTTACTTTTAAAATCTTAAGATGGACCATATAAAAAACTGTCAAAATAAACTCAGTAGTTACTGTTTTCAGACTGATGTAGCAGTAGAGACAAGCAAAGAAACAGTCAAACAAACAGTTATCAGCGTCGTATCGAGATTATTATTTCTGAATATGTGAACTCTGTAATATTGGAAACAATATTAAAATCCGTTCAGTACTTTTTGAATGATGCGCTTACGAAATAGTGACAGATGATGAAAGTTTCACACTTAACTGAATTTCTCTTTCCAGCATATTGGCCTTGACCTGCAGTTCTCGGATGGAAAATACATATCTTTTAAAATCCAAAAAATTGTAACCTTTTCTGGGATGAATATGTATTCATAGAATATATATTACACGTGGTTTACGGTACACGTACAGTACATGTGACACAATACAGTACATGTGACAGAAGTGAAACTTCTTTGGCGATCTAAACTTCGATTTGTAAAATGGCAGAGAATATACTAAGTGTAATAATATACTAAGTGTTGGAAGAAAATATACTAAATATAAGTAAGAGAATTTACTAAGTGTAAGCCCATAGATTGTATTAAATTCGCATAAGAAGATTTTAGTACATTCAGAAAAATGAATACATGGAATTGCTTCCAGTAAGAACTGAATACATTTTAACTCTCTGTAAATATGTTATATGTATGTAGGTGCTTTGTGAATGTAGGTAGGTACATATAACATATTTACAAATATTAAAAATCCGATATTGACTAGAATTCCAGTATATTCTATATTGGACCTAATACTGGATAATCCAAAATTAACTAAATACCATAAAAGAAAATTTCCAATTTAAATAACTGATTACATTATGATTACTTGAAAAGTTTAAAATGGAAGTAATCCTATAATAATAATATTTATTGGAAAATTTACAAGAACAAAGAAACAGAGAAATAATCATAAAATACAATGATAAATATTAATAACACAACGTATGCGTGGTACCTCATCTGTTTATATGTAGCGTCTGAGGCGTAAATCCATAACGCGCGCATGCGCGACAATATCTTATTCAATTGCTTAGTATCGTGTATACGTCGCTCTCTTTTGCTCCATTTCCATGGCGAATATATAGCTCTCTTTCTTTCTTCTCTCTCATGTAACAAAATGTGCTAAACGTGACGCGATCTTAACATTTTACTCCCAATTCTGGTCCACTTATCGATTATCGAATCACCGCGTAAGAAGTCTCACTTCAAAAAGTTGAATATTCAATTTCATAACATAACACAAAATCTTATTGAGACGTTTTAAGTAATTGAGGCGTGAAAGTGAGACAAACAAAGAAACAAAGTTGTTATTAGTTATTCTTAATCTAATCATTCTCTCGAAATATTTAATTTACATACTTTTCTACACGCTATATATATGTATTATAATATTAGAAATGTTTGTCTGTTATAAATTACATATTAGTGAGTAGGTAGTTGTAATAAGTTAATGAGTAGATTCGGTTAAAGTTTTCATTACTATATACCTTATGTACAATTCATTTATTGCAAATACGTTCGCACTTGCTTTACGTAAATATTTCTGAACAAAATTATTTGAGGTTTTCATTATTTTTGTTGTTGATTATTCAGAAGACCAGGAAAAAAAACTGAATCATTCTTTGGAGGCGGTTACCCTCTACTGCATAAACACAAATCATTTCTTAGAATGACCACGACTTCGCGCATAACCAGTGTTTGGAAGACCGCTGATGGTGGACGACTGTTCTGCTCGAATTTTACTTATGTACTCTCTGGTTTGAAGTTATAGATGAACAGTTTTATCTTCTATCTATCTTACTTGTTTTAGATAGTGTCGTCACTCCGTTGTTCGCACGTAAAGTCTGTCTGTGATTCACCGACTATACTGACTGCTTTGCGCAAGTTGCAAAGTTGTTGCGTTATGTACTGGCACTGGCAAGAAGAAATTTTTAATTATTTTGCGGCAAATATATTCCAGTTATTGCAATAAACATATTCATTACAAAAATGTGTTATAAATTGGTGCAATAAAAATGTTCATTACAAAAATGTGTTATAAATTGGTGCAATAAACATATTCATTACAAAAATGTGTTATAAATTGGTGCAATAAAAATGTTCATTACAAAAATGTGTTATAAATTGGTGCAATAAACATATTCATTACAAAAATGTGTTATAAATTGGTGCAATAAACATATTCATTACAAAAATGTTATAAATTGGTGCAATAAACATATTCATTACAAAAATATGTTAAAAATTGGTGCAATAAACATGTTCATTACAAAAATGTGTGAAAATGCACATGAATCGACCTGACTATTGTCTTCCAGCGACAGTCATTATTTTCCTTTGGTATTTGTAGTTCACATCAAGAAGTAATAGATCATCTATACTGGTTCTACAAACCAATAAGGAGAGGGAAGGTGACATTTGCTCGTTGCTTGGGGACTGGTATATGTTGCTAGCGAGAGTTGCATATATTTAATATACATTTTGGGATGTCAAATATTGAAATAAATGGATATTTTTGAACGTCAAATATAGAAATATATGGATATGTTTCTCATATTTTGGACACGTTTCGCCAATTGAAAGAGCAACTAATAAGGATTTTAAAACTATTTTACTGGAAAACTATGGCACAACTATATACAACGTACAACTATATAAACTATATACAACGTACAACTATATAAACTATATACAACGTACAACTATATAAACTATATACAATGTACAACTATATAAACTATATACAACGTACAACTATATAAACTATATACAACGTACAACTATATAAACTATATACAACGTACAACTATATAAACTATATACAACGTACAACTATATAAACTATATACAACGTACAACTATATAAACTATATACAACGTACAACTATATAAACTATATACAACGTACAACTATATAAACTATATACAACGTACTCAACAATTAAAAATGAACACGACTATTTTGAGAATAGTGTAAAAGTGGGATAGTTACTCTCTCTAGTTACTCCACCGCATGCTGAGTGGACCCAAGAGGCATTGATAATAACCATGGAGGCTATGGATAACGGCGAACTTGCCTTAAAGAAAATAGCCCATCGGTATGGAATACCAGCAAGAGCAGTAAGAAGACGAGCAAGCAAAAATGAAAAAAAGAACATTAGGTAAATACCTTATCAGCAACGTCGTTTTATTTTAAAGGGCAACTATCCTCACCACAAAAATTGCCTATGGGGTACTATCCCACACCGTAGGTTATTCAAGTATCCTATTTCTTGGAGGCCACAAGTATTCCATTTCTTTGAGGCTTAAAAATTATTTTTTTTTCTTATGCAAGTAGAATAAACCAATATAAAATTAATAAGTTTTTATTTATAGTCTCAAAGATCTAAGACGATTGTATCAATAATTATTAAAATAATTTACATAACGTTTATTATTTTAAAAACATAACTTTTTTCAAAAAATTGGGCATCTATCCCACTTTTACCCTACTGTATAATTGCATACCCTTAAATATTTATATGTGTCCACGTATTACGGAACCCTCGTGACGCGAGTTCCAATCTTCAATACCTGAAAAGCAATTCAATCGATACCTGAAAAGCAAAATGTCTCCCATTTATTCAAAATTAATCAAATCATTATCATTTAAAGAACTCGATCACGAGATCCCTTAATTTTATATTTATTTCACTTTGTTCAAATCTCATACCAAAAAAATTCCATAAAAGTAAAGTACGTTGGTATAATAGCTGATCATGACTATAAATGTTTCCCCGAACTAAAGCAGCCCAGCATCCCGCTACGCCCCATACGTGCCTGCGCATCAGTCCTCTGCGCTCAATATCTCTGTGCAACAATCACACGCTATGATGTTGCTCTCATGAACGGAGCGCGCATAATGACACGCCGACAATGAACCCGCGTCGCCCTTTGTCACGTCGGAGCACAGCGTCCATTGTTTCAGACGCAGCGCGCTAATTAGACAATCGATCTCTGGCTTCCGGAAGCTGTCTGAAGCCACGTGTCGGGACCACTCTTGCTGCGTTCAGAAATTTAATAGCAGTCTAAAACTTTTGTGATAGACTTTGTGAGTGATTTTGGGCTGACGAAATTTGTTAGTAAATTTATTTGAGCCATCTTTTCAAAATATATATAAAATACAATTTATTCAAATGAAACCGTTAATTGTTATTTTTACAAAAAAAATATTTTAATCGGGGTTAGATCTATGTTGTAACTCTTATTAGTGACATGCGTATTTATATTTGAATTGAAATTTTTATAAGTACTGCTGCTATACATGTGTTTTCTATAGTTAGTTCTAAGTTTTACGTTTTATTTTTTCTTTCGTGTCTCATTTCGCTTCTATTTTAAAATCTATAGATTTTGACTAGATATTGGTTGACTATATATTCTATAGATTTTGACTATATATTCCAATTGCCTCTAGCATTTGGAATATCTTCCGTATTGAGGTCTTTTAATGTTTTATTGCTTTTCCAGTTCTTCGCAGAATAAATTTTAGTTGCTGTTCAGTTTATTAATGTCCTGAGTTCCCTGAGTTTTATATAATTAGAACTTAAACCTTATCCTACAGAGTTTGTATTTTTTGTTTATTTTTTTTTCTAAAGTTCCGTTGGCGGATTTTGTCATATCCTTAGCTCGTTTGTGCTTTTACGTCACGGACGCCATCAAGTAAATTATCATTAAAGAAGGTATCATTAGTTCGTTTGTGCCTTTACTGTCACGGACACCATCGAGTAAATTATCATTAAAGAAGGTTTGTGCAATACAATTGAAAACATCTAGTAAAATTTTTGAAGTGATAACTTGGCGCGTTGAGTGGTTTTTGGTAGAGAAAAATATTATGGGTTCGCGTCACCGACATGCTAATGTTAACAGTTAGCAATAAGTATAACGTGCTGCACTCGGCCAGCAGTGAAAGCATATTATATGCATAAATATAAATATGTATATATATATATATATATATATACACACACACACATATATACCTATGTATATCCGTACAAGTAATTTGTTTATTTTGATTCTCCAAAAATTTATTAGTTCGTTTAAGTTTTCTGTTCTTTCTCTCCATCAAGTTTTATATTCCATATTATATTAACTTTACCCGTGGTTCTACTTGCGTATAAATTATGATGTTCACAACATTTAAGATTGATTAAATTTAAACAAGTATATCCAAATGGCTTTTCCCACTCCCCAGTGTCACTGCTTTCGTCGCATCATCCATTGCACTTCGCGCCTATCCGCGTTCAAGGACATGCCATTTGCCATGTGACAAAAGGAAGAAAAAAATAATGCAGTAGGTAAGATCTTCCCTGGTACAAGCTCCTGATGTTATGGTCTATTAGGATAAACCATTTTTCATTCTGAACAGTGAAAATGGTTCAAAATGAGCGAGCGAGGCAACATATTATATAACACCAAGCTCCGCCTGTTTCGAGCACTTATTCTGTCTATCCTTCTTTACGGTTCTGAAATTTGGACGTTGTTGAAGTCTTTCAAATACATCGTCTTCTCCAAATCCTTGAGGTGTTACGACGCGACCGCATTTGGAACGAGAAGATTCGACTGGACTGTGAAGATCAGCCAGTAATAGCGCGCCAAATTCTAAGACGACGACTATGTTGATGTGGTCACGTTTATTAAATAAAATCGGACCATTTAGCATTCAGGCTTCTTTAGCAGGCAAAACCGTCCACCTGGAAAGTTCAACGCACAGCACCTAAGAAGACATGGATTAGTCACATTGGCAAAGGTCTCCACGATCAACGTTTGACTCCGGAAGAAGCCGACACCATCACTAAAGATCGTCGACAGTGGAAGAAAATATTCAATGAGGCTCTGAACTGTGCAGCATCTATGGCAGTGTATTGGCTAAGGAATCACCTTTCTTTGCCGTCAGCTATGGATAAAAGAAGAAGAAAAAGAGTTTGAACAGTAAATGACTTTTCATAGAAGGTAGTGCTCTAGAAAGGAAAAATTATATAGTAATTATTATCAGTGCTTATAAAGAGGAAATCAACTCACTCCTTAGAGGTCTATATAGAGGAATAGCGAGTGATATCTAGTGAAAGATGAACATTTTATTCCTTCTGGTTATTTGTGATCGATTACCTATCAAACCAAAGAGAAACGACAAGTGGTTTCTGCCATTCGTCTTTTCTCTTTGGTTCGATAGACAATTGGCCTTTTTTTCCGCAGAGTGAAAGATATCTTCAATTTGAACCAATATTCGCTTTCATCTATAGTAATTTATATACAGATTAGCAAATTATCTGCAATTTTTTTTAAATTAACGATATAGGTGGCCTACAAGACTGTTTTTAGCAGGTATACCTCATACCTATGTAGCTATGAGGCCTGAAACTCTTGATCTATATTGCAAATAACAAGTAAAAATACCATTTTGTTTATCACTAACCTCCAAATCGATATCTCATATGTAAATAAGTTTATCTATTATGTAACGTTCTGGAAGTATAGTAAGAAGAATGCTTACAGCGACGTGATCTGTGTTCCATACTAATGCATCCATACTCCAAGAACTCGGCATCAGGTAGCGTTTGTCCAATATTGTTTAAACTCGCATAATACAACTATTCGGACACGTCTCGCGGCGTAGCAATGATAGTATTGAATACCTTTTGTAAAAGGGCAGTGGAAGGTACCACCCCACGGTGATAGAGAACATCGATGAGATAGATCAGGTTAAGGCAGCTATGGACGTTCCGCTATGTGATTGTACCAGTGAACAGCTGATAGAAAGGAATGACGACGTATTATGTGGTGAATCACTCATCTGCAACATATGGCCACGACAGCTCTGCCAAGAGTGGAGCGATAAGGAGAAGATTATATTAAAGTGTATATGACTTTATATAATATAGGTTAGGAACCCTCCCTGCGTAAGTCTAATTTGGGCTTATCATTATTTAAAAAAACCAAAGGTTGGTGAACCTCGATTTTTTTATGATAATCGCAATAATTCTTCCACGACCTTTGCGTAAGCTTCTAAAAATACAATTTCCTCATAATTTCAGAATGAGTAGATACGTATGTACCTAACATAAATAAGGTGGGGAGGTTATTTTAAGGGTTTATGTATCTAACATAAATAAGGCGGGGAGATATAAAAAAAATATTTTTGAGTACTATTTTTGAAATGCAAAAAAAATGTTTTCAAGTACTTATTTGGCTTCCCTAAAATTTTCAACGGCATATTTATATATTTATTAGTTATTGAGATATGTGCGGGTCTTGTATGTCAAATTTTATTACTATGTCAAATTTTATTACTATGTCAAATTTTATTACTATGTCAAATTTTATTACTATGTCAAATTTTATTACTATGTCAAATTTCAAGTTTCTACGTGTAGCGGTTTCAGAAAAAAACGGCTTTTACAGACGGGCAGACAAACACATGAATGATCTTGCATGGGTTTCTTTTTTTGTTCAAGGTGTGGTACTCTAAAAAGGTAAAAACAACACGGAAAATATTGAAGATCTACACAAAGCGGAGGTCCCAAACAGTCGCTTAGAACTAAAAACAAGAGTTTTCACTGCGTGTTGGCAAATCACTGTGAAAATCAACAATAGGCTTCTATTCGGGTAGTTAACTAATAAACAGAAACATTAATTACTAAAATCTATCAAATATACAAAATTAATTATTAAAATGATAAAAACAGCACGGAGAAGAGACAAGGGTCAGGAAGATCCGCACAAAACGAAGGTTTAGAACAGTCGCCTAGAAAAAAAACGGGAGTTTTTTGTAGCAAATCACTGTGAAAATCAATAATAGACTTCTGTTCGGATAGTTAACTAATGGACAGAAAAATTAATTACTAAAATCTAAAAAGTTAAAAAGAACGGGGCAAAAAAGAAGGCTCAAGAAGATCCGCACAAAACAGAGATCTAAAACACTTGCCTAGAAAAAAAACAGACGTTTTTGTAGCAAATCACTGTGAAAATCAATAACAGGCTTCTATTTGGATAGTTGACTAATCGACAGACAAATTAATTACTAAACTCTATCAAATATACCAAATTAATTACTAAAATCTAAAAAGATAAAAACAGGAGGGAGTAGAAAGAAGGATCAGGAAGATACAAAACGGAGAGTTAAAACAGTTGACTTGAAAGAAAAAGACGGAAATCTAAAACAGTTGCCTAGAAAAGAAAACGGGAGATTTTGTAGCAAATTACTGTGAAAAGTAATGCTCTTCTATTCGGATAGTTGACTAAACGACAGAAAAATTAATTACTAAAATCTATCAAGAATTGCGACTTACAGCATGTCCTCATACGTACATATGTGTATATAGCAGAGAGACGCATATTATTTTTCAAAAGCAAATTTAGATCACAATGATCATTAAAAAATAAATAACTTGAAATTTTGTTATTTTTAAAGAGAGATCTCTCCTTTCGAAAGACCTATGTCAAAAATGTATTACTTGTGAAAAAATCCGAGTTATAATTACTACTATGGTTGGATTTTATCGTAGGACTTCTATACTCGGGGCTAGCGCTTTAGTTGATAATAAAGTACCTACGATATGTGAAATAAGAATGCTATGTGAAAGAAATGCTGAACACTGTGAGCTAGCAATAAACAGCGCCTTTCACTATTTCATTTTTAAAACTTTACACCAGGAAGCCGATACTAAACACTGACATAAACCAACAAGCCACAGCCAGCTCAGGTTACCATATCTATAAGTATCTTAAATTTCTTAGTCTTCTCTCATCTCCGTGAGGGCGAATAAACAAGGCAAAGCGAAAGCCGGCAGCGAATTTTGTCCTGGCAAGCGGAAGCGCCTGCTCCTCGCCCTCCCCGCTCGCCGCTTCCTCCGGGCGTTGCTAGGAGGCGGCGAGATCGATGCCACAATGGGCGGCGGCGTGCTTTGTGACGTCACGCCCCGCGCCGCCTTTGTGGGCCTTCCGAATCGGAAGCTGTCTGTTAAAAAAAGGAATTGAAGTGAGTCGCGAATTTAGGTTATGTAGTTTTCTCCTAGTCCTTATTATCTAGTAAGAAAACAATAATGATATTAATAACCCTCTGAAAAAACACTTAGAAATTTAGGTGTAATTTTATTAATTTCGTTATAATATTTTGGGTATGGTCGGATAAATTTCACATCTGATAAGAGGGTTGTAACTGATTATGTATACATTCAAAATGTGAATTATTTTTACTGACAACCCTATCTGCGTTTTCCGTGTTCATATTTGAAATTCTTTCTATTATTTAAGGGGTTTTGTTATCTTTTATAATTTATTTCATTTTCATTTTCGTATAATGGGTAGAAAAAGGTGTAAGGCTTTTGTGTGTAAGGAAAATTTTTGCTTGACTGTGATTAAGTCATATTTGTACATTTAAAATTAAAATGCCATTCTCACAGGTCACTTGAAATAAGAAAACTGTCAAGTATAAGTGGAACCCGTCCTACTAGGGTTCCGTACACATTTAATAAACGTGTACATATTATATCTTTCACAGGTGTATATATTTGAAAAATTATAAGATCTAGGATACTATCTTATAATTTTTCTATAGGATTTATATATAAGGATTACTATGGGTTTCCTAAATTTTTTGAATAAACTTCTAAAAACCTTATTTTTTCATAATTTTTGGTGAAATAATTCGGAAATAAGGACATGTTTTTTTGTATATTATTCAGGATATGTCTGAAGATATACTATCTGAAATTATGAAAAATATATTTTTATTACGAAAAGATATTCTACGCTATGCAAGAAATTAAAAAAAAAATAAGTAGATAATTAGCCCCCCTAAAATTTCCATCTAAATATTTTTGAGTGTCAGATTGAAATATGTATTATTATTATGCCAAATTACGGGGTAGTACGTTTTGTTACTATGCCAAATTTCAAGTTTCTATGTGAAGTGCTTTCTGCGAAAAACGACTGCTACAGACGGACAGACGGACACCTAAGTTACCTTATAAGGGGCCCGTTTTTCCTTTTTAAGTACGGAATCCTACAAACAGTAAATCTCTGTCTAATTATTAAAGCAATTATTTTAAATAACCTAATTAAGTTTAGTTCCTGTTGCTAATAGACCATTTTGCTAATTTATTTGAGATTTTATACAAAATTATTATCGAAATACAAATGAACTATATATAACGAAAAATATAAATATAAAAAAATTGGTAAAATTTTCTAACATTCATTTATTCAAACACCAAAAATAAATTAAATTGATTCGGTTCCAAATTCGCAAAATAAAATCGGAAACACAAATTTCAAAATACATTTAGTGTATTTCCGGGTTTTACCTATGCACTAATGACATAAATGTAACAATTTGAAACTGTTTTATCTACCATTGTTTTAAATGCGTTTTGCAACACTAACGCAAACAAGTGGTACAGAAATAACGTGGCGCAGTTGCATTAGTGTTACAAAAATAACTTCTAACTGCCTCGCAACTCGACATAAGAGTTACAGTTGTTCAATAGATTACAGTGTTTCAGAGTATTATTGCGAATGTTAGTAATGTCATAAATGTAACAGTTTTTGCAAATGTTTTACCTAAAACTATTTTTAGATGGGTTTTGCAACACTAACGCAAACAAGTGGTGTAGAATGAACATGGTGCAGTTACATTAGTGTTCCAAAAATAACACACACAACATAAGTGTTACAGTTGTTCAATAGATTACAGTATTTCAGAGTATTATTGCGAATGTTAGTAATGACATAAATGTAACAGTCTGAAAATGTTTTATCTAACACTGATTTAGTTGCGTTTTGCAACACTAACGCAAAGAAGTGGTACAAAATTGACATGTTACAGTTAAATTAATGTTACAAAAATAACTATTAACTGCCTTGCACTCGACATTAGTGTTACAGTTATTCAGTAGATTACAGTGTTTCAAAGTATTATTTCAAATTTTAGTACTAAAAAAATGTAACAATTTGAAAGCGTTTTATCTAATATTGTTTTAGATGCGTTTTGCGACACTAACACGCCAACAAGTGGTGCAGAATTAACATGATGTAGTTACATTGATGTTACAAAAATAACTTGTAACTGTCTCGCCACTCGACATAAGTATTACAGTTGTTCAATGGATAACAGTGTTTCAGAGTATTATTGCGAATGTTAGCAATGATATAAATGTAACAGTTTGAAAGTGTTTTATCTAACATTGTTTTAGTTGCGTTTTGCAACATTGACGCAAAGAAGTGGTACAAAATTGACGTGGTGCAGTTACATTAGTGTTACAAAAACAACTTGTAACTGCCTCGTGACTCAACATAAGTATTACAGTGGATTACAGGGTTACCAAGTATTGTTGTGAATGTTTCAATAGGGAAACATACAAACAGACACGCGCGCGACCAGTTTCTGTGTGTCATAAACAGGACTTTTTTTTTCTATTGTTGACAGTTTCTTAATGCACTGACTCAGTAATATTATAGTGTTGCTGTTATAGTGTTGCAAAACACACAGCAAATGAGTTGTAAAACAATAATGTGACGCTTATGTATGAAAAATATACAATATTAATAACTAAATAATTATTAGAACTAATATTCTTGTATTAGTTTAATAATTCTTTTTTTTTTAATTTAAAAAAATAACCAACACTGCCATATATAGTTTTTTATACTCTGAATTTCATTATCATATTATGGATGGTAATATATAAATAAATTAATCGGTAGATGGTGTTGGTATAGTTCCATATGCTGTTATATAAAAGCTACCCATATATATATAATATATTATATAAATTATATAAAAGCGTTCCATCTGTCAGCATCTTCTCATATATTTATGTAAATTTATTGTGGTAACTTCGTTACGATTAAAAGGGACGACATCCCAGGAAAAGAAAAATCCCGTACAATTTTGAAAATACTCGTTTTCTTTACAATTACAGATTTCAACCGAGAAAGGATAAATTAAAAGAAGCATTTTCATTAAAAAATACGGTATCCTGAAAAAGAAAAATGGCGTACATTTTTTTTTCTTTTTGCTTTTTCTTTAAAAAATGCTGTATCTCTATGAAAAAATTAGTGATACTTACTTTTTCCCTTTAAGTATAAATTTTAATGAGACCCGACTGAGAGCGAAATGGATCTGTCATTACCGGCGGCTAAAGCCGAAACAGATGCCAGATCACAAAGGGGCGCACTGTCGACGTGTTTCCGCATATGGATCGGTCGACTTACAGTATACACTACTCTATACTTCTACGAGATATCCAGTCGCAATGATTGAATGCCGTATTGACGAAATGACCCACCACTAAATGAAAAACGCCATTCCCCAAAAAAAATCCTTTTTAGGTTTTGACCGATGGACCGATTAGGTCTTGGCTTATGTAAAAAATATATTATTTTAATTTGTAGCACTGTCACGTTTCTATAAAATTAATAATGTAAAATTTTATAGCTTTTTTTTAAATAATCGGTAAAAGATTTTTTAAAAAATGGCAATATGCTTTTAGGGCTGCGATATATCGTAGAAACGGCATTAAGTCATTGTGCCAGTATTCTGTTATCTGACACCTTTATATCGATTCATTACACATCTCATAGAGACTTGGAAACCGTAATCCTGAACAACATTAACTTTTCTTTTAATTTATTTCAAATGGTTTTATTTTCCCTGTAAGGCAAATAGCATTTGCTCCCCAGTTTGTAATGTTTTCAGAAAATGCTAAATAAAGGTCGAACACGAAAAGGTCTCGCGTTCTGAGGGTACCGAACCGTAATATTTTTGCAAAGTTTAGTAAGTGCTTTGAAAATAGCTTGTAAAATAAAAATTGCACGCGCAGCTTCTTTCATTGTTTATTAAATCAATTATGTCAGGAAAAATAAAAAAAGAAGCAGAGACAAAATATACGAATATCTGCACAAAACGGCTGTCTAGAATGTCGCATGAAAATGGGAAGTTGTTGTAGAAAATTATATACTAAAGTTAAACTATTTGATAAAACATTGTGAAAATCAATTGGCTTCTATTCTGGCAAATAACTAATCGATAGAAAAATCTTGATCAAGAATTGCAATCTGTTGTGTGTCCTTATACGTACATAAGTACATACGTACATACGTACATACGTACATACGTACATACGTACATACCCACATACATACAGACCAACGGACGGAGACTAATGTAATTTTTTAAAAGCAAATTGGGATCACAATAAATATTAAAAGATGATATCATTCATTCATCAGCTGCATTTCCACTTAAAACAAGCACGGTCATATTGTTGAGCCTATGCTAAATACGTGTTCGTGGTTCGAATGCTGAAATCAGCCTTTTTACAGTGGCCACAGCCATGTCATTTCATTTAATTACAGCATAAATAACAAATGCAGACTAGCATAAAATATATGTCTTCGTAAATGAATACTGCAATCCGTTTTTTGTGATTTTTGGATGTCTCCTAAAAGTTCGAGTAGCTTATGAACATACAAAAAACATTGCAAACAGTCGATGCTAAAGATCTTGAGAACCGTAGATGTTGCTGTAAAAACGGCAAGAACTTTTTTGTCAAACATTGTACAGCTATCGTCAAAATTAATTCTAGTAGAGCTAACTAACTGTTTACACGTTTTTACGTTCGATGAATTGTTAATGAGGTGGTTTGAAAGGAACTATTTGTAGCAATTTGTAAAGCTCGCAGCACGTAAAATATGCATGTTAATGTTGCCACATGATAATCGTGACAGATTTATAGACGATTAGTAGCTCAACAAGCCACTTGCTACTTAACCTTTTAATGCATTGCCAACAGTTCGGTAGTCAATTCGCTAAAAGTACTTTTCCACAACTTTCACCCTCCATAACAGAAAACGTATAGACATTCGAAGTATGGCTACACAAATACATGATGTCTACATCTTGGAGTCAGAAAATTCTAGTAACAATAATAAACAAGACTTCTGTAGTTTAAACTGATTGAAAATATTTTATTCAACATTGTACAGTATCTGAATACACGACATGACAGTTCGCATTTGCAACTCTACTAAACGACACCTAGTGTTAAAATTATTAACTTATATTTTTTCTTTATTTAACTTAGGCACAGGCGAACATGCAAACAGCTATAAATATAAAACAAGTATAAATATAAAATTTAATCCAATAAGAAAGCCACCAATGAGAAAGCTCTGCGATGAGTTTACCAGAACGCAAGCTTTTGCAAAGCATCAAATAACTTGTTGTTGTGTAACATCTGAGAATTAACAGGAATTACGAGTACCACCAAACTCTTTCGCCTTACCAAGGACTAGACCAAAGGTGCAGAGCCAATCTTCACTAGTTGGTGAGGCACCCTTAGAAGAAAAAGAAGTAACAGGAAAATAAATCTTTGAATATAGTTGTAGAAAATGTTATACCATATTAAAAATATCTTTATCCATTTTGTCGTAACATGTTTAGTATTTGCAAGGATTCCGACTTTAGTATATTTTTAGGGTTCCCTGCATAAAAACGAAAAACAGAAACTTTCAAAAATCCCTCATATCGGAGCCATCTGTCAAAATCGTTTTTCTCAAAAAACCGCTTGAGTTGGAGACTTGAAATTTGGTATAGTAATAAAACATATTAAACCGAACATGGGGGTGAGCAAATTAAGTACACGATTTTTTGAAATGAAACTTCTTAGGTGGCGATTCGATAATCGATAAGTGGACGAGAATTAAGAATAAAATGTTAAGGTCGCGTCATGTTTAGACATAATTCGTTACATGAGAGAGAAGAAAGATATAACGTAGAGGAAAAGAGAAAGAGAACTATATGTTCCGACGCCATGGAAATGAAGTGACGTATACACAATGTTACAAAGTGATTGAATAAGACAATGCGCGCGTTGTAGACGTACGCCTCAGACGCTGCATGTGAATTACTGAGGTACCATGCATACGTTGTCTTATTAATGTTTATCATTGTGTTTTGTGATTATTTTAATTGACAGTCTATGTAAATTTATATGAAAATTAATTTATAATGACATTTTATTAATTTTTCTGAATGTACAATATTCAAGTCTTCTTACAAAAATTTAGTATAATCTATGAATTTACACTTAGTATATTCACTCTCTCTGTCTCTCTCTCTCTGCTGTTTTACTCTTACTATATTCTTACAAATCGAGGTTTAAATCGCCAAAGAAGTTTCACTTCTATCACGTGTACTGAGTCGCATGTGATTATTTTTTTCAAATTCCGTAAGTGTGCGGTATTTTTGACAGCGCTAGTTATGAGAGTTTCAAAAATATTTCTTTCGTAATTTTTAATATTATATCTTCGGACATATAATGAAAAATGTCCAAAAAATAGTACTAAAAAGACAAAACTACTGAGAAATCCTACTCAATGGTGATAGAGAAACCGTGACGATGATTCCAGATGTCATAATTTTGAGATGTTCGGGATAATATGTATGCCCCCTAATTAGTTATATGAGGTATTATTAAATGTTTATTGCGCTAGGAAATCCAAATTAATGATGAATTATGATAAATAACATAATTTCACTCCAAACGATGTGCTGAAACAGAAAATTCTCGAAAAAAATCTCAAACAATTTAAAAAGTGCCTACAAAATATACATAAAAAAATGTTAATTCACATTATTATTGGGAAATAATTTTATTTCTCCTAGCTTTTTTTAACTTTACAACCGCAAAAAAAGCAAGTGTGTTATGTACACACGTTAGGAAAAAACATTTTTGTGACTATTTAAAATAAACACTATTGGTTACATGACGCATTTTTTATTTAATTATCATATGTCGGAGACTTACACCTTTTTTATTTAATTATTATATATCGGAGACTTACACCTTTTTTATTTAATTATCATATGTCGGAGACTTACACCTTTTTTATTTAATTATCATATGTCGGAGACTTACACCTTTTTTATTTAATTATCATATGTCGGAGACCTACACCTTTTTTATTTAATTATCATATGTCGGAGACTTACACCTTTTTTATTTAATTATCATATGTCGGAGACTTACACCTTTTTTATTTAATTATCATATGTCGGAGACTTACACCTTTTTTATTTAATTATCATGTGTCGGAGACTTACACCTTTTTTATTTAATTATCATATGTCGGAGACTTACACCTTTTTTATTTAATTATCATGTGTCGGAGACTTACACCTTTTTTATTTAATTATCATGTGTCGGAGACTTACACCTTTTTTATTTAATTATCATATGTCGGAGACTTACACCTTTTTTATTGAATTATCATATGTCGGAGACTTACACCTTTTTTATTTAATTATCATATGTCAGAGACTTACACCTTTTTTATTTAATTATCATATGTAGGAGACTTACACCTTTTTTATTTAATTATCATATGTCAGAGACTTACACCTTTTTTATTTAATTATCATATATCGGAGACTTACACTTTTTTCTATTTAATTATTATATATCGGAGGCATCTGCGAATTGGAAAAAAAGTTAATTGTACCTCTATTAGGTAAATGAGAAACATTAATTGAAACAAATACTTATTGAATAATCAACTAATTTATTAATTCATTACATTTCTATAATTTTATCCGACGGTTACTAAATATGTATTGAAACTAGTAGGGCTATATGGTAGCTCACATACGTAATATACATTTCAAATAAATAATTCAATATTTTCGATCCTAATCGTATATTGTGTATACATTACGATAAGACATCGTATATTGAGGTGTGTAGTATTTGTTAAAATTTCGGTGTGCTACAGTGTCACTTCGATTCAAACATGATGATACAGAACACGCATTGTTATTTACAGTTTGAGTCAATACGCCATTACGCACTAGCGTTTATTTCATATTTATTTCTTGTGTAAACAGAACTCGGATGAAGGTTTTACTGACCAAAGATTAGTCTTCTGAAATATTGTGGGGAATGTCAAGACAAACTTCTACGAGACAAACATCCACTTATGAGTTGATCAATCTATATTTTCTTTCTCTTTGACATACCACGTTTCACTTGTTCCTATAGGAACCGTGCAAGAATCATAAATGTCCCTTGAAAGCACTGACAGTACCATAAATAATAAAAATAAGAGGTTTTGGTTGTGTGTTTGTCGATAGGGGTGCGTTAGAATGGTGATAGTACTCGTTCTTGCATTTTAACCTGAGACAAACAAATTTAATGTTTATAGTTGGTATATTAAATAACTCATGATTCAGATTGAGTCAATATATATGTCTGGGAAACTTTGATTTCTGGCACAGTGATAATCTATATCTTACTCTTTTATATCTGGCAACATGTTAATCACACCATCTCTGGATTTTATAGAAATAGAGAAAATGTAATCATCTTCACGCAACTATATTTGCTGTTTTTCAAATATCAATCGGAATAGATATAAAGTAGTCAAATAAATTTAAAACTCCCAAATGTACAGAATGTGCTGCTTTAATTTAATGTTTAAACACATATTTTAACATCAATGTACTCCGTGTCAATTTTATCAGAATTGTATTTCCACTTGTATTGTATTTCCATCAGCATTTCATGAATTGTATTTCCATCAGCATTTTATTTCAACAAGATGTTTATTGAATGAATACACGGAATAAATTTATTATTTATTCCGTGTATTCATTCAATAAACATCTTGTTGAAGTAAAATGCCGAAACGAAGTAATTGTTGATTGCGAAAAAGTGTTAATTATTTGAAATTTGACGTAAAAGGCTTTACTTTGAAAGAAACCATTTATATTCAAATACAGACGTGGATATACTTGAATTGTATGGACGCGACAAAAGATATTAAACGTCATTAAAAACAAAGTGGTTATATTACGAGTTAATACAACATTAGATTATTGAAAAACTAAATATTTTTTTTTATTATTAAAGTTGTCTTATACAACACACTACGCCACATTTGGGCATTATAAACAACTTTGATTATAATATACACTACTGGGATTCACATGAAAAAATGATGGATACATAATTAAAGTTTTAATTTCTCACCAGATGGTACTGATAACACCTTGGATGTTCTCTATATACTATGATACTTTCGTTGCCCGTTTAGTGATGTCATACTATTCGAGTCGACTTGAAAACTCTCCACTAAAGAAATTTCACTTCGGAAAATTAAAACATTACCTGACTACTTTAAGACTGTCACCAGATATTTTAGTCATCAGAGTGCGGCTGAAAGTCCCACTGTAAACTTGACGCCAAAAGGAACAAGAACCTATGCTTGTCCTATTTACTGAAAACCATTCTCGCGAATCTTACCTGTTTTTTTCTACCGACGCCGGAGCGACACATATTTCTAGATCAACAAATACGTAGGATGAGGTCCTATGTATTTGTTTATTTTATGTTGGCTATTGCCTTATGCTTGCACACTTCTGGAACAGATTTAGTTCCATTAATATACATTATTCAAAGCATGATTGCGTTCGGCGTATATTTGAAATTAAAACTTCTTTGGCTTATATTGTCCAAATTTTTTATGGGGAAAAATTTGCGATTTCGCGTTACTCCAAGAGAGACACGCTTCGGGCATATTCGGCGCTATGCCGAATGCGACCGAACGAGAGGAGCGGAGTTAGTAAGTAAATTTTTATTTCGTCACTTTTCCCGGTAAATTATTGGCGTTGCGGTAAAACACTAATTACGTAGGTTCGCGACGGAAGTCTTGGGTTCGTATCTCGATGCATACGTTTTTTCTTTTTTGATTTTGTTTTAGGAAGTAATATTTCTGTATCGAATTTATATCATAAACACTTTTTTATTGTACATTTGTCAAAAATTTACTTTATTACATCATTAGGTAAGTGTTTTAAGTAGATACGTATCTACTACAAATGGTTTAATGGAAAAAAATATTGGATTGCCAGTAGTATTTGTTCTAATTCCGCTGCTCGAGAAACTTCTTTATTATTTTTTTATAAATATATATATATATATATATTAAAATAATTCAATTAAAAGTTTATATTATTTTTATAATTTATATTATTTTTTTAGTATAAAGAGTTCATGTACCTAATGAACATCTCTTTAAATAATATATTTATTATGTGATGTATTTTGTACGTAATTGCAAAACTTTTATAAGTTAATTAAATGTATTTACAAGAATGAATACTTAATTATATATTAATAATTATACTTGTTTTATTATTTTTATTGTATTATTTAATTATACTTGTTTTTCCATTTTCGTATTCAAAATTTCCAAGATACAAAGTATAATTATGCTGGTTGCCAAAGTTTTCACTTATACTCTCTGGTCTTAAGCACAGCCATTTTATTTAAATTTCATATTCACATATATTTAGTAAAATAGGAATGATAAAGTTGAGAAAAAAAAAATAGAAGTAAATTAAAAAAAAAACTACTCTTTAAAGAATATAAGATTCTAAACAATTCAGCGATTGACAATCAAAAAAGAGCTATCTTCTTAACAAAACAGAAAAAAACTATCTTCATAAACATGCATGTATCATATTTTCAGTATATTAATAATTGTTAATAAAAATAACAATAAAAATCTAATGAAGTACATAAAAACCTGTTTAGAAACGATTACAAAAACTAACCAATATCGATCGTTTTTTAACGTGTATCCATTGCCTAAATGCATTAAAAATAAACTGAAATTAACTGACATTGCAAAGATCTATGTCTAATACTTGATATTTGTGACATTTACATTCGTTCTGTTGTCAAATTAAATATCATCTTCGCTCTTTTCGGGTTTTACGTGGCTTTCCTCATCGACTCTGTCGGGTCTGCAACTTCCATGGATATGCATGTTGCATATGTGTATGGAGGATATAACGGGATGCAAACTGCACTTTATTTCATCTTGATGGTTCTCAGAGTTCTGTAGAAACAACATCTACAAATAATTAAAAATAACCTGATTATCCATTAAAAATACAAGATTTCTTGTTTGTCTAATTGATGATTTGAATAACACTATTTAGGGGCATATTTCTTTCATTTTCTTTATATAAAGTACATTTTTATTTTTGTAAAACGTTGGCTCAGCACTATATACTGTATATGGATTTTAGTCGGTTTGCTTTCCATGTAAATTATAATAAACACCGGCTCCTTTCAATCTAAAATATGCAATAATAATAAAGTAAATATCTAAAATAAGTAGTAACCTCATATTCTAATACGGCTTAACTGCCAAGTCAAAGGGTTATTGTTAAAAGATGGGGAGACTTGCTAAGCTTAACACTATATGTATATGGATTTCAGTAGGTATGCTTTCCATGTAAATTAAAATAAACACCGGATCCTTTCAATCTAAAATATGCAATAATAATAAAGTAAATATCTAAAATAAGTAGTGACCTCGTATTCTAATACGGCTTAACTGCCAAGTCAAAGGGTTATTGTTAAAAGATGGGGAGACTTGCTAAGCTTAATACTATATGTATATGGATTTCAGTAGGTATGCTTTCCATGTAAATTATAATAAACACCGGCTCCTTTTAATCTAAAATATGCAATAACAATAAAGTAAATATCTAAAATAAGTAGTAACCTTGTATTCTAATACGGCTTAACTGCCAAGTCAAAGGGTTATTGTTAAAAGATGCGGAGACTTGCTAAGCTTAACACTATATGTATATGGATTTTAGTCGGTTTTCTTTCCATGTAAATTATAATAAACACCAGCTCCTTTTAATCTAAAATATCCAATAGTAATAAAGTAAATATCTAAAATAAGTAGTGACCTCGTATTCCAATGCTGCTTAACTGCCAAGTCAAAGGATTATTGTTAAAAGATGCGGAGACTTGCTAGGCTTTTATACCAAAAAATCGAAATTAATAAGAACACCATAGACTTGACTCCACATGAGATCTTATTAATTTTTATGACAAAAGCATTACGACACTAAACTCTATTTTTTAGATTAAATCATTTTTCTTATGGTTACTACGTATATTTGTAATTGGTAGTAATATTTCTAAATAAGACGCACTGAAAATAACTACCATAGTTAATGACAATTGAGAAAAACCGTAGGTACAAATATTGCGCCAAATAATATAATTCCGAATATATTTTCCCATTTCATTTTTCCAAACCCCCTTAGAATTTCTGGGTAGTGATCAAACGTGCCGAAACTCAAATAGAGAGTCGAAATCATCCCCAAATCAAAAAGCGGAAACGAAATTTCAGCAAGCAGGAAGGCGAGCGGCGGGGCGCGAGGACGGAGGCTGCGCGGGCGGGATGCGGCGGGTGCGGGCGGGCGGCACGTTGCTAGGCTACCGCCGCCCGCCCTCGTCAATATTTAGCGGCGCAGCGCCGCCGCGCGCCTTCTAATTAATTAGGTGAGCCCCGGCCGGGGCGTGTTTACACAGAGTGTAACTACTGACTAGTAGCTAACTCGGTGTGCATGGTGGGTACCAGCAGCTACTGTGCAAACAAAGGCATAATATATTCGAAGATAAAAAATGTACCTAAATCATAAATGTCATAAGAATTGAATATATTTGGCGTTAATTTTGTAGAAATTCATTATTCACAATTAAATGGAACTACGTCATGTAGTATTATTTCTACTTTCTTTAAGTTCTTTACCACGACCTAGGTTTCATTGCATTGCAACATCTTCAGGTATTATTATATATTTGCTAATAGCCTACCTGAAGATGTTGTAATACAACGAAACCTAGGTCGTGGTAAAGAACTTTAAAAAAGTAGTCATAATACTACATCATGTAGTTTCATTTAATGGTTATAAGAATGTTATAACTATACTAACACGGATTTTAGCAGGTAAAAATGATCAGAATTGATTCATTAGAAATTGTCAGTAATGTTTTATGCATAATTTATTAATGATGTTCTCAACAATTATTTATTTTGTACTGTTGTCGAGTATAATAGCGTACAATTTATTTTAAGACACGATATAAATTCATTAAGACACGATATAAATATATACATACATAATTTTAAGACACGATATAAATTCATTAGGTGCAAACATTTTTAAAACTTTATTGTAGATTGCGTTGTTACAATTAATTATTTTGATGTGTTCTTCAGTTTTGTAAAATGGTCGATTTGTAATAATTGGCAACTTAAACCTTTGCATTCTTAGGATTTCGTATCTGAAAAAGAAAATTGGAAAATCAAAATAATTATGTAAGGTATTATTAAATATGTATTGCACTAGGAAATTCGTATAGTAACGATGTATGATAAAGTAATTTCACTTTAAAAGAGGTACAGAACCTACGATACGTGAGCGAAACTCATACTGGGCCATTTTTTAATTTTGGATAAACCAAAAGCATTGCATATGTAGTTCCATATATCTATGGCATAGTGCATATAATTAAATTAACATCAGGATGTAGATTCTTTTTAATTATGTTTATTTCACATAGTTAGGCCCCAATATAATCAAAACGAAGCTTTTAAAGAGGAAACTTTCGTTTGTTTGTTTGTTTGTGTTTTAAGGTTTGGATTCTTCAATTGACGTGAAACTTTTATCACCGTATAGCTCATAGTGTATAGCGTAGATCATAGCTATAGGCCTTGCGTATATAACTTATTTTTATAACGTGCCACGGATATTGGGCGATAACAATTTAAGTGAAGAGTCTAAGGATGCCCGTTGAACTTTCTCAGTAAAATTTTAATAAATCCTTATGTAATGTTAAAAGACGTTGTAAACAACATAAAAAAATAAAAAAAGGGCAAGTTCGAGTCTGACTTACGCATCGAGGGTTTCTCGTTTGAAATTAAACTATTTTATTCATCATAAATCATCAATAATACGGACTTTCTAGAGTAATAAATATTTAATAATACCTCACATAATAACGGTAATGGAGACATATATTTATATTAACGTGAATATCTCGAAAACTGTGACATCTAGAATAAAGTTAAGGTTTTTTTACAACTTTTACGTGGGCTTCCAAAAACCCCGTTTGCGTAACTTTAGGTTCAGTTTTTTTTTTGGAAATAAGGACCCCTCCTTACTTATATTACTTTTCATATTTTTTAGTATATAACTGAAAAATATTATTTACAATTATGGAAAAATATTTCTGTGACGCTTTCGACCGACACCCCGCATTATATATATATATATATATATATAGAGAGAGAGAGAGAGACAAAAAATTGTATTTACTTTATCGCCATTAAAATTTTCATAAAAATATTTTTGAGTATTAGTTTTTAATGTCCATTCAGGTGAATATACTTTATTACTATGCCAAATTTAAGTTTCTATATTAAGCGCTTTCTGCAAAAAACGGCTGTGACAGACAGAGGGAATCTAAACCATATAGATCATCTTTTGACGTATCAATCGAACAACTCTCGATCTACTTAGTAATTTTGTGGGGGTACATAGCTACATAAATGACTGGAGATCTGCATGACAACTGATCGCTGAAATTTTACACAAATAACAACTAAATAATTTAATCGATTTCAAATCGTGCCATATGAACAACTTGACCTGATAGTTCGGGAACTGTCACAATTGTATGTATGCGTTTAGCCTAAAGGTTCGAAGTCAGCAACAGCGCCACGCGGCAGCGACCGACAATAAAGATGGCTGTTGCCATCCGACAAATGTTGCGCAACAGTTCATTACCCAAGTTGTCGTGCCGACAGGCAACACCACCGGTGTTGGATTATAATATTATAAAGTAAATAAAACAAATAATGACGTAAAACCACGAACGATTTAGTTTTATTACAATAAAACCAACTTGTTTGTGCTATATATTCGAGATCAGATTTTTTCATCTTGCTTCAAGAGCTTCACCGCGCTTTATTTCTCTTGCTCTTCTGCAGTTAAGATGAAGAGTTACAAAACGTTTACCAAGGTATAGTTTATAAAGAAAGTGGCCATTATCCATAAAGTAATTATGTGCGCCAAACTAAATATACTCAGTTTAATAAAAGGAATCACTTATGTAAGTTATAGACGTATTGTTTTTTACATATATATATATATATATATATATATATATATATATATATATATATATACATACACATAAATATAAATAATAAAATATATTTGAAATCGGAATTCCAAGTTTAGTACCAAGTTGTTGGCGTTAAAATGAAGTTGTGAAAAATGTAAATATGCTGCTTGTTTTGTCTATTGACAAAAATAGTAATTTTTTTTATATAATAATTAAATCGTTGAATTATTTCGAAACAAAATTTAGGATTTATGATGAATCAGTCCCGATTATTTTTTAAAACCATATCTATTATAAAGCGACAATTCTGTTCGTAGCAAATTGAAATGAATGTATTTTGAATTTTTTCCTTCTCTGAAAACATTTATTTGATTTTTTAAAAGAAATATGGCTACCGTCTTGTAATGTACCCTTTTCTTTTTGGGTAAGATATAACTATCTGCGAGTATTATTTGAAATATTAACAGGTCACAATGACAAGGCACCAATGTTGAGATTAGTGTAGTTTTTTGTAGCAGACTATCGTGAATGCGAAGACATCCATTATTCCATATTCCTTATGCAAGCACCAATATCTGTTTGCATTCCCCAATCGTCAAACTCGGCATCGAAAGCAATGACCCATTTCAACATGTATTTTCGTTTTGCGACTTTAGAGTCATGATCATAAAATATTTGGGTTTATCAAGGTCGGCTCGTTTTTTTATCATGTTTAACTTACATTTGCATTAATTCCGTGTTAAACATTATTTGACAAATATTTTTTTTAATATCCAATAATTTTTTGACAATTTTTTTTTCTATTCGCAATAATTTGCTTGACGGATTGTCAATGAAGTGTCAGTTGTAAATAAATAAATAAGTTTTATATATTTTTATTATTAAAAATAAATTATGAAGATGATATTCTTTTCTCCGAGGAATTAAAATGTGCAAATGAATATGAAGTGAAAGATAAACCCTTCATGATTTAGTTAGAAAAAAGTCTCTAAAAATTTCGCTAAGAACTGATTCCTACTTGTAGGTGACAACAGCCCAAACATCCAATCAAATCAAATATATTTTAATTGTACAGAATACAAAACTCGTTGAATAGCTAATTATTTTGATTTGAATAAACTGTCTAACAAGACAATAGATTATATTGTTATGCATGTACATACTTGCAAATATGGGCTTGCTTTAGAATTTTTTGAAAATTCTAAATACACAATAGGAAAAATGGCATACAATCAGCTCAGGTATACGAAAGGATATTTCATCAAAAGATACAATATTGATCGAACTAAATAAAATGAAGTAAACAATTGCGTCATTCTTTGGGCCTAACTTATACAGGAAATACTAGGAAAATTGGCGAAAAGACAATGAGGTCGCCAATCGCAAGGGCGGGCCAAACGTAAATAGAGATTTATTTAAACGAGCCCCGGTAGCGTGAGCGGGACCCATGAATGCGAAGCCTCCGGCGCCCCTCGCCGCCGGGAAAGGGGTGCGCGGCACCCTTGACTTGTCGTAAATGGATCAACCGCTGCGCAATATACATATTATTGTCGCATCCGGTAAACATGGCGAGTGAAGCGTTTCCGTCTGTCGCTGACGGCGATATCGTATTCATTAGGCGGCATCCGTTCGCCCACGAAGACGCCCTCTTGGGCTGCCAAGATGTCGGGTGGGATAATGAATATTGTTATTCAGATATTTGAGCATATATTATATTTAATGCTAATTTTATAAAATAATAAAGCACAGAATAACACTACACTACACCGTTGAAAACAGTATTTATAAATTTACATTACGTAATTATTATGTATAAAAGATAAAACGAAATGCAGTTTTGGTCCACATTGTCAAAGCAGAAACAAACAGCTGGTAGTAGAAAAATAAACTAAAGGGGAAAAATGATAATCGTATTACTTTCTAAATGAATAAACCGAATACTTTTTAAATTATTTCAAGCATGATTCTGGTAGAAGCTTAGTATCTTAAAGGCGAAAGATTTAGTATCTTGAAAACGAAAGGTTTAGTATCTTGAAGATGACAGGTTTAGTATCTTGAAGACGAAAGATTTAGTATCTTGAAGACGAAAGGTTTAGTATCTTGAAGACGAAAGGTTTAGCATCTTGAAGATGACAGGTTTAGTATCTTGCATACGAAAGATTTAGTATCTTGAAGACGACAGGTTTAGTATCTTGAAGACGACAGGTTTAGTATCTTGAAGACGAAAGGTTTAGTATCTTGAAGACGATAGATTTAGTATCTTGAAGACGAAAGGTTTAGTATCTTGAAGACGACAGGTTTAGTATCTTGAAGATGACAGGTTTAGTATCTTGAAGACGAAAGATTTAGTATCTTGAAGACGAAAGGTTTAGTATCTTGAAGATGACAGGTTTAGTATCTTGAAGACGAAAGATTTAGTATCTTGAAGACGACAAGTTTAGTATCTTGAAGACGACAGGTTTAGTATCTTGAAGACGAAAGGTTTAGTATCTTGAAGACGATAGATTTAGTATCTTGAAGACGAAAGGTTTAGTATCTTGAAGACGACAGGTTTAGTATCTTGAAGATGACAGGTTTAGTATCTTGAAGACGAAAGATTTAGTATCTTGAAGACGAAAGATTTAGTATCTTGAAGACGAAAGGTTTAGTATCTTGAAGACGACAGGTTTAGTATCTTGAAGACGAAAGATTTAGTATCTTGAAGACGAAAGGTTTAGTATCTTGAAGACGACAGGTTTAGTATCTTGAAGATGACAGGTTTAGTATCTTGAAGACGAAAGATTTAGTATCTTGAAGACGAAAGGTTTAGTATCTTGCAGGCGAAAAGTTTAGTATCTTGAAGACGAAAGGTTTAGTATCTTGAAGACGACAGGTTTAGTATCTTGAAGACGAAAGGTTTAGTATCTTGCGAAATGCTTGCATGGTTGGATGTCCGACGGGAATTGCTTTTGGTTATACATTTTTGAAGTGAAAAACTCCTTTGGAAGCATTGAACAATTTTTGGTAGAGGAAAATCTTATGAGTTCCGACATGCTCATGTTAACAATATATATTTACCTATAAGTATAACTTGTTGCGCTTGGCCAGCAGTGTCATCATGTTTATATATATATATATATATATATATATATATATATATATATATATACATGTCCTGTGTATGCGTAGACACATATATATGTTATGGACCAAATGATTAATTGGACATTACATATAATGCCCGGGCATTTTGAAAAATGACTAATATGAGGGGACAATGTGATAATGAGTATTGAAATAATTAATCTGTCCGGGCATTAAATATATATTGTCTATCACCTATTGGGCAGAGTAATAAACAGACATGTGTTATTACTATTATTTTTATTTCCGATATTAAATCAAACTTTAAAACACAACATAAAATTTCTTCGTTTTATAGATGCTCTGACCTATGATTATAAAATTTAAAATGAACTAAACTTTAAACAGTTGGAATAATCAAACTCATAATTTGTACTTATTAGGAAGGTGTTCTACATTTAGAATCCACTAGTTCTTAGCAGTTAAATTAAAAATATAAGTAACACAAAGAAACTTAAATTGAATTAAACTTTAAACAATTTGAATTAATTAGACTTATAGTTTGTATCTATTAGGAATGGGTTCTACATTTAGAATCCAACTTAAAATGAACTAAACTTTAAACAATTTGAATTAATCAGACTTATAATTTGTATCTATTAGGAATGTGTTCTACATTTAGAATCCACTAATTCTTAGCAGTTAAGACTTAATAAAGTCAAATTAAAAATATAAGTAACATAAAGAAACTTAAAATGAACTAAACTTTAAACAATTTGAATTAATCAGACTTATAATTTGTACCTATTAGGAATGAGTTCTACATTTAGAATCCACTAATTCTTAGCAGTTAAGGCTTAATAAAATAAAATAAAAATATAAGTAACACAAAGAAACTTAAATTGAACTAAACTTTAAACAATTTGAATTAATCAGACTTATAATTTGTACCTATTAGGAATGGGTTCTACATTTAGAATCCACTAATTCTTAGCAGTTAAGGCTTAATAAAATAAAATAAAAATATAAGTAACACAAAGAAACTTAAAATGAACTAAACTTTAAACAATTTGAATTAATCAGACTTATAATTTGTATCTATTAGGAATGTGTTCTACATTTAGAATCCACTAATTCTTAGCAGTTAAGGCTTAATAAAATAAAATAAAAATATAAGTAACACAAAGAAACTTAAATTGAACTAAACTTTAAACAATTTGAATTAATCAGACTTATAATTTGTATCTATTAGGAATGTGTTCTACATTTAGAATCCACTAATTCTTAGCAGTTAAGACTTAATAAAGTCAAATTAAAAATATAAGTAACATAAAGAAACTTAAAATGAACTAAACTTTAAACAATTTGAATTAATCAGACTTATAATTTGTACCTATTAGGAATGAGTTCTACATTTAGAATCCACTAATTCTTAGCAGTTAAGGCTTAATAAAATAAAATAAAAATATAAGTAACACAAAGAAACTTAAATTGAACTAAACTTTAAACAATTTGAATTAATCAGACTTATAATTTGTACCTATTAGGAATGGGTTCTACATTTAGAATCCACTAATTCTTAGCAGTTAAGGCTTAATAAAATAAAATAAAAATATAAGTAACACAAAGAAACTTAAAATGAACTAAACTTTAAACAATTTGAATTAATCAGACTTATAATTTGTATCTATTAGGAATGTGTTCTACATTTAGAATCCACTAATTCTTAGCAGTTAAGGCTTAATAAAATAAAATAAAAATATAAGTAACACAAAGAAACTTAAATTGAACTAAACTTTAAACAATTTGAATTAATCAGACTTATAATTTGTATCTATTAGGAATGTGTTCTACATTTAGAATCCACTAACTCTTAGCAGTTAAGGCTTAATAAAATAAAATAAAAATATAAGTAACACAAAGAAACTTAAAATGAACTAAACTTTAAACAATTTGAATTAATCAGACTTATAATTTGTACCTATTAGGAATGGGTTCTACATTTAGAATCCACTAACTCTTAGCAGTTAAGACTTAATAAAATAAAATAAAAAATATAAGTAACACAAAGAAACTTAAAATGAACTAAACTTCAAACAATTTGTATCAATCAGACTTATAATTTGTACCTATTAGGAAGGGGTGCTACATTAAAATTTACTAGTTCTAAGCAGTTAAAGCTTAATAACAGTCAAATTAAAAATATAAGACACAAAAATAAACTTAAAATGAACTAAACTTTAAACAATTTGTATTAATCAGACTTATAATTTGTACCTATTAGGAAGGGGTTCTACATTAAAATTTACTAGTTCTAAGCAGTTAAAGCTTAATAACAGTCAAATTAAAAATATAAGACACAAAAATAAACTTAAAATGAACTAAACTTTAAACAATTTGTATTAATCAGACTTATAATTTGTACCTATTAGGAAGGGGTTCTACATTAAAATCCACTAATTCATAGCAGTTAAGACTTAATCAAATGCAATTAAAAATATAAGACAAATAACACAAAATGCTAAATCATCGTTTCACGTATACTCAGATTATGAAACGGAAAGGAGCATATGTAATAACATATTTATTTATTATAACAATTGCCGCTTTGATGGTATTTTGAGTTACACAGTTTTTTTTCTTTGCCACAGCTACATTTGCCAGACTTACAGCCACTTTTACAACCACGTCGACTTTACCCTCAATATTTAGACGATACCCTAACACTATCTCTCAGTGAAATCTCTGTTTCCGGAACATCTTCAAGCGAAACAAATCTTTCATTGTACACTATAAATCTTTTTTTGAATAAAGTTGATTCAAAACATCTCGTTTTGTTTCCAATTTATAAAGGTTATAGGCTGTTATTTCAATCATGGTAGCAAGTATATTTCTTGGGTCGCTACGAGCTCGATCAACATCGGATACGCGGATCCTTATAGTGTCACCAATTTTAGCTCCGGGATATTCAGCGTTAGATGCATCCAACAATTTATTAGCCTATTTCTGAAAATTACTTAAAGCTTATTTCCTAACTAGCTTAACAGTTTCTTTCTTGCACTCCACGTTTTGTTCTGATGAAGCCATTTCGTTTGTGGGTATTGGGTTCGAATCTGAAGTTTCTTCACACTGCATATCTAAGGTGGCGAGACTTGGTTTGGGCCAGATGAAAATAAATTTATATCATTGTCGGTGGATTCCATATGGTCTGTTCGATGAACTTTATTTCGTTATTTTGAGTGGACCCCACTTAATCATTTTCGGTGGAATCCACTTGGTTCTGTTCGGTGACATAGCCTTCAGTAGATAGTAGTTTTTCTAAGTCTTCATCTGAATTAATGTCAAGCAGAGTCCCATGTGGTATAGAAGGACTTTTAAGTTCTACTTTCAACTTCGTCCCGAACATGGCTTTGAGAGTGTCTCGGTTTACCATGTACAATTTTCAATTGCTAAATTCTTGAACAATTTTATTAGCGAACCCTCTACCATTATCCCTTTGAAGAATACTTGGTGCACCGAATATAGTAAAAATATCAAGTAGCACATATGCTACTTCTTCAGCTGTTTTGGTCTTGAGCGGATGAAGCTGCACCAAGTTTTGTGAGATGATCTTGGTATACTAGTATAAATTTATACTGATCATCTCCTTGTGACTGCATGTCAATTAAATCTACTTGACACATTGCATACATTTCTCTGCTAAGAATAGGTTTAACCATTAATATTTTTTGGAACGCTGCGATTCTCTTCGCAGTTATTACATAAGTTTAAATAAATGACAGTAATTTCTCTCGTAATATTTTTATAGTGCAAATTTAATTCGTTCTCCAACCGGTTTCTCCCACCACATCCAACTGTCATGGGTGGGTGTCATGTAGAATCTGAAATATTTCGTTGTTCCTCACGTAATATCTAATTACTAGCGTGACCCGTGCGAAGTCTTCGCATTATAAATTATTCAACTCAATTTAATAAATCAAAATTGATTGCAGGTATTCAATTCATTTCTAATTTTGCACACTGCTTATTACGTTTTTATTCCATTATGAAGCTTAGATGACAGATCAAACAAATATTTTACTAAAATTGACATATAGAGGCGCAAGTATCAAAAGCATTGAGCTAAAGCGCCACTTTATTTATACGTGAGTGGATTTGAAATTAAACAAAAATTTTACCGACCGTTTTGTGTATATAATTTTAATAATTAATTAATTTGCAAAAACAATAGCAATAATAAATTTTTTAATTGTGGATGCCGGTAGAGCAAGCAATTATCTATAAAATGATATATAATTTATGTGGATTAGTTGTGAGGTTTTTTCTAAAAAGGGAGAGTAACATCTTAACCTTAGCGTATTAATATATATGATGATGATGATGATGATGATGATGATATTGTCTTCTTTGACCGGGACAATCAATTTCTCTGTTTCTCCAACAGTCATGACATCAAATCTTTGCAAGTGCTAATAATCTTCTGGTTTTTATTCGACTTTTTTGACTCTATATAACTTTCACTAGTGAAAAACTGAGTATTTTGTCCTTTTAGTGATACTGATTCATTTAATGATGACAACGTAGCAACATTCATAATGACCAGACAGTGTGATAAATAACGAAGTTTAGATAATAATTAATCACTTAGCTCGATGTAGCTTGTCATTATTCATAATACCCGGGCATTATAAATAATGCACTCATTAATCACTTGCTCCATAACATATATATCAACACATTGTATATACCTGCCTGTATGATGTGCGCGTTGGATGCTTTTTGGATGGATAAAATCTTGTGAGTTCGCGACACCGACATACTGTAATAACAGTATATATGCACAATTAAATGAAACTACGTGATGTAGTATTATTTCTACTTTCTTTAATTTCTTTACCACGACCTAGGTTTCGTTGTATTACAACATCTTCAGGTGGGATATAAGCAAAGATCTTTGCCAATATCCCACCTGAAAATGTTGTAATACAACGAAACCTAGGTCGTGGTAAAGAAATTAAAGAAAGTAGAAATAATACTACATCACGTAGTTTCCTTTAATTGTGAATAATGAATTTCTACAAAATTAACGCCAAATATATTCAATAGTATATATGCAGTTATACGAGTGACGTGTTGTGCAACATTAGTGCTGTCTATATCTATACAACTAAAGTTAAGTTGACTACGTGGAAAGTTGAATATGTATATACTGTGCATTGTTTAAATTTGTTTTAATTTTTACTAGTGTGCGTTGTTTTAATTGTGTTTATTTTTATTGTTTCACAGTGCAGCATAACAATGAGTACAAAATAGGTTAATGTTTATTTTTTTTTTTTTTTTTATATATCCTGCTACTTAGCGATCTGTTTGTTTCAAACAATAATCTAATGTGTTGTCAGATTTTCATCAGCTAAATTATTCTTAGCAAAGACATGCACCCAACGGTGCAATCCTCATATTTTGTCCGCGAATCTTGTCGCAAGTTCAGATACGCTATTCCTCTTAAGGCGGGAGAATCTTAGACTGCCCTCTCCTTGAAGTTCAGCAGCTAGTTCGTTCATATGTTGGTCCAGTCTGAGTTGATATTTCTTGCTGTTTATTTCAATTTCGTCCTTCACAGTTCTCAGATTTAAATCTAGGTTCACATATTTGTTGCTTATGTGGGATGGTATATTAAACATGGCTCTCATTGTTTTACTTTGGAACCTTTCAAGTATTTCGATGTTACTATGGCTGGCTGTGCCCCAGAGCTGAATGCCGTAAGTCCATATGGGCTTCAGTATCGTTTTATAGATAGCCATTTTACTGGAATCTGTCAATTGTGATTTACGGCCGATTAGCCAGTACATGCTGCGGAGTTTGCTGTCTAGTTGCTTCCTTTTAGTCCATATATGTTTACGCCAAGTGAGTCGACGGTCGAGGTGCATACCCAAGTATTTGGCGTCATCTGATTGTGGGATCGCTGTATCAAAAAGTTTTACAGGTGGGCAGGTTTTTCTTCTAAGTGTGAAAGTTACTTGGGCTGACTTATCTGTGTTGACTTTAATACGCCACTGCTGGCACCATGCTTGGATGAGAGAGATATGGGATTGGAGGCTTTCAGATGCGGAATCGGGATTATCATGTGACGAAAGAAGTGCGGTATCATCTGCGTATGTCGCTGTGGTAGTGTTGGCATAAGTAGGTAGATCTGCTGTAAATATCAAATAGAGTACTGGTCCCAGTATACTACCCTGTGGAACTCCTGACTTAATTGGGTGCATTTCTGATGTTTCGGAGTTATATTTCACTTCGTAGCATCTTTTTCCAAGATACGATTTAATCAACGGAAAAAAGGAGTGCGGTAACATTTTTTTAATTTTAAAGAGAAGCCCAGTATGCCATACCTTATCAAATGCTTGGCTAATGTCTAAGAAGACTGCGGAGCAATATTGTTTATTTTCCAATGCTCTACTTATGACATCAACCAGCCTATGCACTTGCTCGATAGTTCCGTGGCCCTCTCTAAATCCAAACTGATGTGTTGGTATTATATTTGCTAAGTGTTCCCTCATTCTGTTAAGTATTATCGTTTCCAGTAATTTTCCAATTACCGGAAGGAGACTGATAGGTCTATAAGATGACACTTCTTGAGCAGGTTTACCTGGTTTCAGTATCATTATTACCTGTGCTATTTTCCACTGGCTTGGGTAGTAGGACTGTCTTAAACATGCGTTGAAAATAGCGAGTATGAACAGTATTCCTTTTTTTGGGAGGTGTTTCAAAAGTGTCGCGTCGATAAGGTCATAGCCAGGGCATTTGCCTTCCTGGAGTTTTAGGATTTCCCGCCTCAGTTCATTTGGTGTCACATGCTTAAGTGGTAAGCACATTTGAATAGGTGTCTTTAAGTACTCCTCTATTTCATTGTCCAGATATTGATTACTGCTGGGAAACGGTTCAAAAACTTCATGTAGGTGATCAGCATATCTGTTAGCTTTTTCACTATCAGAGCGAGCCCAGGATCCCGTTTTTGTTCTTAGCGGTGTGACTTGTTGTTTGGGACGCTTTAGGTTTTTGGTAGCTTTCCATAACGAGTAGTTTGTGTCACTAGTATGTGTCAGTTTTGTGAGATATGATTGTAGATTCTCATTTGCCAATTCTTTGATTAGAGTTTTAAGATGTTGTGTGGCTTTATTTAAGGCAGTCTTGTCTCTAGGATAGTGAGTGTTTTGCCATACTCTGCGGAGTCTACGTCTTTCGTTTATACAATCCTTGATGAATTCAGGGTACACATGCTCTATAGCAGTTCCCGTTTTGTGATGGGATGTAGCCCTGTTTGCAGCGTCATGAATCAGTTTGTTTAGTCCTTCTATAGCCCGTTCTATTTGGTCAGACGTTTTCAGTGAGATCCTGAGCTGTATTTCCGTTGTGATGATATCCTGATATTTTTTCCAGTTAGTATTCTTATTGTAGATTTTAAGTGGTACTTCTGTTAGTAATATCTTACTATATACCCTTAGAACAATAGCAGAGTGGTCTGAGATAAGGTCAAAGTCAGGTTCTGTTTTAGTGTTATTTATTGCAATGTTTCTAGATATGAAAAAATCCAGCAAATCGGGTATTTTTCGTGGATCTGTCGGCCAATAGGTAGGTTCTCCAGTGGACAAGCAATCAAGATTAAGATCTTTCACAGCTTGATAGAGCGACCTTCCTCTAGTTGTTATAAGTCTAGATCCCCAGAACAGGTGTTTAGCGTTCCAGTCGCCCCCACTTATAAAGCGATGTCCGAGTATAGAGAAGAAATCTTTATATTCTTCTTTTGCCATCTGGTGTTTAGGAGGGCAATAAACTGCAGCAACGGTAATGTCCGAGCTATTGTCATACACTTTAATAAGAGAGGCTTGTATCTTGTCAGTTGAGAAAGGTTCAAGCGGGTGATGTTTTATATTTGATTTTAAGATCACTGCCGTTCCTCCATGCGCTTTTCCCGATGGGTGGTTGGTAGCATAAACTGTGTAGCCCTTTATTGAGATATGGCTTTTGATGGTAAACCTAGTCTCAGATATTAATGCCACGTCAATCTTTTTCATGTGTAGAAACATTTCCAGCTCTAGTCGTCGAGCGACCAGTCCGTTGGCGTTCCATGTGACTATTTTAAGATTTAGATTATTTCTTAGTCTGGCTGCTAATAAGCTGGATGAAACGATCCATCATGTTGTCTACCATGGTTAGCATCATAGTTTGTATTCTGTTGAACATTTGTTCCAAGATGTCACTTAGTTGTTGCGTTTGAGGTAATTGGTCTGGCTTAGTGATGTTTTCCATTCTACTTTTAGTGATTTCAGCGTAAGTTGAGGTTGTTCTATTATAATTTTTGAATTTCCTTGGCTGCAAATTGTCCATTTCAGGCATTCGCTTAGTTTGGTTTGTATGTTTATATGTTTGTTTTGGTTGGATTTTCAATAAGTGTTCTTTATATTGCTTGTATTTTAGGCATCCCCTGTAACTAGCTGGATGTTTTTCTAGACAGTTTGCACAAGTAGCTTCCGTTTCCCTTGTTTTGGAGCAGCTGGTGGTTGGGTGGTCGTTAATGTTTATGTAAAGAAAAATGAATAACAAAAAAAAACATTTATTTTTAAATATTTCCCATATTCGTATCAGTATTTGCGTTTAAAAATTTGGTATTATTTCTTTTTTATTTTTTTTTAATTTGACCTCTGCTGTACATCATGCCATAGATATTTCATAGTGGCTTAGGAGTTATATTACTAATGTGATAAAACACATTTCTACTTGTTCGATAATATTTTGTCGCGGATTTTAAAATTTAAAATAAAAAATTTTATAATCCCACTGTTATTTCATAGTTTTAAGTTTTCACTTCTGTCGGCAGTCCCCACAAGTGCCTGTTTTTTTTAATTATTAAATTATTACGTTGACAACTCCTCGATTTTAGTAGCCCATTATTCTCCTGATTGTTGCAGGGGAGGACAAAGTCGTTGGTTATTTCTTATTTCATATACCTTAAGAGCGAAAAAATAGCCTGCTTTTCCTGCACGGATATTGTTCAACGCAGTATTGTGGGATGTGCCCAACGTCGACATTTTTTTTACCCCACGGATCGCTTCAGGATGGGGTTATGGAATCTCTTGGTGTTTCACGACTGATCATTAGTTAAGGTGATGTTTATTTGAATTGCTGTATATTTTCTATCTTATCCGTTATTATTTATAGTATACTATATAACTATTTGTTCTTATGCTATTTCCACATGTTCAACGCTTTAATTAACTGTAAATTGAGCAACGGGTATGCAAAAAACAAATAAATACACATCCTTAAATAGCAAATCATACTTACGTCTATTTTAAGTGCTTATAAACCGTTTTTAAAACAACCGCTTTTTTCGAGAAGTTTGTTTTAAGAATCTCGTGAAATATTGTTTTTTTTCTTCTTCTAATCCTCATAGCAAATTAAATAAACAGAGAAACAATTTCTAAAAATGAACCATTCTTGTCAAAGTTATGTTGATTCAATATCACTGCATTTTTTTGTCGCCTATAAAAATATATTATGCTTCGTCACCGACTGTCTAGCCATCCAGCATCAGAAATATGGTCTTAATTGATCTCAACTCAAACGCGTCACACACATCGGAGCCGGATCTTCGTTCGTGTGTTGCGTTATTTATTCAGTGTGTAAACAAAAAGCGGATTTATTGCTACAAAAGAAATCTTTTACGGTCAACGTAACGGAGACGAGAAGCAAATTAAGTGCAGCCGAGATTGCAGAGAATTTATAAAAAAATATATAATAATACACGAGTACAGTAGCAATTGTACCGTTACTTTCAACGCAAATATATGCCGCTATTGCATCTTAATAGAATTAGTAATAACGTTATCCGATAGATAGCGTTAGTCTCTTACGAAACAGTTGTTTCGTCTATTGGAGTAGAAAGTATGCAAAATTGTTTGAAAGAAGACCATTACTTTTTTTATTATTTGAAAGCTTATAAAACTTACTCTTCATGACAGGATGAACTTTTCGCATAAACATTTGACTTTTGACGTAACAACTTCTTCTAACGCGGTGTAGGACGCCGTTCATGGATATGATAACTGATGCCGGTGTCACACACTACACAGTCAGTCGATGGAGGGAGAATGAGATAAACCGTTGAAGCATCAAAAATCTCCAATATACTTTGTCAGAATTTCACTATACAGGACAGCTGAGGGTAGGACAGATGATAGCAAGAAGCGAGTTTTTGGGAACTTTTAAGTTCCTTGTTACTCGTAGTGTAAGTTAGTACGTCATATGATTATAGTGAGACTTGTTCATCGATGGAAGAATTTAAAAAAAAGACCAAGGGAAGAAAAGTTACAAACTTTGACGTTTCAGGTGACACATTATCGCATACTTATCTGCGTCTCCGAAGTTCGTTAGTCTACTATGTTGGGAGAAATCGCCATCAATTTACTCTTAGTCAGTCACATCACCACGGATACACGCATTCATCTTTATTTATCACATCATTATATAATCTTGCACAAAATTGTAAATGCTGACAGCGAATAAATTTCGTATCGTCATGTAAACTTTCGTTTCATTATAAGAAGGTCCGAGGACACGTTGTCACGCACAAATCTCGGCTGTGTCAACAAGAAGCAGCTTGTTCTTTGAACTCTGGAAATCAAGTTAGTTTGACTCAAAATGCTTAGTTAGAAAGATAAATAAATGAAATACACCACGAACGCCACGTAAAAAAATGAATTAACATTGAATGACAGCTGTCATTTGACATGACGTTTAAAAGAAATAGTCTGCGCTTGAAAGGTAAATCTACATGTAAAAGATTTTCTTATTATTTGCATTTGTAACTATTTAATTTAATTGCATAGCTGTCTAATTGGCAGTCAAATATTGTAATCGAATTTTCAACCATTTCCAGTTAATAGATTGAGTTGAAATTTTAAAAACATCAGTAGTTCCGATGACAGCATAATATTATGGAGCTGATCTAATGATGGGCACAGAAGGTCGTCAAGGAAATTCCTAAATGAATTTTAGGAGAACTTTCCTCTTTGAACTTCGTCATTTCGTTCTGGTTAGATTGTGACTACCTTGACTTGAGTTCTGGTTAGATTGTGACTACCACCTCCCCCTCCTCTCTCATGCAAAATTTGCAACTCGCCGAGGAATGGAAACCACGATGCATCGGCATGAGGAAAAGGATGGTTAAACATGATGTGCTGCGAACTTTACAAGTTCGGAAAGCAGGTACACCCCATATAGCCTTTCCTTTCTTTCTACATCGACCTTTGGGATGTAGAAAGAAAGGAAAGGCTATATCGCTTAGTCTCGAAGATTTTATAGAAATTACAAGGAAATTTAATTATCTTGAAAGTCACTAAACGGTATTCTAAACAGTGTAAAATCATTACATTGAAAATCACTAAATGGTATTCTAAACAGTATAAAAACATTACCTTGAAAGTCACTAAACGATTTTCTCAACAGTATGAAACCATTACCTTGAAAGTCACTAAACTATTTTTTACTAGGTATCTATACGCTGCAAAATTCAAAGTCATATTTGTAAATATTATGTAATCCATTTTTTCCCACTTTTCATTTGTTTTTTTAACAATATTATAAAAAAGACAGATGTAATTAGTGGCATGATATGGATTCATATTTTTTATTATTAGATTGATGATTTATTTTAGTTACAAAATTGTGAGCGTATTGTATTGATTAAAATATGAGTAACGTAAATCAGATGTCTCTCAAATGAAAATCGATCACCAATTAACACCACGTTTAAGTCGCACAATGGAAACCATCCAAAGAATTGCAGAATAATACAATTCAATTAACACTGATATTACCTACTCAGTGAGAGGTTCTCAGATGTGAATGACATTAAAAGACTTAGGTTCGATTTCACCGACAGCGACCTGGAATAGATAAGTCTTTTTAATTCGACAGCAGTAGCTATTGCCTCCCACAATACAGTACTACTATATTGCATTGACACAATAAAAACATTTTCATTGCATAAAGGTTTTCAGATAAATTTCTAGACTAGGCCAAAATTAAGCTGGGCCCTTATTAATCTAAACTATACACAGACACTTGAATACGCGATTTCTATCATTTTGTAAAGATCTGTATAGACTATGACACTAATTGCGATACAAATGTCTGAAAATGTCTGACACTAATGTCTAATCACATAAGACGGTTACGGTGTAGCGACATTAGACCAAGTGTCGCGATAAATATCGCAAACGCAGACAGTAGTGTTCACACACAGACACTTCATGTATACATTGAGTGTATACATCAAAGTGTCGCAGTCTGAACGTAGCTTAAACTCATTTTTGAAAGAGAAATAACAATTATCGACGAATATCGATATCTTTTTTGTCAGATACCTGGAGAAAGAGATGGCGATTCTGTGGAATACTATATATTAATACATGTAAATAGTTTAATAGAAGTACTATGTACCCTTAAATATTTATATTTGTACGGCACTCGTACCGTAAGTTTTTTTTTAATTTAAGTGGAGTGACAAAACAAAATTAAGTATGTTAATTAATATTTAATACAAACAGACGTAATATCATGTGCTTTCATCTATACTATTAATAAAATTGTAGCAAAGTGAATTCTGTACATTGGAAATATTTTAAAAAGAGGGATTGATTTAGCGTAAAGAAAGATAATAGAAGCCAGAAAAACTTTTTTAGAATTTTTGTCTTTTTATCCGTAGGTTAATTTGAGCGTCAATCTCACCAAATCTACTAGACAAAACAAAAAACGTGCGAACAAAATCGTAGACACAACTAAAGGTGTCCCAAAATTCACGCAAAATTCAGGGTTATTAAAAATGGAGTGCTACACAATTGAATTTTGGGACACCTTTAGTACAAGATAAGACATTTTCATTTGTGAATTTTGGGACACCTTTAGTACAAGATAAGACATAATTAAATACATACGAATGTAAAATGATGAATATCATACGATACGTATGACGATATCATTCAATATATGGTTTTTCATAAAATATAATTCTATATATATTGAACTAAATTTTATGAATGCCTTTCAAAAACGAAAAAAGAAACTTATTCAAAATAAATGTCACATTGTTACCAAGTTGACGTATCGCCATAATATTTAGGCGACGAACATTTCTAGGAAACGATAAGTTTTGATTGAGGATATGTTCGTGAGCTGGAAAAACATTCGAGATATGTTCGAAATTCTAACAAATATATTTAGTTAATTGTGTAAAAGTTCCACGCGTAAAATTGAAAATTAGTTTTAAAGTCACTTCAAACATGACTGTGTAGGTAGTTACCGATTTTATATTGAAAATTTATTTACACACAAAAATATTTTAGAAAATAGGACGTCAAACCTAATTCACGACTAAATTTAACATAACGACTTTCAAGCAAAAATAAAGGAACTGAGTTGAGGCATTTTGAAACTTGATTAACGCCCGTATGCACCACACAAAGTCAGGACTCTCAGTCGGATTTACTGACAGTTAAAAACGCATTGTGTATGGAAACTTTAGGAATTGGATCGTGCAGTAGGGTACGGTCGGTAAAGTAGACTCTTGTTCCAATTCGACTGACATTTAATGAGAAACAGAAATACGTTTTAAACTGTCAGTAAGTCCGACAGTCTTGACCGTGTGTGGTGCATATGGGCTTAAATTGCCCTCACGACCAAATCGGTCGTGCTGTATGTATATACTGACCACAGAGAAATGTCTTCAAAAATATGAATTTATAAAACAAACAAAAAAACATTATTAGCATCAAAAGTACCCTTTTGGGCCATAATTACGTACAGAAATAAAAACCACCAAAAGAATGTAACCAATTGCGATATTTCCTATCATCCTTTGATTTTAATTAAAAATGTTATTAGTGACAGCTTTGTATCGGTATATTTTTTCTTCTGTGCCATATTACAGGGCATATTATAGTTTTGTGACCGGTATGCGTCACTAATGCTGCAAATTTAATACTATTATAGATTAAGTATCGATAACGTAAAAATATTTGAATACTGTTATCTTAATAAGATAAAACTTTCACATTTTAAAGCAGTTGACTTATCGATAGTAATTCGACAGTGAAATAATGATATTAAAATAAACGACTGCTTTATTATTTATACATTTCATAAGGCAGATTAAAAAGAATATGGTAACACAAATTAAAATCATATAAATAACAATTATCAAAGAGAATAGGGGTATTCAAAGTAATTTAAGTTTAAATTAATATTTAATTAATTATTTATTAACGGATTGACCCTCGAGAAATATTTTAGAAACGGGCAGCTTGTATTGGGATGGCGAACTAGCAAAAATATAGACGGAATGGAACACCTTGTCGCAATCATAGCAAAGTCTGCGCAGTGGCGCGCGGACACCGGCATTAGCACGAGCTGTTGGAAGTTGAAACAGCGTAGAGCTGCGGGTCGATCACCGTGGCAGACGAAACTGCGGTTGACTCGCAATGTCTGAACAACCGTATTGATCGTGATAGATATTATACAATACTGATCCTCCCAATTCTTTGCACCTATTTTGTTGTATGCTGTATTTAAACAGCAAAATTGCCTTAGCATAGTCAGTTTTTGCGGTATTGCAATGTGCATTAATAACTCCTTTGTGCACGCTTAATCATATCAGAATAAGTAGCATAGCAAGTATTCCACATTGCAACAGCATACTCAAGTTGAGATAGAACAAAAGCAGTGTAAAGCATACGACACGTTCTTACCTCCATGATGGTTTTGGCAGTACTCAACACGAAACCCAGCAATGCATAGATCCAATAAATTATTGAAATATATGAAATACACAATGAATGGTTGAAATAGATGAAAGACTCAGTGAATGATTGAAATAGATTAAAGACTCAATGAATGTTTGAAAGAGATGAAAGACTCAATGAATGATTGAAATAGATGAAAGACTCAATGAATGATTGAAACAGATAAAAGACTCAATGAATGATTGAGATAGATAAAAGACTCGAGGAATAATTGAAATAGATGAAAAACTCAATGAATGATTGAAAAAGATGAAAGACTCAATGAATGATTGAAAGAGATGAAAGACTCAATGAATGATTGAAATAGATGAATGACTCAACGAATGATTGAAATAGATGAAAGATTCAATGAATGATTGAAATAAATAAAAAAACCCAATGAATGATTAAAATAGATAAAAGACTCGAGGAATGATTGAAATAGATGAGACTCAATGAATGATTGAAATAGATGAAAGACTCAATGAATGATTGAAATAGATGAAAGACTCCAGGAATGATTGAAATAGATAAAAAAGTTATCTGAAATTGTAAAGTAGGAAACTTCTGAATAAAGAGAAAGTTAATCGAGGTACCTAAAACAACATATGTCATTAATGTATTAAGATCATTTTCCTGGAGATGTTTACTCGTAAAGATCTCATATTTAGTACCGAGTACCCAGATATTAGATCCAAAATAACAAGAACTGTTCGGCAGTATACTAGATATTGCCCTTAGTAAAAAAATAACCACAAAAATAGATGATACATTGAAAATTGAAATAAGGATCGCAATAATATCAATGCATTGAATTTAAAACAATACTTTTCAGAAATAACAAAATTGTTTTTTTTTATAACGACATACTTTTAATATAGTATTATTATCTCTTTACATTAATTTAATATTTAAATCTACTATTACTATATGTAATTTCGTTTCGATTACTATATGTATTATATGTCGCCAAACATACCTTTTTATAGGTTATGAGGTTCCATATTCGTAAAGGTGTCGTCAAGTTCTTATTCTTGGTTTGAGGACTATCCTCAAAGGTGTGTTGTATCAGAATATGTATCTAAGTATCACAAACAACAATTAATTACTTATTCATCAATTGTAATTAGCAATCATTACACGACTGATCGCCGAAAAAAAACTAAATTATAATTAAGAAAACATTTTAAAAAAGGAATCAATTTTAAAAATTTGAATTATTTCAAAAATCGAATTGGAAATATTACTCGAAATATTCTATAAAGAAAAAAATCTTTGTCGTGCATAAATCGTATTGACGTCGCAATAGTTAATTTTACTTCGTTTCCAAATCAAACATAAGATATTCTTAACACCCCTAAGAGCCATTATTTTAAGTTAATCTTTTTCAAATAATACCCAACGTATATAATTTAGGATACGTCATCGGGACACAAAATGGCTAAAAAAACATTTACTTCGTCCTCTGAAATATTCGATACCAGGAAATAGGGATGTTAACTTCTGTCGATACTTTAGTCGATATTTTCCAAGTATAACTTTATCGGTTATTTACTACGATATATGAAAATAAATATAATATTAGAAATATTTATTTCCTTTTCAGACTCTGCAATTGTTTTTAAAGAAAGGTATTTCAAGACATTTTTGTTTTTAAATTTTTTTTTATTTCAGAAATACAAGCAAATAGTAGTATACTTAGAATAACAAGATTTTACAAGTACACAATGAAAATGGAGGTTGCGTTTTACTTTCGAATTATAGAAGATGATACAGACACACATCGAAATTTTAATGAAAGATGATTCTAAAGCACTAACAAAATAAAAAAGTGTCTGTATGCATGTGCGTCAATTATACGGTACAACATCTAAACTACAAGATCGATTTTGATGAAACTTTACATTTAGGAGTTTTTCATAAATATCTTCGTATATTTCCAAATTGTTTTTCTGACTTTGAAATTTCGGCTGCTCTCCTTAAACCGAATTTTCAAAAAAGCTCGAAAGGTTTTTTTAAAATTTGCTATATTTATAAATTAAAAATATCTCCTAAATCTTTTTCTCCAGAAAATCAGGATCAGAATCAAAACGTGGCTGTACAAAGATTTGCCCTTGATGAACCCAACAAGAATTTCATCATCAATTTTTTTCGAAGTGAAGCAAAAATATCTCAATTCTTTTAGAATTTCCAGCAATTCGATAACTGATAGTTCTCATATAACACAAATTTAAATTTAATTGCTTCAGTAATTTTGCGACTGCGCCGCGAACGGACGTGCAAAAAGTTAAACGAGTTGATTCTGATGATTTTATTTGATGTGGTTTAAAGTGAAGTGATTTTTTTATACTTTTTACACGAATAGAAAGAGCAAAAGGATCTTCTAAAGGTCCGACGTGTCACGCTAAGCCAACGCTATCTATTGTTAATTAATTGGAAACGGAATTAGTTTCTTTTAATTATTAATAAAATTAAAAGCTGGGATGTAAAAAACATTTATGCATAAAAAATTAAGTACCTTAAGAAAGAAAATAATCGAATAAATGCCGTAATCTATTTATAAAATGAAAAAAACCTGGAAATAACAGGCGTGAAGTAAACAATTTGATTATAACAAAATACATTTTTTAAATCTTTCTCGTCGACTTTTAATAGAAAAATGATAAACGCATTGAATAAATCAATTTATTCCGAGCTCCGATATCCCATTATCCAAATTAAAATCGAACACGATTAAAGTTCCGAATCAGAAACGATCGATTTCTTCAACACCGATTCCCCTCCCTACTAGACAAGTCGACGCCACGCCTCACAGACCAACGCCCGGCAGAACCCGTTCGCGCTTCGCCACCCACCGTCACCAGCATGACTGGCACATCGGTCCAGCGTCGAGCTGATCGCCACATTCTCGAGATGATATTGCCGCGCACTATCTGTCACTTTCACATTCACCTCATCAAGCGTCGACATGTTATGAAGCCGTTAAGTTTTGTACGCTTTGTTATCGGGGAGCCATTCTGACACTTAGCGAGTCAAATTAAGACCTTGCGACAGGTCGTAGACGCTATGGCTGAAGTGTAATTAATTAATGTGCACATCTTATTAATGTAATTAATTAATGTGCACTTCGGATTGCTCTGACTGCTGCGTGAGTGAGATCAATAGATAGAGAAGTCAACTGTTAATATTTTGTCGTCTAATAAGACGACAAAATATTAACCGTTGACTTCTCTATAATAGCTACAATTAATGAGAAAGCTTTCCAAGTGGTTACAAGAGTTAAGGATGGTCTGCTATAAAAAAAATCATCGTAACTTGGTAATATATGTGACGTCTCTAGTTTTATGGTATTCTAATTATATATTCTAACAAATATTATAAACGCAAAAGTGTTTTTTGTTATGTTATCTCATCTTAACTATTTAACCAACCTCCACAAAATTTCGCACGTGTAGCCGGTTTCGTGGAGATGAACATGAGGTAACACATTTATCTCAAAATACAATTATCTTTTTTAGTATTTAAAAAAGTCCTCGTACAAGATATTAGAGTGTCACATCACGGCAAGTTGTCAACTTACGACTAATTACCTCAATGCATAGACTATTTCTTTCTTTTGGCGCCATTTCTTCGATTCTCTGCATCTCATTCTATTTAACCATCTTTTCATAATATAAATTTTTTTTCAGGAACCTTTTTTTTTAATTTCACCACTTTGCTTGCCAGACTGGGGTCAAAGCTAATATTATAAAGGCTAAAGTATGGTTTTTGGCTTCTTTGTTATATAATAACTCAGAAACTATTTAAGAAATTTTACATATATATATATATATATATATATATATATATATATATATATATAATTTACATCAAGAAGCTCATTAGGTCACGAGCGAAGACTCGAGTCAATTACGTGATGCCATTTTCCACTCAGATTAATTGACAGCAATGAAATGCTAATATTCTGATTATTCCACTACGTCATATGTCGTGTACACATATTAGCATGACGTGCTATTCCGGATAGTTCGCATAATGGCTCTACTCCATTAATGATGTGTCGGTTTTTGTTCGGTTCACGATTTCAGAACTAAGGTTTTAGTATACTGTAACTAAAGGGTGCAAACTGAACCCTATTGCTTTGACAACGCTGCACACTCAATATGACCGCCTGTCAGAGTCTTCCAGGGCCTAAATTAAATGGATTATTGGCATAAATTTGACATTTAAAATTTATACAATTCTTTAATCGGATAAACTCTGATTTAAAATTATGTACAAGTTTGCTTCAAGGGACGTGCCTTCCTCGTCTCAGAATTTTCGTAATTCCGTAACCATTTGATGTGTTTGGTTGCATATTTTTTTATAACTTCTGAAACTGATTCAATGTGTAAATCATGATGTAGATTACTAATACCCTAAGAGTTGAATCAGGATTGATTGACTCAACTGGTGATTGAGGGGGACGTGATTTTTATCTCTTAGTTCATTAAGTAAAGCTTTGCACGAAAAAAACTTTGATGATGAAAACCATCTCCGAGAGTTCATTAACGAATTTATCAATTCAAAACTTGCGAGCTTCTATTTTGATGCTATTAATCCTCTCTGAAGTAGACGGGATAATCATCATTATCATCAACTGGAAGACATCCACTGCATAGACCTTCCCCATAGGCGACCCCGTCTAAGGTCGACCCTATACTACGCGTATTCAGCAGCTTCCCGCGATATTCATCACTTCATCTGCCCACCGAGCGAGGGACCGTCCCACTTTGCGTCTTCGGGCACGTGATCGCAACTCTGCTCCCTATGTGACCTCTTCATTACCATTTTAGTTTACCAATCCTATATGCTACGCAGATGTCCTTAAAACGGGATATTATTGAAGTAGAACTTGTTTAGAGACGTCACAGACATTTCTTTTTCCAAGAGTTACACGTTAGAATTGTGTAACGCGTGGGGAAATAAATGTCGTAATATCCATCCAGCTGTGGGCACTAATCTGTCCATAAATCGGCAGATCGGTATATTATTATGAATTAATGAAAATAGGGTCTTAATTAAAATAACAAGAAAGAGTATAACATAGTTCTAGATGATTAATGATTGTTATAAACTAGCTGTGCCCCACGGTTTCACTCGCGTGAAATTCGGGATAACAATTTTTTTTTATTTCTCTCATAAGTTGCGCTTGGTTATAAACTATTACCATACCAAAGGGCATTAAAATCCGTCCAGTAGATTTTACGTGATTGGTGCAAAAATAACATACAGAGAGACAAACAAAAATTCATAAAAAAAAGGTTTTACGGCTTCTATTATCATTGTATACGCTAAATCAATCGCTCCTTTTGAAATATTTTCCATGTACAGAATTTACTTTCTTACAATTTTATTATATGTACAGATTATTAATTAACGTGAATTATTAAAGAAGCCTATGTGAATGAGGTTTACGCTGTTTTTTATTATAAATTAGAATGCACATATTTTTATCGCTCTACGATTATTAGTTCCCAAGATATAAGTTCGTAGCACCGTACTCTGCAATGACCCCTTTCACGCCTTGTGAAAGTTTTCTGGATGATCTTATATATATAAAAATGAAACCCGTTTTCCTTGGTCACTGCATCACGCATGAATGGCTGGACCGATTTCACTAATTCTTTTTTTGTTGTATTTGTTATTATTAGGAGAAGGTTCTTACGGAAAAAAATATTAAGAAAATCTCTCAGAAATATTGAAAAATGTACATTTAATTTTACATATTTTAAAAAACGCGAGTAACAAATGTCAATGTCATTCACAGCCATAGATTATATTGATGAAAGAGCATCGTTTGTTTTGCTGTCATCGTTTGTTTGGCCGTCAACGTTTGTTTTGATTGTTGTTTGCTAATTTTTTATTCTGGCTGCCATCTTGAATACACGTTTTTGAGGACAGCCAGAAGAATTATCCACTTTAAAGTTATCTCTACTTGATATTGGCGTATCGCCATTCGTTTATAATTGTTAAATTATATTACTTGATATTGGCATAGAATCCTAATGGGAAAGCCATTGAATAAAAAGAAGTGAAGTGAAGTGTTTGTTAATCACGGTAAGTTCACAGCTTCATATTGATTTTTAGTAACTTTTGCTGATTACACAATAATACAATTTGGTATACATGGTTATACAGAAAATGTATGAGAGCTTTTCATTTTCAGTTGGATTTTCGTTTTTAACAATGCCACCAACCAGACGTACAAGCTTAGGCCGCAGAACTCGAAATACGGCAAGTCAAAGAAATATAAGAGCAAATCAAACTGATGAGCAACGCGAAGCGCGAAATGAACTTGAACGGAATCGATATCAAGATAAAAATTTTGTGTTTAATCCCCACAGAGCTGCATTCAGTTATAATGTGGCAATTGATTACAGTTCAGCGAAAATTGTTGCTATTGGACAAATGAGTATTGTGTGTCCACATTGCAAGGCATTGAAATTCAAAAATGAAGCCCCTGGATTGTGTTGCGCCGGCGGCCAAGTCAAATTGACGCCATTGGTACCGCCACCAGAGCCACTACATTCATTGGTATCTGAAATTGGTCCAGATTCTTATCATTTTTTGACTCATATCCAGCAGTACAATAATTGCTTTCAAATGACATCATTTGGGGCAACAAAGGTTATTCGAGACAATTTTATGCCTACTTTCAAAGTAAGTAATTATAATGGTAAACAATTTTTTTAGTTTTACTACCTATGGCAAATAAGTTTTTTAGGTCTACTACCTATAGCTGTCATGGAAGGCTGTTCAATGTCGAGGTTTAAAGTAGTTTTAATTTGAAATGATGTAAAGTATTGTGGCAGTATTTTGCGAGCCACATGGTGGTAAAATTTGCTATACAATTACCTGTATATATATTTATATTCTTGCAGATTCAGGGTCAAATATATCATCGAACAGGTTCCTTATTGCCAGTGCCTGATCAAGACTATAAATTTTTGCAAATATATTTTATGGGCAATTCAGCAAGAGAAGTCGATCAGCGTTGCGCACACAACAACTCAGTGAAAAGATACATTGTGGAACAACTTCAAACATTTTTCCATCAACACAATGAATTAGTTGCATTATTCACAACTGCATTAGACCGCATGCCATCTGATAATCACAAAATTGTCATCAGAGCCGATAAGGCGCCTGCAGGACAACATGCTGGACGTTTTAATGTGCCAACAATTGATGAAGTGGCTATTGTCGTTGTGGGTGAAAATTTAGAAAACCGAGACATTGTTTTACATCGGCGGAACGATCAGCTTCAGCGTGTGTCTGAAACACATCGATCATATGATGCCTTACAATATCCTATCTTATTTTGGCAAGGTGAAGACGGCTATCATTTTTCAATGAAGATGATAAGTCCAGTTACAGGTAAATTATTAACAATATGTTTACTACATTAAAATATATGTTTACTAACATAAAATTTATATTATTATCATAACACAAAAAATTGTTTACAGGTGCTGACACGAACAAAAAAATTAGTTCAATGAATTATTATTCATACAGACTGATGGTTCGGGAAAATGAGGACAATCACATCTTAAAATGTCGGCGTCTATTTCACCAGTATGCTGTGGATATGTATGTGAAAGTTGAAACTGAACGATTGACATTTATCAGGTTGAACCAGGCAAAACTCCGTTCCGAGGAATACATTCATCTTCGGGATGCCATTAATGCTGATGGAAATGCACAGAATGTTGGCAGAACAACTATTCTCCCAGCAACATACGTTGGAAGTCCGCGTCATATGCATGAATATGCTCAAGATGCTATGTGCTATGTAAGACATTATGGCACACCAGATTTGTTTATCACATTCACATGCAATCCAAAGTGGACAGAAATTCAACAAGAATTATTTACTAGCCAATCACCCATTGATCGCCACGATATCACTGCAAGGGTGTTCAAAATGAAATTAAAATCACTCATGGATTTTATTGTTAAGCATCGCGTGTTCGGCGAGACGCGCTGTTGGATGTACTCAGTTGAGTGGCAAAAACGCGGATTACCACATGCACATATCCTCATTTGGTTGGTTGAGAGGATAAGACCGAATGATATTGATCATGTGATATCATCAGAAATTCCCGATTATAATGAAGATCCACTGTTACATGAGGTTATTACAAAAAATATGATACATGGTCCATGTGGAATATTAAATCCCATTTCTCCGTGTATGGTTGAAGGAAAATGTTCAAAACGCTACCCAAGACAATTAGTAGCAGAAACTATTACTGGAAATGATGGATATCCACTTTATCGCCGTCGATCCATTGATGACAATGGAAAGTCAACAATAGTCAAAGTAAATCGACAGGACATTGAAGTTGATAATCGTTGGGTTGTTCCGTTTTCGCCATTACTCTGCAAGGCATATAAAGCACACATAAACGTCGAATTTTGCCATTCCGTAAAATCCATAAAATACATTTGCAAGTATGTGAACAAAGGTAGTGATATGGCTGTCTTCGGAGTTGCTGCCGAAAATTCAAATGATGAAGTCACTCAATATCAAATGGGCCGCTATGTTAGTAGTAACGAAGGCATGTGGCGTATATTTTCGTTTCCTATACATGAACGACACCCTACTGTTTTTCACTTGGCCGTACATTTTGAAAATGGTCAACGGGTGTATTTTACAGATGCAAACGTATTACAACGAGTTGACAGGCCACAATCGACAACATTAACCAGCTTCTTTGAAATGTGCCAGAATGATGATTTTGCCAGAACGCTACTTTATTCAGAAATGCCAAGATATTATACCTGGAATCAATCATCAAAAAAATTCCAACGACGAAAACGAGGACAACCAGTTACAGGTTATCCACAAGTATTTTCCACCGATGCACTAGGCCGTCTTTATGCAGTCCATCCCAGTCAAGACGAATGTTTCTATTCGCGTTTACTGTTAGTCAATGTTCGTGGTCCAACATCATTCCAACATCTGCGAACAGTTAATGGTGTATTGTGTAGCACATACAGAGAAGCCTGTCAACATTTGGGATTGTTAGAGAATGACACTCATTGGGACCACACTCTCGAAGATGTTGTGATTTATTCAAATCCTAAACAAATACGAACATTATTTTCTATAATTTTGTCTACATGCTTCCCATCAACACCGATTGATTTATGGCATAAATACAAAGATCATATGGCGGAAGATATATTGCATCAGATGCGTCTTAGAACATCGAATGCAGATTTACAAATGAACGAAGAAATTCACAATGAAGCATTAATTTTAATTGAGGACATGTGCTTGATGCTTACCAACAAAGTATTAATACAAATAGGAATGATAGCACCCAATCACCCAATGCACAACTCATTTGATCAAGAATTGAGACGCGAAGCCCAATACGATTCCGAAACATTAAGAGAAATGGTTGATAGAACAGTACCCCTTTTGAATCAACAACAAAAATATGCCTACGATACGCTCATGAAAGTAGTGAACGATGGAACTGGCGGATTTTATTTTTTAGATGCTCCTGGTGGAACTGGGAAAACGTTTTTGTTATCATTGATTTTGGCCACGATTCGATCGCAAAATGGAATTGCACTAGCCCTAGCTTCATCAGGTATTGCAGCTACGTTGTTGGAAGGCGGTCGAACAGCTCATTCAGCTCTCAAGTTGCCGTTGAACCTTCAAATAAATGAAACTCTAACTTGCAACCTTTCGAGGAATTCTGCCATGGCCAAAGTGCTGCAGCAAACCAGATTGATCATTTGGGATGAATGCACGATGGCACACAAAAAATCTTTAGAGGCATTAGATCGCTCAATGCAAGATTTACGAAATAACAGAAACCGGTTTGGTGGTGCAATGATACTATTGGCAGGTGATTTTCGACAAATATTGCCAGTTGTTCCACGCTCAACGCCAGCTGATGAACTAAATGCATGTTTGAAGTCGTCCATTTTATGGAAATACATTAAAATACTTAAATTGAGTATAAACATGAGAGTCGAATTGCAGGAAGACCAGTCTGGAGAAGTGTTTTCCAAACAACTGCTCGATATTGGCAATGGTAATATTGCTGTTGATACATCATCGGGATACATTACATTCCCTACCAATTTTTGTAACTTTTGTGAATCAAAGACCGAACTCATGGAGATGGTTTTCCCAAACATAGCTCAAAATTACGTAAATCACGATTGGTTAAGCGAACGTGTTATATTGGCCGCAAAAAATGTTGATGTGAACGAAATGAATTTTCAGATTCAAGAGAAAATAGCTGGCGAATTGAAGAATTACAAATCAGTTGATTCCGTTACTAATGATGATGATGTTGTCAATTATCCAACAGAATTTTTAAATTCGCTGGAATTACCCGGCTTACCACCTCATAATTTGCAACTAAAAATCGGATCAGTAATTATTATGTTACGGAACATAAACCAGCCACGTCTGTGTAATGGCACCCGGCTTGCGGTGAAGAAATTATTGAACAATGTCATCGAAGCAACAATTTTAAAAGGGAAGTACAAAGGCGAAGATGTTTTAATCCCACGCATCCCTATGATACCGAACGACATGCCATTCAGCTTTAAGCGTTTACAGTTTCCAGTGCGGCTTGCATTTGCAATGTCAATAAATAAATCGCAAGGGCAGTCGCTAAGTGTATGTGGCATCAACCTAGAAAATCCATGTTTTTCACATGGCCAATTATATGTCGCCTGTTCCCGTGTCGGAAAACCAACAACATTATTTATTTACGCGCCAGAACATAAAACTAAAAATATAGTTTATCAAAAAGCATTAGAGTAGAGAGAAGCAGTGAAGAGTACAGAGACTATTAGTTGCTTTCTAGAGCGCGCGTGGTATTGAGCTTAGTGTTTAAATAAAAATGCAAAGTTGTTCAATAGCGATTTGTAAAAATATTAGTGAAATTATTGAATCCTAAGAAATAAACACTATTATGAAAATATATATTTTGTTTTTTATTTAATTAAAAATTAGTAAAGTCATTTTCAGGTATAGCGAGACCAGGGAATTATGGATTCATTTTTATATGGAGGATTCAGTTCAAATTGAATAGGTACTCATACCTAAGATAGGTCAGCTATACAAAATAAAGTAGTGCATCATTGCAACGCTAAGGCGGTACGAAGTTCGCCGGGTCAGCTAGTCCTAAATAAAAGTATATATGCATATAATTCTATCACCCATTAATATAGGTAAAAAATTAAACACAAATATATAATTACTTAAATCAGTTGTGATGAAGTACATTCTCAATAATCTTTTATGGCTACACAGCAATCAATTACGGACGAAACAGGTATTAAATATGAATTGAGTTCACACGTCGAGTTTGAAGTATTCAATTAAAGCGCAAACCTTTCTTATACTTATACGCCCACCACTAATAGTTCCATTTGGTTGATTTGACCCTCTATTCTAGATATATTTACTACGTACGATAAAATCTCTATTTAAGAACTAATAGACAATTTATCTGACATCTAAACGATCTAAAATTATGCTTCGATTCCAAAGTTACTTTTGCTCTTGGCACGCTAAAATTTATGTTATATTATGGCACAATTTTTCACGCGCGTCACATACACCTCTGTATTTTCAAACTTTTTCCCTTCGGGATGCATACAGTAAGGGACCTTAGAGTCTAATAGATAATGATTGTAGTGTAATTAATAACATGTAAATATATAAGTTTTTAAATTATTAAAAATAACGTGTAAAAGTGTAAAACAGCAAAGTTTCACCACAATTTGTCCAGTAATTTTTGCGTGATGCGCGCATAGTTATGGTCTCATTTCCATTTTATTACATGCAAAAATTTAATCGACTGTTTCGTTTAAAAATACGAATTAAATAAAATTTTTCATATTTTGGCAACAATTTATTGAATTGTATATAATTATCTTTCTGTTCTTCTTGTTCTTAAATGCTATAGCCAGTTCAGGCTAAAGTCGTCTAAATTTATCTACACCGTCTAGATGCTGTCCATCGCCTGACTCATTATTTTAAAGATTTTTTCTGACAATCGGTCCATCTGGCGGAATGTCGCCTCTTTTTTTTAGTTTCTACACATTTGGAAAACATTATTTTTTTAAATTATATTCGTTTTTTATTTGTTCATCTTTATTTTGAGTCAGGTAAGTATGCGATACGGTGTATAAAAAACACTACATGTAAAAATGTGATGGAAAAATATCAAAATGACCAACATGTAATTATCCATGATGTATATTTCGATAAAACTTTTATAAAGACCTGTACAATTAATCCCAAAATGTTGACGTGATAACGTCTTATAAATCGATTAACACCGGCTACACGCATGAAAAAGTGTCACGTTCACGAGTCTGAGCGTGCAAGCGAGAGCGCGGAACAAATGATAGAGAGGCACGATCGGCCCAAGTGTCAGAATTTTTTTCAAGACACAATACACTTGAAACACTCCCTTTGATTTCGTACTTTTAATATCATCGTCCTATCCTTAACATAATAACGCAGATCGGAAGATCTTAAATATAACACATGTATATAAGTTGTAAATAAATTGTTAATAGCACATTGTTACTTGTAATTAATCTGTATAATTTAAGTAAAAAAATATTTGAATTAACGAGTGTAAATAAATGTTAATTTATTGAAAAAATTATAATTTTCAATTAACTCCTTCTTTGTATTATACAAAATAATAATAATTCAGTGATAATAATTCAATTTAATTCATAAAAGTATGCAATTTTTCATCAATGTTTCTTTATGACGTTATCACCTAAAACTATCGTCCGTAAACCGACTTTACAGACAACCAATTTTTTTTTTACTGACGGGCACAGGATCATTTCTATGAGGGTGGCTTTCTAAAAAGAACTCTATAAATATATTGGTTTTTATTTATTCATTTTATTTGCATTAAACTTCGGTATATACGAAAATTAGGGGAATATATTACTCTATGACCTCCAAACTAACTCGCATGGAGCGTCATCAAATAAAGAAATTAGCGTTGGGCTAGTCACGCGGTCCGTAGAATTGATGGTATGGCCATGGAGAAGCAGGGGCGTTGTTCGTCGGCCAACGAGACGACTTGAAGATGTTTAGAAAATCGCGTGAAGGAACAAGCTGCGAAAACCATAACATAGACAGAATAAGCATGCTGATAAGGAAACGTATGTCAGAAGTAGAAGATTGCTATACGAGCAACTGCTAAACTAAAAAGTAATATATGTTGAGAACTCTGAAATAATATTTATTTTGAATCTTGATAAATGTAACAAATACTTATAAGAAATAATTTCGTTATTAACCTTGACGGAAAATAGAAATGACATAAAGGAGACAAGAGGAGGGAAGAGGACAGTGGTAAGGAATGAAGACGGGCATTATTTTTTCATACAACTTTAGAAAATGTAACTCGTATGTCCACTATGCGTTTCTGATGATTTCAGAATTAAGTTTATGTCAGAGTTTGGTATTGCAGAAGTACAAGTATAGGTTGGTAACTATACTATTTAGGAATAAAAATAATAAGGAAATATACAAAACGTAATACATGGCGATGAGTAAAATTACTATGAAACGGATTATTAAAAACTATAGAAAAGAAAAATAAAATATGTAAATTGTACTGGTTATCTACGTATTCTCAACATATTAAGTGAAGAACCCCATCACAGAAATGTGATACTGTTTTTTAATCTATTAACGATTAAATCTCTTAACCGCACGTTACAGTAAACTTGTCTTTTCCCGCAACTCTGCTCGCATTGAAGTTGTGTTATTCACAACTTCCACGACTGACAATTCAATGTTTTCTGCTGCTCTCCAGAATCTTTGTCATCTTCTTATCATCCATAGCGCTTCGTGACTATCCGCGTTCAATAGAATGACTCACAAATATTAACATTGTTCCTAGAAATTAAACATCTACATTAATATTTTAAAAACCTCCCTGAATGTATACTCTCTACGAGTATCAAAGTAAAAACTGTATCAAAGTTCATGTAGTAGAAATCAAGTTATGCGCAAACAGACATACAGACATTACGTTTTATGTAAATGGACGAAAGCAAAAGATAAAATTTTTACCATTTTTCTATCTTTTTCTAAATTACCCACTAAGAACTATAAATTGAACACTTATAAAAACTGCATATGACGAAAACAACGTTTCAAAAATGTTTTTGCTACTGTCAAGTGTTAAAATTTGAAAGTCTTTCCATGTAATTTGTAACTTATTTCGTTTTTTTTTCTTGGATATACCTATTTCATATTTAATGTTTCATACTCTGTAAATTAAGTGTACGGTTACAAGAAATATCTACGAACGATTTGTTGCAAAAAACTTAATTCGTAAAGTAAAATAAAGCCCTGAGCGATCTTCATAACTATCCATAACAAGATTTGGTATAAGTTTACTTTTATGTAATTAAAGGAGGCATTTTTAATTAAAGAAATGGTGGTATCGGTTATTTAAACCTACATCCGACTCTACGTTCTTCACATTCAGCATTATAAACCAAACTAAATGTATTAAATACACAAATATCTACTAGTACCGCACACGACCATCCGTGAAAGCGAACCACATATAACAGAAATAATACCCTTCAATCAAACGCATAATTACGTTATTTTATCCGTATCGACACGGCGCGCACTTATTTGTTCACTTGCGTTCCCACCGAAACAAAAGCGCTGAACTGTCAAAATTGCCGCGTGACGCGCTGCCATAGACAACAATGGCGGCGGTGCGGCGCTAGCGGCCAGTGTGGTCCGCTTAGCACCCTCGTAATCTTCTCGAATTGTTTAACAATCGAAAATAAGACAAGTAAATTATGTTGCCTGCGATCATAATGAGAACCCAGACACTTTTTCGCCCCGTCACGCCTCGCTCGCTTGCTGGAATGCATTTTGTATTTTCATTTGGCGTATTGACAAGGTAAACATTTGAGAGTTATTGTTTTTTTATAAGCCCAGTTAGTTGGATGACTTTGTAAGTGTGTTGTGAAATGTGTTTCTCTTGTGGCTGAGATTTGGACCGGGGTCGCGGCGTGGGCTGCTCTGGTCAATTGTTGACAGTATATATTGCGATGGAGGGGTGTTGAATGATATAAGTTATGTACCATTAAACTTGTAAACATTTAGAATTCATATATTAATTGTAGAAATTAATTTGGTAAATTTAAACATAAAAACTAACCAAATGCAATTAATGTTAGCGCATCGAATGTTACGCTTCGATTTATTTTTTTTTTTTTATAAAACTCGTAAGCATTCAACAATGTCAAATATTTTTTCGCCACTCACCTTTATATGACCATAATGTCGAAAACAACAATAACAATAAACAAAAATTCCAACCCGATAGGGGTAGAAACATTTTTTTATACTTGCATAGAAAAATGTTGTGTTTATTTTATTTTAAAATTATAAATATATTTCGGACAAATTGCATAATTGAAAAAAATGCACTGTTGATAGCAAATATATTGTTTTGGATGACTACAAAGAACGCTTGTGATTCATTTTATAAAAAATATTCTTTAACAAAAATGTTTCAACTCAAATTATACTAATGAAAAGAATCACTTGGTTTTTTTCGGTAAATTTATTTTTATCGCCAATAAACATTTAATACACAAGAACTCGAACATTATTTCATAGAACAGAGATCGGTGGAAATGGACTTGGAATTACGGGAATAGAAGATAACTCTAAAAACAAGCTGTTATTTTATAGAATTTAAAAGTAAGCAATTTAGCGATTGATATAAAAAAAAATTAGGATGCTCCCAACTTACATTTCCATAATGACTCTACGTTTACAAATAGCTACCGAAAAAATTAATACTATAACCGATACCAAGCACCCCACACCACTTCTTTTTACATAAAAGTTAATTTGTTTGCCAATTACTTTATTGTTATTTTAAGCTTATTAAAAAAAAATCATTTACATCGAGTTGTGAGGCATCATTTTGCTCTTGAACAAAATCTTAATATCTAAAGATTATTTTTTTATTTTTAATTCATATTGTTGCAAATCGTGTTTTTTTTAGTTTTTTTTAAATATAATTTTTCTATTGCCTAAACTTATCAAAAATAAACTGTTAAATGACATTGACTTTCGTCCAGTGTTGTCAAAATAAAGTCTTTTCTCTCTTTTCCAGTTTTACGTGGCTTTTTTGCATGAACCTGTGACGTCTGCGAGTTTCTTGGATTAATATGTTACGTCTGAATATGGGGGATACATTGAGAAATATCCTACAATTTCGTAAAAAAGATTTTTCATTTATCTAATTAAAGACTTTAATAAAACCCTTAAGAAGCATATTGAAAAAATACTTAAAATTTGGTATTTGACAATCATTGCAAATATTTACCACTAATAAAATCATTTTAGGAATCGCTACTAGAAATGGGGGTGCCAAAATAACTTGCACACCCCCATTTTTATAAATAAGGAACAGCCTCAGAAATATAGAAGATGTATTGTGGAATCACTTTCATCCCGGTGTAGGAATTCATCAAAGATCTGTAAACGCACCTATTTAATATCTATACGGAGCTTCAATTGAGAATTGCTGTCGAGAACTGGACTGATGGAATTAGGTCGGTGCCTCAGAAACTTTGAATATTTGATATACGGATGAAACCGACTGATTGAAATAAGTAGTCATAATAGAGATGATCTACCGCTGAGGATGGAGAGGTTCAGCCTTGAATTCGGATTGGATACTAATCGCAATAAAACGAAAATGATGATCTTTAATGTGCTAAAGATATCTCGTCGAAAATCATACAACCACAGAATTGCCAAATAGTTTAATTTACGTTTATTTGGGGAGCATAAATTTCTAATAATGGCGAGTGCACTGATTAAATCAAAAGGCATGAAACAAAAAATGTGGCATTGTAGAAAAATGCTTCGAGCATCGTGAACTGAGTTCCATGCTCCAAGAATTCGGTATCATTAATTCAGTACCAATGTTGTAAGAACTCGCAAAAATAATATTTGGACGCGTGTCGCAGTGTAATGACGATACTATCGAGCGCCGATGGTAAAGGGCAAAGTGGAAGATGCCAGACCACAGCGGTGAAGAGCACAATAAATTGGATAGATCAGCGGGTTTGCTGTCATAGAGAGTATTTATTCAGAAAGATAATTATATATAATATATTAACGTATGTGTTCAAGTTACAAAGCCATGTTAATATTTTTAGGCATATCTTTGACAGCTGATAGGCATGAAGCTCTATGGATGATGCAACGATGACAAAACAAATTAGAAAGCAGGAGAAACAATTTTATCATAGAGATGTTCAAATTCTGATGATTGAATTTGAACATGGGATCTTGGGTGTTGTGAACATCACAATTTCTATGTGAACATAGCCATGAGTAAAGCTAATTTTTTATACATTAGCCTTTCCCGCGGTTACGCTATAAATTTCTGAGGGTGTGAAACAGAGGAAATGGCAAAATTCCAAATTCGGAAGCACAGATGCACTAAAGAATGGAGTATGCTATAGGATATGGATTCACACTTGCTATTTCCGAAATAAAAAATATGCCTTCAACCAACGTAATATCGAAGGACATCAATCGATATCGAACTAATACTAATGGGTTATAAATATAAGAGTAACTTTTTAGGTTAGTATCTAAAAAGAGAGAAAATATACATAACCGAACGTGGCCGTAACAAAATCTAATGCAGAACTGTACCGATATAAGCCATCAAGTTGAGATATTGTTTCACCTTTTAATTTTTAAAGCGAAACTGAAATCGGACCGTAACAAAAAGTGAAACGTATCCCTAGGGTGGAAGAGAGCGATAAATAGAACTTCCCCCTCTGCTGCCAGTCACTCAGGTATATGAATAGTAACCCGTCAGCAAAGTGACCCTAACCTCTTTGGGCTTGCGTTATATTCTGAAGTAGTGAGGCGCATTTCGAAATGCAAGTCCAGTGTTTTAATATGCTTATTTTATATTCTTATATTAGATATAAATAATTACTTCTTATATTAGACATAATAAAACTCTTGTGTTTTCTCCTGCGCGTTTCCGCGTGCTCCAACAGCGCGCGATTGTCCACTATCCCTGTAGAGGAAATTTTGCTTAATTTTCTATGGAACGTTTCCATCATCATAATTTAGGAATCGTTTGGGATATCACAATGAAAGAAAACGGGAGCCATCAGGCCTCCGCAGGCACTATCATCATAGCCTATTTTTTTTATGAATGATAGACGATCACGATGGATAGTCTAGTGATGTAGATATATCCGTAACAATTTGAAACAACCTATGTTTAATTTGAACGAGTTAGTTAGACCTCTTAAGGGATGACATTAAAAGTAAAAGAGTTATTTACATTGCACAATAAATATTCGTACCAAGAAAAATTGGCCGTCTCGGTTATGTCGAACTGCGTATTGTACACATTTTGAAAAAAAAAGATTTATAAAATGGTCGTGAAACGTATGCTGATTACCTATACGTTGAAATTGTAACAGAGTAAATTCTGTCCAAGCAAAATATATATATATTTAAAAGGAATGATTGATTTAGCTTATATAACTATTATAATAAAAGCCGGAAAACTTTTTTTTAATATTTGTCTGTCTGTATGTTATTTTGTGCGTCAATCAACCAAAATCTACTGGACGGATTTTGTTGATATTTGGAACGGTAATAGTTTATAATCAACAGCAACATGTGAGAGATTTTTTTCCATATTCCGAATTTCACGCGAGTGAAACCGTGAGGTACAGCTAGTAATAATATAATGGCATAAATAGATAAGTATATGTACTTACCTATCTATTTTATGATCTCGTGAACATCGAGTTTGACAAATGAATAAACCACTTTGTAAGAGCTAGCGATGCCGTCTAACCACATTAAAAATATTTGCAAAAATTCTTGATCATTAATTACGACGTTCTCTGAAGTTTCCATTATTTTTTTGTAATAGACGAAAGTTTTTAAGTGATAATTTAATCAAATACGTTGCACAGTTTTTTTAAGAGCTTTGTTTACGAGCCGAATGTGAAAATGGAAAGCTTAGATACAATTCCATACTTAAACATTATACAACACTGAAATATTTTGGTTCGAAATTATATCGATAATTTGTAGAGTTCGATACGGATAAAAGTTATCCCCTCATAGATATCAAGCTTTGCTGTACAGCTTTCGATTTATGATCATCGATTATCTTAAAAAAAATTGATTTTCCCCTAGACATGAAAATTACAAACACATACTCCAATTTAGAAAAGTAATTCTGAATTTGTATGGATGAAAATTTCACACAGAACAAATTTTCTTTTATCCAAATACGTGAGTTATCATTGGAAATAAATATATTAATGAAAAAAATATCACAAAGGGAAGGAAAAGCAGTCACACCTTCATGTGTGCGTGAAAAGACGCCGTTAAAAATTAGAATAACACTTCGTTGAAAGCCAAAACCCTCAACATGAATTCGCCTCTTACTTTAAATATTATTTGAAGGGACGTCACATTCTGCAGGTTAGCCTAGCATATCCAAAAAATTTGCTTTACGAAAATAATCTTGTCTATCATCGGCTGATCTGCGGAAACTAAAAATGATATATGCAATATATTTACATCGTTATGTGGTTTGAAACCTGAACTAAATCCTACAACTATAAAGAACAACTGCCTAGGACGCTTACCTGAACTAAATCCTACAACTATAAAGAACAACGGCCTAGGAAGATATCAAAAATTGTATTGTGTCAAAACCTATATATTCATATATTTAATGAAACTTTGCTTGTGTGTAAATTTAAATTATTTACGAAAAAGTGATTTATGGAGACTTACTAAAAGTAACAGAACGTAAATACTGACTTAAACCCAAAGCAAACTTGACCCAAATAAAAGCAAACCTAACCTAGCCTATACAACTCGACCCAATCCAATGCAAACCAATCCAATTCAGGCTAAAGGACACCCGATCCAAAATAAACCCAAACAACCCAAATCAAAGTAAACCCAACCAAATCCAATCCAACTCCACTTAACCCAAAACAAATTCAATCCAACCCAACGCAAGCCAACCTAACCCAAAGTAAACTCAATCCAAACCAAAGCAACCCAACTCAAAAAACATAACCCAACACAATTCAACCAAATACAAACCAAACCAAACCAACTTAACCTAACCAAAAGCAAACCCAACCCTACCCAAAGCAAAACCAACCCAACACAACCAGATCCAACCCAAAGCAAACCCAACCATACCTGACCCAAATCAATTCAAATCAATATAAATCCTACTCAACCCAACATAACACAGTTCAAAGCAAAGCCAACTCAACCCAACATAACCTAACCTAAATCAAACCCCTCCTAACCCAAACAAATCCAATCCTACCCAAAGCAAATCTAACATAACTCGAATATTAAAACAAATCCAACCCACTCAACCCGACCCAAGAAAAACTCAATCCAACCCAACCTAACCTAATACAACTCAAAGCAAACTCAGCCTAAATCCAACCCATCCCAACATAATCTTACTTAACCCAATCCAATCAAACCCAACCCAACTCACCCAAACACAACTCAACAAAATCCAACCCAAGATTTTTATACCTTTTACATTGTCACCCAAAACAGGACCAAGACGTTGTGATCCGCGGCCCTGTCGAAGGCTGATCTAACTTCTTTTTTGTTTCGCATCAAAATCGAAGTATTTAATTTTACTCTCACGAACTCATTTCTATGCAGTCTGTTTTATTTGTGACAGTTTTTTTCCCAAAGCCAGTTGATGTTCCCATTTGATGTAATTGAAATTAATAATGGTCAAAATACGAATGCGTTGTGTAAGGAGTAGTCTTTTGGTAAGGTAAACGGGGACGAAATATTTTTATTTCCAAGCCAATTTTATGTGATATCAAAAGCAAACTAACATAATAAATAATCTAAAAATTTAAAATTAATTCTTACAACGAATGTTTACTTAAACATTCAATACACAATATAAAACAAAATCCCACGCCACACTGCACTGTTTGGCTGATTAAAAAGTTAAGTCCAGGAAACGATATTTGCTTTATCTCTAATCAATATATATTATAAAATTAAGTATACAATGTGCGTGCCGCTAAAACTCAGAAACGAGTCCCGATACGATCAAGGGAATTATATAGTGCGGTAGCCCTCTGTCCCCCATCAATGAAGAAGGTTCCCGTTTTTACCTGGAAGACGTGCTTAAGGGCTGAAAATTTTGCTCTCTAGAAATTTCTAGAACAGTCCAGAACATTCGAGTATATTCAAGAGCATTCCACAACATTCCGGACATTTTGGAATGTTATGAAATGTTTGGGAATAGTCTAGAGCGTTCGGAAGGTTCAAAACATCCCAGATCATTGTGGAACTTTCCAGAACACTCTCGAATGTTGTGGAATATTCTGGGGCATTGTGGACCATTCGAAGCCCTTTTTGTATGGGTGGGACTACCCATTGGGAGGGTTATATAAAGCAAAATCCGTTGTGGGTTCGAACGTCAGTTTCTTATCGATGAAATGCAGTGAGTGAAAAAAACACACAGTGAAGTGTGAGTAATCAAAGTGATACAGTGACTGAACATAAATAAAAAATAAGGTGTGAAAAGTGATTTGATTTATAATTTATTCAATGCTCAAATATAAAAGAAGAGGAGATCTTGCCAGTTCTGAAGCGAAACGAAGAAAACAAAAAGAACAGCGAAAAAACAAAACTGTTGAAGAACGCGAAGCACGTTTGCGTTCCCGACGAACGAGAATGAGCACCGTGAGAAGCAGAGAAACCGAAGAACAACGAAATGAACGAAGAATCTATTGCATGAAGGAAAAAATTCGATTACCACCACTGGAAGTAACTCAGCAGAAATTTCTTCATTACATGACCGGGAAAACTTCAGAATCAAAACATTTTCTTTTTTAAACACATATAAAAGCGTAAAATGACTGCTTCCAAATGACTTCGTTTAGTGTCGATTCGATCAACACTAACAGAGAAGAAATCGATTCATAGCAAAAATACAAATATGAGGCAGAGACAAACTGGAAATAGATAATCAATGGGTAAGTACCATATAATCCACTCCTTTCCAAAATATTCCAAGCACACATAAACGTAGAATTCTGCAATTCAGTGAAATCCATTAAATATGTTTGTAAGTATGTGAACAAAGGCAGTGACATGGCATTATTTCAAAGAGCCAAAGACAGCAAAGACAAAACAGAAACAACGAGATCCTCGTGTACCAAATGGGAAGGTACATCAACAGTAACGAAGTAGCGTGGTGGATTTTCGGTTTTCCCATACACGAACACGAACCAACTGTATAACATCTAGCAATACGTTTGGAGAATGGACAGAGAGTTTACTGCACAAAAGACACTGCCAGCAAAAATGCAAGCGAAGCACACAACATTAACAGCTTATTTCCAATTATGCCAAATGGATCCATTCGCGAAAACATTACTATATGTCGACGTCTCTACGTATTATACGTGGAACATAACAAGAAAAATCTTTCAACGACGAAGACAAGGAATTGCAGTAGAGAATCATCCAGGAATCATGGAAACTAACGCACTAGGCCGCGTATACAACGTACATCCGAACAACGCCGAATGTTTCTATCTCCGGAATACGGGGACCAACAAGTGTCACAGATCTCAAGACTGTTGACGGTTACCTATGCTAGACGTACAGAGAAGCATGTTAACGCTTACGACTACTGGAAAACGACAACCACTGGGAATTAGCTCTACAAGGAGCCTCACTCACTGCCTCATCTGAACAAAGCAGAGACTTATCAGATCAGGTCTTAGTACAACTTGGGACAAGATGATTTCAGTGTGCGAATCTTTGAAATTACAAAAGAAAAAAGCTACAATATCAACTAACTACTTCAATATAATGCTAACGACAAACTACTCCTTAATTACAATAAAAACAATTTACAACGTTCATGATAACGTTGTAATTTTTTTTACCGGATCAACAATAACACTGGCGGAATTATTTATTTGGACGCAGTAGGCGGCACCGGGAAAACTTTTCTAATAAATCTATCACTAGGAGAAATACGTGCTAAACAACATAGCACACTACTGAGAACGAACTCTTTGGCCAAATTTGTCCAAACATTGTTCACAACTATACCAATCTAGAGTGGTTATCCCAGAGAGCAATTTTGGCAACTAAAAATAATATTGTCGACGATATCAACTTTAATATTCAAAAGGAAATTCCTGGTGAATAGAGAATATACAAATCGATCGACACAATGGTAAAGGTTAAAGAAAGTGTCAACTTCCCTACAGAATTTTTAAACTCTTTGCAAGTACCAGGAATGCCATTACACTGCCTTCGACTAAAAATTGGATCTCCGACCGTACTACTCAGAAATCCCAACTTACCTAAACTATATAATGGAACAAGGGTAATCGCCAAACAGCTATCGATTGAATAACATCATCGAAACCGAACTTATGACTGGAAAAGACAAAGGACAGTATTAATACACTAAGGTTAAGATGTTACACTCCCTTTTTAGAAAAAACCTCACAACTAATCCACATAAATTATATATCATTTTATAGATAATTGCTTGCTCTACCGGCATCCACAACTAAAAAATGTATTATTGCTATTGTTTTTGCAAATTAATTAATTATTAAAATTATATACACAAAACAGCAATGCTGCCATCTAACGGCTCAACGTCAATATGATTGACGGTCGGTAAAATGTTTGTTTAATTTCAAATCCACTCACGTATAAATAAAGTGGCGCTTTAGCTCAATGCTTTTGATACTTGCGCCTCTATATGTCAATTTTAGTAAAATATTTGTTTGATCTGTCATCTGAGCTTCATAATGGAATAAATAATGCGAAGACTTCGCACGGGTCAAGGTAATTTAATTTATACATCCAAGAGATTCCACAAAATATATTTAATGATCACCTACACTCTAATTGCAATGAATAATAAGTTAGTATAGGTGCATACGAAAAGTGCGCTTCCAGCTTGTGAAATGAAATGAAGTGAAATGTTTGTATAAACCAAAAAAAAAATGTCGGTGGACTAAAGCAGCTCAAGATGGAAATTTGGCCGCTGTCAAGTTTGAGAAAATATTATAAGTCCTCCGGTTTTTTCGATACAAGTACGTAATTGTATCAAACTAGTATGCCCTTGCAACGTAAATTATTGTATATCATTAATGCAATTTTAAAAAGTTATTTAAATAATATGCATTTTTGAAACAATATTTTTTAAAAAGTTATTTAGATTATGCTAGTAGATTTGTTTTCCAGTGAAGCTTCTTAATGGACGTATGGGATGCGAAACTAACTGAAAAAAGTGAAACGTCGCGAACGCGGCGATGAAACACTCCATTGGGCAGCGCGTATTGTTGCCCATATGAGTGTGCGGGGTGGAGTAAAGGAGATATAAAATGCAACAGGCAGCGTGTAGCACTGCCTCTCTCCCGCCTTCGTTCTCTTTAAATATATGTGTGTTTGTGAGTGTGTGTGCATAGTTGTCCAAAGGAGAGAATATATGTGCTTGGTACCACACGCATGGGTATGTGGTAGGAAAAAGAAATCATTCTCTCACATGGTCAGTTATTTGGTAGACTAAACTTGCTTGTGTATTTTCGTTTTTTTAAGTGGTTTTATTGTGCGATGGATAAATTGGAAACTATTTGTAAACGTGTCTATTATTTATTAGTGTATCGATATGATGTTGTATTAATTAATTATTTAAAATTGTATCTTTTGTATCCTAACGCAAAGCACTCCTATAAGGGTCATAAAATATTGCGCACACTTCTTTCCTTTCTGTATGCTTTCCTAACGCTGGCAGCATTATGGAACTTGATGCTTCCTTAAATATTGAAGAAATTATTCGCCTCATCCTCAACATTTATTAAAGGTATAAGAACTGTAATCGTCGATAACATACCGGACAGTAGTTCTATGACATTAGATTCCAAATGGGGTGTGATGGCAGTTCTGATCATAGTACATACAAAGAAAAGTTTATCAGTGCAGGAAATATAAAGCGAATTTTCATTTGTTTTACCGTTTATACCAATACAACTACAGATGATAATAATTAAAAATTAATACAATTAACAATAATGATATGATTATTAATATTGACTTAATTAATAGACTTGTGGACTAGCAAGAATTTTTCTCTACTAAATCATGTAACGCGGCACTGTGTGCGTTAATCTGTTGGTATATACGCGATTTTCTTAGTAACTATTGAATGAATTTTATTCCGGTTATCATTAGTCGATAGATTGATTTACGAAGAAGTTTTACAGATTTAAAATCATGAATATTTTGTTAAAATTATACGATATTTGTATACATATCTTCGTGGATAATTTATACAAATATCGTATAAATATCTTCGTATTCGTACATGGAAACAGCGCATGGCAATATTGTATTTCTCAACTAGTTAATATGAACATAATTTGTCAATTTTCTAGAGCTTATTGTGGAAAACTGTCTAAATCCTTGGCAATTTAACTTATTTACCATAATTTTCTAACGAATGGTTTTTAGAGTTTATTGTGCAAAACTGTCTTAATCCTTAACAATTTACTTTATTTACCGTAATTTTCTAACGAATAGTTTCTATAGCTTATTGTGAAAAACTGTCTTAAAACTTAGCAATTTACCTAATTTACCGTAATTTTCTAACGAATAGTTTCTAAAGTTTATTGTACAAAACTCTCTTAATCCCTATCAATTTACCTTATTTACCGTAATTTTCTAACGAATAGTCTAGAGCTTGTTGTGAAAAACTGTCTCTGTTCTTAATAAGTTTACCTCATCTACAGTAGTTTTCTAACGAACACTTAATTTAAATGTTTTAAAGGTGTTTTTAACGCATGCTTTCATTAATCTTTGCCTATTCTTACTAAGCCGGAGTGAGAGTCGCTAGTGTTATTATAAAATAATAGAAATTGAAAAATCTGGAAAAAATTAGAGAAATAATTTATTTTTCAATAACAAAATATTATTTTATTTATTAAATTTCTTCATAATGACATTTAAATATTTTATTAACAAGAAAAGAATCTCGATGAAAAAAGTTTCATGAAAACACTGAATTATCAGCATATTAAATTTTTCTCTCTGCGAAACAATACACGTATTGTTCAATATATAAAGACGAATGAGTTGTTCGCTCCGTCACGACGTATATATACAAGATATATGTCATTTTAAATAAGATATTGTATTATAATGATATTGTAATAAATATTTGTAAAATAAATACAAATACATAAGTGTATTGATTTTACAAACTTGTTTAATTACTTCATCTTATTAATTATTTTGTATGCTTCATACTATATAGTGATCCTTATTACGTTCATACGTATAAAGAAATAATATTTGAATGGTAAGCCGTTACAAAAATTAATCTGGACATTATTAATGTTATTGAATTAATTTTGTTCGTTCCACTTAAAGTTCTACTTGATTCTTGTTTTTAGGACAACACTCAATGAGAAGTTAGGAAACGGAATGAAACTAATTTAAAAATCGATGCAGTTTCAATCCCAACACTTTAATATTACCTAACTCTTCAAATTACTGGCAATTACACATTTTTACTTTTTCTTATCTGTCAAAGGCTAGGTGTACTACATGGTTGATGTTTTTAATCTTTTCTGAATAAAATAATATTTATATTATAAATGCAGCATGTCAGAAAGTAAAGAAGAAAATAATTTTGATAATTTTGTATTAATTAGGGGTAGTAGTTATGGAAAGAGGAAAATATACGAATTTAATTTTCATTGTAAGTATACTCTTGTTCAAGTCTTCATCCTTTGCACCTAGTGTTCACTTTCATACACTCTTCTCGAGTAAAAATAACGATACATACAATATTTCATTACTAGGTTTTTATATGTTTTGAAGTGAAATAATTCAATATTTAGATATCCCTTAAGATATTGTGGTGTTATTCATTAATTTACGATAAAAAATATTATACAACTTCAATCACAGTTTGACATATAAAAGTGAGGTTATATTTTTGTTCTCCGTAGTCAAACATTTCAAACGTTTTTATGTTTTTATCAAAGGTAATCGGTAAAAAGTATAGTAAATATAAGTAGTTTAATAAGTAAAATATAATTTTGTAACATACTTAGCGAAATAAATTAGGAATCTACTTAAAAAATATTGGTAAAATCATTTTCATGCATACAACTTTCATGTCAAACTGTTTCATAACTTGCATTTGTTAACAAGTATAATTTAGGTAAAGGAATTAAAGTTATACGAAATTATGGTACTTTATAACAAATATTATTTTTGTTGTTACGTTGTAATACTTAATACTTATAGATATCGATACTATATGAAATTTATTATACAAAATTATCATGGTGATGTCTTTATTAATCTAATACAGATTACATAGCACTGTTCAATGCTTTCCAATCACAAGCAAAAGTTTCGAGTTAATGATTGTTGCTAAAAATGTGTCGACGGTTTATTTGTCATGACTTCTTCATCAGTATTAAACATTTTTTTTGATACTTAACCGACTGAAGTTTCATGATTAAATGTCATACTTGTTCCAAATTCAAAAACAAGGGCGGAAATGAGTTTTTGACTGTATTCGTTTATTAAATTAAAAGAAAACTTGTACAAACTCTTGTGTCGTATAATCACAGTTTATTTTATAAGAAACTCAACGTAACAAAATTTTTCCGGTATAAATAATGTTTTTGCATTAATAACCTGTTTTTAGGCTTAATTCATATTTTTTGTCACTAAACACTTTGAAAACTCAAACTAAAATATTAAAGATAAAAAAATTTAAATATGTGAACTAAGTGAAAAAATGGCATAAAAAGATTTGAAACTTGACATTTAAAACAATTATTTTTTACTAAATTAATCGTGAGTAAATAAAAGTCAAACTTAATATAAGTTTAAAGTTTTGATTTACTCCATCAGTGTTAACATGAACTAGTTAAGTAAGTTTTCCTCTGCATTATACTGTTAACTTCATGAAACAATTCTGATTTTAAACATGTTTTGTTAAACTTGTCTATTAAAGGCAATTGTATTACACTAATGTTCATTTCTTTTCACAATTAAATGAAACTACGTGATGTAGTATTATTTCTACTTTCTTTAAGTTCTTTACTACAACCTAGGTTATTAGCAAAGATCTTTGCTAATAGCCCACCTGAAGATGTTGTAATACAACGAAACCTAGGTCGTGGTAAAGAACTTAAAGAAAGTAGAAATAATACTTCATCGGGTAGTTTCATTTAATTGTGAATAATGAATTTCTACAAAATTAACGCCAAATATATTTAATATTCATTTCCTTTGTTGAACATTACATTTCTATTATTCTAATATACGACTGTGAATTTGAGTATGAATTTTTAAACATTTAATGTTAAGGTAACAGATCGTACTACTTTAAAGAATATATACTTCTTGTGGTAGACGTTGTATTCAGCATTGTTTCCAGGGGATGAGGAATCTATATTTCAATTATTGGAGTTGCGAAAGTCACATTTGTGTCTCTTCTCGGGCGAAAGGGGTTCTGCAATCGTGGGCTGGAAGGTGATAGCAAACAAATTGGACAATGGCGCATCTTGGCAGCAGTGTCGCAAGAAGTGGGAAAACCTGCAGAGCAAGTACAAGGAGATTGTGCAAGCAGCAAATAGACATGTGACAAACAATGAAATAATAGTTTACACTTGGCCTTTCTATGAGGCGATCGATGAAATAGTTCGCATGAAAACTTTTAAATCAATATGCCGGGCTCCGAATGCCAGTACTGATCAATGCTCAAAATGTAACTGCGCCGCAGAGTATCGTAACAAGTATAGAATTGTAAAATCAAATTCCTCCGATCGTTCATCTAGCAATTCTCCGACTATGAAAAGGATAAAAGAGGAAGAAGATCTAGAAGAGGAAGGAGAAGAAAGTTTTGATGAATCAAAACAGTTTCTGTTACAGAGAATATTAGATTCTGGACAAAAGGAAGTTCACTCTATAACAGCTACTTCAATACCTACAAGTTCTAAAAACATCGAACCACCTGAAGATGAAACTTTCCCCCGAATACGCAGAGAAATACCTCGAAGAAGAATTTTGAATCCATTAAATAGAAGACGCCTATTAAGAAGACCACGAACCACTGCTAGTTATATTAAAGAACTTATATTTGTCATGAGAGAACGGGAAGAGGCCGTCGAGAGAAGGAGCGAAAGGTTATTTGATTTACTTGAAAGGTTACTTTTAAAGCTTGGTGACAGTAAAGATCAAGAAAGTTAGATAATATATTGTTACCATATTTCTACTCTAAGCTTTACATTCGATTCGCAATAATAAAAATTATTTTGTTTATTAATTTGTGTTTAATTTTCGTATAATTGTGCAGTAATTTGTTTTAGGTTTGTATTTATAAATCTTTCCGTTTGCTTATCCCATTTAACTGTTTATTTTAAAACATATTCGAGAAAATTATAGAAGAAGTAGGTACGGGACGGCAATTATTGCAAAACTAGTTTCTGTTTGTGATTTTGTTCGTTGAAATATTTTTTCTCTTCCAGGTGTCATTGGTATAGCTTAATATATCATAGCCCATTATAAAATCGTGCTTTCAGCTAAAAGCCATTGAAAATTTCATTGAAGTCAATACATTAGGTTTTTAGTTATAGACATACAGATCTATAAATAACAATTTCTTCTGTCATATTCAATGTAGAATATAAAGTAAAATATTTTGTTTCAGCCACCGTGCAGCGTTTTATGATGTAAAATTTTTGAGCTGTAAAATTCCTAAAATTTTGAGATACTTTTAGCTATTGATGAATTTTAAGAAAAACAACTTCTTTTATTTCATATTATCTCGTAAAAAATGCTGTTTTATTTTATATATTATTGTAAACAATATGAAAAGAAATTCATGGGATCGTTTCATGATTATTAAAAGTTTTTTTGTTTTTGTCGAATACTAATACAAACAACAACTATTTGGAAGAAAGTTGAAAAAAAGTATTTCTGAATATTATTGTGTTAGATTAAAAGTTTCGTTTATATTTGAAAGGATTCAACATTTTGTTCCTTATACTTTATATATAGAACTTTTTATGAATTATTTTGTTATTTTTTATTTATATAAATATTTTATTCAAAATGGGCAGACCCTTAGTATATTTATTATAATATTATATTATGGATAGCAAAAGTTGTTAAAACAGGATACTCTAAGCGTATTACATAAAAATGTTTAAACGATATGATATGTGGAAAATAATTTTATATCAATTTAAAATTACCGTTCCCTTTATTGAAATTTTTTTTTTTGAAGAAAAGTTTTGAAAATCGTGAAACAATTTTTAAAATTCGTGAATTTTTAATCAGTATTTCAATCAACTCACTGTTAGGCTCTGGTCGGGTGGAGTTATTAATAATTTATATTAAATTAACTTCAAATGACGGCAGTCAATAATTTTAAGAATAAAGTGTTGTCAGTAGGTTATATTATAACTGAGGATTAAATTTATAAAAGAATTTAAATGCTAAAGCGCTAGAGACTTGTGGATGTTTTGGAATCCTTCAAAAGGCTGGTTTGTTTTCGGGATTAAGTAGCGAGAATGCTAATTTAAATCTTGCATGTATAAAAAAAACTTTTGAGCATTTTATACATCGTAAAAACTGGAATTACAAATATAGTTGAAAATGAAATGTACCAATATGACATAAGTGTCATAGTGGTAGTTGAAAAATATGCCTTCCTCACAAGATGACTTATGAATACAATGCAATACTTCACCCATCATATTTAGTTTATTATAGAAGTGACCAGTAGTAGTAGAGAGGGCACCAGAAAAGGAGAAAGACCTCGCACAAGATGGATCGATTGTGTCGAGAATAATTTAAAAATTCAACGCTGGCAGGCGGTTGCCGCTGACCAGATCCGCTGGAAAAAGTTTGTCAAGACAGCCTTGATCTGTAATAGGTTGTAGTCCTAACCACGAAGAAGAAGAAGAGAAGTAACCACAGGAGGATTAAAGTAAATTCAGCTATCTACACATAGATGTTGGTAAACATGATATATTATTAGACAATATATGTAATAACTCCGAAATACAGTTCTGGTGTACTACCTCGATTCTTTTCTTCGTTTAATAAAACACTCTGATTTTTATTCGTGGTCTTCTCTCATCTAGTTTTTTCTTATATATCTTCCCTATCTGGATCGGAAATATCATGACGTATAACATTTATTACCCAGATAGGGTAAAGAGCAATGATAAAGGTATGTCAAATATCTTGCTGATATATCTCCTAATCATCTTCATGATCTTATGACATTTTATAACAAAGTACAGATACAGTAATATTAAAAAGCTTACACATATTTTCACCGTGAACTTTTTCCTAACTGTGCGTTCAAGTTTTAGTTAAATACCAAATAAGTTCTACAATGAAATATAAATCATTTATTGGACTATTGATTTACCACAACCTATATAGGTAATATATTATTTATGTTAAAAAATAATAACTATTTTTTAACATAATCCTCAATTCAATTTCCTCTGGCATTTTTTTCTTCCATGTTAACTCTTATTTTCGAGTAACTTATAGACAAAAATTAAAATTAGGTGTTTAGTTAAAATATTTAAATAAAATAAAATGGAATCGATTCTGAAGGACGAGTAGAGCATAAAAGTATGAAATATATGTCAGTGCGCGTGTGTATACCTATGAGTGTGCATGAGCATAGATTAGCCCGTTTGGCGTGCTTGCGCACATACGCATGTACACTTGCATATATGTAAACTTGTATGTGCATGTGTACGGGCGCTTGTGCACAAGTACGTAACTGCATGTACGTATGAGCGTGTGTTTACGCACATGTTAGATATGGTTGTGTGTATCAGAGTATGCGCGTGTCGTGTGTGGGTTCGTGTTTGCAAGCGCGCGTACGTGTATGTATGTGTTTGTTTGTAAATATATTCACAAAATGTCGGACAAAGAAAGACGTTATTCGTTGACTGAAAAATATATAATTTTCGTCAAAATAAAATCAAAAAAATTACTTTAGAAAATACAAAATAATATGCATAGGATTTGTGATTTTTTTCATACACACGATATTTGCGCACGTGAATCAGTACCGCACGGTTAATGTAACGGTTACGTACGGCTAGCGTGGGCTTGTGTGCGTACGTTAGCGGTATTAGGTGTTTAAAAATAATTATGTGTAATATTTATTTTTTTGCACTCAATTAGAAAAAGGACGTGTTTTACGTTTTATTACAAAGACAATTTATTCCTTTATAGCCAATGAATAGCGTCTTTCTCTGTCGGACATTTATTTCCGGACACCGTGTATATATGTATATACATGTGTGAGTGTGTGTGTGCGTTTATGTGCTTGCGCGCGTGCGTGCGTGCCTGTGTGTGTGTGCGTGTGGGTGTGAGTGAGTGAGTGAGTAAGAGAAATAGTAAGAGTGTGTCGTATGACCCAAACCATTGGAAAAAATTTAGTAACATTTTGTGTTTAGCAGTTTCTTTTGAATAGCATTTTTTCCTTATCTCCCAACCTCAAAATTTAGGGTAGATACTATGCATTGTCAAATAGTACCCGAAGATTTAATTTAAAAATTCCACATTGTCAGTATGTATTTAAGAACATTGTTAGTATGTAAGTCGTACAATATATCTTGACCGAGTTTATTTATAAATATCTGATTAGGCTACTTTTCATATAACACTTGAACTAAATTTCGCGCGTTCATGCAACAACGGTGGACTGTGGCACGGAGTGTGGGATGTTGCAATGATTAGTGATTTAAGAGCCGAACACCATAAATATTTCATCACCTACTTATAGGTATTTAAAGCACGTACGCATCATTTATCATCCACGAAAGTAGAGAGAGACGCCGCTATAAGAAAAAATGAGAAGAATAGACGATGCCGAATGTCTACCTCAGTTTCTCTTACAGCGGCGTCTCTCTCTGTTGGTCTTGCAAGTTGGATTTGTGAACATTTTTATAGGTTTAACAGACCCAAGTGTGATTATAGGCTTACATGCAATAGCAAATCCTATTTTCGTCGATCAATAAAAAGTCGGAAATGGATTAATGTTTTCTGTATCTTGCAGTTCTTGTTAACAATCTTAATAAAGCAAACAACAGTCTTTAAATGTTTAAGGGTTAGTGTCAAACAAAACGATTTAGTCAGAAATGGATTAATGTTTTCTGTGTCTTGCGGTACTTGTTAACAATCTTAATAAAGCAAACAACAGTATAATAATACAAACAACAGTCTTTAAACGTTTAAGAGTTGATGTCAAACAAAGGAATCCCTGTTTACTGCCCAGAAAGGTCACACAACAAAATTATTTTCTTTTTAAACATTGATAAAAGTGTTCATTAGAAATTTAGTAGATAACTCTTAGGTATATCAATATGGCGACCGCGAAGCGTCTGGAAACATGCCTTTTTGTTCCGTTTGACACCTAATGGGTTAAAGATGGCCACGAATCGAAATTTGAGTAGCACTAATTGAATCAAATGGTGTATGATTGAAGTGTAATAAGAAATAACTCTAATCAATTATAAAAATGCTATAAAAATTATGTATACTTACACAATATAGGACATCGGTATTTGTACCAAGATCCTCTTTGTTATGGTTCTATAGGTTATGTCAGTATTCTAAAGCACTTTCACTTTTCATAGTTCCAGCATGCCTAAAACAATTTAATATTTATTTATTTATAAGAACTTTCAGAAACATAACGAGTGGGACTTGCATATTTTAGCAACAATGAATAGACCAAGTCTTACAATATATTTATGACAAATATGGGAGAAGATCCACAATTAAATAAAACTACGTGATGTAGCATTATTTCTACTTTCTTTAAGTTCTTTACCACGACCTAGGTTTCGTTGTATTACAAAATCTAACAAAGATTTTTGCTGATAGCCTGCAGATGTTGTAATACAACGAAACCTAGGTTGTGGTAAAGAACTTAAATAATGTAGAAATAATACTACATCACGTAGTTTCATTTAATTGTGAATAATTAATTTCTACAAAATTAACGCCAAATATATTCAATATGGGAGAAGATGCTAGAGAAAAATTAAAAATTACTTTTTTTTTAATAATTCCCAAAATGTTACTGCCCATAATTAGCCAAAGTTATTGGAGTAATAGCGAACTTAATTGGGGAAAAAATCCTCAAATGCGTTTGCTCATTTCAGAATTTCCAGATTTATTCAAACAGACGTTATATTGTAAAGATCCACAAATGTTGAACGAAAAGGCTCCAATAACTCTGAGAAGATATGGCTCCAATAACTTTGAGAAGATGACCTTTGCAATGGTATGTGATCTCCTGTTCTCATTTTTGTTGTTGTGCCAAAAACACCTACATTAATCGCGAAAGGGAGAGAGGGTACCACTGTTTCTAAATTTACCCCGCGTCCACGGTTCGTCCGCCCTACTCAACTAACAAGATATTACAATAAATTAATTTTGATCCATAATCAAATCACACGCTTGCTGCTTCAGTATAGGAAAATGAAAAATTTGGACTTAAATCGTTTCCAGAAAGAATGGCGACTACGCAAGAGCGGGAAGGAATAACAGAATTATCAACTTCACTTGGATTTCTAAAAATAAATTCCTGGTTTCAAGTCCGGTGTTGCTTCTAAATTTGTGTAGCGGAAAGAACCTGCATAGCAATATAAACTTGATTCTGACTTGCAACAAGTTTGATATATCAAAAGAGAAGGTTTGTGTCAAATTTGCCATGGCAAGTTTACACACTTACAGCAAGTTTAAATCACATCTGGGTGCTTTGTTCTACTTGCAATGGATCGTGACTATAGAAGGAGAGGTGACTATAGCAGGAGGTTGCAGCAATACAGTCACAAACTTGAAATATCATCTTTAACTTAACAATATTGACACAAACTTAAAATATCATCTTTAACTTAATAGCATTACAGAAATATTGTCACAAACTTGAAATATCATCTTTAACTTAACAATATTGCAGCAATATTGTCACAAACTTGAAATGGCATATTTAACTTAACAATATTGTCACAAACTTAACATATCATCTTTAACTTAACAATATTGCAGCAATATTGTCACAAACTTGAAATGTCATCTTTAACTTAACAATATTGCAGCAATATTGTCACAAACTTGAAATATCGTCATTAACTTAATAATATTGCAGCAATATTGTCACATACTTGAAATATCATCTTTAACTTAACAATATTGCAGCAATATTGTCACAAACTTCAAATGTCATCTTTAACTTAACAATATTGCAGCAATATTGTCACCAACTTGAAATGTAATCTTTAACTTAGCAATATTGTCACAAACTCGAAATATCATCTTTAACTTAACAACATTGCAGCAATATTGTCACCAACTTGAAATATAATCTTTAACTTAGCAATATTGCCGCAATATTGTCACAAACTCGAAATATCATCTTTAACTTAACAACATTGCAGCAATATTGTCACAAACTTGAAATATCATCTTTAACTTAACAACATTGCAGCAATATTGTCACAAACTTGAAATATCATCTTTAACTTAACAACATTGCAGCAATATTGTCACAAACTTGAAATATCATCTTTAACTTAACAACATTTCAGCAATATTGTCACAAACTTGAAATATAATCTTTAACTTAGCTATATTGTCACAAACTCGAAATATCATCTTTAACTTAACAACATTGCAGCAATATTGTCACCAACTTGAAATATCATCTTTAACTTAACAACATTGCAGCAATATTGTCACCAACTTGAAATATAATCTTTAACTTAACAATATTGCAGCAATATTGTCACAAACTTGAAATGTCATCTTTAACTTAACAATATTGCAGCAATATTGTCACCAACTTGAAATATAATCTTTAACTTAGCAATATTGTCACAAACTCGAAATATCATCTTTAACTTAACAACATTGCAGCAATATTGTCACAAACTTGAAATATCATCTTTAACTTAACAACATTGCAGCAATATTGTCACAAACTTGAAATATCATCTTTAACTTAACAACATTTCAGCAATATTGTCACAAACTTGAAATATAATCTTTAACTTAGCAATATTGTCACAAACTCGAAATATCATCTTTAACTTAACAACATTGCAGCAATATTGTCACAAACTTGAAATATCATATTTAACTTAACAACATTGCAGCAATATTGTCAACAACTTGAAATATCATCTTTAACTTAACAATATTGCAGCAATATTGTCACAAACTTGAAATATCATCTTTAACTTAACAACATTGCAGCAATATTGTCACAAACTTGAAATATCATCTTTAACTTAACAACATTGCAGCAATATTGTCACAAACTTGAAATATCATCTTTAACTTAACAACATTGCAGCAATATTGTCACAAACTTGAAATATCATCTTTAACTTAACAAACAACATTTCAGCAATATTGTCACAAACTTGAAATATCATCTTTAACTTAACAACATTGCAGCAATATTGTCACAAACTTGAAATATCATCTTTAACTTAACAACATTGCAGCAATATTGTCACAAACTTGAAATATCATCTTTAACTTAACAATATTGCAGCAATATTGTCACAAACTTGAAATATCATCTTTAACTTAACAATATTGCAGCAATATTGTCACGAACTTGAATATCATCTTTCACTTAACAATATTGCAGCAATATTGTCACCAACTTGAAATATCATCTTTAACTTAACAATATTGCAGCAATATTGTCGCCAACTTGAAATATCATCTTTAACTTAACAATATTGCAGCAATATTGTCACCAACTTGAAATATCATCTTTAACTTAACAATATTGCAGCAATATTATCACAAACTTGAAATATCATCTTTAACTTAACAATATTGCAGCAATATTGTCACCAACTTGAAATATCATCTTTAACTTAACAATATTGCAACAATATTGTCACAAACTTGAAATGTCATCTTTAACTTAACAATATTGCAGCAATATTTTCACCAACTTGAAATATAATCTTTAACTTAGTAATATTGCCGCAATATTGTCACAAACTCGAAATATCATCTTTAACTTAACAATATTGTCACAAACTTGAAATATAATCTTTAACTTAGCAATATTGCCGCAATATTGTCACAAACTCGAAATATCATCTTTAACTTAACAACATTGCAGCAATATTGTCACAAACATGAAATATCACCTTTAACTTAACAACATTGCAGCAATATTGTCACAAACTTGAAATATCATCTTTAACTTAACAACATTTCAGCAATATTGTCACAAACTTGAAATGTCATCTTTAACTTAACAACATTGCAGCAATATTGTCACAAACTTGAAATATCATCTTTAACTTAACAACATTGCAGCAATATTGTCACAAACTTGAAATATCATCTTTAACTTAACAACATTTCAGCAATATTGTCACAAACTTGAAATATAATCTTTAACTTAGCTATATTGTCACAAACTCGAAATATCATCTTTAACTTAACAACATTGCAGCAATATTGTCACCAACTTGAAATATCATCTTTAACTTAACAACATTGCAGCAATATTGTCACCAACTTGAAATATAATCTTTAACTTAACAATATTGCAGCAATATTGTCACAAACTTGAAATGTCATCTTTAACTTAACAATATTGCAGCAATATTGTCACCAACTTGAAATATAATCTTTAACTTAGCAATATTGTCACAAACTCGAAATATCATCTTTAACTTAACAACATTGCAGCAATATTGTCACAAACTTGAAATATCATCTTTAACTTAACAACATTTCAGCAATATTGTCACAAACTTGAAATATAATCTTTAACTTAGCAATATTGTCACAAACTCGAAATATCATCTTTAACTTAACAACATTGCAGCAATATTGTCACAAACTTGAAATATCATATTTAACTTAACAACATTGCAGCAATATTGTCAACAACTTGAAATATCATCTTTAACTTAACAATATTGCAGCAATATTGTCACAAACTTGAAATATCATCTTTAACTTAACAACATTGCAGCAATATTGTCACAAACTTGAAATATCATCTTTAACTTAACAACATTGCAGCAATATTGTCACAAACTTGAAATATCATCTTTAACTTAACAACATTGCAGCAATATTGTCACAAACTTGAAATATCATCTTTAACTTAACAAACAACATTTCAGCAATATTGTCACAAACTTGAAATATCATCTTTAACTTAACAACATTGCAGCAATATTGTCACAAACTTGAAATATCATCTTTAACTTAACAACATTGCAGCAATATTGTCACAAACTTGAAATATCATCTTTAACTTAACAATATTGCAGCAATATTGTCACAAACTTGAAATATCATCTTTAACTTAACAATATTGCAGCAATATTGTCACGAACTTGAATATCATCTTTCACTTAACAATATTGCAGCAATATTGTCACCAACTTGAAATATCATCTTTAACTTAACAATATTGCAGCAATATTGTCGCCAACTTGAAATATCATCTTTAACTTAACAATATTGCAGCAATATTGTCACCAACTTGAAATATCATCTTTAACTTAACAATATTGCAGCAATATTATCACAAACTTGAAATATCATCTTTAACTTAACAATATTGCAGCAATATTGTCACCAACTTGAAATATCATCTTTAACTTAACAATATTGCAACAATATTGTCACAAACTTGAAATGTCATCTTTAACTTAACAATATTGCAGCAATATTTTCACCAACTTGAAATATAATCTTTAACTTAGTAATATTGCCGCAATATTGTCACAAACTCGAAATATCATCTTTAACTTAACAATATTGTCACAAACTTGAAATATAATCTTTAACTTAGCAATATTGCCGCAATATTGTCACAAACTCGAAATATCATCTTTAACTTAACAACATTGCAGCAATATTGTCACAAACATGAAATATCACCTTTAACTTAACAACATTGCAGCAATATTGTCACAAACTTGAAATATCATCTTTAACTTAACAACATTTCAGCAATATTGTCACAAACTTGAAATGTCATCTTTAACTTAACAACATTGCAGCAATATTGTCACCAACTTGAAATATCATCTTTAACTTAACAACATTGCAGCAATATTGTCACAAACTTGAAATATCATCTTTAACTTAACAACATTGCAGCAATATTGTCACAAACTTGAAATATCATCTTTAACTTAACAACATTGCAGCAATATTGTCACAAACTTGAAATATCATCTTTAACTTAACAACATTGCAGCAATATTGTCACAAACTTGAAATATCATCTTTAACTTAACAACATTGCAGCAATATTGTCACAAACTTGAAATATCATCTTTAACTTAACAACATTGCAGCAATATAGTCACAAACTTGAAACATCATCTTTAACTTAACAACATTGCAGCAATATTGTCACAAACTTGAAATATCATCTTTAACTTAACAACATTGCAGCAATATTGTCACAAACTTGAAATATCATCTTTAACTTAACAACATTGCAGCAATATTGTCACAAACTTGAAATATCATCTTTAACTTAACAACATTGCAGCAATATTGTCACAAACTTGAAATATCATCTTTAACTTAACAACATTGCAGCAATATTGTCACAAACTTGAAATGTCATCTTTAACTTAACAACATTGCAGCAATATTGTCACAAACTTGAAATATCATCTTTAACTTAACAACATTGCAGCAATATTGTCACAAACTTGAAATATCATCTTTAACTTAACAACATTGCAGCAATATTGTCACAAACTTGAAATATCATCTTTAACTTAACAACATTGCAGCAATATTTTCACCAACTTGAAATATAATCTTTAACTTAGTAATATTGCCGCAATATTGTCACAAACTCGAAATATCATCTTTAACTTAACAATATTGCAGCAATATTGTCACAAACTTGAAATATAATCTTTAACTTAGCAATATTGCCGCAATATTGTCACAAACTCGAAATATCATCTTTAACTTAACAACATTGCAGCAATATTGTCACAAACTTGAAATATCACCTTTAACTTAACAACATTGCAGCAATATTGTCACAAACTTGAAATATCATCTTTAACTTAACAACATTTCAGCAATATTGTCACAAACTTGAAATGTCATCTTTAACTTAACAACATTGCAGCAATATTGTCACCAACTTGAAATATCATCTTTAACTTAACAACATTGCAGCAATATTGTCACAAACTTGAAATATCATCTTTAACTTAACAACATTGCAGCAATATTGTCACAAACTTGAAATATCATCTTTAACTTAACAACATTGCAGCAATATTGTCACAAACTTGAAATATCATCTTTAACTTAACAACATTGCAGCAATATTGTCACAAACTTGAAATGTCATCTTTAACTTAACAACATTGCAGCAATATTGTCACAAACTCGAAATATCATCTTTAACTTAACAACATTGCAGCAATATTGTCACAAACATGAAATATCACCTTTAACTTAACAACATTGCAGCAATATTGTCACAAACTTGAAATATCATCTTTAACTTAACAACATTGCAGCAATATTTTCACCAACTTGAAATATAATCTTTAACTTAGTAATATTGCCGCAATATTGTCACAAACTCGAAATATCATCTTTAACTTAACAATATTGCAGCAATATTGTCACAAACTTGAAATATAATCTTTAACTTAGCAATATTGCCGCAATATTGTCACAAACTCGAAATATCATCTTTAACTTAACAACATTGCAGCAATATTGTCACAAACTTGAAATATCACCTTTAACTTAACAACATTGCAGCAATATTGTCACAAACTTGAAATATCATCTTTAACTTAACAACATTTCAGCAATATTGTCACAAACTTGAAATGTCATCTTTAACTTAACAACATTGCAGCAATATTGTCACCAACTTGAAATATCATCTTTAACTTAACAACATTGCAGCAATATTGTCACAAACTTGAAATATCATCTTTAACTTAACAACATTGCAACAATATTGTCACAAACTTGAAATATCATCTTTAACTTAACAACATTGCAGCAATATTGTCACAAACTTGAAATATCATCTTTAACTTAACAACATTGCAGCAATATTGTCACAAACTTGAAATATCATCTTTAACTTAACAATATTGCAACAATATTGTCACAAACTTGAAATATCATCTTTAACTTAACAACATTGCAGCAATATTGTCACAAACTTGAAATATCATCTTTAACTTAACAACATTGCAGCAATATTGTCACAAACTTGAAATATCATCTTTAACTTAACAACATTGCAGCAATATTGTCACAAACTTGAAATATCATCTTTAACTTAACAACATTGCAGCAATATTGTCACAAACTTGAAATGTCATCTTTAACTTAACAACATTGCAGCAATATTGTCACAAACTTGAAATATCATCTTTAACTTAACAACATTGCAGCAATATTGTCACAAACTTGAAATATCATCTTTAACTTAACAACATTGCAGCAATATTGTCACAAACTTGAAATATCATCTTTAACTTAACAACATTGCAGCAATATTTTCACCAACTTGAAATATAATCTTTAACTTAGTAATATTGCCGCAATATTGTCACAAACTCGAAATATCATCTTTAACTTAACAATATTGCAGCAATATTGTCACAAACTTGAAATATAATCTTTAACTTAGCAATATTGCCGCAATATTGTCACAAACTCGAAATATCATCTTTAACTTAACAACATTGCAGCAATATTGTCACAAACTTGAAATATCACCTTTAACTTAACAACATTGCAGCAATATTGTCACAAACTTGAAATATCATCTTTAACTTAACAACATTTCAGCAATATTGTCACAAACTTGAAATGTCATTTTTAACTTAACAACATTGCAGCAATATTGTCACCAACTTGAAATATCATCTTTAACTTAACAACATTGCAGCAATATTGTCACAAACTTGAAATATCATCTTTAACTTAACAACATTGCAGCAATATTGTCACAAACTTGAAATATCATCTTTAACTTAACAACATTGCAGCAATATTGTCACAAACTTGAAATATCATCTTTAACTTAACAACATTGCAGCAATATTGTCACAAACTTGAAATGTCATCTTTAACTTAACAACATTGCAGCAATATTGTCACAAACTTGAAATATCATCTTTAACTTAACAACATTGCAGCAATATTGTCACAAACTTGAAATATCATCTTTAACTTAACAACATTGCAGCAATATTGTCACAAACTTGAAATATCATCTTTAACTTAACAACATTGCAGCAATATTTTCACCAACTTGAAATATAATCTTTAACTTAGTAATATTGCCGCAATATTGTCACAAACTCGAAATATCATCTTTAACTTAACAATATTGCAGCAATATTGTCACAAACTTGAAATATAATCTTTAACTTAGCAATATTGCCGCAATATTGTCACAAACTCGAAATATCATCTTTAACTTAACAACATTGCAGCAATATTGTCACAAACTTGAAATATCACCTTTAACTTAACAACATTGCAGCAATATTGTCACAAACTTGAAATATCATCTTTAACTTAACAACATTTCAGCAATATTGTCACAAACTTGAAATGTCATCTTTAACTTAACAACATTGCAGCAATATTGTCACCAACTTGAAATATCATCTTTAACTTAACAACATTGCAGCAATATTGTCACAAACTTGAAATATCATCTTTAACTTAACAACATTGCAACAATATTGTCACAAACTTGAAATATCATCTTTAACTTAACAACATTGCAGCAATATTGTCACAAACTTGAAATATCATCTTTAACTTAACAACATTGCAGCAATATTGTCACAAACTTGAAATATCATCTTTAACTTAACAATATTGCAACAATATTGTCACAAACTTGAAATATCTTCTTTAACTTTAAAGAACATTGCAGCAATTTTGTCACAAACTTCAACTTTCATATTTGACTCAAAAATTTAGAATCAAAGAAAATCAAGTTTGCCTCAAGTTTACATGCTATCTAGGAAGGTTCTATCAGGGTACTTTTTAACACATTTATTTACATATATTTATCGCTATATTACAGGCTATCTTTGCTAATTGCCCACATGAAGATGTTTTTTATTTAATATGTATTTTAAATAAAGTAGAAATAATACTACATCACGTAGTTTCATTTAGATGTGGCTATATTACATAAAAAATATTCGCAACGAAAAGCAATTAATGGTTTAATAAACTAAAAGAAGAGAATGTATATATTAAATATGAAAACAAAATACACGAGAACTATAAAAGATAACGAAAACACATTTCCACCAATTTACTTTCACACATCATAAACAAATCACATCATGGGGTAACCACGTTGGTTGAACTGTCGAATACCGTGGGAAACTGGAGAGTTCGGATATAATTCGGTTCTAGAGTTCGGATATAATTCGGTTCTGGTGTCGCATGCAGATGGTGATTGCGTGAATGCAGGAAATTGTCAGGTAGGAAGAGTGAAAGCTTACTCGATAATACAGGGCATAGATTTTTTTGTTTTAATAGCTGAAAGATAAATTTCATAAACTTAATATATATATATATATATATATATATATATATATATATATATATATATATATATATATATATATATATATATATATATATGCAAGTTCTAAAGTTCCCATTACAAGTATATATATATATATATATATATATATATATATATATATATATATATATATATATGTACTTGTAGTGGGAACTTTAGAACTTGCATAATAGTGAAAGTGTGTAGTGTCAAATAATATAAATCGCCCTCTGCAATCAGTTACTATCGATTCTGTTTTGTCACTTTTATATGAGAGTGGGGGTCATTAAGGTTAAAGGAAAAACGGAAACCTTAAAGATCAGTCACGTGTCTGTCTGTCCGTCTGTCACAGTCGTTTTTCTCAGAGACCACTTGACTTAGAAGTTTGAAATAATCATAAAACATATTAATCTACATATATTTCAATATTAACCCGCATAGACAACACTAAATATTTATGCGGAAATTTGAGAGAGAAAAAGTTAAGTACTCAAAAAAAATTAAATTTCTTTATATATGAGTAGTTTGAGATGGATATGGTTTGAAGGGGCTAGATATAAAAGGCTTATAGCAGGCAATATATTTAGATTGTCAAAAAATTATGTTTGTAAATAGCTTAATATAATTACTATATACCCTTAAATGTTTATAAGCACCTAAATATGTACAGTACCTTTGCAGTGCGAGTTTTACAGTTTTTTTATCATCAACTGTTCCTAAAAGCAAACATGCACATATACTTGCCGTTAAACTAAATTTTCTAATTTTAAAATGAATTCAACACAATTGAACGGTTTTTTCATTATTAATAGTTCGGTAAATGTATAGCTAACCACAAAACGTAAGTCTACTTTTCTTCATAAAATTTTTCAGTCAATTAAAATAATATCCATTAGCGTTTAAAAACTTTCATCACAGTATCGGAGCTATTTTAATCTCGTGTCAAAAAAAATAGTGCGTTAAAACTGGCTACGCATAAAATCTTCGATCTGTTTTTTAGAAAAAAAAAACTTAAAACAATTACTTATTAAACCCTTTCATACCGTAGTTTACGTACTTAACTCTTTGTTAAATTATTCGTAAACTACGGTATGAAAGTGTTTAGGGTCCTCCCAATATTTCTATGAAGAGCTCTAACAAATAATGATAACATGGTTACAAACCTGGAAGGGTGCAAAAGTGCCCCAGTGTAAGCGTGGGTAACTGGTGAATTAATGAATCAAAAGAATCGATACAATACATTAAGTATTCACTAAACCTAATGAATCATCTTATTGATTCATTTCACTCTTTGATTGAGGAACGTTTCGGTGCTACACTAATAGAAAAATGACGAAATTAACTAGTTCAAAAATTAGCCGAATACTGTTTCGTAAGCAAAATATGAAATAGTCAAATATTACATTTATAATCATTGTAGATAAGTCGATTGATATTTAAATACGGCAACCAAATCTTTTGTATTAATTAGATTATCATTTAATACACAGTTGCATTTTTACTAAAGTGTAATTTTATCACACTAATACATGAGTGCATTTGGATGACAGTCCTAAGCTTGGAAAGTGCGAAGGAAAATCGATCAATTATCAACAATTTTCTAATCTATACTAATAATATTACAAAGAGGAAAGGTTTGAATTTTTGTATGTGTGTATGGATGTATGTAATGAATTGGCACAAAAACTACTGGACCAATTTCAAAAATTCTTTCACCATTTGAATGCTTCATTATCACTGATTAATATAGGCTATATTATCTATAGAAAAAAAAATAAGGATCCTTACTAAAACTACAATAATGTAACCCAAGGTGTAAAAAAATTGCCATAAAATGTCTTTCATCGCATGCTCTGCGAAAACTATTGATGATAGAATAAAAAAATGTTCTACAATATTAAAGAAATATCTATAAAAAATGTTGGAATAGCATATGTCTAACTATTGTAATTATGTCACTATAACTACTTTTTAACATTTTAAAAGTTAATAAAAATTCCGACCAAAATCAGACCAAGTTTTCCATACCTTTTGAATTGATCCTCATACAAGTAAATCATTTCCTAACCAAGACTGTTTCAATACCTGTAAATTACCTTTTAGTTTATTCACATTGGACATTCCATTCAAAAGATATTACGAATTTAAAATGTCACCGCCGCCGATATAGCATGGAGGGGTCGGCACCGAAGTGCGGGAGAGGGGCGTGCACGTCTATAAAATAGGTAGCCGTGTGGCTATCTATTGAAACACTCAATTTACGCACGAATATGAGAGCACATTTAAGTAATAACCACGATGGCAATTTTTCCCAAAAAATACTTAAACTTGGCGACGGAAAATTACCATCTCCAATTGCAAATAGCCTCCAAATATTGTTGGATAATGAATTGGCTCAAAATTGTTCACAGTCTAGAAATACTGGTAGAAACAATCTATCCCGGCATCGAAAATCTTATAGAAATAAATTTCAATTGGCTCTGTTCGAGGGCAATAGTGTCACCGAGAAACGACTCAGTAAATGAAATAAACAAAATGATTATGGAAAAAGTACCCGGTGATTTTAAATGTTACAAATCTACTGACACCGTGTGCAACATCGAAGATACAGTGCACTACCCACAAGAATTTTTAAATTCTCTCAATCCTGCCGGCTTGCCACCCCACCAACTGAAATTAAAAGAAGGTACTCCCATTATGCTATTGAGAAATTTGAGCGTTCCCAATATAAAGGAATTGCGAGACAATGTGATTGTAGCTACTATCATCACCGGCCCGCGGCCGGACAGCTCGCTCACATTCCGCGGATCCCGATGATACCGACGGATCATCATCATCATCATCATCTTATATATTAATACGCTAAGGTTAAGATGTTACACTCCCTTTTTAGAAAAAAACCTCACAACTAATCCACATAAATTATATATCATTTTATAGATAATTGCTTGCTCTACCGGCATCCACAACTAAACAATTTATTATTGCTATTGTTTTTGCAAATTAATTAATTATTAAAATTATATACACAAAACAGCAATGCTGCCATCTAACGGCTCAACGTCAATATGATTGACGGTCGGTAAAATTTTTGTTTAATTTCAAATCCACTCACGTATAAATAAAGTGGCGCTTTAGCTCAATGCTTTTGATACTTGCGCCTCTATATGTCAATTTTAGTAAAATATTTGTTTGATCTGTCATCTGAGCTTCATAATGGAATAAATAATAATGCGAAGACTTCGCACGGGTCACGCTAGTTTGTCTATATCTTTCAAAAGGTTACAGTTTCCTGTAAAGATATCGTTCGCTCTTACAATAAATAAATCCCAGGGACAAACTTTTTCAATGGTTGGCATCGATCTAAGAAAAGACTGCTTTTCTCATAGCCAATTATATGTTACACTTTCTCGAGTAGGGTCTCCTGAATATCAATATGCTTTTTGACATCTACAAATACCACTGGATAAAAAATGGAATATTAAAAATTTTAAAATCTTATAAAATTAAAAAGCCTTAAAATAAAAGATGTAAATAAAGAAATGTAACACAAATAATTATAAAATACATAAAACAAATAAAAATTATTTAATTCTAAACATCTTTATCAAAAAATATTTAAGTGAAATGTTTTTAAAAATATCCCGTTCATGTCTTTTGTTCTGTTTCAAAAACTTTCGTCTAGAATAGGGTTACCAATTTTATTTTGTAAATAATATTTTTAATACGACTTTATTGTTAGGGTTCTGTACTTCAAAAGGAAAAACAGAACCATTATAGGATCACTTTGCTGTACTTCTGTCTGTCTGCCTAGGTAATCAACTTTAGTTTTCGTTGACCTAGAATCAATTTTTTCCATCATCAAGTCCCGTACCCAAAGGGAGACAGAGAGACCCTATTACTAAATACATATTATTTAGGTATGTCCTGCATTTACTCTACGTTTATCCCAGAATGTTTAAAAAATAAATGTTTACCCGTGCGAAGCCGGGACGGGCCGCTAGTTTAATCAATATACGGAAACTGACGCAAGAGCTATATAATTCAGAATGAAATGAAGTACAGTGTATATCAATCAATACAGTTCTAATGATTCATTACTCGTTAAAGTGAAGTAATTCTTTTTATTGATTCAGTGAGCCATTTCACTAAGTGAATCAAGATTACCCAAAACTAATTTAGTATACTATGACATTTAGGGTTGCGCATTGTAGTGTACTATGATATTTAGGGTTGCCCATTCTACCACTTTCGAATAAAATAGTTTCGATTCTCAGTGTACTTTTATTGAATTTAAATTTTCAATAATCGTGCACTGGGAAGGTCGATGAAGGTACTCCATTATTTTATAATCTCAGAAAGCAGAGGTAAGATTCTTGCTGCACACCAAAGGGTTCACACTTTCTTTTTCATCTCACGTATATTGGTGAACTAGGGACTTATAAGAATGCGCTTCGAAATGCATTTTTCAGTGATTTATAGGAATTCAAAGGTCTAAGAAATTTCCATTCACTCTAGATATTATTTTCGAGCTTTGACTTTTTCGAAGTCTTAACTCAACCCGAATAATATACTATTGCACAGTGCTAATCTATTTTCTAATTGTTATCCAATTTTCTCTATTACTAACCGCCTTCGGTTTTCCAAAGAGAAAAAATAAACTCTTATAGCTTCGTCATGACTGTCCGTTAGTCTGCCTGTCACAATCTTACAATTTTCAGTTTTACATTTATATAAATGTTACAAATTAACTCTTAAGATGACGATCCCATTGCCTACTATGTAGAAAAAAAAATTGCATATTTAAAATGGCGGCGGATTTTTTTTTGTATCCGTATAACTGGATAGATCTTTTAAAATAGAATTAAGGATTCATTTATAATTTTATATTTGAAAGTTCTACATTTGTTATTTATATATAAACCTTAATGTAATGTCATTTCTTAAACCCTTCCTCCAACTCCTCGGGTTTTATCAAAATTAAAATTGTATTATGTAAAAATACTAATTATTTCAGATAATTTGCATTTACGATTTGTGGCGACATAGGCAGCTATGGAGTCCTATTTTATGCGATTTCTGACAGTGTACTTGGCCCGTTTTATTTTTCATATCACTTTATTTACTAACGTTCCATTTTCGCTAACATATATTTGATAAACAAACTAAATAATATCGTACGATATAGTTTGATCAATTTTTTACAAAAATTTGGTATGGTCTAAACATGTTTAACGACTGCTCTATATGCGTCGTGTGCATTTTATGTGGATAATTATTGATTAATTATAAAAAAGTTTAAATTTTAAACCTGCACTACACTACTCGGTAAGTTAATCGAAGTTAGACGAAGAAAATAGTATAGAGACGTACTTCGATTCGCTTTGTGCAACCTCGCCTAGCCTCGGGCGACTTCCGATCGCTGTCGGTTTTTTGCATCCAAGTCAAAAGACTTCGCGAAGTTACACGAAGCGTCTCACTACACTACTCAGCATACTTCAGTTTGCAGATAGACATCGCACTGTTCACACGTGGGTGCGTGCGGGCGACTCACAGCTACTGAACTCCTCGCGAGGTTGCACGAGTCGAAACGAAATGCTTGTCGTGACTACACGACAAGCATTTCGTCGAGGTAACTTCGCGAGTAGTGTAGAGGGCGTATTACTAAACTGCTTTAATTGTTACTAGCAACCCGCGTCAGTGCGTGTAAGCTGCCAAAAACTATGGTACCAAAGGGATTTACACTTACTTATAAGTTCGGAGGGATCACCACAGAATTTAATTTGATAAAGGTTAAAACAGTTTCGCCCGATTAACTCTAAAATATTAAGTTGGAAACTTGTTTTTTAAGCAGTAAAATATTTGTTATGTATTTTACGTAATACACACACGTATGGTGTCCCAGAATTTATCATAGAAATTTTTGAGAAAAATAATATTACAATCTATTATAGAATACGAAAAAAAAATGTTACAATGTATCTCGAAGACACCTCGCCATTGAATGTTTTTTTCCGGTTTCTTCGACATCCATCACCACAGAACGAGTGCCCAACTTTCAAAAAAAAAATTATAAATTATACATTTTGAAACTTTCTCATGAATCTACCTATCTAAAACGGATTTTTTTAAATCTGTTTAGTAGTTACTGAGAAATCACGTACATGCAAACAGACAGACAAGGTGGGGAATTTACTTTATGATTTTATAATATTTAATATCGAATTAATTTAAATTAAATAATCTATACAGTAGAGTAAAGGTAATGGAGTTTGTACATTAAAAGTGTTTAAAAAATGGGTCCAGACGACATATTTAAATTACAGATATTTTTTCTCTTATTAAAAAGCTCATAGTTGAAAGCTCGTAGTTCTCTGTCCGTCGTTTGTTTTACGCGCATCGCACAATAAACGCATTTTATTAATTTAAGTACTGTACAATTTAGAATTCTAAGAGAAAATGTCGTATTAAAGTACTTATTTAAAACTATTGAGCCAATGTAAATAAAATGTTTATTATATTTAATGGTCTTTAGCTGGCATCCGGTTGGGAGCGACGTTGAAGCCAGGGTGCTGCTGTAGATGCCACTATTCACAACATATCTTTATCTCATCAATCTTCTTCCCGTTTCTTCAGGTCAGTAACCGCGATTTTTGTTTGTAAATAAATTTGTTGGTTTTTCCTCACCTCACCGGACTTTCCAGTGATATCAGGTCGAGTTTTCCAAAGAAGCTTGCAAGATAATCTGGACTTGCTTATGCGGCACACGTATCCAAATAATCTTAGACGACATTGTTGAATTTGTTACCCAATGGTCGGTTGATTCTGACAGCAAAATTGGATGGTACCACTGAGATTAAGACTCTCAGGATCTCGGTTGTTATATTACTTATAATTGAAGAAAAAAATGTGAGTTTTTTTAATTATATTACATTGACAGCTAATAAAACCGCCATTTCAATTCATGAGAGTAGGTTGAAACGATTTAATTTCTCTAAATTTAATATCCGAAGTATCCGCCCGCATTAAGGTTAGTCTTGAGTACATGCGCTCTCTGTAAATGACATTTTCGTTCATCGTAGTCCGGAAGTAGCTTCCATTTAATATTGGAATATTTTCGTGCATCGCACTCTGGCTGAAAGTGAATCCAATCTAATGGGTTCTACTTCTAAATAATAAGATCAATCCGGCAAAGTTTAAGAACCGTAATGTGCTACCGCACACCGCGTAGGTACATAAAAGTATTACGTTTTTTTAACAACGTTTCTTCAATTAAAATAACATTTTATTATTAATTTCTTGACCATAAATAAATAATATTCAAATCGGCAAAGACACAAAAACTAGTGGTTACTGTAATTATAGACAGAAAACCTCTTGTATCTATGCCCGCCAAATCGAACTCGCCAAACTTGACCACAAACAATAGAGCCAGATTAGGGCGATCAAAAAACAGCGATACAAGGGCACTCTCCCGCCATAAAGCATTTTCCCGCCCTCCGCCGTCACCCGCGAAACACAAAAGCAACATCCGCTTCATTTTATCATTATGGCGTCTGTATGTTCATACCTACGTACGTATTTCGAATGTATGTATGTAGATAGGTAAGTAGGTAGGTAGAGCACAGCCAGCTCGGCGCAATTATTATATATTTGCGCTTGTATTCCTTTCATACAATTTCCTTCCTGTTGCGTGCGCTGCGTCATAAGTACGTACTTATGCGCGACACAAAAAAGAGAATAAAAAAAAGAACTAGGAACCGGTGGCGGCTGGCAGGGAAAGAATATTTTTCAAGTGTCACCCGGAGGAGATTATTAAACAATGGCGCCGAAATATATAATACAAATCGCTCCGACGTCAAATAGTGTGTGAGGCATTACGGTGAATGGTAATTTTTTTTGTCGCAAAAAGCACTCGAGCTCTCGAGTGGCCGCCGGGTGAGCGGGGAGCGACCAAATTTGTTGCTGCGAGGTGACTGCCGGCGCTGTTGCGTTAAGGGAAAATCGATTCGGAGCAAATCGAAAAGGAATTAGGGAAGCGATCTATGGAACGTGAGACGGGTAGTTTTAATTGTTCTCCGTGTTATTTATTATTCACCGAATTTAGTGATGTTAACCGCCTGATTGGAAACAATAGTCACTTACTTTTAGTAACAGTTACTTTAATGATGGTTTGGCAGCTGCAAAGAAGGGAGCATGGAAAATGCTTTGAGTTTTTAGTTTCTTAATTACATTTTTCACGTATGTTTAAGGTTAATGAATCAAAATGGTTGGAATATAAAAGTGGCAACAAACTGAATTATTTACATATTTTTTATTAAAAAAGCTTGATCTACATAAAACATCATGCTAATACTTTAACCAAATTTACATGTTAGCATCACACTTATACGCTCGGAAGGGAATTTCCAAACGGGCGGTTGGTTGGAAACCTCGAGACAAGAGGGGGTGGGCGACCGTAGCAAACCTGGGAATTTCCAAACAGGTTGTTGGTTGGAAACCTCAAAGCCAGAGCGGGTGGACGTCCGAAGCAAGTCTGCCGACGAGCCATGCTGGCGGAATTAAAGAGCATCGACAAAACTTGGAACGAAACGAATTATGGTGTCAAGAATCACACCACAATTCGCTTCGTTCTTTGACCCATTAAGGAAAAGTAGGACATAAAGAGGGAGAGAGAGGGACATTATACTTTAAATATAATAACATCTATTGGTCATTTTTTGTAGCAAAAATGATTACGGGCTATTCATATTAGACCATAGATATCTACTACCTGTTGTTTTTAGTTATAGTCCGAAAAACATCCTGAAGTAAAGGCAAAAACTGTTTTTTTTTAAACTTGCCAGTTTTTGCCGAATCACTGTTATTTTGTAACAGGCTTGAGGAGTTTTAATCAGGTGTTGCCAATAAAATTGATCAAAAATTTAAAATTTACGTTAAATTTAGATTTAAAACTTTAATAAATGCCATTTTGATTCAAGTTCTGCCGGCTTTATTCCAGATTGCTCGTCTGCAAAGTATTATCAATAAGAACAAGTCGATATCTTCTACGAAGAATGCTGCATTTTCTTAATGCAATAATATTAGTGGCTGTTAAGACGTAAAAAGATTCCTTTTGATAAGATATTATAATTAACAATTATTCACATTTATTCTCATAAATAGCAATTTTCAAGAACAATTAGCTCCGACGCCAGTAGCAAATCCGACATTGTTCAAAAGGAATTTTAAAGTACTACTTGAAGTATGTGCTAAGTACCTACATAGAATTGAAGGTTTTATAAAATACCACCTCCAAAGCGGTGTCGCCATGGATAAGTGGTTAACTTATCCATGGGTGTCGCTTATACGTTTTTCTTTGATTAATTTCATTAGCTCATTATAATCGTTTCCATTGATTAATTTCATTAATTCATTATAATCGTTTCCATTGATTAATTTCATTAGCTCATTATAATCGTTTCCATTGATTAATTTCATTAGCTCATTATAATCGTTTCCATTGATTAATTTCATTAACTCATTATAATCGTTACCATTGATTCATTTCATTAACTTATCATAATCTTTTTTAAGGGGTATATTTACGACTTAGTATTTATTGATGCATAATAGACATCTACCGTAAACAAAGTCAGTCAAGCAGGGATACAATTCTCATTATGACGATTTTGTATGCATTTAAGCACTTGTGAACATTATTGAGTACATAGTAATTCTAATTAAAATATTTACAAATATTATTTTTTCACAACGTAATATATCTTGCGAAGGTGTAGAAACAAACTAATTATAAAAGTGTATAACTCCATATAGACTTATAAATCATATTTTTTCCGTTACTTGGGCTATGTGACCTCACATCAGGCCAAATTTCAAGATTGTAGGACCACCGGAAGTACCTACTCTATAGGTTTTGACGATCAGTGAGTAAGACTATTGTCTGTGATAAGCTTTAAAAGGCCATATCTTTTTGTTTAGGTGTATTGTGATAAGCTTTAAAAAGCCATACCATTTTGTTGCTTGAACCAAAAAAGTCGAGATTTAGAGCCTGTATACTCAGACTGTAATCTGTATACTCAGACTGTAATCCAACTAAATATTAATTCAATAATATTATTTCAACTTGAATGTATTGTCGATATTAATTTCAACTTGTTATCTCAAGATGTTTCTGAGAAGAAAGGTTTTGACAGACAGACAACAAAGTGATCCTATAAGGGTTCCATTTATTTTTCGTTTTGAGGACGGAGCCCTAAAAACTTGATGTTTGCACATTTTGGTGTCTTCGGTTAAATCTCGAATTTTACGCTTACGAAATCGCGAGTAACAGCTGGTTAGGACAAATAACTTAGTTGCCTAACTTTATATTCGAAGCTCAGATTTTTCTAGCCTGTATTTCAGTTGGTTCAATTTCACTTCGAAGTTTCACCTTTAAAATAGTCTTTTATTTTTATATGAGTACTGTTTTTTAAAACTTTTTATTAATAAACCGACCGCAACATACACCGAGTAGGATTCCGTAGTTTTCTACGTCCCCTAAAATGATCCATGATAATTAACTGAAATGATTACATTTCAAAATTGTAGTCAAATTTATTCAGTACCTGTCTAAAATTTATTCTGATTTTTCCATCCCATGGTGAATAAAAGTAGTCGATACTCTCAGCATAGAACTAAATTCTTTGGAGAAGCATTGAATGTATTCGCCACAAAACTATGAAAAAAAACTAAATATAAACATACAAAACAAGTCATCTGAAAAATTAATCCGTCTCCACATCCCCGACGCTTCGCACGTATTGTTTTATTTAATTTCACATTAATGTAATCTCTGATTTTCAGATGAAATTGAATAAATTTGACTACAACTTTGAAATGTAATCATTTCAGTTAATTATCATGGATAATTTCAGGGGACGTAGAAAACTACGGAACCCTACTCGGCGTATGTTCCGGTCGGTTTCATTAATAAAAAGTTTTAAAAAACAGTACTCATATAAAAATAAAAGACTATTTTAAAGGTGAAACTTCAAAGTGAAATTGAACCAACTGAAATACAGGCTAGCAAAATCTGAGCTTCGGATATAAAGTTAGGCAACTAAGTTATTTGTCCTAACCAGCTGTTACTCGCGATTTCGTAAGCGTAAAATTCGAGATTTAACCGAAGAGACCAAAATGTGCAAACATCAAGTTTTTAGGGCTATGTATTTCTTGTTTTGTTTTCATTACGCAACTTAATTTTATTTTGTGTTTATTTATCATTGCCTGTATCAATCGTTTCCATCTACCACTGTTTTAACATTTTTCAATGGTGGCTTTACGGTTGTAGGTAAGAGATTACTCCTCTGGCAAAAATGGTTTATTTACTTAGCTTTCTAAGTTTCAATAAAGTATAATAAAAAGAAAATTAAAAGAAGGATCATTGTACAAAAATACGAAGATCAATATTTTGCAAACGGGACCTAAAAATGAAAAATAGTAAATGGGACCTTAATTTCATATAAAAATACCGGTCCAACTATACCTACCCTATTCAATGATATGTACCGCGGGCAAAAGCTAGTCTTTTATAAATAGTTTTCTTTCTCTAAAATATCTATTATGTGATCGCAACTTTTAAGAAAATATTACTAAAAGTAATAGAATTTAAACGCTTCTTTAGGGTTGATATTACTTTAAATCCAACCCCAAATTTCAGCGCCTAACTCAATTTCGATCCTCGAAATCATTGGTTCTTTTAGTAATTGTCGCCGATTAGTGTTGGGGTGTGGGTAGTTTATTGAGAGAAGCATTCTGATGAAGTGATCGATGTAGTCGGAGAGTGAGAGGGTGAGGAAAAAATTAAGATGAAAAAAGAAAGAAATATCTATTCCTACAGGGACTTGTTTTAAGTGTATTTTCTATTCAAACGTTTAATGGGTAGGGTGTCCCGTGTTGTGGAGCCCAGAAATTATTGTTGAGGTTATTAATCAGACACGACAATTAAATTTGGCATCGGGCGGAAATTTTTCTAGTTACTGCACAGATTTAAATATGTCTGGTTGATCAAATAAGCAACAAATTTCGATATCGATTATACCTCATCCATTATTTCACATCATTGCATTATATATACAATATATATATATATATATATATATATATATATATATATATATATATATATATATATATATCTGTGTGTGTGTGTGTGTTTATTGTTTAATTAGCACTGCTTTTATCGAAATATATGACGAAAATAAGATACATTTTTTGATGGAGAAATAATTTACTTCTTCAATAACAAAATATTTTTTTTATTATCAACATTTTATAAATCATAATTACATTTAAATATTTCGTTCAAAGTTCAGAGCCTGTGTGCAAAAAAAAACGCGTGCAATTCAGTACACGTGCAGAAGTGAAACTTCTTTGGCGATCGAAACCCCGATTTGTAAGTATATAGTAAGGGATAAAACGACAGAGAGAGAGTGAGTGAGAGAAAGAGGGATAGAAATTAATATTAATTAATTATACAGCACGCGCGCATGCATAAACTTCAAAGTTGCAATCGTGCTAAGGGTAGAATAAATAGGTTGAGTCAGATTTTTAAAAAATATACTAAGTCTAACCCCGTAAATTATACTAAATTCATATAAGATTTTAATACTATACATTTTGAAAAATCAATAAAATGTCATTACAAATCGACTTAAACATCTAATACACTCTTCCTATAAATTTACTCAGCGTATATACTTACGATAAGCAATTCGCAATTATAATTGCAACTATATATGCGGGTTCATTACGGATTTATAATTAAATTAAATGCATGCGTTATTACTCTTGTAACGGATGAAATACATCCAAAATTAGCAACAACTCAATCATAAATAGTTAAGTAAATTAATAAAATTTTGACAGTTTTCTTTTGACACACATAACGTTCAAAACAGCTGATAGCAGTAGTAAGCACCATTTTTTTTTGTTTTTGCGCATAGATACACTTTTTGTCTTATTCTTTCGTGTTCATCTATCTCTCGCGGTTGTTAGCTACTACATATTTTCCATTCTTTTTGAGGTAGATTCGTTACATTCAGACGTTACATCTAAACGTTGCAAAACGTTGCAACCTTGACACTTTAATTTCATCGCGCCTAAAGAAGTTTCACTTCAAAAATTGAAGGAAACAACTGAAATGTCAGCGTAATCGATAATTTTTTCTGCGAAATAACATTCGTATGGCTCATTAATCGAGGTCCAATAAGGTGTTAGATACGTCACGTCGTATATCGATTTGATGAGACCCGGGGGCACGTGGTATGCGTTTAAATAGGACGCTTAACCCTTTAGGTAACATTGAAATAGTGTATCTCGAGAACGAGATAAAATATAAATAAAAATTATTGACTAAAATCGTCTTATTTTGTTCTTAGGAAATCATAAAAAGTTATATTATTTTTTCTTCAGGTACTTATACATGTATACAGATATAATAAAGAATGGTTTTTTTTTATTCATACAAGTGATTTAGTGAACCAAACTAAATAAATTTGAAGTTTATTTCTGTAAAAAAATGTAAATTTCTTTTCGTTAAAACCGCAACTTTGACAGTGAGTTTTCAAAAACGATTAAAAACATCCAAATATTTTGTTCATATTTTCTAATCGGTTTGATGCACAAAGTTGCACGTTTGAATAAAAAACACTTTCTTTATAAAATCTGTATGCATATACGTTCATTTTATAAATAGCACCGTAATTTCCATATGCACAAATTTGGCAATCGAAACAAACAGAAAATCGTGGCTTCCACGCTTTCACCGAGCGTGACTTGACAATTAAACGTCGAGAAACGAAACGCAGCGTCTTCAGGTTTCTAAACATATAAAATATATTCGCCTCACTGGCCGCTGCGCCATCAATATCGCATTCCACTCAACGCGTTACTCGGCGCGAACCGCCGCGCCAGCACTCGACGGCGGCGCCTCTCGGCGACGATTATCTCCGTGCCTGCCATCAAATATTTGCGCTTTAAACAGCTCAAATTTCACCCGGGCGTCATAATGCCAGTCAGGTAAATACATTATATAATGATGCTCATATTTATATAATGCGTGTGGGCGTAGGGTGGGGGGCGGCGCGCGCGGGAGTTAAAAACGCTACACTTGCCGTTTTGGCGGGAGGGGAGCCGCTGCTCCTCAGCCACTCCGCTTAAAATTGGAACGCCGGATAGGTTTTTATTTCTCTTTTTATATTTTTATTTTATTTTTGCCGAGCGCATATTTCACATCCGCCGCGCTGCAGGTTGAGTGTTTAATTTGGCGTCGAATGCGGGCGGCGGCGGCGCGGCGTTTGGCGCGCGCGCGAATTCTAATTGCGCTTGTTTATGGTAGTTTCGGAATGTGGGCGGAAAAGGTTTTGGATTTAGAATTTTTTATTAATGGTGATAGGTAGTTCCACTTCTAATTTCAAATTAAATAGGTCGTATCGAAAGTCAATAGATAACATACCAATTTTTTTAATCATAGAGAAAAGTCTTTAAAAGTTTGTTAAATTAACTATAGACAACCGTTTTGATATTACGGCTTCGAACTAAATGACCGCAGTGTCTTAGATTAAATAAATAGTAGCATTTTTTCACAAACGTTCGATAGATACCTAAACAGTTTGAAAAGAATCCTAAATGATGTGACGACGCCTCCGTCCAAGGTTCTGTCTGTTTGAATCTTTACTTTGCGCTTGTTTATGGTAGTTTGGATTGTGAGCGGGAAAGGTTTTGGATATGGATTTTTTTATTAATGGTGGTAATTAGTTCGAATTCTAATTTCAAATTCAATAGATGACTTAACTTTTTTTTAATCATAAAGATAATTTTTGAAATGTTCATTAAATGAATTATAGGTAACTGTTTCGATGTTATGGCTTCTAACTAAATAACTGCGATATCTCACGTTAAATAAACCGTAGCATTTTTCACAAACGTTGTATAGATACCTGAAGGGTTTGAACAGAACCCTAAATGGTGTAACGACCTTCCGTCCGGGATTTAGTCTCTTTATACCATAAGCTCGCAAGCAGAATGATCCACAGACTTCCAATTTAAGCCTAATAACTTATACTTTATCCCAACATCTAATGTTTTATTAAAAATTATTTGTATTTTAATTTAGGAGTATATCATACTTACAATGTAGTCGTCGCAAATGTTTTATAGTGAATCTTCTTTAGCGACGTCCGAGTCATTCTGTCATTTAAAACTTGTGTAAGGCTTGGGAAATGAAATACCGAACGCATCCGACCAGCGGCGGAATCGACCGAGCGCTAACAAAATGGCGGTTGAAAATGTCAAAAAAATATTCAAACGCTAATCCCGCACCGATTTTCCCGCCTCCAGTTGTCTGTTTAGTTTTGTATACCGTGTAATGCAGAAAATTCTAAATGAGTGAAAATTTATAAAGTAAAAATATTGTTTTGAAAAAGATAGCAATGAAAGAAAAGAATATAATTATAGATAAGTAATGATTATTATATACTAGCTGTGCCGACGTGACTTCGTTCGCGTGTAATTCGGTTTAAGAAAAGTTATTAAGATTTTTTTTGTATTTTTCTTAATTTGTTTTTCCTCTCAGAACTATATCAGCATGAAGTCTAATAAAAACGCTAATAGATCACTTTGACAGCACCATATCGTAATGTGTCTATAAACATAATATTTACTGAAAAACCTAATCGATGGCATTGACAGTACCAATATTGTAATATTCATAAAGTCAGGATATTTTTTATATCTGTAACATCCAGATAAAAGGTATTCTATATGTTGCTCAAGGGTATAAGATATTATCATACCAATTTTCAACTTGAAACTTGCTCAAGGGTATAGGTTCAACTTGAAAGCGGAAATACTTGGAAAACTGTAGTTTGTATGTAATATTAAACTTATACTCTATTTACAATCAACAAACATTTAAGAAATAATGAACAATACAAACAAAATATTTTTTCTCCTTACGCCTGTAAGAGATATTAATATATTATATTATACTAGCGTGACCCGTGCGAAGTCTTCGCATTATAAATTATTCAACTCAATTTAATAAATCAAAATTGATTGCAGGTATTCAATTCATTTCTAATTTTGCACACTGCTTATTACGTTTTTATTCCATTATGAAGCTCAGATGACAGATCAAACAAATATTTTACTAAAATTGACATATAGAGGCGCAAGTATCAAAAGCATTGAGCTAAAGCGCCACTTTATTTATACGTGAGTGGATTTGAAATTAAACAAAAATTTTACCGACCGTCAATCATATTGACGTTGAGCCGTTAGATGGCAGGGTTGCTGTTTTGTGTATATCATTTTAATAATTAATTAATTAACAAAAACAATAGCAATAATAAATTTTAGTTGTGGATGCCGGTAGAGCAAGCAATTATCTATAAAATGATATATAATTTATGTGGATTAGTTGTGAGGTTTTTTCTAAAAAGGGAGAGTAATATCTTAACCTTAGCGTATTAATATATATGATGATGATGATGATGATGATGATGATGATGATTATATTATATATTTTATTAAGTTGGTACGAAACCATTCTTGCGCGAATTACAATGGTATTTAATATTTTTTTTATTATTTTTATTTGTTCTTAATGAGCAGATACAACCAACAAAAGATCGATAAAAGTACATATAATGTTGAACTCAGAAATTACACTTTATATCTACAAAGAGAGAAAATGAAAAAATAAGAACCTTAAAAACCTTACTTAAATAGTATTTTTTTAGGAAAAAGTCTGGTCGTTTTTCCCAATAGTTTGTAAATGGCATTTCTATAGAACTCTTTGAACTAGTAAGATAAGACATTGTGCAGATTATGTCCCATGGTGTTCTCCATAAAAAGATATAAATTACTAATCCGTGAAACTTATTGTCATCAGAGAAAATCATGTAAAACTCGAAAAAATCTTTGCTAATAGCCCACCTGAAGATGTTGTAATACAACGAAACCTAGGTCGTGGTACAGAACTTAAAGAAAGTAGAAATAATACTACATCACGTAGTTTCATTTAATTGTGAATTATTATTATGGTAAATTTGACCATTAGTTAATATTGAAATAAGGAGATAGGCTCTCCATTTTGGTGTTCGCGAAAGGTAATACCATTCTGAGTTTACTTATTTACATGAGACTATAACATGCATTATTACATCTTTATCTTTAGACTTTTGAGATATCGTTTAAAAGTTTGCGGCACTTATTTCTACAAGAGCAATCCCTTTCAGTCAACCACAATGGTTAAATTTTTCCAAATTTAGTTGTGCTCGAGACTTTAAAGAATTTTATAAATCTCGACTAATACGAAATTTTGTAAATTAAAAATAAACTCAATTTAGGAAAAAGAAGATTTTAATTAAAAATTTAAATGTATCATACATATGGAAAAGCAAATTAAAAAATATTGAAATTGTACTATTAAGATAAAAATTTAAAATGCGAAAGGTAATTATTATAACATTATATAAGTACGTATTTTAATATAAGAATGAAATCAGTCATTATTTATCACTAACATTATTACGTTTTTTTTTATTTAATTTTTTTTAAACAATTAATTGTTAACAATAACTATTTCTGACATTGCGAAGCTGATGTGTTTTGGTCAAAGCAGCGAGGGCGTAGCGATTTTTCGAAATGTTTTTTAGATAAATAAATAAAATGTAGATAGTTTAAAAAAAAATAAAACAAGCTTTTGTACCCAAAATACTCATTGACAAACTCATTGTCAAACAAGCCCAAACTAATGGGTTTACTATTAACCATAGAGAAGGTCCCATGACCAACTTCCTCCTCCTTCGTGAGATTCTCCTGGATACAATATGTAAAAAAAAGAATCACTAAGACAAGTCAAACTCGATAGGTTTACTGTTAGTAATTGCTAAGTTCCCATGGCTACCCCCTTTCCTCCATCATCAGATCCTTCCGTTCCTTCCGTGCGTTGATTAACGATGACAAGACCTGATCTGAGGCTTACAAAAAGATGATGTAAAAATTTTAATAGAAATATTTTTGAATTAGTTCTATGAAAAAGATTTTTCAAACAAAAAGGATATTATAAATAGAATTTTTATGTAATAATTATAAAGAAAAATTTGACAAAAACTGTTTAAGATATTGTTTTTTGTGATTATGATCAAAAGATTAAATCTACCCCTCTATTCTGTTAATAAGATTTTTTAAACTTTTTGTTATTTACTTAATCACTTTTTTGGAACTTAAAAACATTTCTGGTAATATATGTAATATTACCAGATAGTACGATGGAGTCTAGACAATATTACCAGATAGTCTATTGTCAACAAATATGATCCGCAGATCATATTTCATCTAATTGAACTAATTCGCTTCTAATACTGAATACGTATAGATAAATATAGAAACCTGCTATTCATATATCTGGATATCATCATCAATTATCACTTAAATACTGAATTGTGGGTAAATAAAATCAATTATATAGGCAGTATCTATATGACAGATAGAAAAGGGCTCAAACTCACGATAACTCGCAGACTTAGGTAGAACTAGATGGATAGATGTGAAAATGGGTTGAAAGATCGTATGGTAATTCGGAATTAAAAGTACATACGTCAACATTTGTATTTAGATTCTAAAATAAAAAAAAATACCGATTTTAGTCTTTATATTTTTTACATAAAAAAACGAATAAAACAAAATGCAGCCATAATCCCTTTTTGTCTGTTGAAACCGGAACGAGCATCTAGTAAATGATATATTAAAATCGTTAATAAAAAAGTATGCAGCCCGTTTTTTTATTATATTTAAGATTGTAAGGAAAAGTTAATAAAAGAAAAGTTAAAAACAGCTGTAATAATAAAAGAAAAGTTAAAAACAGCTGTAATAATAAAAGAAAAGTTAAAAACAACTGTAATAATAAAAGAAAAGTTTAAAACAACTGTAATAATAAGAGAAAAGTTAAAAACAACTGTAATAATAAAAGAAAAGTTTAAAACAACTGTAATAATAAGAGAAAAGTTTAAAACAACTGTAATAATAAGAGAAAAGTTTAGAACAGACTGGAAAGAAGGGACAAGACAATCCGCACAAAACGGAGACACAGAGCAGTGATGAGAATACCAAAAAGGCTTTTTTTTGGACAACTTTATGTTAAAATTAAACTGTTTGACAAATTATAGTAAAAATCAACGGATTTCTATTCTGATAGTAAACCAGTTGATAGAAAAACAAAATCATCAAAATCTGTCAACAATTACGACTTGTAGCTTGTCCTCATACCGGCATACGTACATACCAACGGATGGAGACGCTAGTTATATTTAAAATATTAATAGCACTAATAAATATTTAAAAAAAAATTAAAAAGCTTATGTTATTTTTATAAAAAGATCTCCTACTTCCCAAATTACATTTATAATAAAATTTGTTCACCCGAGTTGTGTATAATTATTTTCAAAACGAAAGGCTAATGCGTTAGTCGATAATTAATCACACGAGAATGGCAAAACTCTTCAAGAATACGAATTTCGCGCCACTCACTAAAAAAATGGTAACAACTTTTAAATATGGTCAACGATAAAGTCGAACCATAAAGACAATTTAAAAAAAATCTTGATCCTGCAAACAAAATCATTTTCACTAAGTGTACATTCTTACAAGCCCATTTTCACATGGCCTGAGCCTTGTAACTTCAAATTATTAAATTGATTTTAATAATATAAGGGAGGTAACATCAATATACAAAACCAATACTCATATATGCATATAAATAACGTAAAAACAATATTTAGATATGCCTACAGGTGTAAAAGAGAATAGTCTTAAAATCACAGATTTACAGAAGAATACTTACACGGAAAGACAAAGAGACAAACTGCGTCTTTTGGAAATTAATATACAATTAAATAAAACTATGTGTTGTAGTATTTTTTCTACTTTCTTTAAGTTCTTTACCACGACTTAAGTTTCGTTGCATGACAACATCTTCAGGTGGGCTATTAGCAAAGATCATTGCTAATTGCCCACCTAAAGATGTTGTAATACAACGAAACCTAGGTCGTAGTGAAGAATTTAAATAAAGTAGAAATAATACTACATTATTCACAATTAAATGAAACTACGTGATGTAGTATTATTTCTACTTTCTTTAAGTTCTTTACCACGACCTAGGTTTCGTTATATTACAACATCTTCAGGTGGGCTATTAGCAATAATACTACATCACGTAGTTTCATTTAATTGTGAATAATGAATTTCTACAAAATTATCGCCAAATACATTCAATATTTTAAAATAATACACCAGAGTTAGATTTAGCCGCTGGTAAATTTTTACTCGACTACGGCAGAGAAAGGGTTATAAATTTCACGGGCGATATAGGCGAATAAGTATGCTCTCTCGTACAGATTAAATCTCCAAAGTGATTTCAACAAATACCTTAGATTCGTATTGATCCAGAGAGTGTCCTAGGGTATATAACGTTATGAATGTCAGACTATGTATGTATGTGAGTAAGTTAGTTCCCTCGTACAGATTAAACTACTAAAGTTATTTCAATAAATGAAGTGTCTTTAGATTCGTATTGATCCAGAGAGTGTCCTCGGGTTTATAACGTTAAGAATTTCATGGGCTATGTATGTATATATGTGAGTAATTTGTTCCCTCGTACAGCTGAACTGTTAAAGTTATTGCAATAAATGAAGTGTCTTTAGATTCGTATTGATCCAGAGAGTGTCCTAGGGTTTATAACGTTAAGAATTTCACAGACTATGTATGTATGTACGTGAGTAATTTGTTCCCTCGTACAGCTAAACTGTTAAAGTTATTGCAATAAATGAAGTGTATTTAGATTCGTATTGATCTAGAGAGTGTCCTAGGGTTTAAAACGTTAAGAATTTCACAGACTATGTATGTATGTACGTGAGTAATTTGTTCCCTCGTACAGCTAAACTGTTAAAGTTATTGCAATAAATGAAGTGTCTTTAGATTCGTATTGATCCAGAGAGTGTCCTAGGGTTTATAACGTTAAGAATTTCACAGACTATGTATGTATGTACGTGAGTAATTTGTTCCCTCGTACAGCTAAACTGTTAAAGTTATTGCAATCAATGAAGTGTCTTTTGATTCGTATTGATCTAGAGAGTGTCCTAGGGTTTATAACGTTAAGAATTTCACGGGCTATGTATGTATGTACGTGATTAATTTGTTCCCTCGTACAACTAAACTGTTAAAGTTATTGCAATAAATGAAGTGTCTTTAGATTCGTATTGATCCAGATAGTGTCCTAGGGTTTATAACGTTAAGAATTTCATGGGCTATGTATGTATGTACGTGAGTAATTTGTTCCCTCGTACAGCTAAACTGTTAAAGTTATTGCAATAAATGAAGTGTCTTTAGATTCGTATTGATCTAGAGAGTGTCCTAGGGTTTATAACGTTAAGAATTTCACGGGCTATGTATGTATGTACGTGATTAATTTGTTCCCTCGTACAACTAAACTGTTAAAGTTATTGCAATAAATGAAGTGTCTTTAGATTCGTATTGATCCAGATAGTGTCCTAGGGTATATAACGTTATAAATTTCACAGACTATAAATGTATGTATGTAGGTATGTATGTAAGTTAGTTTGTTCCCTCGTCCAGCTAAACTGCTAAAGTCATTTGAACAAATGAGGTGCTTTAGATTCGTATTGATCCAGAGAGTGTCCTAGGGTATATAACGTTATAAATTTCACAGACTATAAATGTATGTATGTAGGTATGTATGTAAGTTAGTTTGTTCCCTCGTCCAGCTAAACTGCTAAAGTCATTTGAACAAATGAGGTGTCCTTAGATTCGTATTGATCCAAAGAGTGTCCTAGGGTATATAACGATATAAATTTCACAGACTATAAATGTATGTATGTATGTATGCATGTAAGACAGTTTGTTCCCTCGTCCAGCTAAACTGCTAAAGTTATGTCAACAAATAACGTCCTTAAATTCATATTGATCTAGAGAGTGTCCTGGGGCTTATAACGTTAAGATTTTCATAGGCTATATATGTACATATTCGTGTTTTCCGTTTTTTTTCATGGGCGGATTTTAAATTTTCCTCTTGTAATTTTAGTTTTAATATGTAAATTAATAAACCCTCCACTTTTTTCAGCGATTTTCGGGATGTTATTGAAACTTTTCGAACATCTCTGGTATCATATATAAAGAGCGTGACATTCGATTTTCTGTTCAGTTGACAACTGAGTTCCGGCTAATAAAGGACTAACAAAATATGGAAATTTCTCGAAGAGAGTTTAGAGTGCTCTTGTTCATTAATTTCTTTTAGGGTGACGATAAAACGACATACAATATATTCACAAGGATTGGTGAAAGCGTTCTCTCCTATGACATAACCAGGCGTTGGCTCCGATGGTTCGAAGATGAAAGTGTTGATATTTCCTAGAGATATTTCCTAGAAAAAATCAGAGTCATTGCTGAAATAGATTCCAAGTTAAGTTCACGTTATTTGGCAGAGCTTCGTAAGATATAATAATCACTTCATGCTTTGGAGGATAAACAGAAATATTCTCTTTGGCTACCGCATGAACTAGCACGGATGATGTTATTACACGAAAGTAAGGTGACGTCAAGTTATTTGTGTGAGTTACTAGCTGGATGACGTGGTTCAGTAATTATGCTAATACCCCCGTAGTCACTGAACGCCTCCATTTGGTCCGCCAAACGACATCATTCGTGGGGTTCGGAGATATACCGGCGTTAATACTCGAGACGATAGGTCAATAAATGAGCCGGTCTCTCTTCTACCTTGCACGGTTTAAGCAATATTCTCCAAAGTCTGTTTCTTTTTCTATAACTTTTCTGCCCTTATGAATCGTATGATACATCGCCTACAATTATCTTCAAAGTGTGGGCTTTATAACACAAAAAGAATTTTTGAAATCGCACGTTTGGTTCCAGAGATTAGCGCGAACAGACAAATTTTACCACTTTATATATTAGGTAGTGAGCACGCCGCATTACGCTTACTTCTCGCTATAGGAACACGCGTAATTTGCTAAAGTTTTTTAGGTACTCTAATGAAAGGTACTTTACTAAAGTTTTGGTTAAGGTACTCTAATGGAAGATATTTTGCTAAAGTTTTACTTAAGATACTAATGAAAGGTACTTTACTAAAGTGTTGGTTAAGGTAATCTAATAAAAGGTACTTTACTAAAGTTTTGGTAAGGGTACTCTAACGAAAAATACTTTCCTAAAGTTTGGCTTAAGAAAGTATGAGAGGATGATCCAGATCATCCCATCAGATTTTATTACGAAGATACGAGGTATTGTGGACGTATAAATTACCAGTAGTGAGAAAAGTTTGACGATAATTAATTATTTGAGCCCTTTTTTGAGAAAATATATTTTCATCATTATCGTCGTATCAGAAGTCCGAATTTTGAAAGTTAGAAAAATTAAATGACAAGTCTGAAGTTATTTATAAAAAAAAATTTAGTATATTAATATATCAGGCACCAAATTTCAAACAAAGCAGGCTGGCGGCTTGAATGCTAGAATTTGCAACAGTGACAAATTTGTTAATTGAGTATTTAGTATTCTGTTAGGGCTTTAGGATCGATTTTTGAGTCGAGTTCCTCTTTTGAAGCCAGATTTTCTTTTTAAGTTTAATATATAATTATAACATTTTTGATGGTTTGGTAGAGATTTACATTTAAATGTGGGGAGGTCTAAAAGGAAGCCTTCATTATAATAAAACGAGAGAAGAAAATTTCAAAATAATATTTCGAGAGAGAATAGTGAACATTGTGACCATAAGTTTTCACAGATGAAAGTTTATACGAATATCCCTAGTAATATAATCTTAAAGGATCATGTTCACCGCTTCAATTTTAATAGGCGAATGTTTTTTTAATCGTTAAAAAAATACGTTTATCACGAAATATGTATTGCCACCCGTAGAAGAGTTTCTTTGTCTATGCCCGGAGTGCACCATCAGATTTTGACCATTATATGAGATCACCTTTGAATTATATTTTCCTAAGCGAACAAGACAATATTCAAATCGATCAACATACGCCGGAAATATGCGTTAATATGCATTAAAAAAAATTACAATTGAGAACCTCTTTCTTTTTTGAAGTCGACTCTTCGCCCCTCAAAAAGGTTATTACTGACTGTAGTAACTGCTTTTGCATAATTTTTCTCTTTTTTCAGTTCATCCTTCGATTTTCTTAAAAGCTTTTATTTAAATATGAATAACCATAAAAATAAATTATACCGAATTAGTGTTTAATTTGATTACTCAGCGGAACTGTATTTTACTTACCTATAGCCGCGGATATTCTTCAGTAACAAAACTCGAGTAGCGTTCCAGTAAACTGGTTTTACAAATGGATACAAAGCCAACACGAACTGACTGTATATGCAATGTTACAGTTGCGCAAGCGACGTGTAAACAGCACTTAGCACGGTAGAGCGCACCGACCAATGGGGTGCTCCGTCCTCGCTCCCGCTAGCCAATCAGGACGTCGCTCGTCCCGCGTCGTTCTCCTAATTAGTTGAGCTGCCCATACACGTTATGTTGTAACGAAACATCTGCGGCCCAGACGGGTGTGTGGGCGCCCTCGTGTTGTCTGTTCGATGACATGTACGCGTGTGTTTATGAATTCGGTTTGTAAATACAGTATGTATATAGGTAGTTTTTAATTTAGAGGTGTGAATTATATATATTCCAGTAACTAAGGGTATCATATAAAATAGTACTTACTTTTGCTGACATCAGGCGTTGGTGGCTGATCGAAAATTTAAATTATTTTGCTTTTCAGACACCGACAATTTTGCGGTTTTGGTTCAAAAAGGAAAGATTCAATTGAAATCAAAATAATTTTTGTCCGACTGTTAATGCAATTTGGCGGAATACCTACTTATTTAAAAAATTTATAGGCTTGCAGAGGACTAAATACATATTATGGATTATCTCTGAAAAATGCAAAAAGTAAATTAGGTTTTTGTCCGATAGAAAAATACGTTTAATTTCCGTCCCTATCACGGGTTATTGTCTTAACAAACTTTGCTGTTTGTGCGGATTAGAATTCTAGGAAATCGCAATGAATACCAAAACCGTGAGTAGAGAGGCATTCAATTGGCACGACAATAAAGTAATTGTACCTAATGTTAGGTACATACATTCGATACAATTGTTTTTTTACATGGTTTATATTATCTTTAGTCTGTAAATAACATTTAATTACGTCTATAAATAAAAAAAAGGATTAACGGTAACAAAGGAAAAAATGGATTATGAAAAAATACCTAGATACCTAGCAGTAAATAACGAAAGCAAAATGTTTTTAGGAACTGCTGTCACCTGCGCTTTGTACGAAAAAAATATTATCTCATTTTTGGTTTTTCTTGTTTATGCTATCCGTGGGTCTAGTCAGTGGATCATTTGTTTCTACTGACGCGGAAACCAGTCAGTTGTTAAGTTAATAGTATTTTTAATGATTTAGAATCTAAATATTTTTTTTTAAACGAAAGTACCAGGAATACTCGAAATAGCAAATAGTAAATCCGTGAATTATGAGGAATAATAGTACTGTATGTACAAGCGGTAGGCACATTTTATGAACACTGCACTTTCTAATCCTTTAATAGTAGTTGATTGCGGTTACACTGTTCGAAATAACTTTTCAACACAGATTTTGGATTAGTTCTAATAAAAAATTAGTTTTTACGAAAAAAGAAAAAGTGGATGTAGTTGGTATTAATTTACCTAAAACTGGAGTTTTTAGAGTTACGTACCTCAAACGGGAAAACGGAACCCTTATAAGATAACACACCCATCTGTCTGTCCATCTGTCATTCTGATTATCTCAGAAACTGCGATATATAAATTTGAAATTTGACATCATAAATAATACGCATATTTTGCAATTTGTTAATATTTTGAAAATATCCAAATAAGAATTAAAAAGCCTGTAAATAAAGTTCTTAGAAAAAAATTTCAGTTTTGTTTATGATGTGGGGGGTGTCATTTGAGAGGTTTTATTATGAAAAATACAATAAATAATTTGTTTCATGATTTTAAATATTAAAAAGATATTAAACCTATTGAACTGAAAACATGAAAAAACAGGAAAACTATGGCGATTATCTTAGACCATATAATTTTTGAAATATGTCATTAATTTGACAATATATTTACTTAAAATGGATACAGAAAATTATGATCTGTAAAATAAAATGTCATTAGATATTTCTGAATTTGCTTTTCACAATGATGTATACCCAATTAAAGAACCTAGTAAATATATATATATATATATATATATATATATATATATGTATGTATGTATGTATATATATATATATATATATATATATATATATATATATATTTCTACTTTGTTTCTTCTGATTGGTTCAAAGAATTTCATTCAAATAGAATTTACAAACTATTATGAAAAACAACCTGATTATTAAAAAAAATACAAGTTTTCTCATTTATCTGAATGATCGTTTAAATAAAATTTATAAGGAGCCTATTTTTTTCATTTTCTCAGTATAAGAAATTGTGTGTGTGTGTATTTTAAGTACCTATCTAACAATATCGCTCGAACTAGGGCTGGCCAGTTCTAGGCTAAACCAGCTCTAATTGTTAGATTAGGTTAAACTATGGTTAGTTTATTATATATAATAGATATTACATATATCCACGGAGATGGGAAGAATATGAACGGTGTTGGATGTTATCATAGAAGGACGGCGCCCTTTTTTAACACGAAAAATATTTTATGCTTGTTTGCAATCATGCTCAACGTTTAACTTTAGTTAAAAATACTTATATATAATTTAGTATTTGTGTTAACCAAAATTATAAATAGAAATTGATTTTATTACCTACGCGAATAGGAGGACAAAACGCTCTTGTCGTAAAGATTTACGTTGAAATTGGAAAACCATGTGAAGATAGAATTTACGAGCATTCAATACAAACTAAAATATGCAATATAGAATAAACATTTATAAAAATAATCTTAAGTTAGAATAAACATTTATAAAAATTATATTCTCTTTCTGTAACGCTAGGCCTGGTGTTATAGAAATATAATATATTTTTTAAGAAATTTAGTAGTTTTTGTAATACAAAGAACAAACAATTCAGCCATTGGCAACTAGAAAAGAGCAAAACTAAAATATAAATTGTAAACATAACATAAAACAAAAAAAAAACTATGTTCATAAACGCATATATATTATATTTTTACTATATCTAGAATTGCTGATAAGAAATAAAAATAACAACAAAAATCTAACGAAATACAAAGTAACTTTTTAGAAACATTTCCAAAAAGTAATCAAGACTGATTATTTTTTTAATTTATAGCCATTGCCTAAATTAATTAAAAAGAAACTGACGTTCGTTGTTTTAATGTATGATCATCTGTGATTTGTAGAACGACATTTAACTATAGAATCTTTCATATTTATATTCGTGTTCATTTTTGTTTTTGAACGAAGTTCCTTACCGCGTGTTGCGAAAGGGGGCTAGACGGAAAAAATTAAGACCAAAAGTTGTAACGACACTTTTTGCTATAGTTGCTAGCGGGCGCGCTGCAAGCCGTGCGGCGTGCGCGTGTTTCTCTGTCTGTCTCTCTCTCTCTCATAGAAAGCGAGCCAGTTATTTTCGTTTCGTCTTTCTATTTCGCATTGAACAGTGTGGTGTCGCGACGATTATTTTTGTTGAGTGTATACAGGGTTTTTGTACATAATAAATAATAAAAAATAATAACAATAATTATTATTATAACTTAAAAGAAATAAAATTTTATTACGATTCCTTCACTAATTAATCGAAAGGAACTTCGTCCCTTGACACCTCTCAAGTTTTTTATGTTTGTTTCTGCATTTGTATATGCTTATTTTGTACTCATCTGTATATTGTAATTTAATTTTTTTTTTCATTATATTTAACTGTAGTGAACCTCTTACTTCATTTTTGATTTACTATATTAAATTAGTTACTATATTAAATATTTATTTTTTGAGAACAAGTAACAATGGCAACTATCTGAAATTTTATTCAATCAGTGTTGCAAAGCCTTTTTTCCACGCTTGATATTGGCAGAGGTTCTCAATGGAGAAAATGAAAGATAAAAATAACATTATGATCTGTGTTCGTTGTTGTCGAAACTATTTTGCTCATTTCAGATTTTACGCGGTTTTTTCAGCGACACGGACTTACTTGCAAGTTTCATGAATTAGTATGTTACGTTTGTGTATAATGAATACAACGAGATACGATCTACTTTGTTTCTTCTGATTGGTTCAAAGAATTTCATTCAAATGGAATTTACAAACTATTATGAAAAACAACCTGATTATTAAAAAAAATACAAGTTTTCTCATTTGTCTGAATGATCGTTTAAATAAAATTTATAAGGAGCCTATTTTTTTCATTTTCTCAGTATAAGAAATTTTAATTTCGTAACGTCTGGGCCCAACACTATATGGACTTTTGGCAATCTTTTTTGCCTATTGTTAGCAATGTTGGTTGACCTATTGATGTGGAAGTTTAAGAAATCACTTAAAAAAAGAACAAAGGAAAAGTTACTTTTCACTTACATTAATAAGATATTGCATGTGAAAAATAAACGTACTAATTTATTTTCTGGATAATTGGCGAGTTGAATTAAAGTAACGAAACATGAGGAGCCATAAAAACAGTAAAATGAAAAGTATATAATAACATACAATTTTATTAAAACATTTACTAAAATAAAAATCAATTATACATATACAAATACGAGTCATTGATATATTGTTATACTGTAAGAGAAATTACTATAATTGGAAGAAAACACAACGTATAATCGTTATATCTGCAGCTCCGTTTCTAATGTCCGAGCCTAATGCAAACATTTAGCTTTTTCACGAAATAAAATAATAATAAGTATTTAATATATTAACTTTAACTAGCGTGACCCGTGCGAAGTCTTCGCATTATAAATTACTCAACTCATTTTAATAAATTAAAATTGATTGCAGGTATTCAATTCATTTCTAATTTTGCACACCGCTTATTACGTTTTTATTCCATTATGAAGCTCGGATGACAGATCAAACAAATATTTTACTAAAATTGACATACAGAGGCGCAAGTATCAAAAGCATTGAGCTAAAGCGCCACTTTATTTATACGTGAGTGGATTTGAAATTAAACAAAAATTTTACCGACCGTCAATCGTATTGACGTTGAGCCGTTAGATGGCAGCATTGCTGTTTTGTGTATATAATTTTAATAATTAATTAATTTGCAAAAACAATAGCAATAATAAATTTTTTAGTTGTGGGTGCCGGTAGAGCAAGCAATTATCTATAAAATGATATATAATTTATGTGGATTAGTTGTGAGGTTTTTTCTAAAAAGGGAGAGTAACATCTTAACCTTAGCGTATTAATATATATGATGATGATTAAAAGTTAATTGCAATGAAAGTTTAATTATAGCCTATTTACTAATTGCAACATCATCTAGTAACAAATTGATTAGCAGTGCGAGAATATTTTTTCTAAACTTTTTTTTCTTTTTTTTATAAACTTTTGCTTTCCATTACTCCTATCTCCTTAAAGTTTTTTTGTAGTAATAATTCTCCAAAGAAATTAACCTAAATGATATTATACATGCGACTTAGGCAATTTTTTTTGTTTCCAGGTGTTTTGTGAAGTCAATAGTTGGAAATTGCTAAAATAAAATTAAAGTAAAAAGTTGTAATAAGCATAAGGTAACAAATTTGCAACTTTAGTCGAGAACGTGGAAAATATTGAAAGTTTCAGATTACACCTACCTCACAGAAGTAATGATAGATTTGTTGTAACAGGTTCTGATTTTCAGATTTCATGATACATCGAAGAATGGGAAATTGAGCTGAAATTTTAAATTTAAAAATTAATATTTAAGGCATTATAGATTTTAACAAAAAATTATGGTTATCAAAATATTACAATATTATAGAATATCTTGACCTACATGAACATGCTACTATATATAACTATGATAAACATATTGGATGTTCACGCTTAATGACTTTCTTGCCTCTTACACTGTGATATGTCTTCCTTTTTTTAAGGTCCAGCAATAATCGCCCATCATAGCTGGATTCTATCGTCTCTGGTACCTGATTTCTTTGTTCTAACATCTTGTTGAAACCTCTCTCCTTATTCATCGCTTACTTCACGAAGGTTACTAGGAAAAAAAGTCAAGTCGAGTTAACATTGTACAAAAGGACCGCTTTAAACTGTATTTAGATGAATCGATAAAAAGTTATAACTCAGATGGATCGTGGTTTATATCTAGCTCATTCATGAGACCAGAAACATCATCCCACACACTTAGGACCGCTTTAAACTGTATTTAGATGAATCGATAAAAAGTTATAACTCAGATGGATCGTGGTTTATATATAGCTCATTCATGAGACCAGAAACATCATCCCACACACTTAGGACCGCTTTAAACTGTATTTAGATGAATCGATAAAAAGTTATAACTCAGATGGATCGTGGTTTATATCTAGCTCATTCATGAGACCAGAAACATCATCCCACACACTTAAGGATTCTTCCACTTTAAAATAAGCGTTAAAGAGCTCGGTACCCATTCTAAATAACGTCTCAGTCACTCCATTTGCTAAAATATTCCATTGCTATAGTTTAGAACCCGGTAGCTCACCTTTTTTATTGATAGACCTAAGTCTTTAGCTAAATCATTTAATTCACTTTGCTTTATAAGGCGGAGTTCATTTTTTCATAGTTGTAGACCTAAGTTCTGAAGATGCATCATATGAATGATTTACTACGTACTAATTTCTCTTATCATCAGGTATCTTATCAGGTATCGACGATGACGAAGTGGATAGCTCAGATTCTACACAAGCAAATTCTACACAATCTCCGTTGCTTACTACCTATATTTCAACTAAATAAAGGTCTATATGATCTACTGAAACCCAACAGCTAAAAAATAATTCGTTTGCACGCAATATTTTAAGGTTACTGATGGCACATGTATAAAAACAAATAAACTATGATGAAAAATTACCTTTCTGATTATACGAGTATCTAGATCTGCTACAAAATGTTTATATTTTAATTCGTAAACAGTGAGGGTAGTATAACAAAAATATGTGTCCGTCGGTGTTGTTGTCTGACCACTGTTCCCTTGTGTACTTAGAGCGCAATTAAATTTTCAAAATATTTCATGTATTTGTTATGACCGTTTACATCTTTTAATGGAAATTTTATGTGTTGTTGAGAATACTACATTGTTTCTCGTTCGCAAATATGTTAGGTATATTTAGATAATAAATTACAACGTACGTATATTGTCTAGTAACTTTGTTTATAATTATTGATTTTTTTCTTGAATTCTCTCGGAATGTCATGAAGACGCAGGGGTACACACGCAATCGTCAGCGTTGACAAATCATCTCCTTCAGCGATGGAAGGGGAAACTAACGTTTACTTAATTTATATCTCACTACAACTAATTTACAATGAATCGGAATCATAAAAAAGAACATCCAATAAAACTGTTTGTGACCATCATCTTTATATTCAGTTAGAAGGGTTTTAGCGGTTGTGATAAAAAAACTTAGACGTATCGTTTCGGCATATTACTTTCAAAATAACTTAACCATCAGGTTTTCTGAATCCGATGATATCCATCGAAATACCATCATTTTACCAATTCATTTTAAAGCACCTACCCATGATAGGCCCAGCTGGCTACAGTCTATATTTAATAGGAAATTGGTCAACATATTTGAAAAAAAATAACATATATTTCAATGGGATATACTTCAGTTGCTAATGCAAGCTGCATTCTTCGATTTAACCTCGACGTCACAATCACGAGACTTCCCACGATACCTTCCAGCTGACTTGTTGAGTATTTGAACATTTCCTCTCAGCGAAATCGCTAAAGCAGAGCGGCACCTGAACCGATACATCGCGGTAGGCAATCCAGACGATCATTAAAAACTAAATTCTCTCACACCGTGTCCACAAAGCGGCGCTCACGTCTCAATGACTTCTTTATTTTCCCCGATGACTTTCGCAAGCGCCTTCCTTATCTTCGTGCTCACTTCCCATAAATTGAAGCACAATCACGCGCCAAGATCCAGAATGTTCATTTAACCGTGATCCGATTTCGATGCGTATTTTCTTTATGGGGGTAGGCATAATGGCGTCATGGAGTGCGCGCGCGGGCCGCTGAAAGACGTCACGCTGGCAATGGCGGGGTCGAACGTCAAATCGGGCGGTTTCCCGCCGGCCTACACCGCGGGTGACGTCAGTTCCGCCGCCCTGTTCTCAATTTAAATCGCGTTTGACACTTGAACTGGACGCGTTCGCTTGTTAATTTTGACATTAGGCGGGCATTGTTCGCTGGTCTATGGTTTGCTAATAAAATCTATTCACACGAGTCAGGTGGGGCGATAGCGGTGGTTATCATGGCGAATTTTGTATGAGATGATGGCAGTATGTATTTAATATATTTTAATATTTATTCTGTCTTAGGGAGGCAAGTTAATATAATAGAGATAAAAAATCAAGTTCAAAACTGACTTCATCTATAGAAACTATTGGTACTTACGTATATTTAGAAACGTATACATAACTTAAAAGTAAAATAACTTAAAGAGAAGAGTTTAAACCTCTATGTAGTTTTATTTAAAAAAGATATATTTTAGAAATATATTTAGATTACTCTAGAGCAACCATTTCTAAACACAAATTAACTCTTCTATAAATCAAAATAATTTTTTAGAGTGGGGAGAATGGTCTGTTCTCGACATCATTAGAAGTTTATCTCTATGGTAGTTGGAAAATACATCTACATACATGTGATGTGTGTTGACAATTTGCCTAATCTGTGATAGATGTGATTACAAAGAAGGAATGTTATATTTAACAATGTCGATTGTCGTTAGATAATTAAAAACTAACCTTTTCAAGTTATACAAGTAAACATTTGAGAAATATAAAGTGTGACCATGACTTTGCAAGTATTCTATTTTTTTAAATTATAGAAATAGGTTATACTAATGATATTTAGATCTCACTGGAGATCAGATAGTCTCTCACTTTGAGGTCATTAATACGAATATAAAACTAAACAACAAGTTGGCTAATCTACAAAGCCGTATGATTGATCTAGTTAAATCACATGCTACTGCTACAGGTATTAAAAAACTTCGGTGATAAAATTGTCACTACCTAAACTTTTCATTAATTGCTATTCGTAACTTATTTTTCCATCATTAAAGACCTTGGCCCATGGTTTGTCAATATCTCACATGGCATCCTCAGGTAAATAAAGTTAGTCATAAGATTTTGTTCAAAATACACTTTCATAAACGTCTTCAAAAATTCCTCCCACTTCAATCCAAAGTACTTCTGCCTATCTTTGGTCATGATAATTGTTGTTATCTGGACCTAACCCAACGACTTATTAATAATGACTTATTAATAATATTTCAAAACCTGTGAATTGTTTCATCGTTGGTCCCCAAAAGCACAACCATATTTCTGAGTATGGGTCACAAAAAATATGGTTAGGGATTCGTGATTGATAAAATCCACATCTTTTATTACTTTTATATGTCTCTCTATTGTCTCTTCATACCTGCGACCCAAATTCAACTAACCAAATACTGTGATGTACTGAAGGAGATTTGCGGCTAAAATACCTTCCAGGCCATAGCCTCAAAGTAATTTCGTAAAAATAAGAAGGTCTTCGTAATATCTCAGCATGGACCTGTGTTCTTTGTGGAATAATTTATAGTGTATGCCACAAAATTATAGAATTAACTAAATATAAAGTCTGGAGATGCTTTTATGGCTAAATTAAAGGCAGGTCCTACAAGCTGCAACTCTTTCTGTAGCTCGTTCCGTAAAGGCAAAAGCGAAGCCAGAATCATCAATTACCATAAATTACCGCACTTCTCTCATCATTAAAATATCTATCTATCATCAACTGCCGCACTTTACTTCCGCCTTTATTCAAATACCTATTTGTCATCAATAATATTTGACAAATACGATACAAACTTCAGAAACAATTAACAATCAAGAATAATTAGCAAATACCTATTCGTCATCATTTTCCGTACATCAGTATCCTCTTTAATGAAATATCTATTTGTCAACAACTGCTATACTTCACTGTTGTTTTTATTCAAATACATATACGTTGCCAACCAACGCATTTAATTTCCCTCTTTATTCAATTATCTATTTGTCATCAATTACCGCTCTTCATTTCCTTCTTTAATGAAATATCTATTTGTCATCAACTGCTGCAATTCACTTCCCTCTTTATTCAAATATCTATTTATCATTAACTAACGCCCTTCATTTCCTTCTTTATTCAAATATCTATTTGTCATCAACTGCCACAATTCACTTCCCTCTTTATTTAAATATCTCTTGTCATAAACTTCCGTACTTCACTTAAGTATCCCACTTAGTTTCAGTAAAGTTAAATAATAATTTAACATCTTTTCCTAATTTATTTTGAGGCTTACACGTCATCAGTCGCACAAAAGCTTTTTCGAAATCATTTTTTATAACAACTTCAATGCGATATTAAACAATAGTCCTATTTAAGAGAAAGTTGTTATTCCCATACCAATAATATTGTTTTGTTCACAAAAAAAAATAAAATATAACTTTCAGTTATTTTCACGTATTTAAAAAAAATATTCCAAAAAAGTGCCGTGCCTATACTTACGTAGTATTTCCATCCAATAACTATTCCATCTAAGAACACAAACAATTAAAATGTTCACTATTGAAAAACTTCGATATTATCAAAAAAATAAATAACGAAATCCCGTAACTATTATCGTAATGCGATCTGAAAAAGTGACGTAAATTGTAAAATGATAGAAGCAAAATAACAGTTGTATCCCATTAAAATGGGTCTTTCACAAAAAAGCAGATGACTGTTTTTATATAGGGATTTATAAATGTAAAGTAGTATTCACACGTTAACACCTTCTTACTTTTGTGACTTTCAGTTTAGAGTGAGACAGAAGAATTCTCTTTGTGAATTCATCTTATTTATTTTACTCAAGAGTATTTGATCCGTTATGAATATTGCAAAAAAAGGAATCAAGATTTTTTGCAGCACAATATAAGCACGACAACACCTTAAAATCATGTGCTATTTTTTATTTCTAAATCCATTTTTTCAGCCTTAATCAAATAGGCGTATTACATTACGTATCCTGTCGTCTTTTCCCTCCCTTATAGAATACCATTAGATTTTTGTTCTCATCAAAATATTCTCTGAAATTGTGAACTATTAAAGAAATTTTCTAACAAACTCATTCATAAAAGTCCTGTCACAATTTAGGTGATGATACAGAATTTCATACCATGATTATCTAGTTCATAATTGTATTTTCTCCGATTCTACGATATCTGTATAATATTTTTTATTTTAATTTTTTAATGAGGTAATGGACTTTTCACACGTCCAATTATCACACATCCAAGTACACGTCCAATTATCGACAACGCAACAACGCGACTATCACAAAAATCGTCACTTCAAAAACTGCTTTCACATCGAAGCACTATTTCTAAATTTAACTGTGTAAAAAGATATGTGGAAAAATTCAAGTAGATTAAACGCGCACTATTGGATATATAGATATAGATGTAGACAATTTGGATAATCATATTCAGAAGTACATGCGAGACGTGCTTTGATCAAACATAGAATTTATTTAAATGTTATTCATAGAGTGGCCGAGAAAACAGGGTCCTTTTTGTCCGTTTGAGATTTTAAAAAAATTTCATTAAATTATATTTCACGTTATAAAGAGGCATTAACTCAAAAAATATTAACTTGAGCAGAGAAAAACGTTTTTAAATATGACCAGTCAAAATTATAGGAAGTAAGTTATACGTGACCTAATTTTTAAAAAAAATTGGATTGAAGATTTGATAGGATGAGCTAAAATCACGAAATCAATGATCTATGTACAACACCGAAGCCAATGTAACTTAAAAAAAATGTAACATAAAAAAAAAATGTAACTTAAAAAAAAAAATGTAACTTAAAAAAAATTAAATTTCAGGTTTTCGCATGAAGGTGCACAGAACAAAAACAGAAATAAAATTTGAATATATAAAATAAATCTTTAAGATGTATTTTGTCGCAGTATGTACTTATAGTTAGCTGCTATTGTCGGCTTTAATATTGCTAACTACTCTTGAAAGTACATATTGTAAATAGGTACATTCAAGTTAATTTTGGAAATGTTTATTTTTTGTTAAAAATAAATATGAAATAAAGAAAGTCTTTTTGAATATATTTCATCACAACCCAGTTCTCACCCATTCGGTCTTGCCCCATCGGTCTTGTCCACAAATACTTTTGTATGGGTATATTCAGAAAAAAAATTATAAAATCCTTGCAAGTTTTAAAACTATTTTATAGCCCATTGGCAAGAATTCGAAATAACAAAAATAATTTTATGAATTACCATTTGAACATTTTTTTAAGTCCAGAATGGGCATTATGTACTAGTGTCACACAAGACACAATCGGCTATCATGGGAAGTTTTTAAGAGCATACGAGAAAAAAAGCCACTTCCTTTATTTGGGTGAAAGGAGATTTTTGAGAAACTCTTAGTTAAAATTCTAGTGCTTAGTAATAGTTAGAAAGTCAAAAAAATAACCTCCACATAATACACTTTAACAAATTCAGAAAACCAGCAACGAATTGTTTTTTTTTCGAAAATTCATAGCGAAACTTTCGATAACCAACGTTAATAATTAATATCATATAAACATTTCCATTAAGCAACTCTCTCTTTGTCCTAAATCGTAAAATTCAGCTATTATACAATTATCGATAATTGTCAATTTTTATCACCTATTTCTTTCAACATCATTAAAAATTAGATTGAACGGTGTCAAATCAACTAAAGAGGGTGTCAAATCAACTAAAGATAGTGTCAAATCAACTAAAGATGGTGTCAAATCAACTAAAGATGGTGTCAAATCAACTAAAGATGGTGTCAAATAAACAAAAGATTTTTTCCCAGATATAATTAGGTTTTATTAACTACATTTTAAATGAAAATACTCACTCAAATCTGTCCCTACAAGTATTTTTCAAGTAAATGTCATAGGTATACTGACCTAATAGGACATTAATGTAGTATAAACATTTCTATTTTTAAATAAATGTCATCGCCTGATGATTTGGCTCAAAAAATTAAATCGATGAATCGACAGATGGATACGTAAAACATCAAATGATGTTACATTTATACGTCACTAAAAGATCGATATTTTGTGATATATCAAAAATCTATGTACATCTTGACGATACCTTACGTATACAAAAATATCTATGTTTTCTAGCATTTCTCTTAGCGTTCCGTTTCTTTTACCCTGGGATAAGTACGTAGGTGACGTTGCGTCAACTCTGTAGATGGTATATTGATAAGGTTCATGAAAATGAGTTTTCTTATAGTACTAAAGGTTTTGTTGTTCCACTGTGTTCATAAAAAAAAATCAAATAAAATCATAGCCGATGCTGGCATTTCTGTTCATGAAACCATGTAAAAGGGAATTAAAAAACCATGTAATTATTAACTTAAATTTTAAGTCTGAATTAAACTTCAAGGCAGTGTGGTATACAAGTTAAATCCCAGTCTTTAAATTGGCTTTGAAAATGTTTATTTTTGGTTTCCAGGTGAGTAGTGTTCTCCAGGATTCATGGTTTCAAATTGTCACAGACAATATGTATATTTTTTGAGGGTTCCGTCCCAGAAAGGTGTGATCACTCACGTGTCCATCCTGTCCGTCTGTCACAGCCGTTTTTCCTCAGAAACCGCTTGATATGGAAACTTATAATTTGGTACAGTAATAAAGTTTATTAAACCGCACTTACCTATAACAATAGTTAACACTCAAAAATAATAATATGGAAATTTTAGAAAGGGCTTAACATTGATAAAATCGTCAAAACTTTAAGCATTATTTAATATTTATAGCGTTAGAAAATCCATATCAATAATGATTTAAAATAAATAAAGTAATATCAGTACCCTTGGCGTGCGAGCAAAACTCATATTTGGTGATTTTTTATTTTAATCTTTTTCAAATTTTTTTAATCTTATTTCAAAATTAGTGAAATATTCGAAACTATGGTTAAAATAATAAAATTTTGAAAAAATTGAAAATAGGTTTCATACCAATTTCGAAGGTTCATACTAGATCCACCATATTGAGTTTTAATTTTGGTTAAATGTTTAGGATAAGAAATAAAAATTTTAAAACAAGAAATTAGATATCAAGGATAGTATTATTAGTAGTACGTAGTATGTAGTATTAGTAGTGTACGATTTGTGATGTGGACTATTTTGACTGGTCTTATATCTGTCTTATATTGTAATTTTAGCAAAAATATTTGGTCTTAAAAGCGCATGATTTTTAGGATCATTATTTGCTACTCATAACAACTTTCAGTGATGGAGAAATATTCCTGAAGACCCATATATTAGCAAAGTAACTAAGCTACTTAAGTATCTGTAATAGAAACCGATGACGTAGCCACTTCGTCATCAGGCTGCTCCATCTGGATGGAAAATATCGTTATGTTACAGATAAAGAGCCAGAAATGATTACAATTTATTCTAGCAACGTGAATGAAGCTTTCAAAATAATTGTAGTATTAAAATTAGAAAGTTTTCTAAATATATAGTTTCAAGGCTTATCATAAGCAAAGTGAAAATCTTAAACAAAGTTTACAACACAATTAATATTTAAGAAGTGTGATACAAACTCCATGAATAATTACCAGAACTATATGTAAAAATCAAACAAAATTTTAACATTAATACGTGGGCCCATATCGACCAAACTTAAAAAGCTTTCTCAATATATAGTTTCGAAGTTTTTCGTGTACAGGGTGACAAACCTGAACCAAATTTACTACATATTTTTTATCTAACAAGTAAGGTACAAACTTCAGGAATAACTACCATAAGAAACTTATACGTTAGTTATAAGTGCTCGTATCAACCAAAACTAAAAAGCTTTATCAATAGACAATTTCAAAGTTTATAATGGGTAAAGTGGCAAACTTAAACAAAATTTTCCACGCGATTAATATTCAAAAAGTACGACACCAACATCAGGAATAATTACCGGAACTAACCATACCAAACTTTGACATCGGTCGTGAATGCTCATATCGATAAAAGTTAAAGAGCTTTCTTAATATATAATTTCGAAGCTTATCATGGACAGCGACAAATTTAAACAAAATTTACACACGATTAATATTTAACAAATACGATACTAATTTCAGGAATAATTACCGGAACTAACTTTAAATACCATACCAAACTTTGGCATCGGTCATGAATGCTCATATCGATAAAAATTAGAGAACTTTCTAAATATATACTTTTGAAGTTTATCATGGACAGTGACAAATTTAAAAAAAATTTACGCACAAGTAATATTTAGCAAGTACGATACTAACTTTAGGAATAATTACCGGAACTAACTGCTAATATCATACGAAACTTTGACATCGGTCGTGAATGTTCATATCTATAAAAATTAAAGAGCTTTCGTGATATATAATTCCAAAGCTTATCATGGGCAGTGACAAAGTTAAATAAAATATACACACAATTAATATTTAACGAGTACTATACAAAATTCAGGTACAATGACCCGAACTAAATACCAATATTTGACTTCTGTGATGAATGCTACTATTGATTAAAATTAAAGAGCTTTTTTAATATATAATTTAAAAGCTTATCATGGACAGTGACAAACTTAAAAAAAATTACGCACGATTAATATTTAACAAGGACGATACTAACTTCAGGAATAATTACCGGAACTAACTATAAATACCATATTAAACTTTGACATCGGTCATGAATGCTCATATTGACAAAAATTAAAGAACTTTCTTAATTTATAATTTCGAAGTGTATCACGAGTAGTGACAAGCTTAAACAAAATTTACACACGATTAATATTTAACAAGTACGATATAAAATTCAGGAACAATGACCGGAACTAACTACCAATATTTGACTTCTGTGATGAATGCTAATATTGATTAAAATTAAAGAGCTTTTTTAATATATAATTTAAAAGCTTATCATGGACAGTGACAAACTTAAAAAAAATTTACGCACGATTAATATTTAACAAGGACGATACTAACTTCAAGAATAATTACCGGGACTAACTATAAATACCATATTAAACTTTGACATCGGTCATGAATGCTCATATTGACAAAAATTAAAGAACTTTCTTAATTTATAATTTCGAAGTGTATCACGAGTAGTGACAAGCTTAAACAAAATTTACACACGATTAATATTTAACAAGTACGATATAAAATTCAGGAACAATCAATGGAACTAACTGTAAATACCATATGAATATTTGACTTCTGTGATGAATACTAATATTGATTCAAATTAATTAGCTTTCTTAAAATATAATTTCAAAGCTTATCATGAGCAGTGAGAAATTGAACAAAATTTTGTTATGCAATGAGTATTTAATTACCGAAACTAACTGTTAATTAACTAAAATAAACTAAAATGTTAATTATGAGTTTTCAAATCGACCAAAATGAAAGAGCTTTCTCAATATATAACCTCGAAGCTTATTATGGTCAAAATGACAAACTTAAACAATATTTACACACAAGTAATATTTAATAAGTACGATACTAACTTCCGGAATAATTACCGGAACTAACTGTAAATAACATACCAAACTTTGAAATCAATAATGAATGCTCTAATGGATAGAAATCTTAATTTCGAAGCTAATCATAGAAGTGACGAAGTTAAACAAAATTTACCACACCTAGGTCTTAGAACCTAGGACACCTACACCTAGGACACCTAGGACCTTACCAGAATTTACCTTCAGCCTTCAAGAAAACCCCTGGATTAACCAAACTCGGTGAGCTAGACACTATTTTCATAGTTTTAAAAATGCTACTTACTTATAATTATTCGGTCATTTTATCAATCGATTTTTGTTTGGACTGTATGATTTATCAATGGAAAAAATATTGTTGAAATTTTAAACAAACGCGATCTCTTGTACTCAAAGTTCTCTACACCCATTTGCTTCTAAATCGGAGGGGGGGGGAGAAGTTTAATGTGCTTTTCCTGGGGGTTAATATTTGTCAATTTTCATACGAATGTGAGCAAAAATTACTAGAACTAACTTCAACTTAAATCATGATGGCTGAACCAAAATATAATTTCAAGCCAACTTGGCGAACTGTGTCTTTTCATTAGGATCTATCATTTATTGGAAATTATAAACATTTTTAGCTTATCAGTCGATGATTGTTTATTTAAAGCTATCTAGATTGCTTATATTTTTAGCTTCTCAAAACTAAATCAATTTTTAGTGCCAAGTTACTCGTATTTAAACGAGACTCGAAATTAATCGCCAGCTGTGCGAACAGATGCAGTTACAACGGTAGCTGCGTGCGAAGCCCACTTGAGACTCAAACCGTTGTACGAAACACTTTTATGTAGGAAACTTATACAACCTCCAGCTTTTTGCATAACCAAGACAATAGACATACTGCGATTTTATCCTATAGTTAGATTTTATTAGACTAGAATATTGTTGGCTACAGTTAGATTTATCAGATGTGCGAATTATGACGAGAAATTAACGGGATAACGTCTCGAAAGAGTCGAATTTAAAAAATTACCACAAGCGTGCTGCACCACTAACAAAAGTGGGTTCCACATTTGTGTATATCTTTTGAAATTATTATAATTATTTTATGACAGTCGTATAAATATTTTTTTTAGATTTTTAAATATTTCATGTCGCCTTCAAAATTAATATTTCGCAAAAGACGTTTAAATTAAAAAGAAAATCGGTCGAAGGCTAATCTGGCTCGCGCATCGAAGGTTATATATATATATATATATATATATATATATATATATATATACATATACATATATTGAAGTGAAATTATTTTATTTGCCGTAAGTCATTACTAATATGGATTTTCTAGTGCAATAAGCATTTAATAATAACCAGTATAATTAAGTAGGAGGGACAAATACATTATCGTGAATATTTTAGGTATAATTTTTCTATAACATTTGCTCAGGTTTCTAAAAACCCTACTGTTTCAATCAGTATTTTTTTACTACAACCTTTGCGCAGGTTTCTAAAACCCTACTGCTTCAATATATTAAATTTCAGTATTTTTTTTAGGAAAATCGTACATAGAGTATTCACGACGATAAATATGTCCTCGTTGCTTTATTATATTAGGTTTATTAAATATTTATTGCGCTAAGAAGTCCATATCAGTTTTGAGTTTTGATAAATAAGCAATATCACTACAAACGAGGTACCGGCCTCTCGATGCGCGATCCAGACTCCTACTTGTCCGGTTTTTGTAAAAAAATACAAAAAGGCAAAATGATTAATAACCGGACTTTTCGACATTTATCGAGATGTTACGCGCATCACACAAAAACCATTGCACGGAATCTGGTGGTGTTGCACGGAATCTGTCCAGTAATTACATTAATAACCATCCGGGTGATAACTGTTCATCTTCAGTGCGTACTCGGCATACTTTTACGATAATATACCACTCAAACACTTTTGCTCTTGACATAGGCTGGTCATCGAAACTGTTTTCTATATTTTCAACATATCGCTAACAGAAATATCATTCTGCTAACAAAATTTAAGGAAAATTCTTTGGCAAAGAAATAGACTTCGGAAAAATCGCTAGCACTTATTTCCATATAGAAAAACAGGATGTAATCGTTGCCCGTCCTAGGGGTGGATAATGCGAACATTTATCTGGGGTGATAAATATAAAGTACGGCATTTGGCTATGAAAGTGACAAAATATTTATAAGTTAAATTTATCTTTGCTTTGGCTAAAATTACCACGCAATTTACTCCTGAATTTCACGTGGGCTGTTTTACTAAAAGCAAAAAACCATTTTTAACTATTAATTCTGATGAAAACAGCCACAAAAGACACACATGTTTATTTAAATAACAAAAAAATGCATATAACCTAGAAAAGCACGCAGGGCGCTGTATCAACTTAATTATTTCCTCTAATTAAAAAATGGTGGTTTCTTTGCACAATAACATTTTTTTTACTAATACGACCAAACTCAATGTAAGTCTATATTATGTATAATTTTTTTGTGTTTATAGAAAAATAATTTTTATATTTTTTATTAGCATTTTGCGGAAAGGTTTTTGGAGTTTACTCCTTAAGAATCGATTTTCATATATGCGCCCGATATGAAGTTTTATAAGGAGTTAAATCAGAAGTTCAGAGCATACCAAGTTCCGAGCGTTATCGTGATCGTTCGCTTATATCAAGATGTAATCATAAATGTCATTATGTGTAAATATTAAGTCCTCCCAAATTAAAAAGTCTCTTTTAATTTTAACTTCTTAATCTGACGTTACTAAACGTTTTTAAATTTGTTGTATAAATTTGATTACGTTTATTTGTGTTTTACTTGAAAATAATTATATTGTCAGCATTTTTTTATTAAAGAATTTTCCATTTACATTTAATGATATTGATATTTATATATATATATATATATATATATATATATGTATATATATGTACAGTGTCACTTATTATATACTTCAGGACTTAACGTCAGTTACGCGTCGGAGCTGACACGCACAATTTTGTATATCGCTCTGTTTCAGAATTTCTAACGGACAAAGAAAACTGCCAGTTTACTAATACAAATGACGATGGCTGGAAATGGAAGCTACCATAAGAAAAAAAGGTGGATCTTTGTAAAATTACTTACAAAGTACACCTAGTAGAAATATTTCAATCTATAAACCTGATGCCGATAAAACCGAAACAAAAATTAATAAAAGCTTTTTAGATTGCCTACTAGTTGAAAGGTCTACAGTAAAATCAATGTCTGAAATTATAAGTAGGTGAACTTAATGATGTGGGTTTACATTGTCAGGATATAAGACGCTAGGAATACGGCAATAGTTCCAATACCAGAGGGGATAAAGCACGAGTGCAGTCTAGAACTGAACATTCTACCTTCCGTGTAGTAGTCGCTCTCTCTCTCGATTTAATGGTTAATGCTATGGTAAACGCTTCTTCGGATGCCGCTAATTTCATTAACTTGGTTCAAAAAAAATTGTTTTTCAGCATTCACTTTTTTATGGATAATGGTTTGAAAACATGTCCAAGGATGTACCATAAGCATGGTTAAAAATTTTTTTTTTCAATATTTACTTTTCGATGGACAATTGTTTTAAAACATGTCCTAGGATTAAGATTGAAACCATTGAGTGACTCTGGTGATATTATAAGATAGAGGCATACAAGTATTTAATATTTCACATAGAATATGTATACAACGAGCCAAGAATTGCCAAGCATTTATTAAAATCAAGAAACGGGTAAAATTAAATAAGAGAGGAAACCTCTGGTTTATTAAATTGTATTCAACAGTTTAAATTTGTATTAAATGATATAAAATATCAAAACTTTATTAAACCAATAAACGATCTGATACAAAAGGGATTTTGATCTAGCCATTGCATTTGAGCTTTTATAAAACAGCAAACAATTCTTAAAGATCCTGGGATGATCCGTTCTTCAATGAGACTATTGTTGATACAAGAGCACTGGCTGACGAACTTGATGTTGAAGTTGAGGTTAATTTTAGTTACCACAAGACCATGTAAGAAGACAATGAACCAAATTCTCATAGTAAACATAAAATGAACTAATTGAAGATCCCAATAGAATTTACAGTACATATATTTTTACAGTACATATATCTTTACTAATAGCCCACCTGAAGATGTTGTAATACAATGAAATCTAGGTCGTGGTAAAGAACCTAAAGAAAGCATACGAAATAATACTACATCACGTAGTTTTATTTAATTGTGTAGGTATATATATTTTGTTATTTTAACTACGCTAAATGCTAAGTTTGAATAATTTAATCACAACAGTAATTATTTTTCATTCTTACGTAATATATAAGATTTAGAAACCATATCTAAAAACATTACTAAGACACCGCAAGGGTTTCCAAAGTATTTTAGATGACAATAATTCAGCTGACATAAATGGCTTAGAATAAACAGAATAAATTTTTGCAGAATCAATGCTTTTGGATAAGAAAGAAATTCCAAACAATGTACTAAGATTAATAACAATATTGTTTTTCTTTTAATATTGCTTTAATAATATTGCTGATTATACCAATAACTGTAGCAAGATGTGGAGGGCAGTAAATCCTAATTAAATTTAATTAAGTTTTTTTACGTTCCACTACCGCATAAAATCTTCTTAATTGTTAGGCCATTTTGATGATTGAGCATAACATTGCTTATCAAATAAACTAAAGAGATATTAGAAATTTGGAGAACTAGAAATGGAGGCAAAAGTTTCTCGTGATCGTCGCGTAGTCGAAATTACTTTTATTTCATTTTTACAGAATATAACTTTGGCTTATTTGATTGTGCTGTAATACATTTTTGTAATTGCTTTAAAAATTCATTTGTTTTAACTGGTACAGGTCCTATTTAATTTTTAATGTTTGGTTCTATTTGTCAGTTTCACGTTTCTTTCTAAATAAGTACATGTTTTCATTTTAATTTAAAACGAATTTTTATTTTAAATAATGGTATACGTATATTTAAAAAAAAGTTTATTTTTGAACAGTGGCAATTTTTCCGTTTTTTGTCAGGAGCAGCATAGCTAAAGCAGACGCTAATGTAGTATCTTAACAACTATTGAAATATTAATATAAAATTTTATACAAGTACAAAGACTGTAAAGAGTAATACCAACCTAGTAAAAAAATGTTATGTCACATTGCGCTACACCGCGTAGTTTAAATGGACCAGTATTGGAATTTTTTTAAACAAAGTATAATAGACAGAATAAAATTAGATAGATTTGACAGCAGAAGCTGATATTGCCTAATGGAACTGGAAAAGACTTTATAGTGTTGGGCCCAGTGTTACAAGGATACAATTAACACTCTTACCGAGAGAAAATGAAAATGAAGCCCCTTTAATTGTTTTTAATAATCTATCAGAAATTAAGAAATCTTGCATCAGATGTAAGATACTAATCCATGAAACTCACAGACCCGACAAGGTCATCGAAAAAAGCAACGTAAAACACAAAAAGAGCGAAAAAATCATTTAATATTGACAGTTGATTTTTAATTACTTTAGGCAATGAATACATATTAAAAAAGCCACCGATGCTGATTATTTTTTAATCGTTTCTAAAAAGTTGTTTTGCACTTGGTTAAATTTTTATTACTTATTAAACGTTTTTTTGTTGAAAATGTAAAAAATGTTAAAAATGTAATATTTTAAAAATATAGTATTTACAAAATTTTAAATATAGTATATACTGCGTTTTCGTTTTTACTCCTTCCTGATTGTCAATAGCAGAATTGTTTGGATTTCCGTATTCTTGAAAATACCAGGTTTTTTTTTAAAAATCATGTTCCAATTTTGTAACACCCTTTTTCACCAGTTTCCTTAACTATACCTACGTCAAATGTAACTATTACAAAGCGATTCACTAAATTTGTATGCACCGTTTGCATAAACTGTTCCTTGTTTCACAATAGCGCATTTCAAAGAACCGATTACTGTGGATAGCCAAATGTACGCGAGAAAGGGATCGAGCACAATAATTCCGTTAGAGCGGGATGGCGCTATTATTACTTCCGGCGTTGGTGATTTACAAGTGGCACTTGAGAGACGATTGTTTTTTCGCTTTATTATTCGCCAACGGCCTATGGCGATTTGGGGCTGCGCATGCACAGCTAGCCAGCGTTGCTTTCGCTTGGCGGTTGCAGTTTGCCAGTTTGGTATTTTTTTGTTAAAGCTAAATTTCTTTTGTATTGGTAGATGAAAGACTGATGGAGAATTCTGTAGCAATTTATCGATGTGACGCTGTCCTATCGCCATCTATCGGTAAATATATTTCAATACTTCTATAACGCCATCTGTTATAATAATTGATATTAATGTTGTTTGAATTACAGATCACAGATGGCTCTTCTTGTTATTATTATTACTTAAAATTGTTTTATAACTAACTAGCTGCGCCTCGTGGTTCACCAGCGTAGAATTATCTTAATTATGCTGACCCTCAACCACTAAAGGCTTCCGCTCCATTCGCCAAACGACATAGATCGTTGGAATCGAGTGTATATCGGCGGAAATATTCGGTATAAAATAAGCCAGTCGCTTTCTGGATTGCACCGTTCAAGCAGCATTTTCTGACTTATGTGTTAAGTGTGGCTTCCCAATACAAAAAAAAATTAAATCGGGTATGTGATTTCAGACATTAGCATGTGCACACAAATAAACAAAAAACTTCCGTTTTGTATCGTATTAGTATCGATGAACTTTATATTTAAGTAATTACAATTTCAAGTGACTGTAAAATTTGTATCACCCAATATTATTAAGAATAATTAATTTATCTAAAGTTTATAACGAATGTATTTACAATTAAATTAATTATATATATATATATATATTATATATATATATATATATATATATATATATATATATATATATATATATATATATATATATAATATATATGTCGTTTAAAATAAACAAATTTCACTTCGCACACACATGATGTGAATTTTAATTTTGTTCCTTATTTTTATTGACAATTTGTTTCTCTGATCATCATTACGATACAGAAATGTTATTTACTAATTTATTATTTAATTACTATTTTATATTATAACGCTGTTCACACCGTTGGGCCCAATATGCAGTACCACAAAATCTGATCTCGACCTATCTTTCTTTCATATATATTCACAAACAATTAGGATTCCAACAACTGTATATCCGACCATAAACCGATTATCGAATATTTGACCAGGACCATGGCCGGATACCCGAATTTTCGGCAAAAATATTCGGTGTGATTTGGCACCTATGTGCATGGACAGGTACCCGAAAATATTCTACATATTATCACTATAAAACGGTAGTCTGATAAGTCCAATGTATCAGATCTTATGCGTAATTATAGTCTTTGATACTAATCGTACAACAAGAATTAAAGCATAGTTACAGCCTTGATAAGGATTACCACTTTTTGTAAAAGGAAAAATCTGCCAGTACACTTTAATCTGCAAGCTTGTCCTCTGTTTACTTCAAGCGGAGGATGACCAATGAGCTTATAAATGTTTCCGGCATTGCCTTGAATAGATAGAAGCTGAAATAAATGAAAACGCTAAAGCAAACTGATCAAATTCGAAGGAAACCATTGTTGTCGAGTTTCTTTACACACACATATAACGACACATAAAAAGCAATAAAAATATATTTGCTTGTTGGGCGGTCAATTGAATACTTGTAGTTTTTAAAATATGTTACAAAATTTTCAGCAAAATATATATCCGCACCTGGTTATTCGAAAAAAAAACTGTTTTCGGTAAATGACATGGTAGGAGGGTAACAGAAAAAGACTTCTATATTTTAATGCAAAAAAATTATATTTCTTCATTACATCCCACCTTGATTATAATATTAAATAAATCTTTAAGAGTAATAATGTGAATAAAAAATTTTATACACTTTCCTACTAATATAACAAAATTAAAACCTTTTCTGTTCGTTTGTTTGTCTTGCTTTCTAGCTTAAATAGCTCTACGAATTTCAATGAACTTGTTTATATAGATAGTATGGATATACTATATTAAAAAATAGGTTATATATAATTACGGTGATGATTTACAGAAGCAAAGCAGTGAAGATAAACACTAAAAAAATTATGCCCGTATAAAAAAAATTAAATTAATTTTTAAAAGTAAATTTTAAATGGAACATATCCCATGTTTCTTTTAACATGAGAAATTCAAGGGTTTAATTATTGCACAGCATCTTAGTCCAGACTACTAACGCATAATTCGAGCGGCGCACTACATAACAACAAACGTTAAGTCAGGTTTAAAAAAATTATGTTCCAATTCACCCTTAGCACGCAACTATATAACTGGCGTAATTAAAATATATACCTATTTCTTTGAAAAAAAGTTTTTCGTTTTCCTAATTGTATATTTTCTAATTTATGAAAGAAAACTTCTTAATAGACGTTTGTGATGGGGCCTAACTGAGAAAAATGAAACGTCACGAATGAACGCGGCGATGTAACGCTCCTCATTGGCTGGGCGTTCGAATACAAAAAAGTGGCAGAATTTTCGATTAAAAGAAGTATATTAAAAACCATAAATATACTTTATTTTTATAAGTGTTAAATATTCCGTGAATAAGTTCAAAGTAATATTCTGTAATTAATAATAAAATCATTGCCCCAATCTGTATCTAATTACCATTATTAATAAACCAATATTCACGACTTTATGTACAGATGTTTGAAACACTTGATATATATATATATATATATATATATATATATATATATATATATATACACATATATATATGTATATGTATATGTATATATACATATATATGGGAGGGATGTACACTATTTCTCTGTCTATGGTCTCCAATGCCACAGACAGGATAATATCGTGAGGGCAACGAGATGGGGCGGGTGTTATTTGTGGACAGTCTTATTATATGACATTGTAACATTAAATACATTTAAGAATAGAAAACTCAGCTCCTGTTTGTTGTTTTTAATTAATTTTGTTTATCAATGAGATATACTTGTAGGTATGAAAAAATAATTAAGGGGCGGGGAATCCAACCTCAGTGACCCCTCTTTCGTTGGAACCGTGATGTTCTCCTGTCACTACAGTTCTGTTATTGTAGCACTCTGGATGTTTACACTAAAAATTTTTCGGTAGAATTTGGAGCTTTCGAACCAAAAAAGCTCCAACGTCACCCATGTTCCCATATATTCTTTATGCGATCCTAAAATATTCTGCTATATATTTGGATTTTCATGGAATTTGTTTTCTTGATATAATTCCACATAAATTAGTTTAAATTTTATTTCTGTGGTCTTTCTGGAAAAGAAAACAAAAATGCTACCTTACGGGATTGGTTGAATATTGTAAGTTAAGTCGAATCAACTTTTGAGGTAATTGACAATTACGATTTTTTGTATGAAAAATAAAAATAATTTTAAAAGAGCCGGATGGGGAACAATCAAAGTAATAAGTTGAAAACAAGCCAAAAAATATTTATTATAAAGGTGTATCCAATGATGGATCATTTTTTTATTGATATTCTTACCAATAGCTCTGATATTTTCTTTGAAAAAATTCTGAAATAGATTCGGTATATTTATAATGACTCTTGTAATTAATATACATACTTCAGTTATCTTTTTTTTTTAATTTGTCATACGATAAGTACATCAAATTAAAAAAAAATAAATTAACTTATTTGACCTCTCTAAAATTTCTATATAAACATTTTAAAAAAGTTTGGTATTTTATTACTGTGATAATTTAAAGTTTCTTCGTAAAACAGTTTTTGAGAAAAACGACTGTAACTGACACATATACAGACAGATTTACGGATATATAAGTGATCTTATAAAGGTTCCTTTTTTTCCTTTTGAGGAACGGAACCGCAAAAACTAACAAACTAGCTTCTCGTACTGAACAGCGATTGCAAACGTTTAATTCGCAAAATCAAACACAAGGAATCGTCAAACTTTTACAAGAAAAGAATTTTTACATGGAGATACAAATTAAATTGTTACTTCCATGTTTAAGTACATTTTTTGCACTATCACCCGACTGAAAGCCTTGGTTTAGGAGCATACGTAATCTTGTAAATAAAATGAAAGAATTGCACAATGTAGTATTTTTTTAATACAATTTACGAGACAAAATTATATTTTGAGGATAAAACAATTTTATTGTAATCAAAATCTGTTTAAGATTATATATGTACTAGCGTGACCCGTGCGAAGTCTTCGCATTATTTATTCCATTATGAAGCTCAGATGACAGATCAAACAAATATTTTACTAAAATTGACATATAGAGGCGCAAGTATCAAAAGCATTGAGCTAAAGCGCCACTTTATTTATACGTGAGTGGATTTGAAATTAAACAAAAATTTTACCGACCGTCTATCATATTGACGTTGAGCCGTTAGATGGCAGCATTGCTGTTTTGTGTATATAATTTTAATAATTAATTAATTTGCAAAAACAATAGCAATAATAAATTTTTTAGTTGTGGATGCCGGTAGAGCAAGCAATTATCTATAAAATGATATATAATTTATGTGGATTAGTTGTGAGGTTTTTTCTAAAAAGGGAGAGTAACATCTTAACCTTAGCGTATTAATATATATGATGATGATTTTAGTGCATAAATATAAAGTGAGCACAGATTTCTCAAAAAATCTAATCTGAAATGTATAAGCAATACCATGATTTCGTAAATTATAACAATCATGTTTAACTCTTTATGTAAACGAAATCATCATCATTATAGCTAGAGTCCATGAAGGACCTTAACCTGAGCCATCACGTCACGTCAGTCCACACGATCCCTCGTAAGCCTCCACAACTCTTCACACCCAGCGTCGTAAATCGTCGACAACCTCCAGCTATCGTGCTCTGTGTCGTCCTAGGCTCCTGTCTCCAGGCTGGCCCTGCAAGATATATTTGATAGGTCTGTCTTCCGTCATACGTTCCATGTCTCCCAGCCACCGGATCCTCGCCCTTTTCGTTTCAATTGAAGTTGGCGTTTTTTATACGCGCAAAACAACTTGTGCGGATGCGGCGAGTACCTTGGTACTTAATTGAACGGTATATCTTATTCACCATTACCCCGCCCCACCCCCATTCAGCAGCTCTTCATTACTTACTCCACCATGTAACTATAGCCTACTTAGATAAACGTTTATTTAGATATTTCTAAAATTACGATTGTTTCCATAAAGCTATTTGTGGCGCTTAAAAAGTATCGTATACAATGTTAAGGTTCTAGTCATATACAAAACACAAAAAGGCAATACATAAAAATGTTGAAATCTTTTAGCAGACTAATGTACTTAACAATTCTAACTCTATTGTCAGAACAATTCTGTGTACACATAATTCAGATACACATAATTCAGGTTACCTTTTTATATACCAGCCATAAACTACGTATTTCGAAGTAAAACGTCGGGAGAAAAATGTATGATAAATGTTTTTTGTTTCAACAAGTCTAACCTTCACTAATAAACATCTAACCAGAAAGATATATGTTTAAAAATAAAGTGTACCGCCTATAAGTCTATTTTGTTTATGACTTGTTTACTTTTAGTACTGGTTTTAAAAGATTAAAGACAAATATCATAATTGATGTTTTTATGACTTGTCCCGCTAAATTCGCAAAATCCCATAATGCGCATCAATTGAAATTTAATTCCATTTTAATTTTTTCTAATTTAATTTACATAATGCGCATCGATTGAAAATTAATTTAATTAATAATCGAATGATCTTTTCAATACTTATCTATTTGGTATCGAAACGAAGGTGCTATGTCGAAAACAAGTATTTTAATCTAATTCTAAATATTAAGTCCGAGGAAATTTCCGAAAGATAATTTAATGTAAAATTGCAAGACAAAATTGTGATTAATGATGCAGTGAACAAATTACCTCAACAGCAAACTGAACTTGGCTGAACGCCCAGCATCCCAGATTGTAAACATCAGGCGTTATGGTCTGGCACGGCTGCTGTTGTGCGTGCTTTATTGTCGCTATTACATTCATAGTTTGTTTTGAAAGGAGGCTAGAAAAAAAACGATATGAAACTTGCCATAACAAACTGGGAAAATCTCTAATTGTTTTCACCGGAATTATTCAGAAAATAAGAAATAAAAGTGTTTACAACAAAGACTTTTTTATTATTTCTGCTGGCAACACTGTAGTTTTGTTACCATACTAATATTCGGAATCGATTAATTTGGAATAGTTTTTTTGGTATCTCAAAAATTAGAGAACATAATAGCAGTGGCTTAAACCGGGGTTCCTTTGACTTTTTGAGTTTCTTTAGCTGTTTTTGATGCTACTTTAACTCAGAGCATTTTTTGTCGTATAACCATCAATGTCGGTCATAGATGCGTGAGAGAAGCGGACCCAATAATATATTATTGAATCGAGCCTATCCTGCCAGTCTGGCGCAGGCGTCTGTTGTGCTGTACATGACCATGTTTATGGTGCTTGATGTATACAAACGATTTTTATCCAAAGTTTTCGCTAAGTTTTGAATATAATCGTTTCTTATGTTGATAAATAAACTTACATAAATGTTAAGAAACAATACACACGCAGACACCAGGCCCTTACCTATTTAACTATGGGGATGTTTACTATCCTGGTCTTAATGAATAATATTTAAATAAGTGAGAGCGCCTTTAAAATGTATGCATCTTACATATCTTCGGCCTCAGAAAATAAGATCATACTTCGAAACATTTGTCATGTCGAAGATCTACGATCGACGTCAACTTCGCTTACGTCAACGTCAACATACGCTTTTCTTTAATATATATGGTAAAAAATCCTGAGTCCAAATTCTCTCATTGATATAAAACACCAAATTTCTCAAAAACTGAAATGGGTCTCGACCAAATTTTATTTATAATTTGGACGAGATCAACATCATTGAGGATCCTGGTGACAAAAAACTTCTTACATCACAAAGCCACAAAGGTTTCTAATGAGTTCAAGAATATTCAGTCATCGATCAGCTTAATGCTCTTCGGTAAATGGGAAACTAATTCCTCTTATTGTTGTTCACGAACCCAAAAACTTTGACGAGAAACCCTAAGAAGACCACTGGAAACAATGTTTGGTAACAGTAATTCTGGCTGTTTCAATAGAACTTCTCGGAGATGTCATTCTTTAAAATGTTGGTGCGCGGGAAGACAAATAAAAAGGACCTATATTTTATTCGCAGATATGATTACCATCTCTATCAGACGAAGATGGATTGGATCTGCTGTATCACTTATCTTAATGAAAGTATGCGTCATGCGTAATAGACAACCCAAATATATTTTCCTGTTCATTTTATGGATTTATATCCATTTTTTGATGAAACAAGTACATAAAATTGTTGAATTGTTTATAATGTATATTGTAATCAAAGTTACTATGTATAGCTATTACATAAAAAAAAATCAAAGTAAGTATTTGATTTTCCTAAATAGAATACATTTTTTTATTTTTCCATAAAGGAGAACGGTACTTTTGATAATTGAATTTGTAGGATTGTGCAATTTTAACCATTATTTCTTTGTGACAATTTAAGCATTTTGTATAAATTCTAGATTTATTTAAAACGGGAAAGTCAAGTTATACTGACTCAAAGATAAAAAATAAATATCCAACATCTAAATCTAGGCAGGAAAGTTTAATTTTAAGACCTTTTTGCCTATTTTTTCTGTCATGTACATTAACACTTACATTAAAAACCAATCATTTTAGGTGAGCAAATTGAGAAATCTTGTTTCTGTGACTATATTTTGTATTAATCAAGGACCTATATTTAAATGGCTGATGTTATCGATTAAAAATGAATAAAATACGAATAAAAAAATTATTTTGATCATTTTTTATTCCTTTTTTTTCTAAATAACTTAGATAATCGTAGTGATTTTTTCTGTTTATTGACTGATTATCAGTAATTTTCATGTTTTTTTTTCTAGCCTTCTTTGTGTATTATACCTTTAAAACGGTAAAAATTATGATTGTTAATTAAGGTAACACCGAATGTGAAATAATTTTGACATATTTCAAAAAAATTCTATAGAAATGTTTACTTCTTACACATATCATGGACAAGGGTTTCATATGTATTCATAGTTGGAAAGAGACCGTCTCCAACTAAATGGTTGGTCCATAGAAAGCTATTCGATTTCTAGACGCCCTACTACATGCCCAAGACCTTCTAGACGCCCTACTACATGCCCAAGACCTTCTAGACGCCCTACTACATGCCCAAGACCTTCTAGACGCCCTACTACATGCCCAAGACCTTCTAGACGCCCTACTACATGCCCAAGACCAGGGCCAGTGGAAAGTAATAATAAAATTCTGTGAGTCGGCGACTCCGAGTGGACACGCTGAACCGGCATGAGAAGATTACTAAAATGATAAATGAAGTTAGCCGCCATCTAGTGATCGCGTTGTATTATTTCGCCATTTTAAATGTGGCTTTTCGGATAACTTAAATGCAAAATATTTTCCCAGTACATGGTTCCTCATTATTATTTATCTACGCAGTATAAATAATATCACCTTTTCGACTAGCGCTTGTAATCAATTGTATTGTATTACACTACCGCAAGTTTCTATGGAAAATAAGGTATAGTTCTCTTATCTTAATGAAGCAAAGGATTCTAGGAAATTAAAAGCTTAAATGTACACCGATTTCCCAGTACACGCGTTCTCATTATTATTTATCTACGCAGTATAAATAATATCACCTTTTCGACTAGCGCTTGTAATCAATTGTATTGTATTACACTACCGCAAGTTTCTATGGAAAATAAGGTATAGTTCTCTGATCTTAATGAAGCAAAGGATTCTAGGAAATTAAAAGCTTAAATGTACACCAATTTCCCAGTACACGCGTTCTCATTATTATTTATCTACGCAGTATAAATAATATCACCTTTTCGACTAGCGCTTGTAATCAATTGTATTGTATTACACTACCGCAAGTTTCTATGGAAAATAAGGTATAGTTCACTGATCTTAATGAAACAAAGGATTTTAGGAAATTAAAAGCTTAAATGTATATCAATTTCCCAAGTAAGACAAAGAACCTTTCGTTGGCTAGCATTGTCATTTTACTCTTAGCTAACCCAGAGGCAGACGTGAAATGAAATAATGGAAAAAATGCCGGGTAAACCCACATATATGTAAAGATTTTTCGTGCAATCCATCTAGGGGCGTGTCATTGGCAGGCCTTTAAAATGAGTCAGTTATGCAATACAACAATTTTCATTTAATCCCATTATTCGTCAGATGTACCTAACTTTCAAAGTCGTTCGCACCACTAATTTCGTTACCGAACTTTATAAAAAATTAAAAACCGTTTTAGTTGAGTTTTTAGCAAGTACTTTCAAAAAAGGCTGGTACCGTGGTGTGTATAATTTGAGAGGATTTTCTGAAAGAAAAAAAATAGTTTTAAAATCCTAATTGACGCTTACTATATTTCGTTAGGACAAATAGTAAAACATTTTTATATCATTTTTTTGAAATATGACAAAATCATTTCACATTCGGTGGTACCTTAATTAGCAATCATAATTTTTAAGTATAAATACACAAAGAAAACATGAAAATTACTGATAATCAATAAACAGAAAAAATCACTACGATTATCTAAGTAATTTAGAAAAAAAATATATATATACATATGTATACATGTGTGTGTATGTATATATATATATATATATATATATATATATATATATATATATATATACATAAGTTTGAAGCTATTTTTGTCAATTTATAAGTTTATTATGGCTACTAATCATTAATCTATATGTACAAGGAATTGACCCCTTATTTATTTATAAATTGACGGACACATCAACGCGCAACCTCAAAAACTGGTGCTTAGAAGAATTAAATTCGGATTACATATTTCTTCTGTAACGTAATTATTCAGAATAATTATACAAATAAGCCTTTCTTTCAAATAAGCCTTCTAATCTTTCCTAATATCCCACCTGAAGATGTTGTAATACAACGAAATCTAGATCATGGTAAAGAACTTAAATTAAGTAGAAATAATACTACATCATGTAGTTTCATTTAATCGTGAACAATGAATTTCTACAAAATTAACGCCAAATATATTAAATATATAAATAAGGCTTAAAACTTTTTGTTTATCATGACGAAGTTGTCCTTTAAGAGAATTTTTTAAAATAGTGGTGTAATAAATTTTTTTCTCTTTATGTAATAAATTTACTAAAATATACATTTGTTGTTACTGTCTTGAGAATAATCGGTGTAGCATGTTTTGAAGTCACTACTAAGCTGCTAGAAAAGGGTAAAAGTGCTAACTCAACGTTCCAACTCTGTGTAATCCAACGCCTTATTTTATTATATTTCTAAATAAAATAATATACTTTAATCTTCATAACACACCATATTTATAATTTTGGAACAATATATTAAAGAGTATTAAGGTAAATTTCTGTAATTGTAGTCAATAGAAATAAAAACCAATAAGATAAAGGCACAAATTAAGTTATTTATAATCTGTGACCATCTTTACCAAACTTGTACTCTGATCAGTTTGCGTCCAATAAAAAATGTCACTAAGAGATTTAAGTTTTCTGCTAGTCAGAATCAAATCTCCGGCCAAAAACTGACTAAAATAAATGTATTGAATAAAATTATCATCCCTGCATAACTATATTTTATCAAGGTGTCTGTTGCAAGTTTCTCATATTACTCCTTGAAATTGCTAGCATTAAAAATGAGTTTGTTAAACATTTGTGTAAACACGTTATTCCAATCGTAAAATCGACCAAAATAGCAATAGTGATAACATATTTCTAAAATCATTGACAATAAAATAATCATGTCTACTATTCATAATCACTAGATCCCCAAATTTGTATGTTTATCCCGAAAATTGGTACTCCGATGATATTACTGTAAAACCCTCAAAATCGACCAAAATAGCAATAGTGATAACATATTTCTAAAATCATTGACAATAAAATAATCATGTCTACTATTCATAATCACTAGATCCCCAAATTTGTATGTTTATCCCGAAAATTGGTACTCCGATGATATTACTGTAAAACCCTCAAAATCGACCAAAATAGCAATAGTGATAACATATTTCTAAAATCATTGACAATAAAATAATCATGTCTACTATTCATAATCACTAGATCCCCAAATTTGTATGTTTATCCCGAAAATTGGTACTCCTATGTATGATATTACTGTAAAACCCTCAAAAAATTGCGCTAGTTACTAGTAAAAGCTCTATATTAGAAGGAAGACAGTGTCTCAATAGACAGCCATCTTTTATAAGTGTCCCACCAGGTGTACCTTCAAATAATATGAAGCAATACCAATTATTTCAAATTTTGCGCAAATAATAGGCGCACTTGTCACGACGTGACTGACACCGACTGAACTCGACACGCCTCCTCCTTCACCTTCGTGTCAGCACTCAAGTCGTGTCGTTTCGTGCGTATATTATTGTTTTGATTGTGAGTGTCCAGCGTGAATTATTTACGCGAATTTTGTCATTTTCAAAGTTAGCGAATGAATATGTGTACAAAAACAATATCCCAGTCAGTTTTGAGTGTGACTTTAAAATTCAATTAAGTGAGGTAAGGTTAAAATTCATCACTTGATACAAATAAGGCCTATACACCCAAAAATTAAGAAGTATAAACCCAACGTCGAAAATAAGGTACTTGATACAAATAAGGCCTATACACCCAAAAATTAAGAAGTATAAACCCAACGTCGAAAAGAACGTACTTGATACAAATACGGCCTATACACCCAAAAATTAAGAAGTATAAACCCAACGTCGAAAATAAGGTACTTGATACAAATAAGGCCTATACACCCAAAAATTAAGAAGTATAAACCCAACGTCGAAAATAAGGTACTTGATACAAATAAGGCCTATACACCCAAAAATTAAGAAGTATAAACCCAACGTCGAAAAGAACGTACTTGATACAAATACGGCCTATACACCCAAAAATTAAGAAGTATAAACCCAACGTCGAAAATAAGGTACTTGATACAAATAAGGCCTATACACCCAAAAATTAAGAAGTATAAACCCAAAGTCGAAAATAAGATACTTGATACAAATAAGGCCTATACACCCAAAAATTAAGAAGTATAAACCCAACGTCGAAAATAAGGTACTTGATACAAATAAGGCCTATACACCCAAAAATTAAGAAGTATAAACCCAACGTCGAAAATAAGGTACTTGATACAAATAAGGCCTATACACCCAAAAAATAAGAAGTATAAACCCAACGTCGAAAAGAACGTACTTGATACAAATACAGCCTATACACCCAAAAATTAAGAAGTATAAACCCAACGTCGAAAATAAGGTACTTGATACAAATAAGGCCTATACACCCAAAAATTAAGAAGTATAAACCCAAAGTCGAAAATAAGATACTTGATACAAATAAGGCCTATACACCCAAAAATTAAGAAGTATAAACCCAACGTCGAAAATAAGGTACTTGATACAAATAAGGCCTATACACCCAAAAATTAAGAAGTATAAACCCAACGTCGAAAATAAGGTACTTGATACAAATAAGGCCTATACACCCAAAAATTAAGAAGTATAAACCCAACGTCGAAAATAAGGTACTTGATACAAATAAGGCTTATACACCCAAAAATTAAGAAGTATAAACCCAACGTCGAAAATAAGGTACTTGATACAAATAAGGCCTATACACCCAAAAATTAAGAAGTATAAACCCAACGTCGAAAATAAGGTACTTGATACAAATAAGGCCTACCTAATTTAATGCTAATATTTCAATAAATATTAATGCAAACAAACAAAACCTAATTATCATCTTTTTGTGTGTATAAATGTGTTTTTGTGTAATAAGGCCTTATTAGAATATAGGCCTTATTAGTATAAGTACCTTAATAAACAAGAATGTTAAAATCAGGAGTGCCTACCAAAAAGAAATAAAAAATGTTCGACGAAAATCGATGGTTTCAAGACGGGTGGGAAGCAGAATATTTTGTTGCGCCGAACAAAAGTAGTTCAGCTACTTGTCTGGTACGTCGTGAAAGTGTTATATTAAAAAAATATAATATTGCTCGTCACTAACACAAGTCATTCAACGAAACTTTTCCTGAAGGATCACCCGTAAAAAATGAGGAATTGTTTTTTTTTTTAAATGTATTCACAACAAAATGTTATGTCAGTAGCATGCAGCGGTAACCAAAGCATCGTATGAAATTTGTTATATTCTTGGTAAAAATATAAAATTCTTTGTAAAATAACCGACGCCGAATTTGTGAAAGAATATTTCGTAAATACTGTCGATGTACTGTTTGATAAATTTAGTAACAGAAGACAGATGCTATCGGAAATTAAAAAAATGCGGCTTTCCGATCCTACTTGTGTGAGACGTTTTGAAGATATCGCCAAGTTTTGAAGATATCGCCAAGTATATTCGTGATAACGTACGTAATTGATCACTTGCAAAGTGCAAGTTTTTTAGTTTGGCTTTTGTGCAAGTTATTTTTTTTTTGCTTTTGATTCTAGCACCGATATTTCAGCAACATAACAATGCTCACTTTTTGTTAGATATTGCACTAACCAGAGTTTAATCTTCGAAGATATTTTGAAATTCCTTCCAATGAAAGGCCATACTAAAGGCACAGATAATCTTGATATTTTTGACAGTTTCCTAGAACAAAATGAGATAGAAATAAAAAAAATTGTTGGTGTATGTACGGATGGATGTCTTTCAATGATTAGATCCAAAAATGGCTTCATGTCGCTTTTCAAAAAGAAATATAATTTAAAAAATTTAATAATATCTCACTGCATTATTCTCCACAAAACTTTGCGGTTCGTATTGTTAATCCAGAAAAGAAGTTATAATGAAAACTGTTATCAATATTGTAAATGATGTCCAAGCACGAGAATTAAACCATAGAAGATTTAATAGTCTTTTAGAAGAGCTAGATAGTCAATACAGGGACGCCCTTTTGCATACATCGCTACGTTGGCTTAATAGAGGAAAAATTTTAGAACAGTTTTTCTTTACGTCAAAATATAATGTTAAATATACTGTTTTTAAAGCAAAATGATAAAAATTACTCGGAACTGCAAAATGAAGGACGGTGGTGTCTTTTAACTTTCCTGTGTGACATTATAGGGAAGCTCAACAGCCTTAATCAAAGTTTACAAAACGAAAACCAAATAGTATTAAAAATGGCGAATAAAATCTATGCTTTTGAAGAAAATATAAGTATTTATTACGAAAAAATTCAAACTAAATTATTGCAAAATTTTCCAACCCTAACAAAGGTAGGTAGTAACAAAGAAAGGTATTAAAATTTCTGAAGAAAATTACTTGACGGTTTCAAAATATGTATCTGAACTATCAAACGAATTAAGAAGATTTCAGCATTTACCGAAAATTAAAAATTTGTTACTGCTAGTGGAAAATCCGTGGCACCTAGCACAGACAATTAATTCACAACTGATCTCAGTTTTTGACTGTAACTACGTCGACTTGTTCGACGAGTTTATCGAGATGAAAAATGATACAAAACTTACAAGTTATTTTTAAAGAAAAGGTGTTTGTGAATCATCCTTTTTCAAAATGAATCGAGATGAAAAATGATACAAACTGAGAAATTATTTTTAAAGAAAAGACAGAGAAGAAAGAGTACGCTGAATTTTGGGCAATGGCTCCCAAAAATTATAAGACTATTCAAAAATGTGCCCAAATTCTGCTTACATCTTTTTCATCCAATGTGTTTGTGAATCATCCTTTTCCAAAATGAAATATGCTAAAAGCACATACCGAAACCGGCTTACAGATTCACATATCGACGAAGTATTAAGAGTAGCGTGTATCAATTAATTATAAGGCAAATCTAGATTTGCCTTATATAATATATATATAAAGAGAACGATGATATTGAGAACATTTTTACCAATTATATATATATTATATAATATATATAATTGGTAAAAAATGTTCTCAATATCACCGTTCTCACTAAAATTTAAATAAACAATTAAATTGTAGTAGGTTTTTTCTTTAAGACCTAAGTAACAAATGTTACTGGTATTGCGGACCGCGCGCACAGTTAAGATAACAGTGCGAAATGGCAAAAGAAAAAAGTTTGAGTATGGCTGCTCTACACCCTTAATGTGTTCCCTAAATGTACGGAACCATATTTAACAGGTTTTTTTTATTATAAAATTCAATTATTTAGCTGCTGTACCTAATACATGGACATTTTTAAATTTTTATCTGACCATTAGATATAAATAAAATAAATGTGATGAATTACTGGATGTTTGATTGCACGGCAACATCACGCTGGTACACCGCTGAAAAAATTATATAAAAACAATTTCGTACTTTGATTTGTTTATTTCTAAAATGGTGTACGTGATAGAAATATGCAATTTCTAACATATATAAAATAAATTTATTTCAATCTGTACTGATACGTCAAGAAACCAGTTATATCATCTTTTCAAGATCTTTCATAGAAGAAATATACCCAACTGCTGAATACCCAAAACATATACACGTCATCTATTACATACTTTGTAATTACGACATCCCGTCAAAAACCACCACAAAATGTCTATCTCCTATCGTGGTACCGTTGGTGCTGTGAACCACCACCCCTGGATGACCCATATTGACCACCCCTACTCTGCTGACTTTGCTGGTCACCCTGCCGCTGTTGGTATCCGCCCTGCCGCTGATAACCACCTTGGCCTTGCTGATACCCGCCCTGACTTTGCTGATACCCGCGCTGGCCTTGCTGGTATCCAGTCTGACCTTGCTGATATCCACCCTGACTTTGTTGGTACCCGCTCTGGCTTTGTTGGTAACCGCTCTGGTTTTGCTGATAGCCACTCTGACTTTGTTGATGATACCCGGTCTGCCCTTGGTGCTGGTAGCCGCCGCTTCTGCTCTGATAGCCACCGCTACGATTCTGGTAGCTGCCACCGCTGCCGCCACCTCCGCCGTGGCCTGAACCACCGCCGCCTCCTCCTCCGCCTTGGTGCCCATAGCCAGATCTGTAGGGACCGTAGGATTGTGATCGACCTGATGAAGAAAAAGATGATACAATTTAATTAGGAAATTATAATGAAATTTGCGCTTACAAAAGAACCATGGATCAGCATGATTACGTGGTATCAGTGCACAAGTAGTCAGTGTACATAATAATAATAAGCCATTTAAACCCAGAATAACATTATATAAAATATACACATTAACAATATATACAATAATATTGAACTTCACGTTACTCATACAATTAAAATACACAATTCAAGAAAAAAAAATTATTGAATATATTTGGCGTTAATTTTGTAGAAATTCATTATTCACAATTAAATGAAACTACGTGATATAGTATTATTTCTATTTTCTTTAAGTTCTTTACCACGACCTAGGTTTCTTTGTATTACAACATCTTCAGTTGGGCTATTAGCAAAGATTAACTCTTAGGACATACAACAGCATTTATATGTTAACGTGCATAAAGTGTAATCTTACACCGAGTCACGTGAACATCAAAACTAGTGGAGCAACTCGAGCAGCCCACAAATCAACAGTAAAAGCCGTCACTACCTGGCTTAAGGAAGAAATTCGGGAAGCAATCATCAAGCGCGACAAGCAGTGGGAAAACCCACACAAACTCGGCTTCCGCTATTGTGTTTGAAACGTATAAATGCTGTTGGATATTCCTAGGAATCAATCTTTGCTAATAGCCCACCTGAAGATGTTGTAATACAACGAAACCTAGGTCGTGGTAAATAAGTTAAAGAAAGTAGAAATATACTATATCACGTAGTTTTATTTAATTGTGAAAAAAAATTAAATTAAATCAACAAAACAAATTCCAATCCACATTATAATAAATTATATGTCAATTGAAACCAATTCTAATTAAATTATTATTATTTGTCATTGCATACGTAAAATAAATTTGTAATTAAATCATATACCAGTATCTTTTAAGATTAAACGTAAATATGAACCAGTTATACTTTAAATTTAAATTATTCGGGTACCCATTTCCGAGTAAAAGCCTCTTCCATTGCGAAATATCTAGGCGAAATAAAAACAAATAAAAAAAAACAGAAACCCACCATCGGTTTTTGCTTGATTAAGTTATTAGAATATTCTCACAAAACGAAATTAAGCAATATCTTTAACAAAAATGAACAGATTTTGCAAAAAGTTTTTAATGTAAATACAGAACAAATTACTGCATTCGACGATGGCAACAATGGAGACGTTCCTACGAAATTCGTTAATTCCTCATAATTTCGCACTTCGTCATTTCCGTGTGTGTCCGTTCGTCTGTCACACTCTCGTGGTTTCTATAGTTTTGGACCTACGAGCATTAAATTTTGCAGGTATATACTTCAGGTAAAGAGGTACTTTGCGTTTCCCGACCCGCATATACACCTTTCTTATATCAGGAAGGATTCCTTTTTAATTTTTTGTCGTAAATACAAGGTGGTAAAAACAAGTACAAGGTGAGGTCAAAAACTCGTAACCCTAATACATTTCTCACATCTGTGGATTAATTTATTTAAACCCGCAAAAAAAATGTTTTCTTTTTATCTTATAAATAAGAAGAAATTGCAGAATTGATATCTTCGTTATAACTTAATTTTCCCCTATAAATCGATGACATCCCATTGTCTTGCGGCGGTTTTCCTTGCTTTGTCATTTTCTCCATAGTAGCTATCATCAACCGAGGTTTTTCCAAAACGAGTTGCTTGATCGATGCTAACTCAGAGGTTAATGACATAATTAAGCTGAAACTTGGTATATATACTCGTAATGAGTTCCTCATTAGCATCTCTGTGAATAAGAAACACCCAACCCTCGCCATCCCTTCCATTTTGCGCACTTTTTAAGCCATCCTCATAGGTTATCATTCTGTGTTTTTTATTACCCATGTCTTGATTATACTACGAAGAAATTACAGCGAGAATATCATAAAACACAAAAAGTTATATACAGATCGAAGTACATATTGAGAAACTATGTGCGGAGAAACACACGAAAAATTTGGTTTAAAGAAGAAACCTCCACATTTCATTTATATTTAAGAATTGCTTTTAATTCACCAGCCCAATAACCATTTATCTATTTATTAGCTCGAACTCTCGCTATGCACGTTAATGCTGTAAAGTATAATAGTACAGCGAAAAGAGGCAAAAATTTACCAAAATAACTAATAAATGAAATCCTATAACATTAAATTATACTAGCGTGACCCGTGCGAAGTCTTCGCATTATTTATTCCATTATGAAGCTCAGATGACAGATCAAACAAATATTTTACTAAAATTGATATATAGAGGCGCAAGTATCAAAAGCATTGAGCTAAAGCGCCACTTTATTTATACGTGAGTGGATTTGAAATTAAACAAAAATTTTACCGACCGTCAATCATATTGACGTTGAGCCGTTAGATGGCAGCATTGCTGTTTTGTGTATATAATTTTAATAATTAATTAATTTGCAAAAACAATAGCAATAATAAATTTTTTAGTTGTGGATGCCGGTAGAGCAAGCAATTATCTATAAAATGATATATAATTTATGTGGATTAGTTGTGAGGTTTTTTCTAAAAAGGGAGTGTAACATCTTAACCTTAGCGTATTAATATATATGATGATGATTTTTTTGCTTTATGGCGAATTTTCCAGTTAGGAAACTCTTATGCGTCCTATATATTTTTATATGGTGAAAAGGTATTTTGTAAAATAAAATCACATTTTTGTGGTTGACTCGAAAGCTATCAACGAATCACTACGAAGGTTCCGTAGACATTTAAACATTTAATGGTACCTAATACTTCAATTAAACTAATTACATTTTAATTTTTTAGAACGTGAATATATTGCCTTGGTCAACAATTGCAATCTGTATCGTATTCTCATACGTATATACGTTTAGACTAATTACGAAGATGCGTGTCATTTTTGAAAGGTAGATTTAAATATTAAAAAAAAATTTCTCTCTCATTTAGTCATTTATAAACATTTAATGGTACATAATATTCCTATCAAACTATTTACAAAATTTTAATATTTTAGAACGTAAATTTATTGCATAATATACCTTTCACAGGCGCATATTTAAAAAAAAAAGTATAATTCGACACAGAATTAAAAATAAATAATTTTTGGATTTTTCTCTTCACTTGTGCCATAAGATCTCCCATTATGCCGATTTTGAAGATTGTAGATCAACAGAAAGTACCCTATAGGTTTTGACGATGTAAATACCAAAAAATACGCTATTAAGAGCCATATTTTTTTTGTTACTTGACCAAAAAACGTGAAATTTTTACAGCGATGTAAGACCATAGATCTCAGTATACGATATTAACTTTCTGAGAAAAATGACTTTGACAGATAGACAGGCGGATGGACGGACGGACGGATAACAAAGTAATCCTATAAGCGTTGTCTCTTTTTTTCATTTTGGGGAATGGGACCCTAAAAATAGTACATTTTTTTGAGGAAAATCTCTCTTGGTGAAGCTTCCTGTGTTAAAAGTTAGTTACTTGTAAGAGTACCGCTCTTTGCTCACTGTATGTACATTCGATAACAGTACAGTAATATTTAACATCTCTCTCTGATCTGATCAGATCTGCACATAACAGTAAAGTAATATTTAACTTCCCGATACGCAAATACATCGCGCGACTTCATCTTTTACGAATATCGCTTTGAAGCTGTTTAATACCCTTTTGCCGAAGCCTTAAAGCGTACCGACTAGGCACAATCGCCTCCATCACCTTTCAACTTAGTCGCTCGTTCACTACAGACGCATTATTCGTTCGCGAGTCACGGCGTCCTCGGAAACAACTCCACACAAAGAGAAGAGCGCGGTTTCCAGGGTTGTCACAACTTTAATCCCTCCAAATCAAGACATTGGCAAATTATAAAATAACAAACTTTTAATAAAAAGTTCCTAGCCAAAATTTCAGTACGAAATAATATAATGAGGCAATCAACCCGGCTGTTTTTGCAGTGTTTCAAAGGCACGTACTTTCCCGGTCTGTATTTAAGGGACTTTTCCCACAGCAACTATGGCTAGTTGGAATTTTTTATTTATTTCCGGTGGTTTTTATATCTCTATCGGTCTAGGTGGATTTTGTATCACTATATTGCAACATTATTGAACACAATTAAATGAAACTACGTGATGTAGTATTATTTCTACTTTCTTTAATTTCTTTACCACGACCTAGGTTTCGTTGTATTACATCTTCAGGTGGGCTATTAGCAAAGATCTTTCTAATAGCCCACCTGAACAAATATCTTTGCTAATAGCCCACCTGAAGATGTTGTAATACAACGAAACCTAGGTCGTGGTAAAGAAATTACAGAAAGTAGAAATAATACTACATCACGTAGTTTCATTTAATTGTGAAAAATGAATTTCTACAAAATTAACGCCAAATATATTCAACATTATTGAAGTTACGAGTTATTTGAGCCATTTTTAAATTCATTTTACACAAAAACTAAATTACAAATATTATTTTAAAACGATCTCAAAGCGCGGAATTTCTTATATCAACACTCTACCTCTTAAAAATGTGTTAATCTCTGTTTAACATATGTAACTATAGATTGTATAGTATATTTTAAACCAATTAAATTTATTCAACTTAAATTGTAAATAACTTAAAAACTAACCATATAAAAGTACTACTTCCTTTGCACGATATGTTGATCAAGTGCTATAGAACCATTTTGCAAAGTTAATGTATATCCTCCCGAACACGGTGTATAATATGTAATCCAAACCTTGATTTTTCATAAAAGAACTGGTCATAAGTATTATATATTTCTAGCTACCTATGAAAACATTAAGCACGCCAGCAACACTAAGGCCCAATGTTCCCTCGACTTCGCGTGCTCTTCAACAAAAACAGGTGCATCTGCTTGTATATGTTGTATATTATGTTCTTTTTTATCGCATGTGTCAATAATATATATTCTTAATTTATTTTCTCTTGGTCTATAGGATTCGGATGATGTAGTTTCATCCACGTGTTCATCTCTTATGGAATCGATTGTCGCAGTCGCTGGACAAGAAAGCACTGCCGTCAAACGAAAGATGAGCGATACCCACGATGAGCAAAGTCAGATTACTGATGAGGAAACTATGGAGACATCGTCTACGGAACCACACACGACTTTGATTGATTCAGGCACCACTAAAAATGTTCCAAGCAAACCGGCTCAAGAAACTCTTATGAAGAAAATTGATCTACTGCAACAGAGAATAAATGTTCTTACTGAAGCAAGGGACACTGGTATAGCCAAAGATGATGTTCACGACGAAATAAAAAAACTACGCAAAGAGTTGAAAGAAGAAGAGAAATGTTTAAAGAAAAAAAGAGATTCTACTAAGCGTGCAAAAAAATTTCGAACCAAAGAAAAAGTGGAGAAAACCGAAAGTCAGAGAAACAATCCTGCTGCAACACAACCTCGAACTGGCCCTGGACAGCCCGCTTTAGTTGACTCGCAACCTGCTAAGGGGCTCATATCTTCATTTACTCCTACGCGTTTCTAACACTCAAGAGGGAAGAAGGCACGTACGTACCGTACCCGTAAAGTTAGCAAGACCACAGACCGAGATGCACAAAAAGCACGAGGACGGGGAATTTTGCACTGCTACAATCAGGTCATTGGAATCTCTCGCGTCACTTCTGGGACCGCAGCAAGTATTCGTTCTCTCACAAGACGATAAGGCACGTGTACCAAATAGGTTTACCAGTGGTGAAAAGTCAGAGCCCTCTTTTAATGCATATGGAATACAGAATACTTTTACCTGATCATGACTGGGTCGTGGCAGAGCGGCACAAACTTATTCCTTCTGGATACGCCGGCGTCAACGTGGAACCTAACAGTTTCGGTAAGGAAGAAGCTATTGGGTACAGCGGGCCGACACACACATCCATAAGGAGCGAGAAACACACATCCTCCACAGCGAACACCCATGCTTATGATTTCGAATCACTTTTATCAATACCGTCATTTAAAACCTTAATGACAGAATCGAACACCGTGAAGCCAGTGATTATCATCTTTGTAGATGGTGGGCCGGACGAAAACCCCCGTTATCGCAAAGTCAAGAACTTTGCGATTGAACACTTTAAAAAATACAACCTGGACGCCCTGTTTATAGCGACTAATGCTCCTGGGCGGAGCGCATATAACCGAGTTGAGCGTCGGATGGCTCCCCTCAGCAAACGACTGGCAGGCGTCATTCTGCCTCATGAACATTTTGGTTCTCATCTCGACGACAAAGGAATGACTACGGATATTGATTTGGAAAAACGCAATTTTCAGCACGCTGGGGAAACACTTGAAAGGGGGGAACACATTTCTCTCCACAGAAGTGTGGAGAGAAATGAAAATTGATAATTACGACGTTTCGGCGGAGTATAGACAGCCCGAAAATAGCATGCGGGATCCAGCAGAACCAAATCTGGCGTGGTATAGCGTTCAAGTCCGTGAATCGCAATATTTCTTACAGGTTATAAAATGCGCGGATGAATCCTGCTGTTCACCACCGAGAAGTGCATTGAAATCTGTGTTTGCGGATACTTTCATAATACTTCAAACCCCAAGCAAGCTCGTAGTACCCAGTTTGCTAGACAAAGGAACATCCAAGTTTTCGCCTCTTCTTGTGAGGTTGTCCGTTGATCTGTCACCTCCTCTAGAAGGGTTTAAGCAGATGCCTTACGATATCTTTTGTCCATCTGTACAATCCGACCTAAAGAAAAAAGTATGTCCAACCTGTGGGATCTATTTCACATCTCACAAGAGTGTTCAAATGCACTGTCGTTACGTGCATGGCAAGACTGTCCCAGACCATTGTGAAACTAGAGTACGGCCACAGCGCCTTGCTGCCAGGAGGGCGAATGAGCTTCTCTGCATTGTGCGTCGTTATGAAACATCGTCTGAGGATGCTGACTGGGTCGACGAAGACGAAGTTGATGCAAGTGGCTTAACAATTCCAGAACCGTCTTCGTCTGCGCTCCAGGTGCCAGTGATGAAAGAATCTGAGTGGCTAGCAAACCCGTGGACAGAGGAGCAGTAATTTCAATCGAATTGTTTTTATAGACATACTTAGATACTTGGTTAATAGTTAATTATTTTTTAATTTTGTTAAGAAAACGATTTTATTTCGAGTAAAATGTTAAATTTCAGTTGGGTTTCTGTTTATAATTGCATTGCCAAACGTTAAAATAAAAATATTATTTTAAGAGTTTATTATTAAAAAAAGCTAAAATAGGAGAATGAAGGACGAAAACAATTGTGTGTAAAGTCAAAAATTTATAAAAAATAAACAAAATACGCAGGTGTCGCGGATTAAAAATATCTTGTTTTATTTAGAATTATTACCGCAAGGGCAATTAAAAGTATACCAAGGAAATATAGGAAACTATAAACTAACTTTTTGCGACTTTAGGGTAAAAATGGTCACTTGAGTGTTACGTAACGTTTAGAGAGGAGGGGGGGGGGGTACAGAAAAACGTTACGGTGAGTTACAAGGGGGGGGGGGTCAAAAATCTTCGAAAATTGCGTTACGTAATACTTGAACGCTGCCTTGAAAAAAATGGAATCCTAAATTATTAATTAAGAAGGATCAGACTCTAACCCTGCTGAGTGGAAGCACGGATATTGTAGATACGGGACACTAATAGGAGACCTTCGATGGTCCCCTCTTTTGTATAAGGTGGGTCGTTACGGGTACCAGGAGGGGCCCTGAGACAATCCGGGTAGAAATGGAGGGAATAGTGAAATAGCGTGACGCACTGACAACCCTAACTACGCGGAACCACAAAGCGACGTCCATTAGCGAGCGACCGATCAGGCACAGCGACGCCGCCCGCCGCGACGGGCGGCGCGCCGATTCGCCTAATCGCTCTTTGGCTACGGCGGTGTAGCGCCACTTACAAGGGCTTTACCGCTGATTCGCGGCCTAAGTATCTTTCACTATTACTCTCGCCAAAGTTACGGCGTGAAGATTTAAGCCTTAATCCTCTATGCGAGCATAAAATATGCCGAAAAATGATAAAAGAAGGCATCATTATAAAGATACGTCACGCATAAAGATACAGTGGATACATTATCTTTATACGTATGAATACTTTATACGTGTTTCATACAGACTTGTTTGAATCTTATCTATAGCTTCAGATTTATCTAAATAGCTCACAATATTATAATTCACAATTAAATGAAACAAAGTGATGTAGTATTATTTCTACTTTCTTTCAGTTCTTTACCACGGCATAGGTTTCGTTGTATTATCAAAGATCGTTGAATTATCAATTTTCAAATCTGCAGGTGAGTACAGCAAGCACCTACTATTTATATGTTTGTGTGTGTATGTGTGATTATGAAAAAATATTATTTCTCGGTATTTGCAATTTAAAAATTAAAACAAAAATTAAACATTAAAACATATATCGAAAAATTTCTATAAGAAATTACTAGTATTATTGACAAATTTATAATAACGTTATCGACCGCGAAAGTGATAAGTATCCAACTGAAAAAAAGTTAATGCGTACAATATTGGAACAATTTTAAAATTTCAACACATCTTTTCGTTCGAAGACAAAAAAAAACAACAATAACAAATACTAGCGTGACCCGTGCGAAATCTTCGCATTATTTATTCCATTATGAAGCTCAGATGACAGATCAAACAAATATTTTACTAAAATTGACATATAGAGGCGCAAGTATCAAAAGCATTGAGCTAAAGCGCCACTTTATATATACGTGAGTGGATTTGAAATTAAACAAAAATTTTACCGACCGTCTATCATATTGACGTTGAGCCGTTAGATGGCAGCATTGCTGTTTTGTGTATATAATTTTAATAATTAATTAATTTGCAAAAACAATAGCAATAATAAATTTTTTAGTTGTGGATGCCGGTAGAGCAAGCAATTATCTATAAAATGATATATAATTTATGTGGATTAGTTGTGAGGTTTTTTCTAAAAAGGGAGTGTAACATCTTAACCTTAGCGTATTAATATATATGATGATGATGATGATAGTAACATAAAAAAACACTAGCATTATGCCAAAAAACAACAGTTTATCTCGTATATCCGTTCACATTGTATTGTGTCCATATGGCACTTCGCCAGCATCTGAAACGCTGGAAGCTGTTGTTAAATGAGATAAAATTACAATTTATGAAATTTTACGGTAAGTTTTAACATAAAACTTTTCATATATCATATTAAATTTTGTCCATTGTTTCACGCGTAGTGATACGGCGTTCACTGTGGGGAACAAAGACACATGAACACTCAACAGACATGTTGTGAAATAAACATCGGTACATAAAGTGAAACAAAACATAATTCATCCAAAATAGGCGCACATGGCAAGAATTTTTCTTCAATTCCTTTCAAAAACATAATACGAAAATAATCTATAACGTTTTTTTGATTTAGGTCGTTATTACTATAATACAAATAATTTATATTTCAGAAAAATATTTCTTTATTTTCAAAAGTTTCTCATTCATAATTATATTTAAAAAATTCACTACCGCAAACAAAACCTCCAGTTAAAAAAAGACTCGCGAAAAACACAGAATTATTAACAAAATCGATTTTTCTTTATACGCAATAAAAATTCTACAATTTTTGGATTGGTGGTTTAAAATCGATATAAGGAACCAAAAATAAGGTAATTTTCAAAAGTTGATTGAAAATTTGTATTTATGTTTTCCAATCAACGTACATTGATACTTAATAGACTTTAGGTTAGCCACACATATACTTAACATTCTTATTAAATTGTGAAGGTTTTTAAATAATCGATAATAATGATTTAACATACATAATATACATTGGGTTATACGTGATGTTTGGTAGCTTGATGCAAAGCCTAGTTGTTTGAGCCACACATGTATTCGATGAAGTCTGATTATTTTTTTATTATTTTAAGGTTTTCTTTTTAAAAATCCAAAAGAAGACCGCCAAAAATGGGCCCAGACGTTACAGAGATAAAACATAATTTTTAAGAAAGCTGGTATTTTTTAGAATGTAAAAAACCAAACAATTCAGTAAATGACAATCAGGAAAAAATAATACAAATAACAAAAAAACAAAATAAATAACAAAAAAAATTGAACAGGACACTTCTTAACTTTTTAGAAATTATTACAAAAAATAATCAATGTCTCTCGATTTCTTTAACGCGTATCCATTGCCTAAATTAATAAAAAAATAAACTGTTAACAAACATTGACAATTTTATTGTTGTCAAAATGAATGAAATGGCTTTTTCCGTCTTATCGAGGTTTAGGTAACTTTTTTCAACGACCATGTCGTGCATGTGATCATCACGGATTAATATGGTACATCTGTGTATGGAGTACATAACGAGACACATTCTGCACTTTGTTTTATCTCGCTAGTTCAAATAATTCCGTAGAATTAATTTCAAATAATTACATTTAAAATCTATTATGAAAAATAACCTAACTTTACATAAAAAATACAAGATTTTTCTTTTGTCTCATTGACAATTTGGCTAAAGCTTTTAAGAAGCTTATTTTAATTCATTTTCCCTTTATATCAGTGTCATTTTCATTTTAGTAACACCTGGGCCCCAAACTACATGGACCTTTACCGGTTTCCTTTGATAGTTAATTCCCAATAAAATTCCAGTAAAAGCTGGTATGTTAACATTTTTATATTTTTCATTTACACAATATACAGCTAATCTAAAGAAATAGATCCCCAGCGTATATATCATCAGAAAAAAATACTATCGAATTTTGAAATTTACAAAAATTTGTGAAATTGAAAAAAACTCTTTTGATTGTGGCATTTAAAAAAATAAATAAAATAGCCCTTGTCATTCAAACCATTTTAAAATTACACTCTTTCTATTAAGGTATCAGCCACGCAGATACCTCGTCAATTCATAGAATTAGGGTGCAAAAAACCAACGCCGAACAATGGCCGCCTCGCGGAGAATAAAGGCCGTCGTTGTAATATGCCATCCAGTTTTCAATCCAACCTTTCAATAACAAAATCGGAAAAATACAAACTAATTCCGTAATACTTGCACTGATTCGAAAAAAGATCGTTTACGAAAACCTGGGAAATCAGGACAAATATGGTCAATTTAATGAAATAGCTAGAAAAAAAACAAGAAAAACAAAACATAAAAAAATAATAACACTAAAATAACCAGAGAAAGACACATTATCATATTTTTGTTTTTTTTCGATCTAATTGAACGGACGAGCAAGCATGTATATGGTGATGGAATAAGGCTTTCTTGGGCTAATGCAGTCGCGTTCAGAATCTCGCATTGTCGAGTTCGACACGCGCTAAATTTTGAATTGTTACTGACACCCCTCAAAATCTGGACCTCCCGCGAAAATCAACACATCTGGCAACACTATCGTTTCACTCAATATGCAAGACCGAATAAGGTGTCAGGTGAGTTGCGTAGGAAATAGGTTTAGTTAAAAATCGCGTTGCGCTCTGTATCTTGCTATATCTCTTTCGGTTAACCCTTGCGTTAACGTTGCAATAATTATAACTCAGGAGAGCGATAACGTAAGAAAAGGTTTTATTGGTTACTACAATTTCATTTTGTACTTATTCAGCAACCCGTAAAAGTTGGCTTTCTATAATAATTTAATGACAGCCTGTATACACGGTGTCCGGAAATAAGTATCGGAAAAAAACGTTATTCCTTGACTAGAAAATAGTTGATTGTAATACATTTTGTAAAAGATGACACTTTTTTTCGGAAAATTTAAAATAATATTAAATAATTTTTTGTCATCTTTTTTGTACACACGATACTTGCGCATATTGTTCAGCGCCGCTCGGAGGAATAACCCGCGAAAAGTTGCGAAGGCATCGCCGGACATGCGCAAAACCGCACTCCGAGCAAGTGTTGGGTGTGTTAAAAAGACTTATGCGTAATATTTTGTTTGCACTCAGTTATAAAAATGGCGTGTTTTACGTTTTACTTCAACGACAATTTATTCCTCTATAGCCAATGAATAGCGTCTGTCTTTCTTTGTCCGACATCTATCTATTCACGGACACCGGTTATGTTTTAATGTTGTGCATTTATGTATTCACACTATGCTTTATCACACATGTTCTCCATTATGACAGATGGATAGGCCGACGGACACGGAACGGACTTTGAAGAATTTTGGTACGGTGATAGTACCAAAGTCCGTTCCGTCAGTAGGACATATAAGATATCTGTAATATTAACATATTTATGTGAAACAACTAATGACGCATTTGAATGGAGTTAAGGGTTCTGATGGCAAGACGCGTCTTGCCATTTGACCAGCTTCGTGTATGGTCGGCTCTTTCCCACTTAATTCAGTCATATTAGCGTCTTGTTTGTCTTTCAGCGAGTTTCGCATCTTGTCGGCTCTGTCTTTCAGTGAGCTTCGCATCTGGTCGGATTAGCATTGTTTCTTATTTACTAACACTTACAACTGTACTCGTTTAAATCGGTGTATTGCATTAAACTGTCTTAAAACGTTAGAAGCGTTTATTTACAATAGATTATTAAGAAATAATTCTGTGATAAAATATTTCAGAAAACGAAATAATGAAATTAAATGAATATTTTATTATTAACAACTATCTGAATATTTGTTTTTTCGTTTTCACTTCGTTCAAATAAAAATATTTCTATGTAGAAATAAAAAAAAAATTAAATGTTTTACATCGCTAGGCATCCCGTGACGGCTCACAAGTTTATTTTATGTGGATATTACAGATTTTGAAAATAAACTAACTTGTTGAATATTACGTTATTGGTATTGCCAACGCCATCTGTTAACATTTTTAGTAAACTACGCTTATAAACATTGTAAAAATAAGTAAAAAATAAAAAGAAACTGATTTATAGTAATGATAATAATAATAATATTAATAATAATTTCGATAGGTCAGTTGGATTAACCGTGGTGTAATGGTTAGCAAGTTAGCACTGTATGACAAAGACGTGGGTTCAATTCCCACCGGCTGGTCGATTTTTCCTTTCTGTCGTCTGCAATAGTAGTTAATACACTGATGTTAATTTTAAATAATCGCGGATACAGCTAGTACGTACCTCATAAATATACAACAGTTTATATTACATTAGGATTTGATAACCAATTATTTTTAAGGTAAAAATAATGAGCAGCGCCATCTGTGGCCCGTAATTTAAATTTCAACCATTAATTTCAATAAACATCACAGACAGTATTATGGAAATCCTTATACAAATCGACTCGATAGATGTCGTTAAGATAATGTTATATGTCGATGAAACTATGGATTTATATTTATTAATATAAAAGTAGTTTTATTTCGAAAATTGTATATTCATATGTTAATTCGATATGAAATATTATCTATTCGCGCACCGAGCCGAGTTCCGATGATCAAATAATGTTTATTTATTTTTTGGAAGGACACATGACAAATAGTTATAAAACATTGACAAATAAGACAACACAGAAAAATTCCACACAATTGATAAACAAATACATACTAATTTGGATAAATATCATCTAGTAATTAGTCGTGAACCACTAAGCAACTCTATGACCTCATTTCTGGTGCATCTGCGATGAGCAATGTGAGTCTACGAAAGACAGGCGAACGCTTTAGAATATTCGTGCGCGCTCTAGGCAGGTAAAATAAACAATGACATCGCCCTCTCATGCAGCTGTCAGGAACATAAAGAGCCACTAAACTCCGAATCGAGGGGTTATCAACACAATCATTAAAAAAAAATCCGTTCAGTAATTTCCGTTTCAGTTCCGTGATTTCGCGAAATTGAATAATAAATTAACAGACAGTTAAACAATAGAGTTTTTGTCTGTCTCGGACAGACAAAATTTCTAAAAACAGGTTTTCTCGCTTCTATTATCATTCTATACGCTAAATTAATTTAAAAATATTTTATAATTATCATATATATTAATACGCTAAGGTTTTAAGATGTTACACTCCCTTTTTAGAAAAAAACCTCACAACTAATCCACATAAATTACATATCATTTTATAGATAATTGCTTGCTCTACCGGCATCCACAACTAAAAAATTTATTATTGCTATTGTTTTTGCAAATTAATTAATTATTAAAATTACATACACAAAACAGCAATGCTGCCATCTAACGGCTCAACGTCAATATGATTGACGGTCGGTAAAATTTTTGTTTAATTTCAAATCCACTCACGTATAAATAAAGTGGCGCTTTAGCTCAATGCTTTTGATACTTGCGCCTCTATATGTCAATTTTAGTAAAATATTTGTTTGATCTGTCATCTGAGCTTCATAATGAAATAAATAATGCGAAGACTTCGCACGGGTCACGCTAGTTTTTAAAATATTTTCCATGTACAGAATTAGTCTGTTACAGTTTTAGTATACGTATAAGTTTAACTAGCTGCCAATCCCGGCATTGCCCGCACAAAAGGACTCTTGACTGAATTTCGTTTTATTCACTTTTGTAAACGATAATTATTTACGGTTAGCTATTTTCAAAAAACCCTGTAAATATTCTTTGCTTCTATCTGAAAGTCTAAATATGAATTTTCATATCCCTAACTTGGACTATTATGAAAGATGTTAAAAATGGATTGAAATGCGAAAAACCTGATACATGACACTAAGAAGCGAAAAGAAGCATTCGTGTTGAATTTGGAGTTGTTAAGTTTTGGAGATTTGTATGTACAATATATACGTTCTTCGGTACATCTTATACTGAGAAGAATTTAATTACTTGATATCAATTTTATTACGTTGACAATAATTGTAATAAAATTACAAAATGAGTTACAAATAAATCATACACAATAAGTTTCCACACATTTTCTTTAATTTCCATTCTGAACTCAAGCTTTACGTCAACCTTTAAGTAAAAACTTGTATTTTCTCCTTTTTTTGTATTTCCTACAGCTTCATGCCAGTAGACGACGTTTCCGTTTCCACTCGGACAGTTGTTTTGCACTGAATTTCTTCGATTTCCCGCTTTAACACCAGTCCAATAAAATTGGCGAAACAATATTTGGCCCCCATAATTTGTATAAATTAGACTGGGCTAACTTTGCAAGTTACTCAGAATATCGCCCTTAACAAAAATGTAGAAACAAAACGGTCAAGTGCGTGTCGGATCATGTATAAATTTGGGTACGGTTGTTATTTCACAGAATACAAATTTTATAAAATCTTATTTCGTACTTATATACATATCCCCAAACGTCTATAGTAGCTGAATAAGGATTCTAATATGTCGACAGTTGGACCTGCGATTGCGTTTCGCCTTCTGTATTTTTTTTTATAAATATTACAAAACATATTTTAATAATTCATATTAATTTATCTTAAGTATATTAACATACTCAGTCGTCCGTCCAGTAACTTCCCTAGGCCTTATTTCAGCGTACTTAGTTTTTTTTCTAATATTTGAGCAACTTTTAGCAGTTAGATTACTCGAAATAATTTCATTTCAAAGTACTCATCAAGCCCTATTTTAGGGATTGTTTAGATTTTTTCCATCTTAAAATTCCAGCACATGATCGAGTTTTAGTTGTTCAACTGTTGTCTATGTTTAAAAAAGTGTTGGCTTCAATATAAGTGCACTTACGGCCAACTAACAGTCGATAAATAAATCTTATTGATAGAATTGTTTATAGACAAAAATGTCGAGAACCATCGTAAGACAGGGCAAAGTCGGTAGTTTATTCGACTGTTGCCTGCTCAATTGGCAAGCAACTGTCAAAGAAGTAGGTCGCAATACATCCCGTCATCATATCATGATACGTTTGTGTCCAAATAAAATGGCTAATTCGACGCAACCACAGCCGGAAGACAGATCCTTTACTATAAGACATTGAAAAAGTTCATCTACTTAGTAGCAATCTGACCCGCATAGACAAACTTTAGGAGGCCCGAAGCAAATTTCCAGAAAAAATTGGGTCCAAAATCAAACTTTCAATTTCAATATTGGCTACATTAGTATTCAGTAAAGGTATTTTAAGCAGAAACTGAATTCGGCAGAGCAGATAGTGAGAAGTACTTAATAAAACAGTTGCCTCCCCCGCGTCAGGTCGGGGATGGCGGTAGCGACGCGTGCTCGAGTGGACGCCGTCGCGGGCGCTCCGGGCACGTCCCGGCGGCGCTCGCCCCCGCGACCCTACAACCCTACGTGCGCTATCAGCACTATGAATGCGCGACAAGCACTCCTGTACTGTTATACGCGTCTGAGTATCGGGTTGCCCAGAACCACGAGTAAGTACCACATTTAATGAGATATTGTACAAAATGAAAACATAAAAAAAGGAACGGCGTACACTAACGTTCAGAAATCCCGCTTAACAAGGAAACAGTTACAATAGTAGTCTCATGCAGTATATTAAAAAAATCCTGTCTAGTACGAATAGAACAATACAAAGAGGGATCCGTATACATTAAGGTACTTTATAAACATTTAAGGGTACATAGTATTTCTATTAAACTATTTAAAAATGTCAATTTTTCACAACACAAACATATTGCTTGCAATATCTTGCACAAACGTAAAACATGAAATATATTGCTTACTATATTTTGCACATGCATAAAAACATGAAATATATTGCTTACTATATCTAGCACAGGCGTAAAAACATGAAACATATAGCTTAATGTATCTTGCACAGGCGTAAAAACATTGCGTTATTTAAATAACATTATTTCTCACCATGTAAATTTACAAATATATTGCCTAGTATATCTTTCACAGACATAATAAATATACATTGTAATATATAAAGTTATTTTGGGAGTTAATATACATGTATGGAATTTCTATGAACTTTTTACAGATTCGACTATATATCATAAGTTAGTCAACTATACTCGCAAACTGGTAGAGCCTACTTAGTTATGATAATTTTCCTTTTAATTTCGTTACATATATACTTTTCAGATATTAAAAAATAGCGGTTTAGTTGGTAAAGAAACAAATAACTCTAACAAAAATGACCAATATAAAGTTTAATATTTCGTAAACGAATCCCTGTATCGAATAAGTGTTCACGACATACCCAAACTATTTCTGGAAGACCTATTCAACTATATCCTACACAATGGGGTAGGCGAAAAAATTCACCCTATTTTAAATTTTAATTTATAACTTTGTAGACGTTAAATACGTATAAACAAGCCAAAAATTAAAATTTCAGCTTTATAGCGCTAATAATCTATGAGTAAAACGACTGTGATGCACAGACGGACAGACAGACACAAGGACATAGCAAAACTATAAAGGTTTCTATCTTAAATATGTCACATCTTGTTTATATCTTAAATATGTCACAACCAAAAATAACAGACGAATCTGAACTCGAATTGTCAAATGAAAACATAACACCTCAACAACAACTTTTCTACTGCATACGCGTGGTTTATAAACCCTTTGGCGGCGAACCTGCCAGGAATTTCAAGCACTTTCTGCACATTTATCACAGAATATAAATGTCGGATTTATAAACCTTTTGGCGCCAAACCTGCCCCGAATTTCAAGCACTTTCTGCATATTTATCACGGAATGTAAACATCGACACAAATTTTAACAAGCTTACAATATTCCATTGCGTACTATATATACGTCATCCAAATATACTGAAACACCACGAGGATACTCAAGTGTTCCCTCATCAGATATTTTTGCTCACCAAAAAAAAGACCACAGACTTAAACCACTTTCCAAACCCCAGTCTTATTGTGGCCACAAACCAAATGTTTATTATATTTTTTTAAATTTAATATTCTCATTACTACAAACATATAATAGCAGGTTGATTCGCCCGTGAAGAAATAATATACCTCTACGTATTCATGAAGAGCTCCGCGCTAAAGCACGTCCGCACATTTCAATTGTTACGAAAGAGATTCCCGTGGCATCGAAACTAAATTCTTAACAATTGAACGGGAGAATTATTATATTATTACCCATTGAAGATTACGAAATTATAAATTGGTCCATTCCGTTTTGGGAATTCGTCAAGTTGTTGCGAGGAATTATCGCGGTTGGATGGTTGCGCGGTGGCAGGTAGATGGACGCTTCGTGTACAATAATCCAATAGAACCCTATACATATTGTGGTATAACCGAAATCAAAATATTAGTTATAGAATAAGATATCTATTTATTTATTTAAACCGCCATACAAGATTAGCATGACCAGTACATCATTACGACAATCAACATCGTGCGCAAGCAACGCTGGATTCTACATACGAATTCACTTTTTATATTACATTACTAGCTTTTCGCCCAGCTCATCTCAGGTACAAGTTGTGATGTTCACATGTAGACGAATGTTAACTGAAGTGAAATCAAAAATGCTCGCTCAACGGGACTTCAAAGAAGTATAATATACCTCGTAGTATTTTATAAAAATAATTAGCTCAGAAATACGGCAACCTGGTAGACCAATAGTATAGATATATACCAATAGTATAGATATAATAGAAGCATCGTTTCTTTTTCATATAACGGCGCTTTCCGAATATGGCTTTCTATTAACAGACTTTGACCTTAAAATAGTTATTTGAGATTATCTCAATTCATGAGGCAGAATTGAAGAAAATTTTCAAATTCCTGGAAAAGATTGGCTTGGACGTTTCCTTTAGAGAAATACACATTTGTCTTGGCGATTTGCTAACAATATAAAAAAAAACGATTTCGATATCGGAAAATATAATTACAGACTTTATCAAGAATGTTTCTAAAGAAATAGAAAATGTTCGAGCAGAAAATATTTATATCATGATGAAAGTAATCTCTGTGACGATCTTGGCGAAAAATCTCTAACATACAGACTAAGAACCATATATCCGGAGACCACAATTAAAGCAACAAGATGAGTTTTATTGTTATGTTCTGTGGCAATACTAGGGAAAAAACTATTAGGCCTTCTATAGTTCATAAATTAGAACACCTTTAGTCCAATTGAACCGATAATTGTCCCAAATATGCTCGTTATAACAGGCCAAGGTTGGATGGATTGATGATTGTGACATGGGAATCACGCGTCTATGGTGGTCAGGTTGTTACAATTCATGAAAAAGGAACTCTTGTGACCTGCATGAAAAAAGGAAAATGTTCTGGCCCTGGCCAGTAATCAAAGATGAGCAGCTCTACAGTTAGGAGAAGATTGTTTACAAGATTGAAGTTTCTAAGTTTACAAAGAAAGGTTGTTTTTTCTGTTCCAGATATAGATGGTCGTCACTAAAGCTTAAAACAGAATTTTCTTTTTCTTTAGTAGTTTAGAAATGTTCTTATTATTGTAGTTATGATTATGATAACATAAGACGGAATTACCTACCATATCTAAGTCATAAGATTAGTTTGTACCTACCTAAACTAAATAATTTGAAATACTTAGTTCTTACGTTATTATGAAAATATTGATTCTCAATGAAGACAGTTTAGGTTAGAAGGCCTCTACGATGCAATGAATTATTACTAAATAGAACATATTGATGAATGTCAGGGAAACTTTAGTATAACATTTTATTTTTTTTTATAATTTAATGTTATATAGCATGATTTTTGAAAATATTATTAAAATTTTGGTTGCATTTGGTAGTAAATAATTGTTAAACTGAAAGGAAATTTTTTATTTCATAAAAAACAAATTTAACTTTTTCTCAAAACCCTTCTTACATATATTTACCAAAGTATTAAGTTTACAAGATTGGTCCAAAATTGAAAAGAAAAATATTTTGATTTACACAAAATTGTGTTTAAATTGGCATTATAACTTAACTAGCTGACCCGTGCGAAGTCTTCGCACTATATCGCCATCTAGCGTGTTCCAAGTATACAATTTGGCTAATATATTTGATGTGTCGCCCACAGATGGCGCTCATGCCAATTGTTATAAAAATTAATTTTTTTATTAACAAAAAGATTTTTTTCGAATTTTTTTATATTTTTCGCCCAAAGTAGAAAACATAAGCTTTAAGTGGGTATTTTTTTAATTTTTTTTGGTGCAGTAGTTAAAGAGATCGAGCCGCTCGACCGAAAAACACCTTTTAGAAATAATATATTTAGATAATTATACCTTTGGGTTGATATCAAAATAATCGTAACATTGATATGTCAATAATAATAGAAAGTATAGAGTGATTAGTGAAAAGTTTGCATATTTCTCAGCCCAATAAAATGCATGAAATTTCTCAATTTGCGGAGAAATTATAATCACCTTTTCACATTTTAGGGGTTGCATTTTTAAATGTCTTTATAAAAGAACTATAATACGAATTGAAAGATTTAATGTCTAAAAACAACACTTACATCTTTTTGCTTTCTTACGGATAGAACTTTGAAAACTGTTTCATAATGGGTGCCAACTTTATAAAAAAAGTCGGCACCTATTATGAAACAGTTAGTAGTCAGTCAATCGGGTTTGATTTCTATATTATATATATATATATATATATATATATATATATATATATATATAAATATATATATATATAAAATACGAAAATCTGATGAATGCGTGAAAATGAAAGACATTGCATATTATATATAGCCGATAAATCGTATAATTCTTCCAGTGTTATTATTAGGTTGGCAACTTATAGACCTGCCACCAATTTCCGGAATGTTATAGAAGCTTCTAGAATATTTTTTGTAAGGTATATATAGAGTGCGGCAATCGAACTTCTATTCAGTTTTCAATTGAGTAATCGGCAAGTAAAGAATAAATTAAAAACAGAAATATTTCGAAGTGATCTTAGAAGACTCTTTATGAATGTCGTTTAGGGTGAAAAACCAGCGAAGCATCACGCAATATATACACAACGATGGGTCTTTTGCCAATCTATTGCCCTTTTACTACACAGCCAAGCACTGCTTCCAAAGATTCAAAGCAGGGAATTTTGACCTGTCCGATAAACCTTATCCAAAGCGACCTCCTACAATTGATTTAGAAATATTTAAAACCCTTATTGAAACAGATCCCAGATTAAGTTCGCGTTGTTTGGCAGATCTATTTTCATGCTCTTATACTGCAATGGAAAAGCAACTTCATGCTTTGAGAAAGAAATGGAAATATTCTGTTTGGCTACCACATGAGCTAACATCATTTCAACTTCAGAGGAGAGCTAATGTGTGTTTGAAGCTACTGAATTCCCATGATACCAATGAGAGGCTAAAGTTTCTTGTTACAGGACATGAAAAGTGGGTGGCTTATGTTAATTTTTAGCGTAAACCCCAGTAACTAGAAGCTGGAGAATAAGGTGTACCTAGACCAAAATATAATATTGGACAAAAGATACTTTTGAGTGCCTGATGGGCTATAAATGGAGTTATTCATTGGGAACTCTTTCATGTTAACAGTACAATTAGAGCTAAGATTTACTGCTAACAATTGAGAGCAAAGTCACCGCCAAATTTACTTCAAATTAAAGCATTTATTTTTTACATGACAATGCTCGAATCCGCGTAGCAAAAGTAACGCGTGAAAAACTACTTTCACTTGGAAGGAGTATGCTACTTCACCCACCGTACTCTCCAGATCTTTCGCCATCTAATTACCATCTGTTTCACTCTCTGTCTAATAATATACGTGATAGAAAATTGAAAGACGAAGGTCATATAAAAATCGAACTTCACCGATTTTTCAGTCAAATGCCCAAAGATTTCTACAAGTAAGGAACTTTAGCTTTGCCTACACGTTGGCGACAAGTGTTTGAAACCGACGGTGCTTATATAATTAACGATTAATTTTACTAGCTACATATGAAAAGTTGAAAAATTTGTGTACAGAGATGACGGATCTATAAATACCAACCTAATATATAAAACACTAATGGAGTGTGCACTTCTTACAGTATGTTTTATATAAAGTCACTTACGGATCGTGTATTATACGTGTTATTTTATAGTAATTCACGATTAAATGAAACTACTTGATGTGGAAGATTGCTTTGCTAACAGCCCACCTGAAGATGTTGTAATACAACGAAACTTAGGTCGTGGTAAAGAACTTAAAAAAAGTTGAAATAATACTACATCACGTAGTTTCATTTAATCGTGAATAATGGATTTCTACAAAATGAACGCCAAATATATCAATATATAAAGTAACTTATGGAGCCTATACTTCTTAAGACTAATATTACATAAAGCTATTATTGTGGAGCGTATACTTCTTGCAGTGTTCCAAAAAGAAATTGATTCTATAAATACTTATTGTCGAGTGCGATCAATACAACGTATAGCAGCATGGCATTATACCTTTGTTTACCATCAACACGACATTAATCTACCATTGATTGAAAGCGATAGGATCAAAACACGGCCGCCTAAACTGACAAGGAGATTACATGCGGTCAATTTCACCATACATTCAGCCCTCGCTGCAGGCACCGCCCCTTACTATGTAAAGGAGCTTCCGACGCAAGACACAACAAAATATCACTCAAACGCATCTCTATATAACAACACACAATACCAAATATAAGGAAGATGCGTGCGTTACTGGAAATACCCATGAATAGTACAATTCGCGTTTTGACCGGGAATTTAAGCGTTGGCATAAAAAGGTACTTTGTTAAAAAAACTTCTACGCAAAACTTCCATTATTATTTCCCAAATCATGGGACAAATTTAAAAGAAAACTCGAATATCTCGGATATTCTTTGGAATTCTCCAAATATCACAAGCCGCACATCATACGTAAAAGTAACGACTTGCAAACGATTCCTAAACATAATCAGTTTCTGATCTTTTAGAACGATCTTTATTACCGTATTTGTAATTAGCTAATCCTGCGACTTTGTTATTATACATATCGGATTCCGCATATCGGATCATTCATTCAACTCGGGCAAATCCAAGTCGAGGCAAGACGCAGCCAAAAATCACGGCAGAAATATTATTCCTCAACTAAACAAATTGAGATTATGTAATATTTTTTTCATTTTCGTAGTCTATTGTAAAAATACCAATATTCGTCATAAATTAATGTCTTTTATATTAACACGTTCCAAACAAATTGATAAAAGAAGACAAATAAATACTATTACAATAAATCTAAAGGAATATAGATACATACGGACACTACATTTTTGTTACATTATTATGATAAATATTACAGATATTTTCGTACCAACTTTTCTGGTAATTGCAAGTAGGTTAAAAATGAGAAATTTATGATAATATTATTTAAAATAATTGTCAATCATCAGAATAGTCAATAACAATATTAATAATATGCATATGAAAATATATAATGTAAGAAAATGAAGTATTGTTACTAATATACCTTGTATTAATAATATATAAACAAAACAAAAAATTAGAATACAAATATTGACAGGAATTAGGATGGAGAAACGGAAAAACAAGAATAAAAGAACTGTGGTTTATGAAAGATGGAACGTTTTCGTCCATCGTTGGAAAACATTTATCGAGGATATTTTCCTCGTTTTAGGGTCCAGTTGATGGTGCTGGACAGTAAAGGATTTGTCGATATAAGAGGTAGAGGTATATTTGGGTATAATTAGTCAATAAGCTTTCAGAGTATAACTAGGCCGTGTACACACAAGCTTCTAACGCCCATATACACACAAAGGTCAAGACTGTCAGTCTGACTTACTGACAGCTAAAAACGTATTTGTTTCTCATTAACTGCCAGTCGAGTCGGAATAAGAGTCAAATTTACCGACCGTACCATGCACGGTCTAATTCCTAAAGTATCCATACAAAATTACGGTTTTAACTGTCATTAAATCCACTGAGAGTCCTGACTGTGTGTGGTGCATACGGGCGTAAATCTGGCACGAGACAACTTGGACTCTGAGGACTTTTAATATGTTAAAGGAAAGTTTAAGTATGCGATGTTGGCGGCGATTGCGGGTCTTCTACCATATGAGGCATAACCTGCATTCAGAAATATAATCCTATTTTCTGAGGCCGAAGATGTACTGAATGCAAACATTTTTAAACTGTTTTAACTTGTTTAAATATTGTTCATTAAGATCAGTATGACAGATATCTCCATGGCAAAAAGGGTGATATTGACAAAGACAGATTTTCATTTTAGTCGGAAGAAAATTTTGAAGACACTTGAGCGAGTGTAACCTGCTGAAAAAACAACATCTGATATCATTTACTTGAGGCTGCTAACTAAGATTTTAGTCGTTCAGTAGACCCAGACCTTTAACAATTAACGTTTATTTGACTACAGCCCTACTTACTGCCATTTAGTACTAGTTGAGATAAATTAGTCAGGTTTATTTTCGAAAGTACATTAAAAATATTTGATTATACAAATTGTACAGTTCAATTTATAATTAGTTTCAACTACCACATTTAGTTATATTACAAAATTTAGTTAAATGTTGCTGTGCCATCTTGCAATATTGCTGATAAATAAATTAGTTTAAAATTTACGTACGTAACAATGTTTCTATATTACTTGTCCTTTGCACAAAGACCGGCAATAACGCACACGGTCAAGTTACGAATTTTAACTGCGACACCAAAATGCATTCGCAACAATGCATTTGCACAAGGCATTGTGCACAGCGCTATCTAATGGTGCGCGTACGTAAACAGGAAGCCGAACAAACGGACACACACCGATCGGGGCGCGTATATATTTATTATAATTACGGGTTAACTCGGAGCATCATCCACTTCGTATTGTGCGCATTCGAGTGCCGCGCGCTGTAATTTTTTTACGGGGATTAAACGATTTAATATGACGACGGTATTGGGGATGTCGTAAGACCAAATTTTAATCGATTTATTTAAATGTTACTTATAACTTAAAACTGTAAGGAGTAAATATACAATACACAATAATTTTAAAAAGGATTATTTTCGTTAAAACGTCAATAGTTTTTAGTATATACTGAACTAAAATGAAATGCACTTTGCAGCATACATTTATTGAATACGGGGTGAGAAGTAGTATACATATGGCTTTGAAATTATTTGAATACCTCTTACAAACGTCAAATCTACGGGTCGAAAATACTCAGTTCGCGATGTCCGAATGTCAGAGCGATACTCACAGGAATTTTCCTTTCTCGATACCAAGACTACGGCACTCTGTCTATTTTTAGCCGAAATGTTAAAGTTTTTGAAATGACTTCTATAGAAACTGTTGCTCATTTGCGCACGATTGTCTCCCCACACCCAGCTTCGATTTTAAAGATATTTTCATGTCAAAAATTTATTTTTAATTATTATAATTTCTAATACACAACATTTATGTTTCGTTGATTATATCACTTAAGTAAAACTCCTAAAATAATATGATTTTACTTCATTAAACTTAATTAAATCGTTAAATGTAATAAGTTACACATACGAATGAAGATATAAGTGGATGAATGTGGTATGATTTACTAAATTTCTACATATCAAAAACTCCTCATCCCCTCATGACTTCAATCGTAACGATCACGATTTTATGTGACCACTATCTAAATATTATATTTTCAGTCGACGGTCGGCTTGGTCAGTTTATTATAATCTAAATTATAACAGCAATAAACTATCAGAATGCACCAAGGTATTGCACCATCAGTTCCGAGCCGAACTACCATATACCACGCCCTTTACCCGAAGATCTACGCAACATCTACACAGATCTACGTAACCCATAAATCAGCTCTAACGAATGCTGGAAATCTAACTTCCAATACAAAATTTAACTTGGCCACGATAAATATTCATACTTGTCTATCGGTTTACTGTATGATAGGCTCTATAAAACTCCAAGAATTTCCTCTTTGCATAGCTATGGCTGTTATAGCGATAAAATCGTGAAAGCTATCCATCGCGACGAGTTTACTATAGTGATAGACACAATATTCAACAAATCTAGACGCAAAGCTCTAACCTGGTCATCTACACTTCTCCAGCATAGCTCCACAAGTGCTTCCCTGCTTTCATCTCACAACATTTTAAAAAAAAACTTGGCCCTTTTTAAAGTAATGTTTTTATGGAAGAAAATAGACCATTCCGGACTGTCTGTTTTTTACTGTATACCACGTAAATAAAATTTATTCGTACGTAGTATGACAGTTCGGAATAGACTCTCGCCTTTTCAAGGAGCTAAAGTAATATTTTTGTTAAGATAACTTGATTAATTACGGATAGTTGTATAAACATTATTTTTTATTAATTGTACATATTTTATTTATGTGTAAGTATATACATGTATATACAAAGGCATGAAGCAACTAAGAGATTAGTAGTTAGGTACATAGGTAAATACGCACGTGCGTATAAAAGGTGTGAGGCAACTTTGATATTCGTAGGTAGCTAGGTAAACGTGTACAAGTATATATAATCATGTCATGCGCGATAATGTACGTTTTTTAAAGCCGTCGTGAATACTTATATTAATTAACGATTGATAACTATAAGACAGCGTCATGTAAAGGTGATAATGCATGGAATTTTACTTTAGCATTTCATGTATATACACAGAAGAAATTTACTTCTAGAAATATATATTTAAAGACGAACAGACTCATCATAGCAAACTTAATTGTAATTGAATGAACTCAGTGCATTATTAATCAGGTGGTCGTCGCATCTTTTCCAATTCGACGAAATCGGTTTAAATTTAAAGAGTACCACATTCTACCACCATACCACAAATACTCTCGAGGGCGTAGTCGCCCTCCACGCCGTGTCTCACAAAAGTGGATACTTTGCAAGGTTACGAGATACCACTTATGGATGTAAGTAAAATATAACGCAGTTACCGCTCTTTATTTTAACCTTAACCAGGATATGTCGATAATATCGTATCTACCGACCCCAACACGTCACTATCCAATCTCATCGCGGCCATTGAGCCTATGGATGCAACAACATTATGCCGGCAGGGATTAGGAGTCCGTAAAAAGTAACCGATTCACACACAATACGACGGAGCACAAAAGCGTTACCACTCGAGATTTTCGAATGTTAATGGCGTTTATATTGAGTCTTTATTTAGCTAGGCAGCGGTTATCTACCGCATTGTTCGCGCGCTACGCTTTTTTTTAATTCGGGAGTTTATTAAAAAAAAACTAGAACGCAATGTCAGACTTTGAGATCGATATATTATAACCTAAATAAATTATATTATCAAAGATACCCATCTATATACATTCACATTCACGCTGTCTGCAAGAGTACAGAGAAGGACGCGATAAAAGGCACATTATATATTTATTTATACCTAATTTAAAGCATAAATCAGAATACTGTACAACATAATTACACAGCCAAATGTAAATAATTATATAAAAGACTTTAATAAACATATAAAAACAATTACAAGTATGAAAAACGTGTGATAGAGATTTTCATAGACACGACTGTTATAATATTGATATTATAGAAACTTGTATATTTTGCCGTAGCATAGGAAGCTAATATCCAAGCAAATAAATTATATATTGGTGTCTTATCGATGTACCAAAAACGGACCCTATTAAAGTAATATGAGCACGTATTGAGGATATAAAAAACACCGAAAGGCGCAGTTCGGGTCCACGCCATAGATTTTACTGAAAAGGTTGGGATAAAATCATAACAATGTTTCATATTATTATGTAGTTTAATTATTAAAAATTTCTCTGGAAACAGTTTTCGCTTGGGTTTTCCGTGTCCAATAGATATGTTTGAAGTGCGTCTTTCAATGGGATTCCAGCAGAGCTGCAGCACATGGAGCCTCGATTGCACGTACGGGTTTGTGCTCAATAATATCATAGTCTACCGTAGCACCCTCCATTGATGCCCGACGATGACAACACGACAATATCTGGTGATCGCAATACACACTTGTCAGGGTTGTCACGTTGCCATCGATCTCTGTATTATCACTGTCTTCTGTATTGTCTTCCAACGACGTCTGCACATGATTCGTGGACGTTTGGACTGTCACTGGACGCTATGTGCCGATGGGCTAGCTACATAATTCCTTTTGCGTTGTTTTTTCATTTTCTTTCAAAGCTATCGCAGCTCTCGCATTTGCTCGGCCCCGGACTTTTTAGGTTCCTTGGATTCCTTTCGACGCTAGCTTTCCTCTGATTTGCATTTCCTATATTTCCAAGCATATTTACTATTCAAATAGCCCGATAGGCCAGCTACGAAATCGCTCTACGACGTTGTTTTTTTCATTATCTGTTCGACGTTGTCGTAACTGTGGTGTTTGCTCGGTCTTAGACTTTTTAGGTTCCTTGGATTCCTCTTGACGCGAGCTATCCTCTGATTAGCGTTTCCTATAATTCCAAACACATTTACTATTCAAATAGCACAATGGGTCAGCTACGAAATCGCTCTAAGACGTTTTTTTATTTTTTTTTCGACGTTGTCGTAGCTGTGGCGTTTGCTCGGTCTTAGACTTTTTAGGTTTCTTGGATTCCTTTTCTAGCGAGCTTTCCTCTGATTTGGACTTTTTATTATAATTCCTAATATATTTACGATTCAAATGAGGGGACATCTTTAATTTTGACGTAATTTTATATTTTATACCAATTTTTACTTATACTCCGGCGAATGTTTTAATTCATATAAAAAAATATGGCAAATGTCCCAAAAACAAAATAAAAATAAAAACTACTAATTGAAGATGCTGCAACAGGTCACGAATTATTCATAAACCCACCCCAGCTCTACTTACCACTCTGAACATTTGAAACCAACCATTACCATTATCCCTGTCTACCTGTTTTTTCTCGCTCATCTCAAACAAGTTGACGTAATACTTTTTATATGATTAGGTAAATGTATCTATTTTTTTACCACTTTCCACATTTAAGACCAATAATTACCATTATTCGTGTCTAAGTATTTTTTTCGCCTAACTCAACCAATCTAGTTGACGTGATACGTTATTACATGATGATTTGATAAAATATTACGTCATATAATATTTTATCACTTTTAAAATTTAGAACCAGCAATTACGATCGTTCATATCTAAATAATCTTTCTCGGTCATCGTACCCAATCTGGTTGAAGTGACACATTATTATATAGTTTGATGAAATGTTACATCATCCAATCGTTTATCACCATAGAGGTGGGGCCGTTTCGTCAGTTTACGGCGGGCTTAAAGTAGTTCAAAGGGGAGGTAGTGACGAGAGAGGATAGGTGATGTTAGAGAGGAACGGAAAAGACAATCGTCTGTTTCGCTCTCGATCGTTCAATTTGTACACACGTGAATAAGAGAAAAACTGACCTAAAAATTATTTGTATTTCGTATAGAGAAATGATAAAGAGTATCACTTTCGCTGCCCATCTTGAAAGTTGCTTTGACTTCTGTGTTAGAGAGGAGTTCGTAGGTCCATGACTGTCACAACTTTGAAGGAATTAATTAAGATTCTATGTATATATTTACTAAGTAGGATGTATAGACAACAGTCCTTTGTTGTGTTTATTTTTTATTTTTCTTTGACTTGGCTGATATCCGTAATTCATACACGTGAACTTACTGTTACTGGTTTCTAGAAAAAAAACAGTTTTATCCTATAAATTATTCTTGCTTGTTTATCAAAAGTGAATGAAATATCAATAACATTATTGATTTTTTAAGTTTCTGGGATTTCGTATCTCCATAATTTCTGCTCTAAAATTATGTTTTATACATTTATATATTAACTATTATCCATCTGCTCAATTTATTTATATATTAACTATTATTCATGTGCTCATCTCAACCTGTCTACTTGACGCTATTCATTAGTACATAAATAGATAAATGATAGCATTTATCATCATTTTCGGCGGCTTTCAACATTTAAAAGCAACTATTACCATTATTAAAGTCTAATGTTATTCCTGGTTCATCTCAACCTATCTAGTTGACGTGATTCATTATTATACAGTTAGATAAATGTTTCATCATCTATTATTTTACCACTTTCAATATTTAAAACCTACCATTACCATTTTTAAGGCTCTATGGGCAATAGTATGAATATGTAAATCAATTAATCCTTAAACTTCCATAATAACAGAGGGAAAGAAAACTTATCAGCATTTCCGACAATTCATTTTTAATTTACGCCGTTCCCAACGACTTGACAATGGTAAGGGTGCAGTCGGGGTGCGACCGTGCTTCGGGGGTCGCAACGCGGGCAATCGCCTGACTCTCTAATTGGAGACACGCGCCGGCCTTTTATTTTATTGACGATGGATAAAAAACAAAAGCAAAATAATAAAGATATATACAGACAAAATAATATATATATATATATATATATATATATATATATATATATATGTAAAATGAACATGTTAAATTTTAGGTAAGTATATAAATTATAAATTTTAATTAAGATACGCGGATAAGTTGTTAATTTATATCTAATTAACTTATCAAAGACCTAAATTACTATTAAGTAACACTACTTGTTAAAGTTTCGTATTTCGGAAAAACGGAATCCTTAGGTCATTCACGTGTATGTTTCTGCCTGTCGTAACCGATATTCTCGGAAACCGTTTGACGTAGAAACTTGAAATTTTTCTTAGCAATAGATCCAGCATATATTACATTTTGCTGTAACACATAAGGGCGAACTAAGTATTCGAAATTGTTTTTTCAGACATCACGTAAAATTTAAAAAATACAATCGATTGAAGGGACTAGTTACAAGGAACTTAAAGAATTTTTTCAGAATTTTAAGAGGCACATACTTTTTGCTAAAAGACTACACCACGTCCCCCCCCCCTCCCCCTCTACCTATCTTTTCGAAGCTACTGAACCAATATTTATGAAAAAAAAAGGGTTGGTAGAATCTGACCAGATGAAACTACAGGACAACTAAGGCAAATCCCTAAGCGTTAAAAAATTCACGATGATTTACGCCTGCGAAAAATATACTGAGCAATATAACAATTTAATATTGTTGTTTAATAAAAACGTGTCTCGCCGGCGCATGGCGACCTTATTGGAGAAGCCATCGATAATAGATAATAAATTACATGAATACGGCGTCAGCAGCTCAGAGGGGAGGGGAATTTAGTGGGGGGCGGAAAAGATAAACGTCTGTTTCACTCTTGGTTGTTCTATTTGTGAATAAGAGAAAAAGTCACTAAAAAGCGAAACATGAATTATTTGAATTTCGAATTATTTTCATTTCGTATAGCAATGTGATACAAAGTATCACTTAGCGAAAGTGATACTTTTATCACATTTCATACGTTCTCACCGTGAAAATTGCTTTGACTTCTCCGTTGGAGGTGGGTTAATAGTTCCATGATTACGGCCTTGTTTAACTCTGTTATTTGCAATAAATTGGAAATGACCACTCTGGAAAGAGAATGCATAAAAAATTCAATGGATTTCAATAATTTTAAATATATTGACGCCATCCATGAGGACGTTCCAGATGTTGGGTACGATCGAATGTAGCTCCATGTTAGCGAATAGAAAGATGTAACTGTGTCTGCCTTTATTTGAAGACATTAATAGGTTACATTTGGTGGTTACGTGAACATTAACGTTTTTTGATCACTGATATTGTCAGAAACTTGACGTAAAATTATTGCGTTGAATTGCAAAACAAGGATGCCGAACGAAATATAAAATTGGGATAAAAGAAAAAATAGTTATTAATTATTCCATCCTCACTGGCTTCCCGAGTAGCTAAAACACCATCCGAATATACAGATGTCTATAAACTACCTTCCGAAACTACTGTGCGTTCAAATTAGCTAGGAACGAAACAAATAGCTGTGCCTCAGTGAGCCTTCCTGAATTTCAGATCCCCGCGTTGCATCCGAGATCCCCGGTTGAATTTAGTTCGGAACAGCTTAAATAGCTATGCCTCAGTGAGCCTTTCTGACTTTCAGATCTCCGCGTTGCATCCGAGACCCCCGCACCGGTAGTCAATAAGCGGTCCTCGAGTGGCAATCAGGGCGCGGGCACGGTCAAGTGGCGACGGGCGCCCTCGTTACCGGGACCACGCCCCCGCCCTGCCACCCCAAAACTTTGCTGTTTCGCATCGACCCCTGGCCTAAAACGATAAGGGAACTAGCCTCGCTAAGGGAGGTAAAGGCAGTAGAGAAAATTCACGCTAAGGAAACAAAGAAGGGGAACCATTGCTGTGAAAGAGGAATTTATTACGGATTATCAAGAGATCACTCTGAAGGAAGTTCTTACTCGAAAGACTGAGCAAAGACGCGAAGGAAACTTTATGCTGTGAATAGACAGAAACAACTGATTTTACTCGATGAAAAATATTGCGTTGCATTGCAACACAACATCAAAGAAATTTATTATTTTCATTCAAAGTATATTTTTCACATTAAAAGAACGTACAATGATGTAAAAGAAACTTAAAACTGATAAGTAACCTTGCTATATCAAATAAATAAAGACTGAAAGAAAACTTGACGCTATAATAGACCTAACTTGGCAAATTATAGCTACGAGTAAGCTTGTGCTTAAATACAGAATAAAAAACGTGAAGCAAAAGATGAAAATGTTGCAGATTGTTGTGTTGCTATACATTTTAAGATGGAAACGTTGCAAACTTTTGAGTTTACTCAATGTGCACTTGTCACGTGGAAAGCGGTTGCGTGGAAGATTTTATAGTTTAACGTTTGAAATGGAAGCAAATTGGAATGAAAGGAGACACGACAGGAGACATAAACCCTGCGAATTGTGGACTTCACTTATAAATGAACTCGTCAAAAAATAATCCAAACGGGTGGTCCAGTGAGAAAGGGATATAAGTTCTTTACTTAACTGCATTACTTTTGAAATCCATAAATTAGTTCCAAAAATCGGTATCTTAAAAACGACATTAAAAGCCATTTCTTCTTTTTTAAACATTTAAAAAAAATAGTGTCGAGGTAAAAGAACTTTATTTATTACAGACTTATTGCTTCTCAAATGTATCGGGGCTATATAGTGGCTTCGCAAACAAATTAAGGATTCTTTTTTATATTCGAATCTTTGCCATTTTTGACACTTCAAAATCGATTTGGGCCATCTACGGACTCAATCAAGAAATATTTAATCCAAAGTATTTTTATATGAAATATCACTTGGATTAGTTTAAAAAAAATAAAATGGTAAAGTTACTGTATTTTATAGAGATATAAAGCATTAAACTGGATATATTGAAAAGTAATATTTTTAGCTGAATTGTAGAAAAAACAAGCGGCCTGGTTTTGTTCGGTCTGAATTTTATTCAGTCTGGTTTGAAATTTTCCATAACGCGAATCACGGGACCCACAAGACACTCGCGTCGAAGTGAAAAATCAAGGTTCATCATTTAGAAAAAAAATTGACAAATAGAAAAAAAATAGTGCTTGTTGCGCACATATTGGCTACATAAATGAAGTGTTTTTTATTTAATAAAAATGACATATTATAAAACTAATTACTTGAAGTAACTAAGTCCCGGCAACAACTAAATACAGAGAGCAATGTCTCACCAAAATAGTAACGCAACCAAAATCCAACACAAAAATCTGAACTGTCAAACAACCTAATCATAGCAACGACAACAATATGACAGCCTATTTGTTCTGCACACGCATGGCTTCTTTATTCTTTTTTGGCTGCGAATCTGCCACTGACATTAAAACAGTTGGGAAAAATTATGTTTTTTAGAGCAGATCTCCGAAACTCTTTTTCCATTTTCAGGAAAAACAATAGATACCATCTATGCACAAAAGAAAGAGGCTGAAGTTTATTCATTCCGAATCCATTAAGTATTTCTCAAGTTTCTGTAGAAGGCTTACAGTTTAACACCATTACTAATAAAAAATACTTAAACTTAAGTTATACTACTCTTATTCTGAGAATACTTATACCGTTCATAAGGTTGGTATAGCGAAGTATTAATTACGTCCAATCAAGTCAATAAAACGACAGAATAACTATTCCAAAGTTATTTCAAAAATCCAACGTGGCAACGGCGCGTTTCATAGACAAACACGTCTGTATTAAATATGACGTCATGTCATTAATTGTGATTACAAATTAGATCTGTCTCACCAGATGTCTTTAGAGTATCATTCAAATTTATATTTTATTTACTTGTGTCCGTTCTTTTTCAATTTTTCCCTTTTTTCCAGTTATTAAAGAGCATGAGATGTTGAAAAAATGGCATAAACTATCTATAAAAACGTCATTAGAACAGCATTAACAAATAACGATTCAAATTTTGAAAAAGTCACAATTCCCGTTCAAATATTTTAACGAAAATTGAGAATATTACTTAAAATTTATTTAATTTAAAAATTGTCATCAATAAATATTGCTCTTGGTGCAATTGCTCTTGGTGCAGCTACACGCATTAAGTTAATTAATATTTCTCTTCGATAGTTCCGATTGTACGAATTGATTATTAACTAAACTAATCGAACTTAAAAACTGACGTGCTGTACTTGATGAAATGTCAACTTTTTTTAGGTTATACCAAAGTTAAACTCAGGTCGAAGTCGGATTAGTGTTTGACAAATGAAGTTATAACGAGTTTGTCATAAACTTAATTTATTAGTAGCGTTTTTACATATTCTCTATTTATGCTAGTTATAATTATATTTTCCAAGTTTATCAGTAACAGCCAAAGATGTTAGAATGTGCGCGGCCCGCTCTCTACTAGATATGCCATGTCTATTCAAACATCGTGTCAAGGAATTGTACAAATGCACACTTCAAGCGAGAAAGTGTGAGTGCACATGAATTTGGTTTTTACGCACACGATCATGCGTTAGGTCTTTGTGTGAATAGGTTAAAAGTGGGTGGATTGTTTATATTGCTTAGTGTGCGTGCACCCAAATGACACGCAAGGTTTCGTACATATGGCATATCTAGTGAGAGCGGACCGCGCGTGTCTTCCAACATCTTTGGTAACAGCGTTCGAGCTTATACCTCTTGAACAGAACAGTTTCTATCAGTTAAAATATTGTCATGTATGTGAACCGGTTAGAATGTTGTGTATATTTGATAAACATAGCCTATTTAATGGAAGTAATTTAATCAAATTATTTTTCATTTTAACATACTCTTTCAGTAAAATGGCTTTCGGCATAAATATAACTTCGACCATTTATGAAAATACTCATTCATATACGTATTTTTATTTCAAAGACTGATGTATGCTCTAAGAGTCTTATTTGAACAAAAAGTCCTTGTGAAAAAATATGTATGAATAGCTTACTTGTTACTTGCAATTAAAATCAAGAGCACTAAATTAGTTATTCCTAATTTAATGTAATTAATTATAAATTTGTTTGTCCAACACTGCAGCACAATTGTTGACCATCGAAGCTGGTGTAAAAGAATTACCCCAAAAAGAAGAATTTTTAGCCAGTTTGTGATCCAAAAAAGAAATGATTGCCAAAAAAGAAATTATTGCCAAAAAAGAAATGATTGCCAAAAAAGAAATGATTGCCAAAAAAGAAATAATTTATAAAATTAAAACCTTTACGCGCGATTTGGAGTAAAACTTCTTTGACGGTTGTAGCAGGTATTATGTGGTAAATGATACCATTTATTACATTTATAGTTATTTTGCAAAGAAACAACTACCAATAACAAATAGCTTGAATCACGGTTGATTTACTTCCATCCGTTAAGGAATTAGATGAGCTGGTCAATGATGTTGTTGTTTTGTATAGAAACTGCTATCAATAGCCAATATCTGGAATCACGGTTGATTTATGACCATCCGTTAAGGAGTTACAATGTTCATCTGCAGAACCAGATCTGGTAGATGGTGTAGTTATTTTGCAAAGATACAACTACCAATAACAAATAGCTTGAATCACGGTTGATTTACTTCCATCCGTTAAGGAATTAGATTGATCATCTCCAGAACTCATCATTAGATCATGAGCTGGTCAATGATGTAGTTGTTTTGTATAGAAACTGCTATTAATAGCCAATATCTGGAATCAAGGTTGATTTATGACCTTCCGTTAAGGAGTTACAATGTTCATCCGCAAAACCAGATCTGGTAGATGGTGTAGTTATTTTGCAAAGAAACAACTACCAGTAACAAATAGCTTGATTCACGGTTGATTTGCTATCATCCGTTAAGGAGTTCTAATAGTCATCTCTGGACCTTATCATCCTAGCCTAGTCGACGATGAACTTATTTTGCAAAATAAAAACCTATCCATATCAAATATCATGAACCATTTTTTACTTACCACCATCTATTAATGAATTCCATTATTCATCTCTCAAACTCATCACCAGACCCTGACCTGGTCAATAGTGTAGTTTAGCAAAGTAACAACTAACAGTAGAAAATATCTTGAATCACAGACTACCATTCATTAAGCCGTTCCATTTTACATTTCGGAATTTGATCATCAGATCATCACCGCTTTTATAAGAAACCACCTTGTTAGTATACACTCTCAAACAAAATAATGATTAATATTAAACTTTATAAAATTAAATGGAAGTAAATTCAAGATTTATGTGTATATAACACATATACTCATGAAATTCTAGTCAGTCGACGTTTCAAAGACAGGAAACTGAGTAAGCAAACTATAGACTTTACTGAATGTTATTTCCGTTCAAAAAAATCTGAATGCCTCTAAGTCGCACGTAAAGAAGTTTTAGTTCAAAAATTCTAACTGAATTGCCATCTAAAGGTTTTATTATTTTAATTCAGTTGAGTTAAAAAATTAAGTTGAGGATGGGAATGGTTTTGTAAATATAATATAATTTATTTATTGTGCATCATACAATAAATAAATTACATTTTTTGTAATTATATTTATAGTTATAAATTACATTTTTTGTAATTATATTTATAGTTATAAATTACATAAATAAATTACATAATTTTTTTCCGATTTAAATTTTTTTTAAACAACATACTATGAGCAATATTGTATAGTTGGTATTAGTTTCTTACTGGAAAAATCATTTGCTTTAAGGAGCTTAGAATATTGTATGCATTTACGGAAAAAAATATACTGCTACGACATCCTTAAAACTCGCAATGAAATGTTCCAAAATCACAAAAAACTGTTTCAGTATCTGTGTTACCCTTGGGTATACTTGTGTATGTATCTCTATTATATGGAATTAATAATAAATGGAAACATACCAAGTGCCTTTTCATACATCCCGGCAATCGCCGGGTAGCCGATGATGACTCCCCGGTCTCACATTCAGCTTTCAAACGACCCGATTTTTATATCCAATAGTGACAAGACCGTTGACAAGAATAAAGTCACGTAGTGACTATGCATACATAATTTCATTTTGCATCTTCTCGGAAAATGAAATGCAAACAATTAATTACAATGTGAAATTTGTTCCGATGATACCATCTTGGTTGTATCTTAGCGACTGGTCACTGGCCCGTATGAAAGAAAGCGCTACACTTCATACTCCACTAGACACCCGGTAGCAGGTTAGCTAGTAGCCATCGATTGGGCGTCCTAAGGTATGTCCACATAAAAAGAGCCAGTGTGTATAATAACTGTCATAAAATGCCATACTCTTCGCCGCCAGATACCTAGCACCAGCTACCAAGGATGCCACTTTCAGGTGTCTCGCTGGATGTATGGCGAGGTCAAAATATTTAAAGAATGATCATGTGTTTCGACCGTCATCTGGCGTTTCAACATTACTGACTTTATATGTAATGGAGACCAAATAATAACATTGCTATGAACATAAGGATCATTATAAATGAAAATTTAAATAAATGACAAAATTGATTTTATAAAAAGGATCAAATATAATCACTAACAATGAAAAATATTTTTAAATATAATTGGATGAAATGAGTTCTGTAATCAAATATATTAAGAATACTTATCAAAATAGATATGTAGAATACTTACACCAAAATCACGTGTTATCGCATACACATAAATGCCAACACTAACACAACGGTAACTAAAGAAATACAAAGTTTAAAAGAAATTATGTGAAAATAAGATAGCTCTACAAAACTTAAGCAAAACTACAATTTCAAAGAAATAAATAAATTTGTTACAAAAACCTGTGCACTCCAAAATCATAAACCGAAAGTTGTGAATCAAAAACAACAAACGTGTCAAATTATCATTCTGAACGTAGTACTACAATTGGCCCTGTTTTACACACAATCTATGCAATCACCGAACTATGCAAACGTGGTACATGAAACACTAAGTAAAGGTTAGTGGGTTCCAAATTTTGCGATAAGCATTAACAACTCACTGATGGGTATAAAGAAGCGATTTTATAAAACTACCTGCATAGCTCATAACATGTATAACATAAGGCGCGGTACGGCACTAAGAAGACAGTTATTTTCCGAGCAACGGAAATGGTTATTTTCCATACATTACCCCATACCCAGGTCAATTATTGTCTTGTATTAATTGTCTTAATGAAATCTTATTTACCATACTGATCACAAACAAATAATTTTACGCACTATGGTAAAAAAAACAATTATAATATTTCATCTGTTGCACATCCCTAAGCTTCTTTTTTTATTCCCATCTACATTCCTAATTTAAAATGAAAAACATAAATCAACAGGTAAAATCAATAATCACCAAAGGAGACCGGCAAAAATAGGCCTAGGTGTTACAAAAATAAAACATAATTTTTAAAGAAGCTGATATTATTTAAAATACAAAAAACCAAACAATTCAGTAATTGATAATCAGGAAAGAGGAAAAAATAGAATTATAATTTATTACCATAATACGAATAATACATTCATAAATATATTATATTCTTAGAATATAAAGAATTGTTAATTGCGTAAAGTACATAATAACTTTTTAGAAACAATTACAAAATAAAATCAATGCTTTTTGCTTTCATTGTCGTGTAGCCATTGCCTAAACTAATTAAAAATAAACTGTTAACAAACATTGACAATGGTTCTATTGTTGTCAAAATAAATTACTTTTTATCTCTTATCGAGGTTTACATAACTTTTTTCAAAGATCCTCTCGAGCTTGTGTGCATGGTGGATTAATATGGTACAGCTGTAGATGGAGGATACAACAAGACACAATCTACACTTTGTTTTATCTCGATAGTTTAAAGGATTGCGTAGAAATTATGTTTACAACCTATTATGAAAAATAACTTAACTTTTCATAAAAATACAAGATTTCTCTTTTCTCTGATTGATGATTTTCTTTTGATAAAACTTTTAACGAGCTTATTTTTTTTATTTTCTCTATATAATAGTGGGCCAAAAACTATATGAACTTTTGCTGATTTCCTTTAAAAATGAAATCGATAGTAAAAGTGTTCTATGGTAAAAACAAAGTTTACTTTTGATCTACTGATCTACTGATGTATAGTACTTTTTGGGAAGGACAAGCTGCGAAGAGATGGGACATATAAAAAATTATATAGATATACACAAATGCGTGCAAGCGTCCGCCGAACACCTCTAATAACGCTGAAAACGGCATTGACGGTGTAATAGATTTAAAATATCTCAATAATTATAGGCACTCAAGAACAACAAACTCTCGACACAATTACCCGGACTTATCGAACTATGACCTTAATCGTGACCATGAAAAGCTAACTCTTTCATACATAAAAATACAATAGTATCTATTAATCTTTTTAAATTATTTGTATTTGAATGTCATTATGTTCCCAATTCGCAATAGCTAGTTTCCCTCTATACACGAAGTGCTAAAATTTTGTAATTTTCCTGTGCACAATAAATGTATTTCAGAATTAGCATATTTTTTATCAGAATTTGTCAAATTACCTAGATTATCAAACCACATTTATTCCAACCAGTTTCGCCAGTTAATTATTACAGGGATTGCAAAACATTTTATTTAAAATGCAACTTCCGATTAGCCACCAACACTAATCATAAAAATTACTGTGAAAATGCCATAAACTAGATTCATTACGAACATATAATTTCAAAATTGGCTTTTATCTACCATTCTCAATTTACTAACTTTTCTCAATTTACTTAATTTTTACTTTAACCATTTTTTCACTAAAAGATAAATTTTAAAATCCTACCTTAATCACGTAATAAAAAGCCACTTCGATAGTCACTATTGTTTGTTTACTTTCACGACGAAAATGTACATCTAAAATAATCTAATAAAATATTAATATCACATGTATATGCACAAAGGAAACTTCACTGCCAATAAAAAATATTTCACTAACATAATATAATACATATAACAACACAATGATTCACCGCAAAATGTCATAATTATGGCATTGTTTCAGTCTGAATATAGCCGATAATCTAACAAGCTTCTGCTTGCCTTGCGACTAGAAAGTGACGTTTTGAAGTGAGGTAATCAATTTTAATTTTGTATAGACCATTTCTGATTCGGAAAGTTTTTGTAATTTCTATTGAAATTCTAATGAAGTTGCGAACTACAAATCATATATCGAAGTGCGAGTTTCGTTTGAATAGCACAATTTAAATATGTTAAAATTTTCATAAATATGTTATGTATATATGCTAATGTTCAGAGCAAGTTACGTGTAATTGCTTATAAGGTACTGCACTGCGCTGGTTTTGATATATATATATATATATATATATATATATATATGTGTGTGTGTGTGTGTGTGTGTGTGTGTGATGCGTCGTCACAAGACTGGTTCTGAAAGAACTTAATTTCTTGCAAAAAGAGCATCGATTGAAGATATCAATTGGTCAATTGAATCAACTGAATTGAATGAATCTAATAAATTGATGAAGACATTGATTGATCGATAGAAGGCTCAACTGAAGACATCAAACGGGATTCGCAGCGGGAAATAAAAGTCACACCACTTTCCACCTATGGGAGATGTATGGAAGAGTGGGTCCGGAATTATCACAATTGAATTGCAAACAATGGGGATTACTTTGTAGGTGACAAAATAAATTTGGATGAATAAATTGAAATAAAAAAAAAAGCAAACAATGCTTTTTTAACGATTTTGGGCAATTTTTATACAGAAGGTATATTGGCAGAGTATTTCACATGTAATGGTGCAACTAAACCCTAACTTAAGAGTATTCCTGTGAATGAAATTTCGTACAACGTAGCATGATATTTGGGCAATAAGGAATGTAAGAAGCCTTTTAGAACATATTCTAAAGCAATGAGTATTCAAGACATTGAATGTGGACTTAAGATATAACAAAATGCTGGAATTATTTAATATATCACACAAATCTGCATTAACTTAAGCTCCACCAGCTCGAAAACAACGTCTTAAATAAGCGGGGTCTCAAACCCAAACCCCGATATCTGAAATGTTTAAATGTTAGTGATGAGTCTTGGATAATTTAAATAATAATTCAACTTAAGAAACTCACCATGATTGTTTTGCTGAAAGTCACGCGGAGCGGAGAGGGGAGGCGGCACTGTTGCATAGGAGCGGTCGCGTGGTGCATGATGCGCCAACATACGGTGCCCTGCCGCATCAAGAGATGCAAAGGTGGATGATGGTGCCATACCTGTCATCACAATTTTAGTATGATAAATTACAGGGTATCACTATCTATACAGTTACCAGGATCTTTATATTTTAGATTGAGGCATTAGATAAAAATTACAGATCCTAGTATTAATACGATAGCCAGGATAATTTCCAATATTTTTCTAATAATTATCAGAATGATCCCAATATCCAGAATTGCTGCCTACAACCAACATCTGATTGCTAGAAAAGTAATCATGTTTACTTAAATCGCTAGGATAATTCCCAATAACAAGTATCTACAAAAATTAGTAATATTTTAAATAAACGTTAACAAATGGACAATAACGGTAGTCTTAAAGTTCTCTTTAAAAATCGACATGTTGTGTTAAATTGGCGCTATACTAATCTTTATTATTTGTTAACATATCACATGCGGACATTATTTTTCATCGAAGCAAGCAGAAAAAAAAGGATAGAGCTATTTCATCTATTTCATTATGATACAACATGAGGACATCGGCTTAAACGCTAATAATTCTGTAACGTTTACGTTATTCATAACGTAGCATGACACAATATAGGGCTGATATCTAAGTAACTTATATCTACGTAAACAGTGCCATATTAAAAAATAGTACCATTCCAGTAACCATACACAATTTTTAATAATATACAACTCATACTGGAGAACTCATTTAATAAGTTACATAGGCAGCAAATTTTTTATACACGCAGCTGAAATAAACATTACGTATGCGTTAAAATAAATTATTTAAACGTATTTAATAACTGTACAAACTTTAACGTTATATACAAATGTTTTCAATACAATTAAAATATTGAGAACCATCTTGAGATTATGTTTAACATGCAATGTGTTGAAAATAGGCATTGTGTACCCCGTCTGCCAATTAGCTTTGTTTACAAGTAAACTGAGTTGTATGTTGCTTCAACAATTGTATTTAAGTGTACCCATATTTTAATAATACTCATCACTTTCCGTCCCGTCATATGGATGTCCATACAGCTAGAAAGTGATTCTTGCTTTGAAAATTATAACCATTCATAAATAAAACACTGTCATTGACAAAGATATTAACAAAGATAATTACAAAACTTTTTAAAAATAGCAACAATTCTTAAATATTAGCTCCGAGTGCAATGCTATTCTTTTCATTATTCGGTACCTAATTAACCTTTATTGTTAAATATATCTTAAAGACATAAAATAACATACATAAATAAAATATATTTTAATGTGACATATTAAAATGGCAGTTTATAATATATAACTAAAATATTTTTTATCTATTACCATCCCGCTTATAATACATATTTGCTCCGAACCATTCGAGAGTACCATAATGAAGCTAAATGTCCATCATTATGCAATAACATTAGTCACTTAAATAAAAAATTATACACAAACCGATCTGTGGTCTCCAGTTCCTGTTCTCTTGGTGAGTGAGATTACCCGGTTTGAGCACGCGGGGTGGTGCAAGCGCGCCCTTCAGCTTCCGAGCTGGGAAGATGAAGTCCTCAGGGTATTCCGGATCGCTGAAACGAACACAGCATACACGGTTGCCTAGTAGTGGACGAAGGCCTATGACGGGTGAGTTCAACTGCCTAAAACACAACGAAATATAGACCTGTAAATAATGTAGGTTACACTGATAAATTTGCACATAAACCCTATAATATAAGCAACAAATCTATGCAGTTCATTTTAGACTGCACACCAAAAATCACTACCAAGTTATGGAATGCATTTTTGTCGGCACATTGTGATAAGCATGGTATTCCAGCCTCAAAACTCCACTATATATACTTTCAAAAACAACCTAAAAAAATTGCAACCGTCCTAAGTTTGCTGACTCAATTATCATTACGTTCATATCCTATTTCTTTTATACCTTGTCCTTTTGCTTTTTCTGTTCGACATGTCGAAATTTGGGCCGAGCGCACATTGGATACGTTTTCGCACGAAATGGAGTAATACGAATATGTAAAATTAACACAAAACTTCCTAAACATAGAAGTACTATAAGGGCTCGCAGACTGGGTACGAATTAGTTGTGCATAAAGTTGCATCGTCCGACACGGATTCCATTTTGTTGGGAATGTTTTGCATTTTCGTACGAACAAAGTGATGATGGCATCGAAAAATTCATTAATTAATTTATTTACTTATCTACTTTAGTATCTAATTGATACATATGGTGGACTTAATGCTATGAGAGCAATCTTTTACAGCCAACCATAACATCAGTCCAGCCCCATTCGACAAACGGCCAGGAATCAATCCCGAGTCCCTGTAGTGCGCCGCATCGCTAAAAGCCGTATTGCCTTGTGATCAACCTAATACACCACGGTAACGACCTTAATTTAATGCACGGACAGAATTTTATACGGGATCAGAGTGATTCCAATCATCATTTAAGAGAGCATCAACGTAAATCATGATAGTGAATCTCGGAAGAAATAAAAATAACAAATTCATTTTGTGCGAGTGTCACTGGGACGGAGCCGAAAACAACTGATTATAATGGACATAAAACACACCCAGTTTTCACACTCAATACATAATAAAGGAATAGTTAAGTTTACGTGCGATACAAATTCGTATCCAAAGTGCTCTTGGCCTTGGAGTTATGTGATATCTCCCCCGCTGCCCCACTCCTTCACTATGCCATGCCATGTTTATATTAATCAATTTGAAACTTGCGCGAATTTATTTGGTCAAGTTACACACACACATATGCCACACACCATAATCGGGTCAATTAATCTTAATATTAAAAATGTCATTTCTTTTCGTTAATAATTTGCTCTCAATTTGAAAATTTTATCTCGCAAAATCAACTCTCTTGATTTTATGGAACCTTCTACATTTAATAGATGACTTGCATTATGTTACCCAATATGTTAGAACCTAAATTTATTAAAGTGGCATACCCTCCAATCTTAACGCCCTCCTCTGCCAGCATCACATTCCCTCTTACGCCCTGGTATTGAAAGAGGAATTTCTTGTTGTACTTAATGTGCTTCTTCAACTGCCCGCCGGCCTCTTCGTACAGCGTCTGAAGGTACGTGTAGCTCGTATTGCCACCCTCTACGTACAGACGGTCATTGCCGCGAATGTTGCGCTGCTCTATAAATAATACATTATTAGTGTACAGGGAGAAAAACTGACTGACTGAACCAGCAACATTAAAATCATCAAATTAAATTTAAAAAATGTGATGTTTTCGGAAAGATGCATTACAAAAGTATTTACTTTTGCATTACAAAAGTATAAACTTCACTTTGAAGTTTGCTTGCACTAATCTAGAAAACTCAAAATGACTTGAGAATCTTTAATTAACGAAGTAACCCATAATCAAAAATGGAAGAAAACTTACCAAATGTAATGAAAAATCTAAAAAATGAAAAAATAATTCCCGAAAATATAGATGTACTGATCTTACGAAACATACTAAGTGAAAAATATAAACTTTTCAGAAAAGACATTTATTTTATCCGTTTGAGTGCCGACGAGCGCCATCGCACTCGTGCGCGTACTAACTAAGTTTGCCTCGAGCATGATGGCGCTCACAAAATCAGTTGTTGTTTAATGCGGTAGGGGAGGTCGCTCGCTCGCATTGCTAATTTTTTATCTTTCTACGTGTTACATAAAATTCAAATTATAATATTATTAGTAATTACAATATAAAAAGGATCCAGGAAAAGAAAATTTTTAACCCATAATGTCGGAATACGAAAATAACTCGAGTGAAAATTATTGTTTTTCAAATTGTGAAGAAAGTGATAGTGGGAGTGACATTGTGGTGCGCTCACAATTTGGCGTAATGCAAATTTTGAGTGATAGTGATAATAGTGATGATAACAATTATTTTGCTGGTACGGAGGATGTACCGGACTGCGAAAATGACGATGTGACTTTGATTTCAGTTTTTGTTATAATTTTTGTTCACAATATATGTTTCCAAAATTTTCTTTGTATTTTATTATCCTTGTACAAGTTTTTATTAAGAAAACACTGAAAAAATTATTAAAATTGGATAATTTTTAAAAGAGATACAGTTTTTTTTTCCCGACAAGGGTAAATGACATCAAAAACAAAAGATTTCTTTGGCATTTTTAAGTATATATGAGTAACAAACAATGGCACTAAAACGGTTAAAGGATTTTATTTTTTCATTAACTGAAGTACTATTCTACGACTATAAAAACTTGAGAAAAGAGCATGCTATATTACTAAATAATTATTCACTTTATAATGATTTATAATCTGTTTCTGCTTTTTGTACATTTATGTATAGAACAATAGAATACGCCTTAAAACCCACCATTCAGGTTGGAAATTTGAGATGGATCGATAAGGCCAACCACCTTAACCATTATCTATATTTGCTGACTGTACCATTTTTTTTAAATCTGTGAACGCCAATCAATATATCTTTAAAATTCTTAAGTCTTTTAAGTAGCTATAACAGTTAAGATATCTGGTTTTAATGACCAGGTACAAATTTTCACACTGTATACATTATAGATTAAATGTTCTTTAAGATATTCATACAAAACAAAATTAATAGTAATCCAATCATTAAGGTATTCAAATGCTGTTAATTATATCCGCAGGGATATAACTTGTCTCAGAAACTTGATTATAAATTACCTAGTTCTTATAATTTTTTAATATTTTTTTTAAAAATTAATGCTTACAAAGTTGATCTATGTTACTGCTATCCCCATTTCTTCGAGGCTAAGTTCATCGTCACATAGTTATTATTATTATATATTATACATGTTCATTGGCAATATTAAATCATCTTTTAAAGGGTATATCATAATATCAACAAAATTCCTCATAGCAGATTTTGTAAGCATGAAGCATATTTCCCGTAAAATAAGTACCGTGCATCTGTTTGAAAAGGTAATTAGTCTGAGTGAGAAATTTAACCCCTTAAGGTCCGATATCAGGTCCAACACAAATTTATGTATGTTCAATATCGGGCCCAAAACACACATAAAAGTCTGTTGGGACAACCTGCGTCAATTCATTAATTAATGCCCAGGCGTACAAGAGGTTAAACAAGACTAGGAAAAAATAAGAAAGCAGTACTGAATTGTAAAGCAAGATGAAAGTTTTGAAAATAAATGGAAAAATTACTAATTATGTTTTCTTTGTTTTATATTTATTTTTACTGGTATTATTTTGAAAATAAAAATGTTTAAAACCAAATCCTTTTTTTTAATTCCTACTGGCAACACTATAGTTTTAGTTAATATATGCAGTGTAATATGTTAGAACCTAGTGTAATAACGTTAGGAATAGTTTATATTGGTTTTATATTAATCCATAAATTTGGTTAATTAATTATAATTGGCAACCAAAAAATATATCAAATTTATATTGATGTATACAACAGTGAAAAAAGGCTGTCTGTCATGTCATGAGCTGTCATGTCATGAGTCATCAAATTTATCTGTCATGTCAAAAGCCAATTTTTTTTTACATGGCTTTTATAGTATATTTCACCTATTTATCTTGACTGAGTCAAAATACTTAAACTTCAAAAATATTTGATGTTTATAGAAAATGCTTATGTTGTCTTAGAGTATATGTGATTAAAATTTCATACTTCTACAAATTAAAAAACAAACAATTTTTGAATAAATGAAATCATTCATAAATGTTTATATACCCCAGTGTAGTTGGACTAATATACAGACAATTAAAATATCTCTGTTAATAATTATTATGCGATTAGATGTATGAAGCAGTTTAAAAGGTCTGATCATAAACCAGAATATACCCTGTACATCTTAGCACTTCTATCTATCGATTATCTTACATGTCTTTTGTGAAAACAAACACATTGAAAATTGACAAAAAATTTAGCCACTTCATATGTATTAAGTTGATCAGGATGTGTAAAGATACTTACTTTCAGCCTGAGTCAGCTCCGAATAGTAGGGTTCAAGAGCCTTAAATAACCTCGACTCCTCCACAAACGGTAGAAGCGCTACGCCCTGCCAGGCGAACTTCTTTCCATTCAAGTCAATTTTGAAGTCTATTGGGTAAAAGTCTATGATAGCCGAATTCTGCAAGTGAAGAATTATATTTCAAAATTGACCATAGACAAATGATAATAATTAAGCTAAAAATATTCCAAAGGACAATATAGGGAATTTTCAGCATCACTTAGCTAATGAGAATTTATTTCCAAAGAAATAATTGTGTTCAATTTTATCAAATAAAGCAATATATTGACAGAAATAAGATCAACGAAACATATGAAAGTTACTTTTGTAGCAATTCCTATTATATGATAATGAACTGATCACTCACCGGATCACTCATGAGCTTGGCCCAAGGCTGCGGCACGTGAGAGCTACTGGCGGCAGGAAACACACCCATAAGCTGCTCCAGGGGCCGAAACTGCACACAACATTTAAATTAACGCACCACAATATTTACTTTCGGTATTTCTAACTTTTAATTTCTACAAAAATTAAAATGACATAAAAAGTGAATTACAAATTTACTAGAGTAACAAATAGTCACACTACTCACAAAATATATATTTATGATATCCACAAAAAAACACCATCATGATTCTTAAATTATACAGAAATAATATTTCTCAAAATTATGCTCCCTTTAGTGGAAACATTTTTAACAAATATACTTTTCCTAATTCCTTCTAAATTTCAGAAATTACGCGACACATTGTGATACAATATTTCTTCTCCTATGGTAAGCAAAAAAGGACTTACCGGTTTAGTGCCTTTTTCAAACTGCGTGGACAACCCGCCAATGTTGACAAAATCGGATGCAAAAGGTGCGTAGTGGTATGGAAAGTACCACTTCCACGATGCACAGCCCTGGTAGTAATACCGAAGCACCCAACACAGCCCTCTCACGTATTGTAGTGCTACACGATACCTGAAGTGCAAAACATTAAAAAATACAATATTTAGATAGATTACCATAACTATAGAATACTCAAACATAAAATGATGTTCGTTTAAACTTCTTCACAGCTATGTTTAATGATAGCTTCTGTCCGCAACCTCGCACACCTAAATAACGTTAACTTGTTTCTATGGTAAAAATGCTTACAGTCTAAATGCCCTCGTTTTTTTATTTTGTATACCTAGACTTTTAGTACATAGTTCAAACTTCGAAAAAATATATATATTTCAAGTAAAAAAATAAAATAACATTTTTTTTACACTACTTGACCAACCCTCATTATATTTACATGAAATATGAAGTTACATAAGATAAATAGAATATTTGACAATCTTTCAAAGTGTTTAAAATTATTAAACATTTTCAAAAATTTATTAAAAAAATCTGTTTTAAGAAAAAAATAGATTTTTATTCCATTCATGCACAGCTTCACGCCAAAACATTAAGTCACATGATATATAAATTCAATGACATAATAATGCACCAAACAAATTATGAACTTGAAAAGGGGAGGTCCTATCTCTTTTACACACTTCGTCATTCTATAGTAAGCTATAAATATGTTATTTTTGGAATTAAATTTATGGGATTGAGCTATTTCACTCACACAATCACTTAAAGTTGGCTATCTATTAATAGGTGCATTTTGACTTCACGCACTCTGATTGGTGGACAATTTTTATTTCAGCATTTGGCTGCAAATTTTAAAACATAATATTATTTTTGATTTCAATCATTAAATAAGAATATTCACACCCAATTAATTCGCTATTCTTAAAAATTATGACATATATTACTCTGATATTAATTTTTCTATGTATTCAAATATTCTAAGACAAAAAATTGTAACGATATCTTGAGAAAAATGTATATATTTCAATTAAAAATTATTTTTTGTTATATTTTCTAACAAGCGACATACATATATCATATAACATATATCTTTATGGAACAGATTCATTTGGTACAAGATAGTACGAAAACGAACAATTTAAATAACGTTAATCTAAAGAAAATAATTTGGAAAAAGGTGATCAGGACAAAATATTCTACTATTTAGAAATATTCTAGTATAAAATCTAAAATTTCACCATTCCTTACCTAAATTCTAAGTTTTCCTTAGATACATCAAACTTGCTCTCATAATATCGATCCTTAAAACCCTCCTCCCAGAGGCGCACCTCGTCGTGCTTCTGATCATCGTCACTGTCTTCTATTTCATCCGCTTTCCGCTTCGTCCCACGTCCCTCCTGCTCTTCGCTGTTGTTTGAAGTCTGTATTTATTTATAAAAAATTTATTTATAAATATGATATAGGAATGACATATTAGTGTTTACAGCAAGAAAATTTTCATAGACACAGAAAATTATATTTTTTAATTTATGGATAATGAGCTAATTTTTCAGCAAGGAGGCTAATTGTCTATAGTAAGACTTGGAATAATACAACAAAATAATGTATGTGGAAACCCAAGCATTTTAATCCAAATGTTTCATAATTAATAAAATATTGTTAACACATATTCATTAATAACATATTTATACATGAAATTAATTTTTTTTCATATATTTATCAATTTATTTGCCTTTTGCACACTATAATGTTCATACTCCACAAGACGTGGTGTTTGAATCACAAGACTCCGCCACCTAGTTCAATTTACGACTACACCCTACAGTATGATATGAAATTTTGCCTCAGAAATATAAATTATAACAATCGTTATTACTTAGTACTAACTTGGATACACCAATCTCTAATTTTACTTTTAAATGATTATACTAAAGTTATATTTAAAAGCAATAATTATAGAACTATGACACCATAGATTGTTGTTATTTAGAAAGCTAATAGTGTATGCAAAAATTAAAATTAAAACTTCTATTCCTCCTTTCCACTGATTTTCAATAATAGAGTAAAAAACAATTTTTTTCCCATGTATCATAACGAAATCATTTTTTTTTCTTTACTTCCTACTTTCTTTAATATTATACGAATATTTACATTACCATGCAATAGGGTATTAAACAATATTTGAAGTTATTCAAAATGTATCAGTTAAACTTACAAGATATTATATATATAAACTCATAGATATATCACAATGCCTCAGACAAATACATTTTCACAAAAATTAAATCGAAATATATAACTATTCTGTAGTGAGAGACATTGTCTATGGAATTCAACTTATGGGACTGCACAATTTTGATCACACAATTATTTCAAGTTGGCCATCTATTAGTATATTATGATCCATGTGGAGCATTTCGTGATGACCATTGTGAATAATTTGTGTTTCGGTGTTTAGCTGCAAATTTTAAAACACAAAATTATTTTTGATTTCAAACATTAAATGTAAACATTTTTCCCAATTAATTTCAGTTAAATATCCTTAATCAATATTCTTAACCTGACAATTATGACATATTATATTTAGATATTTTTTTAAATGTGTTGCAAACACAAAAAAATAAACAAGATAGAAGTGCTATGTTTAGGGAACTGTACAAAAACACATGTCGACAGTTAAAAAAAATGAATTTTAAACGTGCCAACTACATTGCAGGCCGTGCCCCTGTCTCTACCCAAAATCATCAAACGCTTTCCCATTTCCGCAAGTTTCAATCACATTTGCTTATCTCGCTCGCAGCAAAATTTAAAAACGTTTCAAAATTTTTGTGTCGTTTAAACACTTATTGAAACTTAAATGCTAAGAAACTATAATATTTACATATGTACTAAAATATTTATTAATTTATTATCTACATACGATACAACAAGCTAACTAATGTAAACATGAGAGTCTCCTTACAGGGTTTTGTTGGATTCGGAGCATTATAATTTTATTTAAGAAAATGTTTGTTGTCTCTATTAATTATGGACATACCGATATTGGAGTAATGTACAAATAACATAGTATTTAATTTTTTTAATGGTAATTAAATGATAAAAAGCATGAAAGTCCTGGTAAACAATGCAGCCAGTTTATCGAAGCGACAAAGGTAAAAATGTCTAAACTAAAAAAAAATTATATTATGATAATTTGAATGTCTAACGTCTAAACCAAAATAAAATTTACTACAATATATTTAATTTATAATAACTTTAAATGATCTATTCTGAACGACTTAAGAGATAAGTTTTGTACAAATTTCTTTTTTGGAGATACTAGGATACATTGAGATATCATAATTTTTCTTGAATTTTTTTCTAAATTAGTTTATAATATACATTAAATTTCTCATTGTTTGAATATCAGACACACATATAAACAATAATTTATCAGTTTAATAAATAAACGCCTTTTTTATTTATTCAAAAGTTTTCTATTTTATTTTGTAGTAAATACCTGCCAGATTTATATTATTGGACAAGAACTTAAAAACTATATGTATAACTTAATAAATAAGTATAACTTAATTATATATATTATAACTAAATAATATATTACTATTCGATGTCATATAAGTAATGCAAAGAACTTATATTTTATCAGTATAAAATAATTTAAAAAAACGGTGCGGTCTTCTTACGAAGTTTCTTAGACTATTTTTTCAACTTTAAACCTGATGTAAATTTCTATTAATTATATTAGTGTATTTTTATCACACCAAAAAGTCACAGTCACAGCCACAGCCCTCTTTTATTCAACTGTCTCTTTCTCTCTTTAATTTGTATGTTTTATGTTAGTTTTTATAATTTTTTCAAAGCAAAAATGGAAAGTAAAGATTTAAATCAATAAATAGCCATTTATAAAAAAAAATTAAATACAAAATAGTGAATTATAAATTACATAAAAAAAAATTTCTCATTTTGTTATTTAAAAATTTATTTATTAAATTTTAAGTTTAAAGTTAATTATCTTAAAAATTAAAATTGTATTATTTATATAATTTTTAAGGGTAGTTATTCTAATTTTTTTAATAAATTAATCAAATTTAAAATTAAATTTAGTTATATTGGAAATTAAAACTTATTTATTTTATTTTAAATTTAAATATTCTAAAAATTTAAATGATTATAATGAATTGTTAAATTTACTAAAACAATCTAAATAAGGTTCAATTAATTAATAAAAATAAGTGAATATGCTGACAATTTATTGTAGTTTATTAATATTAAGTATTTAGTAAATAATAAAGTAATAATAAAAATACATGAATTTGCCGAAAATTTTTTGTAATTTATAAATTTTTAATATTTAGTAAATGTTATAGCAATAATTTATAATGCAAATAAATACATATCTAACAGGAAACGGTCTGGCAGATGATTGGCTTACAATAGAAAGCCAGTAAAAAAAATAAGTTTAAATCATATTTACACGTGTTAGAATTTAGGTTAAACAGCTGGCTGCGCACAATGCTTGTTGCTCGAATGTCGATACTCGTGCGAACACACACACATACGACCGTATATAATAGAAAGACACAGAAAGAAAGAGAGGGTAAGGTCGTCTGAAGGGGGCATAGTGCTTTTTCCTTAAGTGAAGATTTCTGCCAGTTCTCTCTACTGTAAGCCTACTGTAAAAGAACTTCGTTCTAAAATGGACTAATTCACGGAACCGTATGAGCACACAAATGTCACCAATTTCGAACTCTGATCGTTTGAAGTGCTAATAATATTGCAGTGCACAATTATACCTTCATTCAATTTCTTTACGGAGGTGTTCTGTAGTCTGCACATTTACCAATCCTTCACCATGATATCAAGTTAATACAATATAATAACTTTGTGGATATGATTCCTATTGATCAAAATGATTTTATTATTAGTTGCTAAAATGTTGTCGTGTGGATTTAAGCCTTCAGGAATTCCAAGGCAGTGAAGGTACTGAAGACTTTGTAAGTTTAATAAATAACTGGTTCGATACTTTGGATTCTAGATATAGAGGTACTTTTGTTTATAAGGTGTTATTGACAAATAATAATGAAGACAAAATATTTTCTTCGTTCCAAACGGGATGTTCACATCTACAATTTCTAAAACGTCTCAATTGCATTTTACTCTTTAAAAAACCATGGAAATTAGGATTCATCAGTTGATTTGATAAATCATTTCAGAAAATATCTAACTTACTGCCTGGAAAACAGTACTCATTTATTAAATAATATTGACGTATATTAATGTACATTTCAATTACGGATTTCATTAATCGGTTACAAGATTGTTTGAAGGAAACTCTTCATAGAAGAATGGAATAAACTTATCAATTATAGAAAATTCTGTAATTTGTTATGTTTTTTGCTAGCTTTTATTTTTGCAAAGTACATTTTTGGACACTAATGAACAATGTACAATGGATCTCTACTACTTATCGAATTCGATCTACGACTAAAGTATAAGTCACCTTGCAGAGAAAAATATATGATACGCGGATCATATCCGTGGCACGCTAGTTATATTACATGCTCTGTGGTTGCAAATATCCTACTGTATAAGACTTCAAGTACTAGAAGAGTGTGACATATGCACAAATGTAAAAATTACAATATCTATAGGAAATCTTCTCATAGTAAACAAAAACCAAAAATAACAAAGCAACGAATTCTAAAATATTTCAAAATGTCGCCAAATCAATCCAATGGTTTTGATGATTTTTTTATATATGTTTATCAAAATATAAATACTTGATTCTACATAAACCCTGACAGTAGGGAATTGTAATACCATAGTATAACACATAACTCATTTCTTTAAGGAACTGTAAAGCGGTGAACACCGAGGTTCTAAAAGGGCCCTTGTGCTGCATTCAAACAACTTAAAAACTCAATGGAAATTCTTTTATTGTGTAGTACATGTGAGATATGCAGCCTCCAGGCGAATTTGCACCAGAGGCCGCTTGCAATATTAATATTGCTTACAATAATAATAAGCACCGAAATATGAATATGCAGTTTTGAATGCAACTGTCAAACACTAGCATGCAATGCCGACAGATTGCCAAAGGTAAAGGTTTCATCGCCAATAATGGCGGCGCATATACTTATAGAATTTGTGACGCAACTATCCCGCAGCAGAGAGACTGGCATCTCAAACCTCACCTTGCATTCCACCCCCAGGTGTGATCGGCTCAAGAGAGTGTTAAACATGGAATCAATCTATACTTAACACCATACTCCTCCACCAGGATTAAATATTTAATTTCACCTACTATATCACCGTCTTTTTGTCCGTTTGGCCCATTATGACTTTCATAATCTTTGAAGTCTTATTGATCTTCAACATTTCCTTCTTTGTCTACACAATCAAACTTTCTTTAACAAAACATATGCATATAGTCTGCGGACTAGTGAGAAATTATAATATAATAAACAGTCTTAACATTTTTGAACAGTATGAAACGAAAATAAAAGATGCTTACACCAGCCCCTGATTTCATTCCGGCCATTCGAATGTTTGCTGCTTCTCTCCTTACATCTTTCATGGGTGTTTGACCCGATTGTCCCACTGGCTGAAGACAAACAATAATATAGTTAACGGATTTTGAAACAATTGATGTACATAATATAGCTTTGCTTACGAAGTACTTTGCTTTTGTTTACGCATCAGTAGTGCTGCCGGATTCATTTTGCTGAAAATGAGGATGGAAGACTAGATAAATCCGTATAAAAGACTAATAATTGAAACATGCAAAAAATACAGTTGTCGCCTGTTTAGCAATTCACTTCAAGTGCTTTTAAGCACTCAACTCAAGCTATATTATATGTGCTAAATTTTGAATCATTAATTATTTCGATAAATCTAGACATTTTGCATCCCGCATACTGCTCATGCGGAACGAGTCATTACACCTCTAGATCGGTACATTTCATAATACTAATCATTTTGCATCTAGCATAACGCTCATACAGAACTCATATAACTCATACTAATCATCGGTGATAGACAGGTACCTCTGGAGACCAATCTGTCTTATACCAATCTTTTCGATGATCTGTTTAAACTAAATGTTTAGAATAAAAAACATAGTTCTAATGTACAAAAAAGAAAATAATGAAATGAAGTTTCTGATATAATATGGATGTCTGAAGTTTCCCCCAAAAATTGTCTGAATTTGTTTAATATTCATAGTTTTAGAAAAAAAATTTAAATGGACTAAACATCACAACTTATTTTTCATTATTAACACAATTTCGGTGCAGTAAATTTTTAAGGAAACAAATTTTAAAAATAAAATTTTGATAACAAAATTTTTCATCAACAATTTTGATAAAAATAATATTTTGTTCTGAGAAATACATAAAAGAATTTTGTTTAATTTCATTATGCTGTCCAAATTATTAACCGTTTTAGTGCCATGGTTTTTTACTCATATATATATATTTTTTACTCATAAAAATGCCAAAGAAATCTTTTGTTTTTGATGTCATTTACCCTTGTCTGAAAAAAAAACTGTATCTCTTCCAAAAATTATCCAATTTTAATAATTTTTTCGGTGTTTTCTTAATAAAAACTTGTACAAGGATAATAAAATACAAAGAAAATTATGGAAATATATATTGTGAACAACAATTTTAACAAAAACTGAAATTAAGGTCACATCGTATTTTCGCAGTCCGGTGGTACATCCTCCGTATCAGCAAAATAATTGTTATCGTCACTATTATCACTATCACTCAAAATTAGCATTACGCCAAATTGTGAGCGCACTATAATGTCACTCCCACTATCACTTTCTTCACAACTTGAAAAATGCTCATTTTCACTCGAATTATTTTCGTATTCCGACATTATGGCTTAAAAATTTTCTTTTCCTGGCTTCTTTTTATATTGTAATTACTAATAATATTATAATTTGAACTTTATGTAACACGTAGAAAGATAAAAAATTAGCAATGCGTGCGAAAGACCTCCCCTACCGCACGCTAAACAGCAACTGATTTCAAGAGCGCCATCGCGCTTGTGGCGAATTTAGTTAGTACGCGCACGAGCGCGATGGCGCTTGTCGGCACTCAAATGGTTAATCAAATATTATCCATCAAAATTATTAATCAAATAATAGAATATTGACAATGAAACATGGAAAATACAAGAAACAGCAAAAAGTTTATTGAAATGTATTTGAAAGAACAAAAATTTGTTAATCCCAGGTTTTTTTTATGCTGTTACAATATAATACTGCAACAACTTACCTTAGCAGCAAACTGAGTTTTCTCCAGCAGACTGAAATTAGGTCTCTGCTGTTGTTGCCTTTTTCTAGCTTTATCTCTCGCCTTAAAGTTCAATTCAGTCTGTTGACGCTTCTTGAATATCTCATCTTCGACGTGACCTAAATCAGACATTATAAGCTGTACTCTGTCCAAATTCACATCACCGGAGTCCGTTAGCCAGCCCTGAAAAACATCTTTTATGATAAGGTAGCAGTACATAAGGGTCAAAATACAAATTACCCATTTGGAAAAAGAAGTTATATAAACATGACATCGATTGACGTTTAGATATTTACACATTAAAATCACGTGCATTTTTAACCCTTACCACCCTAAGTAAACCCTTTACGTCCAAAACCAATATTCTATCTATCCACGCTTTCGTGTTACTATATATATATATAGTTATATAGGATAGAAATTCTAACAGTTTGGTTTTGCATATCAATAATATAAAAACGGTTAGGAATTACTATCTCTACAGGCTATCTACACTCTCTGACTGTCCAATGTTTTATAGAAACGACAGATTTTGCTTCCCAATAATGTATTGACAGTTATCTTTCAATAAATTAGGTTATTAACAGTAAATGAATTTTCTATCACTTTTGAGCGATTGACACTTATCAATGGTCTGTTTTATGTAAAATTACCTAATTTTTCATTAAAAATTTATTAAAAATCAGTAGCAAGCATGTCCTTCTTAGCGATAGCCATTTAGATATTTTATGATCATTATTATACTAGAAGGATAATTCCAATTATGAAAGTAGTAGGGGTCCTGTGAACATAAATACCGAGTGAATTATATTTGTGAGCTCAACGAGTAGGATCCTAAAATTATATTTTGTATTAATAAGAGTTGTGTTGAATATTTATCTCGTTTAAAGTTATTACTTCTTTGAAATGATATATTAATGCTAGCTTTCGTCCGATTTAAGACTTTTGACAGAACGGAAAGCACTGTTTAACTTATATTATTCCAAATTTTGGTATATAAAAAAATACATCTGCGACTTAAAAATTCACGAAACTTTTGAATTACATCTAATCATATATAAATGAAATTTTTCTCTTTAATATTGTTTATTTGATGCGTATATATTTTTAATGGCAAATCTTCAATACAAATTAACAGAGTAGAATGCGTTATAGAAGTTTTGTATATTGGAACTATGTAGAACTGTCGATAAGCAGTTAAAACATCAAAACACTAGAGGGAAGGAAACTAAAGATAGATAGAATAGGTTATGAGCGTTAAATTCTACAAAGATAAATTTAAGGATATAGGATACCAAAGGCTAGGTCTTTTAAAAAGATTGAGGGTATATAATAAATAAGAATGTTGTACTTTCATCTATTTTTCACATAAATAGAAAAATTATAAATTTTAATCCTGCAAAATGTGGTGACATTATTCACTTAGTACATGGTGTCTGAGAATAAGTGTCGGACAAAGCAAGACACTATTCGTTGGCTATAAAGGAATAAATTATCATTGAAATAAAACATAAAACACCCCCTTTTTCTAAATGAGTGTAAAAAAAATATTACACATAACTCTTTTTAACACACCCAATACTTGCTTGGAGTGCGGTGCTTACCCTGGCAACTAGATGTCTTTGTTGGTTATTCCCCTAAGCGGCGCTGAATAATGTGCGCAAATATTGGGTGTATGAAAAAGATAGCAAATAATTATGAATATTTTTTCCAATTTTCTGAAAAAAGTCATCTTTTAAATTTTATTTTATAATACAAATTAAATATCATTTTTAATACTATTTTTCAGTCAACGAATAACGTCTTTCTTTGTCAGACACTTATTCACGGACGCCGTGTATAAACAGAAAAATTTCCATACTATGTAACTAATGTTGCCATATTTTTCTGGATTAAAATTTATAATTTTTCTATTTATATGAAAAATAAGTAAAAGTACAACAAATTAAATTCGATCAACTCTGAAGGTTTCTTTTCAGTCATTGTCTATATGGAGTAGCCACCTCCAAAATGAATAATCGCACTGAACTTGTTATCCATAGGAATTAATTTGTCCCTTATAAGGGACATTGGCACTCATGCCATTGGAACCTAAACTGTTTGTTCAAAATGAAATAAACAATACACAATTCTATAGCATAAAAGGGCATATAATGAATTGAATGTCATTGCGATTTATTGTAGCTCAACCGTCATTCTCGAATCTTGTGTTTTGTGCTGCAAACATTGTGTTTCTGATTACAAAACCAACGTAAGTACATATCTATTATTGCATACGCGGTTATTATTGTTTTAATTGCTATGTTATATTTCTTGGTATATTTTGGCAGTAAAGAATGTTTTTTTTAAATTAACAACACAAGGACAAAAAATGAACAACAAAAAACAAAGGCGGGAAAATATCAATAAAAATTGACGAAATTGTGACTTTTATATACGAAATATAGTAGTAATATTATTAAATTTGTACATTTTAATAAGTAATTTCATTAAGAATATGGGAAACTAATTTATTCATTATTTGAGTCAGCGTTGCTCGTTATTTTTGAATTTCCATTTTGACATGGAAAATTTTACCACCATTGTCGATTGATTTATTATAGAATTACACCCATTTTAGATTTGTTATCTCGTTGCAAAATTTTTTTGTATTTGAAATTTTTAGAGTATTTCAAGTATGTTATGGCGTTTTTTGCATCCTTAAGGGCATAAAGGACTCAGGATTATTATAAAAGGAACTGCACTGCTTTTTAGCATTGCATTTGTTTACTGTGGCCTCTTCAGACTGGTGCTTTCATTTATTGTATTTTACGGACAGAATAGAGATGGCTCACCACTGTTAGGATAAGTTAAGTTTTTATTAAGAAAAATAATTTTTTATTCACGTTTACGTTTAATTAATGTTTATACTTATTTATTGTAATAAAAAAATTATATTTTATAAAGACTTTTCATCTATAAAACCTTTGTTTCTCACAGAAACGGGTAAAAAATATATCATATTTTTTAATATTTTTTACACTCATAACTGCAGAAATATGATACAAATATTTCAATTATATTGTAACTACATTTCACCTCCATATATGTAAAAAATTTTACCACAATAATATAGCAACTTTCAGAGTCATACAGACAGCGGCTTAATGAATAGCTGCACTTAATTCACAGGCGTTAAGCATTCCTAAAGTTAATAAGATTTTAAAAATAATCATTCATTTCAAATTAAGCTATTACCAAATCCTGTAAATACACAAAAAAATACCTTGGTCTTATACACAGCCTTCTTATACAGAATCACCAATCGGTCCACCGCACCCTCACGGATTTCAAGACTAGGCAGATGCGGGAGAAAATCGTTGCCGACAAAGAAACACATGAACACCCAATCGTCAAGGGCTCTCTCAAAGTCATAAGTGAATGGAAGGTCAGGCATTGCCAGCTCCCGCTCCAGGTATTCTCTCAGGACGTTGAGCCTCACAAAAATAAAGTTATCTTGGCAACCAAAAGCAGGATTTGAGTTTACTGCCAGTGCATCTTCTGGAGTTGTTCCGTTGCACTCTTTCATTTCGTGGCCTAGTTAAGGAAATTAAAAAGTAAGAAATATGTTTTCAATTTAATAATTTATTTTAACTATTTTTTGTATCAAATAAAACTGTACATGAAAATTCTGCAAGTGAAAAGTAACAATCATAGATAAGCTATAAAAAAATGGAAAAATTATCATGCACATGAAAAAATTATCATACACATGAAAAAATTATCATACACATGAAAAATTATCATACACATGAAAAAATTATCATACACATGAAAAAATTATCATACACATGAAAAAATTATCATACACATGAAAAAATTATCATACACATGAAAAAATTATCATACACATGAAAAAATTATCATACACATGAAAAAATTATCAAACACATGACAAAATTATCATACACATAAAAAAAATTGTCATACCCATGAAAAAATTATCATACGTATGAAAAAATTATCATACACATGAAAAAATTATCATACACATGATAAAAATTATCATACACATGATAAAAATTATCATACACATGATAAAAATTATCATAACATGATAAAAATTATCATACAATTACAAATTTGAAGCGAAAGAACATCTATTTATATTATTAATATAAATTATCAACTAACCTAGCTGCCCACACATGTCACACGGTTTGGGCTTATTGGGCTTAAATTCCTCCCTGATAATTGTAAAGTTGGGCTCATGGGTGGCCAATCCCAACATGATTAGGTCGGCGTCTGCGCCGCACAGTACATGCTGAGTATTTGGATCATGATCAGGCTGCGCTGTTGATATAATTGTACATGTACTTTATTATTTACAATTAGCTATATCTTCACATAAAAATCAAAATTTATTTGATTATGTGTCTACATATAGATGCCAGTTTCCAAAACTACTGCACAGATATTATTTTTATGAAATTGTCAATAAAGTATGCTTTTATCCTTCAGGATAGTTATACGCTAGGTATCAAGGGTATAGAGGGATCTGAACAATAATGACAAATATAAAAAGTCAGATAAAAAGCAACCTTTTCACTGATTAGATTGTAAAATACACATCAAAAATTCCAATATATGATTATATCAGAAAGAAACATAACCCTCCAACATTATATGTAATTCACATACATGACTCTGTGCATCTAACTGAGTCTATTTAAAATGTGTTTCTGTACAAAAAGTATAAATCTTTCTCCATTGAAATAACAAATTTGATAAATGATTTTTACAGAGACGGTTGATGATTACCACATATTTCTTTAACATTTTCGACTCAGATCGATCTGTACGAAAATAGATACATGATATATATACTTTGATACACTCTCTCTGTATATAAGTGCACTTTAAATATACTCATATAAGCATGTTTCTATATGAAAATTTTAATTATTTCATTAAAATCGCAATTTGTCAGTAAATTTTTCAAAAACACGAATTTTTTTTTTTTAATTATGAAAAAATAGCTGAAAAAAGAGACTGGGTATGAAAACATTATTTTAGAACAGCACGAACAAATAATGGACAATTTAAAATTAAAATTTTGGAAAAATGAGATACGGTGTATTGAAGAGATAAATTCTCCTCTTAAAATATTATGACAATAAATGAGAATATTACTTGAATTTTATTTAATTTTCAAATTGTCATCAATAAATATTCATCTTGGTGCAATCACACGCAATAAATTAAATAATACTTACATTCGTTTCAATTATACCAATTGAATTATATAAAGCTATATTCTTTACTATAATTATAAACACAGTGGAATTGCAAAAACAGACATGCTAATAACTGTATTTGCCGAAATGTCAATTTTTTAGGTTATACCAAAATCAAACTTAGGTTAATAGTCAGAATAGTGTTTGACAGATGAAGTTATGATGAGTTGTCGTATACTGAGTTTATTTTATCTATTCTCTATTTATGCAAGGTATAACTTTCTATTCCAAGTTTATTAGTAACGGTGAAAGTGATTATCTCACGTTTAATATTTTTGGTAATTGTGGATTGTATCTATAAGTATCTAAAAAGCACAAATATATAAATTTACTCCAATTGATTGCTAAATATTGTTCATGATAAAGGCAGCTAATTTGATAGAACAATTTTAGTTCTTTATTTAAAAATTAGTTACTTTACTTTATACTTTTGGAAACCATAATTCAGCATACTCTTTGTATTTTGATCTCAACAATAATATAAGAAGGATCTTATGATAAGCATAAATTATTTTTAGTTGTAATCAACTGATATCATTTTGAAATTAGTATCTTAAAGAAAACATTTATTTTTTAATTTAAATTGTGTAGGTGTACAAAAAAATTATTTCTTTTACAAAATGGCTATCTTCTATATGTGAGTTTCATAATCTGTACATATAGAGTATGTTCCACTAGGCGATCGCAACGCTCAAAACGCTCACTATATCGTTCCACTTGGCGACCGCAGTCGTTGCGGTTGTGACCAAAACGTCATTGATGGTGTCGTTGTTCCCGACCACTTCGAGCCCATGTCGACTTAAGTATCAAAGTGGGTTGTTGCAGTCGTTTATCTGTCAATTTGACTTTGACACATTGATATATGAAATGTACGTAACTAAATTTATATTTTCTTTTAAAATTCAACATGGTGACGGAGAGAATCACTTTATGCAGCTCTGAGAAATACTTAATAAAAGTAAAGGTTACACAAAAGGCACAAAACATGCAAACAGTCATGAAATTTTTATAGAAATTAAATTACACTTTTGCAATTAATGCAAGTGTAAATTATTACCTAACGATTAATAAATAATAAAAAATACAATGCTATAATCTCTTTATTTTTGTCAAATACTTTCCTCACAGTTAGAATACGCATTCTTCATAACTCGTTCCACTTGAAATCAAAGTTGCATTGTTTGCAAGCTAGTGAAATGGGTTTGATCGCGGTCGTGAGCGCGAGCGTTGCGAGTGGCTAGTGGAATGTAGTCATAGTGTATGGAATATGATACTGATTGTGATGATGTAATGATTGGTTTATTTAGTTATAGGAATATATACCTATATAAACTGTGCATAAACAATTATTTTTTTTTAAATATTTCTTTCTATACTGCCCTTTATTTCAAACAGTTTCAAATAGTTCAAAAACATAATAAAATGTAAATTATGTAACCAAATCATAGTCTTTATACAAGGTCCCCACCATGTGCTACTGATCATATGGACTCGAATAAGCCCATCACACATTTTTCATACCTAAATTTAATAACTTAAGAATATTTTGTAGTCTCCACAATTGTTTGTGTAACTTTTTTGAATTTATTTGCTGTATTTTTTGTATTTATTCAGTAAAAATGTGCTTATGTATTTTATTTTCAATTTTAATTTAGTTCATATTAATAAACTATTTGTATATATAGTAAAACAATGAGCTATAAAAAAATATCTGATTAATACACGACATAGTTTTTCAGTTAAGAATAATAATTAAAATTATATAACAGCAATAAATTTGATGTAAATATTTTCATTTAATTATTGGAATCAAAAGTAATATAGTGATGTCAAAAGGCACCAGGCAGAACATAATGTATTAATATATGGCAAACTTTAAGTAATTGTGAGAGCAAGATAGTGCAATCCCAAAAGTAGGATTCCATACACAATATTAACGGTGTCTATAGAAAGACAAAATGAGAGAAAGAGATAGAATGTCCGTTTTTCAATTTAATTGCTAGTTTGGTGCATCGTGACATCATGGAATTTATATAATACATGACTCAGTGTTTTGGCGTGAAATTTGATACGATTGCAATAAAAATACATTTTTAGTTTAATCCACGTTTTGAGGATAGGTTCATGAGATAATTTCGAATCATTTTAAATACTTTTTCAAAAATTGTCAAATAACCTAATGTAAAAACACTTCTTGGTATAAAAGCCTTTATTAACATAAGATTTACTATACACTTCTGTGTCATTTGACACTGGAATTTATTTAAATTATAATCAATCTTATGTAACCGATTAAAGTCAAGAAAAAATCAAATCATATATTTCCAAGTAAACGAAGTCACAGATAAAAGTTGTGAAAAAGGATCACCAATTCCCGGGCTAAATTCAACATGACATATTTTACAATAACAAGCCAACTAAAAATATATAGCTACAGATTAATAGGATTCCCCAGTCGCAAACATTCTTAGCAGCACAGTCTTCTCACACAAATAAAAAATATCAAATAAAAAACTCTGTCACCTCTCTGTCTTCTTATGTAGTCCATGATTTTGTGCTCTCCTTCCCCGGGAACATTGGCGTCGGACAAAATAACCTTTATGCCGCTCCAACCCGGGTCATTATTTAGCCTGAAAATCAGAATTTCAAAAGAATAAAAACATGGAAAGCGAACTTTCTCCTTAGCCCAGTTCTGGTCAAAAGCAGAGAGCTGTTCGCAGAGAATTAAATGCAACAAAAAAAATGTACAATGTACATAAAGTATGTTTTCTTATTAACTTGAAACACATTAAGAAAAATTACTAAATAAGTAATTTTTCTTAACGTGTTTCAAGACCACAATTTGGTTTCAACTTTTTCTGCCTAATAAATTTAAAATTGCAAAGAGGAAGTACTTCTCGAATTTATGGGTTAAATTATATGCAACTGTTTCAAACCAAATTGCACAAAACTTTTTATAGTAGGCTTGTTTTTTCCAAAAAAAATGTTACTAGTTATATTTTAGGTTATATAAAGACTTGTATTATTATTTCTATTATAAGTCATCATAATAGCTATTAAAATAATAAACCAGTTTCTTGCAGGCAAACTGCTTGATATTAATTTATAAATAATAGGCTATTTGACTTGAATTTTTAAATTGTTCTATTTTGTATTATAAGCACACTACATTTATATTTCCAGGATATATGCCATATTTTTTTTATAAATCACTTTTAAACTTTGGATTTTCGAACTCTCGTTAAAAACACAATTTCTATAATGGTGGCTAATGTGACATCACACACAATGTAAACAAACAGTCCCGCCCGCTGAAGGGGTTATTATTTATTTTCATATTAAAATGGTGTTTAAATGGTGTGTAGTATCACAATGTACAAATATGTCTAATAACAGCCGACACAAAGTGTTCATTTCAGTGCCAACAAATCTTAAAGGATGAGAAAAGTGGCTGCATTTAGCCCAAAGATATCCAAACAGCATTGTAGCACACTCAAATGTTTTTATGTGTGAAGATCATTTCGATATAAGTAACATTAGTGTTTTAAACATTATTATCGATATTTTTTCCAATAACGTTAAGTCAGATGACGACACAAGGCGTTTACGACGCTGATTGAATTTCGAAAAAATATTGTGATTTCTTTAAGTTTTTTTTATATAATATAAACTTATTCTTTTGAAAATGAAAAGCAATACGCTTATTTACGTTATAATTTAATAGGATGACCCCGAATTGTGGTATATTTTCGATGTTGTCAAATAGCCTATTGCTCCTGACAATTAATATACAACTAAATCCATAAAGAATTATAAGCAACAGTTAGACCCGTATACCATTCGCGTAGCACGTGCCAACATATAAGCACCTATAATGAAATGAAAATGCAATGTTGAAGATTAATACAAATTTCTATGTTTTGTAATAAAGATAGGAACAAAACATGTGTATTTACAAAAAAAAAAACAAAACGGAAAAAAAAAATTTAATAATTTATACAAAAGCAAATTTTATGAAAAATCGTAAAGCTTATAATGAAGTACATCTCAGCAACTTTTCATCAAATACAATAGGACACATAACAGCGCACAGGCCACAGTTGAAGAGATACCATCAGGATGCAAAAGTAGAAGAAGTTTTAGTATATTTTGACTCATTGCAACTATTGAACAGTTGGCAAATTGTTACTTATACCAACACAGTCTTTTTTTAACACCCCAGAGAAAAAAATAAGCTATGCGGCAAATAAATAATACAGGTAAAAATCAGAGACCAGAATAAGAAACAAAAGTCGCCGAGGGTCTTCTAAACAGAGATGAAGGTTCCTCTATCGCAATAACGAAAGGAAAATAGGTACTATTTTATTAGGGAATTTAGGGAACTTTAGAACTTTCACGAAGACTCTGCATATACTGATAAATCAAAAAACACATGGAATTCAGCATGAAATCAATCAAGATTTTTGTTACATGATCTCTACAGATATAATTTCAAACAGATATTTTGAAAATTACAAACTAAAAAAATTTGTCTCAAAAAAATAATAAAAACATTTCTTAACAAATAAGTAGATAACAATACTGAAATTATAAATTACCTGTCATGTATATAATAATGCAGACATTTACTGAGCCTGTCCATGAACGGGGTACCGGGTGTGATGCAATTAGAGTCGAAGTGAGCCTCCTTTGGCTTCTCTGGTGGCAAATAAGCACCCTTCACCAACAATTCGTCACGGATACGAGCCATTTCTAATATTTTTTCCTGAGTCTCCTTAGATGCTCTGAATCTTCTTGAACGTTGCTGATTCATCTTGGCTCGTGGTGCCTTTTGAGATATTGTATAAAATTACATATTACACAAACTACATTTTTCGTAATTTAAATATGGATATTTTGCATTTATATAGTCCTCAATATTATATTTAAATAGTACAACCAAATATTTTTAATTGTTTAGAATTTTCAATTCCAATTTGCTAATGATCTATTTCTCATTTTAGACAAAGAAAACAAATCCATAAACAGCATCGGGTACCAGGATATTTATATCATGAAAATAAACTTGTCATAACTAGAACCCTATGTGGATGGAAATCAAAAAATTGAGTGGTCAAGCTCTAACTGAACCTATGAACATATATTGTGACGATCGTGAATAACGTACCATTACGTGTTTTATGAATAATGATGTGTTGTCATTAAATTGCATACAAAGAGACAATTGTTAAATAAGTATAAAAATGTAACTTACTAATTACAGAATAAATTATCTTCATTTTAAGATCATGTAAAATGTAGCGAGATCGAGTATCAAAACTACTAATGAGATTCTAACATTACAAACATGTTATGTGATTCACTGTATTATGCCCCATTGTGTCGTGGCTCTAACATGTTTATAACTCAATGTGTCATGCCGATTTTTGACTATGTTATGAACCCAATTGTTGATCAAAACTTTCAGAATTGCAAAGAGGAACAATATCGGTCATACTTGTTATAACACTATACAAGTAAAAATAGACAGGTTTAAAGAAAAGGGATGAGACTATTGGATCGTTTTCATTTTTAAATTACATTTGCTGTCTCTATATTTGAATTGAGAAATCTGAAGAACACAAGGCATGTTTTTATTTTTCAGCAAAGAATCATTGAAAGTTACATTTGCTGTCCCATATTTGGATTGAGAAATCTCAAGAACACAAGATTTGTTATTAGTTTTCAACAAAGGGTCATTGTAAGTTACATTTACTGTTCCATATTTGAATTGAGGAATCTCAAGAACACAAGATTTGTTATTATTTTTCAACAAAGGGTCATTGTAAGTTACATTTGCTGTCCCATATTTGAATTGAGTAATCTTAAAAACCCAAGATTTGTTTTCATTGTTCAATATACAGTCAATGTCTTCATAACTGAATTGAGATATCTCAAGAAACCACGATTTGTATTCAGTTTTTAACATTTATTTTGAGGATGTTTTCAACATGAATATTTATACATTCCACAACGAAACCCATTACAAATAATTTGACTTTCCATGTAATATTTTCCTCAACTTATTGTAATTTTTATTTACGAAATTTTCAAATCTCTTAATTAATGCCATAACTACAAATATTTGTAAGACATAAACAGGTAAATATAAAAAAATAAATATGCTTTGTCACTATGCTAAATGATTTCTAAGAAAAACAGCTATGACAAACAGACAGATGAACATTTAACGCCCACATGCACCACACACGGTCAGAACTGTCAGCCAGACTTACTAATAGTTAAAAATGTATTTCTGTTTCTCGTTAACTAACAGTCGTTACAGAGTCGATAGACAAATCGATCTGGAACAAGAGTCGCTAAAGTATCCATACAAAATACATATTTACCTGTCAGTAAATCCGACTAAGAGTCCTGAATGTGTGTGGTCCATACGGAGGGGTTCTGTTTTCCCTTTTAAGGTACGGAGTGGTAAAAATAATTAAAAAAGATATGATACGACGATAAGATACTATAACCTAAAGCAAGACACCAATCTAGATGACTATTATAGATTTGCCATACACTAACGGGGACAGATAGAAATAAGAATCTGTCCCCTAAGCATCTGAGAATGTAGTTATTAGCATATGTATTCTTCATATTTATAAGCTCGTTATTGGAAATTTGTAATTGAAACCATAACAGTATACCCAACTAGATGAAGGCACAGATGCGCCATGCTAACGAGAGTAGATACAGAACAGTGGTCCTTACAAATGAGGTAATATGTCTCAATTTCAATACCTCAATTCTAATACCCCTTTTATATACCTGATTTTGACACTCTAGTTCTTTCAGTATAATTCGAACGTAGGGTTAAATTTTTTGTTAGTACTAAATTGGTATAAAGTTTCAAATGACTATAACTTTAATGATAAATGTCTTTAGTATTGATTATAAGTAGGCTTACCACACCATCAATGGCCATGTAAAGGAGCTTCCTAGGCCGCACGATCCTGAATAATCTGTCGATGCATTCAAAAATTGCAATCATCATCTCGTCCTCATCCTTCGGTGCTGGTTTATCTTCAGGATGCGTACAGGGATGAATGATGCCGTTCATATCCAAATACAAATTATCAAATTCGATGCTATTTGGATTTGGTAAAGACGAGTCAACCGGTACTAGCTCACCGTCCACATCAGTAGGCTACAATAAGCACAATTTAATTTATTTTATATTGTCACTGTTATTAAACATTTTGAAACAAATAACATCACCGACTGACGTTCCGAAATGAGGTTAGAATAATATTTTCTTACCCGTTGCTCGATACATTCTACGATAACACTTGGGTATTTGCGGCTAAGCCAACGAAAAAACGCCGGTACACCCATTGCAAATAATTTAATTCGCGTGTAATGTTTACTCAATATTTTTCAATTGTTAATTTTATAAAATGTTAACTTTCAATACAAACACAACGACGACGCAGACGCCATGATGTGACTTCTTTAATCTATGAGTGCATGGCTGGCATTCGTGAAAGAACTTCGTGACACAGAACACATACGGTACTTCGGGGCATTCCAAAAATCTAGAAGATTAAATAATGATTATTATTATCATAACACTTTAAATTATAATAAAATTCTGACTAATTGCTTATATTAAACTTATTTGTTTTCAAGTAAATAATCTCTTTAGATTTAATTCGCTTCATTTTTTATTTTTATATTATCAGATATAAATTACGAAAATATATTAAATTTTTTTTAATTGATATATTTAGAATATGGAAATATATTGAAAATAGAGTAGCTTTTGATACTAATATAATTCAGAATTTTAATGACGAATCAATTTTATTTCAAAAGTTTTTCAGCCATATATAAAATATTTCAACATCACAAATATTTGCAATGTTAAAATTTAAGCATTTTCTATATAAAGACAGATTCGCAATTTTAATTACTTTATTACTCCATTGTTTGTTGAAATCAGACCGAAAAATTTGTCGAATTATCATAATATTTAATTAATATTTCACAAGCTTTTAAAATCGAAATTTGTGACATGGAAAGATGAATTTTATGAATTGAAATAAGTCCATATAGGCACGATAGATTATAATCTAATGATTGGTGATTACAGATTTTAATTTTATCCGGGCTTATTGACGTAGAAAATCAAATAAACCCGGTTGTTAAATCTGTTGTTAAAAATGTTAAAATCCTATTGTTAAAAATTTTAAAATCTGTTATACCATTGTAAATCATATGTTAATGTTTTTAAGTATTCTCTTAAATTTCACTTCAACCTCGAGAGAAGAACACAATCATATACACTTTGGTCTACATAGATGATATAATTTTGAAGATGGCGATTTTTGTAGTATTTTTATATAACTGAGCGAATACGATAATCATGAAATAATAGCCGCCTCTAATTAGTTCAAATGGAATATTCCAGGAAATGAGAAATGTTAAAGATGAATAGCGAAACATGGTGCCTGCTGACTTACGGTTCCGTATAAAAAAAGGAATTTCATTAGGTCAGTTATAGTTTAGTAAGCATGGGGACAAGTTATTTAGAAATTCCATAAGAGAATCCCTTCAAAATAAAATTCCTGAAGAAATTAAAAGATGGGTAATGAGCATTTAAGTCCCTTAACATATTATATGAGTTGAAAATGGAGGAAAAATTTAAAAATTGCAATTATTTGATTGTTTATATTATATCGAACGTGACGGGAGAAATAATGGAAAGTATGGTGATATCTCCGACCGTTGCAAAAATCTCAGAAGGAATTTGTCATTCCGTATATAATTATATCATCAACACAGTAATTTTTTAAGGTCGAATTAAATTTAATGAAGGTAAAATTGAGAACTGAGCTTAACTTATCTCTAAGCACGTAAATTTTTATAATGGTTTTAATGTTAAAAGTAGTCTTTATTAAAAGTAGTCTTTATTAAAAGTACAAAGACATAAGTTGATAACAATATGCGGAGTAGAAAGAATGAGGTGAATGTATTTTAATACAGTAAATTTTGTAAACAGATATGTAGTTTTATGGGATAGAGCATTTCTTATGTTCTTACAAAATATTTCAGTAGACCAAGGACTTTATATTTCAATTATTTATTCATATTATTTTTATTTTCATACTTCCTAATTTTATGCAAGAGTTCTGTTTTAAATTGATTTCGTAATCTGGTAAAAAAAATAGCAGAGAAAGGACCATGTAAAAATATCAATTGCTTGGGAATATATTAAGGGGGATAATTCGTTTATCGTTATGATAGGATCCACGCTGACGGTATTCATTGTAAACATGAAAGCGACTGTAAATTATAAATATTAAACAGTAGAGTAAAAATAATTATGTGTAAAGCACAATTTATACGATAAATATCACAGAATTTAAAATTATCTCTAGTAATTTTAGAGATAAAATAATCAGTAAGGATTTCATACTCTTTTGTTAAGTTTTTTCATGTCTCGTAAAATTTAGGTTTTGTTCTAATGATACATGAAAAAGAAATATTGACCAATTATTTAACTGTCAAAACAATGTCAAATTTTGTCTCTGTTCTGTGGTCAAATGTATAGGTTATATTATAAGGATGAGATATACGAAATTCGCCGCTAAACATGCTTTTAAACGCTGTTTCGCGAATTCTTCACAATATGTATCATCTGAAAAAATACCGATTAAAAAACTACGCAATATTGGTATACTGGCACATATAGATGCCGGTAAGTTAAGTTCTCTGTTCGTCTTGCTGAGGAGAAACTTCGGGTTCGATATAAATAATGTGTGAATATAGAAAACTAATTACACCAAATGTCCCAGTGTTAACTCATTGGTGGCGGAACCATCAATAACCGAGTGCTGCAGTGTTAGATCAGTCCCACACTGATGGTTCTTTCTCTCAATTCTATTCTAGTCTAGTTCAATAGATGCTTAAATAAAAATAAATGGCTAATTTTAACTAAGATATTTAACTAATTAAATCTTTATTAATCAATTCATTATCCCAGCTATTGAACGGATCCTTCCGCGCAGTGAGTTAATGATGTTTTTCTAATCGAAGGCATTTGTATTTGGGTTGTATAAGGCATTTGTGTCTTGACATTTTTATTGTTGCATATTATTATTATAAACAAACATGATAAACTTTCATTATATAAAAATAATTAAAAAATGGGTCTATTCAGGTAAAACAACCACTACAGAACGTATGTTATATTATTCTGGTACAATCCGGGCAATGGGCGAAGTACATCATGGAAACACTGTCACTGATTACATGGAGCAGGAAAGGCAAAGAGGAATAACTATTACTGGTATTATGTAACTTTTTTATCTCTTTATTTTTACTTTTTTTGCAGTGATAATCCGACAGCTTTGTGATAATTTACAGGTGGTTAACTTTTATATAAATATGATTCAAATGTACGCTCTGACAATCAGTTATTGAATAGGACTGTGTATTTTATTTGGCTTTTATGTTCTTTAGTTTGAATTATAAAATGATAATTGTAATTATATACTGCTTTATGGGAGACATAAGATTGATATCATGACAGAAGATTCATATCATGATATATATCATTGATTACTGATTTTGATCAATGTTTATTTAGGGTTCTATAGTCATAGATTCCAAATGAAATCCTATCTATTTTTCAGACTATCTAAAAACTTACAATTCTGTAAAAATCCTGAATTTCAAATTGTTGTTAAATAACAAATAGCTATAATGCTCAAATTTAGTTAGAGATATTATATTATGCATATTTAACTGGTTTATGATTATGTTTACATTGGAAAGTTACTTCCGACTTAATGAAATAAAAAAAATTCTGTACATATTTTTTTCTACCTCTTTCTATAGCTTTCTACTTATTTCTACATCGTTCTTAATTATACTTTTCTACCTCCTTTTTAGGGTTTTGTAGCTAAATTAGGAATCCTTATAGTTTTATCGTGTCGGTCTGTAGTGTTTTAACAGCTGTTTTACTTGCAAACTATCAATGCTATAAAGTTGAAATTTGGCTTGTTATTTATATTTAAAACGTCTAAAAAGTTATGAAATGTTTAAAACAAAGTTTTTTATTGTACCGTACCTCGTCTGCATGTGGGGGTAATTTTTTTTAATTGTAAGCCCCATGTGTTATGCCATGAACATATTTTCTAATGTTGGAATTCTTTTACAAAATATTAAGCTTGAATGTGGTCATTATTTTTTAGTCACGTGTTCCCGCCACTATTAGCTAAACCGTTATTTTTGAATAACTGTAAAGTATTCACAATAGTAATATATATATATATATATATATATATATATATATATATACATATACATATACATATACATATACATATACATATACATATACATATACATATACATATACATATACATATACATATACATATACATATACATATACATATACATATACATATACATATACATATACATATACATATACATATACATATACATATATATATATATATATATATAATGAAATTGAAAAGAAAATTGTCACAACTAAGGAGGCTACTTACTTTACGATAATAATCAACCAACTTATGAATCATAGTTGGCTCTGTAAAAGTTTATGGGAACTCCATACTAATGACTTAAATTAAATAAAAAAGTAATTTATGTACATATTTTTACATGTATATTTATGTCTGTGAAAGATAAACTAGGCAATATATTTAAATATTTACATGGTGAGAAATAATATGTATTATTTTTAAATATTTTAATAGGAATACTATGCACATTTAAATGTTTAGTACCAGGTGACCGAGCGATGCTCGGTTTACTTCGAGTTTCCCATAGGAACGTGAAATTGCTTAGTTTATGGTATTAGATTTATATAAGATTTTCTTGTCTTTTCCCGTTCCTTTCCCTTTGCTTTCTCTTTGCTTTCTTTTTCGGTCTCGCCTTCCTGTTCGCCTTCGCGTCCGCTCTCGCGTTCACCTTCATGTTCGCGTTCGCCTCGCCTTCGCTTTCCACTTCCCCTTCGCCTTACACTACACCTTCTTATTCCCCTTCCCCACTTCTCATCTTCACCTCCCCTTCCCCATCCCTTTTCACATACCCCTTCCCCGTCCTCCCCTCACCCACACTTTCGGCTCCCCCTTTACACCCTTACCACACCCTTCTCCGTTCCTTCTTCCCCTTCCCCTTCCTCGTCCCTTTTCCTTCACTTTCTCCACACCCCCCCATCTCACCCTCCCCTTCCCCTTCCTTTCCCTTCCCTTCCCTTCCCATCCGCACCCCTTCCCCTTCCCTTCCGCTCCCCCTTCCCCGTCCCTACCGCTCCCCTTCCCCGTCCCTACCGGTCCCCCTTTCCTTCCAGTCCCCCTTCCCTTCCACTCCCCCTTCCCTTCCGCTTCCCCTTCCATTCTGATTCCCCTTCCCCTTCCCTTCCCCTTCCCTTCCCCTTCCCTTCCCCTTCACCTTCACTTCTGCTCCCCTTCCCCTTACCTTTCCTTTCCCTTACCTTCCACTTCCTCTTCACATCCCCCTTTCCCACCCCTCTCACCATCCCCTTCCCCTCACCTCATCCTCCTCCTCTAGTCCACTTCCCCTTCCCTTCTATTCCCCCTTCACCTTCCCTTCCGCTCCCCTTCCCCTTACCTTTCCTTTCCCTTACCTTCCACTTCCTCTTCATATCCCCCTTCCCCGCCCCTCTCACCACCCCCTTCCCCTCACCTCATCCTCCTCCTCTAGTCCCCTTCCCCTCTCCCTGTATTCCTCTGACCCTCCCCCTCTACTCCCCTTCCCCTTGCCCTCTCCCGCCCTTCTCCTTTCTCTCCCTCTATACTTGCCCTCCTCCTCCCTCTCCCCCTCCCCCACCCCTTCCCCACACCCCTACCCACACTTACCCTCCAATCCCCCTCCCCCCCTTCCCCTTCCACTCACCCCCTTCCAATCCACCTCGCCCTTCTCTTAAAATCCCCTAAACATCCCCTCCCCCACCCCATCCCCTCCCCTACCTGGTCCCTCTCCCTACACACACCTCTCCTCCTCCCCTCCCCATTTCCCTTCCCCTCTCTCCCTGCCCCAAGCCATTCTCTCCTATGTTTTTCCATTCAAAAGTTATTAAGTCTTAATAACAGTGTTCATAGCAATTTTGAAAATTTCAAATGGCTGCCATTTCCAAAATAATTAACCGACAAAGCTCATCTTCAAAATTATTTAATATAATCACCCTAGTAATAAATATACCAAATGTCAGCGAAATCGTTAGAGCCGTTTCCAAGAAACCATTTACATATATACATATATATATATATACAAGAATTGCTCGTTTAATATGCGGCCGAGTATATATGGAACCATTGTAGTGCGAATTATACTATTACTTAAAAGGTGTTTAATATAGTATTGTAACTACTATCGACATTAAGAATGCAAACATGTTAAACCTTGATTACAAATTTATTGTTGAATAATCTTACCACAAAATATAGGTGGCCTGTGAAATCAGTAGTTTAGAAGTTACAATTTTTTTTACTTTCTTTTAAAAATGTTTGCTCCAGTCATTTAAGCCACTAATTCGCAAAATTATTCCACTAAATCACCTGAAATTTGGTACAGAAGTAGAGTACTCATGTAGCAAGCATGTGATCTGCTATTTTTGTGTTTATTCTTAGCTTCTGCTATTTCTTAAAACTTTGTTGATTTTTTTCTTGAAGAAATACGTTGTGAAGCCAGTCAAAGACGCACTGGTATTCCAAGATTGTTAATTGAAAGAATTATTTGTGCAAGTGCTCTGTCCAGCAGTCATTTTAGCTGAACACATTTTGTGTCTGTTAAGGCTAATAAACATTAATTTCTGAATAGTTTTGGTAAATTTGAGTTGAATTAATACTTTTTTAAAAGGAACACTTAGTTTTGTTAAAATAGCGATTACGGCAGAAATTTCACGTTTAGTGACTTAGTGCTATGATATTAATTTCTGAAGATGTTGCAATAGTTACATCACTATGATTTTGTCTAGACTACCACTATATCCTAAAGTAATTTTTTCAGATTATAAACAAATTTCTAGTTCTACTATTGAATATATTTGCCATTAATTTTGTAGAAATGCATTATTCACAATTAAATGAAACTACGTGATGTAGTATTATTTCTACATTCTTTAAGTTCTTTACCACAACCTAGGTTTACCAATTAGGTTTAGCAATCTTTGCTAATATCCCACCTGAAGATGTTGTAACACAACGAAACCTAGGTCGTGGTAAAGAACTTAAAGAAAGTAGTAATAATACTAAATCACGTAGTTTTATTTAATGGTATTTTACACAGACCTATTACATTGTTTTACTGATTTTTAACTAACATGGTATTTTACATAAACCTATTACACTGTTTCACTGATTTTTAACTAAAATGGTATTTTACATAAACCTACTAGTACAAAAACCTCAAATTTAGAAGTACTCAAGTACTTTATTCGGTGTTTTTACAAAATTTTAAAAACTTTTATTTAACAATTTAAATATTTATCTATTTCTCAGCGGCTGCTGTATCGTTTTTATGGAACAATCATCAGTTCAATTTGATCGACACTCCAGGGCACATAGACTTTACAATGGAAGTGGAACAGAGCCTGGGCGTGCTTGATGGAGCCATAGTGGTGCTAGATGCATCTGCAGGTTTGAATTTTATGCCATTGTCTTTGATATTTTTAGAAAATGTTTTTAAATCTGTCATGGGAATAATTAAAAAGCCCATTTTCAAATATACGATTTAGAAGTGAGAAAAATAATTTATTCTGAATGTAAATGATGCTGTATATTAAAATTTTAATTAAATCAGCATATATAGAGCATTATTAGTGGAAGTAAAATCTCTTTTATAGCCCTATTAAACATTGTTGTCAGTGCTATGGGGGTGACGTGTCACATTTTCTTTATGCTTGCTTGATTTATTGGCGGTTTTTTCAGACTATGGCTAAAGAAGTTGTAATACGAATTACTTCCAACTATATCTTATGTTATTTTCTAAATTTATCTAAACTATAAAACAATATTTATATAAAAAATATAATCGCTATCTTCATTTACCAAGCAGTGCCATATTGTGACATTATGAAATTTAGGGGAGTAGCTCGTTTACTCGTTTCTGATAACTGATCAGAAAATGAACTAACGTAAGTTAGTTAATTTTCGGAAAATTTCGAATTTTTAGAAAATATATCATGGAGTATGGCCAGACTTCTTTGTTTTTTGACTGTGATTATTCGTTGTCTCACTACGATAGAGAATGTAGGGAAAGATTTTTTCTTAATTTGACTGTATTCCCATTTGCCTACAAGGCAAGTCACTACAGATTTTTTGTTCACTATTTAGATCTCTGACAAAAAATGTATTTAAAAAATTCATTGCAGTGATTGGTTTTGGCGTTAAAATTTTTCAATAATTTCGTCCAAAATTTCAATGTGGCTTTTTGCACAAATCACTTCTTTTAAAACTTCCTAAAAATCCCATACACCTCACTAACGTTACTCAGAAACTAACCATACAAAATTATTTATTACATTCTACACAATATTAGCGTATACAACTTACTTTTTGGACAGTCCACATATTTAGAAATCCTAACCTATTTATATCAAGTCAAATAGTGTTGTTTTATATTTTTTTAGTCACAATTAAATACATATATTAAAAAAAAATAATTGTGTAAATGAGATATGTAACATTTAGGACACTGCACATCTTCAAATAGGTGTAGAGGCACAGACGGTAACAGTTTGGCGACAGGCAGACAGCTATAGGATTCCTCGTGTCGTTTATGCTAACAAAATGGACAGAAATGACGGTGATATTCATATGTGCGTCTCAGCTCTTAAAAATAAACTGGATGTCCAGCCATTGCTCCTGCATCTGCCCATGAATAATTCTGATGATAAATTTGAAGGTATTGTAAATTTGAAGATTCAATAGAATAGTATTGTTCTTTACAGAGGCCATATTTGAAATTCCAATTTGTCATAGTCTTGCCTTATACTACACCATATTTTTGATTTTTGTTATGTAAGTATATAAGTAGGACCAATTTTGATAATTTTTCAATATCCTATTGCTTTTTCATAGAATTGATTAAAAAAGAGGTTATTGAATATATTTGGCGTTAATTTTGTAGAAATTCATTATTCACAATTAAATGAAACTACGTGATGTAGTATTATTTCAACTTTCTTTAAGTTCTTTAACACAACCTAGTTTTCGTAGTATTACAACATCTGGTGGGCTATTAGCAAAGATATGTTATTAGTATAGATATCTGTTACCAAAGACATTTTTGCTAATAGCCCACCTGAAGATGGTGTAATACAACGAAACCTAGGTTGTGGTAAAGAACTTAAAGAAAGTAGAAATAATACTACATCACATAGTTTTATTCAATTGGGAAAAAGGTTATTATCTGTAGTAGAAGAACTCAAAAAATTGTCTTCTGTTATTCAGTTATGTCCAATGAAATACATTTTGGAGGTCTAATTTTATACAGTTAGATTAGTATCAATGAATATAAAATGATTATACTTTCATTTCAGGTATAGTGTGTATAGAGTTAGAATAGTATCAATGAATATAAAATGATTATAGTTACATTTCAGGTATAGTGTGTATACAGTTAGATTAGTATCAATGAATATAAAATGATTATAGTTTCATTTCAGGTATAGTGTGTATAGAGTTAGAATAGTATCAATGAATATAAAATGATTATAGTTACATTTCAGGTATAGTGTGTATACAGTTAGATTAGTATCAATGAATATAAAATGATTATAGTTTCATTTCAGGTATAGTGTGTATAGAGTTAGAATAGTATCAATGAATATAAAATGATTATAGTTACATTTCAGGTATAGTGTGTATACAGTTAGATTAGTATCATTGAATATAAAATGATTATTGTTTCATTTCAGGTATAGTGAACTTGACATCACTAGAAAAAGTTCAATGGAATTCTGTAAACAGAGGCAGACAAATTATTAGAACAGTTTTAAATGAGACCAAAGATGGCTCTCTGTGGGAAAATGCTACTAAGGCACGAAGAGAACTGGTAGATACTCTGTCAGCCATTGACGATGACTTGGCCGATATAATCATTCAGTCGGAATCACTTGATGACGTTCCAGTTAACGTTTTGACACAATCTATACGAAAAACCTGCATGCAGTTAAAAGCATTTCCTGTTCTTTGTGGCAGTTCATACAAAAATATCGGTGTTCAAACCCTAATGGATGCTGTGATTGATTATCTGCCATCTCCCGCCGAATGTAATGAGCTGTATAGATGCTTCAAGAATGAGCTATGCGCTAAAGCGTTTAAGGTGCAGCATGACGATCAGAAAGGTGTATTAACTTATTTAAGGTTATTTTGCGGAAATATATCTAAAGGACAGAAATTGTATAATATTGGACAACAGAAGTCGGAACAGGTGCGTTGTTATTTTTGTGAAAGTTGTTTATTGATTAATTATATTTAGGAATACGTTTACCAATTTTTTTCTAGCAAGTTTATAATATAACTCTGTTTATTGCTACTAATGTTTTTGTCCCAGCTAGCCATAATTGCCAAAAAATTTTGCCAATTATGTCGAGTAAAAATTTACCAGCACAATTTTAGTTTGTTGCCTTTAAACATTCCTAGATTATTTTCTTCTGGATATTGGATTTTTTTACTGGCTCGTTTACTTTTAAATAATGGGAACTACTACTTTTTACTGTTGTGTTATTTGTAAAAAGTAATTAAAAAAAGGAAATGTAGTTAAGTCTCAAAGAAAGGAATTTGTAGTTAAGTTAAATCCTAAATAAACATATTAAGACCCATTTACCTTACGCGTGGCAATTAACCAATAAGACTTATTTTTTATTTTCTATGTAATTTGTATATATTTTTACTAAAATTGGTTAATAAAACTTTGTCATCTGAGATTTGTTTATTGATTAATTATATTTAGGAATATGTTAACCGATTTTTTTTATTGGTCATGGAAATTAGTTTTATAATAATTAAGAAAAGGCATAGGTTTGAGTACTAAAATAAACTCGTGTCATCCCGGGATTACTAAAAGTACGGTTAGAATTTTGAGATTTTTTAAAAAAATATATTGGTGTAAGTAAGAGACAATGACTTTTTCTTTAAAATATTTTTTTAGAAGAGTCATAAATAATAATTCTTTACTGTCAGAATGACATTTAGTTTATTAGAATGACATTTAGTTTGACTGAGTTTAATACAATACCTTCAGCGTTTGTGTAAATTGACCTCTGCTTTTCTATTTATGTGATACATTAGCTTTTCAAAATAATTTTTCTGTCTATAACTTTATACTATCTCTTGTTTAGAACAGATTAAGCATCTATGATGGAATGCCATTTTCTCCATTCTGACATTTAGTATTTTTAATTCATTCGTTCACGCACATGCTTTCAAATATATTTTTCTTTTTATTACCCATTATTACGTTACCAAGGTATGCAACCAGAGGATTAAAAAAGTTTTGTAAGGATAATATTGTACGGTTACCAAATGTTGTTAGACCATTGTTATAATGAAGCGTCTATTAATTATTCTTCTAAGTATGGTCCTTTTATTCATGATAAGTACAATGAAATGATGACCTCAAGGTAAAATATAAGGTTAGAACTCATTTTTTCATTTGAAATTTCATTCATACCTTTTTGGATTCCATGCATCAAAGGAAAAACGAAACCCTTATATTTTGCTTATGCAGGCCATCTGTTATAATATGAAGGAAAGGTTTTACCCTACCTTTCATCCAAGGATCTTGTTTGAGATAATCAAGCAGTTTGTTAAGAAATAAATGATGGCTGGTGTTGCTGAACATCTAAACATTGTATTTTTAAATTGTTCTCTTTGTTTTCAATATACAATAGTTTTGAGAGCTGACTTGCAATGAGTGTTTTTTAAAATATCAATTTTAATATTAAGCATTATCTTGCACAAAAAATTTTTAATTTCAATTATAGTTTTTAAATCATTTGATATAGAGTCAAATTTAACCTTCGGATGGTAACAGGGGGTTGCAACACTTTGGCCCCAAAAAAAAACAAATTATGCTATATAAGAAGCTATTTTTTAATTTTTTTATAATACATATTAATTATTATTATGTAAGTTTTGCTTTTATTTAACATCCATTTGGTACCAGGGTGAACACACACCCCTGTTATATTGAAGTGTGTTGAAACAATTTTACTATCTAAAGTTTAATAAAATTAAAGGTCATTTAAAACTGTATACAATGTTATCATATTTTGAACATCATAATTATATTTTAGTATTAATTATAATTAGGCAAATCCAGAGTTAGTCTATTTGTTATTCTTTAATTTTATATTTTTAACAACAAGTGCTACGTTTTTATGAATAAATTAATCTGTATATTAGTCTGCAAGTTTTCTTTTTCAACAAAACCAAAATATAAACTAAATATTTTGTTTTGATATACACAACAGTTCTCCCCAAATTTGGTTTGTTATGAATGGTTAACTCCAAGCAGGTAACGTCGCAGAAAATTGCTAGTTTTTAATAAAGAGAACATGCATTATTTTAAATATTTGCCAAGCTATTTATTAATTATAATGTTTAAATTGATTTCAGTGCGGACCACTTTATGTTGCTTATGCGGACGAATATCAAAATGTGAGTCAAGTGACGGAGGGTAATATTGCAGTTGTAAGCGGTTTGAAAGTAAGTGAAAGTTTATATATTATATATCGTCAATTATAAATATGATTTGTTAAGAGTAGTTAAAAATTGTAACAAAAACTTTGCAATAAAAATGTATCTCATTGTATACATGCTGATTTTCACTTTCCTGTGATGTACAATCTCAAATGTTATACCATCTTCTACCAAAAATTCTTTAGTATAGGTGCTGTTATACTATGTAATAAATGTGAATGGTGAATGGAATCTGAAAAGGGAAACTTCTTTATACCTCAATGTCTTCTTAATATGGTTTCCCTTGTTTTTCTCACCAATTCTATTTTTACCGATATCTAAGTAATAAGTTCATAGTTTATCGTTTTTAGAGTGTGTTTATTCAATGAATTGTGAATCTTTACGATAGTCATCTGAAATATATCCATCACACTATAAAATAATAAAAACTGAATTATTTTGAGTAAATTTCGATTCTTAAAGCTAGAAAAATCTTAAAATTTAAAAAAGGAAAATCTTGGAACCTTTATGTGTTATGTGAAGATATAATTTAATATCATGAAAAGATTGCTTGTTAAAATGTTTTATTTATTGCCATCTGTGAGACGAAACATAAGAAGAAAATCTTGAAAATCATCAGGATTTTGACATGAATATGAACAAAGTTTGGCAAATTGTTTTGGAACAATTGTCATGATGTTATCATTCAATTTGCGTCATTTTGGTATGGTTAAATAGAGTAATAGTCAGTTTGTTACGAGCATTACGAGTTCCCTTCACCCTTTCACTATGCCTGTGCAACGTGTTAACGCTTACGATTCAATACTCATCTGTAATGGGCTTTAAGCATTTTTATTTGACCTTTCTAAAAACATAATAATGTATGCGAAATCCGTAAAATATTGTATTCTTGTGTAATATCTTAAGGTGGTGAAAAAATGTGTATGAGGCTTATTATACGAGGCGTGTTTTTAAAGTAAGTACCGTTTTGACATAAAAAAAAAACAATTAAATTTTTTCAAAAAATAATTTATTCACTTGAAAGGCCATACTTTACTCTACTTTTCTACATAATTCCCATTACTATTGAGGCATTTATCGTATCTTGGGACCAGCTTTTGTATGCCATCGTCAAAGAAGATTGCCGCCTGATTAGACAACCATTGCTTCACAGTCGTTTTCACTTTGTCATCATCGGAATGGCGCTGCCCCGCCAGATGCTTCTTCAAGTGCATAAACAAATGGTAGTCGCTCGGCGCTAGATCGGGACTGTATGGAGGGTGGTCCAATTGTTCCCACCGAAAAGAAGTGATAAGGTCTTGTGTTCGATTTGCTGTGTGTGGATGGGCATTATCGTGGAGCAAAACGACACCTGCACTCAGCATGCCACGCCTTTTGCTTTGAAATATGCGGCGCAGTTTTTGTAAAGTCGCACAGTACGCTGCTGCATTGATTGTGTCGCCGCGAGTCAAAAAATCGACCAGCAACACACCCTTTCTGTCCCAAAACACAGTGCACATGATTTTCTGAGCAGAAATTGTTTGTTTGAATTTCACTTTCCTAGGGGATGATGAATGCCGCCATTCCATTGATTGCTGTTTCGATTCCGGTGTAACGTAGACTACCCATGTTTCATCCTCTGTGACAATATGGCTTAGAAAATCATCCCCCTCGTTACTGTATCGTTCGAGAAAACTCAATGCGCTGCCCAATCTTTTCTCGGAGATCTCCCACTTCGTTCCTCATCATGAATATTTGTACGGCCATCTTTAAAGGCCCTAACCCATTTCCGCACCATTCCATCACTCATAATGTTTTCACCATACACTTCACTGATTTGGTGATGAATGTCAACTGATTTGAAGCCTTGAGCACAGAGAAACCGTATTACAGCATGCACTTCACAGTCGGCGGGATTCTCAATAGGTGGAAGCATTTTAAAATCACGCAAACAGATGTAGACTCGATCGGATGGTTCCGTAATGGCGTCTGTGGCTTCCCAACAGATGTAGCTACACGACGCGCATACGCTAAACGGCGACCGCAGCGCTGCGGCGGCGTAATTTAAAAACGGTACTTACTTTAAAAACACGCCTCGTATATAGAAAATATATAATCAACACTCAAGATAATGAACACAGCCCTTTAGTTCAGACAATGATGAATTCAAGAATGTGCCACTTAAAGATCTCAGGTTTATAGTGAAAAAGGAAGTGATATCTCAACTAGTAGAGTACAAATGCTAGTAGTAGTACTTTATCCAAAATATGAATGTAAAATAATATGCTAGTTTTTTTATTTCTCCATTGAAAAGGTATTGACGTAAAAAAAAAACTAGCAGTAATAACACAACATTAGCGATGCACGATTGTGGCATTTTTTTTACATTAGCGATGCACGATTGTGACATTTTTTAAAACAATTGCAGTCATTCATATTTGCCAATCAAGTTAGTCGTTGACTCGGTCAATTAATAAACCATGCAAATTTTTTTCGATTCTTTCGAGTAGATGATGAGATTTGTAATGATTGGGTAACCCCCAATCATTACAAATCTCATTAATTTAGAATTTAGAGTTATTCGGCTACAGTCTCTACTTCCACTTTCTTTGGGCCAATTAAGATAAAATAAATCTATGAATAAAATTCCCACTAAGAGGGTACCGTACGTACATTTTATGATACCAAATTTAATGGTACCAAGTATTTCTGTTAAACTATTTATAAATGTTAAAGTTAGTGTTTTACACGTTAACACTTACTTTCATTATGTTCAAATTTCTGTTTAAACTGAAGAATTATTTCCATATTTACACATGTGACATATTGTTCAGATCATGTGGCATGTAAAATGTTTAATTTTAACTCATGTGAGATAATGGCATTACGAGTATTTATAATCAATCGAAAAATTAAGATTTATATATTTTAATATATTCATGTAAATTAATAAAAATTTAATTTGTAATATTTGATACATTGAGTGTATTATATATTCATTAAAGAGCCGCAGTAAACAATGAATTTTTGTAATTTTGTCATTTTTAAGCGTCCATTCGTGAGATAATAGCATTACGAGTATTTATAATCAATCGAAAAATTAAAAAGATTTATATATTTTAATATATTCATGTAAATTAATAAAAATTTAATTTGCAATATTTAAATACATAGAGTGTATTACATATTCATTAAAGAGCCATAGTAAATACTGAATTCTTGTAATTTTTTTTTTCGTCATTTACGGCTGTAAGATTTCTTTAAATTAAAGTTCTTTAAAGCAAAATTTCTTTAATGTTCGATCTATATGCCTAAACCTTTTCAAATTTATATAATTGAATGATGCCATTAGAATTGCCAATGAGGTGCAAGCAGGGGGTGCAATTTCTTAAACCGTTGACAAGAAAAATAACTGACTACCCGACACAGCCTACTCCATTTTTTTTTATTCTGTTCTATATTTAAAGCTGTGTTTAGGGTATATGTTATTTGTCTTCGTTGATTAGTAAAGAGCGAATAGTGAGTTTTTTGCAGTAAAGTGTGGTGAAAATAGGTTTACTTTAAAAATCAAAATAAATAAAATAAATAATGGAATGTTATCATGGAGCAACGAACAAACATTGACACCATTTTCTGGCGTGTTCAAATCTCCATGAATGTCCTATCTTCTAAACAGACTTGTTAGTTTTTATTTATACCCACCTATATTGCCATTTTTCTTATATTTCAAGTTAACACCTCTTTACACCATAATATTTTTTTGAACCACAATCTAATCAACAGTAATAAAAATATTTGAAAAGAATATTGTTTTATATTTAATGGAAATTTAAACATTTTTCAGAGTACCATGTCAGGAGATCTTGTAACATCAACGCAGACTGCGTTGTCATCAGCAAAGAAGTCTTTGGTTAATGCACCATCTATTGAGGAATATTTGACGCCTGCCATTATAAGTAAATTGTCTTCGATTGAAGATAGAGAAGAAGTAGTAAATAGGGTTTTTGGGTTAAGTTCAACTATTCCAGAGCCAGTTTTTCTTTGTTCAATTGAACCGCCCAGCTCCGCATATCAGAATGCACTGGATGTGGCGCTTGCGCAGCTGCAAAGAGAGGATCCCAGTTTGCGTGTCACTTACAATTCTGAAACTGGCCAAACCGTTCTTGCTGGTAATTTTTTTTAATGTAATTCGGTTATTAACTCATTTCTTATTTTTATAAATATTCAATTGTAATTGAACTGTGAATGCACAGTTAGTTAAAGGATTGTTGACAAGTCACAAGTAAACTCGTATTCATGTATAACTTTGTTGTGCGTGGTTGTAAAGTTGGTAGGTTTTTCTATAGTGTCATTCATTTTTTTGGAAAGTGTTTATTGTAGTATTAATAATTTTAATATATAGGTTTCTTATTGTAAATGTTGTCTGATTATACGATCAAAAAAAAATATTTTAGGTAAAACCTGATACTTAAGGTGATTCTTTTTATCGAAATCTGTCGCCATTTCTTCAGGGATTTAGAAATAAAGAGGATCATTTGAATCCACATTAAAGCCTCGGGTGCCACTTCCTCATATATTAGACACGGCGACTAAAGCCACTCAAACATAAACAGTCAGGTTAAAATGAAATAAATATATAGACAATTATATATCATAGCGAAAGGAAAGAAATAACGAATCAATAGATCCGTCTATAGTGTACTGTCATTCTTAACGCTCTGACTTTTTTGACCATTATTAGTGTTTATTTTTTTTAAATCTTGTGTTTGTCTTTATGAAATGACTGTAAGTGTATGTCTATCATTTGACGTATTGTTATTATAGTTGCAATGTCTGTTTTGTATTTCATAGTATGTTATTTTTCTAAAACGAGTAAATATATAACAAGGGTGCAAAAGTGCTCTTTTCTTTAAGAAATGTTATTGGATTGCACATATGTGAATAAACAATTTCATTATGAAGATTGGAAAATTATTTAGTTTTTGTTTGAAACTGTAATTCTATATATTTTTGTATTTTAATTTGATATATGCTAAATCTTGCCATCGTTTCCAGTGGAATTTTGCCCCTTTTAGATTTATTATTTTGTTTTTTTAAATTTTATTTATTAATTTTTTTATTATTGTTGGAAATGCCCTTTTATGCTAATTTATAGCGGTATATAATGTTTTTAGTGTATTTTATTAAAAATTGAGTAAAACATTTAATTTCGAAAATCTTTATTTTTTCAAGTTTTTCTAGGCTATTTATTGCATTTGACACATCTTAAATATGTTTTGGCATTAGTTTTTTTTTATCCCTAATTACATGAAGGACTCAGAATTTTTATGAAAGTAATTCCATCACTTTTTAGCATTGCGTTTGGTTACTATGGCCTTTTCCATTCATTACTTTCAATTGTCATATTTCATGAGATGGCTCACGAAAACCTACTAGAACTGAGATAACTGACGATAAACCTAATAATATATTTTTTGATAATGAAGAGTTATTTTTTATTTATGTTTATATTTAATTATTGTTTATGCTTTTTTATGGTAATAACGAAAATTGCATTTCGAAAAGAGTTTTCATTTATAAGCCATTTTTCTTCTAGAAAGGGAAAATTTTTTTTTTCATTATTTTTACACTAATAATTACATAACTGTAGTGAAAATATTTCAAATATTTTTACTATATTTGCTATATTTTATCTGCATATACCAAAAATTTCATTACAAGCGATTAATAAATTTCGGGGTTAGCATTATAATTATCAGAAGTGGCAAAGAGGCCGACCCTGTGTTTTGAGCTCGGGTGCCTTAGGGGTTGACATAAGGCTGCCATTGAAATTATTTCTAGTATCTAAACTCCTTCATTTTTTATTTGTGATTGAATAATTTTAGAAAGTATATTATTTGACTTTTAGAGTATACCAATTTTTTATTTTTTTTTAAACCATGGAAAAAAACTACTTTACTAAACTTTTTTAAACCATGCCACAATTTTTAGTATTTATTGTTTACATAAATTATAGAAAAGCATCATTTTATATAAACTATTTAGGAAAAAAAGCCCATGAGGTAGTGTGGCGCAATGGCCTTTCAAACAAAAAGTAAATAATTTAGTTAGTTCCAATAAATATTGAGATAAACTTAGAATTTGCACATAGTAAAAAAACAGTAACACAAAAATTATACATCTCAGATAGCTCAATGATAAATATAATGAAAGGCTACAAGATTTTTTTGATATAAAAATATGAGTTTTCTACACTGACATATGTGATAAAAAAAACTCTTTTTGTGCAAAGTGCTTTACAATTACATCTATGAAATAATTTTAAAAGAGTTTTAACCTTTACCTGGTTATTCCTATACCATATAACTGTTCTTCTATGACTTTCTATTAATTAACTGTTTTTGTGCAAAGTGCTTTACAATTACATCTATGAAATAATTTTAAAAGAGTTTTAACTTTTACCTGGCTATTCCTATATCATATAACTATTCTTCTGTGACTTTCTACTAATTTACTCTTGTTGTGAAAAGTGCATTACAATTATATCTATGAAATAATTTTAAAAGAGTTTTAACCTTTACCTGGTTATTCCTATACCATATAACTATTCTTCTATGACTTTCTATTAATTAACTGTTTTTGTGCAAAGTGCTTTACAATTACATCTATGAAATAATTTTAAAAGAGTTTTAACCTTTACCTGGTTATTCCTATACCATATAACTATTCTTCTATGACTTTCTATTAATTAACTGTTTTTGTGCAAAGTGCTTTACAATTACATCTATGAAATAATTTTAAAAGAGTTTTAACTTTTACCTGGCTATTCCTATACCATATAACTATTATTCTATGACTTTCTATTAATTAACTGTTTTTGTGCAAAGTGCTTTACAATTACATCTATGAAATAATTTTAAAAGAGTTTTAACCTTTACCTGGTTATTCCTATACCATATAACTATTCTTCTATGACTTTCTATTAATTAACTGTTTTTGTGCAAAGTGCTTTACAATTACATCTATGAAATAATTTTAAAAGAGTTTTAACTTTTACCTGGCTATTCCTATACCATATAACTATTCTTTTGTGACTTTCTACTAATTATCTCTTTTTTGAAAAGTGCTTTACAATTACATATGTGAAATAATTTTAAGAGCTTTTTAACCTTTACCTGGCTATTCCTATACCATGTAACTATTCTGTGACTTTCTACTAATTTACTCTTGTTGTGAAAAGTGCTTTAGAATTACATCTATGAAATAATTTTAAAAGAGTTTTAACCTTTACCTGGCTAGTCTTATACCATATAACTATTCTTCTGTGACTTTCTACTAATTATCTCTTTTGTGAAAAGGGCTTTACAGTTACATCTGTGAAATAATTTTAAGAGTGTTTTAATATTTACCTGACTATTCCTATACCATATAACTATTCTTCTGTGACTTTCTACTAATTTACTGTTTTTGTGAAAAGGGTTTTACAGTTATATCTGTGAAATAATTTTAAGAGTTTTTTAACTTTTACCTGGCTATTCCTATATCATATAACTATTCTTGTGTGACTTTCTACTAATTTACTCTTGTTGTGAAAAGTGCATTACAATTACATCTATGAAATAATTTTAAAAGAGTTTTAACCTTTACCTGGCTAGTCCTATACCATATAACTATTCTTCTGTGACTTTCTACTAATTTACTCTTTTTGTGAAAAGTGCTTTACAATTACATGTATGAAATAATTTTAACAGAGTTTTAACCTTTACCTGGCTATTCCTATAACTTATAACTATTCTTCTATGACTTTCTACTGATTTTCTAAGCTTCTTTTTGTTGAGCACATTTTACTTCTTTTGTGTTGGTTGTCTAACGGCACTTCTGTCACTTACCTGCTTCTAAAATCTATATCAACATGAATTTCAATATAAAACTTCAACATTTTTTAAGATATACAATGAAAATATGTCTAACTATGAAAATATGAAAAAAAGGTACAGATTTTTTTAAATGTTGGCCTGAGGGGGCTAAATATATAATTAAAAATTATAATTTTGTTAAATACTTTTGAGTAAGGCCAGTCATTAAACTGTAATGTAATATATAAAGATATTTCCGTACTTAGTTATATAGTACTAAATCATATTTTCTAGGAATGGGTGAGTTGCATCTTGAAATAATCAAGGAAAGGATAATTAGAGAGTATAAGATAGAAGCAGAGTTAGGCCCTCTGCAAATAGCTTACAAGGAGACTGTGACAAGCACAGCTAAGGAAAATCTTGTTATGGACCGCAAGATCGGTTCCACCAAGCATTTGGTCAATGTCACCATGTCTGCTGAACCGTTCAAGAACATCAAGCCTGAAGCTGCTTTGAAGTATGCAACTTTTTTATGGATATTGTTATGAAAATTGTAAATTTTGTAAATGTTTTTTATTTATGTTAATATTCACAATAATATAAATATTCAATGCATATTTTATACATTAAAGTATGCCTAAAAATGTTGACATTTTGACAATGAAGAATAAAATTTGAGAATTTTAAAATATTTCCATTTAGTGACAGATATGTAGAATGTACTAGAAATTACTGGCTGCGTCAGTACCAAAGAGTGTGTAAGCTGCAAGCAAGCAATAGATAAGTGTTATCTTCATTGTTGTGTTTTCGTTTGACAGTTCAAGTTTCATGTGTCACATTGTTGCTGTGAAATTAACTATTACAATAAATTATTCAATGAAGAATCCATAACAAAATGTGGCATAATCGAAAGTAGTTAAATATTCTGATAACAGTTTTATAAACTTTATCGTAAAAGGTCTCAACAGTTCTTCTAACCTAACTTATTACTACCATCATTATTGACAGAAGATGAGAGATTATTGATAGATTTAATGTCGTCTTTGTGTTTGGGTTGTATTTGGCCATTCTTTTTGTATTTTTAAATTATTTACTCTAAGCACTGGTTGTGGACTCATAACAATGTTGTTTATGATGTGATGATTATTAGTATTAAATTTATTACTTCTTTTCATGGCAGATTAGACCGTTCCCAGGAAAGCGCTGCAAATTTGGCTCAGGTTTATACACGACAGCTGCAGGCTGCTCGTCAAGGTGTAGAGTCGGCCCTACTCAATGGACCGAAACTTGGTTGTCAGGTATGATGATCATATGCCAATTGAATAAGTGAGACACTTAATTGAGCAAATTAACTTTGTCAATAGTATATATATGTATGTATGTGCATATATATATATATATATATATATATATATATATATATATAAATATAAATTTTAGTATTGTATGTATGGTCACTAAATATTTGATTAATAATTTTAATTTTCTGTAGCACAATGCGTGATCAAATATGCTTATTGTATGAAGTCTTAGAGATGAGAAGGCGAAGAGGATTGAGAGGGAGGGAACAAGGAATTCATTCTTTTTATGTCTAATATTGATGCACACAAAGGAAATGAAAAACTAGAAGTTTCACTTCTAGCATGCGTGGCATCTCCGAGATGTCTCATATTATACTAAAATGTTCACACTATTTCAGTTGCAGCGATTTCTGACTAATGAAAGACAATGTTGAATCAATATTTTGTTTTTTTTTTGAAGTAGCTCGTTCGCTTGAATGACGGGCTAAGGTTAATGAGAAAGTACAGAATATTTGTCTTCGTATTTATTATAAATAGGATATTTATAATGTATTTCATATGAATAACAGTAAGTAAAGTCTAAGATAATGTACTTTCAGATGGTTGATACCCGAGTGATCCTACATTGGCTAGAGATTGGGCGTGGAACTTCTGACACAATGGTGGCTGCAGCAGTTGCACAGTGCCTCAGAAAGGTAAACTTATTATTGGGTTAGCGTTTAATAAACCTGCTATGTTTTTTCAGCAATTTTTGGAATGTTGGAGATATTTCACGAATATCTTTGGGAGGACATATAAAAAGTGTAAAGTGTTTCTGCGAGTAAAGAACTAAGAAATAATTTCACGAAGAAAACTTAAGAGTACTCTTGCCTTATGCATTCCACGTAAGGTGAAAAGCAATATGCACTACATGCACAGCAATAGGTGAAGGCAATATACACACAAAATAGGTTCCAAAGATTCAAAGAAGGCAACCTCGTATATTAAATTTAGAAAAATGAAAAAGCCTAATTGAAATAGTTTGTAGGTTAAGATTATGTTTCCTTTCATGCTCTTATAAAATACAATATTTACTGTGAACAAATGAGCAAAGTCATCACTAAACTTTTTACAAATCAAAGCAGTTTATTTTTTACATGGCAGTACTCAGCTCGAAACAGCAAAAGTGATGGAGAAAATACTTTCACTTGGATGGACTGATTCCTCATCCTTCATATCCTCTGGGCTCCTTACCATTTGACTATCATCTGTTTTGCTAGTTGAACATCTGGTGCCAGAGATTAACCAGGCTCAGGAAGATGACAGAAATATCACTATAATACACATTTTTGAGTTGTTATTGTTATTTCAGTTGTTATTGTTATTTCAATCAATGGGAGTTGTTATTTCAATTTCAGGAAGATGATATATAAGATAGATTTGCTGAAATATAGTTTTTGAGGTGGGACCTATTATTCCAGAGATTAGTGCGAATAAAAAAACTAACAAAATTTTCCATAGACAGATTACCACAAACTGAGTGGTGACTGATAAACGGCCTCTCTATAAAATAAGCCGGTCTCCTTTTACAATTTTTAAAAGTTGGACCTGTGGTGCCAGAGATTGATCGATCTCTACAAATCGATTAACGGTCTCTCTTTAAAATAAACTGGTCTTTTAACAATGTTCTTTTTAAGGAGTGTTCCAAAGCTCCTGTTACATTTTTTATCACTGTTCTGCACCTGTGTATTGTAAAGTAACAACATTCCTATCATGTTCCTGAAACTGTTAATTATCCTGAAAGTATGGACTTTCTAAGAGAGGAAGACTTTGAAATTGGACGTGTGGTGCCAGAGATTAACTGGTCTCTCTACAGATCGATTAACGGTCTCTCTCTAAAATAAGCTGGTCTCTCTTTACAATGCACTTTTTAAGCAGTGTTCCACGACTCCTCTTACATTTTTTTATCACGGTTCTGTCCCTGTGTATTGTAAAGTAATGATATTTCTGTCATCTCCCTGAAATTGTTAATTATCCTGAAAGTATGAACTTTCTAACACAGGAAGAATTTTTTAAATTTAATGTGTGGCGCCAGAGATTAACTGGTTTCTATTTACAAATTAATTAATGGTCACTCTTTAAATAAGCCGGTCTCTCTTTACAATGCACTTTTTAAGCAGTGTTCCACGACTCCTGTTACATTTTTTTATCACTGTTCTGCCCCTGTGTTTGTAAAGTAATGATATTTCTACCATCTTCCTGAAATTGTTAATTACAATTTCAGGATTACAATTACAATTACAAATTACAATTACAGGATTACAATTACAATTTCTTTACAATGTACTTTTTAAGCAGTGTTCCACGAGTCCTGTTACATTTTTTTATCACTGTTCTGCCCCTGTGTTTGTAAAGTAATGATATTTCTATCATCTTCATGAAATTTCTGCCCCTGTGTTTGTAAAGTAATGATATTTCTACCATCTTCCTGAAATTGTTAATTACAATTTCAGGATTACAATTACAAATTACAATTACAGGATTACAATTACAATTTCTTTACAATGTACTTTTTAAGCAGTGTTCCACGAGTCTTGTTACATTTTTTTATCATTGTTCTGCCCTGTGTATTGTAAAGTAATGATATTTCTGTCATCTTTCTGAAATTGTTAATTATCCTGAAAGTATGGACGTTCTAACACAGGAAGAATTTTTGAAGTTAAAAAATACAAAAAAATTTCCACTCTTTCGCTGCTCTGCCTCTATGTATCGTAGTGTCTATACTTGGAATAAGGTTATATGGCATATAACCTTATTCAAAGTATAGGTTTTCCGAAAATAGTTTTTGAAATCGGACCTGTTATTCCAGGGATTAGCGCAAATAAAAAAACAAACAAAATTTTCCACAGACAGTTTACCACACACAATGATTGCAAATAATTCATACATTATTATTCAGTGTTTTACTTCCAATAGGTTTATGTACGTTAGAATAATTAGACAAACAAACAGATAAACTTTTCCGCTTTATATGTTAATGTGGATGGACAAAGAAGACTGTAACGAGTTATGACAAAATAATTTCTAAATATATTTTAATTTTATATTCTGTTTAAAATACAATACCTTTATGTGGTAAATTTTAGATAAAAGAAATTTTGCAGGTATTTATGGCGGCTGATTCGGTTTTATTGGAACCTATCATGTCACTGGAGGTTGTATGTCCTGAGAGCTACATGTCTAGAGTGATGGCTGATCTTTCTCGTCGTCGCTGTGATATTGTCAACATTGAAATTAGAGGCAATCATAAGGTACAATTTTTTAATCTACAGAAATTGGTCATACCTTATGATTTTTTTTATGCATCTTCTAATTCTAGTGAGTGGAATATCTACATTTTAAACTGTTAAAATATGAAAAATTATATGTTAAAAATATTCTTCTATTATACTACTCACGTAACAGGAACTGGTAATTTTTAGAAAATAATTTTTACGACATTCTCTTCAATGTTAATAATAACGGTAACTAGTGACACATTTCATCACTAAATGATATAATGCCATTCAAGACATTAACATTTGGCAGAAAGCGACAGTGCTTTTGATAAAATAAATCTCTATAAAGTTTTTGGTAAAAGTTATCAGAAGAAATGTATTATTATGTCCAACCAAAAAAGAAGTTGCAATGGTCAGAACGTATTAATATACCACAGTTGCTTTCAGAACATTGGTTCTATTTATTTATTTATTTATTAACTTTTACGTACAGTACATATGGTGGACTTATAGCTACATGAGCAATCTCTTCCAGTCAACCATAGATTCTAGAGAGTCAACCATAGATTAAGGTTCCAGAGAGACATTCCAAATTTGTTAATTATTAATGTCTTTTATTTATATAATTTTTTTTAAAATTACATCTTTTTGTCAATGGAATCATGCCAGTGTCAAGGTGATAGTAAAACTGAGTGATAAGTCAACAAAAAAAATGTTGCTTCATTATTTCTTTGCAATATTTTTAAAAGGGAACTAAAAATCACATTTCCTTAAATGTAAATATTTGGTTTGTTAAGAAAGGCTCATTATTCACTTAAAATCAAATAATTAATTTAAATTTTTAAAGATAATAATTATAAATATGTTATAGGTTAGTAGAAAATACATTTTGCTTTTTCTTCATAATCCAGGTTATAGAATGTTTGACACCACTGTCAGAGCTGCTGGGCTATTCATCCGCTCTTCGCTCTCTCTCGTCAGGCCTCGCCTCCTTCACTATGGAGTTTCATTCCAACCGACAGATGTCGGCTGCAGACGAGGAGAATGCGATACGCGCTGTGCATGGATTTTAATTTGTTTACGTAAAGTAGCTAGTTAAATAGTTAGATGCAAATTAATTCTGTATAAAGTTAAGTAGATAATTAAATGTATGTAGTGATGTCGATTAAGTATTTATTTGTTTTTAATAATCTTCAAACATTACATTACTTAGTAATAACACACCCCGACACTCCATACTAGCGAATAGATTTAATTGCCTACACATACGTACTTGCCTATTCGTATCCGTTTGTGTGTGTGTGTGTAAATTAATGTAGGGCTGTCTACAGTGTGCAGGTAAATATTTACTATTACTACATATCGGTCTCGATCGTTGCGGGCAATCGCGTTGATCGCGCGAATCGACGCTATACATCAGCAACACAGTTGTTTTTCTTTCTAATCAAATTTATCGATCGAATGACTGTCTCAATAGCACGCTAGCACAGTAATTTTGTACTGGCGTGCACATCTTTATTATTACCTAATTGTAAAAATGTAATTATATAAATAATATACTATGCATTTAATTGTATGAAATTGATTTGATAGTAGTAATATAAGAATAGAATTTGAAAAAAGGTTTTTTGTGGATCTTATAAATGAAAGTAAATTTTGTTTATTTAAATATGTGACACACTGAAATATTGTCTTCGTTTTACTTTTAACTTGATTAGATTTTGCTTCATGCGAAAGATATCTTAATAAACAATACTAGCGTGACCCGTGCGAAGTCTTCGCATTATAAATTATTCAACTCAATTTAATAAATCAAAATTGATTGCAGGTATTCAATTCACTTCAAATTTTGCACACTGCTTATTACGTTTTTATTCCATTATGAAGCTCAGATGACAGATCAAACAAATATTTTACTAAAATTGACATATAGAGGCGCAAGTATCAAAAGCATTGAGCTAAAGCGCCACTTTATTTATACGTGAGTGGATTTGAAATTAAACAAAAATTTTACCGACCGTCAATCGTATTGACGTTGAGCCGTTAGCTGGCAGCATTGCTGTTTTGTGTATATAATTTTAATAATTAATTAATTTGCAAAAACAATAGCAATAATACATTTTTTAGTTGTGGATGCCGGTAGAGCAAGCAATTATCTATAAAATGATATATAATATATGCGGATTAGTTGTGAGATTTTTTCTAAAAAGGGAGAGTAACATCTTAACCTTAGCGTATTAATATATATGATGATGATGATAATAAGCCTATGGACGTCACTACAAGAATACCTTCCCCAACCACATCTTGCCCAAACAAAACAATGACTTTTAAGAACAGTTTGAAATTTAAAACTGCCCAGTGACATGTTTGTAGACTCTACATTATAGGTACTAACCAAATACGTCTGTGATACAAAACAAAATTATTTACAACAAACAAAAAAGGGAGACAAAACAATCCCCTATCCTTAATGATTTTATAGCTTTCTAAAAACTGGTACGCAGCACAATAACGGATCGTTATATGGAATTATTATAAATAGTTATCAATTAAGACTGAATTACACAAGTTAAACTCAACAAAAGATCGCAAAATCAAACCACACGTGCAAGCAGCGACCTAGGAATGCGTACTCTTGATCGTACTCACTATCTGCGGATGACGTTAAACTGGCGGTTGGTGAGTGTCGTTTCTTTATGCAGTAATAGTTAATATTCTTTGGTAGTTCTGAAAATTCTTATAACTGGTTATTCGTAATAGTGGTAAAAAATTCAAATTCAAATTTCAAAATTCGAGCTTTTTGGTAACTCATTAAGGTACTTTGCGTGAATTTGTCATTTAGTTTAATAGATTGGTAGCGATTTGAAAATTTTATATAGCACACAAAGATCAATTTAGGCCGAGAAACTTTTCACTCAATGAGTGAAAAATAAATTTTCGCTTCATTTTTTATGAATTTCATTGTGGTCTAAATCAACAATAAAGTTGTGCTCAATTTTGACTGGCATTTTATGACGAAACCCCATCCTGCCCTCAACACTACAACTGAAGATAAAGTCAACGCTTTGCGACTCACGATAAAAATTGAGAAAGGGTAATCTGTCGGCATAATTCGGGCAAGTTTAGGCATTGGTATGAGGTCAGTACAGAAAATTCTTCATGAACATTTGGGCCGTCAGGAATCTTTGTGTTTGTAGATAATCCATGATTTGACTGAAACTCAAAAACACCATCGAGTTGATTAGTTAGAAAAATTTACGGGGTGACTCAAATGCTATATCCGACATCATTACATGTGACGAAAGTTGGATATATTGACACGATCTGAAACTAAGAAGCAGTCTGAGTGTCTTCTTCTGAAGAGTTGCAAAGGACGAAAGAACTGTCTCTTTTGATTGATATCCCATGAGATAAATGAACTAAAAGAAATAATTTTCGAGTACTTCATTTAAAATTTTGATATAATTATTTTTGAGTGTTGACTAGTGTACGAGGTGGCGTTTTTAAGTTCGCGGAATGGAGGATAAGGAGTGAGAATAAAAATACAAAATTATTTTTCTTTTTCGATATATACACCCGGTACCCTAATACATTTTTCAGATCTTTCAATTAGCTTATGTATACCTTCATAAAAAAATGTTTCATCTTTGCCCAAAAGTAAGCTGAAACGGCATCCTTTACTTCTTCATAGTTTGAAAACTTCTTTCCACAAAGTTCTTTTTTAAGGCTTGGGAACAAATAACAATCACTGGGAGCCAGGGCAGAACTGTAGGGTGGGTGTTCCAAAATATTGAAGCCCACCTTGTGAAGGGCGGCCAGCGCAACACGGCTCGTGTGAACGGGCGCGGTGTCGTGCAAAAGCAGGACACCTTTGGTAAATTTTCCCCTTCTTTTTTCTTTGCTTGCTTCTTTCAACCTCTCTAGAATTGACGCATAGTGTTCTCCAGTTATGGAAACACTTTTATCTTTATTATCCGTCAACAGGATCCCTTCTGATTTTTCCAGCCGACTGTGACACCTTAAACTTCTTGGGTGGTGGTGTGCCTTTTTGTGCCCACTGCATTGAGTCTTGTTTGGACTCAGGTTTATAATGTTGAACCCAAGTTTAGTCTCCAGTAACAATTCGACTCAATAGTCCATCCTTGTCTTCACTACAGAGGTCCAAAAATGCGTGAGAACTCTCCACGCTGTGTTGTTTTTGAGGCAGTGTGAGCATTCTCGGCACCCATCTTGCGCTGACCTTTGTCATGCCATGATGATCATGGAGAATTTTAAAAATTGTTGTATCCGATACTCCAACCATCTCTGCAAGCTGTTTCTTCTTTAGTCTGGTATCTTCCAATACTAACTTTTCAACTTTTTCAATAATATCCGGAGTAGTCATTTCGATCGGCCGACTGGGGCGTGGGTCGTCTTCAAGTGAGTCGCTACCTGGTTTAAAGAGACTATACCACTTGTAAACCATGGTTTTACCCGGGCAACATTCCCCGTAAATGGATGCCATCTCCTTCCGTATGGTTTGAACCGACTTTCTTTTCTTGGTAAGGAACTTTACAATGGCGCGGTATTCGATTTTTTCCATAGTTCAGACTTTCTTCCAGTAGTTTGTTCAACGATAGTTCAACGACTAATGAACCGATTATGATAAAACTTGGTATTTATACTAATAATGAGTAACTTAACTAGCTATCATTCCGTTAATCACCTTTACTAATGGCCTACCTTTCCATTCCGCGAACTTAAAAACACCCCCTCTTATCTTGATTAACATACTTTATTATTATGTCAAATTTCAAGTTTCTATGACAAACAGTTTATGAGAAAAACGGGCAGTAACATAAAGACATACAAACGGATACCTGAATGATTTTATAAAGGAACATTTTTTTCTCTTTGATCTAAGGTAATTTGAAAACAACAAAATTTTATAATGATAATACCACAGATTTATAATATTAAGAAGTAGATAACATATAAATAATTGGACAATATTCAGCTAAAATCATATGGCTGATATACTTTCATTTCTTTCTTTTCGTCGTTACTTGTAATAGCTCGAGAGAGATTGCAATTATTTCATATGTTTTTTTAATTCGAATCTGTCACCATGAATATTCAGCTAAAATCATATGGCTGAAATATTTTAATTTTTTTCTTTTCGTCGTTACTTGTAATAGTTCGAGTGAGATCGCATTTGTTTCATATGTTTTTTTAATTCGAATCTGTCACCATGAATATTCAGCTAAAATCATATGACTGATATACTTTAATTTCTTTCTTTTCGTCATTACTTGTAATAGTTCGAGCAAGGTTGCATTTGTTTCATATATTTTTATTTTAATTCGAATCCGTCACCATGAATATTCACCTAAAATCATATGACTGAAATACTTTCATTTTTTTCTTTTCGTCATTACTTGTAATAGTTTGAGCGAGGTCGCATTTGTTTCATATGTTTTTTTAATTCGAATCCGTCACCATGAATATTCAGCTAAAATCATATGATTGATATACATGATATACATGACTGATATACTGATACATATGATTTTTGTCTTTTCGTCGTTACTTGTAATAGTTCAAGTGAGATCATATTTGTTTTACTATAAGTGTGCCATAAAGTTCAAATTATAATATTAGTAATTACAATATAAAAAAGATACAGGAAGAGGACATTTTTAACCCATAATGTCGGGATACGAAAATAATTAGAGTGAAAATGATCGTTTCTCAAGTTGTGAAGAAAGGGATGGTGGGAGTGACATTGTGGTGCGCTCACAATTTGGCGTAATGCAAATTTTGAGTGACAGTGATAATAGTGATGATAACAATTATTCTGCTGATACGGAGAATGTACCGGAATGCGAAAATACGATGTGACCCTGCTTTCAGTTTTTGTTATAATTTTTGTTCACAATATATATTTCCATAATTTTGTTTGTATTTTATTATCCTTGCACAAATTTTATTAAGAAAACGCCGAATAAATTATAAAATTGGATAATTTTTGGAAGAGATACAGTTTTTTTTCGAGATAAGGGTAAGTGACATCAAAAACAAAAGATTTCTTTGGCATTTTTAAGTATATATGAGTAAAAAACCATGGCACTAAAACGGTTAATGGTATAATATTAATACATTATTAATTTTATGTATGATATTATTTAAAATCTTCGTTTCTATTTTGTTTTAATAACTAAATTTTATCAGAAAATGTTGAAGCGATTTTAAATATATAAATATATAATAAAATATAACAATATAACAATATCTTTTAATTTTAAATATCACTTCCTCTTTTCACAAAGACTTTCAGTTCTTGGATATATTTGGCGTTAATTTTGTAGAAATTCATTGTTCACAATTAAATGAAAGTAGCATTATTTCTACTCTCTTTAAGTTCTTTACCACGACCTAGATTTCGTTGTATTACAACATCTTCTGGTGGAATTATTAGCAAAGATCTTTGCTAATTGTCCACCTAAAGATATTGTCACTGCCTAGGTCGTGGTAAAGAATTTAAATAAAGTAGATATAATACTTTCAATTCTGTTATATAAAAGGGAAAAATAAAATTGAAGTGTCCATCTGCAGTTTTGAAATATTTGATTCATAATTGTGTATGCATTTATTTACATGACATGATAATTTAACAAAAAATATTAGTAATTGACATAGAGAATCGAATATGGTACCTGTTAATGTGCTCTATGCCTGTTAAGGTGGATATTTCAAGAAAAAAAGTGTTATTATACTTAATCTTAAAGGGCAAAGGGAGAAAAAAAAAATGAATGTATGCAATAATAATTTTTGGTCAGGAAGAGACAAGTAAATCTACAGATGAGTAGAAGAAATATTTGACATTTGCATAGTAAAAAAGATAAGTTTTGTTGTCACAAAATCAGTTTCACCAAATGACATAAAACCATCATGTAGCTTAGTATTCAGGTGTGCATAGGGTATAAAATATCTTCTTCGAACATACGATTAATGATGAAGAAGCAATCTGGCAAAGAAATATCTTCACACATTCTTGGACAATTGAGCGCATTATTTGGATTATTGAAATAAACCATGTTTTTATATGAGATTGAAATAAACCATGTTTTTATATGAGATCAATGAGATCAAACCAGGTAAGAGATGATGATCAAAATTCACCATTATTTAGAAATTTTACTTTAATTTTCGAACTGGAATTTACTCGTCATTTTAAGGTTCTCATATTTTTTGCATTTTTAAGGCTCTGTACCAAAAGGATCAAAATGAAACACTATTCTAGCTCTTAAACGGGTATGTAATTAATTGATTCGACGTCATAAATCATATTTATAATTAGGTGCAGTTTTATTTTAAAGAACGACCTATGTGTGTGGGATATCTTTGAAACAAATCTTTGAGTAAAAATATATTTTAAAATTTTTTTTGTTTGATAACGATTAATTTTTATCTCATTGTTACAATTAACAAAATGACCAATTGAAAATATTTCAGGGTTCTTTCACAACATGTCTCTAGTTAATACCAGTAAACGATAACTACTAGTTTATACCAGTTTCTGCAAACATTCTTTTCCAAAAAAATAAAGTACTTTTTAATTCCAAACTTTGAACTGAATGTGCAACCCCAATTTGTTTAAGTATTTGTAATTATTTGGTTTGTAGTGTTTTCAATTTTCAGAAATAAAATTTTTTTATTACATTCGTTTCAAACAGGTCAGTGGCAAGTTTTTGCTGTTTAATTTATGTTTCAAAAATAAATATTTTTATAGTAACCAAAGATCGCAGTTTCCATAAGTAATAAAATATAAACATTAATCATCAAAAAAAAAAATTAAACATTAATCATTATTTTATCTCTATAAAAAAATATGGACATATTAATTTCAATTACACTCTGCTTTGCATGTCACTTCTTTACAATTGATTTTGACTTCTGCATATTTCATGCAATCACTTTGTAGATTATTTTTGGTTCTTTGGAGTGTATGTATATTATTAACAATATTATCTAACAGTGAAATGTATACATAGGTTTATTCACGATCCTGCCATGTTAATTATATTCCAATGTTACGGGATGTTCGTACGCTGTTTTACAACTAAAATAGAGTAACATTTACATAAAAAAGAATAATTACATAAATTGTGATATTAAACGCCTACGTAAGAAAAATTGTTGAATTTTTGAAGAACAATTAATAGAGAATTGTTTCAATTTAAACATACCTTTATACATCTGAACAAAATAAAATTTTAATTCATTCCTTATACCCATTGCCTCCTTCTGTGACGTTAGCGAAGACGAAAAAGAAATGTCTATGACCACGGATCATACATAAAGTCTATGACAAGACATTTGTCATAAGTTGTCTTGTTCTGTGTTATTTTTAAGTAAATCGTCCTTTAATTCTGTTTAGCTTGTCTTTATTATCAAAAAGCACTCATGATGAGTGATGACGATCGCGATATAGATATAGAAAGTGATGTTAGTGTAAATTTACAACGATAAATCCTAATAGCTTGTACGATATCGTACTGTCAATTTGCTTTCTAAGCAATATTTATTTTTTCCTGTTTTAGGTCGAAAATGATTCCGATTCACGGCCACATCCAAGACAAAACGTGAGCAGTAGCGGATATTATTCTCAGGTAAACTTTATGTTGGTACAAAACACTATATTTCAAATGATAAACTGGCTTATTTTCGTCGTCCGCTTGTCAAATCGATGTACACGTGCGGCTTTATATATGTATTGACAACCATGTACTGTTATGTTTATATAATATTATACACTGATAAAAACATTAAACGGAAATGATTTTTGTATTATTATTTTACTCGATTAAAATGCTTTATGTTCATTACATACAACATGATTACGAATTGGTTTGAATTTTTCGGAGATTTTACGTGATTTTCAAAATATAATAATGTTTTGATTTGTGGTGTCGAAACGTTGTGAAAGGCGCTGGCCCTGGAATTATAAAGAAATAGAAGTGATTGCTTAATGATTTATCTTAGATAATGTCAGCCTAGACCCTACTCAAAAGTATCATTGCTAATACAGTGTGAAATACATGCTAATATGTATGCAAAATATCACACAGAATACCAATGTGGTTGTGGTTATTAGTGTGAAATACATGTTAATATGGATGCAAAATAGCATACAGAATACCAATGTGGTTTTTGGTGTCAGGTTGTAATTAGTTTAATTTTAAGATTTTTTAACGGTCTTCAAAAAAAGGAGAATATTCTAAATTCAGTTTGCATGTTTTTTTATTTAAAATAATATCATCCAATATATTATAAGACGTTTGATTTTAAATCCAGTTAAATCAAGTTTTTAAAATCTTATAGCTCAAACAAGAAATTCTTGGAATGTTTATTTATTTATGATAATTTACTGCTTGTTAAAAAAATTAAGTTTACAGTGGCGGACTTATTGTTACAAGATCAATCTCTTACAGCTGACCACAATTAATTAAGTAGAAAAAAAAAGTACTGTGGTAAAAAATAGGAAAATATTAAATGATTTGTGAATGCTAATTAATTAAACTTAAAAAAGGTACATAATAATGCTATAAATATGGAATATACTGAATTAAAGTAAAATAAAGTATAACAATTTAAAAGTCAAACAACAACAGCGTTAGAGTTGGGTAAGGATGAGTTATGGAACACATTTCGATCTGCCAATTATAATAGGTAATGTAGTTTAATTGACTTGTGCACATAGACAATAAGGTCAACTTCACATATTTGTGTTTAGTTGATTCCATAACCTAGTAGCATAAACAATTCACCATAGAATGCAGTTTTCTGCAGGTGTATTAGGATGGTATACTTGTTTAGAACGTAATTCAAGGTCGTGGGGTATTGAAATTTAGATCTGATGTATGAGGTTTAACAGAATTATTGAGGATATTATGTATGTAAAAAACATGGAAGATGGAGGTTGCACTGGTCACTTATATTAAACCATTTAAATTGTGATTGATGTTTAGAAGCAGGCTATTTATTCTTTTATTTTTGCTGCATCGGACATTACAATTTTATTATTTTATTAACCTTGTCATTATTATTGTGACCTTTCTCAGTGAAATACTACTGACACTCGCAGCAATCAATAGTGGAGACTTAGGTGCAGCTAGTTTTGACATGCAACCAAATTTTCGTTCATTTCTTGATATATAAAATAGGCGTAAACCATTTATGAAAATGAAAAAAAAATGTTTTGTTGAAAAATTGGTTGATCCAAGTTCAAAACCTAATGCTAGATAATCAAATGATTATATTATATTTATCAAAGTGCTTCAATATTATTCTTTTATTTAATTGGGTGTGGCTATGTTATGGACACGGCCGTGTGTTGTACGTGAATACATCTAAGCAACGAGTTATATTTTTTAAATAAAATATTTTTATTTATGTATTTAGGATAAAAGCAAGGAAACAAATAATTATTGTGTTACAATAGCGTGCAGGGCGACATTATATATTTTTGATAATATTTTTTTTATTCTAACACCTTATTATATTCACTGTCACCACTTTAAACTAATGATTTATATACAATCGATATATTTTGACTTAAACGAACAGCGTAGCTTTTCCGAATCAAAAGTTATACTAATTGCAAATCTCGTTACGCAGCAAAATAACCTCAAAATGGCAGCGCTTCCCCCTCCACCGCGTACGATGCGTCACTGTTCTCGCTTATCGTAATGAATTCTTTGATCCTTTAGCTATCCAGTGGTATAATTTAATTTTTGATGTAGGGGATAGATTCCAAACTGCAACGCCAAACTGTATCCCCCGATTTTGTTATCATTAGGTTTTTTGGATTGCCCCTGTATGGTAGCAAATTTAAAGACGTATTCACGTCAAAAAGGAAATTTTACCTAAATCTTACCATTTCTCTCATAATTTTGGGGGCTGGTAAATATTTGACTGTGAAAATGTTATTACACATTATATACAAAAGTTCTTGCATTATTTGGTAATTTATTTTGCTCTAGGTAGCGGACAGATTGTACATTTCATTCAGGACAATTCGGAGAACTATATAAGCTATGCAATTGTGATTGAAAAGAGTGTTTGGATTATATGAAAACAAAAACTCGTATAATGTCTGAAAATTATAAGCAGCCATTTTATTTATGTATATAATCTTCTGTCTAAAATCACTGCCTTTATATTGTTATATTGATTTTTTTGCTATTTTTATGGGATCTTTGATTTTTGTATTAAAAATTATTAAGCATATTTTTGAAACAAAAAACATTTTGTAAAAAAGAGTGCGAATGTCTATGGATTAAAATTTGTATTTATTGAAGAGTGCGTCAATATATTTCAGGCGGAAAAAAGGGCACACCACAATGCGTTGGAAAGAAAGAGGCGGGATCACATAAAGGACAGTTTCACGTCTTTGCGTGATTCTGTTCCAGCTCTACAGGGCGAGAAAGTGGTAAGAGTCCTGAATCTCCAATAATAAATACTAGTATTGTATTGATACAAATTCCTAATCCTTATAACATTTTTAGATGAGACGTTTTTAGATTTTAGTGCTAAAGAAGTGGAAATGGATTCCATTTGTAAGGATATTTATTTTATTAATCTGTAGCCATTATTATCAGCTTTTAGTTACCATAATTAACTTTTGGAAACTGTTAATGTACATTATTAGTATGAAATAATATAGAAGTATAATAAACATCTGATTAAAAGAGACTTGCGAAAGATCATATAATGTAGGATGATTAATAACGGACATCATAAAAATAAAAATAACACTCTTAAATAGAGGAGGAAATTAAAAAAAATAAGCTCTTTAAGTTTTATTTCAATCGTCCGACAAATAGAAAATCTTGCATTTTTTTTTATAAAAAGTCAGATTATCTTTTACTATAATTTGCTAATGCTATTGCTACAGAAATTTTTGAGCCAGCAAGATGAGACAAAGTGCACATTTGGTCTCATTATATACTCTATACACAAATTTAATGTACTAATCCATGAAACTCTCAGATTTGATAGGGTTGACAACCCTAAATCTACGTAAACACCAAAAGAGACATTAATTTTCACAATAATAGAACAAATGTCAATGACAGTTAAGTTTATTTTTAATTAATTTGTATAATGGCGGCAAATAAAAAAAATTGGTATCGATTACCTTTTGTAATTGTTATACACTTTGTTAGATTTTTATTGTTATTTTTTATTAATAATTCTTGTTTTTATTATGAAAAGTTTTTTTTCATTTTGTATAATGGTTACAAATTATATATAATTTTTTTCCTGCCTCATTGTCAATCACTGCATTGTTTTGTTTTTTATATTCTAGAAAGTAGCTTCTTTAAAAATTACTTTCGCTGGTCTCCTTTAAATGTGAATTAAATTGTTTAATTGAAAATGGTTATTATTAACAGATTGGTATATTTGTTAAGACTTGAGATACCACTTGATTAAAGTTCACTTATGTGATTTTACTACAATTTTTTATTTTAAAATTATAGTAAAAGGAGTCATAAAATATGCAAATTGGTCAACATGTTAAAAGTCAATTGCTAATTATAATGTACAAATCGATGAATATACATTTAAATAGATGAAAAGCCTGACTCATGTAAAGTTTTAGAGTGCATATTATGAGTCACATAAATTTTATAGTGATAAACATTTTATTACAATTTTTTATTTTAAAATTATATTAAAAGGAGTCATAAAATATGCAAATTGGTCAATATTTTAAAACTCAATTGCTAATTATAATTTACAGATTAAAAGCCTGACTCATGTGAAAGTAACACATTACACTTTAGAGTGCATATTATGAGTCACATAAATTTCATAAAATTTCCATAGAATATGCATATTCAATGCCTTTGTTCAAATTGATGGAAAATAAAAACAATTGCGTAGCAGTTAAAACAGATTGAAATGGAGAATTCAATGACATTGTAGTGTCACAGTGACCTCTTTTGTTCACACTTTCAAATTTCATATTTGGCAGTTAGAAATCAGAGGTTGGTTGTTTACAGCTTAGTATAGGTTAATTTTTTGACGGAATGAAAAAAAAACGATGTTGTGTTTTGAAAGGGTAATAAAATGTTTCAAGAGAGGAATTCCTGGCGTTTCAATTTTCGAAACTATTATTCCATTCTTTATAATTTGCGGTGTCATTATGATTTAAATTAAAAAAAAGGTGGGTGTGTATATAAAAGTATTATGGTAGAATCTTTCCCTTCGTCTGTCTCTTTCATTTCCCCCTCACAAATAACAAAAAAGTTATATAAATGTTTATTTATAATTTATGGCTTAGTGTGTACTATACAACATGAATGCAGTAAGTACAGGGTGTCCAGTCGCAGATTTCAATGTTTGAAAAATTATAAAAAAAACTACACCTCTAATACAAAGTAGGTTTATTTTAACTTTATAACGACAAATGCAGATTTCATTTTTTAAAAACCACGTTTTCCAAATGGCGGCCATCGAGTCTGACACACTCTTCGAGTCTAGCATGCATGTTTTCAAAAACGCGTTTGCAGAGCGACGGGGGTATCCTACTGACTTCGGCTCGAATATTTTCTTTAAGTTGTGTCACAGTGCTCGGATTTGTTTTGTAAACCTCGGATTTTAAGTATCCCCATAAGAAAAAGTCACATGGGCTTAAATCGGGTGACCTAGGTGGCCACGGTACGGTACCGTTTCGGGATATGTTTTTTTCTGGAAATAACTGCCGCACGGCATTCATGGACACATTAGCAGTGTGAGCTGTGGCTCCGTCCTGCTGGAACCATGTGTTTTGGTTGAAGGATGGACTATTCTGTAGTTCTACTCTGAAAAAGTTATTTAACATCTGGGCATATCTCTCCGAATTCACAGTTACAGTTTGGCCACGTTGATTTTCAAAGAAATAAGGCCCTATGATTGCAGATGCAGACATGGCACACCAGACTGTTACTTTAGGCTTATGTAAAGGCTCTTGATGTATTTGTCTTGGGTTGTGGATATCCCAGTAACGAAAGTTCTGCTTATTCAATGTGAAAGTGAGCTTCGTCACTAAAGAATATGTTGCTCATCCGGGTAGCAATCTCAAAATCTCAACAACTCAACAACATCACCTCCGCGTAAGTTTTTCTTAATTCAAAGTCAGAATCGTGTAAATCTTGAACAATTTGAATTTTATATGGATTGAACTTGAGCTTTTTTCGCATTATTACCTGTAAAGTTGATTTCGGAATTCCCAATATCGATGAACGTGTACGCAGTGATAAACGGAGATTTTTAACGACAGAAACCATAACATGCTCGACATTTTCATCCGTGGGTACCAATGGTGTAGGTCCTGGCCTGAGCCTATTTAATGTTGATCCTGTAGCTCTGAACCTTGCTACCCATGACTGAATGAGGTTGATCGATGGTCAATCACGTAATCGACGAATATTGTAACAATTATTAAATTGACGACGTGCTACAGACAGCGAAAATCTACTCGAAATGTACGCCTCGACGGCAAAAGCGCGGTGCTCTCCACTCCACTGTTCTATGACTACTAAAACATCCGCACCGCTTGCGCTTCTAACGACGCCCCCCGCGCCCCTCTTATGTGTTGCGTTCAGAAACTATGTTTGTTCAAACTTTGAAATCTGCCACTGGACAGCCAGTATAAAGGCTTCTGTATTCATACAGTTCCTATAAGGGAAAAAGGGATAGATAGAAGGGGAAAATGCAATATATCAGTTAAGCAGCGGAGAGAGAACACGGATAGGGTGCTGTCAATACTGATGTACACCTTTCACATCAACACGTTTATATACGCAGCGTAAGAGAGTATATGTATACAAGATTGAATCGATGCTTCTCCGCTAGTGTGACGTCACTTCCGTCTCGTCTCTCTTGGTTCTTCTATGCTGACTCCCCATCCCGAAGCCTGTATTAAGAAGCTTCACTCCAAAAATTTTAACATTCTTCTCAAACAATTTGTTTTAATAATGAAATTTTTTTTTACACATTTAGGTACAAAAAAAAATTTGATCTCACGAAATTGTGATACAAACAATATTGGTTTTAAAGTAACAAGTATGAACTAGTAAATGTTATACTCCAAATTATTCTCCCGTTTTTGCTCTTTTCTTTTTCAAATTGCTACTTTTATCATATTTAATAGTAATAGGAAAATGGTATAAGAAAATGGTACAAGTAGTAGGAAAATGGTATAAGAAAGAGTAAAATAAAAAATATTTGGATCATTTTTTGACTTTTTTTTTATTTTTCACAGTTTTTTTGTAAGTCTCTTCTTGATTTCAGAGGAATGTGATAAATACTGTTTATGTAGTTATTAACCAACGGGATGAGATTAATAAACCCAGTGCGAATAGTTAAATATTTGTCAATATTAGTGTTTACATTCTACATTTGAGTATGTGTTATAGAAATTGAGTAGATTTGAGTATTTATTTGATTATTTAATAATATTTAAAATTTTTCAATATGTGAGGCACAGTGCTATCTTATTTATGACCATATTAGAGTGTTGCATATAATGTTAATAATATATAATTGCAAAATTTATATAATTGTGCATAAAATACACAATTATACAAATTTTGCAATTTTATTGCCAGTTGCTTTCAACATTTTGACTCACTGAAGAAAATGAAGGACCTTTGATTGATTTTTTTTAAACATTATAACATTTTTCTAAAAATCGATACCTTTTTTAAAATATCCCCGATTGTATCGATTGGAAATGTTCGTATAGTTTTAAAAACCTAATATAATTTAATCTTGGGTTATGCGAGTTTTCAGAAATGTTTAATCTCATTGAGTACAATAAAAATATACCATTTTATATATATGCATGTACATATTCTAAATGGTATATTTATACGAAAGAAAAGAAATAATGGTATATTATGAGTAAAAAATAATATGATTATAACTAATAAAACTTGTTTATATAATACCTCTCGAGATGCTCTTTTCAATATTAAAGCAACTGTTAAGCATTTTGCAAAACACAATAATGCTGTGTGACGCACGAGCGTCACAAAGCATCATGGATGAGACGCTACAAACACTTGATTCAGCTATGTATATTGACTGATACGAGAATCATTTCACAGAATGAAAAATCTAATATCCTGGTGATTCAATATTTATCAATACACACAAGCAACGTGTTATATTTTATTTTTTTCATTAGTTGTATATTTTAAGGAAAAGTAAAGAAAACCTTTTTTAAAAAAGTATTGTGAAAAAATATTTTTTGAAAAAAAATGTAATTAGATTGGAGAACATTTTTGAATTATTTTTTCATAAAGTTTCTGTCTGTGATAATGAAACATTTAAATGTAGTTATGATTGAGTAAACATTGAACATAAAAAAGATTTTGTTACTTAAAAATAAATTTATTTCTCTGTAACAAAGGTCTAAACCAAAAAATGTTTAAAATGGTCTAAACCAAAGATTATTTTCCTCTTATATTTTCGAGTAAATCTGAAGAAGAATTCTACCCACATGAATGCTCATATGTAAATGCTGCTTGTCCATTATCATAAAAAATACATTTTCCACAAACTTTGTGGTATTAGTTACAGCTTATATGTTATTCTGGCACACAAAGTATATGCATGCCAAATTTGGTAGAGATTCGTTGTTCGGTTTCAGAGTTATTAACCGTTAGAGTGCCGACGAGCGCCTTCGTGCTCGTGCACGTACTAACTAAATTCACCACGAAGGCGATGGCGCTCGTGAAATCAGTTGCTGTTTAGTGCGCGGTAGAGGAGGTTGCTCGCACGCATTGCTAATTTTTTATCTTTCTACGTGTTACATAAAGTACAAATTATAATATTATTAGTAATTACAATATAAAAAGGATCCAGGAAAAGAACATTTTTAACCCATAATGTCGGAATACGAAAGTAATTTGAGTGAAAATGATCGTTTTTCAAGTTGTGAAGAAAGTGATAGTGGGAGTGACATTGTTATGCACTCATAATTTGGCGTAATGCAAATTTTAAGTGACAGTGATAATAGTGACAATAACAATTATTTTACTGATACGGAGGATGTACCGGACTGCGAAAATACGAAGTGACCTTGATTTCAGTTTTTGTTATAATTTTTGTTCACAATGTATATTTCCATAATTTTATTTGTATTTTATTATTCTTGTACAAGTTTTTATTAAAAAAACACCGAAAAAATTATTAAAATTGAATAATTTTTGGAAGAGATACAGTTTTTTTTGAGACAAAAGATTTCTTTGGCATTTTTAAGTATATACGCGTAAAAAACCATGGCACTAAAACGGTTAAGTGACAAACAAAGATATGATAACACTTTCACATTTGTGGTATACATTAGGATAGTTATTCCCAGTCTTGGTACTAGTTCGTTGAGAGTGCTATAAAGCTTAAAATAGCACTATTTTGTACTCCATATTTAGCAAGACTAGTGTTGTGTTGACGATCTTCTTATAGGAATTAGTACATTAAATTGACCTTCTGAATGCCTAGTCAAATGATACACCATTTGACTTGGCATTCTGCGTTGATGTGTTTATCCAACATATTAACTTTGAATGGTTCGGCACAGAACTGCAAGAATAAGCTGTCCCTATTGGACTGGTAATATTAATGGACCGATCACAGGAATTAACAAATTCCGTGCAGTGTCTATTATCCAGATCCGTCTTTGGTGGGTTGATCCATTTCCAAATTTATGGCTTTTTTTATAAGGCATATATTTCCAGTGAATGACGATAAAGATATGTTGGATTTTGTAGATATCCTTTGTATGCTTCATGCAGCAGTGTTTCTGTCGAAGAAATGGGAAGGGCGATTGAGATTCATCTAGCAATATCTCTGGAACTGCTCGGACTGAAATTGGAAATTGAAAACTTCTTTTGAAACTATTTTTTATTAAGTTGTGTGATATAAAGTATATTATATAAAGTATTTTAACAGACTATATATAAGAGGAATAGGAATATAATTTTTTTTCGTATTTAAAAATATAAGGGGAACATTTTGTGGATCATAATTATCGTAAATGGAAACTGCTTGAAAAAAATGATTTTAGAAAAACGTTAAATTACTCGTATAATAAATTTTTCTTTCCAAGAAATAATATTCGTTACACTGAGTATTTAAAGCGAATCGAGGTATTCAGTGCGTTGCATTGATATGGCTTCGATGATACCACGGCGCTCGGCATGTAGTTCATGCATTTCATTATTGTACATGCATGTAGTTTCATTCTTGCGTTAACGTTGAGATAGTGTATTCCGAGAAATAGATAAGATGAGAAACGGTTTAATTTATTGTAATCTGATTTTGTGTTCAAGCATATAACGGAAGTCGACATTGATGGCCGAATTGCTGTAACAATTTAACAACATATATATGTGTATATAGATGATTATTGTTTATTTCTTTAAATATAAGTGTTATTTATTTGAAATGAATCCATTCACTTTCTAGGCGAGCAGAGCACAGATATTAAAAAAGGCAGCGGAATACATTCAGTTCATGCGACGTAAAAACAATTCACACCAACAGGACATTGACGACTTAAAGCGACAGAACACCATGCTGGAATCACAAAGTGCGTTATATATTATTTTTTAGTTGTTCTTTAGTAATATATTTTAAGAAAATGTGAAGAAAAACGGAATGAATATATGTGCAAAAGCAAATTTTAAGCCATTTTTGGAATAGTACATATATAATTTAAGGTTTTAAATGATTGAGGATTTAGTCAACTGCATATTTTGTTATAATTTACTTTTTTGATATGAGAACTGCGTTAAAACAAGGTTGTTAAGTTGTAAGAAGCAAACTTTTTTGAGTTCTCGCAAAAAAATACAAAGGTCTCTTGTTCTCATTTACACAGAGGTTTTCCATTTTTTTGAAGTAAAACTTCTTTAGGTGCGACTTGAGAGTAACCCAGATGTTTTTTTTGGGCGGAAATAACATACAGTAAAGTCTATAGTTTGCTTATGCAGTTTCCTGATCCTGACAGCTTCGACTGACTATAGATTTTCGTGAGTATATGTGTTATATACATATACATACTTGAATTTATTTATATTCTGTTTTTTTCTACCGGTAGTTGTTACTTTGCAAAGTAGCTACACCACCGACAAGGTCAGGGTCTGAAAATGAGTACTGCTGATGAACAATGTAACTCCTTATCGATTGGTAGCAAATAAACCGTGCTTTAAGGTATGTGTTATGAGTAGATATTGCTTTGCAAAATAACTACACCTCGTCCTCCAGGTCTAATGATGAGTTCTAGAGATGAATAATGTAATTCCTTAACGGATGGTTGTAAATCAACTGTGATTCAAGATATTGGCTACTGGCAGTAGTTACTTTGCAAAATAACTACAACAGGGTCTGGAGATGAACAATGTAATTCCTTAAGGTTCAAGATCCTTTCGATCAGGTAACAGATTGTAGTAAATTAACCGTGATTTGAGATATTTACTACGGGTAGTTTTTATTATGCAAAATAACTACACCATCGACTAGATCAGGGTCTGATAAGAGTTCCCGCTGTAGAAATTTAAGAATGTAACTCCTTAACGGATAGTAGTAAATCAACCGTGTTTCAATATATTTGCTACGGGTAGGTATTACTTTTCAAAATACTATACCATCGACCGGGTTAGGATCTAATGAGAGTTCGGGAGATGAACAATATAACTCTTTAACGGATGGTAGTAAATCAATGGTGATTTAAAATATTTGTTACGGGTAGTTGTTTTTTTGCAAAATAATTACACCATCGACTAGTTCAGGATCTGATGAGAGTTTTGGAGATGAACAATGTAACTCCTTAATGGATGGTAGTAAATCAATCGTGATTTAAGATATTTGCTCTGGGTAGTTATTACTTTGCAAAATAATTACACCATCGACCAGGTCAGTTCTGGAGACAAACAATGGAATTTCTTAATGGATGGTAATAAATCATCCATGATTCAAACCAACATCTACTGGTAATTGTTACTTGGCAAAATAACTACACCATGAGACAGGTCAGGGCCCTGAAGATGATTTCCGGAGATGAAAAATATGACTCCTTAATGAATGGTAGTAAATCATCCATGATTCAAGATGTTGGCTATTGGTAGTTGTTACTTTGCAATATAACTACATCATCAGCCAGGCCAGGGTCTGATTATTAGTTTTGGATATGAACAATATAACTTCTTAACGGATGGTAGTAAATCAACCGTGATTTAAGATATCTGCTACTTTCTTCTTTTTCTCTCTAGCTCTCTGCTGTTTTACCCCTTATTAAATGCTTACAAATCAAGGTTTAGACCGCTAAAGAAGTTTCACTTCTGTCACGTATATCGAGTTGCATGTACAATTTTTAGTAATACACGCCACAACCATCAAAGAAGTCTTATTTCAACCGTAAAGATTACTTGCACTGAGAATTTTTTAATATTACTTCATATTTATTTTATTGGGGGGGTATTGATAAAATTGTATTTGGTTTGGTTGATCTGTTAAATTGTGAATAGAGGGAATGTTTTTTATTAGGTGTTCATAAACTAATGTATCATTTCTTATTTAGACTTTTTGCTTCAAAGCTATTTGTTCTGTTTATTATTACAGTGCTAGCAGAATTGGAAAAATGTTGTCTTCTTATACCCCCGGTTAATTCACTGGGCTCAAAAATGTATATTTTGGATATTTAAAAAAAAATTCTGTAGTAACTGATTGCTACATGTTTTTTTATATACAGGAGAAAATGTAGTAAAATTTTTATCTGCTTCTATACAACATTAAAATTTAAATCAGCATTTGAAAGACCCGCTGTAGAAATTTATTTGAAAGACCCGCTGTAGAAATTTATTTGAAAGACCCGCTGTAGAAATTTATTTGAAAGACCCGTTGTAGAAATTTATTTGAAAGACCCGCTGTAGAAATTTATTTGAAAGACTCGCTGTAGAAATTTATTTGGAAGACCCGCTGTAGAAATTTATTTGAAAGACCCGCTGTAGAAATTTATTTGAAAGTTCATTAATTTTAGCACAGTATCGTTTTAGTGTTCAAATGAATCTTTCATTATTGAAAATATGTTTTCAGCAAGTTTTCGCTAAGAAATCTTTACAAATTGAAAAAGAGGCATATAATGAATTTTTTGAAGTATCCAAAATATATTGTGTCGCTGGCAAGTTTCAGCGTGACTATTATTAACAATTTTATAGGGATGTTAATAGTAATTGTATCCATAACTTTTAAAATAAGAAAATCCTTCATTACTATTCTTAGTTGTTATGTAAGTTGCAAGTTCATTAATTTTAGCACAATATCGTTTTAGTGTTCAAATGAATCTTTCATTATTGAGAATATGTTTTCAGCAAGTTTTCGCTAAGAAATCTATACAAATTGGATATATGGCTTCAGCATTGTAGTCATATTCGAATAAAGCAGCTAATGGTGTTTACATTTTTTCATCATATCGTCATCTTCCCTTTTATGTTATTTGTACTAACTCTGGACCTGTCAGACAATATTTATGTTGCTACTTTTCTCCGGCTGATCTGCCCACAGATTTTAGTACAGTATGGGGGCCAGGTGAAAAGTTCTTAGCTTGGCAGTGAGAGACTGTATTTTTTCATTTAAAAATACATTCATTTTCTTATGTTGTTCCCCATACATCCACTTTTAGTTCAATGCTTTTGCCCACGTTTCTTCAAGGAATGTATGGAATCAAGAAGATTCTTGAAGGCTTGGCTGTTATCATGTCTTCATTTGACTCAATTAATAATTTCTTCCACAAATTTCTTTAGATTTGGTGAATAATGTGGATTTTCCAACAATTCATACTACAAATCCTTCTGTTTTGCCCTTCCTAATAAAACACCTTTGTGGGCGTGCATTGTTTTGAAAATTGTTCTGAAAGATGATTTTCTCATGACATGATTTTTTTCTTTTGCAATCCAGATCCCTTCTTTTTTTACATGCACTTGATCCTGAATATTTATGTAGTATTTGCCAGTTTTTGTTTTACTCTTATCAAGATAATCAATACAAAAATCACTTTACATATTGGATAACATTAGCTGTGATGTTTGCAGCGAATGAAATCGACTTCGCCTTTATTGGTATAGAGAGCCACTGGCTTCCACCCACTGCTTTGCTGTTTCATTTTTAGTATGGAGTGGAGCCACATCTCATCCATAGTAACAATATGGCACACAAAATGACTTTGATCCTTTTTAAAATTGTCCAAACACTGCTGAGAAATTTGTTTCCTCATCTGTTTTTGGTCAGCATTTGACAAATGCATCCTTGCGTGTCATGTCCTTATGTTTAATTCTTTATGTAAGATGTACTGCACTCTTTTTTCTGGTATGCCTATGCTGTCAATGATCTTACGTACCGGTAATCGTCGATTTTCCAACATCATATTGTGCACCTTACTCATGTTTTCATCTCTGGGTGCAATTTTTAGACGGATCATCTCCTGGATCACGGATCATCCTCTTCACATGGATCATCTCCTTTTTCTGATGTGGCTTTGATTTGATGATGATTGTTCAATATCATATTGATCATTACCTTCTCTATCTTTACATCTCGTTCTCGTTCAACATTCTTCACTTCCTATTATACCGTTGCCATTATCATGCAAAAGAAAGGGACAGTTAGAAAATTCAAGCTCACGCCTATATCATTAAGGAGACCTTTTATGCAAGATTTTCACGTTAATCGGAATATAAGATATAGGATGAAACATTTCCAAGTCAATGACTTACAACAGTTTTTAAATTTAAAAACAATTTGTTGTAATCCACTCATCGTGCTTTACTATGGATTGAAGTGGTACCCCCACGTTTAATTACATGTTCTTCCTGCGACTACAAAAAAATTTCTTTAATTTTACAATCACATTCTATTTCTTGCTCCATTTAAAATTTTTCATTATATTTCTTTTAACTGTAATAAGACTTTAATAAAATTTTCCATTTTCAGTTCGAACTCTCGAGAAAGCTAAGGCAACAGGAAATTTTATAGATGCAGCGGAATTAGGCTTGGGCCTGAAATCCGAAGGTAGTTCGCACGGCGACACAGACAGCTCCGATGGTGAGGGAACGACACGCCGCGTCAAGAAGCTCAAGATAAATGGCATTTCGGTGAATGCATAAGTGACAATGTTTCGCATCCGCAAGGGATACTGAAGTGCGACTTGTGTGGTGTTTGTTTATCACTTGAGACTTCTCGGAAATAGTACCAGCTGGCTTTCAGTGTGACGATTAACGGATGTTGTGTTCTATGGTTTAATGGAAAATGTAATTTAAGTCTCTAGTAGATATACGTGTTGTAAATTTGTGAAAGCTTCCAGGCACCGACATTTTGGTCGGGCTATTGATTATTTACTGGGAACACTTTGACATCACAATTTGTTTTTTGAGCTGTGAAATATCCGACAAATGCCACAATAAAAAGATCAAATTGTAAATGTCATTATCTGATACCTATCTGTCAAAAATTCAATGCTTTATGAAAAATATAGATATTGTCTATGGTTATCTTTTATTTTGATTACTGTTTTTGTTTTACTTAATAAACATTAAATATAATGACTTTACTATATTGGTGATTTAAAAATATTATGGAATTTTTGTATACTAATACGCTAAGATATTGATTCTGGAGATAAAATATGAATGTAGGCTTATGGTCAGTAAGTTGATATATAATCAAATCTATATAAAAATGCTGGTTTGTAAAAAAACATGATAGATCTCAACAACATATTAAGGACTACGTGTATGCATGTAATTCAGGTATTAAGTTTAGAATATATATCAATAAGTACGGAAGACATGTTTAAATTGATAACAATTGTCTATTGTTTCAATTGTCTATGTCTGTGAATTTAGCTCAGATGGTAATAGTGTATAATGTTGTTTTAGAAAGGATATGGTTATGTCTACGTAATAAAATCTGAAAGTACAATTTTTTGTGTACAACTAATATGTCTTGGAAGAATTGTCTTGATGGCTTATGGTTTGTAATCAATATGTATTATTTGAATTTTACTAGCCACCAGTGGTTTGAACGAAATTGGTTTACTGTATTCTCCATTGTAAATTTATTTGTATTGAACCACTGTGTACAGATTCATTTTTAGTGCATAGCTGAAAGATTCATTATTTCAAAAATTATTTGCGTTGAATAATGAGATAAATGCTTAACTGCGTTTATTTCATTGTTCGTACTCCTGGGTTTGTCTTATTGTTTTAGTTGAATATGCATTATTATTTATTGTGTATTTATAGTTTTTGTGACACTATGCTATGATAGATTATTTTACAGTGTTAATGTGTGTGGTCTTGAAGATTCTTCTAGTGCTGCTTAGATATAAAATTGGGAACTGTTACAGGTCAATTCGTCTTGGCCAAATATATTGATTCCTTTAAAATATTCAAAAATTTTTTGTTTACAAAGACTGTCATCAGTTTAGTCACTAAAAGAAATATTGCTTGTTGCTATTATCGGTCAGTGGCAGTATCATGCTCCCAGAAGTAACTGGGATGACCTTGGAAAAAATTGATGAGTGATATTTTAAGATTGTTGCAGTTGGAGAAGCACTGCCTGTTCAAAAGTTCTTGAGGGCATGAAATAAGTGATAATTAAGGTTTGGAGAGTACACAGGATGTGGAAATATAACTTTAACTGCTTCAATTGTTGCTGGGTGGCGAAAATGACGTGTAGTCGAGTATTGAGCAGTAAATGTGCTTTGGATCATCTTTTTATTTGAATAGAAATAGCTAACAATCAAAGCTGGTCGATGCATGGTGATAGATTCACTTTTATTTAGAAGTCTGTAGTAAATGTTATAGAGAAATTTTTTGGGCTTTCATGTTAAACTGAGTTGGTCCATCTTTTTCTTACAGCAACCAGCCCTAAGATGGTTTCGAAACTCCTTGGACCCGGGTTGGAAAAGCTGGGACTGGCAATGGATACATTGGCAACTTACTATTTTGGTGAGATATTCATCTTGGCAAAACTTGTTGACAGTCAAGCTCATTAAACTGATTTTCTATTTTCCCATGGTAGAGAAGCGTTTATAATAGTTCACGCTTGATGTCATCTTTTTTGGTCAAGTAGGTCGTCAATACTTAAGTCAATTGTTCGTCCTACATGCTCCTTGTCTATGATCTGACTAAGTTGGCCAGAAATCCACTTTCAGTTGGCTGAGTGTGCCAAATGCAGAGCTAATGTTATTGGTTGCTTGTCTCATGCTGCTGCAGATTTTTGACTCCTGCAAAGTTACAGCTTAAATAGCATGTTAATCTATATTGATTATATATTATATATATGGTCAGAATTTGTCATATATAATAGAGAAGTGAAGAAGTAATGAAACGAAAGAAATTTAATTTCTTGAAAATCTCGTAATATCTCGGAGAAAACAGAGAATTTTGATTCACACATTGTGTACAATCTTGTAATTATTATTGTGTATAGTAAAGAAAGATTTGCACAAATTGGTAAGCGATATTTACGAATAATTTTTAGGCCGCTTCTGCTCAATTATGTAAATAAATTGAGTGGAATGAAAACAAGATTATTTCTGAGAATTTTGGAAACATTTGAGCTTTAGTATCAAAATTTACATGTATATTATATGATATGAAAATTGAGAAGGTTGTGACAGAGTTTGGCTACTTAGTGTCTGTGGACATAAAAAGGTTGGCACAGAAATAAATATAGAGGAACTGATTGGAAAGTAACAGTGTGAAGGACGAAGAAAGAAGTAGTTATATAAGAAGAAAGTAAATTTAAAAAAAGGGAGTAAATATCCTTCCAGAAGAAAATTTTTTCCAGGTTTTCAAGAAATTTGTTAATCTATATTTTATTTCAGTCTTGACCATAAAAAATAGATTAGAAATTAATTTAAATATAAGATGGTGACCCATTAAATGAGTTGAAAACTGGTTCGATGCTGTCTGGAGCATTGATCATCTTACTCGTTACAAATTATTAAATCATAGTTTTCTGCTCTCAGCTTTGGAGTGCAAATCGGCAATGGCATTGTCCGCACATTTTACAAGTGAATTGTGTTCACTAAATGGAAGGGGATAAGTGATGTGTTTGATAAGTGACTGGCTCATTCATCAGCCAAGAATTTAAATTAGATATGACAAGATCACTAAAAAATGAGAATCTATATATGGAAGGTTTTGTTAGTGAGTTTTTCATAGAACCTTGAATGCTTGGAATGATCGGAATACAAACTTTAAAGTATTTAAATTTTCATTAAGTCCAATTTCTTTTTTAATTTCAGTTTTGATACATTCTCAATTGACACTTTTGACATTGTGTCAGGTTAAATATTTCCGAACCTGTTTTCCCTGTGTGGTACTAGTGGGCAAAATAACCAATAATGTTAGAAGAAAAACATTTACTCAATGTTTAATATACGTATTTGACTGAACGCCATTTACTGGTTAATTGGTATGAAAATAAACACCTGAATAACCAATGTAATACATTTTTTCTTCCACAAAATACAAGAGTGGGCTGAAAAGTTCTTGGGCTGAGCTATGTAGAGAGAAAATAGAAAAGCGAAGAAATAGAAATGGAAAAAAGAGAAAAAAAAGTTTCTTTTTCAATATAATTTTCCACTTCAAGACATTTTCACATTGTTTATATATAGCATTAATAACATTAAAAAGTATTATTTTTCCTTCGTTTCAAAATGTTTGTTTAAAGCTATCTTGATGCTATCCTCAACTCTTTTCCTACACAAATCTTCTGACACGAAAACATCTATGACATCGATAACGTGTGTGGGGAGGCAATTGTGCCCAAATGCGCAACAGTTCCAGTCAAAGTAATTTCGAACTTCAATAACTTGTATAAAGGTTGATAGAGTGTCACTATCTTGCTCTTATTTTAAAGAGTATGTTTCAAAGCGTAGATAATTACAGAATACATAGGACTGCTTCGATAGATTCCATACAAAAAAATTGGCTGGAATTTTGTATGGAGTCTATGCGACTAAAGCGACTTGGTGCTTCAGCCACCTAGCATTACCAGTGTCTAGGTAGATGCCTTGTAGACAGGACTGTGTAGGAGCATCATCATTCATAGATGGCGTTATAACAACATAGAATTCATGTTTACTAAATAATTTATGAAACTGTTAAAAACTTATTAATTCTGTAGAAGTATGTAGTATTATTTCTACTTTCTTCAATTTCTTTACCACGACCTAGGTTTATTTGTCTTACAACATCTTCAGGTGGGATATTAGCAAGAATCTTTGCTAATATCCCACCTGAAGATGTTATAATACAAATAAATTATATTATGGATATTAGCAAGAATTTTAGTTTCATTTAATTGGGAATAATGAATTTCTACAAAATTAATGCCAAATATATTCAACTCATTAATTAAAATATATTTGTATTTACATAATATTTCATTAGAAATATTAAATAATACTAACATTTCACAAAACATACGTATATCTGAGTATATGACTATACAACAATAGTATTCTGAAATGTTAACATTTTAAAAATATACCTATCTGGATTTTCAAGCGGCCCAAGCTTTTAATACTTTCAGACAGATTGTTATTTAGAAGGTTGATGTGCTGGGTCATGATTGGTTTATGCATGACACGTAAAGCGTTTGTTGACACGCTTCAATAGCTATTCAAAGCGCCGATCCAGGTAGAAGCTGTTTCCAGAAGTAAGCTCTCCTATAATCATAAACAATAGGGTATTTGACTAAATTTTTTTTATTTTGTTAATTATAATTTCAAAGTACAAGCTGACGAAGAGTGAAAATTTTTTTTTAGTTATCTTAAAAATTGGCCGAGTTATAAAAGTTTAAATTTAATCTTTAGACAAGGACAGCGATACTGCATTGTGAGGTCATTTTTAATATTGCACATTGTATTCTACAAAAGGGTAAGAGACAGGGATATATTCAACTACATTCTTATCTTCAAATTTAGAAGCCTACATCAGGCGTATTTTTCAATTAATTTTTTAATTTTTTTTCAATAATGGTTTTTAATTAACTTATATTTCACTATACTGTAAAAAAAAAAATAAAAAAATGCCCGTGTAAAGCACTTTAAACGGGTATTTGACCTTCAGGTCTTACGATTTAACCCAGTCTGGGAAAAATCCGCCACTTAAATATCAAACTTTAGGACGAGTCAGCTACCCTATTCATGAATATATAGTAATATTTCCAAATTGATTTGTTAAGTGATGTTTAAATTTGAGATATAATGGATGATCCGCTTTCATTGTCACACAATTTAAAATGGTAATGTATAGTGCACGGTACATTGCTTAAAATTGATACAGTGAAATGGTTAAAACATCAAAACATTATCTGTATTTCCTTGATAAAAATGTGTATGAAAATTTGTTTATAAGATGAAATGAATAAATTGTTTATTTGATATTTGTTTATAAGCTGGGTTGTAAATATGATCACATAAGCATCAGTTCAAATCTCATCTAAGCTATGTACAGTTCATAATAAATATAATTGCGTTAAGCTGAGAAAAACGTAGGAAAAATTTTAAGGGTTGTATAAAAATAGCATATAGTCGTATATATAAACAGCTGACTTCTTGCTGGTTGTCCCCTGCCTCCACTGCTTCTGAACTTGACTATTGATTTCTTTTGTTCCAACATCTCTGGTTCCAACACTGTCGTTATAATGTCTTTGGTTGATGTTGGCAAATATTTTATTCAACTATAACAATTTCCTAGGAGAAATAGTTTTGAAATATTGAATTATAAATAGCTCTTTGTAAACTCTGCAATTGTGGTCATTCCACTCGGTGACACAATTTGAGCTATTCGAATGCCCTGTAAAAACAAAACAAAAATTAGGTTATGTTCGTGGTCACAACGATGTTCACGAAATTTTAAATTGTATATATTATATATTTGCTGAAAAATAGTAAAATCAATGGAATCTACTACAAATTAGATTGCCTAATATAAGGTCACTCCATAAAATAAGGTCACTTGAGTTTGCATTTTGGTAATGCGAACAAGGCTAGTTCTGGTGTTTCTCTTGGGGTTGAGTTACATGTCATTTTGAGTGACATATTTAGAAACCTGTAAACAAAGGATCACATTAAATTTATTAGTATTTAACTTAATATAAAGATCCTTTAAAAGTTGGAGAAAATATAAACGAAATTAATTCACAAGGTTTCGCAAAATATTTTTTTAGTTTCCAAGTGTAGTATGATTATGTAAAACATCATGAGCACACACAGAGAGTAAAAACAGGTATGGCGACCGGTCCTGCATTGGTTGATAATACTCAGTGTTATTATAATAAATTGAATCCATTTAACACCATCTGTAGCTTTTGAGTGTACTTCATTGCTCATCTGAGAGTGGCTAATGAAGAAAGTGTGCCATAACTGAAATCAAATGATTGGTTTAAATTTTTGGTGACTGGTTTCCAAGCTATTTTGTACTTCGTTCATAGATCAAAGTTTTTGATAGTACCACTTTTATGTTTGTGGCAGCTGGACCTCGTGATTTGCGTACGCACCAAATGTAGCTATGATTTTTGACTTTATGGGTTCAACACATGCTCATAAATGGGAGCATATGTCAGTGTCTAAAGGTCCGACCTGACTGACTAGAGTGTTTTTTAAAGAATGTACGTTTCACAACTCATCCTGAATTCCAATATAATATAGGCAACATAAATACGCTCTGACAATTCAGGCAGCATCTAATGAGTTTGGGTTAAGTATGGATATGGATTTCATTGCTGAAGCGATGGAAAGTGCAATGGAGAATACCTAATTGATGTTTTCACGAAAATACCTGCAGTGGTGTGTAACATTGCAAAAATATTCTTTTTTAAATTACTAAAAAGAAAATAGTCTATATAGAAATTAGTCTATAATATCTAAACCAGAACGGTTTAGATCTGGACTATATGGAGTGTGACTGAATTCTTCAAAGCCTGTTTTTTCAGAGTAAGCCAAGTGATGTGTGTTGTCTCTAAAAATAAAACTACTACGGGATTTTGTTTCTCCTTTTCTCAACAATTGTTTATTGTATTTTGTTTAAAAGGCCAATGTGGTATTCTCTATTTATCGTTGTTTCCTTAAGTAGGTAATGATAAGCAGTTGCTGAAAGAATTAAATCTATTTCATAAAGAGAAAATGACAGTGTACAACTGAAACTTCCAGAAAGTTACAGAACAATGTGGGAAGTGGAAAGAGGGCATCATAGGCTCGGTTGGGAGTGCTGTTCCACGTTGTCGTTCAGCTGGATTCTTGCGAGCCAGGGATCAAAACACATGCAGTCAACTATCAAAGAAAACTTTTGAAAAAGGTAGCAAAGCTATTAAGTAAAATATTGTTTATGGGAAAGCACAAGATGGATTTTCCATCAAGATTCACAATGTAGGTTAGAAACAAATTCACCCAAATTTATTATTGCTGCTGATTGGCCCCACGGAAGTTTGAATCTTAGCTATGGAGTTTCATAGAAAAGAATATCTGTTCTCAATTTGACTGGAATTTTGAGGCTCTAAAAGCAAATTTGCTAAAAGTAGCAGGTTCTAAACACCTGGCAGTAGGGCTTGCGGTGATAGATGAGAAGACAGGTTGGTTTTGTTTTTTCTTTAATTGCAACTCTTTTTATGATGGATAGAATTTATGGCAGGACTATGTATATATACGAATTTGGATAATTGTAACTTATTGTTCATTTATTTATTGAATGTTCACTTATAAAAATTAGACAAATGAAAATTGTATTTAGCCATCAGGTTGATATGTAACTTCAAAGCTAGTAGAAGCACTACTTTGCTAGTTTTCAGTTACCAAATTTAAAATGTTGTAGAACTACATCATTGGTCATAAATATGTTAATTAATTTTCCCGAGTCTTATAATAAATTTATTTGTCATTACGTAGAAGCTCGTAATCTATGAGAGTTAGAAAATTGTAAGTGTGCATAATGAGTATGTTCCACTAGACGATCGCAACGATCAAAACACTCACTGTATAGTTCCACTAGGTCACTGTGGTCATTGCGGTCATGATCAAAACGTCATTGTTCATGACCGCTTAGAGTCCACACCAACCTGCGAATCTACGTGGGTCATTGCGGTCGTTTATCTGTCAATTTGACTTTGGCATATTGATAGATGAAGTTTACATAAATAAATTATATCAAGTTTAAATATTAAATATGGTGATAGAGAGAGAATCGCCTTATGCAGCTCTGAGAAGTACAAGCTCGCACCAGAAGATGCAAAATGTGCAAACGATTATCAAATTCTCATAGAAATTAAATTGCGCTTTTAAAACTACTGTAAGTGTAAATTATTGTCCAACGGTTAATAAATAATAAAAAAATATAGTACCATAATGTTTTTATTTTTATCAAATACTCGCCATTTCCTCATAGTTACGAATAGGTATTGTTTATACCCGTTCCACTTGGACTGACATTTACAACACTGACAAGCTATGATCACGGTTGCAGGCGTGAGCATTGCGAGCGGCTAGTGGAACGTACTCAATGTGGCGTCTCATGAACCGTTACATTGTGCAGCGCCACATGATTAACAAGGAAGGTGTTAATGCTAATGCAAAGTTATTTGTTGGTTGATGAATTGATTTTGTATATTGAGGTATCATTGCTTATTGATTATAAATATATTCCCCATGACTTATACTCATAGCAGTTTCCAGATGAGACAAAGAACTGTAGATGTAGCATATGGCTCACTATAAGAAGCAGTGTGTTACATCTATAAAGTAAAGAAAAAAGATTATTATAAAAAATATATATGTATATATAAGAAAAACTTAGGTCTGTATTTGTAATTTACTCAACTCAATGTCCTATATCAGCTTGTTTATGTACTTTTTGAGTATAAATGTACTAAACAATAGTAAATAATATTCACAATAAAGGAAAACAGCATTTTCATTATATATTTTTGTCTGACTGCAATGAAACCAAAAGAAATAATTTTGAATTCAGTTTTATGTGTGTATATGAACTGTATATAAGGAATATGACGATTAAGTAACTAAGCCGTTATTTACATATAAGGCGATTTCCCAATACAAGTAACATAGGTTATATGAATTTTCAGAATGTATAAATATGGCTGATGTGGGACAATATTCTGTTATCTTTGAAAATATTTTCATCTTAATTGATTATGACGAGCGTAAAAAATGTTTAATAATTTATGAGAAGCAAAAAAGAAACAGAAATGTCATATGAAAAAATAAATATCTAATAATTTTTGAAAAGTTCAAGATTAAAACCCGACTGTGGCAAAAATATTGTATTTCCCAAATTACTTTCTTTTGAAAATTATAAAGTAAAATAAAAACTTCCTAAACTAAAACATGGCGATTTAAAAAAATTACATCTAACTAAAAATTCTTTTTATGATTAGTTTAAACAACATTGAATTGCTTAACTCGTACATAAAAACGTTAGGTTAGCAATTATTTTCGTAATTAAACAACTTTGCAATGCTTAACTTGAACATAAAAACGTTAGGTTAGCAATTCTTTTCATGATTAAACAACTTTGAAATGCTTAACTTGAACATAAAAACGTTAGGTTAGCAATTCTTTTCGTGATTAAACAACTTTGAAATGCTTAACTCAAATATAAAAACATTAGTTTAGCAACTAATAAACCCGCCATCACGATTCACGTGGTGTTAGCTCGTGTTGTAGCCTACGAAATATTTTTGCTTCTTTTCCAATGCTTGAAGTTATTTTTCTATTAAATACGAGTGTACGAGACTAGCCCTGCCAAGTAAAGCGAATTTAATCTGGGATCTGATTCAACAAGCTTTTCAATTTTTCTAATTGTGGTATTGAAGTATAGTTATTAACACAAGAAAAGCTAATCTGTACGACATAAAAATATTAATAATTGTGGTCAAAGTACCTGTATGTCCTTATTTTTTATTTTTACTTTTTTCTTAAGTAAAACTGAAATGCTGCTAACAACTATGCTTTAAGCAATTTTAAAATAAAAATAAAAATTTTAATTTAGGAATAAAAATAAAAATTTTAATTAGCATTAAAAAATTATTCACGCTCGTTCATATGCAAAACTAAGCAAAAATGTGAGTGACAACACCAATCAACAAGGTAAAATGTAAACACTTGGCATAAGTCATTGAATCATGTTTATATTTATATTTGCATTCTCAGAGGCGTATACTTGATATAAGGCATTAATTTTTATACTCATGATTAAAATGTAATGGCTATTCTTTATTTATTTGTATATATTATAAAAACAATTGTGGCATTATTTTTATACAATAAGACAAAATGTATATTTTTTGTGACAACTTCAAAAGAGTGGGCGAAGCATGTTAATTAGGTAACTAACCATTTATTGTTATCATTATACATATAAAATAATTCCAGTTAAGGTACATTTTGATTTAATTATAATGTATAAAATTAATAATTAATAACAGAATTAATAAATAAAATGGTCAAATAATTTAAATTAAAATTAAGACTTAATAATTAAGTTTTTAAAACAATGAATTTAATAAATTATAATAAAACTATAGTTGACTGCTATCAATTGCATCAATGCGTTTTCTTGCGTTCTACAGTCAATGCGTTATCTTCGTTCAGTGTTTAGTTTTGAATACAAAAGAAACTCTTCATAATTAAGTAATTTCTTATCTAATCCTGTTCTATAAGACAGGTGATGCAAACATATCTCTTGAATGTTTTCAATCTGGTTAGAGTATTTCGTAAATATTGATTTTCGCATAACACATCCATATTCCAGCTAAATGTGTGAATTATATGGAAACATTTTTGGTTAAGTGATGAATGCAAAGAATCTACATCCCTCTGCGTTGTTTAGTTTAGGCCGTACATTCATTAGATCGCTAGGTTTTGACTCACGAGTGGCTATCGATGTTGTTTATTAATATATGAATCAACTTCGATGCATAAGTTAACTTGCATATATTGGAGCCGGTGAAAAGCCGTATTTTGATTTGTAGGTTGTACCTGTGAATAATACTGTTTTAGTCATTTAAAATAAACTTTATTTGGAGCGACGGGATTAAAATACCATTATGCTGAAGTTATTTGACGTTTTTTCGATTTGGTAATATTAAAGGAAAGGTTTTTTTGGAAATTGGAAGCAATTAATCCTTGTATGTAGATTAACACTTCTAGTAGATAATAGCAGTTAATTACGTGTTTGTTTACTTATTGGTGTTAAAATTATTTTCTATAACAAAAGTCCAAAGAAAAAACCAAATTGTGGGCGAACTTGTTGTTGGATATTGGTGTTGTTGGGAAAAGTTTATTGTACATGTGTCCTTGGTAGCCAAATTTGAAATCTCCTGGGTGTTGTCATCTAAATAGTGCTAAAAATCCGTACAGTTTAATTTAGTATTCATATACAACTTTGTGCAGTATAATTTATTATTCATTACAACTTAAATTATTATTCAAATTATGTCGTTCAAAATTAGTTTGAATTGTCATAATAAAGAGTTCAACCATGAAGTGCATATGCCATTCGCTGTTTATATTTTGTGCACTGTAATCTTAGTTCTCACTTTAATATTGCGATAGATACCAAAGCTCTTCTACTTTTAGTTTTAAGTCGAGCATACTTGGTGACAAAAAACAAAAAAGATTAAATAACCACTAATTTATACAGATCAAGAACAATTTTGAGCAACATAATGCAACAAACATTTGCCTAGTCACTGTACCGTCATAGTGACTGCATATGGAATACTTGAAGATATAGGTACATATAGGTACCAAATTCAGTTGAAAAATTTTGCTAAATATTAGGCTATTTTACAAATAAATATATGGATATATTCGGTTATTCGGTAAACACATATATAAAAATATATGTCTCAAAGGATTTCTGAGGAAAAAAACTAATAAGGTTTTCCTAATTTATATATTGCGAAATAATTATAAAAGTAATAACATTATTACACTTTTTAAACTTTTCTTTGCATTCTGAAATTATTAATTAAATTTTGACAAAAAGCTATTAGTTTAGTTATGATAATGTTAAATAAATCACCGATTTAATGAGTATAACAAGAATGAATTTTATTTGCGAAGGTGCGACTATTTATACAAAAACAATGTTTAACTAAAAGGAGATAAGAATACATAAACGGAAATAGAAAATAGTAAAACTTTGGTGTGCAGTTCACGCGCCTCGACGTTATGAGTCTGTAAATATGCAGCCATGTTGAACGTACTCGTTCATTTAGTTGCCGATCACTGTGCCAAGTGGACGTCGCTGAGCTCCGCTCCTGAACGCTCCACAACTTCGTGATGGCGCGGTTGATTGGACCGGGTTGTTATGCTTTCAGACATATTGTGAATGAATATCGTTTTGGACAGTTAATTGGAGTCTGTTGCTCGGTGGCGGATGACAAGAGAATATATCGATTTCTGATGATTGGATATATATATATATATATATATATATATATATATATATATATATATATATATATGATTAGTTAAATGGTATGTACAGATACGACTAAAAACTTTTTTATTTTGGCATTTTAAAGATACCAGTATTACTTTTCATGTATTCTAGTTTTACACGGTCATAAGAGTGTAAGGATTTGTATCGATTACCCATATTATTTATGATGATGCGTACAGTGGCGGCTTTACCTATGGTGCAGGGTATGCAGGGCATATGGGCGTAGGGTCTTAAGGGGCTCCAAGCGCCGCTCGCGATGCATCCAAAGAGCATGCGTCGTTGGCGGTGCTGTCAACGACCCTGCGCTAGTGATTTGGCTGACGCCGGGCGGCGGCAGCAAGCCGCGCCACGAGCTGCTCCTTTAGACCTTGTCCAGAAGGAATGAATTTGCTACGAACTGACACGCGATTTTAAGTTCAATTTAATGCTATGAAAATTGCATGCATTATTTATAGAGCTTCTTAATAAAGAGCAATGCATTACAAAACGCATCAGACTCGTGCATGCCCAGAACACAATTCGGAGCCCGTATCTGGACAAGCCCTTAAAATTATAAATAATTTAGTCACAATATTTTTCCACCCTCTACACAATAACTTTTGTTTTGTTTCAACATGAAATCCTTAAAAAAGATAATTAAAACTTGTATTTGTGTAATCTCCCATCTCTAACAATGGAGCAAGCCGGTATCTGTTATGATTTGTTTGAAAAGACGCGATGCTGAAAATCATTGCAAACTCGGCTATAATAGAATGATAAAAAATTCAAATTGCCAGGGATGCGGCATTTTTAAAGGCGCATATACGCATACCGCATCTTGTGTTTTACGGCTACACCGTAGTTCTGCGAAATTAAGCCTTGATAAAATGGATTAAGAATTATGTTTGACTAAATACGTAAGTATGAAGAAAACCGGCTTTTCTTTTGATTGAAATGATATAAAAGGTAAGTATTGGTTATTAGTTATCATAATTATTACGACTTTCACCGAGGTCAGAGCTCATCACTCATCACTGTTATCGAGGAATTTTTCATCTATTTATTCTAGTGCAGTACGGAAGGTAAGTTTGTTGCTTTAATATGTACTTGCTAATATAACTAGATATTTATTTAGGTCTTATTTTTATTTGTAACCACTGACCGACGAAGTTTTAAAATATGTGGATTTGTGCGTCATTAAAAATACGACCTTTGCTGTCGTTTTTTGTTTTTGCATTAACAGATTGTACTATTGATACCTAATCAAATCACTCTGTCACTGGATTTTAACGACCTAAATTGTATATGTATTGACTAATGTAATATGTATTGACTTTCTTTTTCTTGATATTGAATATATTTGGCGTTAATTTTGTAGAAATTCATTATTCTCAATTAAATGAAACTACGTGATGTAGCTACTTTCTTTAAGCTCTTTACCACGACTTAATGTAATGAGTCTGTTTCTGGGGAGTTCCTTAATAGCGCAAAAACTGTAGCGGAAGAAGTCGACGCGACAGCAGAATTTCCCGCACCTGCCCGCCCTCACGCTCGTAGAAGGTTTTTTAATTATGAGGCCGAGGATGAACCTGCAAGAGATGTGGAAACAAATGTAAAGTCGATTTTTGCTTTGACCTATTAGATACCGCAATTACTAAGCTCGATAAACTTTTGAATCAAAATAATATAATTTTTTCATTTTTTCAGAAATTAAAACACAGGAAGGATTTGGACTTAGATACAAAAAAGCCCATTGTTCTAATTTATTAAATAGATTGTGCTATGCTGCCTATTCAGATGTAGAAAAGTACGAGCTCTTTAATGAAAACGAATTATTATCTATGTCGGTTATTTTAAATGCTTTGCTTACGAATAAATTAATTTCAGTGTTCATAAATAAGTCCACAGCACTTAGAATTTACCTCACATCTCCAGTGACTAGCATACAGCGAAAGATAATTTTCTAAAATAAAAATAATTAAAAACTATCTCAGATCAACATTGTCGCAAGGCAGATTGACAAATTTTTCGTTAATAAGTATTGGACATGAAATGAAAATCGAAGTCAATGATATCGTTAAAGATTTTGTTAATGCAAAAGCAAAAAAAGGAAATTTTTTGTAAATATATTGGTGATTACGAGCGTCATTATTAATTAGATATATCTGTGATTGTAATGATTAATGATTTAGTATATTATACTAAGGTGTATGATTAAGTCACCCAAGGAAATAAAGATTAGTCTACGAAACAGTGTTTCTAAAGTTTTCGGAAACACTTAGTTAGTCCAGGGTATCTGCTTAAGTTTATAGTTTTAGTTTTTATTTCAATGGTTTCCTGTAGCCTGTAGAGATTGCAAAGCTATGTAAAAAGTGATTTTGGATATTTTTGCCTTTCTAGGAAAAGACCTGATTGGATCTAGTTAAGTAAGCCACCTGTGGTTGCCCTTAAGCTAAGCTAACAAAGGTTTCAATGTACATATTTTATACTCACTAAAATTACCAATGTGTACTCTGTTGTGTGTGTGTGTGTGCGTGTTCGTGTGCGTGTGCGTGTGCATGTGCGTGTGCGTGTGCGCGCGCGCGCGCGCGTTTATGTGTGAAATGTTATACAAACCTACTTTATCCTGTGATTTAAATTAAATATTTTTGAATTAAAGATAAAGTTGCCTTTTTAATTCTGGTATGTTCTTCCTTTTTATAAATACTTTTTACTAGTTTATTCTGCGATCCACGGTGGGCGTACCGCAAGTGAAGTAAAAGGGCTGTTGCTTCCCAACATCATTTATAATTGCAACATTTGTACCCGAATTTCCTATCACAGATGAAAATGTAACCGTAAGTATTCCATTTTGATCGCTCGCCTACAGGAGTGTGCCAGGGTTACATGGGCAAGAGTCGGCATTGGATGCGTAATTGCAAGTGGTTTACTGATTTTTCTATGAATAATCGAAAAATTTCAAAGAATATGCTTGCGCAAAATGGTAATTATCACAGTAAATTTCGTTTGCCACAGTTGGTTTAAAGAACATCTATTAAACTGTTTGTTTTTATTGTATTGTATCGATTTTGGGAGTTGTATTATTTTCCATTCGATTGGAGAAAATCTAAATTTCTCCTTATAGGCATAGTTCGTTCTATAAGAGATTTCCACAAAAAAATTTACTCTCCATGTTTATAACTCTGGCATTGTTTCTTCTAAGATATGCCTAGAACAACACTACTTAAACTAAGCGCCGTTATAGTTTAGCCGGTCGGGTTACTTACAAATGAATTGTTATACAGCGTGTTATGAAAATCTATTCCAGAATACGATTTATAAATCATCGATGTTCTTTTTGCAACACTAGTATGCACGTTTGTTCTTAGATATGTTACATTTTCAGCTTATAGACTACATTTTTCTGCAATCAAAGCTTTACTATATTTACAAAGAATTACTTTTTCAGCACATTTGTTGCTTCTATTTGCAAATGTTATAAGCTGTCTTATATTTCTCGCCTATGATATGCCTTTCTTAGGTTTATGTAAAATGAGAAATGTAAAATTTAATGCACGCTAAGGATAGAGCCTATGTTTAGAAAATCTAAGAAACAACAAAGAGAGGGATAGACAAATTAACTGATTTGTTAGGATACTTTCTCACTATCTACACTATTATAGGAGATATTTTTTATTTAAGAATTAGACGATTGTTTGTTGAATTCTTAAATAATAAAAAATATCTCCTAACATAAAAATTAATTGGTGTCCAATAAAAATGAATACAGGTTACATGATTATAAAGGCCTCACTAATCTTTTATAACTCTTTCATTTACTGACTGCTATTAGAATACCATAACATTTAAAAAAGTATATTTTATGGACATAAATTTATATTAGATATCCTAAAACTCTTTTTCAGTTTGTTTCATTCAATATTTTCGTTTTATAAAAGCAATCATTCTACCATTAATAGCAAATTTGTATCGATAGCATTCGACAAGGGAAGCACAGAGTGATCAACTTATTAAAACATGGATACGAAGTGGTAAGAGTGGCTTGAAGTGACTGATTTCACAATGAAAAAAATTCAGAAGATGTGACCAAGTTCCCGTATGTGATCTCTCCATTCTCAAAAGGGTAAGTGTTCCTAGAAGTCCCTTGAAAGCGAAATGTCTAAAGATTTGCCCTTCATCCTTTAATGATACAGTTGGTGCAAAAATTGAAGATATTTGTATCTACAATTGAAGACAATTGACTTTGCTAACCAAATAATTGATTGATTTTTGCACTTCGATAATATTTTTCTTTCGGATTTCCATTTTAATTGAAATATAAATAAAGTGAACTGCCGATATTGGAGTCTAACGAATTCGAAACATAAACAGGGAAGGCAACTTCATTCACCAAAATATTAAGAATAATCGGTCCGTATTTTTTAATAATCAAAGAAGTCGCACAGTAAGTATTTTATAATAATCAAAGAAGTCGCCAATTCGGAGCGGTATGTGGAGATGATTAAACATTTTTTCACACCAGCATTGCAAAATTTTACTGGTTTTAATCGAAACATACGGTGCCAGTAGGATGGATCAACATTTTACAGCTCTAACATGTTTTTATCAGGTATTCATTTACTTTTGCCTAGAAAACTGACATCTAGACGAGGCAACATAAACTGGCTTGTACATAACACCGACTTAACACTAATGGATTTTTTAACTTTGTGATAATCCTCTAACCCTGAACCTATTAAAACTAAATATCCGGGAAGAAATGTGAGTGATCACGGATAATTTGCGTCGAGCAGTTCTCAGAAGTTTTGCCTTCATTCTAAAGAGTGCCAGTGAACTGACGGATCACATTTACAAGAAATTATTTTTAAGAAATACATTCCTTGTGACTTTATTTTATCACAAAATATACATTTTTGCATTGAATTTGTCCGTTGTTATAAAATAGAATGTTTATTTTTAAACATATTTTCGGGGCACTGGTATATTAGTTTTCTTTAAGCCGCTTAATTAGAATGACATGCATTTTGAATTTCACTGTTCTTAACACTCAAGTATAGTATAAATACCTACTACCTTTCAAATGCGTTTATATTTTATAGTAGTTTTATAGAATAAAATGAAACACAAGCTCTGAAGTCTATAGTTTTAAGTATTTTTGTTAATATTATTCGAGAATGTCATTTTAATAACAAATTATCCCAAATATTTTTAGGCTTGCTTGATATCGTTTTGTAAAATGTCAAAACTCATAGACAATGGAGTATTTTTGGCTGTTAATATAAATTAGTATTTCTTTATTTCCCAGTCTGATGTACACAATTTAGACAGATCATAATACTATAGAACTGAATTCTAACTTATCACTGTTTTGTCACCCTGAAGTAGTCGATTTTCAATGTATACTTCCTGTTTTATCTAACTTCCTGTTTATTCAGCATGCTTGCTCATTTACTCACTAGATGTCAGTGATTTATAAATATATTATACTTGGCAAGCGAAGCACTAGATGTCACTAAGTAAATAATTAAATATAAATGTATTACACTTAACATTGGAACCACCACATTTGCAATAACCGTTCATATACAAAGGATGATTTTTTGAAAATATTCATATAAGAATTAAAGAGGGTATAGAAGAATAGAAAAGTCTTAAATTTTTTTGAAGTAAAACTTCTTTAGGCGCGAATTGAGAGTAATTCAGATATTTTTTCAGGCGGATGTAACGTTTAGTAAAGTTTATAGTTTACTTACGCAGTTTCCTGTAATTTAAACCATCGACTGACTATAGAATTTCGGGAGTATATATGTTATATACGCATATATACGCATATATACTTGGTTTTATTTCCATTTTATTGGTATAAAGTTACCAATAATTATTTTGTTTGAAAGAGTAAACTAGCGAAGTGGTTCCATATATACGTAAATATGGTGATGATCTGATGATGAGGTCCGGAAATGAATAATGGAACTTCTTAACCGATGGAAGAAAATCAAAAGTCATTCAAGATATTTGCTATTGGTAGTTGTTACTTTACAAAATAACTACACCGTCGATAAGGTCAGGGTTGATGATTAGTTTTGGAGATGAACAACGGAACTCCTTAACGGATGGTAGAAAATAAACCGTGATTAAAAATATTTGCTACTGGTAGTGGTTACTTTGCGAAGTAACCTTACCATCTACCAGGTCAGGATATGATGGTGAGTTCTGGACATCAACAACGGTACTCCTTAACGAATGGTAGCAAATAAACCGTCATTCAAGATATTTTCTACTGGTAGTTGTTACCTTGTAAAATTATTACACCGTTGATCAGGTCAGGGTCTGATAATGAATTATGGGGATTAACAATGTAATCCTTTAACGGATGGTAGCAAATCAAGCTTTATTCAAGATATTTGCTACGGTTAGTTATTATTTTGCAAAATAACTACACTACCGACCAGGTAAGGGTCCGAAGATGAGTTCTGGAAACTAACAATGTAATTTCTTAATGGATGGTTGTAAATAAATTGTGATAGGTTGTAATCAAGTGTGTAGGTGGTAATAGTTACTTTGCAAAATAACTACACCATCGACCAGGTCGAGGCCTGAGGATGAGTTCTGGAGATGTACAATGTAGCTCCTTAACGAATGATAGTAAATCAGCCATGGTTCAAAATATTTATTGCTGGTGGTTGTTTCTTTGTAAAATGCTCTATCGACTAGATTAGAGTCTGACGAGAGTTTTGGAGATGAATTATGTAACTCCTTAACGGATAATAATAAATCAACCGTAATTCAAAATATTTGCTACGGGTAGTTATCACTATGCAAAAGAACTACACTATCGACCATGTCAGAATCTGATGACGAGTTCTGGTGATTAATAATGTAAATCTGTAGAGAGAGAGAGAGAGAGAGGACTTTTGCTCACGTCAAGTTGAAGAGGAGACTAGGCAAAACTGACTTAATCATTTGCTGGATACGTGTCATTGTTGCTTGCTTACAAAAAATAACTATAATAAACCATGGAGAAAAAGAAAAACTGAGTAGGGATTAAAATACACAAAAATAAACAAAGTGAAAAAAATTAGACTATATAGAGACCAACATAAAAGTATATATTTAAAATATAAAGACATAAATGCATACACGTAATAACATAAACGTACACACATTTGTTAAAAGTATTTTATTATGGTTATTTCCTTCATACATTGTATGACGAGTCTATTGGCAATTGCTAAAAGGGATATAACATTGACAGGAAGTTCCACTTTATATTTTATTAATTTATACATAAACGAAAGAAATTTATCATTTGAAGGACATGCAATATAAGATGTTTGAGATTTTCTTCCCCATACCGCAATGGCAGATTAAAGAATTTATGATACGCAGCCTAGCCAAATGTGCAGGAACAGAACAATGTTCAAAACGCATACAGGACACAACCGGGTTTTCCTTGAAAATACACATTTTGAGAACCAAAGTTTTGTGGGTATAGCAGAATAGGCCTGGAAATTTTTTGCACTCGAAATCTGTGATATTCTTTTCTATGTAGACTGTCAATCAGACACCATCCAAAAGCGAGTCAAAGGACGATCTTCGATGATATTGCAAGAGTAAAATTCGTTTACTACAGCGAAGTGAACTTTTGTATTAACGATTTCATTGTTTATTATATCGCAATGACGATGATCATTGTGTGAATCGAATGATCATGGTGTGAATCGAATGTCAGTTTGTCATCAAAGAAAACTCCGATATTCTTGGAAACAGATTTACGTTTTGTGTCAAGCCTCCCAAAATGTAGCTAAACAGAATTTTATTTTTTACAGTAGTGTAGGAGATAAAACACTTGTCGACATTCATCCTACCAGAAGCACACCACTCAGCTATTGAAAATAGTTTTTGTTGTAAGTTTAGGCAGTCTCTAATGTTATTGCCAGTGGTGTAGATCTTAAGATCATCTGAGAGAGTAAATACTGGCATGTAGGTAGTTGCATCAGATCGTTAATGAATATTACAAAGACAAAACGTCCCAAATACGAGCCTTGTAGCACCCCGGAGATAATTGTTACGGGTGCAGAAAGACAATCTTTGATGTTCACAAGTTGAATCCTGTTATTTAGGTAAGATTTAATCCACTACAATAATTTTTTATGGATGTGACATGGAAAGTATTGAATGATTGATCTTATCAAAGGCTTTCGAAAAGTTTGTGTAAATAGAGTTTACCCACATTCTTTTGGCAAAACTGCCACAAATGTAATTTTTATATTTTAATAAATTATTTATTGTTGATCTTTTTGAAACAAAACCGTGTTGATTAATGGACGGAAGCATTTGAAGGTGGGAATAAGAGGTATTATACAAAATGGATTTAAATAATTTAGGGAAAGCAGATAGGATACTGATAAGTAGTTCTTACATTGGTCTTTGTCACCTGATTTGTAGATAGGCATAATAAAGACAGTTTTCCAGTGGGTAGGAAATGTACCTCATTTAATAGATTTTTTAAATATATACATTGTGTGAAGTTTCACTTCATTACAACAGTTTTTATAGAAATTGGAGGAATCCCATCGAACCCAGCTCCGTTGTTGCAGTCGACTTTTGATTTTTTTTAAATGGATTTTCTACTAACGTAAATATCCAATTAGTGGCAATGAATGGAAAGATTTGACGCATAGTTGCTAGAATCGGTTTGCTTTTTAAAGACAGAGCCGAAGTATTTGAATAACATTTCACAAACCTCGTTGACATTTAAGCATACTGAGCCATCGTGTTTTCACCGGAATTGAGTTAACTATTTTTGTTATTGAATTTTGGATAAAGTGATTAAAAGGGGATGAATAATACTCGTAGTTGATGGAGTATTAACTGAAGGACATTTACAGTACATGTGATACGGAAGTACGCTTAGATTTGTTTTAGTGTTGAGCAGTTATAGTTCTGATTGGACGTAATCAATACACTGAGAGACGACCAGAGGCGCCCTGATTTTTTGCAGGACCGATTTCAGCTGGACGATTGCGTTTAAGTATTAAATATCATGTGTTCCATTGTCATCGATTATTGTTGGACCAAAATTATCGATCTTCAGCATTAGGCCTTATTTTATTATTGCGACTTGATACGGCAGTGGAACTTGCAAGGTGAACAATAAGGTTCTATTCATGTATTGAAGATAATGTTGTGTGTTCGATATGAGATAGAGTTCAACTCTAAATAAAATTTAGACGGAGTCCGGTTAAAGCTCCTCAAATTTGCCATCACCACATTTATTAGATATGTTCATAAACTGGTTTATTTAATATACAATTCAATCAGTATTAACAGATAGTTATTATATAGCCAATCAGAAAGTATTGGAATGTACTGATAAGTGCCTGAGGAAATGATGGGTCGATATTTCGTTATCGCGCTGGCCAAAAGTATGCGTGATCTTTGCTGCAAGCGAGTTGAAACGGACGACAAGCCGAAGACTTTAAATACATTTATTTATTCACAAAACTATTCAATTTTAAATAATATTTTAAACGACGAAAACCAGCGCAAGAATATCCCACCATAACAGAAAAGCCAGCGAAAGAATGTAAAATAACCAATGGTTTGTGTTAAAATAATAAAATGTATTTAACGTGAATATTTGTGCAGTCAACACACATGTCACAAAGAGGATGTAATTATTTTTTACATAACAATTATCTTTCTCGTTTAAACTTGATGCAATTTTGTTGGTGCATAAGTGCATCAAGTATATGTTTGGGAGATCATGATTCCTTTTTACTGAAGAAAGAAATTAATTTGAGCATTTACTCTTTCAGAGAATTTCGCTCGATTACAGATTTTACATCTATGTTTAGGTGGACAGGTTTCAATTTGAATGGGCTGCATTTTTAGTGGCTTTTCTATTTGCGTCATTAATATCAGAGGTTTTATAAAATTATCATCAATATTTATTTCTTCTTCTTTACAAAGATAATTGTTCTTACGTATGTAAGAACTTGTAAGTTACTTGCACGAAATACTTGTACGTAACTAGGTAGGAATATTTTTAGATAATAATATAGCTTTGGTTATGTTCAGAATTATGTTTACGTATAATCACATATATTTAACGTGCTTTTATTTGTTATATTTTTTTACATTATTTTTACATAGAAGGCAGATTCTATGTCTACTATAAGATAAATAATATGTTAAAAAGATCTGCGAGATTAATTATAGTAAAGAATTCTCGATGCTAAATGTTTTGATGTACCAGGTTTCATCCGATTCTATTGCACTAAAGTTCTTCATAATGTTTTTGATTAAAAATTATAATTATATATCACCATATATCATTTTGATTACACTTTCAGCGGTAAAATTGCTAAGCTTTGTAAGGTTTACAATATTTAACTTTTTAATAATAACAATTGATTCACGTTTACTTCTCTTAACGGGAATTACATTTTTGTGCACTATTTCTCTAATCCAGATATACACAGGTGAAATATTCGTGGCCAGAGTTGAATTATAGGTGATGCAGAAGGCATAGATGCTGAAGCCAGCAATCTGAATGTGGGCAGACGCATGAGGGCATACGTCGTTGTTAGATATCTTCTGATCATAAATTTATTCTATCTTGTATGTATTCGATACAAGATTACTTTATTTCCTCGATTGTTCTAAATATGATTTGTAATTTATTTACTTTGGATTAAAATTAAGCTGTGTAAAATGAAACTGTAAAATTAGCCGATTTGCAAGAGGGGTGGAGGGTGGGGGGGGTGTATTGTATTGTCTATCCCATAGTTATCTCTGACTAAATTTGATTGTAAAGGTTTAAAATAAGCAGAATATTCTTGAAGATAATGCTGTTTATTATATTGCAGGTACGTGACAATGACTTTTTTGAGACCGCACTGTAACAATGACTTTCTTTGATTGCATGAATTTCATTATTAATCAGTGAAGAAGTCAAGGAATTGATAAGAAATTACTTATATTTTAAAATATATCATTTGATCGATGAGTCAGATTTTTCTTGTTAAAGATTATATATTATAAAAAATTGGGAAGTCAAATTTCAATTAGTTTTTCGTCACCTTATTGTGTGGTATAGTCAGGGTGGCACAACATTGGGCATGACCGCTCCAGAAAAAAAATGTCAAAAATAATTCAAGTACCCAAAGTTTAAAGACTGAAAAAAGTGTTCAAATATTGATATTGATGTAAACGTAGGACTAGAGCAAATATTCCATATCTTAAGTGATATGTGGTTTTTTAATATTGTTTAAATTTCATAAGATACGATAATTGTGAACAAATTTCTTTTAGGCTGTGCCTTCGTAGGGCCACCTCAAAAAATATCGGTCACGCTAATTTGTATTGTTCCCATTCGTATATGCAATTACCACCTAGTGATGCGAGAGAGCTACTTGCAGAAGCCTGTTGCTATTTGCAACTGCATTTTCACATTTATTTCAATTTTATGGAAATTTATTTTTATAGAAATGACGTTTTAATAACTCAAATTGTATAGTTAATTTAAGATATGCCAAATATTTTGTAAAGTACTTTTATTATAATAGTTTTAATATATAAATTTACCAAAATAAAAACTAACTTTTTTCATTGTAACGCCATTTATGAGCAATGAAGGTCCATGGGCATCCGTGGCATTAATTAGTGAAAAGGAATTGAGTTCAGAGCCCCCAACCCACCCTGGGTTGGGGGTTACTTTGAAAGGGCCTCAGATTCCATATTTTATATAAAAATTGTGACTCTTTTTTATATGTGTTGTATAGTGGACTCTATATTCAATTCGATATATGCAATATTGGCTGCATATTGTAGAAGGCGCTGTATTGGGCTCTTTTATGGGCTGTTTGAAGACGCTGAACACCAGTTGGAACCTGAAAAACTGATAAAAATTATACAGAATTTGCACTGTCTCTTGCACACGATTGGATTCCTTTACGCGACTATCGTCTCCTGTACGGGGAATATAAACTCGCGGTCACCTGTTTATCGTATTGGTTGCAACGGCATTCGGTGTTATGGCTGTGGGCGGGATGAACCGCCAGTCAGTGTCGTGGTGCAGACCGATTTCTTGTAGTTTAGACGCCCACTCCTTGTAGAATATGCGTAGCTCGGCGTCTGTAGTATGACAGTTGGTCTCTTTATTGGAAAACATCACATGCGGCCATTGGGTATGTACTGTTATGCATTTTAAGGAGAAAAGATCCAAGTCAATGGAAATACTGGATACCTCTTTTCATGCTCCACCCGACGGTAACATTTATAGGGCCGAAGTAGTCGACCCAGCAATTGGGAAAGGGTCCATGGAAGCAGCAGCATAACTTACCACAAGTTACCCGTTAACCGAGTGGTCGACCGAGCCCGCCTTATTCTATAAATGGGGAACCCAGTATCGTTGAGGCTTCTTGTTGACCAGAAGAACTAGAATTAGGGTGTACGGGTGGTGACTATTTAAAATCACCGGTCGGTTGGCATGGACTAATATATGTACCGCCTCGATTTGTCCTCTCATATGCAATAGTCCGTCTTCTAGCAGTCGATCCAATTTCTTAAGTTGACTTGACTCGAATCATAAATGAGCAAGGTCTTCATTGAAACATTCCCTCTCGTATCCAGGCTAGAACTGCGCTGATAATCACATGCCTTGCACGACCTGTGATGATGACATTTGTTGATGCACCTGAAGCATACGCCTTTATATTTTCCTCAATTCCATTGTGAGTCGACGTTCATTTCTCGGATATAGTTGTTCAACGCATGAGCAGGCGCGCCATACGAAGCATTCGTAGTCAATTCGTAGTCAAAAACTCTCATATCCAGATTCGGAGTGATGCGCGGTGGTCAAGCTTCCGGTCTGCATCTTTACTTGTTGGTTGTTCAATGGCTTGCCTATCACGATCCGCCGTTCGCTTTGATCCTGCTCAAAGTACCAAAAACTATGTTATGGACTATTGGCGTAACGATATAATGTGGGGGCACTTGGCAAGTTTTTAGACTGGGGCCAGCGAAGAATCAAGCTCGTTGTTATTTTTATTATAGGTACTTTTAGTATGTTGTAGAACCTCATTTGTAGCTCAATCCGCATCCGTGTTGGATCAAGTAGAATTATAGTATATAAGAAATATGTGCCACAATAACATATTCTGGAATTCGTTTTTATTGAGATGGTCATAAAAGGGAATACTCAAAAAAATTAAAATTAAATAAAATTCTAGCTGGATATTTTTGTATATTTTTTATATTAAGTGAATCATTCAAATACTTGGTAATACCACTTTCTACAGACAAAATTGCGAGGTCCAAAGATTTTAGGTCCAAAGATACATTTTCCAGCTTCAATAAGTCTTCAAGTTGACTGACCAAAGCATTTTCAATTGTATTGATCATTGAGGTAAAACAAGTGTATTTTAAACACTTCTTCTTGATTTTTTTGGTTCTTCATCTATAATAATCGAATATCTGCCTCTTTTTTCAGAATCGGACTGGTTTAAAAACTAGGATCTTTTTCAGTCTCACAAGTTATTTCCCAATCTGTTATTGGAGCAGACGAATAAGTCCTGAACTGTCCCACATATTCGGAGAATTTCTTTAGCAATTGCTATGCATTTGATAAATTTATGGATGTAGCTGTATAAACCTTGAAACAATACGCCATACTAAGATACGTTTGAGAGAGTGTATTTTGAAGAAAGTCTTGCGACTAACATCATTTACTTGAGAATGCCGTGTGGGATGTTGGTTAATCAGTAGGCCAAGATCTTTTACAGTTATGTTAGTAAGATAGTATGATATTACAACATTATTTAGCAAGACAGTTTATTGAGTCAACATTTTCATTTGATAGTTAATATATTAAAATTAGTTTACAAACATTCTTTTTTAGAATGGAACAGAGTATAATTTTAATTAAGTATCTATATTCTAAAGAAAAGTATTTCCTACCAAATCATTGAAAATTTTTTTAAATCGGTTTGCTACTTTCTATGATTACCCCCGACAAACAAACTCATGAAGTATTCCTTTTTGTAACATTATTTTAGATTTTACTATATTTTACTATATCCCCCTTGTATTTTTGTGTTTACACCACGACCCTTACCTTCGGAGATTTTCATGCATTATACTCTGGAATAAAGAAAAACTCATACAGAATGGCCGCAATGCCTATTAACCCAATATAATATATTATAACCCAATACCCAATAGTATCATGCAACATCTCATGATTTCTCATGCAACAATTAGAAAAAGAAACCTGCTCACCAATTCCTCCATTCCTGTCCTCGCCGACTTCCCTGGTCCAATACTTTGTGTAATCATTGTTCTGTCTGACTGTCCTTTGTTCTCATATTGTCATGCTGCATCTGATTCATTCGTGTTCAGAAGGCTATTATGAACGGAAGAATAGTGATAGAGAACTGCAACAGGAGTATAAAATCCACTGTCTAACTGATTTCATACTTTATCTTCATTAATTTTACCAATACGCAATGTGAAAGAAATCGTTCGACGTGCTTCACATTAGGAGCACAGTCCAATATGACGGAGAAGTATTTAGTTGACCTACCATAGACAAAATTTTAATTTATCTTCAAATAAGTCGATTAAGTTATTTTCAATGTCCTTGCCAAAAAAATGGACATTGGGATTCCTGACAAAAATCGGGTTAAATTTTCTTTATTGTACTAAAAAGTCACCATTATTAGGAATTTGCAATGTTTCAGATTCAGAGTTTCCTCTGAAGAACAATTTTTTGACTGCTAAAAAAATATTATAGATATCATCTGTTCGAGTTTGATTCCTCAGTCTCAGCCTGCTTTTGTAAATTCTTATATATATTCCACGAAAGAGTTTTAATCTAATCGGTGCTTCTATTCAACTGTGCATAGCAAGCAAATGATCTGAGGATGTTTCGTGACTTTTGAATTAGAGTGGGGTTATTTACGAAATAAATAGCAGCAAAATACTTTATTTGCAAATTTAGAGTAAAAAGTAATCTTTTTTTAAAAGTTTTCACTTTTCACTCTTTGAAAATGCGTATTCGAAAAGCGACGTCCATTATTATTTCTTGATTAGTTATCTGAAGTAAGGAGTGGTCATTATGAGATATAGTCACAATTTTTATTTTGAAAAAGTGATGGCTGTAATATTTTCAACTTCAGATGATATTTCAGGAATAGTATAAATCTTTTTGCGCATGTTGTTCATCATCTTCACGATGTTCGTCTGAAGAACTTTCAATAAATCTGTTTTCTTCTGTTGGCTGTTGAACCGATTCTGAAAAAGATTCCGATGACTTTCTCAACTGTCAAGTACTTCGCTAATATTTTTCGGCCTTCTCAGTTCGGTACCGTTTTTGCGTTTCTTTTTAAGTTTCGTGCACCAGATAATTTTTTTGGAGGTAGCGACATGATTTTTTTCTGGAGCAGATGGGTTCGTAAAATGATGAAATAAAAAAATAAGATACTCACAATTATTTTCTAAAAAAATGTTGGAAATAACTTGTCTTGATACATTTTTAATATCTTCCGAGATAAGAAAAGAAGAAAAAATGGAAAAACGGTTTAATTATTAAAAAAAAGGCTCCAATTTTCATGGAAAAATATTTAACGGAAAATGACGAAATCAAAGATCAATAAATGCCTTTTGAAATCGCTGTCTGCTGTAATTTATAGTGTAATCTCAGATTCTACACAATTCGGTAATTCCCCGGATCACCGCCGCAACTACAGCGCGTCGTCCACCAACAACGTGATTTACGGACGATCGATTGCTGCGTTTCGACCTATTTTAGTTTTATGAATTTCAACGCCCTCCCTATGAGGGCGCCCGGTGCGGTCGCACCACTTTCACTACCCTAGGGCCGCTGCAGGGCATAGTGTCCTTTCTGTTTATGTTAGTTCTGTGATATTTATGAAAAAATTATTTATGGCAACGCAACTAAAAGAATAGAACAAAAAATATTGTTTATGAAATTTTTGTCTGTTTGTACATGAGTCGGCTTTATATTCACGATAAACGAAAGAACATCTATAGGGATTTCAATGAAGCTTTCAGGCAGCCATCGACCAATTAAAAAAAAGATGTGTCAAATTGATCTTTCAATACAACGTGCACTTACTAAAAAATGTTATATATATATATATATATATATATATATATATATATATATATATATATATATATATATTTATATATATACATATACATATATATATATATATATATATATATATATATATATATATATATATATATATATATATATACATTTTATTTCTTAATCCGGTTAGAATGTAAGTAAGTATATTTTATTTTAAGCTACGGATGTGTTAATATTTGGTTTTGTTTATTAGTTTACTATAGACAGCCCTGTACAAAATGAGTATCCTTCATGCTCATAAACAATGTACCATCGTATTATTATCAAAATCAGATATTTCAATTAGTTCCAGATTATATTACTTTTTCTTTTTTTCGATATTATCGACATTTACACGTGGAGATTCTATCAATATCTTTGTTTTCGTTTTATGCGTTTATTTTGATTCGGGTTAAACCACACGAATTTGTCTTTGGTTTATAAATTTTATATTGAATTTATAAATCTTATTTCGATTAACGGTCGATATAAAATGGTGCTTTTGTGCTTTTCTTTACGTAATCATGATTATGTCATTGGAGGCCAGGTTAGTACTGGTATTATCGACACTGATTAGATAAAGGACAAATAAAAAAAACAAAAGTAGTTCAGGCATGATTAAAAACGAAATCTGGTCTAATTATGTAGTTGCAGTACACATCATAATACTGCAAAGCTGGAACAGGCAAAAGGATGGCGATTAACTATATAGAACATTAGCTTTAGTCCACGGCTTTGCTCGCGTGGCAAAGGAAGAAAACTTCGTGGTGAAATTTAAAAAGAAGTATTATTGGGAAAACAATTGAAGATTGTTAAGTAGTTTGAAACGCACAGAGTCGAGGAAATGGTTTAAAATTAAAGAAGCCTGTACGCGGCAGTAATTAGCCGTGGCCGATGTGTTACCCTCATCTGTTATTACATATTATTCTCAATTTCCTGTTTATTTTAACCCCCTTGTTGTTAATTATGCGATTCTCTTTAATTATACAAACAATGAATTCTGTTTTGGGGTAACAAACTTCATGACAAAAGGTAATAGCTAAATGTCGTCACTGTGATGTGTTGGGTTGATCACAAGGCATACGGCCTTAGACCGCGGGGATCCGGGTTCGATTCCCGGCCGCTCATCGATCGGGGCTGGGCTGGTGTAAGAGATTGCTCTCGTAGATACATTAAAGTACACAAATAAATAAGTAAATAATAAAACATATAAAGAAACAAATTTGCTATCGCATTTATAATATTCTCTTCTCTTAGTCCTTATATTCTTTGCAAAGTGGTCATAATCACCATGTCAAGTGAGTTGTGGATAGTGGTATGATGAGGCACTTATTCGAAGAATTTCGTCATACGATAAACGCTTTCTGTTACATAGTTCTTGAAGTGCATTAGGATGGAACTCAATCCGCGATACTCCACGCATTCTTCTCTGACACTACTTTTTCAAGGAGTCTTTCTTTATCCTCTCGCTTTCATGCAGTACCACGTCTTTGCGGCGTAGAGGAAAACGGGGAACATTGATGCTCAAAGAAGTTGGATTTTCGTTGTTCTTGTGATGTTATCGTTGTTTGATATCTTCCTCAGATTAACCATAGCAGACTTAGTAATCGTCATACACCCTTACATTTCGTCAGTATATTCGCCTTTATTGGAAATTAATGTCCTTAAAAAGACTATAATTGAACCACTTTGCAATTCGCTACTTGTGTGACTTCGGGCGACTTGTCGTTAGCATGATCAATAATTATCATTTTCGTCTTATCGGTTCAAGTTTCCATCTTTTACAGTAAACTTTCCATATGACGAATACTACTCGCGAAAAATACAATATCATCCGTATATCTTAGATTCGAAATTTTCGAGTCTTCGATCGTAATTCCGTCAGTTCAGTTCTAGAGAGCAATTTTCTGTATAGGTTCGGTGTGGACGTTAAACAGGAGCGGTGAGATTATAAACCCTAGACAAACTGTTGTACTAAGATGGAAGTGATTCAATACTACATCGTCTATTCTGACTGAGGCTGTTCTAGTTTCATGAAGATGCCTGAAGACGCGTACAAGGTATTTCGGCGTACCTATATCTAGTAGCATTGCCCAAGGTTTTGACCATTTTGCTGAATTAAATGGCTTCAAAATCGACAAAGCAAATGTGGCCCACCCACATTTGCTTGTTGAATTCTCGGATAATCTAGCAAACTAATTGGATTTTTTCGCACCACGGTTAGGTACCTTTACTCTTCACGAAGCTCACCTGTTCAGATGCAACACCTCTCTAGATATAAAGGTTTTTAAGATGTACAGTAAAATTTTGCTTGCATAAGAAATTAAGACAAGAAGACCGTAATTACTGCATATTTTGGTGGAATATATTTTATGCAGTGGAAAGAAAATTGTATGATCTCATTCCTTGGGTCATACTTCTGTCTGTCACATTTTATTACATAGCGCATGAAGGATTTCTACACCATGTTTTCCCGAGGTTTTGAAAGTCTTGTTCGGGATAGTATTTATTCTAGTGGCTTTCTACGACTTAAGATAGACTTGTAGTTCTGACTTCACCTTTTTGAACCATTGTCTCTATTTCTTTGTTCGTTGGTCTTAGGAGTGCAAAATTCTGTAGATCCTGAACTAGTGACTGACAGTAGGCGTTCCAAATTTTGAAAATATCGCTTGTTTTACTAACTACCTTACTCTGATAATTATCGATTGTTCAAGTTTGGTGGTGAGAGTTTTGGTGACAGAGCAAATCTTTTGATAGCAGTTCCTGGGTTTGTGTTTGTTTGCGTATACTCAGACTTCCGCACGAAGGTTTTGAAGTTTTGTTCTCGTTTAGATGCAGTTTGAATTCCTGCGGTAAGTTCAAGGTTTTTAGTTCTGTACCGATTACTTTCATTCTTCGTTTCTCATTAATAAGAACGAGAGTGTTGTCACTCATTCAATAACGTCTTTGCCCTGTCTCTGTTGGTGGTTTGTACTCTTTTGCCATCCTCTTTATCCAACACTTTGTTCAATCCCATAACTCATTTAGAGTTGCCACATCTAGATCTGCACTTGCCCATTAACTTCAATCCTGTTCGAGTACTGACAGAAATTTTGACTCATGTTTCACTTCGACTCGTTTTTATTTCTCGAGTTTTCTGGTTGCTCTTAATTTGAATTGTATTTTAGAGACCAAGAGTTAATGATCTGATACTCAATCTGCTTCAGGTAGTATAAAGGTGTTTCTGATGGTAGTTTTCCACCACGATCATATCATAATATAGTCAATTTATCTCATAATAAATATATAGTCACTTTCTCTTTCAAATATCGTGAATTTTCCAAGCTGTAGTAGACCGCGTGGGTTTTATGTGAGTATCATTTGGATTTAGTATAGTTTCAAAGAGTTTTATAGTATTGGTTAGAATTTATTAATATATTGAGTACGCAATAATAAATATATTTTTATGTAATATTAATTAAACCACCGGAATATTACTTCTTAGAAAAAAATTGTCTTCTGAAAGGAGACAATTTTTTTTCGAATTAAAGAAAATTTGTCCAGTACGAGTAGAATTCGCAGTATGTTTTTAATAAATTAATAATTTACATAAGCACTTATAAACCATTAATATTATTTCAATTAACTATTTACAAATAGCAATTTTTCAAAAGTAAATATATTGCCTACTATATCTTTCATAGGCGTAAAATATAAGATAATAGCTACAGTTTTCCTTTAATTTTCTAGTCAGATTTTACAACTGTGTTTTCCGTGATTTTTGACTCAGTAGTTGCGGAAACAAGGAAGTGCGGGAAAATTCTCCATTTTTGCATAATTTTTTAAATATGCAAAATCTAAAATTGTGAAAAAATGTATTTCTCTTAACAGGCACTTTCAAATGACGACCCGTATATTATACATATAAAAAAAAATTAGATCTTTATTTATGTTTTCCTTACTTTTAATATGAATATTTTCAAAAAACTAGTATAAGTTGTTTTACTATGGTACATTTCAAATTTCTACGTCGTATGGTGTCGGAGAAAATGGATTATGAATATAATGAAAAGAAAATGTGCTTCATAGGCGTAAAACAAAGGGCATATTAAAAAAAATTGTTCCATCTAGAATCATACATACGTAGGTTCAAGGTTCCATAATCTTTTTTTTGTAAAAATCCATAATCTTTCCATGATTGAGCAGTTTCGGAAATAAAGGTACAGCGTATTATTCGAGATCACATATTTTTTGCATAATTTCAGTATACTTTTGAAGATACAATATCTAAATTTGAAGAAAAAATATTTATGTGACCGATTTTTGATTGATTCCAAATAAACGTTTTGAGTTTTAGCTATAGAGAGTTAATATGTTTTATTACTAAGCCAAACGTCAAGCGATGTCTGAACTGAAATCTGACACGTGAATGGTCTTACAAATGTTCCATTTTCCCTTTTGAGGTACCGAACCTAAATATAAAGATGTACTAAGAAAAAAGACCACTTAATAAAAATCCATGAGGCTATCAGCATTGGTGCCGGCTTTACTTTTTCTTTTTCACCTATTTATTTAATATTTCCAATATGGACATTTTGAAAAGAGGACTTATAGGGCTCTTGTTAATGGATTCCGTCTAGGGCGAAAAGTGAATAAGTGACACGGAATAAATACGCTATGATGGGTAAAGGTGTATTCTTCTATGGCCACAGTGAATGATTTGTCTCAAATAAAAGAAAGGATGAGGGATAAAAGAATAATGGACCCTCATCCTTTCTTTCGAAAAAAAAGAATCAGGGTCCATAAGGAGTTTTTCAGCCCTGAGAAAATTAATGTCCTCACTTTATTATATGCACGTTTAAAATACTTTGTCACATGCAGGTTTTATTAGAATACGTTACGAACTTATTGAAGAAATTCAATATATACGTAACTGCTCTGAAGAATGAGACAGTATTAACTACAGATTAAATAATTAAAGATCAGACTTAAATATTTTTCCGAAGTATAATTAATATCTAAAAAGTTAACATTAAATTGAATTCGATTAGATAGATCCTTCTACATCAGTTCCATTGCTTTCTGACCAATTAGAAGTAGCAGCATCGGAAATATAATCATGATAATCAACATTGCCATATTTCTTCTTTTCAATATGTCTTTGAAAACCTGGACACCACAATACAGAAGCAACTCTGTGCACTGCAGTCCACAACACGCGCTCCTCTTTGCATTGGTAATATCAAGAAGAAATCGGCGACGTGTAGGAATTACTGCATTGAATACAGGTGTTATAGATTTTTGAAGACGTATGCCTAGACTGCAACTGCACGCGAATGATATCATTGTTTTCTTTATAAATAAACAATTCATAAAGATCTGAATCACTAATGTGCTTTTCAGTGTATGATTTTTCTTCCTTTATTTGATAGACACCGAGGGTTAAATTACATAATCCATCGACGGTAAATCTAGGAAAGTCCTTTAATATTTGTTCTTCTATTTTTTGTTAAACAATTCTCCGTGTAACTCAGTTTTTAGATTATATTAATGATTTTAACACATTAGATTGTTCGACAGGGTTAGGCATTCTATCAGCAATAATCATATCACTCTTACGGATTCTAGGTGGTCGAAAGGCATTAACAATGGCGCATACTATTCGTACAAAATCACCAATTAGCAGTATTTGGGAATTGGGCATCACTTTGCCAATACTTTCCACCTTTTAAGTAAATCATTGACAGCTTCAATAAGCCAACGTAACCATGTAATCAATCTTGATGGTTGTATGGTGGTTTTTATTTTGTAAAAAATGAGGAATTTATGCAATAAATCCTCAAGAAGCTCCACACTAACGCGGATGTCTAAAATGCTTCCAGTTGTAGTGTCCTTTGGAATGAATAATTGTTGATTTTTTTCAATTTATATATATGTACCATAATCAACCACAAGTATAGCGACATAATCTCTGTTGTCAGCAAACAGTTTTTAGCAGCATCTCTTGTATGTTTGTTTATAAAATCTCGGTATATAGGTTCTGTGCGGCGGAAGATATAGCGGCACAAATTCTGACATGAGTGTTTTGGTAGCCACAACAAAACACTGGCTAATATCTCTCCTCGTCATCTTGAAAAGTGTTTCCCGATCCGATTCGAAGTTTTACTAATAAAATAGCTAAGTTTTGTCTGTAACTATGTGTAGAGGTTGAGCGAATTTTTGTTTTTATGCAATTTGCTATAGCGTCGAAATCCATCATGAACACACCCATCAAATGATAGTAATCATCTTTTGATAAAGCCGTAACAGTGTCAAAATCGAGATCAGCCTTGCGTGCAATTATTCGTTTTTCTTCCATGAAACTTTGCAATTATGTTTTTGACATGGTCGTAGAAGCAAAAAATACTGTCAACTCTTTCAAGACTTCCTTAGAGAGGAAATCAATTAAATAGGATTCACATCATCTAGCTTCTGATAGTATAAATATGTTCGAATAAATGAAAGCTCTACATGTGCGGACAATTTAAAGTTTTTAAGATTCTTAGTAGAATTGCAAAAAAATACTAGATTGTGCTTTTTATATCTAAACTAACGCAGCTCGTTCACGGTATTACTTCTGGATCTACGCATGTTTCATTATCAGGCTTAGAATGCAAACCAAAATCCCCATCATTCGCATTTTCTGAAGTAATGGAACTGCTTTGCTGTTTCTTAATATTTTTCTGATAAGCTACAGTGTAACACTTAGGACAAATTTTTGAAATGTTTTTAAAATATTAATTTTTACCCACATATCATGAGGATTGGTTACACGTCTCGCAATTTTCGTATTTATTCTTTTTGAATAACTGCCATAGATAATATTCTTCATGTTTACAACATTAACTGTATTAGTTTATATCAAAAATAACGAATGCTTTTTAGCACTTAATACAGCACTAGCACAAGCATGTATTGAAATCATCACAACGCTCTATGTAGTATTTTTTTATGTACTGTACTGTATTAAAATTAGCTCTTCAATATAAATATTAAAACTGCACTGTCACATGTATAAACTTTTGCCCTCTTAGTTTATTCTCGTTAAAGTCAAAATATGTATCCGAGACAAAACTCGATCGCTGTGGCGTGAATTTACTTATGACGATATTAATTTGATTCAACTTTTGTTTTTATTGTGAGTACAGTGGTGCAACACTTTTATTTTAATATATGTTTTGTATCTCAGTATGTTTTATCATAGATTTAAATAAGGAAGCGTTGCGCCATTGCGCACAAATAGAAATAACTTGAAACACTACTCGATAGCCGTGGCGTGAATTTATTTATGACGAGATATGTATTCATTTGTTTAAATTTTTGTTTTTATTGTGAGTACAGTGGTGCCACAATTTTATTTTAATATATGTTTTGTATCTCATTGCGTTTTATCATAGATTTAAATAAGGAAGTGTTGCGCCCTTGCGCTTATATAAAAATAGTAACTTAAATCTTCGAACATTGTGAATTTTGGTAAAAAATGCCAAAATTGCAAACCTTGGGCTTTTAAAGAACAATAAAGTACTAAAATAAGATAAAAACTTAAAATATAAGTTCTGAAATATTTAAATGCAAAAATTTCATCGATGCCAAGGTTTGTAAGGGGATTTTTTTGGCCCTGAAAATAATCAACCTGAAATTTGAATTATTTTCAGGGCCAAAAAATCCCCTTATAGGCCCTCATCCTTTTGATCTTTCTAATAATTTGGAGGTTGGACAGAAGACAACCGTCATTAATTTTAGAAAAATTAAAAATCATGTTGTGTTCATCAAGTTATGTTTACAATATCCGAAAGAATTACTCCCACAGTCTCGTACTGCAAGCGAAAAAGAATTTCACACTTCAGGGATTTTTCTCCGAAATATTCTGATTGATTATCACATGAGCTAACATTGAAAAACTGGGATGGCGGGGTCTATTTAGAGGTAGAAGTTTTGCACTCTATCCTTGAAAACATACATCTAGAATATTTTAAATTTTACAATTAAAACATTAAAGGATTTTTCGTAAGAGGTAGAAGTATGTTTGAGAATAAGTAGGTAGATTAAGCGTAACTCAAGGCTAAGATTAAGCAAGACTTTGAATTTGCCAGTGAGATAATTTGGAGTCTGAGAATTTTTTAATAGATTATTATTCGCAAATTAAAAAAAAACGGAGCTGCAGAAATGTTTGCAGAATATTCTAGGTATTGAGTATTTGTTTTGCAACAATTCCTGAGAAATATCGATAAAGATAAGCTGCAATTAGGTTCAATTTTGTAGAAAGTAAATCAGATCAGGAAATTGTTGATTAGATATAAATGCAATGTTAGATAACAATTATGCGATTGCCACGTGACTTGTTAACCTTAAGACACGTGACGTAACGGAAATTTAACTGCTAAAATACCAGATTTTATTAATATAAACTAATGTTATCACATTAGTTGTTAATAGTGGCGAAGAAAGTATTGTAATCGTCCAAAGAATAGAAGTCGTAACTTTGATAGACATTAATTCTGAAGAAACTGTATAAGGTAACAAGTATTTTGGTGGACATTTACAGAAATATCTTTAAAGCCATCTTAAATAAAAGTCTGTGAAAAATCCTTATAAGTTGCACTCTAAAATTATATTACGTACCATACCTCTCCAATATGTTTTGTAAACATTTTTAAGTGTTAACACATCTTAAGATAACGCGGGTTGACATACTTTAGCACAGTCTCAAGCTTCCATTTTTAACTTCAAAATTCAATAATGGCATAACAGATCTTCTTCAATTTTTTCCACTCTTAGTACTTTATTAATCCAATATTATACAATGATACATATCTTCGGAAAAATACCTGTTAAGGGTTCATATTTTTATATAAAACTTGAGTAAATTATGCGAACTTATCCCACAGCGCTACGGCATTGTGTGGTATTATAATTATTAATGCTTTTTGATCCCAAAAAATAAAAATAGATCATGGGTTTAATAATAAAATAAAATAATATTGTTTCATTAAAATATTACAAAAGTATATAAAACAATATTATTTTGATTATAATATTACAATAGTATATGAAGATAACACGGTTGCTTTTCGTGACGAAGTAGGTGTAATATATAGTGTGCCATTGATTTAAATTTTTCCATAGAACTAATTCGTTTTGTTGGTTAACTCTTGAATACCGATGAGGATGATCGCGTCCCTGCAAGCATATGCGAAAAATTCCAGAAGGGCAATGCCGTTTTCTTAAAGAACAACGCCAAATTCTGTTCTACCATCCTCGGAAAGTCTCTCTGTATTTTAGAACCAGATCATCAAATGTTAAATGTCAGCATTAAATCATAGATTTTGAATAGTAGATTTTTGGTTGTATGAGAAGAGATGTTTCTAAAACTTTTATTTCAAATAAATCGTAAATTAAGATAAATATTTTTGCTTATATTTGAGTTTTAGAATTTCTTATTAATTTTTAATCGCTCATTGAAAAGTAACCTTGCACATTTAAAATAAATGCGTATATATTACATACGTGCATGATGTCAATTTTGTATTAAAAGTTTTTTTGTATATCAAATTTAAATGGATATGTTACATTGTAAAATTCAGAAACTGATTCAATCTTTAGCGTAAGGTCATACGTACGCTATCTATACTCTAGATACGCGAATCGATTGTACGGATAAGGTCGTATAAAGAAAATTAATTAAATTTAGCGTCATTTTGTTACTTTGAAGTGGGTTTTGGATAACCCAAATATAAAATATTTCTTTCCGGTGCACTGTTCCTCATTGTTATTTTTTGGAGTAAAAGAAGCGTAAAGTTGTTAAAAACTTCACGAAATTCACCTTTTCCATTAGCGCTTGATACTAGTTTTGTTGTATTATTTAAACAGTAAGTTTCTATGGAAAATTACTTTCCGTGATCTGCATAACATAAAGAATTCGAGGAAATTAAAAGCTTTACACTAATTTTCCATGCGGGGTAAAGGTTACAAACATCGGCTGACTCCATCCTTTGCTTCAATAAATTGTAAAAGTAAATTTTCCATGCGAAATAAAATTACAATTCCTATGATTTATCTATGATTTATGATTTATCTTTGCTTCAATAAATTGTAAAAGTAAATTTTCCATGCGAAATAAAATTACAATTCCTATGATTTATGATTTATCTATTCCTATGATTTATCGAAGTATGCCACAAATAACTGTGCATAGTGTATTTACATGGATGCTTTATACATATATATATATATATATATATATATATATATATATATATATATATATATATATATATATTTATATATATATATATACAGCACAACCATACTTAAAAAGTTACTTAGATACAAAGCATTTCCCGCGCAGATGAGATTTTCCGTATCACCTATAAAAAAAACAGTGAGCCGTGAGCCGTCTGGTAAATGTGAAACATCATGTTCGTACAAGTAATACGCATAAAAGACAAGATTATTACAGGAACTAAATATAGCATAATGAAAAAATAAAGTATTACGAATTTCTTACAGAAAATGGTGACTTTATTTAATAAACATTTATTTACAATTTATATAAAAATAATAAAGCACAGGTTATATGTACCGTAGTAAACAACAGTGAGGAGGGGGTCGCGTAGTCGGTTACGCATGGCGACATGTCGCCATACCGTACACTCTACTACATATAGACTATATATATATATATACCTTAGTATAGCGTGGCGACCCGTCGCCACGGCAAGCGTCGCCACGCCAAATATCCGGTTTATACCTGCGCCTATAGACGTTTCACATCAAAAACGTTGAGATTTTTCGTATACATGCTGGAAAAATCTATGGTACTCAAAGAGTTAAATAATGAAATCGATGTTTCACTTGTTTAAAACAGTCCACAGTTCACTTAACAGGGTTAAGGTGCAATTGAACTGGTGAGCAGTTTATCTAACGCATTTATCAAAACTTGTCTTATCACTTTTATTTATTACATAATATTTTTAAAAACGACCAAAACGCAGTACATGACTTTAATTTTTGTGAATCATTATGATTATTAGATAGAGATAATCAGTCGATTTATTTATATAAAGCCTGCAATGCCTTATATCTGTGTTACGTGACTTTGCAGAACAACCGTTAATGATGTTGCGGATAGCGTTGTTGGTGATGGTTGCTGCCGCAGCGGCACATAAGAGCAGGCCACTGGTGAAGACGGCTTATGGCACTGTTAGAGGTTTTCGCAATGAGGAAGGAGGTTATTCCAGTTTCACCGGCATCCATTATGCGCAGGCTCCCACCGGGAGGAACAGGTTTCAGGTAAGGATAATGCTTTGTTGCAAATTTGCTATTTCTAATAATCAATTCTTTTAAACTCAACCAAAAATTTCCAGCAATACTGTTTATTTTTATGAAATTGAACAAGGAGAAACTTTAGAAACCAGGAGGTAAAAAGGACGAGAATCTTCAGTAATTTTATCACACACATTTATTAATTTATTTATTTGAATGTATCTAATCGATACGTATGGCGCACTTATTGCCATGAGAGCAATCTCTTAAGCAACCAGCGTACCAGTCCAGCCCCGCACGACGAGCCTCCGGGAATCGAACCCGGGTTCCCACGGTGCACCGCGCCGTCAAAGGTCGTAAGCCTTGTAGTCAATTCACCACACTATAGCGACTGACTTATAAATTTTATACCTGGAATAAATCTGATATACAGACAGCATTCAAAAGGAAAAACCGCAAAATATCCCCGGATATATAACCGAATACTGCATATATTTTCGATAGAATTTCATTACACTAATGGGCGTTATAAAATAAAATGTATTTAATTAACTTAATTTTTTGACCATATCAAGTTTTGCCCGTTTTGAAACTTGTTTTTGTATTTATAGATGAAACGTTAAGTGCTAATTACATAATCAAGTTATAATCCTATCCTAGAGCCATCTATCGGTTAATTTATATAAGTATTGACACCGATGTTATCAAAAACTGGACATTGTTGTGCGTGACAAAATTTGGATGTTACCTTTTCGCATGAAACATTTGAAATAAAATATATATGATAAATAAATATAATCAAATAATTATCTGTAAATATTCAAAATTATGATTGATTTTTACTGCAGTATAATTATTTGGGTCAATTAACTCGATGAACTATAGAAAATATAAATGAAATTTTTTGAATGCGGAAAATTGAGTCATTAAGATATTAAATACTTTATCAACTTAACAAACGTTGAGTCATTAATTTAGCAATTTGAGTTGAGTAATTTAATTTACCAAATAACTTATACTCTCTTTAACCTGTTACAACAAAAAGAAATAAAAACAAATTCAGAGTGAAAACCTCAGTGAAACGAAGTTCCACTTTAAACATGCTTGTGTTTTGTAATACTAAACGATTTTTATTATATATTAATTACCGAGTTCAACGAAAAGTAAAGTTATTTAATTGTTACGCATGTTATCGATTCATTAACAACAAGTGCTTCGATTAAGTGACACTTTTTAGTTTTGTGTTCAGGAAGATGGACATGTGGTTCCATGTAGTTTATAGAACCGTTGAATAAGATTTACTGTCTAAAATTTCATCAGCACCGTATGGTGGTAAATAAATTAAAAAATAGTTGAAGTAACATAATTTTTACGTGTGTAGCGCCCATGGCATAGATACGTATTGCAATCTATCAAAATGATTTATAATGTCTACAGTGGCATAGTGTGTTGTATAAAATGTATCCAAGTATGTGTAGAAAGCCAAGAAATCAAAATCTGTCAATATTTTTCTAAAATTTTCCGGATGTGTTTGCATGGTGAAAAGCAAACGAAAGACAATAATCATGAATGACTGCCATTGGAAAATACTCGTAATTATAGTATTTAGTAATATAGTTTTAAATGTTCACTGCTTTTTATTATTAATTACATAATTTTTTAAATTTGCATAACGATATACGATGGCTTCGTTTTGACATTTGATTTCAACAAAGTGTATATTTATTTTACTTAGTTACTTATTTTACTTAGTTGTTTTCTAACTTACAATATTTGTGAATTAAATTAGATAGTTTCTGCATTTCAGTCGTTTTTATTACGCTAATAAAGGATTTGATATTGAATATATTTGGCGTTAATTTTGTAGAAATTCATTATTCACCTAGATCGTGGTAAAGACCTTAAAGATAGTAGAAATAATACTATATCACGTAGTTCCATTTAATTGTAATTGTGGCTAATAAAGTACTGAAAATCACATTTTATCTATTTTTAACAACAAAAATTTTGCACTGAAATTGACTGATTATAAAAGTTTTTGTTTCTGTCATTTGTAGGATTTTGAACGTGTTTAGTGACGTGTATGTTTCTTGTATGGTTCTTATTGGAAAAAATATGCAGTGATATAACAACGCAGACAGAAACAATTTATAATCTAATTATAGTTGAATTTAATAGAATATTAAGAAAAACAAGTTGGAATGTACACATTTACGTTAATTTGGATTAGCTATCTAATATTAACTACTTATATTTATTTAAATGCATTACCTAGTAGGTGATGATATAAGTGTAAATCGACAGATATTGCAAGTTTTTAAGGTTCTCTTCATTCACCCCTTTGCATTTAGGTCTGATCCATATTTGAGCTGAGGCATGCGGATAACGAAGTAATAATACGCATATGATATTTATTTCCAAGAATTACAATGTTCTAGTAATGTGCTGTGTTACCGATAATTCATAAAAATATAAATATAGATCCTATAGATCCTAGATGAAAATGTCTTTATATATATATATATATATATATATATATATATATATTTTTATTTTTTTATTATTTTTTTATATATATATGTATATTTTTTTTTTCTTCTGTCCTTTTTTAATAGCTTAATCTCTTTTTTAATAGCTGGACTAATTTTTATGCAATTTTGTTTGTGTGATTAAGATTATTCGATAATGTTTTAGATTCGCAATTTGATCCGGTAGGCAGCGCTGCGATCGCGATTTGCAAATTTTTTCATTTTATATTTTTGACATCGGGCGAATTAGGCTAATTATATATTATACTACCGCTAGTAGTATAATATATAATTACGCCATAACTTACACGTGTAGAGCAGTGGTTAGAAAAATTATGACCACTACTCCGCTCGTGTATACAAATGATGATATATATATATATATATATATATATATATATATATATATATATATATATATATATATATATAAACAATAGGAAAAGTTCTTGATGACACATCGTACTTATCGTTGACACACAATGATCCTTTTCATGGTGAATAAAACTATTACCGTTGAACATCATACTTAGGGATGATTATTATGGAAGCTTGTGAAACCTTCTATTCTATTTTCAGTAAGTGAATATAAAAATAGATAAAAGATCCTTTGACAAAATATACTTATTATATAATATAAAGTTTAGTAGTTATAAAGGTAACAATTTACGCGGTACCTTTATATTTCGACGGGACGAGGAATTATTGCGTGTGGACATTTTGGGTCTGTGCGCGAGCAAAGCTGGTATTATGATAATTTGGCAAAAATTATTAAATATAATTTATTGTGCTAGAACGTTATGTTATTTACCTAATGATTGCAGTATACTTTGAGAATTTCACGCTGTTCAGTATTAATACCATGGTAATAATTTACGTAAACGAGGAGATTTTTTAAAAACCATTTAAAAATAAAAAATATTATTGATACTAATTCAAAACGAAGCAGTCAAGGAGATACGGCTAAGTTAAAGAAGGCGTCCAATTTTATCGTTTCCAAAGAGCCTCATACTTTTATTTCATTTAAATTTAATTGAAATATTCGATGACTTAAGACACCACGAAAAAAAATTATCAAAGGGAAGCACCCTTTGAGTTGTCGAGTGTTCGGTTACGTTGATTATTGCACCGTAATCTTTTCGTGTTAAATCTACATTTTTACAGTAATTTCACTCACGTGTTCCATGATCTATGAAGACAGTCAAGAAAAAAAATTGAAAGCGACGTCAAAATTCCATGATGTTATAATAGAGAGATCTAAACCAAACCACCTTATAGTTTTGTTTAGGTCTATCTGCTTCCTCACAAATATAACATTTTTCTTGTGTTGATTATGGGAAACCAGTACAGCAGCTTCTCGGAATATTAGTACTAAGGATTGTTATTTCTAAAATACTTCAGTTTATGTTTCATCACATTTTAATTTCCACAGCGCGTATCCAAATGGTAATATTTCAAAATGGGGTTATTGTCTCATGTAAATAAATTATTGATTCGTTTTTTTAAGTCAATCATAAATCGTAATGATGCTTTTTCTTTCAGAGTCCATTGCCTCCATCTTCGTGGAAGGGAATTTTCGAAGCGACCAGAAACGATATAGCTTGTATGCAAGTTGATAACGGTACGTTTGTTGGCATAGAGGATTGCCTCACACTGAATGTCTATACACCGGACGTGGCTTCTACAAAAAATCCAGTTGCGGTCATGGTCTACTTCCATGGAGGTGCCTTTGTAGCCGGCTCCGTTCAAATTTTCACCGAGGAATTTTTAATAACGCATGATGTTGTTGTAGTCTTAGTAAACTTCCGCATGAGTGGTCTCGGATACTTGTGTCTGCAACATGAACTAATACCGGGCAATGCCGGGTTCAAAGATCAAGTGGCAGCTTTGCGTTGGGTGAAGCAGAACATCGCAGCATTTGGCGGGGATCCGGACAACGTAACCATTATGGGTCAAAGTGCCGGCGGTGCATCAGTTGAGTTGCACTCTCTATCCCCAATGGCCGAGGGCTTATTTAATAAAGTTATTCCGATCAGTTCAACGGCACTGGCATTCTGGGCTGTCACTCCAGACCCAATACAATACGCGACTACCATGGCTCAGGTGTATCTAGGCTATGATGGCGACAGTTTAGAAGATTTGGTCGAATTCTATTTGAATATTGATAACGAGTCGTTGGCTTGGGCGACAACACAGTATTTCTCGGATTTATTGCTCAAAACATTGCCGGTCGCTGCATGCATTGAAGAAATACATCCCGGTATCGAACCATTCTTGTTAGATTCGGTCGCTAATATTTTAGAATCTGGACAATATACATCAGTACCGATTATTTATACAGTGACCGACAGGGAATACGCCAATGTGTTGGCGACCACTGAGGTTGAAAATGTTGAAGAATTAATGCAAACTTTAGAAACAGGTCTTCCAACTGACCTCGTTTTCCAGTCGGACCAGCATAGGACTGAGATTGCCGATCGGGTGCGAAATTTCTACATTAATAATGAAACGCCCATTTTGGAGAGCTACGTCAACTATAAGTCGGACTCGATGTTTTTCTATCCCATGGCTCGAGTTGTCAAAACGCGCCAACTGAAGTCCACTGCACCCATATATGTTTTAGAATTTACCTATGAAAGTGAAAGGCGCTTCCCACGATTGCCAGAGGCCGAAGGAATAACAGGAGTTGCACACCGAGATGATCTTTTGTTCTTGATCGCACTTTCTGATCTGGCGATTTCGGCTGCTGATCAGCTAACTATTGATAGGTACACGACGTTGTTTAGCAATTTTGCCAAATATGGGTAAGTAAATATATTTCTTAGTTTTATTACATGTCTTGATCTAAAATATAAAACTAACAATAGAACTTAAGGTGAAAAAAAATAATTTGATCTTCCATCAAAAATACAATTCATAATTATGCATGGATTAGAAGAAACATAAGTTGAATTTAGACAATTTTGTGAAACCGTTGTTGAACTCCTGATATAAAATATCCAGCAACCGGATGTTAAGAAAATTGATAATTAACACCAGAATTTTCTCCAAATCTATATTTTTAAGAAGTCATCTATATTTCCAGCAATTCAATATAGGTTTCTTATAGGTTGTAGTTACTCCCGCTGATTTAGGTGCGATTCAGACCCAGGTTTACAATCAACCATTAAGCCAAGTGGCTCTTAACCATTTTAAGTAATCATTGAGCCAGAAGGTAAACATCCTTTCATAAACATTAATTATGAATTCCTATATCCTTGGTATATCTTTATTCAGTCCATTTTATAGGTTTGGTTTGATGATTTCATAGTCTCTTTATCCGTAATTAGTTATAGTTGACAGTGGTAGTACTTTGCGATTGACCCGAACTCTCCAGCTATAATGTGCTTGATACTTGGTATTGAATAAATGCTGTTTGTCTTCAATTCTATGTAGTTTTGGAAGTATTGTTTAATATACGACTGTTGAACACCAAGGACTGAAAAGTCTCCACCAAGGACTCAAAGTTAGTCGGTCAAGTACATTTAGGCCTCTTAATTTTAACTATAAGCAAAGCTTGCTATTTAATAGCTAAGAATTTCATTAGAGCCTTTGTTAGTCTACCCCAAGCTATTTATCAGTAGTTAATAGTCAATTACACAAATATGTAATAAATTGATTTTACAGTCGTATAAAATACGACTGTACGAAAATACAGTCGTATAAAATTTAAAAAGATCTCTCATCTTTTTAAATTTTCCAGCAAAATTATTTGTCAATGTTCTACACTTTCTACAAAGTTGAATACTGACATTGAGATATCGTGTCATCGCATTCGTGCATCGTCAAGGTCAGTTCGAGCGATCGTTACTGTTCATCAGTAATAAAAGTCATTTATTTTGTTTTGAAGTGCGTTAAGAGTTAACAGGTTATTATCATCATACCTCCGTCCCAGGTATCGCTATGAAATAAGAGAACAGTGTCATTTACGTCGGCAATCGTGCATTTTCACACTGTCTTCAATGTCAAGTTTAAGTATATCTTTGGCATAAATCAGGAAGACTGTCAGTCCCAGAGTACTCACTTATAGTATATCGTAAGCAATAGCCATAATATTACTAGTCAACTACCATCCTTGACATTTTTATCATTCGGTGCGGATTTCGGTGCTGGAATCTACCAATATTTCGCTGCTAACCAGTAGTGAGTTTAATCTTGGTGGATTCCATCATTACTGTGAGAAAACTACCTTCAATTTTCGCAAGAAGTGAACAGGGGGTGAGGTGTGCTTCGTCCATTGACTTTTATCTGCATAAAAGATAATCACTCGATGGCAGGACGCCAATACATTGAAGGTGGGTAGCCAGATAGTCAGATTCCTGTTGTTTTGAAGTCAGCAACGAACTTTTGATGAGGTACGTCTCTTGGTGTAGGGTGTGATGTAATTAGGGTCTCTTTTCCTTTAGCTGCATCAGCGTGCTTGATTTCTGTACATACTTGGATTGTGGACATAACACTGGTTTTGGTTGCTTAGTACCTCAGCTGAGACGTTTAGGCTGTTTAGCTCTGCATTTAATAGTGGTAGTACAGTCATTGGAATTATTTCTTGATAGTGTCTTTATAGCTGTTCATGAGCCTACTGAGATGATAGCTTTACGATAATTTTGTGTTTCAACTAGTTTTTCAGTTGCTAGTTGGATTATTGTTACTTCTTTATCAACATTTGTTTAGTGACACCCATGGCGTTTGAGTTTCCAACTTTTGAGCAATAAAATACTGTACTATAATCCCGGATCCTGGTATAAATTAATCATCCTCACGGTTGTAATTAACGTTTACATTTGTGATGTGGCTGACAAAATTAGTCGTGTATTTGGTTTCGTATATCTGACTGGTTTATCGGTTATGAAAATTTTGTAACATTTACGGAGGTATATTGTTTTAAAGAATTCTTTCAACTTTTTTCTTTTCTTAATCCGTTTTTGCTGGATGTTAATTTATAAGTTTTCAATGAGTTTACCCAGTACACTTTATAATAAGACCAGCTTATGGCTAATGTCAGACTTGTTTCCATTTTTTTTTCTTTTACACCCTATTTTTTTATGGAAGATTTTGAGAAAAGAAAATAACAGAATTTCTAAAGAATATCCCGCAATTTCAGTGTGTAAATATTATGTCTATAATTTTTTGAAGCAAAGTTTTTTAAATTACGTCACAGTTGAAATGTAAATATTAATTGACAAGTAGATAATCTTTCATAATTTGATACTTTGAAATCATTACTGATCGGTTATTTAATAATTTCATCTTCAGAAATCCGACCCCTGGAAATGAACCCGTAGCTTGGCGGCCGGTGACTAAAAAGCGGTTGCGTTACTTGGAGCTGAGCACAGATCTGACCCTCTCCCAATCGCCAAACGCAGCCGCCATCGCCTTCTGGGAAGAAATTTACGCAGAAGCATCCTAACCAAGGATATTGCCTAGTCTTTTCGACGTTTTATTTTGGGCATTTTAAGTCACATTTAACATTTAAGGTGTAATGAATGTTAGTTGAGTGTCATGAATATTTGTATAATATATTTGTTTTATAACGAAGTTAGTATAAAATATGTACCATTATTTGCCATATAAGGAAACATAGATGTATCTAATTATTTTCTCGCCAACAATTGGAGATGAAGTAATAAATTCAAAAAAACATTCCGTCACACTTTGCTCTCTTCGTTTTTAATTTAATGAATAAATCTTCGATAAATAGGCTTATTATTATGAAGCGAATATATGCAAGCAGATATCTAAAATAAACATGTGTAGTAAATACCTAAGAGCTTTGTAATAAATTGAGTAGTCATGTAAATCGAAAATTGCGTAATTTTTTTTACAAATATAACTAGGCATATTGGAAATTTAAGGAGCCATTTGTTACATAAACAAAAACAATAAAATAATATTTGCTTGTATTAGTTGTAACTGTGTTGGTGGTTTCTTCTGAATTTGCCTTTTTCGTAAAGTATTTCGAACGTATTTGTTAATTAAAGCCAATATTGAAAAAAATATAAAATTTCATTATACAATAAAATGACTTAATCACTTTTAAATTCAATGCTAAGTTTAGAACAGGGATATCTTTCTGTCATTTACGCTCTTGCAAAATAAAATGAGTACTGCTTAAAGTGACGTCATAAAGCAGTACTGTTGTTTTTGTGTAAATGTTAGGTTGAAAATGATATAACTCGGTAAATTTTTAAGATTTGTCAATAATTTAAAAAATTGGTCCTCAGTTTGTACCTTCAAATTATAAATAATTTAGGAAATGAAAAAACTTATTAAATACGTTATTTAATATTTCTAATCTTAACTCTAAAATCTAGAAATGAGTTTTTCGTTAGGATTGGGCTAAGAAATTAAGCAGCTATGAATTTATATAAATATATCGGAATATTATTTATATATTATATTAGAATTTTATATCTTATTTACGAAAAGAAAATGGAAAAATTAAACAATCAGTTTTATTTTATATAGATAATTTAGTCACAACATTTTTATTTTATTATGATAAAATTTGAGCTTTCACTGATTTTTATTATAAATTTATATAAGAAATCAGCGTTAGTAATAAAAATTAACAGCAATAACTCAATTTTGTTATTATTATTTATAATTATTGTAACATAAAAATAAAGAACTTGTGGTGTGAAAATGTTAGTAAGATTTAAATAGTTTTATATGGCGTCGATATAAGTATTCATTATAAAGTTACTTTTCATAAAAACCTCTTGATGCATCAAGCCCAAAAACTCAGTTCATAGCTTTAATATGGATTCAGGCAACGATTACAAAACGATACGAAATTTTCCACAAATATTCAAATACTGAACATCATTTACTAATAAAAGGGACCCAGAAACAAAGATAATGAATATTTAAAAGAGACCGTTGTAATTATGAAATTTGGATCGTTATAATTATTAGTGAGCGAGTACGTCGTAGGTGCGAATGGGATAGAGTCGCTGTAAGCGTGTTATAGGTGAAAGTTTTGAAACGTTACCGACATAATTAAGTGTAATTTTGTCACAGTTACTTGTACTATATTTCCTACGTCACATTTTTCTGCTCAACGTACAATTTGAAATAAATCTAAAATAAATATGGTCAAAAAAATTAAATTATATATTACTTACATGTGATTACAAATGACATGTTGTCCCACGAATTCACTCTGTGATTGAAATACTTTTTTATAACGTAAAAGGGCATTTTCATATTTATTTCGATAAAGTGACAGTGATACAGTGACAGTAGACACCTACACATTATGAGTCGTAAATATTTACTAAATGAAACTAAAGGCAACAAAATTGCTCTGTCTTTTGCCGATTAATTCTATAGCGTAATACATGACTATTTAACGTAAACCCAATGGAGTTAGAGTTAAATTGAAATTAAATCTTTACTCTGATCTCTCTGTGGTGCTCGTGAAATCGACTGTTTCTGTCGATTAAGAATTAACGAATTTATTGAGACAATAGAATGTTTCGCTCAAAGCCTTTGAATCAGCCTTCAAATACGGTACTATTCTCACGTGGCAAGTACCTATAGAGTCAGAGGTACGTGAGCAACTAAATGAGGTCTGACAACATATGTACATGTTTAGCGTTTGTCTAACGTGCCCATGTAATTGCTGTTGTAGTTTTAATATCTTCCAAATTAAGCAAGGGATACTTTTCAAGTTACAAGAGGGTCTTTTCGTTACCAAGTTACGAAATGCATCTTAAAAATCTTACATACATTTTATGTAGGATATTTTATATTATATTATATAATATTTTTCGCGTAACCTGTCCTTGTAGGACAGATTTTCTTCAAATCATTATAATAATTCTTGTAGAGTAAATCTAATCTACAATTATTTATCCCAACTCTCACACAGTGCAATACTAGTTAGTGGCGAACGTTTATCAAGCATTTTATTGTTATTATGATACTAATCTTTATTGTGGTTCTGTTATGGAAGAATGCTTGGTTTGTCAAATTATTCGTGATCGAGATGTATAGTCCATAGTTAATCATGTCGTAGTCATGGACACTATTTCTTTACTTCTCAAAGAGTACGATGTACTTGATAAAGTATGCCTAGCTTTCTTTTCCAGACTGCGCAGCTTAATTTATTTTCTAGCAGGGAATGTTTTAACTGAATTTTTTTCGTATTGTTTTTTCGTAGTGTGTCGAGTGTGAACAAGCAGACAGAGAAAAATAAAAAAACGACAAATATCTTATTTACTGTTTAATTTTACATTTCCGCTCTGATTAGGGTTCTGCACTCTAATAGGAAAACAACAGGATCCTTACAGTTGTTTTTCTCAGAAATCGTTTAACGTAGGAACTTGAATTCGTACTGCGTAGTGTGCGTTGTGTGTTTACACTCGTGTAAAAGTTTATACACTAAAGGGCTTGTGGCATTTCTATTAAAACATTAATGTTATTTATCACCAAATATGTTACCTGGTATATCTTTAATAGGCGTAAAATTATTATAAATGTCTCTTAATTAAAAATTAAGATCTGAAATCATCATCATAATTTTTCCATAAACTTAAGATAAGTTTCTAGAAAAAATAAAATTTTCATAATTTTGGAAATAAGAAGGTGAACGATATATTTTTAATTTGTTTTCAGTACATGCTGTTTAAAATTAAGAAAACAAAAAAGAAATTTGGGCTCCCTTACAATAAATTTTTCAAACAATATTCACATGATATATTAAAATAAAAAAAATATTTTATTTTTCTAATGTTTGTTTTGTGTTTTGATTATAATTAAAGGATGAATGGAAAAATTACATTTTTTTGCATTTTTTTTGGCTGAATGGCAAATTTGGAATTCATAAAGTGCATCTTTCCGCCCTTATGTCACACTGTGTAGTAGCTATTTTAGTTTAAAATCAATTGTATTGAAATTTACTGGAAGTCATAATTAAATTATGTGATAACATGAAGATAAGAAAATATTATTGATTTTTTGAATTACTTTTGAATGGTGTATCAATGAAAACGTCATTAAAAATGAAATCAAAAATGTGTAGTAATCTGTTTTGATGAGGTGTCTCTCCTTTGTGGAATCCTATAATTTTTTAATTACGCATATAAAGAGACCTTTTAAGGTATTTGTAAACATTTACGTGGTACATCGTATTTCTATTAAACTATTGACAAATATTTAAACCATTTCATTTTTCAGAATTTATATATATTGCCTACTACCTATTTAGATTTTTTACTTTTCTTATGCCGTAAGACTTTCCATTATGCCGAACTTCCAAGATTGTCGACAGGTTTTGATTAATAATGGTTAAGACTATGGTAAAAATAAAAAAAAATTGCATCAAGAGGCCGTATATTTTCGTTGCGTGAACCAACTAAGTTTACAGCAACGTAAGTCTATAGGCCCCAGTATACGATATTCATTTTAACTTGATATCTCCAGTCGTTCCTGAGAAAAAAAACAATAGAATCTTTGACCGACAGACGAACGGACAGAACTTTGAGACTTACAAGGCTTCCATTTTTTTATTTTGAGAGCAGAAACCCTAAAAATAAAAAAAAAGTCAGGATAATGACATTTAGCAAATACTCCAATGAAAAAAAGATTTCAATCTACTAACATTAATAAATTAAAGAGATATAGGAGACTAACTGCATAAATATACTAAACAAACTATTGTGTTTACATAAGTAATTTATAAATCATTTAATGGAAGGACTATTTGCCATCTCTTACGTTTTGCGCTTAGGTAAACAAAAAGTTCCATGACTTTGAAGCAAAGTTTGTGGAACTCTTGGGTCGTTATAAAATCATATTGAAGAGGATGAACTAATGAATGAAATAATATATTTTAGCAAAATAGGATGAAACAGCTCAACAAATGGTTTTTCGAAATCAATGTGGACAAAACTAATTTGTGTGGCGATTCATTTATGACTTGATACCCATCATACCCGTGCGTGTGTTATATATTATTGTACCTATTGCACCCACGCGTGCACCATGAATTATAGTCACCATGGTGTCTGTATCTGTACCACTAATCAGGATGCCTATAGCACTCGTGCATGTACCGTGAATCATAATTCCCATGGTATCTTTGTATGTACTATTAAACATCCACACACACATATATAGGTATCCTTGGCACCCAACCAACGGCACCCGTTTTTGTACCTTGAATCATGACCTCAATCCGAAGAAAAGGCTGGGTCAGGGAAACTGAAAGGTCAGTGATCTTTTAAGGGATCCGTTTTTTTTCTCGAGGGTACAGATCCTAAAAAGGAAAATAATAATCAATCAATAATTGTGTTTTTATTTAAGCCAATTTACTCCTTACATGGTTAAATGTTCACCTAAGAGAAATATGTTATTTACAACTTGCTTTAGGTTTTATAGTTTTAATGAAACGGGTCATAATAACAGGCACCTAATTAACGTTATTAATTTAAAAAAATGTTAAAATAGAAACCAAAAAAAATGTCGTTGAAGACTGACCGACGTTAAAATTTTAATAAATAAAACGCGTCATTCGTATGAAAGCTCACATGGCCACAATTCTAATTTCATCCTACTGTACGTGGAAGTTTGTTGAAAAAAATTGAGTGAATAGAAATTATAAAATGTCGTTTTTAATATTTTCACATTTTTTATTTGTATATGGAGTTCATAAAAATTAATGTTGTGAATATGGTCAGGTTTCGGATATCTAAATCAATCAGAACATTCCGTAATTGCGGACGTGGAAATCCGTATATATATATATATATATATATATATATATATATGTATATATATATATATATATATATATATATATAGATGATGAAATGAATTTTGTCTATATATATATATATATATATATATATATATATATATATATATATATATATATAGGATTGATATCCATTCCCCCTTATCCGGATACTGTCTTCTTTTTAATAGAGTCATCCGGGGGGTTTTTTAGTCTCTGGGGTTTTAAAGAGAACAGTTTTCTATTATTTCCACATTATTTCTAAACAATGGACTAATGAAAGAAATAAACAATAATCAAAAACCGCATCCTGAATTGTTGAAACTAAATATAAATTGATTCGTAAATTTTAATTGAGACTAGATATTATTAACTACAATGACTTACCAGGAATTTTAATTACTCGTAAGTGTTTTGAAATTTATTTTGCAATTTCTTTAATTTTTAAAGTTTGTTTCTATAAGTCTTACTTGTTGATTTAATTTTCAGTGTTTAAATTAAGGTTGCAGATATAATAGTTGTTAGTTGTTAAATATTTGTTAGTTGTATCCAATAGATGAAGATGAATATATATAATCACAGGTATATTTTTTGTTTGTGGTCAGTGAGATAAATAAGACTTGATTAAGACAAAATAATCCTGCTCAATATTATTTAATTAGTAAAAAACTGATTCGTTAAGAACTGATTCGTTTTAATATAACATGAGCGGTTACTTAAATGATTTAACTGACATTACGAACAAAATAGCCGGGGTTTTTAGTTCCCAACTTCAAATTTTCCAAAATTTATTTTGGTAACCCTTGTTACATCCAGAGTTTTCGCCTTTACTTTAAAACTTTTTGTTGTTCGCAGGTTATTTACTTAAAAGTATTTTATATTTGATGAGTATAATAAAGTGACCTACAATACTTTATTTATATTCATTAAATAATCTCATTTTTCAACGGTCCGAATTGGGTTGAGTTCTTCAGAGAAATGAAACACGTCACCAGAAATGAGATGAAATTTTCTAACGTAACCTTAATATAGACATGTTTAATTGGTCAACTATAGAAAAGAAAAACTAAGGTACGTGAATTATATTTCCTTTATTAAACATTATTGTTAGACTAACGCTTTTCCTTGAGTACCTTCTTTATACAACGTCATTTTTCATTACCCAAAAGTACATTTGTATTTACTTTAAGAAAATGTGGCAATTGTTCTTAGGCTACTAATTTTGTCTATATATTATAAATATTCGACAGGCAGATGAATTGAATGTTGTAACCAAATTGAATTTATATATAAATGAATTGAACGTTATAATTGATTTGAATTTATATATAAGATGAAATGAATTTTGTCTAGATGTTATAAATATGCAACAAGCAGATGAATTGAACATTGTAACTGAATTCAATTTATATAGGTATAAGATGAATTGAATATTATCTAAATAATATATATGTGTAACAGGTAGATGAATTGAATGTTGTAATTAAAATTGAATTGATATATAACGTGAAATGAATTTTGTCGAGATATTATAAATATGCGAAAAGCAGATGAATTGAACGTTGTAATGTATTTGTTACAATATGCTGATTTTACTCTAAGAGACTATAAGTTATAAAACATATATATATATATATATATATATATATATATATATATATATATATATATATATATATATATATATATATATATATTATATTGAAATGATGATATCTAATATATTATTTGTATCTAGCTTTGCCTGGTCAAAGTTTTCTTTTTGTTTTTTTTTGTATAGACACTAATATGTTTTAAAGTAGGTGTAGACCACGGTTTGCAAAAAAATATATTTAAGTAACAAGAAATTAAAAAAAAAAATTTGCGAAAAGTATTTTTGTTTGTTTATTACTTAATAGCTCTTTATGGAATAAATCTAAGTGTAATGAATTTTACACATTAATAGAATGCACAACGGCTAACATATTAGTTTTCATTATGAAAAAACACCATGCAGTATATTAAGTAATAAAAAAAATCTGCCTTAAGTCGTTGCTAGATGGTACTACTGCTGCCTTGTTTATGTGACCGACTTCTTCACGAAATCATCTATTTCTTATTTAAAATCTTTATAATTTTCATTACACGACCATCAGTTACTCGGGTGAAGTCGTGGTTAGTAATATATAAGTCGATTGGCCAGTGACGGATTTAATCCTCCCTTATGCTTATTTTTAAATACTGTTCCTCAAAATCGATTGCCAACGTAGTAAATAATAAGTAGCATAATGCTATACGTTTATTTTAAAATGACTTGACAGATTTACTTATTATGGTGTGCAAATATCTTTTGTGCTTGTCTTTTCTCCTATTTCATGTCGTGTATGAAATTTGACTTTATTAAAATTTAATTGATCATTTGAATTTTTTACAAAAACGGATATATCACTTTTTAAGAAAGAATTAGAGAGAAGAAAGTAAAAAGGAATATATCCATCTGTTGCGGAACTTGATACTTTTACAACCCCATCGTATTGAATATCAGCACATCAAACTAATCGGTGAACCACGCCCTGTCTTAGCTAAGATGATTCGTTTTTGATATATGTTTTTCTGTTGATGATACTAAAATTACAATTAAGCAGGCAAATAGCAAAACAATAATATTCCTCAACCCTGATCTGGGATCCAAGATCATCCAAGATCTATAAATACCCAAAATGTGAAGTTTCTGTCATTATTGGAAGTATCACAGATTTATGACACATTGCCAATTTGCCGTTTACGCGTTTTCTTATTTTTTTATATATTTCCATATTTTTCTAGTATGTCTTAATGAATGTAATCGTTTCTTTATCCTAACCTTATGTAAATATTATGAACATTCGTATTAAATTTGCACTTGTCATTGTTAATATATAAAAATCCAATAGGGATGTGAGTAACATAAATGCTAAAGTAGAGGTGTGAGTAACATAAATGCTAAAGTAGAGGTTTGAGTAACATAAATGCTAAAGTAGAGGTGTGAGTAACATAAATGCTAAAGTAGAGGTGTGAGTAACATAAATGTTAAAGTAGAGGTGTGAGTAACATAAATGCTAAAGTAGAGGTGTGAGTAACATAAATGTTAAAGTAGAGGTGTGAGTAACAAAAATGCTAAAATATTCGCAATTCCATAAATGATAGGAACAAGAATATTTTGTAAATTATTTGTTAATACCAGTGCTATATTTTTGTTTTTAAGAAATATAAAAAAAATATTGCATACGATTTTCATCCGCTTAGGGGTATCTATCGTATTTTTTGAGACCAAAATCGTAACGGATGTAGAGATTTTGCAGGCGTTCTTATATTTTAAGATAGTTCTCAGTAAGGTTTAGGTAGTGTACGACTTCGTAGTTAAGCGATGGCAGTAAGAGTGTTTCATTTAGATGGGTTTTGGTTTCAAAGCCAGAATATTTTTAAGACTTTTGAGAGAGTGTGTTTTCCTGAACATACGACAACTAACATTTTTTACTTGCGGTTGCTAATTAAGATTTTGGTCGATCAGTACAGTCAGTTCTTTAACAATTAACAATGCTGAAAATGTGTTATAAAGTAGTTTAACTTCTCATGCTGATAGCTTCGCAGACAGCGTTAGCTATCGGGACAATAAAAAAATTCATTAAAAATGCTGGCACTGAGTAATCATTCTTTCCAATTGATTGCGTATGTCAATTTGATTCTCTGTACAAGTTTTTTGGAAACTTGATTGAGTATATTTGAAAATGAAAAGTGTGGCTAAGTACGAGTAGAAACACATGTGAAACATGGACAGTCCAAAATATATTTTAAGGCTTCCTTTGACTTACTACGGAATCATTTGTAAATTTATACAAAGTCAACATATTATCTAATAAATAAAAATAAATTTTCTTAGAAATGGCTGGGACTGAGACTTTTTTTTTAAATTCTTGGTAAAGTACCAATTCATTATTGGTAAAGTACCAATAATGCCAGAAGTTTAAAAACCCATTCACAAACCCAACAATTAAATAAAACGGTAACCTTATACGTGCGTGCGTGGGTGTGTGAGTGAGTGCGCGTGCTTGCGTGTGCGCGCGCGTGCGTGCATGCGTGCATGAGTGTGTGTGTGTGTGTGTGATTATTTGTGTATGTGTGTGTATTGGGTTAGATAAGAGTTTTTTAGATATGAGTTTGGGACGTTTCTAGAAAAGCTGTAGAAAATTGTAGTTCATTTCACACAGCAGTAAAATTGTAAGGTCGACAATTGTTGATAAATATGACTTTATAATGAATCGGCTTCGATTATGGAGTAAAGTTTGTCAACAATTATGGACATTAAAAGGCAACTTTTATTATCTGAAGCAATTAATAAATGGTGATGAGACGTGGTTTATGTAGGTTAATCACAAATGTAAAACCAATAGCTTAGCGTAGAATAAATAGGACTTCAATTATCCAATATTTCAATGGAAGTATTGCAAAACAAACATAGATAAACTATTATATATAGGTATAATATATTTGAATATAAAAAAGGTATAATATTTTGTACAGGCATAATGTAATATAACATAAAATATATATAAAGCATTAAAAAAAAAGTGAGCCGTCACGGGACGCCCGGCAGATGTGAAACATCGTGTTTACAAGTAATATGTATAAAAGACAAGATTATTACAGGAACTACATATAGCATAATGAAATAATAAAGTATTACGAATTTCTTAAAACAGAAAATGGTGACTTTATTTAATAAACATTTATTTACAATTAATACAAAAATAATAAAACACAGGTTATGTGTACCGTAGTAAACAACAGTGTCGAACTGAGTGAGTAGGGGGTCGCGTAGTCGGTTGCGCATGGCGATACGTCGCCATACCGTACATTCTACTACATATAGACTATATATATATATACCTTAGTATAGCGTTGCGATCCGTCGCCACGGCAAGCGTCGCCACGCCAACGATCCGGTTTATACCTGCGCCTATAGATGTTTCACATCAAAATTATTTCTTATAAATATTTTTCTTGATACTAATGCAGTTTGCGAGACTTCATGGCTCTCATTACTTATTATAGTATCCTCTGAAGAATGTATTTGAATAGCATCATCTGAAAATTTAGTTGATCGCTTTAGATAAATGTTTGGAAACCAGATTCAAATACAAAAAACAGTGAGCCGTCACGGGACGCAATTTTGTTTTATTCTACTCTCCCTAAAGATTCGAGCTTCGTGTGTATTTCTACGCCAATGAGCTACAATGTCTCTTATCCTCAGGTTTGTATCTCCAACTACCTTAAAAGTAAAATAACATGAATGTGTGGAATTATTATTATGGTTTGAAAGGAGAATGTTTTATAATTTATTATAATAGTTGTATATAAAAGTATTGCAATACCTGCACGTTGAGGGATTAAAAACCTTTTCTGTTAATATAAAATTGGTCAATGTTGCTTCCAATTTTCCTAATTTTAATGTGGGTATAGTCAATTGCACCAATCACTTGTGGAAATTCACGCATTGCTGCAAAATTTGCCATCGCTGTTTCTTGTTCACCGAGAGACTCTGGCATCTTGATAATGCGAGAAAGTTGATTGGCATGGAGGGCCAATGTTCTTGCAACTCGTTTTCTAATTTGGGACATTGTTGACTAAAACCATGGACGTCTGCGCAATCGTCCTGTATCTACAAATAAATATGAGTTGTTTCAAAATAAAGCAAATAATATATTATTAATTATAATTGAAAAACAGGCCATGGGTTCAATTTAACACAAATATAAATTTGTTTTTTTTTAAATGAAAAAATACACAAAAATACGACTTGTTTTAAAAAAACAGGGCTCACGTGCGATATTATAAAAAACTGATTTCAAAAGGCTCTTACTATGTAGAAACGTAAATTGGCTGTCAAACATAACCATTATTAAGAATTTCTAAGAACCTCATTGCGGGCCCAACTTCTTATAGCAGCCACAAGTTGTAATTTTTCTGGAATATATCCACCTCTTTTTTCTCCATATAGTTGAGGATATACCATTGCGACAATGCGCATCATATTAACTTTACTAAATTTATATTTGTTGCGAAATTCTGCATCTGTCGAATGGATTAAACCTTATTTTACAAAACTTTTCGCGTTCTTCTCCAGATCCCGAAACTATTAATAACGTTTAAATCTGCGACAAAAGTATTAAATTCGTTGAATTCGTTCATTCTATCATTCGTGTAGATGCAATTGTCAAACAAATAGGTTAGGCAATCGTTAAGCTACGTTCGACGATTGTCTATTTTTTGATTGACTGGCCATAAGTAACGTTGCTGTGTGTGTGTGTGTGTGCGTGCGTGCGTGCGTGCGTGCGTGTGAGTATATATTTATATGCCATTATTTTCACTCTAACAAGAAGGGACACACTTGGACGAAATATAATAAGCAATATTTCACTATATAAATATATTGCCTAATATATATATCAAAGGTGGTAGACAAAAAACTTGATTACTACTGAAATTATTAAGCATTGAATTAAATGCCGTTATCTCGATTTTCTTTGCGATTTTTATACGTTCTGATAAAGTGTGAGTGGGGACTGAGTTTTCCACGCCACACTTCGGAAACTCATGTCTCACGAAAGAGACGCTTTACCATAAAACTTCGCTGAAAATTTGGCTTTCATTTCAAAATTCGTCTTTAATGACACCGCTTTCGATAAGGTTTGTTCAAGTAAATCAGTTACGTCTTCCTGTAAAAATCAACACAAGATGTTGTATTAACACAATCCATTTTAAACTGAAAGTGGTGTCGTGTTTTAATGTCGATGTGTGAGTGCTCTGTTTTTGTCATTTGTATACCGCATCTTAAAAAGAGTTGTGTGTCTCATTATTAATTATTGAAAACACCACACATTGAGAAATGCCACTATCTTTAAATTATTTCCTTTCAGTAATTCTCGAAATAGAGCGGTGAGTTGAAGGAAAATGGTACATCTGAGATTATTTGCCTTTTAGGGACAAAGTAGGGAAGTGAAAAAATTAATTTCTGTATTTACAATATTATGTAAGTGAAATTTTATCTTGTTTTGCTAGTGGCTAATGTACGTATTGCAATTAGAAACTACTGATTCATAACTTGCTCCTCTAACTGCATATTGATGGACTTATTTCACGGCATTTGCCTTGATGATTCACGTGACATTGCATCATTTTGAATATTTTACAATATTTGTAAACCGTGTTAATTATATGGCTGCGTCAGTGTATTATTCTTCTTTCTGATGACTACATATATTTATGTGCTCGCAAAATGTAATGAAATATCGTTAATCAATATCTTTTAGCATAATTTATTATATTATATCATAATATATATCGATTAATGCCCATTTCTTAACTTTGTTTTTAAAATAATTGATTTTAGAAAAAAAAAATCAAAAGATATTATTTTAGAGCTACAATTTTGATTGTCAGTATAATTTTGGTTAGCAGTAAATTATGGGAATTACTTTAACAAACAATTTTAAAAGATTGTTCTCTTAGATTTACGGGAATTACCTTAACAAACAATTTTAAAAGCTTGTTCCCTTAAAAAATCGATAACTTTAGCGAAAATTGTAAAAAATGTATATTACCCTCTTCCCACTTTTAAAAAAAAAGTTGGATTAGTGAGAGAAAAGCACATGCCTAAATTTGTTAATTATTTCGGACAATGGTTTTTTTAATTTTATTGCGGCGTCCTCTAAGAAACTGCAGGATTTTATGTGATGAAATTCATATAGGGTATATATACTATATATTAGTATGTGACGTAACTCGTATGCAAAATATCTTAATAATTTTTGGTGCTGAATTATTAAGCAGTGTACAAATTTTTAGCGTCGACAATAGGACTAATTGTAAGACACATACACAAAATTCAATGATATTGTAGTATATGATGTGGACACGTACCATTAAAAGTGTGAATATTTATGGCGGTGAATAAAATTTGACATCTCGGCGGCCATATTGTTAGCATTTTGGTGGCCATATTGTCAGCGCTCGGCCAGTTCCGCCGCCGTTCGGATACGTTCGGCACTGGTTTTATAATTTTATCGTCAGATGTCGTTAATCAAATTTAATTTCAAAAACAGGTTTGCTCATCCAATTACACTCTGGTACAATTGCGATCAAGTGATTAAACAGTTAAATGCCGTGGGAAACTGGTAACTTCCGATATAACTCGGTTCTGGATCCTAGTTTTGTAAAAGGGTAATGATATTGAATTCTCGATTCTCGACAGCAAAGAATGAAAAGCTCGCATGTCTAGAAGAAAATGGAAAGAAAATGTAAAAGAAAACGAACCATACTGTTTCATGTAGAAGTATCAAAGGAATGTTTTCATGATTTCGACTTTCTTTTAACTTTTTCTGGCCAATGCCATTAGCATTGGAATTTGGAGTCAAAACTATATCTATTAGTTTGTCGATTTTCTGCTAGTAATTGAGTCTTATTAAAATTTTGTGTATTTACCGAACCTGTTGCGTCATCTAACTAATTTTTTTTAATGTTTGGTCTAAAAAACATATTCTTAGGCAAAAGAATCGAAATCGGAATAAAGTCGTACACAATCGTACTCAGAGAGTCTCTTTGAGTATGTGAACGTGCAATAGGGGAAGCTGGCCACGAAGTGCCGGAAAACACAAAGTGAATCCGGGCATTACACTTCGCGTCTAATGTTAATCAAATACCGTCACGACATTGGTACAGGCTTATTTTTATGATGACACAACCGAGACATTTACAGAGGTCACCAGTATTAAATATGTTTTTTAAAACTATCTTCCTAGACAATAACTATGAATATAAGGAGCCGTAATTATCTATGACCCTGCAGAAAGTAAATCAGATTATAAAGTTGTAGATTAGATATGAATGTAATATGAATGTTACGACATTACTTATTTTTAGTTCCAAGCGGTAATAGTGATGAAGATGGTATTGAAATCGTTAAAAGACAGTCGATATTTTGATGGAAATAATTTCTAAAGCACTGTTGCAAAACATGGAAATAAAAAGTGATGTGTGCGTGTGTATGCTTATGTATGTGCGTGTGTGTTTACATCCATTATAGGGTTTAGTTGCTAAACTACGGTAGTATATTTTTAAACTTTTATATTTCCAATTGTTAACATCTTAATTCATTGTTTCATTATTTATAATACACATGAAAAAAAATAATAAGTTTTAATTGTTTTATTAAAATGGCTCCAACGATTTTATTTAACCCTGTGACAGCATAGTATTTATAAGCCCTATAATACAGCATAATTCATTTTCTCAAAGATAATATGATAAAAGTAGGTACCAAATATACTTTAGGAAAAATCCGCGTGTGTGTATGATTTAAATGTGATTAAACAAAGATTTAAATGAGGTGAGTCAAATTGTGTCTGGGTTAAATTTTGTTATGACCATGTTAAGATCCATTTGCCGTAGCAAAATTGGACCATATAAATCTCTTCGAGTTAAACAAACTAAAATGTTATATTTACATCAAAATAACATTTGTGGCTATTCATTTGTGTGTTCAGCCCTGTACTAGACTTAAGCAATTTAAAAAATACTAAACTATTAAAAATAATGTCAGTGAATTAACGGTAAATTATTATTACACAAAATGTGATTACAGTCGTGGTCAATTTTTATCCAATCAAAACGGGGACGGACAGCTAGTAATCTATAGGATGAATAGCAAAATTAAACCATGATGTTTTATTAAATTAAAAAAAAATGTACACAGGTACATGCTTCATTTTCTCGGGAAAGTGAGTGTACAATTGCTGTACAGTTTACTGCACGTAAGTGTACCCTTTATTATCTTATAACTCGAATTTTGACTATAGACGTAATCAAAAGTCAGGTAATTTTACAAGTAATCAATTTTCATTATAGGTTTTTGGAAAGATTATATTTAAAATTTTTTTCAAAAAATAAAAAAGTTTGCCTTTCAAAAGTTACATGTGTCTCCATCCGTTGGTGTTTTCGTCAGTACATGGAACGATAAGTCGGCATTCTTTATAAATTTTGGTGATTTTTTGCTATCGATTTGTTAACTACTAGTTGTGCTCGCGACTTTGTCCGCTTGGAATTCGGAGTAAGAAAAGTCATTAGGAATTTTTTTATACTTTCTTTCCCTCTCGGTACTCTATGAGCATACAATTTACTAAAAACGCTGACGCGATGGCCTTGGTAGCAAAATCAGTTCCATCGGTCCTGGTATTAGCGTGCACAACTAATGATTGACGTATCTTTTTTATTTGTGAACCGATTGAAGTGACACCAATTGAAACAAAACAATGTTAGCTCAAAGTAATCGAAATACATCATTGAAAAACAGTTCAGTCGCTGCTAAGATTAACGTGCACAACGAAGGTGTGCATAGACAAACATACCATCAACTTGACAGACAAAAATTCTAAAAACTGTTGTTTTAGGTTTAGTAGTATTTAGTTGCACTCAAAAATGTTATAGACTCAGTTTTTTACGATTTTATTATTTATACATATGTGTAGATCAGAAAAAAAGATTAGCACAATGATTTACCAAGTAGTTTAATTTTTGTAAAAAATTGTTTTTAATATTATGCGTGATATAGGGCGTGTAATATAGGGCGTGGTGGGTGACTATGATTATTAGTACTATGATTATTAATAGTAGTAGTAGAAAACGATAAGTTTACATTAATGTAAACTTATCCTTTTATTTAAATGTAATTTTTTTAGGAAGGAAAATAAAAAATAAAAAAAGATGCGAGGGACGCAGTTTTGGTTTTCATAACGGGTAGTTTCTTTGAAAATGGTAATATGTAATTGGTACATTATGATTATAACGAGCTGTATTTCAATATAAGCTCTTCGTAAGTTACCCTAAACAATTAAATCAACACACCATTTCGTAACCAAATTTAATTACCTATTAATGTAGCCTTAGATAAGTAAATAACCACAATGACTAGTTTATATATTATATTTATCAAATCTTATCACTTTACTCTTATCTAGGATATCTTAAAAACATAAAAGGGTCATATATTATTTAAATTTTTGGGTACAATTATGATAATTAGATAGAGACAATCAGTTGGCTAATTTATATAAAGCCCCGACAATTCACAACTGCTTCACATGGCTGCAACAATCGTTGATAATGTTACGGATAGTGTTAGTGTTGGCGCTGGTCACAGTCGTAACGGCAGAGGACGGCGGGCCGCTGGTGCAGACGGTTTACGGCATTGTGAGGGGCACCCGTAATGTGGAAGGGCGTTACTCGAGCTTCACCGGCATCCGGTATGCGCAGGCTCCAACCGGCAGGAACAGATTTAGGGTGAGGAGAATTTTTGTTTCTTTATTTTTGTGAACATGACTTGCATGCTATGTCTCTTTGTTACATTACAAGGTCGTGTAAAGCTCAAATAATGTTGACAATAAACACTAGCTGTGCTGTATACAATAAACACAAACGTGCTCCACCTTTTTCTCCTTCGGAAAAACAGTTTTCGGGTAAAAGGTGTGCTTTTTATAAATTAATTTTTCATCTCAATTAAATCTGATATTTGCTATATTGCGCAGTACGATAACATTGTGAATATTTATTCAATCGAACGAGGGCATCTCACGTCAGGAGTCAAGAGTCAGTGGAAAATATATCAAACTCGAGTTCTCATAGTTCTTCCACCATTATCTCACCCACTAGTTTTAAACCAGCGTCAATTTTTATAAATCGATAGCAGCGTAAATATTAATTTGTTTCAGAATAGAAAATGCAATGTACAAGTAAAACTTGGCCAAGTGCTAGTCTGGCTTGCATATCAATGGTACGTCAAGTTTGAATTTTGAAAAGTTTGAAGTGAAATTTTTTTATTTATTATTCGTAATGGATTTTCTAGCGCGATGAAAATCTAATAATGTCTAATATAATTAAGTAGGCGGAAGACATAATTACATTATATATATGTATATATATATATATATATATATATATATATATATATATATATTGTATCAAAAAACTACGATATTTGGAATCACTACTTCTAAAATCCTATTTCTTATGTAAATTTTAGTTCAATAGTTTTGGAAAAAAGGAGCTATAATTTTTTTGTGTACTTTTCTATATACCTCTGAAGATACCCTAACTAAAGCTATTAAAAAATATTTTTGAGACCCTTAAATATAGCCTTCATTTTACTTATTTTACCCTCTCCTAAAATTTTCCGTACGTATGGTTCTGTACGTATGTCTTATTTATTACTTTTAACGTAAAATTTCAAATTTCCACGTCAAACGGTTTCTGAGAAAAACCGCTTTAAAAAGACTGATCGTTTCCTTTTGAAGAACGGAACGCTAAAAATATTTCAAGCTTCAATGAAGGTATTCTGTATATATCATTATTAAAATTTCATTACAAATTTGAATACTATGGAAATGTACGATTTAATTTTTTGATAATTTTCAAGTTTTGCCTCTTTTTGAAGTGAAAGTTTTTTTATATATATAACTGTACGTTAGCGCCTAGCCCCATCTATAAATCAACTTGGATAAGTATTGACAGCAATATTTTCATTGAACCAACATTATTGCGGAAGACAACATTTTGACGTTATCGGGTCGTTTGTAAGTTTAAATTGAATGACAAAAATTATTTGTGGAATATTTTCAAATAGTTTAGTTTAATATTTTTAGCTTGTTAACAACAATTAATTAATTACAAGACCGCGTGAATAAGTTAATATCATAAACCATTAAAAATACTAATTATTTTATTTAGAATTCACCAGAAATATGTGTGTAATTAAATTATAATTATAAATAAATCAGTTATAACAAAATACCTTTACTTGAAACGCTCGAGCTTCCATATATCATACTAAAAATAAATTTTGGAATACCGTATATGGAGGTTTTCTATTAAGCAGTTATAACTCATTCCTTCCCCAACATCTTGTGGAGAGAAGGGGAGAGGGGGCTGGACATTTATTTTTCATCCCTTACCAAAACGTAGTGTAGAGAAGAGGTAAATTCGTGTTTTTGTCCCATCTTATAAAATCTTTAGCGTATTAAATATAACTATGACATGGCATATTAACTATAACTGTGGTATGGCTTATTAACTACAACTAAGACATGGCATATCAACTACTACAGATATGATATAGTGTATTAACTATAACTATGATGTGGTGTGTTAACTATAACTATGACATTTATTTATCTATTTATTTATTATTGGCACACAAACAGTTTTGTCACAATTTTAACAATATTATTCGAGAAACATAATTGTATAAATGTATAATTTTCTTGCGACAACACCAAAGTCAGTGAGCATAGCATGATTAATTTGGTGTTACCATTACCATATTATGTTGTTACGAATAAGAAACATTTCAATTAATTTCAATAAATTCAATAAATGAACAATAATGGAGTGGATCAATAAAATGCACATTAAAATTTTAAATTAATTATAGTAAATTAAATAACAATTAATAAGGGATTAATCAATAAAACATATAGTAAAATAGACAAACCAATTTAAGTTAATAAAAAACGTTGAATTATGTTAAATATAAGCATAACACTACACTAAATTTCACTTTTTAACAAGCAAAAGTTACCTGTCTCCGTCAATCTCAATAAGTTTATTTTTAAATGTGAAGTTGAGGACCCAAATAAATCTACAGTTGAAGGAAGATTATTCAGGGTACGGCTTATTCTATTTACGGGTGCAAAAAATCCTAAATTCGTGCGACACTTTGATACAAATAAAGGATGATATATATGCGGTCTACTGTTATTACATGGAATATTAAATTGAAAGTGCTGGAGAAGTAGACTACTGTCAATTGTATTATGAATAAGCTTATGGAAGAATATGCATTCAGTGCGTTTTCGTTTTTGAGCTAATCAAAAGTGGCAATCTGTACGCCACGATATTGTCGACTCGAAAACTAAAAAAAACATGGACAATGACAAAATGTGTTAAAAGTACATTGAAGATATACCCACGGGATTTGATTTTAGACTTTACTGAGAGCGATGCGATTATTCACATTGATTTTAGCGAAAATTATCAAACAAAATATGCTGAAGAAGTGGAATCTTTTCATTTCGGAGGATCAAAGCAGCAAATAAGTATGCACACAGTGGTGGTATATAATAAAGAAGTTGGAGAAGAAGTAAAAAGCGCCTGTTTCTGCACCATATCCGAAAATTTGTCACACTGACCTCCAGCGATTTGGGTCCATTTACAGCTGATACTTGATAATTTGCCAGTTTCTGTTGGTAATTTGCATTTTTTAAGCGATGGGCCGGTTACCCAATACCGTAATAAAATTATGTTCAAAATGTTGGCAACTATGTTACAAGAGTTTTACCCAAACCTGCTTAGTTTCACATGGAATTATCACGAAACCGGCCACGGAAAGGGAGCCCCTGATGGGGTGGGTGGAACTCGGAAAAGGACTGCAGATAGACTAGTTGCAAGTGGTACCGATATTTCGTCGTTAGAAGACTTATCCCAGGCACTTCAGAAAAGTTGCCCGAACATAAAAATATTGACTATTGATTATGCAGATATTTTAGACAAAGAATCAAAACCCGGATTAGTAGAAAATATAAAAACATTCTCAGGTACACTAAAGGTACACTAAGTTACCGGAAGTATATTTAGCCCCAATCATTTGGTAATGAAAAGTTTAAGCTGTTTCTGCGACTTTGATAACTGTAGTCATTTTAAGTTTGGTGTCTTGGATTATTCAAGAATTAATCCCAAACCTCGTCTTCGTGTTGAGGATATATAGGAATACACTTATTCTGATGATGAACCACTGGCATCACTGATATCTGATAAATTCAAGGAGAAGACTCAAGAACATCCACAGAAAGAAATTCTAGAAGCTACCACGCTAGAGGATCATCCAAAACCTTCAAGCTCTGGAAAAAAGTCGTTAAGCAATGGCAATTTTGTGCTGGTCAAACTTGTTCAGAGAAAAACAGAATACCGTTATGTAGCCATGTGCACAGGTGTTGAAGAAGATGATGAAGTTCAAGTAATATTCTGGAAAATCTGCGATAACACTGGAAAGAATTTCAAAATTGACGATAAAGATATTTCTTTTATCACATGGGATCAGATCATAAAAGAACTACCAGCACCAAGTCTAAAAATGAAAGGACAGCAAATTCTCTATGCATTCAATGAGAATATTAATATCTTGGAGCGAGAGTTATAAAAATATATTGACTTTTAATTATTAAGTTTGATTTTTATTAACTTCATTTAGAATTGTTTTTGTGGCAAGAGATTTTTTTTTTAGTTTAAATGTCACGTTACCAAAGAATAGTGGGATTATAATTTAATAAGTATTTTTCTTTCAATATTTATTTTCTGTTGATTTTTTTTGGGTTTCATTAAATTTTTATTTTTTATAGTAAGAGACATGTGTAATGTTAAAGTTAATGTTAATTTTATGCTAACATTATTATAAGAAAGTCTGTTTTAAACTTTAACAGTATTATGATTGTTTCATTAAACACAGATTAAAAATAAGAAAGACTTATAGTTAATTATAAAATAATAAATAAAAAAATCTTAAAAATTCAATTTTCTTTCATAAAAAACCCTGTACATCTAGTCTCTCCCCTGTAATGAGTATCTCCCCTGGTCTCTTATAAAACAAGATAAAATAAATAAATAGACTGGTCACATTGCAGATATGCACAAATTAGTTATTTCAATAAAAATGTTATATAATTAGATTTAAATTCTAATATTTATGTCGTGCCTTTCTTAATAAGCGAGAACCACTTAACTTAGAATGACCTATAAATATATATATATATATATATATATATATATATATATATATATATATATATATATACATATATATATATATATATATATTTGTGCGGTTATTAATGTTAAAATTTGTTATTATATTTCCCATTTAAAATTAATTAATCATGTCTCCAATCCACTAACAGCAAGTGGATAGTATCTGCATAAAACTCTGATGGCTTGGAATGAAAAAATTGGGCTATGGATTGTCGTAGGTGGTCTTCATCATCAAAGTTTTTTTCACGTAACGCGTTGCTGAACGACTTTAACAAACAATAATAAGTGTGTGCGAGGTCTGTGTACTCGTATATTGTGGGTGGAGGATTTGTGTTCATGTGGTACCCATGCACTACATTTCAAGCTTTTTCCCAATTTTAGTCTGTTGCTATATATCAATATATATATATATATATATATATATATATATATATATATATATATATATATATGGCTTTCTTTATTATAATTTAATAAAAGATTTATACACAGTGTCCTGGAATAAGTGTCGGACAAAAAAAGACAATTTCATTGACTGAAAAATAGATGATTGTCTTTAAAATAAAATTTAAATTATGACTTTTTTCAGAAAATTGAAAATAATATTCATAATTATTTGTCATCTTTTTCACACACGATACTTATGCACATTGTTAAGCACCGTTCGCGGGAAAAACCCTCGAACAGCTGCGAACACATCACCACTGCGGGTAAACAACGCATTCCGGGCAATTATTGGGTGTGTTAGAAGAGTTATGTGTAATATTGTTTTTTGCACTCGATGAGATAAAAGGACGTGTTTTACGTTTTATTTCAACGACAATTTATTCCTTTATAGCCAACGAATATCCTCTTTCTTTGTCCGAGATCTATTCCGCGGCACCGTTTCTAATTAAATAACTTTATTAGAACAAAGTGGATGCCGCATGACTTCAGTGTCTTTTATACTCACCGTGCATGTGAGCAGATTGTATTCATGCCTGAGATTTTCATCGAATGTTCACCGCGACATTCAGACGAGTATCTGAATTAGTTGTATCAGTTTGAATTTGCAGCTTTAATTTTATGTGAAAGTATTAATAATCCCTTTGTATTATGTATGTGCATTCTTTTCACAAGGGAAGTAATATAGTAAAAAAAGACTTGTCATTCCAGAGCGCTTCCCCGCCTACTTCTTGGGAGGGAATTTTTGAAGCGAACCGAAACGATATAGCTTGTTTACAAGCAAACAACGACACATTGATGGGTACTGAGGATTGCCTCACAGTAAATGTCTATAGACCGGACGCAGCTTCTCCACAAAATCCAGTTGCCGTAATGGTCTACTTCTATGGAGGTGGTTTTGCAAGCGGATCCGTTCAAACTAATACCGAAGAATTTTTAATAAAGCATGATGTTATTGTAGTCTTAGTAAACTTCCGTGTAAATGCACCAGGATATTTGTGTCTCAGACACGAACTCATACCGGGTAATGCCGGGTTCAAGGATCAGGTAGCTGCTTTGCGCTGGGTGCAACAAAACATTGCGGCATTCGGCGGAGATCCGAACAATGTAACTATAATGGGCCAGAGCGCAGGTGCTGCGTCAGTCGACTTACTCACATTGTCTCCTTTGACCAAGGGTCTGTTTAATAAAGCAATAGTGATCAGTGGATCTGCACGAGCTTACTGGGCTGTAAATTCTGATCCAATAAAATACGCAACTACCATGGCTCAGAAATACCTCGGCTATGACGGCAATAATATAGAAGACTTAGTCGAATTTTACCTGAATATTGACAATGAGTCTTTAGTCCAAGCGACAATGCAATATTACGTAGAATTGCAACATAATTCATTGCCTGTTGCTGCATGCATCGAAAATATACAAAACGGCGTTGAGGCTTTCTTAACAGAATGGCCTGCTGATATTCTAGAATCTGGACGATACACATCTGTACCATGCATTTACATCGCAAATAATAAGGAATATATCAATATGTTAATGTCTGCTGAGGTCGAAAACGTTGAGGCGTTAATACAAACTCTAGAAATCCATCTTCCAATTGACCTCGATTTTCATTCGTACCGGCAGAGGATGAAAATTGCTAATCGAGTGCGAAAGTTCTACTTCAATAATGAAACGTCGATTTTGAAGAGCTACGTCGACTATAAGTCAGACTCGATGTTCTACTACCCCGTCATTCGAGCCGTCAAAGAGCGGCAGTCGAAGTCCACTTCACCCATATATTTTCTAGAATTTACATATGAAAGTGACCAGCACTTCCCACGATTTCCAGAGACCGACGGAATAAAAGGAAGTGCACACGCAGACGATCTCTTGTACTTGATCTGGCCCATGCGAACTGATCAGCCGATTACAATTGAAGATCAGAGGACTGTTGATAGATACACAACACTGCTTACCAATTTTGCTAAATACGGGTGAGTACAAGATATTAATTACTTTTATTAGGTAACTTGCTATAAAATATGAAACTAATTGTAAACCTCGTTTAAGTGTACTAATAGAATATGATCTAAAAACAGAACAATTTTCTTCTCTTTCAAGAATTAGACTGTTTAGTAAATAAATGTATAAGTAGAATATGTGCATAATTAGGATTAGGTCAAAGTGTGAGTAATGGTCATCAAACTCTTGACATAAAATTTGTGATAACCAAATTTGATGAGGTTTATCAAATTGCTCATATTTATTGAAACTTTCAAACAAAAAACGAATATCTTTAACATGACTTAATAATTAGAATGTCTAATTAGATAATACAGATAGTAAGAATTGAGTAGACGCGTTTTCTATGAAGCACGAAATGCAACCGCGGCTGGAAGAACTTGAAAGTGTACAGGGGATTGGTTAGGGACATGATCAGCTTTTTTTGATTGAAAAAGGGCTAATCTGGTATTAAGTTCTATTGACCAGCTAATTATCTATTGATATAGTTTGTCGGTCAGTAAATTTGCCTACATTTTTATATACCATTTGTAAACACTTATAAAAGGCTTGTCTTTATTGTCTTTTTGTTTACTATTTCCAAACAAGAAGTTGCATTTTGAGTTACAATAACACGTAACGAAACTGCTTCGTAACTTATTTGAGAGGTTAATTTTCCATTTCAAACGGAGCCTATGCAGCATTAAATGTTGATTCTGAACTTCTTCTCTTGGTTTATTTATCGAACGGATGCTTGTCTTAAATAAGATATCTATTAATTAATGTGGATGAGCAGAATTATACGGTTTTGAGACATTTATTTTGTATTTGATTGCTGTCGATGTATTCAATACCATTTGATGAAACCATTTTAGTATAGATGTAGTCCATTTTAGGCGAAAAGTTGAATCGAGTTTTTATTTAAAAAATTCAATCAGAGTTATTAGTATTTTAGATCTTTTTGTCGTAGAAGACATAAAGAAGAGAAAAATGTCGGACTTAAAATTGCCTGAAGAGTGTCTGATACCTTGATATGAAATTATATTGGTTATATTTTGAAGTAAACATTTTGTTCAATAACATTTCAATTGAAATATAACAAATAAATGTTACGTAAAATCTTTCATGATCAGTTCGTAATTGTTTTTTACAGTTTTTTTAATAATTCTCTCTTCAGAGACCCAACTCCTCGAAACGCACCTGTAGCTTGGAAGCCGATGACTAAGAATCAGCATAATTACTTGCAGCTAGGCACACAGTTGACCATCTCGCACTCGCCAAACGCGGCTGCCATCGCCTTTTGGGATGAAATCTACGCGGCGACATCTTCTTCGTGTTTATTCTCTTAAGTCTTTGCCATTTTATTTTGGACCCTTTGGTCATTTTTAACGTTTGTTATGTAACACATTTCAGTTAAGTTTAATAAATATTTACAAGATGTATTTTTTATTCTGGAAACTAATATCAAATGTTATTAAGGAATTTAATTATTCAATAATATTTTGATACGTGGCACATCCACTGTCATTTCAAAAACCAAAATTGAAAATTAAGCAACTTGAACAAGATTTGGATTAAAATTTTCTTACATGTAACATTTGCTTCTTATTTGTTATAATATATGAATCGTCGATTATTTAGTGTTTTTTGGGAAATAGATACTTGCAGGTAATATTTAATATACATATTAGATACGTTTTGCACGTTTTCAAATTTAGAGAAAAAATGGCTGTTTATAGGAAATCGTAGTATATCATAGTATAATTCTAGGGAAATCGTAGCAAATCATCATTTTGGATGTCAGGGGTTATAGCTGAATCAGTACTCTTATGTGGTGAATAAATACTAATATTTATGATTACCATTTTCTTCTACAGGTTTACTAGTAACTAGATTATGTTAAATACTTATAATCATCTATCTTTACCATAGCTGAGGAGACAACTAGTGCTAGCTTGAGACGACCGAACCCAGCATTTCCACGGAAATACGCGCTGGAACTTTAGTGTCAATATCTTGCTACCTAGTCCACATTCAGATATTGTTTAGGAGTCTGACAAAGATAACAGGGCAGGCGAAGCTTGGCTAAAAATAAGGTTTATTACAGAGCTACTTAGATGAAATAATATATCAATGTCCGTTTCAAAAATTCACAGGAGGTTAAAACTGTAAAATTAAGCCACATTCTAGACGTTTCTTGAAAATAAGTCAACAATGCTACATATTACATGACGAGCAACTGGTTGTCGAATAATTACGTTTAATTAATATTGAGTTGGTGGAAACACGTAACTCATTTTAGAGATATTTCTTCATGAGGAATCCGGACAAAAGCTCTCTCTCTGTGAGCAAAAGAAATAAAAGAGGAAGTCTGGTGATTGGATCACAGCTTTTATATATCCTACTGTAGATTATTACGGTTACACAAGAAGGTCGACATAACTGTAATCTAATGTTTCAGCACTCCCTCCAAATTAACCACTGTTAACAAGTATTTACATGGCATTGATGATCATGGATTGACAATGCATTGTACAACATCACTTCATTGTCGAAAAAAGTTGAACAATGACAGATTCACAATTAAATGAAACTACGTGATGTAGTATTATTTCTACTGTCTTTAATTTCTTTACCACGACCTAGGTTTCGTTGTATTACAACATCTTCAGGTGGGCTATTAGCAAAGATGGACGAAACCTAGGTCGTGGTAAAGAAATTAAAGAAAGTAGTAATAATACTACATCACGTAGTTTCATTTAATTGTGAATAATGAATTTCTACAAAATTAACGTCAAAAATATTCAATAATTAATGACAGATTGTTAAGAATTAATACATTAACAGATTGCACGGTATCAGTAGATTGCTAATATCTGATTATATACAAAATATTATGTTAAGCAGCATGGCACCAATATATTGTTAAGACAGATAACAATTGACGTATTGAACAAAGTTGTTGAGTTTATGCAATTTTATTTTAACTCTAGCAATCCAAAGTTTCCTTCGCGATGTAAAGAATAGTAATGTATATATATATATATATATATATATATTATACATTACTATACTTCACTTCATTGTTAAAAAAACACCGAGAGATAGCCCGGCGTGTACCTGTGGTTTCGATACGCAGGACGCGAATCCTGTTTCGTTCAATTGCAGCGAGCATGATAATGTGCGTAGTCTTGATTGAGAGCATACGTCAGCAAAGCAATAGAGTGGAATCATCTGAATCGTTAGGATCTTTATTCATCAGGATTTGATTGAGCGTGGACCGATCTTTGAGACATTTAGAGCGTTCGCCAAAAGCATTCTAGAGAAAATAGAGGTACTACATGGCTTATTGAGTAAGGGCAGTACTTAATCCTGTTGGGTAGAAGCATTGTGATTGTAGATACGGGACACTACTGGAGGGTCCCTTCTTTTGTATAAGGGGGGATGGATGTTATAGGTCCCAGGAAGGGCCCCGAGATAGTCCGGGTGGAATGGCGGGAATAGTATCCCAGAACAAGGCGGCCATCACATTGCCGGCAGAAATACGAATGCCACTTCTGACATGATTTTTCTTTAATTTTGGGGTGTCGTGTATTCTACCCAAGTTTCGTCATCTGGAACAATTAAATCCAAAAATTCTTCGCCCTGTCCTGTACAGCACTTTAGAAATTCACTGAGCGATTCAATACGTTGACTCTTTTGGTCTTCGGTGAGCATTTTGGGGACCCACTTCGCATAGATCTTGCTATATTGAAAATAGCATAGCTTACAAACCCTCAGACGGCGATCTTCAAGCAATTATTTCTCAATTCTTTCGTCTTAACCCGAAAGCCATTCGTACATTGTGACCTATAGACTTCATATAACTCGATGAATGTTAATGGGGTAGTGCCCTCACTGACATTAAATGGGGTTGTGCCCTCGGCACTAAAGGACGTATCACCGCATGTAACTCACACCTGGCGGGAGAAGCAAGACGGAACTCCATCGCGAATGGCTGCCTAGCCATGACTGAGCATCGCAGCGGACTCTGATTGTTCGGAATTTGAAGGAAGGAAACCATGTTATATGCTAGTGTTGACGGATCTTTCGTAAAAGCGTTTCTCGCGACTCCTGGGTTCTGAAGACTTTATTTTGGAGAAACGCCTCGTTCTTATACGAGTCTTAAAAGCAATCTGAGAAAGTATATTTCTTATTTATAAATATTCTTTATTTATAAATATTCTGAGAAAGTATATTTCTCAGAATATTTGTGTTTTACTTGTGAAGTGCAGAATTTCTTCGCCCGTTATCGACACTGCATTATAACAATAATTGAAGGTTCATCGGCTAGCAGCAAAATTGTATGTATGTTTGCTTATTGTTAAATCCTTGTTGGTCCCAATTTCTTATCATTTGTGACAATGAAGATGAGGGAAAACCCGTGTATTTCTAGCCAAAACAGCGTGAACTGCACTAAAATTAATTATTTATTCATTTTGAAAGGCTAACTTCCATAAACGACCATTTATTCCATTATTATATTGGATTTTATAAAGCACAGTTTCATGAAATACTAGATTCTAAACCATTTATTCCTCAGAAAAACAGAAGTAAATCAGCCGCTGCTAACCACGATTTTATTAAAACTGCACACAACAGAGTCTACAAAATGGCTACGGGAAATATCTGACATGTTTAGACTAACTTTCGAACAAAAATGATGAGCTGGAGAAATGAATTGATGAGAGAGTTTGTACGTAGACATATGGGTCATGACCACATATCAAGAGAGGAAGTAAATGAACAAGTTTATTTACACTTAACACTTTGTTTGGCCAAGAAAATGGAGACGTGGCCAATTTTACAGAAAATCATGCAGCCAAGGTAAATGGTGGCAACGGTATAAATTGTACTAATTGTTTGCGCACATTTTGTTTGGACACATTATAGATATTTTTAACCCTTACGTTGCAACGACATCAGATCCCATCATATTAAAAAGACTTTTGAGAAATAGTTGTCGCCATTCCGGTGGTTCTTTATGTCCAACGATGTTTTTATTTTAGATAGGGGGTTTTTAGGCGCTGTGGAGGAAGTGAAAATTTCGCGATAAAAGGTTAAAATGCCGACAATAAAAACTCGAAGAGCCAACAAGCAGTTGACCACTTAAGTTGAGTCTCGGAAAGTTACCACGTCGTTGGGTCTGTTAGACATGATCAAAATGACGCCTTATAAATCGTTTCGAAATATTTAGAAATATGACAATTACTAGAAGTTTGAGTCACTTCTTTGATAAAATTAAAACTGCAGCAGCACTTATCAACGCATTTGGGCGCCTGCTTACCTTCCACAGATTAGAAAAGGAAATCGGGAAATAAATCAACGGTCACTTACCGGAAATCGCCGAAGTAATTATATAATCGCAAATAGTATGAATTCCCACAGAAGACATTTCGGATAATCACAGCTGACGATATTGGTTTGAACAATTGTTGAGTCGTTACTAAGAATCAATTAATTATTAAGGCCTTGGATACCTACGATCAAAATAAGCACCAAGTTATTATGTCGAACACATCAAGCAAAGTAGTATATATATATATATATATATATATATATATATATATATATATATATATATATATATAATAGCAGAAAGACAACTCGGCAGGGAGGCTACTCATGTTAATTACTCCAGCTGTGTAACAGGAGCGTAACACTCGACTGATGTTCCCATATAATTTTCATAATTTGGTATTTGGGGTGGGGGTGTCATCACAATAATCTTACCCCACCAGCCGTTGTTCTAGAAAATATAATAAAAAGAAAAAATGTATCGACATGGAGCTGATGATCACAGTGAGGCTGATCATTACTTGTAATATTTTATCAATTAACTGGTTTGAAAATATTAAAGCTTTTGTGTTATTTACTTTTGCGTGCATCAATAAACCAGTTTTTAATATTTATAGTAAAATAGTGGTAGGATACAAATAATTATTGACATTTTTCATAAACTTAAGTCGTTCACCCTTCGGCCTAAGCCACTTTTTCAATATTCTAAATAATTACCATTCTGCCATAATAACCTCTCTCATAAGGCAGATTGCTGACTGCATTTGAATGAAATTGCGCTCAAGACGACGCTGCTGGACATTCTCCGGACATTTCCCTTAGTCACCTCGAGAAAATCCACGGGATAATTGAATTCTTATGCGAAAAACTACGCAGCCAAATAAAAAATACAAATAGTAAACAATACAAGCAATGAAAGTATTATATGTCAAGGCATTAAGTCACAGATTTTAAAAATATCAGAAATAAAATAACAATTACATCTCAAACTTTGTTGCTCTGTAACTCGGTCCCAACTGAGTTTAGGGGAAAGTGTCGGTATTAAGTTTTGTTCCTTTGGACATTCTCTATTTGAAAACCAATTATAGACTATTAGTCGCCAGTTAATTAGTAGCCAGTTTCATTAACCGTCAAACGTTAAACCATCAGATTTAAATCTCTGTTTCAAATATATATCAACTATCAAATAGATATTTGATAGTTGATATATATTTGAAACAGATGCATATTCTTCCCGTATGATACTTATTTTGTTAATGGTTTGTTGATATAAGGAAATATTTTATTTATTTCGATATGTTAATATTTGTATTATATAATCAATTAACTTTAGAACCAATTCGTCAATTTTAGAAGGAGCTTCTGGATGACTTAAGTACAAAATATTTATTCCCAATGCACTGTTATCAAAAATTTCTCCGTTCCGAATAGCGCTTGCTAACAGTTTCACCGTATTATAAAAATACTACCACAAGTTTCTATGGAAAATCACATCCAGTTAAGGTGCAAACATAAAGTTTTTTGCGTAATAAATATAATTACAAATACCGGCAAAGTAATTTACACGATTTCCATACTTAGTATGCACTGTGTTCGCCGCTGGAATAATATTACGAGATTTTATCGGTCTTAACACGGATTTTTAAATTTTTTTAGTTTCGATCACAGATGTCTTACGTAAAAATAACTGTCTCTTAGCGATATCATAGATATTTATGGTGAATTGTTAATTTTTTGTTCACGTTGATTGTCGATATTTATTTCATTCGAAAAGGCTTCAAATGTATCTCGTTACGCAATATTTTTGTCGTACAATTCTAAATTCCTACTTTAAATATTCATTCGTTAAGTAAAGATTTCTTTTTAATATCCTTCTCGAAGTCTTGAAAACTTTGCTAAACACTAATTAGTTTGTCTCTTCTTTACTTTTATAAATTTATATCTAAAACTGTTACGGGGCAAGGTGACATATTATCAAGAAAGCGTTGTTTACTCCAAAATAGTTTTGAAGTGATTTTTGTTAATTCACAAATAACTGTATATAGGGTACCAACACGTATGTTCATATATATATATATATATATATATATATATATATATATATATATATATAAAGTCTCTAGACACCAATGGGTTGAATAATCAAATCGGCACACTTTGTTAAAAACAATTCAGTACCTCTTGATTATAATTGAACATCTTATCAAATTCATTTATCAATTTTATTCATTGTATACCATCTTTCAAAAAATTAAAATGCATCATATGGCTTTAATTTTTGTGAAAAATTTTGATTATTATGTAGATATTATCAGTTGCTTCATTTACAAATATACCCTGCGTTATCTTGTAATTGTGTTGAGCGACTCTGCAGAACAGTTGTCAATGATGTTGCGAATAGCATTGTTGATGATAGTCGCAATCGCAGCGGCACATAAGAGCAGGCCGCTGGTGAAGACAGTTTATGGCACTGTGAGAGGGTTATACAATGAGGAAGGAGGGTACTCCAGTTTCACCGGCATGCATTATGCGCAGGCTCCCACCGGGAGGGACAGGTTTAAGGTAAGGAGAATGATTTTTATAAGTTTCTCGTATCTTTTACCACGTACAACTTCTATTTCAACAGAAAAAAGTGCAAAATATAAAAAAAAAATTAAATGTCGATGCAAGTGAATTGCAATACAGAATAAAATGTATTAAGTTTACTTAATGTGTCGACCATTTTCAAACGTCGTCCGTTTCAGAAATGAAACTTATTTAGCATTGATAGACAAAACGCCGGTGGTTAATTACGTAATCAAGTTATAATTCTATACTAGGGCCATCTATCGGTCAATTTATATTGACGACACATTCTCAAAGACCTAACATTATCGTGTATGACAATGAATATCCCAAATTGTTGCGATATTCGGGTAATTATATATATATATATATATATATATATATATATATATATATATATATATATATATATATATATATATATGATAAATGAACATTTATATTTACATAATAGGCTCATATTCGTAACATGTGATACTCTTGGACAAGTTAGTATTCCATATAATCTTACTTTGTGCTAGCTTCATATTAGGCATTGTCTAGTCTGTCTAAACTACATTGTATACCGACATTAGGCGCGCACATGTTCATCCATAGTCTGAAAATCTGTGACAAAAGTATTTATAAAATAAATACATTTAAAAATAATTTAAATAAGTTGAAGAATTTATATGAGAAATCCCGGTATGAAACAATCAAAAAATTTTGAATACTTTATGACGAGTGCTTTATGTTAAGTTGCGTGCTCGCGGCAGAACACTCGACATGCAACTACGCGTGCCGCGTGCGACCTAGTATTTGTAACATGTATACGTACCTATTATTTTTTGTTCAATTCCATGAAAAAATTAACACAGCCTGTTGTTTCCTTGATATTTTAATGCAAATATGTGTCATTAACTAATCACCAATTAGAGTGGAAATTCTTATATCGTTGAATGACTAAAAATAAGGAGCACACGTGCGCTGTTTTCCTGTGTATAACATCAATACCATTCCTTTAGATTTTTGTATTTCAAATTCGATGGTATTTATTTAAATGAGTTATTATTATATGCGGTTATATTCATATAATTCAGGGAATTTTTAGAAATAAGATATGTATGATAAACCGACATTTATAATTAAATAATTATTCAAAATTTATAAATGATTGTTATTTTTGTATAACCGTTCGAGCCAATCAACCCTATGAGCGATTTAGTTTAAACATTTAAATGACAATTTATTAATGTCGACAAAAATTAATAATTAAGGTTTTAAATACTTTATAAACACAACATAAACATCAAATTTAGAGTGAAAAACCTTTGTGATACGAAGCTCCAATTTTAACGTGCGTATGTTGTTTATACTAAACGATTTTATTTATTTATTTATTATCGAGTTCAACCAAAAGGTAAATTATTTAATTTGTAACGCATGCAAATCGATTGATTAAAGATAGGCGCATCGATTGAGTGAAACTTTTATCATTGCGTCGAGGAAGATGTAGCGGTGGTTCTATGTAATAAATAGAACGGTCGAATAGACCGTGCGTAATGCCATCAGAACAGAATGGTGGCAAATAAATAAAAATTTAGTTACGGTAATGTAATTTTCACTTGTGTAGTGCCCATAGCAGAGATGCTTGCTTCAATCAATCAAAATGATTTATAATGTCTACAGTGGCATAGTGCGTTGTAGAAAATGTATCCAAGCACCTGTAGAAAGTTAAGAAAACAGGGTCAATCAATATTTTTTATAGTTTTCCGGATGCCAGTGTGTTTGCGTAGTTTGCTTCGTGACATGCAAACGGAAGAAAATAATCATGAATTAAGGCCGATAGAAAATATTCGTAAATACAGTATAAAGTAACATTGTTTTAAACTTCGTTGGCTTTTTAATATTCATATTACAATTTTATTTTCTGCCAGGTACCTAGAAATCACGTATATTATTTCTCTCCTCTATAGTAAATTTATTTCCTTAAATTATAAATAATTAACATTTGTTTTGCAATTTGCATAATCTACAATTGCTTCGTTTTGACACATGATTTCAACAAGACGTTTATCTACTTTATTTGGTTACTTTTCCTACTTTCTTACTTATTCTGTTTGTGAATTAAATTAAACTAGCGTGACCCGTGCGAAGTCTTCGCGTTATAAATTATTCAACTCAATTTAATAAATCAAAATTGATTGCAGGTATTCAATTCATTTCTAATTTTGCACACTGCTTATTACGTTTTTATTCCATTATGAAGCTTAGATGACAGATCAAACAAATATTTTACTAAAATTGACATATAGAGGCGCAAGTATCAAAAGCATTGAGCTAAAGCGCCACTTTATTTATACGTGAGTGGATTTGAAATTAAACAAAAATTTTACCGACCGTCAATCATATTGACGTTGAGCCGTTAGATGGCAGCATTGCTGTTTTGTGTATATAATTTTAATAATTAATTAATTTGCAAAAACAATAGCAATAATAATTTTTTTAGTTGTGGATGCCGGTAGAGCAAGCAATTATCTATAAAATGATATATAATTTATGTGGATTAGTTGTGAGGTTTTTTCTAAAAAGGGAGAGTAACATCTTAACCTTAGCGTATTAATATATATGATGATGATGATGATAGTTTCATCATTTTACATATTTTTTTAACATTACGCTAATAAAGGATTTAAAACCGCACTTTCTTCATATCCTAACCACAAAAATATTGCACTAACATTGACTGTGAGCGTGTTTAGTGACGTACATTTTTCTCGCACGGTTTCTTTTGTAAAGGAAAAAAATATACTGTAGTGTAAAAATACATGTAGAAACAAGTTATAATCTAATTACAGCTAAAGTTAATGGAATATTAAAATAATAAGTTTGAATGAGAGCATTAGCATGAATTTTGATCCTCTATTAAATATTAATTACTTACATTTAGTTAACAGCATTATGTAATAGATAATGTTACAAGTGTATATCGATAGACATAGCAAGATTTTATGGTTCTCTCCAATCACAGCTTTGCATTTGTGTCAGACCCCTATTTGAGCGGAAATAAAAAGTATTTCGTTTCAAGAATTACAATGATCAGGAAATGTGCTGTGTTATTGATAATTCCTAATAAAATATTAAAAGTGGAACGTAGTTTTTTCTATTTGTTTTCCTTTAATTCACACTTAAACTACCAAAGAGTAAAGAGTAAGAGAATATGCTAATGTAGCCACTATATACGTTATAAAAATTATGCCCGCTCGCGAAAAACTGACTGCATTGTAAAAACTGAAGGAAAAGTTCACGACCGCATATAATATATACTTCTCCTCGATAGGTAACACACAATAAGCGTTTTAATTATGAATAAAAGTATTAATGCTGGACGTCATATTTATTAAGAATTCGTATATTTCACCGTTTGGCAAGTAAATATATTTAGCTAATTTGAGAAAACCCGCTTTTTACTTTGATACGATATACTTATTATAAAAAGATTAGTAGCTATAAAGGTGGCAATTTATCCTCGCGTGTATTTATCTACCTTTATGGTACCTACGTATTTCGACGGGACGAGGAATTATTGCGGGTGGACAGTTCGGGCATGTGCAGTAGGATAATAGGATATTTCCCTAATAGGGATCAAGCAAAGGCTAGTATTATGTTAACTTGGTGAAAATTGTTAAATATAATTTATGATTCTGGAATGTTATGTTATTTACCGAATGTTTGCAGTATGCTTTGAGAACTTTACGCTGTTTAGCTTGGTACCATAGTAGCAAATTATGTAAAACGGAGACATTTTAAAAACAATTTTAAAAACATAAAAAAATATTACCGACATAAATTAAATACGAAGGAGCCAAGGAGATGCGGCCAAGTTATAGAAGGCATCATATTTTTAAGATTTCAAAAAACCTTATACTTTACATTATACACATAATAAAATTGTAGCAAAGTAAATTCTGTACATGAAAAATACTTTAAAAATGATAATGCATTAGATATAGAATTATAGCAGAAATTTAGCATATAGAATTATAGCAGAAGCCAGAAAGACTGTTTTAGAAGGTTTGTCTCTCTCAGTCTGTCTGTCTGTGTGTTAATTTGTTGTTGTATTACGCAAAATCTATTGGAGATTTTGATAAAATTTGGTATGGTAATAGTTTATACCCTAGAGGACCATTTAGGGTACTTCGAATTAAATATATTTCTGGATATTTCGAATTAAAAAAACATTGAGTTAGTAATAATACGATGTTGGTGCTGCTAATACAATTTATTAGTGTTTTTTAGCAAACTTTATGCTCACAGGTATGTTACGACATGGTACTGCCAATGCCATCTACTAATTTTTTTTAAAATTTATGCTCATAGATATTGCAAAAATAAATCAAAGAGACTAATAGTGATGATAATAATAATAATAGTCATGATAGTTTCGCCTGTCCCGTTTGATCAGCCGTGGTGTATTGGCTGGCGCGTTGGCACGGTACGACGAAGACGTAGGTACTACTCCCAAAGGCCGATGGACTTTTCTTTGTGTGGTTTATAATACTGATTAGTACAGTACCGTTATTTTTAAATATTAAACTTTTTTTAACCTGCTTTCCGACTTATAATATTATGAAAGTAAATATACATCTTAGGTCAGCCGTAGTTGTAAGTTTTGTGCCCGTAGAAACTAAAGTCCCCAAGTTGATTTTTTAAACAAATCTATGTTGTGTCGCCACTTATCCATTAATTGCCAATATTTCTTAATATTACGATTATTATAAACAATAATCATTAGTACATTTTATACGAACGAAGTCGTAGGCACAGCCAGTTGTATATAAACGTAAGTGAAATATTCGATGGCTTAAGACGTCACACAAAACAAAAATTAAAGTTGTCTCGGAGTGGCAGTTACATGGCGGTGTGAAATTTCTTAATTCATTTAATTTTGCTCTTCCATTTTATGACTTATTAAAAGAGTCAAAAAAAAATTGAAAGTTACCCCAAAATTTCTATAATTAAGGTGGTTTCGTTTATATCTCTTCCCTTCTCTCCCCTTCCAAATTATTCTTATATTTATTCATAGAAAATCTATACAACCACTTCTTGGATTATCAGTACTAGAGACTGTCATTTCTAAGACATGTTATTCCAGATGACATTTTCTCACATTTTAATTTTCAAAGCGCGTAAATGAATGATGACATTTAAAATTAAAGTTTTTACTTCGTGTGAACAAATTAATTTCTCCAACTCATTTCATTTTTCAGCTGACATTTTTCTCGCATATTAATTTTCACAGCGCGTAAGCGAATGATAATAGTTAAAATTGAAGTTTTTATTTACTGTGAACAAATCAATTACTTGAAAGCATTCCACATTTAGTTTTCTTTAAGCTAGTGAAAAATTGTAATAACGATTTTTCTTTCAGAGTGCATTACCTCCACCTTCATGGAAGGGAATTTTCGAAGCGACGCGAAACGACATAGCTTGTCTGCAGGTAGATAATGATTCAATTGTTGGCACAGAGGATTGCCTCACACTGAATGTCTATACACCCAACGTGGCTTCTCCAAAAAATCCGATTGCGGTTATGGTGTTCTTTCACGGGGGCGCTTTCATAAATGGCTCCGTTCGAGTTTATACCGAGGAATTTTTAATAACACGTGGTGTTGTTGTAGTCTTAGTAAACTACCGTTTGAGTGGACTCGGATACTTATGTCTGAAACACGAACTAATACCGGGAAATGCCGGTTTCAAAGATCAAGTAGCGGCTTTGCGTTGGGTGCAGCAGAATATTGCGGCATTTGGCGGGGATCCAGACAACGTAACCCTTATGGGTCAAAGTGCCGGCGGTGTATCAATAGAGTTACATTCTCTATCCCCAATGGCTGAGGGCCTATTTAAAAAAGTTATTCCGATCAGTGGAACGGCACTAGCATTCTGGGCTGTCAATCCAGACCCAATACAATACGCAACTACAATGGCTCAGGTATATCTTGGCTATGATGGCGACAGTTTAGATGATTTAGTAGAATTTTACTTGAATATTGATAACGAATCGTTGGTCTGGGCGACAGTACAGTATTACTTGGATTTATCGCATAAATCATTTCCGGTCGCCGGATGCGTTGAAAAAATACAACCCGGTGTCGAGGCATTCCTAATAGATTCAGTTGCTAATATTCTAGAATCTGGAAAATACAAATCTGTACCAATTATTTATACGGTAACTAATAGGGAATACATCAATTTACTGTTGACTGCTGAGGTTGAAGAGTTGGTGCAAACTTTGGAAACAGGTCTACCGACTGACCTCGTTTTCCAATCGAACCAACAGAGGACGGAGATTGCCGATCGAGTGCGAAATTTCTACATTAATAATGAAACATCTATTTTAGAAAGCTATGTTAACTATAAATCAGACTCGATGTTTTTCGATCCCATGGCTCGAGTTGTCAAAAAGCGCCGGCTGAAATCCACTGCACCCATATATGTCTTAGAATTTACGTATGAAAGTGAAAGACGCTTCCCACGATTGCCAGAGGCCAAAGGAATAACAGGAGCTGGACACCAAGATGACCTTTTGTTCTTGATCGCGCTATCTGACCTACCGATTTCGGTTGAAGATCAGCTCACTATTGATAGATACACTACGTTGTTTAGTAATTTTGCCAAATATGGGTAAGTATGAATATCCATTATTTTGTTTATGTGTCTTGATGTAAAATGTCAAACTAACGATAGAACTTAATACGAAAAACAATAATTTGACCTTCCTTCAAAAATAAATCATAATTAGACACAAGCCAGAACAAACTTTAGTTGAATTTAGTTGTTAAGTGAATTTTATGAAATAGTCATTAAAATGGTGACATTAAATATCCGACAAACCGATGATAAGAAATTTGACAATCTACAATAGGGCTGCTTACACTTCCTCTAACTCTATATGTTTAAGAGTTCAGCGTTCGTCTATATTTCCAGCAATTCAACATAAGGTACAGATAGCTTGCAGTGTCTCCCTCTGACCATGTTAAAGATTCAAAACCAGATCTATTTTCATTAAGTAGCTAACGTTTAACCCTCTTTTTAAAAATGTAGTTATGATGTCGCACGTCCCAGTCATATCTTTAGGGTAGTTTTGGGTTAGAATTCATAGTATTTCTATTCGTATTTATTTATATTTGTAAAAGGTAGCAATTGAAGATCGACTCAAGCTTTCACACCCGTTTCGTGAATATTATTTAATATGCAATTTTTGAACATCAAGGATTGAAAACTTTGCTAATATTAGATCGTCAAGTGTATTCTTACCACCCAGAATTTTAACTCTGAGCAAAACATACCCTGAAATAACTAAAGATCTTGTTACAGATTTTGTTTATCCACACCGAGCTATTTGTCCGTAGTTAATAGTTGATTGTCCTAAAGTGAGATAAATTAATTTTATAGCGTGTTCTTTAAATATGTATACGCTAGCGTCAACGTTGGTTAATACTGTCCAGTTTCTTTTTACAAAGGTGAGCATTGAAATTGAGATGTCCTGTCACAGCATTCGCAAATTGTTAAAGTCAGTTCAAGCGGTCGTTAGCGATCATCAATAATAAAAGTCACATATTTTGTTTAATGTGCGTTAAGCGTTACCGAATTGCTGTCCAGCCCTGTTTTGATATTAGCGAGTCTCGTTTTCACTATTGCCATAAATCTATCCCAGGTGATATTATAAAATAAGAGCACCGTAACTTTTGGGAAAATTATTATCAGTCTTTAGTTCGAGTTATCATTAGCCTCAGGACTTGGTCTTAATATATAAAGGGTTGCCTTGATACAGTAGTATTCCCAGAGTATTCAGTTATGGTATATCATAATAGTCTCTGTATCATTGCTACTATTATTAACTAACGGCCATCGTTGATATTTTTTCTGTTCGATGCCGCGTTACCCAGAAGTGAGTTAAAGCTTGGAGGATTTTATGATCATTCGTGGTAAAAATGTCTGCAAGAGCTGAACAGTTGGTGAGATGTGCTTCGTCCGTAGATTCTTTTCACCATAAACAGAATTTACTCTGTATTGGGATAACAATAACATAAAGACCGGCTGTTATATATATAGTCATGTCTGATAGTTGATCTGAGAGTAGAGACGAATTCTTAATGAGGTAGGTCTCTTGGTATAGGGCCTGATGTAATTGAAGTATCCTGCTCCTTTCCTTTTGCTGCATCAACGTATTTGATTTTTGTACTTGCATTGTTTGTGGAAATAATATATATTTAAGCTGACTTCAGTGACATTTGAGCTGATAGTTGTAGTTGTTTAGTGATACTTTTTGGTAGTAGGATAGCTTTTTCGGAGTTTCTCGTTTCTTTAAGATAGCTTTGCTTTAAGACAGTTTTCATCATTTATATTTAAGATATTTTTTTTAAGATAGTTTTCATCCAAACCGATAACGCTTGGACTCCATTGCATGGATGACTTCAACCCTGCTCTGCATGATTGTTAAGGATAGCTCTGTATTTCACGATGCTCGTATAGTCAGTGGAGCTATTTATTGATAGTGCCTATATGCTATTGCTGCTTGTTGGTCTGCTAAGAAGACAGTTTTATGATAATTTCTTATGTCCATTAGAATTGCTGATATCACTTTATCTATATTGCTTCAGGATGCCACCACAATAACAGAGCATTCAAACTATGAGCAATTAAATGTTGTTTTTGTGATGCTGGTCCCTGGAATAGTTGGACCGTCATCAAAGTTAGTACCGCATCACTCGATGATTCTATCTTTCAAGTTCACATTTGTTACCAAAATATTATTAGTTAATCTATAAGTTCTGTATAATATGGTGGTTTACTGGATTTCCAATGAGCTTGCTTAGTATATTTAGTAATAAGATTAGTTTGTAGTTAATATTATATTCGTCTTCATCTTTTTTCCTCTCTTACACACTATTTTTCATATAAGATTTGAAGGAAAGAATAATTTAGGACAAAATCATAACTAAAAACATCTCACACTTCAGAGTATAATATAATTATGTCTATAATCCTTTAAAGTAATTTGTTTTTAAATCACTCTTCAGTTGAAATGTAGATAATAAGGATAATTTAAAATAATTTGTCAGCGGATTGAAATTTTTATTGATTTTTTTATTTATTTCATCTTCAGAAATCCGACCCCCAGAAATGTACCCGTAGGTTGGAGGCGGGTCACTAAAAAGAAGTTGCGCTACTTGGAGCTGGGCACACAGCTGACACTTTCCCATTCACCGAATGCAGCTGCTATCGCCTTCTGGGAAGAAATCTACGCAGCTGCATCCTAGCTAAGAATATTCTCCTCTTCTCGTTGCACTTTGGGCATTTTTAGTTGCGTTTTATATTTAATATGTGATAAAATATATTTGATTTTTATGAATATTTTTTCAACATATTTGTTTTATAATGAAATTAATATAAAATCACTTAAATATCATTATTTGAGGTATAATGAAAAATAGATCTCATTATTATCTCGTATCTCATTATGATCTCCCCAACGATTAGATATGACGTAATAAATATATTTTATCACAGCTGGCGTGTGTTACTTTTTAATTTAACAAATTATCCTTCGTTAAATAGGTTTATATTTAAAGTGCAAGTATATATATATATATATATATATATATATATATAACACGTATATAGTAATACCTAAGAGTTACATAATAAGTGAGACTGTCACTTAAATTGAAAATGAAATTCGGGTACAAATCCAACTGCGCAAATTGGGAATTTAATAGCTCATTTTTTATCCAAGAAAAAAATTATAAAACAATAGTACTTAGAACAATGAATAACATAACATATCTTATATGTAACTGTGTCGTTGACTACTTCTAAAATGGCCGTTTTTCGTAAACTATCTCAAAACTGCTGGTTAATTAAACGTCAGGAGATTGCAACACAAACGAGTTATTTACTTTTAAATTCAATGGTAGGGATAGAGCAGCAATATCTGCCGGTCTCATTCGCTCACGCAACATGCAATAATCATTAATAAAAATGACGTCACAATTCGGTATTGCTGTTCTTGTCTAAACGTTATGTTTAAACATTTATAACTCGGTCAATTTTCGAGATTTGTTAAAAATTGAATAAAAGGGGGAGGGGTGAGTGTGGGAGAGTGAGTGGAAGCAGGGTGAGGCGAATGCGAACGCGAACACGAAGGCGAAACAGAGGCCCAGGTCGAAGGCGAAAGCGAAGCCGAAAGCGAAGGCGAAGGCAAAAACCAAAGGGAATAAGAAAGGGACGGGGAAGGGGAAGAAAATCTAATACCTTGAAACAAGTAATTTCACGTTCCTATGGGAAATTCCAAATACACCGAGCAACACTCGGTCACGCGGTACGGTTTAATGCTCATCTCAATTAAATATGTCACATATACTTGTCTCAGGTTTTATAGTTTGAATGAAACAGATGGCACGTAATTATTCACGCGGCACGTAATTAACTTTTTAATATATAAATATCTGTTAAAACAAAAATCAAAACAATGTTACTAAAGACTGATCGACATTAAAAACTCGATAAATCCGAAGGTGTCATTCGCTATAATATGCGTTTTAACCTGATCTACTGTGCGCGGAAGTTTATAGAAACTTAGTGAATATATTGAGTGGAAATACAGCACATTGTTTTTAATATTCTTGTCTTATTATGTGTATGTGGAGCGCACACAAATTTAACTTGCGAATGTGGTTGAGTTTGTGGATATAAAAATCAATTTAAATAATTTGCAGTTGTCGATGCGGTATTCCATTACACCTAGAGTATCCACCTGTACAATTACAATTAACAACTTGTTATACGTCACTTACACTTAAACAAACGTATGTTGTACATTATGAAAATAATAAAGTACCCTAGAATATTTTAATTACATATATTCAATAATTAATTATATATTTCGGCCGCTCTTTCTAGTGAAAAACACGTCAAGAATGAATGAATAATGTATAACGTAACGTATCGACACGTTTAATTAATCAAATATAAAATAGTGGAAATTAGATTACGTAAATAGTACTTTTTTATGCTAAGAAATAATGTTATATATATTTATAAATAATTTTTATTCTAATAGATAATGATATTGCGTGAATATTTTTTTATCTCGCGTTCTTTGTCTATTGCCAGGAGATATATTTGTGTTTACTTTAATGTGTGCCAATTCTCCTTACACCGCCGATTCCGACAGCAGGTGAATTGAATGTTGTCATGTATCGACACAACATGCAGATTTTATTCTTAAAGACTGTAAAGTATAATATAATATTCAAATAATATTATATAATATGTTACCTGATTATTTGACGTGCTTGATTGTTTGACGGAATTTACATGGGTTTAAGTTTTCTTTTTATTATTCGTTTGGGCACTAAGCTTACTTAAAATAGCTGTAGAGTACCATTAAAAAACACTTCAATAACAAGAAAAACAAAGAATTCTACGATCAGTATTGTGAAAAAATCGAATCCTAATTAATACTACAATATTGCGAAAGTACTTTTGTCTGTTTATTTGTGTATTATTTAATATTTCTTTAAGGAATAAACTGATTGATAAATTTCATATATCAATAGAACGTGAGGTACGGATAGGGTTGCCTCTTTTAAGCGGGCACTGTCCATTTTTAATAATTTTACATCATTAATATATTAGTTTAATCCATGAAATATGAAATAAATAAACAATAATCGGAAAATGTATCTTAAATTGTTAAGATTGTATATCAATTTACAATGGGTTTGTCAGAAATTTTAAGGCTGGTAGAAGTTTGAAATTTATTTTAATAGTGACTTCATTTTTAAAATGTGTTGTTTTTTAGAGTTTGAATTAAGGATATAAACTGGAAACGAACTATTTTTATTGTTTGTGTAATAGATGAAATAATGTAATTGTTTTACATATAAACATAGGTATACTTTTTGTTTGTGCCCAGCAAGACAAATAAAACTTGATTAAGGCATAAAAAGTGAAAAAACAAATTATAATAGAATTACATAACATGAGCATTCCTTTTAATGATTTAAGTGTTCAGGGTTACTAATAAGATATTCGGTTTTTCAGTTCACAATTTAAATTTTTTTGAAAATTATTATGGTACTCCTAACTACGGATCAACATATAGCAGAGTTTTTATTACGAAAAACACAGAGACTAGCCGAATAAAAAAAACTTTCTTAGATTGCCCATAGATAGCACTGCTTTTTTGTTTAAGCGATCAAATTGATCATCGAATCCTTATTTAAAATCTTTATATTTTCAGTACACGAACATTAATCAAACTTTACGCGGCCAAATTGCGATTAGTAATATTATCAAATAAACCGATAGATTGATGAAGAATTTAACTTTTATTTTCTTAGAAATAAAACTCTGAACTAAGTGAATTTATTAATATGTACTATTCTTTAGAGCCGATTGTCAACGAAGTATATAATAAGTAGCCTGTTGTTATACATTTATTTGAAATAGACTTAATAAAATTATTTAAAATTAAATGAAACTAGGTGATGTAGTATTATTTCTACTTTCTTTAAGTTCTTTACCACGAATTGGGTTTCATTGTGTTACAACATCTTCAGGTTGGCTATTAGAAAAGATGTTAGCTATTAGCAAAGTTCTTTGCTAATAGCCCACCTGAAGATATTATAATACAACGAAGCCTAGGTAGTGGTAAAGAACTTAGAGAAAGTGGAAATAATGCTACATCACGTAGTTTCATTTATTTGTGAATAATGAATTTCTACAAAATTAACGCCAAATATATTCGAAATTATTTATTTAATGTGTATTGGAATACCATTTGAGTTTAATTCTCTCCATGTACTGTAGTTTAATTTCTTAATTAATACATGCTTACATTTTTTGAAATTTAATTTTAGGAAAATTTAATTGATAATTTGAATTTTCTCACAAAGACGAATAAGACGAATATTTTATTTTATTTAGATGTAGGTGCAGTTAAATGCAATGAACCGAAATAATCGAGCAAATATGCAAGAGTTAGTAAATAAGAAACTATGCTAATCCGAATCATGTCGAATGAGCTGACAACACGCGAAGCTGGTTGAATAACAGACAAAACGCAAAACTGGCGAAATGACAGACAAGTCGCGAAGATGGCCGAATTAAGTCGGAAAGAGCCGACGATACACGAAGCTGGCTGAATGTCAAGGCACGTCTTGCCATCATAATTCACATTCAAACGTATCATTTGATGTTTCACGTCAAAAAGTAAAAATAATATACCAGCCTATCGCAAAATTTGGTATTGAGTTATTCCTCTGATACTAACTTTCAGCACATTAATATAACTGCTGCAGCGTGGATTAATCCACGGACAATAGTCTTGGCTATGAGAATATATTTACAGCGTGTTTTTAAAAATTATAATGCTAAAAATGTAATTAGCTAGGAAAATAGCAAAAAATACTTTTTCTAATTTTTTTCTTTTACCGACTCTGATTTTGGATCACAGCTGAGATCTACAAACACCCAGAATGCAAAGTTTCTACCATTATTTGAAGTATCCGAAACATATCATACATTTGCTAATATGCCATTTATATATTTGAATTGTTTTTCTCATATTTTTGCATAATTTTCCCCGTACGCCTTTATAAATATAAATGTTTTCTTGTAATGAATTTACGTAATTTTTTGAACATGCACATTAAAGTTGCAGCCGTAATCGTTAAAATATAATGACGTAGTCTGCTGTACTGTCACATTACTGGCAAAATATTACCTCATAATTGAAATAGGTTTCTTAAAAATTACATTGCACCCAAAAAATGGAAATCAATAACTGAGTAATGTTTGGCAATCAATTATAGAATAAAATTTTAATGACCAGCAACTGTATACAATCCTCACTTCCTAATTGAAGTTGATTTTTTATGATCGATTTCAATTCCAATAATGACAGACACGAAAAGACAAATTTTATTATCCGAAGCAATTAGTAACTGGTGATGAGAAGTGAGTTATGTAACTTAATTATAAACGTAAATACCAATGACTTAGTTCCGGACAAATAGAAGTTTCAATATCCAACACCTGAACTGAATACCAAAGTAGGAGTTTCATTATCCAACATCCGAATTGAATACTATGATGCTGGACTGCTGGTGGAATAAAAAGTGCTTTATTTATCGAGCGTTATTAATAGAGAAATCTACATCAGATAACTAGCCTTACCAAGTAGATCGGCTATCTAACGAACTGAGTAGTCAACAGGACTAAGTATTTATTCGTCAAAATAAAAATATTTAATTAAATTTATTAGAGTTGACCAGGGCTTGGCTAGCACATCTACCTTTCTCACCCAATATTGCGTTTTAGGATGGAATAGAATACATAGAACAGTTAATCTCGTAACCGGCATATGCAGTCATACAAATTAGAACAGGGAATACAGATTATAGTTGTTTAGTGCAACAGTGGATCACAAGAATAACAGAGATGTTAAAATTCATGTCAGTTAATTTTCAAGATTCTTTTCTGCAATTAAGTTTTTGTGTTTTGCTTTGACATTTTTATATTCGAGTATAAAAACATACTAAAATATCAACATATATTAATGCAAACATATGCTTAAATTTTTGTGAATACCTACTTTATTCACAAAATTAAAGGTGGCTCGATTTTTTGATGGCCAGAGATATTTAGATTTTTACTATAACTGTGCAAGGTGTAAATATATTCTTATTATTCAAAGTTTAAATAGTTAAATGGATACAGACTGTGTAAACAAATTAACTACGCATTATGGTGTACCTGAATCCAAATATATTAAGTTTATCAATACTTCTCGCAAAGCTGCTACAAATAGTACCTTACAAAAAATTAAAACGTATATTACTTACATTTTTGCGTAGAGTTTTGATAACTAGATATTTATTAATGGGATAGTCTTGCTGGTGCTGGTCGTAGCCATAATGCGGCAAGAGAACGGGCGGCGTGTGCAGACGGTGTTATGGCGAATCGCGTATAAATAGCAGAACGCCATAAGAAAAATAAAAATTCAAAAAAATTTCCAATCTGACAGAATATCTTAATGGAATGGTGAATTATATTATCAAGTTCAATGAATTATGAAGTGAAAATATTTTAACAAATTAATCTTTGTAAATAATAATTAATTTTCAAATTCAAATTAATATTTTCACAATGAAATTGAGTTTAATGAAATAATTAATCTCAATTCTTTACCGTTTTACGACAAACGAAAATTCGCCATCTGTATGAAAAATTGGCATTCACTGACCTTAAGGGAACAAAATGGTTGTCAAAGTCCTTTGCTGCTCCACCAGATGGGCCCGTGAAGATGATGATGTAGAATCTCGACTCAAAGCTGATCGTCGAATAGTCCCGATACGAAGATCGATCGTCGTTGTTCCGCAGGATAATTCACGATGCGATTTAAATTGGAGAAAACCTTTTAAATGTGTCTTCCGAATAAAAAATCAGGACCAGTTTTATTATTTATTTTTATAATACACATCTTATTAATCTTCTTATACTCATACTTTAAATTAGGATATAGAACTTTTTCGAAATAATGTTAAAATTAAAGTTTTGCCAAAGCCATGCGGCTAAGATGTGCAGATTGTTCACGCTCTCTAAGAGTTCAAAGAAACTGATATTTTGCAACTACGGTATACAATAATTACCCTAGCCTTTTACGAGTTTAAAGTAACTGTTCACAGAACTTACTGCCAGGATATATAATTAAAAATCCTCCCACTTTAATAGTTTAAAAGTAACTGGTCACAGGACTTTACTGCTTGGATATATAATTAAAGATCCTCGGACTTTAATATTTAAAAGTAACTTTGCGGGTTAAAATATACGGAAAATGATTAACGATGTATACTTGTAGAAGGTTTCGAAAAGACTGAATGGACAATTTTGCTAAAAGAGCGCGTAAAAACAAAGGACAATTTTATTATTTAAAAAAGGAATGCAACATAAATTCCTTTGAGAATGTTCTATGCCTTACAAAAATTATTCCATATTTCAATAGAATTCAATACATTGTTGTTGGCACTCAAACATTAGAAAGTCATACAGAAGAAATGAAAAGAACATTGGAACTATTAATCATTTGACGAAACGTCAAGTTGCAAATAGCATTCCTCACACAGGTGGCGATGAAATTAGGTTTAACAAATTTAATTGAAATCTAAAATAAATTATTCTCAAGTAATAATTATAAAAAAATAAAAATTAAATATCATCATTTTGAATTATTACAATTTTCAACCAGACGGTATTTACGATATTTTGACACACTCATATGCAGAAAGAGGTTACTGCAGATTTAACGGGATACGTTACGCGTAGGGGTCTACCTGCACGAGTAGGTTTAGGCTCAGCATAATATTTATCACATATGTTTTAAGATGACTTAATCTCTTTGTTAAGGTGCAATGTCACCTAATGTTAAAAGTAAAAGCTTCAAGAATGTAAAATAGTGGATGTATTCGTACTCATGTATAATATTTCGTTGCAAAAAATGACACTGATCACAACGATTGACGAATTGTCAATATAACTTTTTTTAACATCTCGAACCATTTTAAAGCTAGTTGTAACTCTTTTCTCGTTGGCAAAGAGATATATCCAACGTTGCTTAAAATGAAAAACAAGGGCTTTAGTTTAGAAAAATCAAATTAATTTTTCCTATATTTTATCCTACATTAGGACCATAAGGAGAACAAACGACATGGAATTTCTGAATGCGTTGTATGTCAAAAACGACATAGCCATACGGGGACATTACAAATACACGCAAGACAAATGTCATATAATTCATACATAAAAGTGATACGGACCATGGAATGAGAATAGGTCGTTACTGGGCACTTATATTAAAGTTAACCTTGCTTTCCAAACAAGAGATTACACTGAAGTATCTCTAGTTATTGGTGTGAACTTATTTGCGGGTTTAAATATTAGAGAGAGTAAAATGTGTCTGAATTAGTGAATCGACGAAATCTTTTTAAATTTTATTAAAAATTTGGTTTTTCACCACGCATTTTTCATATTCTTAGTTTTTTGTCACTCATATGTTGCGTGAAGTCTTTAGAATCCGCTGCATATTTTTTAATCTGACGTTTTCGATAAAAACGTTCGCAATTTGAAAATTGCGGAAGTTGTGTTGGTGTCTTTTAATACAAATGAAATATCAATCTTTCTGAACCGTCAATCCAGATCCAGTAAGACACGCGTCGACAAAGGCATATTCTAAGAATGTATAATGTAGACAATGAGTTGTTGGCTTAAATGATAACGCAGTATTTTATGGATTTACGAAATAGTTCATTACCGGTTGCTACATGTGTGTACGCGACACGGCATATACAATATGATGGTATGCACTACGAGGTATTCTTGATAGATTCGCTTACTGATATTCCAGAATCTGGACAATACACATCCGTTGAATATATTTGACGTTAATTTTGTAGCAATTTATTACTCACAATTAAATAAAACTACGTGATATAGTATTATTTCGAAAGATTAATCTTCAAAGATTAATCTTATTATCTCATAAGATTATTTTTTGCTAATAGCCCACCTGAAGGTGTTGGTAAAGAACTTAAAGAAAGTAGAAATAATACAACATGTAGTTACATTTAATTGTGAATACACATCCGTACCAAATATTTACGTAATAAATAATAATGAATTCATGACAATGCTGCTTCCTGCTGAGGTCGAAAATACCGAGGAAGTATTTTAAAATTTGGAAAAATATCTGCAGACTGACTTCGTTTTGCAGTCGGGCCGGCACATGACGTAGAATGGAGTAATCGAGTGCGCAAGTAATAAATGAAACGTCCATTTTAAAGAGCTACGCCAGCTATGTGTCAGACTTGATGTTCTACGCTCCATCGCTCGAGTCGTCAAAGAGCATCAATCTAAGTCTCCTGTATATATTCTTAGAACATATTCTTGTATATATATATATATATATATATATATATATATATATATATATATACATACATATATATTTAAAATATATTCTTGTATATATTCTTAGAATTTACATACGAAGATGAAAGACGCTTCCCACGTTGGTTTGGTGTTAATGGATCAACGTAAATTGCATACGAAAACGAACTTTTATTTCTGGTTTTATTCATGCAATTTAACCTACAAATTATTACCGAGGGGCAGCTGATTGTTGTGACATATGTGACGTTGCTTATCGATTATCAATTTTGATTTCGGTAAGTGTCAGTTATTAAGTATAAATAAAATTCCTCTGATATTTTGAAGCAAGAGACCTATTACTTCAAAATATAACTTAAAATGTAGTTCACTAGCGGAATCTAGTATGCAAAAAGAATAATCTGATCCTGTTTGAAGAATATAAGTCTTGGTTAATTAAGCTAAAGTCAGGTTCATGTAACGTTCATCAAACTCTTAACATTACATTTCTAACGAGAAAATTACACGAAATCTGATAATTAACATTGAAGTAGCTTGGATTTTTTTTCGATTTTAAATTTTTAAGAAGTCTATATTATACACCAATAGTATTTCTTACAATACAAACTGGATAAATAAGACTTGACTGTGTCTTTGATTACCGCTTTATATTATTTCTCAAAGGTGTTTTTAATGTTTTAAAATAAAACATGTTGTACATGATAATAATTGTTTTTTTGCAATGAGACTTTTGTTATTACTTTTCAAAATAAAATACCTTTTATTTACTTATTTTCATATTATATTACCATTCGGTGACTTGCGAATTATTCGCACGGGCCAACTAAATTTCATTAAACAGCCAATTGCGGTTGCAGATGCAGTTAGAGATGATAGCAATTTTGGATTTACACCAGCTCTCATATTATAATATACGTATTATTACTGGATGGAACAGATCGTTAAGTATTTTTGTAAGTGCTGTTTGACATATACATGTTTAACGTCTGATTTCCCCGAAATAAAAATGTAAGGTTATTCATCTGTACCTCGTAAATATCACAATCCGTTTTATTAAAATAATGGTGTAATACTGGTATTTAAAAAAATATTTATGGTGACAATTTCTTATGGTATTATTTTGATAGTCTATAACTTAATAACATTGGGGGTATAACACAACGAGTTTTTCAAATAGTCGTGAAACATCTAATATAAATTATGCCAAATACGTTATAACTGTCAAATTCCTTTGGTTACATTGATTTTTATACGAATGATACACACATACACAAATATATATATATATATATATATATATATATATATATATATATGTGTGTATATATATATCAGGTTGGCTAGTAAGTTATTAGTCACAACTTCAGGACTTTTCAGGAAAGATACTCAAACTGTTAGAAGGTTTTACTGTAGGGTATACATTTTATTACTTTACGAATTCATTTGGGTCACGATGCACACTGCCACAAATATTATATGTCATACGATGAGCTGACATCGACTGACGACTCGGCAATTGGTAGATTAGCTACATTGCAGTCATGGCACCATAGAAACATACTTCCACGAATTAGGAAAAGTATATTGGGTAAAGTATAAGAATAACACAGATATTTGCTGCGGACAATTGGACCGATTAGCTGACAAATTGAGTACTCAACAGGACTGAATTTATTTTCTTCATGATAATGCTAGACCACGTGTTGCAAACTTCAAAACGATTTCGCACAATTTGTTGAATGAGTTACCAGAATATTATAAGAAAGACATATTGTCACTGCTAACGAGATGGCGACAAGCAGTAGATAATAATGATGCTTATTTAAATTAAATTTAGTAACAAATAAATTTTTTAATAAAAATTTTTGACTCCTGTCAACAAGGGGTTAAAACTTATTAGCCAATCCAATATATATGGCGACACACCTGTAAGAGATATAATAAGGAAATATTTCACAATGTAAATATGATGTCTATTACATCTGGCAAAGACAAATAAATTATTTGTTCATATGGTTTCCATTTGCTGACGCAAGTTAGTTGGATTGCCATTCGCTTTGGAAATATACGTCTCGCGAAACAAGCGCCATTATAGATAATATTTCTAAACATTTTCGATTTAATTTTAAATTACCTCATTAATGATATTAGATTCGATAGGGTTTGTTTAGTTCATTTACGTCTTCTTGTAAAAATCGATACAAGGTTATGTATTGTCACAATTGGTTTTAAAGTGGACGTGCTGCTGTGTTATAATGTTGATGTATGAGTGCTCTGTTTTATTTCATTTGGATATCGAATCTTAAAAAAATTGTGTTTCTCATTATTAGTTGTTGGAAATATCACACTTAACATTTTTGTTTATTATATACCATCTTTCAAAAAATCATAACACAATTCGTGATTTCAATTTTTGTGAAAAATTTTGATTATTTGATAGATATAATGAATTAATTCATTTATATAAAACCATCTTATATCTGTGTTATGCTGCTCTGCAGAACAGTTGGTATTCCTTAACGATGTTGCGAATAGCGTTGTTAATGATAATTGCTATCGCAGCTGCACATAAGAGCAGGCCGCTGGTGAAGACGGCTTATGGCACTGTTAGAGGTTTCCGCAATGAGGAAGGAGGTTACTCCAGTTTCACCGGCATCCATTATGCGCAGGCTCCCACCGGGAGGAACAGGTTTAAGGTAAAGAGAATAATTGTTATAATCTATACAATTTTTTTTAAATATAGATATGAAATTAGCTTCAATGTATAATATGGCAATATTGTTTATTTTCGTCTAATCGAAGAAGGGCATATCAGGAGACCAGGGGCAATAATTCGGATGCACAAAAAGTAGGATAAATAAAAATCCATTCCAACTAAGAAAAGTACACATAGAAATTTTAAATTTCAATACAAGTGAATCGTATTTTCATTACAATTTAATTAAAATTATAGGCGATTTAAAACAAAATGTATTTAGTTCACTTCATTGTTTGATCATTATCAAACGTTGTCTGTTTCAGAAATGAAACTTATCTTGAATCGATAGACGAAACGCTGAGGATTAATTACCGTATTTATATAATTTTAAAGATTATAACAATTATTCCCCTCACCATATTATAATTCTGTCCTAGAACCATTTATCAGTAAATTTATATAAGTATTGATGACAGTGTTTTTCAAAATTGAAAATTGTTGTGCGTGGCAAAATTGGCACATTATCCTTTCGTATGTAAACGTGAGACTTTAAAAATGATTAAGATAATTTGTGGCATTTTTAGAAATAAAATATTTATGATAAATCAATATTCTGCGGTATGATTATTTGATTCAATAAATTCGATGAGTGATTTAATAGACAACGTAAATAACAACTTGTAAATGTCGACAACAATTAGTAATTAAGATATGGAAACATAAACATAACGTAACAAACGTTATCGTTTAATTTAGTCAATAACTTATACTAAAATATAATAACTCATACTTCACGTCTAACTACTAATCAGACACCTATGGCAGACATTTGCCCGTAGTGTCTCAGATAATGTGTATCCTAGATTAAAATATCGGTTGTTTATAATTACACTATCATTTAAAATAGCAGAACTATGAATACAAATGTCGTCAAAATTATGTTAATGTTTGAAAATTTTAATGTGTTATCAAAACTATGGGAACAGTTCACGATGGCGTATAATTCTTCTCCTCGATAGGAACCACACAATGAGCATTTCAATAGCAAATAAAAATATTATTGCTGAACGTCATATTCATGGATGTTTATTGTGAATCCTCGTATTTCACTGTATTGCAAGTAAATATATTTAGGTAATTTGAGAAAAACCTTTTTTTTCTTTCACACAATATACTTATTATAAGTATAGTAGTTATAAAGGTAGCAATTTATCCTAAGGTGTATTTACTTACCTTTATGGTATCCTGAGTATTTCGACGGAACTAGGAATGATTGCAGGTGAAGTGTTTGGTTATGTGCATCAGGAGGAAATTACCTTTCCCTAATAGCGCGCGAGCAAAAGCTATTTATTATTATAAGTTGGTGGCAATTGTTCGATATTATTTATTATTATAAAATGTTATGTTATTTATCTAAGAATTGTAGTATGTTTTGAAACTATGCGTTTTTCAGTATAACTACCATAGTAATACTTTGTTTTACCTTACCTTTACCTACATCTTTTAAAAATAATTTAAACAAATGTTATTGATAATAATTAAAAATGAAGCAGCCCAAGAAATACAGCTCATTTGAAGAAGGCACCTATTTTTTCGATTTCAAAAAGCCTTATTTTTAATTTCATTTATATCAAATTGAAGTATTCGATAACTTAAGATACCATAAAAAGAGAAAATTTAAAGTGTGCCCCTTGGATGCGATTACGTTGATTGTTGATTGTGTGCATTTAAATCTACATTTTCACCATAATTTAACTCACTCATTCCATGACTTTGAAGAGAGTAAAAAAATTTTCTCACATTTAGCGAATGTTTCTTGTGTTTATTCATAAAAAATCTATACAGCTGTTTCTTGGACTTGGACTGTCATTTTTAAGATATGTTATTTCAGCTGACCTTTCATCACATTTTAATTTCCACAGCGCGTAAGCGAATAACTACAGCTCAAACTGAAGTTATTGTTTCATGTGAATAAATTGATGATTCGTTTTTCTTAAGCCAATGAAAAATTGTAATGATTCTTTTTATTTCAGAGTGCATCGCCTCCGCCCTCATGGGAGGGAATTTTCGAAGCAACTCGAAACGATATAGCTTGCCTGCAAGTAGATAACGGTACATTTATTGGCACGGAGGATTGCCTCACACTGAATGTCTATACACCGGATGTGGCTTCTCCAAGAAATCTCGTTGCGGTCATGGTCTACTTTCATGGAGGTACCTTCGTAGCTGGCTCCGTTCGAGGTTATACCGAGGAATTTTTAATAAAGTACGATGTTGTTGTAGTTTTAGTAAACTTCCGCTTGAGTGGATTCGGATACTTGTGTCTGAGACACGAACTCATACCGGGTAATACCGGTTTCAAAGATCAGGTGGCAGCTTTGCGTTGGGTGAAGCAGAATATCGCGGCTTTTAGCGGGGATCCGAATAACGTAACCATTATGGGTCAAAGCGCTGGCGGTGTGTCAGTTGAGTTGCACTCATTATCCCCAATGGCTGAGGGTTTATTCAAAAGAGTCATTTCTATCAGTTCAACAGCACAAGCATTTTGGGCTGTCGGTCCAGACCCAATACAATACGCGACTAGAATGGCTCAAATATATCTTGGCTATGACGGCGATAGTTCAGAAGATTTAGTCGAATTTTATTTAAATATTGGTAACGAGTCGTTGGCCTGGGCGACAATAGAGTTTTTCTCGGATTTATTGCGTAAATCATTACCTGTCGCTGCATGCGTTGAAAAAACACACCCCGGTGTAGAGGCATTCTTAATAGATTCGGTTGCTAATATTTTAGAATCTGGACAATACACATCTGTTCCAATTATTTATACAGCGACTAATAGGGAATATGTTAATTTGTTGCTGACTGCTGAAGTCAGAAAAGTCGAAGAGCTGATGCAAAATTTAGAAACTCATCTACCGACTGACCTCGTTTTTCAGTCGTACCAACAAAGGACGGGGATTGCCGATCGAGTGCGAAATTTCTATATTAATAATGAAACACTTATTTTGGAGAGCTACGTAAACTATAAGTCGGACTCTATGATTTTTAGTCCTATGACTCGAGTCATCAAAAATCGGCAACTCAAATCCACTGCACCCATATATGTCTTAGAATTTACGTATGAAAGTGAAAGACGCTATCCACGACGGCCAGAGGCCAAAGGAATAGCAGGAGTTGGACACCAAGAAGACCTTTTGTTCTTGATCGCATTATCTGATTTACCGATTTCGGCTGAAGATCAGCTAACTATTGATAGATACACGACTTTGTTCAGCAATTTTGCCAAATATGGGTAAGCATAAATAATGATTATATTGGTTAAGTATTTTGATATAAAATATCAAATAGTAGTGGAGCTTTAAACGAAAATGAATAATTTTATCTCATGTCATGTCATGGATTTCTTAAGTTGTTAATGTCAATTTAAGCGGTCATTAGCGATCATCAATAATAAAAGTCATATGTTTTGTTTTATTTAATTTTTATCTAGCCCTGATTTGAATTTAGCGAGTATTGTTTTCACTTTTGTCATAAATTTATCCCAGGTGATGTCATGAAATAAGAGAATCATAATATCTGCGAAAACTGTTTTCAATGTCGAGTTCGAGTTAGAGTATTATATGTATACTGTAAAGACGGGCAGTCAGGTAGTCACGTCCGATTTTTGATCTGAAGACAGACGAATTCTTAATGCGGCAGGTCTCTTGGTATGGGACCTGACGTAATTAGGGTGTCCTGTTTCTTTCCTTTGGCTGTATTAGCATGTTTGGTTTTTGTACACCCATTTATGGTGGATATAATATATATTTAAGTTGACTTCAGTAACATTCGAGCCAATGGTTGTAGTAGTTGGGTGTCTCTTTTTATTTATTTATTTAGTAATTTTTATGTATAGTACATATGGCGGACTTATTGCTACATGAGCAATCTCTTCCAGTCAACTATAACAATTTGTATTGAAATTTACTTGGTAGACTGTAAGAGATTTTACAATGAAAATTCTTTATAGCAAATTAGACGAGAAAAATTTTAAAAAAAATACAGGAAAGGGCAAGGATATAAAGGAAAAGTTTTCAGGAGAGCTGGGACTTTTTCACTCGATCTTTAAAAATATTTAGAGACGTGATTTTTCTGATGTCAGGATTCCAAATTTTTCTGCTTGGACAGTGAAAGATTTTTCGTAAGTGGTAGAGGTATGTTTAGGAATAAGTATGGTGAGTGAACTTTCAGATCGTGAGCAAGGCCCAAGGCCGTGAGCAGACAAATCTTTAAATTTGCCAATAAGATAATTTGGGCAATGAGGATTTTTTAATATGTTAAAAAGAAGTGTAGGTTTATGAAGTTGGTGTCGATCACGGATCTTCAGCCATCACATCATTGAGAAGTGACCTGTATTCAGAAATGTGATCATATTTTCTGAGGCCGAAGATGTATCGGATGCATAAATTTTGAAGACGTTCCAACTTGCACAAATATTCTTCATTAAGGTGAGGATAGCACACGTCTCCATAATCAATTAATGGTAGTAAGAGTGTTTGACAAAGGTAGATTTTCATTTTAGTCGGTAGACAATTTTGAATACGTTTCAAAGAGTGTATTCTGTTGAAAACACGACGACTAATATCATTTACTTGAGACCGCCAATTAAGATTTTGATCGATCAGTAGACCCAATTTTCTAACAGTTGACGTGTATGGTATTATTCTCTTTTTGCTATATATATATGTAACTTTCTAGTTTTCATTCATACCGGGTAGGTTGGAATCCATTACATTGATGACTCCATTCTTTCTCTGCAAGACTGTTTTGATAACTCTGCATTTCATAGTGCTAGTACAGTCAGTGGACCTATGTATTGACAGTGCCTGTATTGCTGTTTGTGAGTCTACTAAGAAGACAGCTTTACGATTATTTGTTATGTATATTAGTACTTCAGCTGTTAATTGGATTGCTGCTATCTCTTTATCAACATTGCTTAATGATGCTCCCACAATAACAGAGTCTTCAAACTATGAGCAATAAAATGCTGCTCTTGTGATGCCAGGAATAGATGAACCATTGTCACAGTTATTATTGCATCATTAAACCATTCCTTCGTTTAAATCCATATTGGTTTCCAAAATATTATTGGTTATCTCACAAGTACTTTGCACTTCGTTGGTTTACCAAATTTTCACTGAGTATCCTTAGTATATTTAGTAATAAGATTAGCTTGCAGTTAATATAAAATTTGTTTTCATGTTTTTTACACCCTTTTTTACACAGTACTTTTCACAGAAGATTTGAGGAAAAGAAGAATTTAAGACATAAGAATATTTAAAATACACCCCGCACTCCAGCGTATAATAATATTATGTCTATAATCCTTCCGAGTAATTTTTTTAAAATACAATCCAGTTGAAATGTAGATAATTAGGACTAATTAAAATATTTCGTGACCGGATTGAATTGAATGATTGATTTCTTTATTCATCTTCAGACTCCTGGAAATGTGCCAGTCGCTTGGCGGCCGGTCACTAAAACAGAGTTGTGGTACTTGGAGCTGGGTACACAGCTGACTCTTTCCCATTCGCCGAATGCAGCTGCCATCGCCTTCTGGGAAGAAATTTACGCGGCAGCATCCTAGACAAGGATTTTCTCCTCTCTTTTCACTGTTTTATTTTGGGCATTTTTAGCTGCGCTTAACATATAATATTTGATGAATTTTAGTTGAGTTTCATAAATATTTGTATAATATGTTTGTTTTATAATGAAATTAATATAATTGATGTGTATATCTTTATTTGAGATGGAGACATAGATATAAAAACATATTATTGCATCCGCCTCCGGTTCCTTTTTAATTTAATGAATAAGTATTTGATAAATACACTTATATCTAATGTATATACCTGTAAGTTGATATATAAAATAAGCATGGGTAGTAACACTTAAGAGTTATGTAATAAGTGAGACTGTCATGTAAATTACGAATATAATTCGGGTACGAATCCGGCTGCGTAAATTGGAATTTTAATGGGTAATTTGTTACCTAAGAAAGAAGAACAAAGTAATAAAAATTAGCAAAAAGAATAACATAGATATCTTAGATATGTTTTTGCAGTTGGCTACTTCTAAATTGGCATTTTTCAGAAAATATGTCGAAACTACAGATTCATTAAAACTAGGTATTGAAAAATAAAATTAAAACATTTTGAAATAAGAAATAAAAAATTACATATTATTGTTACAATATAAACGAGTTATTCACTTTAAATTTAGTAGAGCAGAATATCTGTCTCATTCTCTCACGCAGCATAGAATGAGCATTATTAAAAATTACGTCACAGTTTGGTATTGCTGTCGTTGTGTTAAAGTTATATTTAAAGGTTTATAATTCCGTAAGTTTTTAAGATTTGTTGAACATTTTGAAAAAATAGCTCACTCCTCCTCAGCTTGTATCTTCAAATAATGTTTGATGAAATAAAAAAAATTAATCAAGTACCTTATTGAATATTTCTAACGCACAAACCCAGAAACGAATTCTTCTTGAGAATTATTTAAAAAATTATGTACAGCTATGAATTATGTAAGTCGGAATATTACACAATATGGAATATTTTTGCATAAAAGAAGCAGAAGCAAAGGGAATTAATATTTAATGTCCTTTCTTTTTATAAAAATAATTAGAATTTTATATCTTATACAGGAAAACAAAATAAAAATTAAAGAAGAATTTTCATTTTATATAAATAATTTAATTTCAAAATGTTCATTTCATGGTGAAAAAATTTATGTCTGCACTAATTTTCATTATAAATTTATTCAAGAAATAAACATTAGCGATAAAAATTAACAACAATAACTTAATCTTGTTATTAGTATTTATGGTTATTATAAGGTAATAATAAATAATTGATCGCGTGAAAACATTAGCAAAACGTAAATATTTGTATATGGTGTCGATTTAAATATTCCTCACCTGAATCATTTTGAGGCACTGAGTTGAAAATAAGTTACTTTTCAGTAAAACTCCTTGATATATTGAGACCAAAAACTTAGTTCAGAACTGCGATAACGCGATATAATTATAACAACAATAATCTTTTAATTATATTAGCCAAATCTTTATCTTAAATATATTTATAAACAAGAAAAATAATGATTCCAGGCAATGTTCACATATCGACATGAAATGTTTTCATAAACATTCAAATATTGAACATCACTGACTAATATAACGGACCGTGAGTCAAAGAAACCAATATATATATAAGAGACAGTTGTAAATAAGCTTGTTACGTCGATATAATTATTAGTGAGCGAGTGAGTTGTAGGTGCGAATGGGATAGAGTGGCCGTAAGCGTGTCACTGTTAGAAGTTTTCAAACGTAACTGAAAAAAATCAGTTTCATGTTGTCACAATTGATTGTGTCATAATTCCTACCTTATATATTTGTGTTCTCAATTTGAAATAAATCCAACATAAATATTTATAAAAAACTAAATGAATTGTTATTGTTATGTGAGAATTAAATGAATTATTAAGGCCACATTGCTGCTCGACGTAAAATTCTTGTAGAGTGATTCGAAACAACAATTACATTATTTAACCCATCTCGCATACAGTTCACTCTTAGCTAAGTGCCGAACGTTTTTCAAGCAGTGTAATTAAAATCCGAATCTTTATTATGGTTCTGTTTTACAAGAAAATTAGCCAAGTCTGTAAATGTATGTAAAATCATTTTCACTCACTTCTATACATGTATTATAATTTTATTTTCATTTTATTTATTACTCGTTTTTTTTGTTTGTTACAGGAAGTTTTTCAATTTGTTTGTTCCCATACATTCTTAAGACACATACTGCAGCAAAATTTATTTCCTTATTCTTTCTAAATAAACTTTCTTTAGAATTACATATTTATCAAATATTTTCATTTTAGTTTTATCACATTAATACTTTTTGTATATATCAAATCATCTTTAAAACGAATGTTTTAAAGATGATTTGGAAATTATGACAAAAACATTTTTGAGATCGTTGCAACTGGCTTTTTCAAACAATATTCACATGGCATTTTAAAATGAAAAAAATAATTTTCAATTGTTCCTTTTGTGCTTTGATAGTTTAAGTTTGGTTACAACAACTACAGTTGTGAATTTCATTAAAATAATGTAAATGAAAAAAATTACGTTTTTAGTGTTTTGTAGCCAAATGGCAAATACGGACTTCATAAAATGGTCGTATGTCACTGTGTCGTAACAATTTGAGTAATAGATCATATGTACTGAAATTTAAACAAAGTTACTTGAAAACAGGAAAACCAAAAAAATGTTTTCGACTTTTTTTTAATTACCGAACGGGTCCTATTGAATCAATGAAGGCGTTATTGAACATTAAATCAATGATGTGTAGAGATCTATTCTGGCAAGTTGCCTGTCCTTCATAATCTTTTAGTTACGCATCTAAAAGGAAGTGTCAAATACAATAGTAGAACTCGCCCAACGACGGTTCCGTATACATTTAGGTATTTTTAAAAATGTTAACATTTGATGGTACATTGTATTTCTATTAATCTGTATACAAATATTTAAACTATTTAATTTTTGTAACGTAAATTTCTTACCTACTATTAACCTACCGTTATACCGAATTTCAAGACTGTATGTCTTTCGGAAGTGTCCTGTAGAGTTTGATGATCAGTGAGTAAAAATCAAGAAGAAAATCGCTTTACAAGGCCATATTTTATTGTGATGTGAATTAAAATTTACAGCGATATAAAAATCATATAAGCTTCAGTATACGGTATTAAATTCAACTTGATATTTGAAGTCTTTTCTGAGAAAAAAGCTTTGACAGGTAGACGGACGGATGGACAGAAAACCAAGTGATATTATAAAGATTCCGTTCTTCTCCGGATATTATAAAGATTCCGTTCTGATCTCCGGTTCCTTTTTGAGAGGCGAAAACCTAAAAACTTAAAAATAATCAAGGTAAGGGCATTTAGTAAGTACTTTGATGGAAAATTATTTCAATTTACTTACATTAATAAAGTAGAGATATTGGCGACCAAGTTATTTGACTTATATCTGCCGAAAATGTACTAAACAATATATTGTATTTCGATAATGTAAGACAATACCAAATAATTTAATGGAAGGACTAATGGTCATACTTTACGTAATATATGATACAATAAGAATTTATTTCGTTAAAATTAAGTAATTAGGTAAATATTAAATGTTCTAAGACTGAGGAAAAGGCTGTGGAACTCTGAGGCCATCATGAAATCACATTAAAGGGGATGAACTAATGAATGAAATAAAATATTTTTAGCAAAGCAAAACAAATAATTTTTTTGAAATTAATGTCTACAAAACTAATTTGTGAATGGCGATTCATTTATTAAACGATTCAAAGAAAAAGTACAAAGTCAGTCTTAAATTACTCCGCACGTGTGTCGTGAACCTTGGTACCCATGGTACCTGTGCATGTATCATGAATTGTGATAACCCATGCGTGTACCATGTTTACCACAATGTCATGGTCCCTACGGCACCCGTACCTGTGTTACGAATCATGCCCACATAATACCAGTGCGTGCACCATCAATCTTGGTCCTTATGGTTAAATTTCTTGTGTTATGAATTATGTTACCCTTGGCAACCGTGCTTGTACCATAAACCATGACCCCATAGTACACATACGTATACCTTGAATCATGATATTCATAGTACCCATACCTGTGTCACGAATCGTGACCCCGTAGCACCCGTATGTATACTATGAATCAAGGTCCCCATGGAAACCAAGCGTGTACTATGAATATATTTCACAAATAATTTTGCTTGTCAAAAAAATAGTGTTTTCTAGAAAGTATCCAATGATGTTTCAGTTAAATACTAAAGCATGCACCAACTATTTAATAGTTTAGAGGTGTAACGCATTTTCTTCAACAAAATCACTTTACGTTAATGACAGGTATGGGTTTGAAGACTCTGATATCCAAAAATTTGCTTTGGGGAATAGATAAAGACGAAATTGTTTTTGTAGTACGGAAAAAACCACAATAACGCAAAAAACTGTTAACCACGAGTGGTTCTAACACTATGATAAATCCAGACAGTTAGAAATATTTAATGTTATGTAGCATGTCTAATGAATTGTTTATAAAAATGAATTTTTGAACGTAAGTACTTACTGTATCTTTGACAGGCTTACAAGCATTGTAGATATTTGAAGAATTATAAGATCTAGAATTACTACAGCTAATTCCTACAACTTTTGCTTTTTGTGGGTTTTTAAAATTCTGTTTTTTTTTCATGATTTTAGTATATCGCTGGAGGTACAATAACTAAATTTATGAAAATTTAAATATATTTGTGACCCTTGTAATTTAGGTCTTTTCAAAGGGTACCACATAGGTACCTATATGGAATTAAAAGAAAATTTTCCGAATTTGTCCCTTCCTCCCTCCGCAATTTCTATATGAATACTCTTAAGTGTTAGCTATTGAGATGTATGCCGGTTAATAAATTTTATTCTATGCTATGTCGAATTGCAAGTTCTTTATACTATGTCTTAATTTCAAGTCTCTACGTCAAGCGGATTTGAAAGGAAACGGCTGTGACATGTAGACTGACAACTGGGTGATCTTTTTAGGGTTTCGTTTTTCCTTTTAGGGTACAGAATCCTAAAAAGGAAAGTTTTTATAACAGACATAGAAAATACTAATCGAGGAACTACTCTATGTTTATATTGACACAATTCACATCTACATTGTTACTGCTCGTTCAATGAAGTATATATAACTTTTCTGAAATAGTATAATATTAACGAAATGGATCACGTGGCACATAATTTACTTTTTAATATTTAAACATTTGTTAAAACAAAAAACAAAAGAATGTTACTGAAGATTGATCGAGCTTAACATTTTAATAAATAAGATTCGCGTTGGAGGTCACATCGCCATAACACTTATTTTAATTTGGATCAAATGAGCGTGGAAGTTTAGAGAAACTTAGTAAATTGGATGAATAGAAATTACAGAATATCGCTTCCAATATCTCGTCTTATTGTGTGTAAATGGAGTTTATAAAAATTAAAGTTGCAAATATGGCTGAGAGTGCATATATAAAACTCAATTAGAATATTCCGCAATTGCCGACAGGGTGGTCCTTACAACTGAGGTACCCATCTGTACTTTAAATCAATTCAGTATAAGTCACTTAAACAAACTTACTTTATACATTACAAATTTAATAAAGTACTTTAGAACGCTTTATTTAGATACATTCGATAATTAATCATATTTTTCAACGGTTCAAATTCGGCTGCGCATTTTAGAGAAAAACACATCAATGGAGAATGAGCTAAAATTTTCGAACATAACGTATAAAGTAATGCACCGACATTTTTAATTGAACGACTATAAAATAACGAAAACTAGACTATGTGAATTACTTTTTTTACTATTAATCACCATGTTAGAGTGACTAATGCTTTTTCGTGAGCACTTTGTTACCTTGAGTCCTTTTTATTGTCACAAAAGTACATTTGTATTTGTTTTAAAAACATTTGGCAACTCTTCTTACGCCAGTAGTTTCCAAGACATTATATAAATTTGCACTATGCATATGAATCGAATACTATTATGTATTTCATAGAGCATACAGAAATTATACCTAAAGACAATATAATATAAAACGATCATTAAAATAATTATAATTTATAATATGTTAGTTTATTGTTTGATCTCGCCTTTACGCGAGTCAAGGTTTTGTTTTTGTTATCCATTTGGGTACTAAGCTGATTTAAAATAGTTTTAGAGTCCGATATGAATAAAAAAACATTTAAATAACAAGAAAAACAAAAATTCTACGATCTGTACCGTGAAAAAATCGAATGCTAATTAATATAATATTGTGAACGTATTTTTGCCAGTTCTTTTCTTCATAACTCTTCTACTTAATAACTCTTTGAGGGATAAACTGATTCTTAACGAATTTTACATATCAATAATGTAAAGTACTACGGACCAATATATATCATAGCATATATATCATAGAATAACAGCAAAAATTTCCTTAGCCGCTAGATGGCGCTGCTTTTTTGTTAAGTGATCAACTTCTCCATCACATCATCAATTTCTTATTTAAAATCTTTATATTTTAACAACACGGCCATAAATTATTTGGGTGAGGTCGCGGTTATTAACGAATAAATCGATTGGCTAGTGAACAATTTAATTTTTCTTTATCCTTATTTGTAAATACTGTTTCTTAAAAGCGAATGCCAACATGGTACACACTATTATATATTTATTTGAAAACCACTTAATAAAAAGATTACCTAACTGTGGTATTGTAATATTTTTTCAGTATTAATTCAATCTCTAACTCCATCTCGTAAGCAACAGTCTATTTTTTTAATTAATATTTGTATATGAAATTTCATTTTGTCAAAATTTATTTCCAATTTGAATTTTTTACAAAGACAAAAATTTTGCTTTTCGAAAAAGAATTAAGTAAGAAGAAAAAAAGTAAAAAGGAATGTACCAGCCTATCGTATAGTTTAATATTGAGATATTTCTATCATAATGACTTTCAACACATCAATCTAACTGCTGCAGCACGCTCTGTCTTTGCGAAGAGATTGTTTTCTTTACCGCATTGGGTCACTCCTTTCGAGATCACAGTCAAGATCTACAACATCCAAAATATAAAGATTCTACCAATATTGGTAGTACTCGATATTTATTATACGTTTGCTAATTTGCCATATACACTTTTGCCTTATTTTTTTACGTTCTCACATATTTTCCCAGTATGACTTTATAAACCTGAACGTTTTGTTATCCTGAATTTATGTAAATTTTTGAGTATTCGCATTAAGGTTGCAGATGTCATCGTTAAAGTATAGCAACGTAAAGCAGTAGGCGTGCTTTTGTCTTTTTGGAAAAATTAATTTTTGGAAAATATTACTTCATAATTGAAACAAATTTTTGAAAAATTACATTGCACCAAAGAAAGTGATAATCAATTATTGAGTAATGTTTGGCAATCAATTGTGGTGTAATATTTTAATAACCAACAACTGTTGGCAAATCTTATTATATAATTGAAGTCGATTTTACAAAATCAGCTTAATTTGTGGAGTAATTTGAGGTTTTGGATGGTGAGAATTCTATTTGTCTTGCACTAAGCTAATAGTATTTAAGTGTGTAATTAATCTACATAAACGAAAACGTTACGAAAAATGACATTAATCCAAACGTTATCAACATTATTACATTATCAGTCACATTATCAATATAACTTTTTAACTTTTCGAATCAAAGTGGGGCTAGGTGTAATTGGCTGTAATTTTATTCTTACTTGCGGAGAGTTACATTAAATCATCCAAAAGTAAGGGCTGTACTTTAGGATGGTCGAATCAATTACTCCTGTAGTTTTCCTAAATTAGGATGTAAATAATATCACAAGGAGATCAAACAACATGGAGTTTCTGGATACTCTCTGTATCATATATTCTAAAACTTATCTAACCTTAAAGTATGATGCAGCTGTCCATAACCACACCGGGACATTACAAATATACGTAAGGTAGATGTCATCTAATTCATACATATAAGTGAAAGAGGCTAGTAAATGAGAATATGTTGTCACTGTGTGCAAAACTAAGCCGAAGTCCCTCTGAAGTATATCTAGTTACTGGCGTGAACTTATTTGCAGGTTTAAATAACATTGTGGAGAATAATATGTATGTGACTAGTTCACTAGTTAGTAAATAAAAGAGATCTTTTTCAATTTTATGGAAAAGTTGAGTTTTAGCCACGTATTGTTGTAACCTTGTATTTTTGTCACTCATAAGTGCTTTATCAAGTATTTAGAGGATTCTAGAAACTTCATGAAGTGTCTCTAATAATTTTTTTATTCTGATGTTTTCAGTAAAAACGTTTGTACTTTGAAAACTCCGGAAGTTGCGTTAGCGTGTTTCAAAACAAGTTATATATCCTCGATTTTTCTACGAAATTTATTGCTCGGGTAGACATGACTTCAGATATAAGTCGAATTGTTGAATTTGTAACTCATTTTTTTTATTTTCACCATCAGCGTGGCGGCTAGTTACTAAAATAGTTCCGCTGTTTGGAGTTGGGTCTATAGCTAACCGTCTTTCTATCGCTAAAAGCTGTCGTCATTATCTTTTGGGAAAAGATATACGCGGCGGCTGTTAGGAAGGATTTCTCCTCACTCTTTGCCCTTTTATTTGGGTTACTATTAATTGTGTTTAACATTTGATGTGTCAAAGATTTTAATCATGTTTAATTACTATTTGTATAATGTACTGTTAATTAATAAGACTGATATTGAATATACTTGGCATTAATTTTGTAGAAATTCATTATTCACAACTGAATGAAACTACGTGATGTGGTATTATTTCTACTGAATATAAATTCTTTATCACAACCTAGGTTTCGTTGTATGACAACATCTTCAGGTGGGCAATTTGTAAAGATCTTTGCTAATTACCCGCCTGAAGACGTTATAGTACAACGAAACCTAGGTGGTGGCGAATATTTTAAATAAAGTAGAAATAATACTACATCACGTAGTTTCATTTAATTGTGAATAATAAAACTAATATAAAATGACACAAATATTATTTTTATTATATATATCATATCATTATGGTATCATTATTTTTATTTCAACAAGAAGCGACATATATGTAAAAGATATAATAGAGAATATTTCACTATGTAAATACATAGCTCATTACATCTGGTGCAGACAAGTAACTTGGTTATCCATATCTCTTTTATTTACTACCGCAAGTTGGCTGAGACACTTTAGCATTGAAGCACTTACTAAATGCCGTTATCTCGACTTTTTCCGATTTTTTAAATATGCTTTTAAAATTTGGACACATGTTGAAAGGGATGGAAGGCGAAAGAGAGGCGAAAGAGACGTCCTAACCGATAACGTTGTCAAACATTTTCGATTTCATTTCAAAATGCCTCTTTAATGATATTGCACTCAACGGGGTTTGTTAAGGTAATTTAATAACGTCTTCCTGTAAAAATAGAGATAAGATTATGTATTATCACAATCGATTTTAAACTGAAAGGGGTTCTGCAAAGCTATTATTTCAACTGAAAGAATTGTTGTGTTGTGACACACATACAGGTGTTTCGTTTTTTTATTATTTGGATACCGGATCATAAAAAATTGTGTGTCACATATTAAGAAAATGCAACCTTCATTAAAATGTTTTATTTTGGTAATTTTCAAAGTATTGCGGGCGTGAGCTCGCAAAAAAATTATACATCTAAGAGTATTTCCTTTTTAGGAAAAAAATTTACTATTATATGTAAGTAATATTTATTATGTGAGTAATATTTTATATAGTTATTGAAGGAGCTAATCTTCGTATTAAAATGAGAAACTCCTGAGTCATAGCTTGTTCCTTTTACTGGATGGTAACGGACTTATTTCACGTCTTTTATCTTAATGATTCAAGTAATGCCAGAGCATTTTGAATATTTTACAATATTTTAAACCGTATTATTTATATAATACGGTTTAAAATATTATGTTATATGTATATTATATAATGTTATATATATTATATTATGTTATATGGCTGCGTCAGTGCATCATTCTATTGTCTAGTAATAACAAATATTTATTACTCGCAAAATGTAATGAAACGTCTTTCATTAATGTCTTTTAGCGTAATATAATGAAATTGTTCTTATTTTGGTGACTTATTTTGGTCTATCTTCAAAAATTTATTTGTAAGTAATGGATTTTAGGAGAAAAGGCGAGAGATATTGTTTTAGATCTACAATTTTGATTACAGGCACAAATTTGGTTAGCTAAAACTGCGTACATTATTTTCAAAAAGAAATTTAAAAGCTTGGTCTCTTAGATTTTCATAAAAATTTAGTTTTACTGCATAATTCTCTAAGAAACTTCAAGATTTTATGTGAGAAAACTTATGTATTCCCTGTGTACACTATATATTAGTACGTAGGTGTGGAAAACTATTATGCCAAAAAATTTTAAAATATACGGCTAAATTCATTGATATTGTACCAAATAACGACGACTCATTTAGGAAAAGAAGTCTGAGCTTCTTTTTAGAGCATTATTATTAAAACTTTCACCACTTCATTTAAGTAAATGTTTGCTCTATCTATTAATTTAGGGCATATCTATATTGCCATAATGTACAAACAACGTGTTCAATTTTTTAAACAAAAATGAAACGATACAACGTGCAATGGTCCTGGTAAACAATGAAGTCATTTAGTTTAATGAAATGATAAGTGTATTTCCAGTATCTTAAGAGCGAATTTAGCGGCGAAGATAAAATAACCGTATAAAACACAATTTAATATAATTTTCCGTTTTAAAACATAATTTAAATTAATTTCCAAATGTCTGAAGTAAAAAACAATTTTACGATAGTTTCAATGTTCAAAGTCTAAACCAAAAGCTGTCGACGATCTATTCCGTACTAAATTATGGTTATAATATACATACAATTTCTCAATGTTTTTAAACGTTGTGTATGATTGATAGACATACATACACATATTTAATTTTTATATTAATAAATAAAGGCCTCAATTTTATTTCATCGTTAATGCCTGTTAAATTTAAATTATTTAAATAGAAAATAAAAAGGGTGTACAGGAAGGAAACTTTAAAAAAAACAATGTTTTACTTTGATATCGTGTAAATAATGAACTTATTTTGTTGTTATATAATAACATAGAAAGGACTGGTTCACGGAACTGTATGCGAAAACATGTCACAAATTTCGAAGTATGATCTTTAAAAGTGCTAATAGCATTGCGGTGTGTAATTCCACCTCAACTTTATTTATTTACGGAGGTGTTTTGTAGTCTATATATTTATCAACACTCACTACGATATCGAGCCAAAGCAAAATAATAGATTAGCGGATATTTTCAATTTTTATTAAGGAAAATCAATTGTATGAAGTTGTAATGTTTACGGGTACAAAAATATTTATTATTTGCATTTAACACAAGAAAATAATAAGTGTGTGCATGGTTATAATTTCGAAAATTGAAACAAATAATAGAAGATGTGGAGTAAACGTTAATAAAAAACAGGATTTGATTAAATATTGGGTGTTATGTTCAGTTTCTGAATTTCCAAAAGAAACGAGGTTTACAAAACAAGTTATGGGTCGTATTAATCAAAATATTTTTAGTTTTAATTGATTACCAGGAATACCAAATGATTGTTAACGCCAGAAAAAATAATGCAAATTGGAGTTATATGGGTATAACTTAAAAAATGATAATTTTTACTCAAAGAATAAATTTCGTCGTACACACATTTCTTCAAAATCTACTAATGAAAGTGAAGTTAAAAATAAAGACAGAATATTGACAGATAATCGTAAAGACAAATATATTATTTGTTCCAAAAGGGATGCTGATTTATAAAATCTCTTAAATGTCTGAATTTCACTTTACTAATTAACGGACCGAGGAAATTAGGATTAGGTCACATTTTAAATATGAACATCCCTTTCGGAGTAAAGCAAATATTTTGTCTCTATTATAATCTATCAACGGCTTCCTATAATCGAACGCACTTATATGTTCCGAATTTACGACTTCATACCAGTTATTTATTAGCCTTATAAAGTCTTCAGTAGCTTCACTCTCAGAGAATTCCTAAAGGCCTAAATCTACGCAACAAAATTGTATCACATCAGTCACACAAATAATAATTAGATGGCCAAATTCACCATCATCATTTGGTTTTGAGAAAAATGTATTTTTGGTTGTACGCTAAATGAAAATTCTCCTTTTCTGGAATTTTGTTACGTTGTATCAAATAAATCCAACGTATTTTATTTTGTTCGGCGGTCGAACCTCTTTAACTTCTGCTAGATTTTCACCACTTAAACCATGTCCTATGTCAACGTAGCTATGAAACTGTTTACCGTCCCACTCGATGCGGTGATGTATTGCATCCATGATAAGATTGGCTAAAATTTTGTAATTCGAGTTATTGGCTTTATACTTTAACGCTATAAAGAACTCCTTAATAAAACCTGGATTACCGTCTACAATTTCATACCACTTTTTGGCAGTGCGAGGATGAGGCAAATGTGTATTGAAAGCTCGTCTGACGAATGAATGTGATTTCGAGGAATAATAATGAAGAGTGAGCTCAAAAATTCTCAATGCCGGTCTATATTTTTACCTTTACCTCTCCCGATATTTCCTTCGTCATTTGTCGAAGCAAGGGCTTATGCACCTGCAAATTACAAAACGTTCATATGATTTACTACACGATGAAATTGAATAAGATTTACCGTATTCTTTGAAAACATTTTTTACCTGTAAATTTGTGTTTCTTGGAATATTTAATTCCTCATATCGCATATGGCACGTTTCTTAAATTTCTTTTAAAAAGTCTTCAAGTTTTGAAATTTTCCTAAAGAACCGGCGATTTTTTGTCTGGACCTGTTTAATTTTAAGCCTTTGGGTTTAATCACCCCTTCTTTTTGGTCAATTATAGCAAAAATGTTCTATTGCGAGGTGATAAAATCCGTGTAGATTCACCCTCCGAAATTACATGATTTATTTCTCCAATAATCGTATTATCAGCCTGAAAGTAAAGAGTGATATTGAGGAGTAAATATTTAGTAAGTATAAAATTGCCTTGATTGGGAAGATATATAGTCATATTTTGTTAACCTGAACACGGTACAAACCTGGCTCCGAAAAAGTATCTTCTGGCGGACTTCTTTATTTCAAAATCAGTTCTAAAATTCGCATCATTTGTATGTATTCGGAATTGGTTTTCTGAAGAGTTACATAATTTTAACATTTGACTTAGACGCCGCTCAATAAACTTCAGGTTTAGTAGTTAAATAAGCTGAGTAGTTAAATGCCCTAAAAAAGCTGTTTATTTCAATATGATTCGGTTCCAGGTACTTGTTTTGCAAAAATATGATGATTATGACAGTACAGGAAGTTATCGGGAAAGGAGGACGAGGGTCTTCTCAAAAGCATGAAATATTTTCGTTTAATAATGAGAAATAAATCTCAAAAGTGAGACTTAAATAGTTTCTTTTTCAGCCTCAAAGAATGGAAAACTCACGTGCCTAGAAGAAAATGGAAAGAAAATAAAAAGGAAAACTAACTATAGTTTCATGCACTGATATCAAGGAATGTTTTATCAGCCTGTTTTTTATCTCGTGTGTGCTTGAAATAATTGAGCAGGCTTCCAGCTTGCTTCGCACCGAAGACTGTTAATTGAGGACTGAAATTGTGACCCCATACGTCACAGAACTAAGTCTTTTAATTTATTTTATTCTTATGTCAGGAATATCGGGCACTAATATGTCCATAAGTGTCCTTTCGTGTATTCGGTAAATATAACCTAGTATGAAAGATATTGAAATGAGTGCGGTATCTAAGTTAGTTATGAATATTTTACAAAAAAAAAATATTTGGCGTTAATTTTGTAGAAATTCATTATTCACAATAAAACGAAACTACGTGATGTAGAATTATTTCTACTTTCTTTAATTTCTTTACCACGTCCTAGGTTTCGTTGTATTACAACATCTTCAGGTGGGATATTAGCAAAGAATATAGCAATATTAGCAATCTATAGGGATATTTGCAATCTTTGCTAATATCCCACCTGAAGATGTAATACAACGAAATCTAGATCGTGGTAAAGAAATTAAAGAAAGTAGAAATAATACTACATCACGTAGTTTCATTTAATTGTGAAAAAAAAATATGATAAATTATCAATCGACTAAAATTATTTTTTTTTTCTAAAAGAAATTACTTTCTTTCAAGAAGTCTTTGATGTCTCATACATCAAAAATAATTTTAACAGTGTTCCTACTTTAAAAAGTTATTCTTCATTATTCAAACAATTAAATAAAAAAAATTATATTTCAGTTTAAAAAAAAACCTTATGTGAAACCTTATGTGTTTGGGTTAAACTTTTTATGACCTATGCTTTTTGTTACGACTCATTTGCTGTAGCAAATTTGGACCATACAATTATTTTTCAGTTAAACTAACTAAACTGTTACGGTCACATCAAAATAATATTTGAAAGATTTCAAATTCAACTTTATTAAAATTGTTTTTAGTTTTATTTGGTGTAAGATCAAAGGTGTGGTCGATGACTATGTTTTTAATTTATTTTTACCTGATTATTAGTTACAATTAATTAATGTATAGTTATCCTTTTATTTAGATGTTTTATTATATGGAAAGGAAAATTTAAAAAAAAGAGGAATGCAGTTTGCTTTTAATATTAAACTTGCCAGCGGCTTCGCCCGCGTGGACGTGGGAAAACGATATAGTTTCCTATAATTAACCCATGGGAATGTATCCTGTAGATAAAATGTGGGTATTCTTTATTCTGATCCCTGTCATGTCTAGATGCCGTCGGTCTAATTATCAAAACTTTTCCGGGATAAAAAGTATTCAATTTTCATCTCTGGGATGTCTGCCCTCACGCGTCTGCCCGCGTTCGGGTCATGCACTCAGTGATAGCGCATGACATTGCCTCGTCAGCTCCTCCATCTCCGCTCCACATGCCATTCGCGCCGCCAACTCATTGCCGCATATCACCGGCGTGTTTTAATAGCGCTCCGTTCAATTCGTTCATATCGCGATAACTTTTAAACTATTTGTCCATATTATTTAGTGTGAAAGGCAAACTTTATCTATTTTAAATACTAAGATCGATAGACGTATTTATTTTGATAAGAATTAATCTAATACTATAAAATGTGCATTGTAAAAAAATCAAGTTAGTAGTACTTACGCTGACTATTTTGGTTATAATGGCTTCCATGTAAAAGGTATATATATTGTGTGTTGGACTTTTAGTTAGAACTGTTTAAGAGAAACAATCCCACTATACTTTGTCTTCGTTTAACTATAACATTTTAGGCAGCGCACGCTAAGATAACGCTCAGAGGACAGGTATTATTTTGACTTATTTGATTTTCATAGTTATATAATATCCAAAACAATATATTTTTAAATTGCAACAATATGTTTAAACAACATAATAATTAATAAATTAAAGTTATTAATGTATTAATAAAAAAAATTGCAATATGTTTTAACAATAAAAACAATATATTTTTAAATTGTAGTCTATATGTTATTCTAATTTATAACATATATTACTGTAAAGTTTTATTAAAAACCGTTTACTAGTTTTTGTGTGAAAGAGCAACGAACATCTATTAATACATCCTCACAAATTTTCGCCTTTATAATGGTAGTGGAATAATATCTTTGAAAGTGATAATACGTAATTCTACATTACATTTATAATAAAAAATATTTCAATATTAGTCTGACATAATTTATGTTAAACAGTTGAGTCAACACAGCCTGTATAACAATATTTAACCTCCTATTAAGGTAGACCTAGGTGCATAACTGTCTAGAGTGGCTAGCTCACGTAATATGTTTATCAAATCTTATCGTATTACTTTTATCTTGGATATCTTTAAAAAAATAAAAAGGTTATATATCACTTAAATTTTCGGGTACAGTTATGATAATTAGATAAGGACAATCAGCTGTTAAATTTATATAAAGACACCGACAATTAATAAGTGCTTCACATGGCTGCAACAATCGTTGATAATGTTACGGATAGTGTTAGTGTTGGCGCTGGTCACAGTCGTAGCGGTAGAGGAGGACGGGCCGCTAGTGTAGACGGTTTACGGCACTGTGAGAGGCACCCGCAATGTAAGGGCGTAACTCGAGCTTCACCGGCATCCGGTATGCGCAGGCTCCAACCGGCAGGAACAGATTTAGGGTGAGGAGAATTTTTCTTTCTTCATTTTTTTAACATGACTCGCGAGCTTTAAGTCTCTTTGTTAAGTTACAGTGTCACCTAAAGTTCAAATAACGTTGACATTTATACTGGTCGTCATATAACAACTAAATAAATGCTCTACGTTTTCCTCACACTTTTTTGATCATTTTAAAATTTTGCCTGTTTGAAGTGAGACTTCTTTTATCTCGGTAGATAAATGATATCCTAGCGCCATCTATAAATTAACTTGCATAAGTATTGACAATAATATTTTCAGTGAACGAACATTATCGTGGAAGAGAAAATTTTGACGTTATCGTTTCGTTTGTAAGTATAACTCGTACTTTTTAACTTTTTGTTAATTAATTATAAGATTACGTGAGTAAAGTTTATATCATATAACATTCAAAATACTAATTATTTCATTTACAGTTCACCAAAAATATGTGTGTAATTAAATTCAAGTTACAGTTGAATAATTCATAAAGAATTAGCTTTACTAAAAATGCGGGAGTTTCCATAAATATTGAATTTATCCTTTAAACGAGCAAAGGAAAACCCTTTCGGACGGCTTTCCATTGGATAGTTACTTCTCATCCCTTACCAAATACTTAGTTAAGAGAGGGGGTGAATTCGTACTTCTGTCCCATCTTTATAGTATTAACTATAACTATGGCATGGCGTATTAACTACAACTATGATATAGCGGGTTAACTATAACTATGACATGGCTTTTTAACTACAACTACATACAACGTATTGACTATAACTATGACATGGAATATTAACTACAACTATGAAATGACATGTTAACTATAACTATGACGTGACGGGTTTACTATAACTATGACATGCGTTTTAACTACAACTATGATATGACGTATTGATTATAAATACTACGTGGTGTATTAACTACGATTATGTTATGGCGTGTTAACTATAACTATGACATGACCTTTTAGCTATAACTATGATGTAATATATTGACTATAATATCACTTGTTAACCATAACTATGACATGGCGTATTAACTACAACTATGATATGGCATGTTAACTATAACTATGATATGACGAGTTTACTATAGCTATGACATGGCGTTTTAAACAATTATGTTATGGCGTGTTAACTATAACTATGACATGGCGTTTTAACTACAACTATGATTTAATGTATTGACTATAAATATGAAATATGACATGGCATATTAACTATTACTATAATATGACTTGTTAATCATAACTATGACATGGCGTTTTAACTACAACTATGATAGGACGTATTGACCATAATTATGACATGGCGTATTAACTACAACTATGATATGGCGTGTAAACTATAACTATGACCTGGCGCTTTAACTACAACAATAATATGACGTATTGGCCATAAATATGACGTAGCGTATTAACTATAAATATTATATGTCGTATTAACTATGGTTATGATACGTAATCAATTCCGCATATTTTCATAAATATTTTATTGTTATTAGTACTCGAAAGTTTTTGAATAATTTTGCTAAATTGCTACTCTGCCAAAGAGCAACAGGAGTGCTAATATTGATGCCTCTTATTTATTAGGTATGACATGGTTTTGGAAAGATTATGTCTTTTTCACTAAATTATAGACAGAAACATATTCCAAAATATCTAAGAATTTAGAGAGCTTTTTAAATAGTTTTTCTTCGTCTATAGAAATAAATAGAATTGTTTTATGGTAATTAAAGTTTGGATACCATAAATAAACTCAACATCAATCATCTCTTATGGACATGTACATTTACGTACTCATTAGGACAATTTTCAAAATAATGTTATATTTCTTTTATAAAATAAGTTGTGATGCCTAATTCACATACTCGTCTAACGTCCGTACAGCAGCACACACGGTCAGGACTATCAGTCGGACTTACTAACAGTTAAAACGTATTTCTGTTCCAAATTAACTGTCAGTTGGGTCGGAACACGGCTCTACCTTATCGATCGTGTCATATTGCATGGCCATATTGCTATACAAAATAGGATTTTCGCTATCAGTAAATCCGACTGAGTCCTGACCGTGTGTGTTGCGTGCAGGCGTAAGTGTCTCAGTTGTCAAGAATCTAGAGCATCAATATGGCCACGAGTGTTTGTTCAGAAGCTCAACGAATATAAAATAAATTGAGATCGATTCAGCACCCAGAATTATGACATAATTATTTAAATTTAATACGGCTTAAATAATTATAGGAATGAAAGTGAAAGACGCTTTCCACGATTGCCAGAGGCCGAAGGAATAACAGGACCTGGACACCAAGATGACCTTTTGTTCTTGATCTCGCTTTCTGACCTACCGATTTCGGTTGAAGATCAGCTCACTATCGACAGATACGCGACGTTGTTTAGCAATTTTGCCAAATATGGTTCAGTATGAATATCCATTATTTTGATTATGTATCTAGATGTAAAATGTCAAACTAATGATAGAACTTAATATGAAAAATAATCTTATCTTTCTTCAAAAATATAAATCAAAATTAAAAATAGGTCAAAATAAACTTCAATTGAATTTAGTTGTCAAGTGAAGTTTATGAAATAGCCATTAAACTGGTAATATTAAACATCCGACAACCAGATGATAAGAAATATGATAATCAACAATAGGGTTGCTAACATTTCCTCTAATTCTACATTTTTAAGAGTTCAGTGTTCAACTATGTTTCCATCAATTCGACATAATATACAGATAGCTTGCAATGACCCCAGCAGACCGTGTTAAAGTTTCAAAACCAGATCTATTTTCAGTAAGTAGCACTCCTTTTAAAAATTTAGTTATTATGTTGCACGTCCCAAATATATCTTTAGTGTAGTTTTGGTCATAATCCTTAAAAGTTTCTTTTTTAAATCACTCTTCAGTTGAAATGTAGAAAATAAGGAAAATTGAAAATCATTCCTGATCGGATGGAAATTCTTATTGATTGTTTTCTTTATTAATTTCATCTTCAGAAATCCGACACCTAGAAATGTACCCGTAGCTTGTCGGCCGGTCACTAAAAAGAAGTTGCGCTACTTGGAACTGGGTACACAGCTGACCCTTTCCCATTCGCCGAATGCAGCTGCCATCACCTTCTGGGAAGAAATCTACGCAGCTGCATCCTAGCTAAGGATATTTTCCTTTCTTTTATTCGCATTTTTAGCCCCGTTTTATATTTAAATTTAATATGTTATAACATTTATCTGATTTTTATGAATATATTTGTTTTATAAAGAAATTAATATAAAATCATTCATATAACATTATTTGAGGTATAATGAGAAATAGATACATCTCAATCATCTCACCAACGATTAGATATGACGTAATGGATTAATAAAATATTTTATCACAGCTGGAGTTTATTCCTTTTTAATTTAACAGACAATTCTCCGACAAATATGCTTATATTGTCTGTCACTTAAATCGAAAATGAAATTTGGGTTCAAATCCAACTGCGCATATTGTTATTTTAATGGGTTATTTTTTATCCAAGAAAAAAGGATAAAACAATAGGACTTAGAACAATGAATAACATAATATGTCTTAGATGTAACTGTATCGCTGACTACTTCTAAATTGGCCGTTTTTCGTAAACTATCTTAAAACTACTGGTTAATTAAATAGGTGATTGCAACACAAACGAGTCATTCACTTTTAAATTCAATGGTAAAGATAGGGCAGGAATATCTGTCTGTCTCATTCGCTCACGCAACATGCAATAATCATTAATAAAAATGACGTCACAATTCGGTATTGCTGTTCTTGTCTAAACGCATTGTTTAAACTTTTATAACTCGGTCAATTTTCGGGATTTATTAAAAAAAAATGTACATCCAAATTATCATTAATGAAATAAAAAAATATCAGTCAGATACTTTTTTAAAAAAAATTCGGGGAAGGAAAAGTGGAAGGGGCAGGGGAGGGAAGGTATGGGAAGGAGCGAGGAGGAAAGGGAGCGGAAGAGGAGGGGTAAGTATGGGAGGTTGAGGGGAAGAAAGGTGGGGGTTTGAGAAGAAGAATTGGAACTCGAGGGCGAACATTTACGTGAATGCGAACGCGAACGCGAAGGCGAAGCCAAGGCCTAGGCCGAAGGCAAAAGCGAAGCCAAAAGCGAAGGCGAAGGCAAAGGCTAAGGGGAAGGAGAGAGGGACGGGGAAGTGGAAGAAAGTTTAATACCATGAAACAAGTAATTCCACGTTCCTGTGGGAAACTCGAAATATATCGAGCAACGCTCGGTACTGTTAACATAATTTACATCGAACATGTGAAAATCAATTAAGATACAACCCAGTTGTGGATGCGGTATTCCGTTACACCTTGGATATCCACCTGTACAATTACAATTAACAACTTGTTATACGTCACTTAAGAGACGTACGTCACACTATATTTTATTTACATACATTCATTTATTAATTATATTTTTTGGCCGCACTTTTTAAAGAAAAACACATCAAGAGTGAATGGCTGAAATTTGAGAACACAGCACAACGTATTACGTAACGTATCGACACTTTTAATTGATCGAATATAAAATGGTAGAACCTAGATTACGTAAATAATACTTTTTTGTGCCAAGAAATAAAGTTATATGTATTTATAAATAATTTTTATCCTTATAGATAATAATTTTGCGTGAATATTTTGTATCTTGCATTCTTCCTTTATTGCCAGGAGATATATTTGTATTTGTGTCTCCTTCCACCGCTGATTTCGATGATATATGATACATATGCAATATGTATTTCAAACAACATGCAGACTTTATTCTTAAAGACTATAAAGTATAATGTAATATCAAACATTCAAATAATATTTTATAATATGTTACCTGATTATTTTACGTCCTTGATTGTTTGACGGAGTTTACGTGGGTTAAAGTTTTCTTTTTATTATCCATTTGGGTATTAAGCTAATTCAAGATAACTGTAGAGCATGGTTAGAAAACGAAATCACTTCAATAACAAGAAAAATAAAGAATTCTGCGATTAGTACTGTGAAAAAATCGAGTCTTAATTAATATTACAATATTGTGAAAGCGTTTTTGCCTGTTTATTTGTGTATTAATTAATAACCCTTTAAGGGATAAACTGATTGATGCTTTCCGTATATCAATAGAACGTGCAGTATGGATAGGGTTGCCATCCGCCTCTTTTAGGCGGATGCTGTCCACTTTTAAAGAAAATAAATTTAAATCATCAATACATAAGTTTAATCCATGGAATATGAAATAAATAAACACTAATCGGAAACTGTATGTTAAATTGTTAAGATTGTATATCAATTTACAATGGCTTGTCAGAAATTTTAAGACCAGTAGAAGTTTGAAATTTATTTAATTTTTAAAGGTTGTCGTTGTTTGTTTAATCTATTGATTTAAATTTAAGAATTTTAATTAAGGATATAGATTGGAAATGAACTGTTTTTATTGTTTATGTAATAGATGGAATAATATAATTGTTTTACATGTGAAGGTGGCTATACTTTTTTGTTTGCGTCCAGCAAGATAAATAAAACTTGATTAAGGCATAAAGAGTAAAAAAATAAAATTATAATAGAATCATATAACATGAGTTTTCCTTTTAATTAAGTGTCCGGGGTTACCAACAAAATATTCGGTTTTTAGTTCACAACTTCCACTTTTCTGGACATTATTATGGTAACCCTAACCACAGATCAACATACAACAGATCTTTTATTACGGTAAAATATACAGATTAACCGAATAAAAAAGAAACCTTCTGTAGATCGTCAATAGATCGTATCGTATCGTCAACAAATCCTCAAATTCTGACTTACAATCTGTATATTTTCTGTATACGGACGTTAATAAAACTTTACGCGGCCAAAATCGCGTTTAGTAACAAATAAGACGATTGATTGGTCAAGAATTTAAATTTTCTTGTCTTAGAAATAAAGCTCTGAATTAAAGGAAATGATTTATAAGTACTGTTCCTTAGAGCCGATTGCCAATGTAGTGTATAATAATTGGTGTATTGTTATATATATATATATATATATATATATATATATATATATATATATATATATATATATATACAAATATATATATATATATATATATATATATATAAATATATATATATATATATATATATATATATATATATATATTTAAAAAAGACTTAGTAAAATTATTTATTTAATATGATACTGGAATAGCGTTTGACTTTAAATTCTCTTTATGTACCGTAGTCTCATTTGTTATTTAATACTTGCTTACGAAATTTAATTTTATGAAAATTTTATTAACAATTTGAATTTTTTTAAAAACACGAAAATTTCGCTTTTAGAAAAAGAGTCAGTAAGAAGAAAAAAGGATCCGTCCCGGGACGCTCGGCAGATGTGGGTACAGTTAAATGCAATAAACCGAAATAAACGAGTAAATATGTAAGCGTTGGTAAATAAGAAACTATGCTAATCCCAATTACGTCGGAAAGAGTCGATAAGACGCGGAGTTGGTTGAATGGCAGACAAGACGCAATGCTGGGCGAATTAGGTGGGAAAGAGCCGAGGATATACGAAACTGGTAGAATGTCAAGTTGCGTCTTGCTATCAGAACATTTTAACTTGAATTCAAACGCGCTGTTATATGTTTCACGTAAGAGAAGTTAAAAGAATGTACCAGCCTATCACAGAATTTGACATCGAGGTATTCCTCTCATACCGACTTTCATCACATCAATCTAACTGCTGTAGCCTGTCATGGCTACGGCCTGTTATGGCTAGCAGGATATATTTTTATCTAATTTTCAAATTATAATAATATTATTGTAATTAAGCAGGAAAATAGGAGTAAATACTGATTCTTATTTTTTTTCCTTTACCGACCCTGATTTTGGATCTGAGCAAAGATCTACAAACATCCAAAATGTAAAATTTCGATCACTAATGGAAGTACCCGAAATTTTAAAATATGTTTGCTAATATTTTGTTTGCGTATTTGTATCATGTTTTTATATTTTCGCACATTTTCCATGTACGTATTTCTAAACGTAAATATTTTCTGATCAGGAATTTATGTAAATTTTTGATATTAAAATAATGTTACTAACATTCACAATATATATATTTTTTCTTAATATTCACAATAAATTTGCAGTTGTAATCGTTAAAATGTAATGTTAAACATAACTTACGTTAAAACATAACTGAAACAGATAACAAACTTCATAACTGAAACAGATTTGTTTAAAAATACATTGTACCGAAAAAAATGGAAATCAATTATTGAGTAATGTTTGGTAATTAATTATTGAGTAAAATTTTAATTGTTAGCTACTATAGGCAATCCTGACTTCATAATTGAAGTCGATTTTTAAGAATCGATTTCATTTCTAAGAATAACAGATTTTATTGTCTGAAGCTATTAGTAACTGGTAATGAGAAGTTATGTAGGTTAATTATATAGAACTTATTTCAGCACAAATAGGAGTTATAAAAAAAATTATAGAAATGGGGCCTGAACTGAATATCAGACTAGGAGTTTCATTACCCAACATCCGAACTGAATACCACAATGCTGAACTGCTGGCAGAATTGAACGTGCTTTATTTATTGAGCGTTATTTCCAGAGAAATCTATAGTAAATGACAAGACTTACCAAGTAGTTTGGCTAGCTAACAAACTAAGTAGTCAATAGGACTGAGTATATGTTAGTCAAAATTAAAATATATCATAAAAATTATTAGAGTTGGGCAGGGTTCGGCTGGCATACCTACTTTCTCGCGAAATAATATGTTCTGAATATACGATGGAATAGAATACACGATCTCGTAATCTGCATATGCAGGCAGTCATAAAGTCTAGAGTGGGGAATACAGATTATAATTGTTTAATGCAACAGTGGATCGTGAAGAATAACAGAGATGTTCAAATTCATGTCAGTCAATTTTGAAGATTCTTTTCGAAAATTAAGTTTTTGTGTATTGCTTTGACATTTTTATACTCGGGTATTAAAACATGCAAAATACATACTAAAATATCGGCATATATTATTGAACAAATGCTCCAAGTATACCAATTTTTGTGAATGCCTACATTATTCACAAAATTAAAAGTTGGTCGATTTTTTGATGGCCAGTTTAGATATTTACTGTAACTGTGCAAGGTGTAAGTATTCTTATTATTCGCAGTTCAAACAGTTAAATGGATTCAGTCTGTGTAAACAAATTAACTACGTGTTATGGTGTGCCTGAGTCCATAAATAAAAGTTTATCAAAACTTATTGCAAGACTGCTACGAACAGTACCTTCCAAAAAATTAAATCGTACATTACTTATATTTTTGCGTAAGATTTTGATAACTAGATATAAATAATCAATCGGTTAACTAATATAAACTTGCGATGACTTATAGCTGCGTACAACGATTTTGCTGAACAGTTGTTGACGATGTGTTGCTGGTGCTGGTCGCAGCCACAATACCGTAGGAGGACGGGCCGCGTGTGCAGACAGTACTTACGATACTATAAGAGGCACTCATATGTAGAAAGAGGGTAATTCAGATTTAACGGGATGCGTTACGCATAGGGACCTACCGGCAGAAATAGGTTTAGGCTGAGCATAATCTTTGTTACATATGACTTATGAGGTCTTACTGTCTTTGTTAAGGTACAATGTCACCTAAAGTTAAAAGTACATATTTTAAGAATATAAAAGAGTGGATACATTCGTGCTCATGTACAATATTTTGTTTCAAAAATGACACAGATCACAACAATTTATGAATTATCAATTTAACTTTTTTGTATATATCGAATCAAAATAAGGCTAGGTGTAACTCTCTTCTCCTTTCCAACTTTGCCCAAAATGAAAAAGAAAGATTTTATTTTAGAATAGTTTAATAAATGTTTCCTACGTTAGGATCATAAGGAGAACAAACAACATGGAATTTCTGGATGCGTTGTATGTCAAAAACGCCATAACCACTACGGGACATTACAGACATGCAAGACAAATGTCATATAATTCATATATATATATATAAGTGACAGGGACTAGGGAATGAGAATATGTTGTTACTGCGAATTTATATTAAAGTTAACTTTGTTTTCTAAACTGCAATGCAAGACGAGTCGAGGCGACTCTAGACTAAGAGACTAAGACTAAGACTGAATCGAAGTATCTCCAGTTATTGGTGTGAACTTATTTACGTGTTTACATATTAGAGAGAGTAAAATGCGTTTGAGTTGGTGCTTCGAAGAGGTTTTTTTAAATTTTATAGAAAATTTGGTTTTTCGCCACGCAATTTTTATATTCTTAGTTTTTGTTTTTGTCACTCATATGTTACGTGAAGTGTCTGGATTCCGCTGCATATTTTTTAATCTGACGTTTTCGGTAAATACGTTCGCACTTGGAAAATTGCCGAAATCGTGTTGGTGTCTTTTAAAACAAATGAGATATCCTCGCTTGTTCAACGAAATTCCTTACTTGAGTAAATTATTTAATTAAATTATCTTGCGAATTGTTGAACTTGTAAATCACAAATTTCTTTTATTTTACAGCGATAACTTACCAGAAAATTTCAGTCTCAAAGCAACTCGGATTTGTGTTGGTATTTTTTCCTCTTAATTTTCACATCCCGTATGGGAACAAGTGAGACTTAGTCATCAAGTCAGGTTTATGTAACGACCAATAACATTATATTTCTAACAACCAAATTTCACGAAATATGAAAATTAACATGGAAGTCGCTTAGATTTTTTCCGATTTTACATTTTCCGGAAGTTAATAGTATACATCAATAGTATTTCCCACAACACCACACTACACATACAAATGGTTGGTCTCTGACTAAGATCTGTGTCTCTGACTATGTCTATATATTATTTCTCAAAGGTCTTTTTTTGTTGATAATCCCTGTCTCTTTTAATACTTCATCAAACCAATGTTTGAACTAACGCTTTGAAGATTTTTTCACAGCTAATTACAAAATATAAACAATTCAAAATTATATTTTAAATTTTTTACACTTCACACATAATTTCTCAAAGGTATTAAAGGTGTTTTTAATAGAATTCACAGTAAAACGTGTACGTAATGATAACAATTTTTTTACAATGAGACTTTTGTAATTATTTTTCACAATAAAATACCTTTCATTTACTTATATTGATATTATATTGTCATTTGGAGACTTGCAAATTATTCGCAAGAGCCAACTACTTTTCATTAAATAGCCAGTTGCGGTTACAGATACAGTTGGAGATGATAGGAATTTGCGATTTATACCAGCTCTCATATAATAATACATATATACTTACTGACTGGAATTGTATGATTGCTTTTTGCATTTGTCCTTAAGTAGTTTTGCAAGTGCGGTTTGGTATATAGATGTCGAACTTCAAGCACCAAAAACCTTGGGGAAGAGTAAGCCTCTCAAGTAGCTCTTTTATAAGTACTGTAGGAAGAGTCCGCTGAACTATTGCTAAGGGTTTTACTAAAGACTTTTTTAATTTATATAAGTGATCGCAAAACTATCCATGTCTTCAAAACTATTTGTCCTTAGTTGATATTCGATTGCCCTAATATGAAGTATATTAGTCTTGAAGTCGTTTTTTGTCTTATATCTATTCAATGAATTTATTATGAATATTTAAAAACATTTTTAAATATTAGACTTATCTTCTAGCTTATTTATTGTGTTTATTCATAGTGGTATGGCGGCAATCTTAACATCTGTATCTTGAACTGCTGTACAATGTACTTAGAACATCATTTGCAATTTTAATTACACTGTAAAATAAACTTAAATATAATACACATGTAACAAAATGAATTTAACATAATAAAATACATAGTAATATAATAAACTTAATATAACATAAAATAGTTTTCAATAAATTTCACAGAAAATAGAAGTAGCGTTATATCAATTTGAAATAAATATTTGTATCATATTATAAATACATTACATTTAGTGATATATAAATAACATCACTGCTGTGATCTGCGTACAATTCCTCTTACAAAATAAATTATCCTCGCGAGTGCATTTTTGTGACCCTAAATGTGATGGTTTACCATCTTTTTTTATCTTAACGTTACGGCCAAACTCACAGTACACAAAAATCATTCGCAATTAGATAAACAATTTATAAATGTTCAAACACACCGCCAGGAATCGAACCTTTAGGCTTTTAGACTGGCACTAGATCCATAGCTACTATGATACGGGTCATTATATATAATGTTATTTTAATATAAAATTACTGAACATTTTGAACTTTTACTTAAAGGTTTTTCTGTTTTTTTTTATATAAATATGTCTAACATTAAAAATATTCACCCAAAATATATATCAAAATATGAGTAGCTATTACCCTAAAGACCTCAGCTATTATCCTGAAGTGCGTATACAATATATAGTCTAATCTATCTCATTGCAAAATATTATAATACCAAATTTAATTGAAAACAAAATAACATGTTATAATGTTTGTTACATTGTCCATACGACAAATATATATATATATATATATATATATATATATATATATATATATATATATATATATGTATATAAAGATAAGTATATTTGTATGTAATGCAATGAAATCTAGAAATTTAGCAACGTAATCTGACACATTATAGCTGTCTCACTCTAACCCCTTGTAAAATTAATGAACAGCATATATAGTATAGACATTTTCAGAGTCGAAATTCCGAGCATATTCACGAAATGTTTCAAACGTCTGATTTTCCCGAAATAAAAATGCAAAGTTATCCATTTGTACCCCGTAAATGTCACAATTCGTTTTAGTAATGGTATAATACTATTTATAGCATTATTTATGGTGAAAATGTCTTAAGTTATTATTTTGATTGTCTATAACTTAATAACATTGTGAATATAAAACAATAAGTTTTATAAATAGTCGTGAGAGATCGAACATGAATTGTGCCAATCACGATTTAACTGTCAAATTCCTTTGTTTACAACGATTCTCTTTTCATACACACAAATTTATATATATATATATATATATATATATATATATATATATATATATGTGTGTGTGTGTGTGTGTGTATATATATGTATATTATATATATATATATATATATATATATATATATATATATATACATACAGATCGTTGGCTAGTAAGTAGGCTAGTAAGGCTAGTGTTTAGCCACAACTTTGGGATTTTTCTAGAAAGACACTCAAAATTTCTAAAAGGTTTTACTGTAAGATATAAATAGACCAACGTACAGTCAGTTGACAACAGTCAGCGCCGAAGCTTTAAGTGAATATCATTAAAGTTAATTGATTTAAAGCTATGTCAAATACGCATTCTATTACTTTACGAAATTCGTCTGGGTCTCGATGCAAAGACTGCCACAAATAATATATGTAGTCTCCACGTTGTCTTACGCGACCTCTATGATTTGGTTCAGAAAGTTCAGGAATGAGGACTACGATCTTAAGGACGAACCCCGTACCGGACGTCCTGTTGAATTGGACGTCCGACGATTACGACACCTGATTGATGAGGATCATCGATTGGTGACTCGGCAATTGGCAGAGGAGCCACACTGCAGTCATGGCACCATAGAAACACATTTGACATTAGAAACACATACTAAAATTAACAGGTATATTTAACATATAAATTTAAGACATTAAAAACATATACTAAAATTAACATATATATTTAACATATAATTTTTTTAATAAAAATTATTTATAGGAACAACGGGTTAAAAACTTATTAGCCAATCCAATACATATGGCGACACACCTGTAAGAGATATAATAAGGAAATATTTCACAATGTAAATATGATGTCTATTACATCTGGCAAAGACAAATAAATTGTTTGTTCATATGGTTTCCACTTGCTGACGCAAGTTAGTTTGATCGCCATTCTCAGCTACACTTTGGAAAAACACGTCGCGCAAAACAAACGCCATTATAGATAATATTCTTAAACATTTTCGATTTAATTTTAAATTACCACATTAATGACATTAGACTCGATGGGGATTGTTTAGTTCATTTACGTCTTCTTGTAAAAATCGATACAAGGTTATGTATTGTCACAATTGGCTTTAAAGTGGACGTGCTGCTGTGTTATAATGTTGATGTGTGAGTGCTCTGTTTGCTTTCATTTGGATATCGAATCTTAAAAAAATTGTGTCTCTCATCATTAGTTGTTGGAAATATCACACTTAAAATTTTTGTTTATTATATGCCATCTTTCAAAAAATCATAACTCAATTCATGATTTCAATTTTTGTAAACAATTTTGATTATTTGATAGACATAATCAATTACTCCATTTATATAAAACCACCTTATATCTGTGTTATGCTGCTCTGCAGAACAGTTGGTATTCCTTAACGATGTTGCGAATAGCGTTGTTGATGATAGTCGCAATTGCAGCGGCACATAAGAGCAGACCGCTGGTGCAGACGGCTTATGGTACTGTGAGAGGTTTTCGCAATGAGAAAGGAGGTTACTCCAGTTTTACCGGCATCCATTATGCGCAGGCTCCCACCGGGAGGAACAGGTTTAAGGTAAGGGGAATTATTGTTATAATCTAAATATATTTTTTTAAATATGGATATGAAATTAGCTTCAATGTATAATATGGCAATATTGTTTATTTTCATCTAATCGAAGAAGGGCATGTCAGGAGACCAGGGGCAATAATCCGGATGCACAAAAAGCAGCATAAATTTAAATCCATTCCAACTAAGAAAAGTACAAATAGAAATTTTAAATTTCAATACAAGTGAATTGTATTTTCATTACAATTTAATTAAAATTATAGGCGATATAAAACAAAATGTATTTAGTTCACTTCAATTTTCGATCATTTTTAAACGTTGTCTGTTTCAGAAATGAAACTTATTTCGCGCTGAAAGAGGAAACGCTGAGGTTTAACTACGTAATCATATTATAGCTCTATCCTAGAACCATCTGTCAGTAAATTTACATAAGTACTGATGACAGTGTTTTCAAAAATTTAATATTGTTGTGGGTAAAAAAATTGGCACATTATCTTGTCGTATGTAAACATGAAACTTTAGAAATGATTAAGATAATTTGTGGCATTTTTAGAAAAAAAATGTTTGTGATAAATCAATATTTATCCATAAATATTCAAAATTATAACTGATTATCACTGCGGTATGATTATTTAAGTCAATAAATTCGATGAGCGATTTAATAGATAATGTAATGTTGACAAAAAATACTAATTAAGATGTAGAACCATAAACATAACGTAACAAACGTTATCATTTAATTTAGCCAATAACTTATAATATAATAACTTAGACTCCACGTCTAAACTACAACCAGACAACAATGGCAGACATTTCCCCGTAGTTTTTTGAAAATAAATAGTATATATCCTAGATTAAAATATCGGTTGTTTATATTTACGCTATCATTTAAAATAGCAGAACAATGAATACAAACGTCATCAAAATTATGTTCATGTTTGAAAATTGTAATGTGTTATCAAAACTATTTGAACAGTTCACGATGGCGTATAATTCTTCTCCTCGATAGGTAACACACAATGAGCATTTCAATAGCAAATAAAAGTATTATTGCTGAACGTCATATTCATGGATGTTTATTGTGAATCCTTGTATTTCACCGTTTGGCAAGTAAATACATTTAGCTAATTTGAGAAAATCCGCTTTTTTCTTTGACACAATATACTTATTATAAGTTTAGTAGTTATAAAGGTAGCAATTTATCCTCGCGTGTATTTATGGTACTTACGTTTATGGTAACTACGTATTTCGACGGGACGAGGTATCATTGCAGGTGAAGCGTTTGGTTATATCCATCAGGAGAATAGAATCTTTCCGTAACACCACGCCAGCAAAAACTATTTTTATGATAATTTTGTAGCAATTATTGGATATTATTTATTGTTCCCAAATGTTATGTTATTTATCTAAGGATTGTAGTATATTTTGAAACCTCATACTTTTCAGCATAATTACTATAGTAACAATTTACAAAACCTTATATAAAGTGCATATAATTCATATATACCTATTAAAAATCATTTAAAAAAGTTAAAAAAATGTAATTGATAAAAATTAATACGCAAAAAAATTCATTAATAAAAGTGAAGAAGCCAAGGAAATAGGGCTCAGTTAAAAAAGGCACCCTAGTTTTTCGATTGCAAAAAGCCAAATATTTTAATTTCATATAAATTTGATGACATAAAAAAAAGAAAAATTAAGTGCTTCGCGGTTGCGATTACGTTGATTGTTGATTGCATGCATATAAATCTACATTTTCACTTTAATTTCCCTCATGTATTCCATAACTTACGGAAAGAGTTAAAAAAATCTTCTGGCATAATTTACAGAATAATTCTTGGGTTTTCATCGGAAATCCATAGAGCTGTTTTTTGTGCTATCAGTACCAGAGACTCTCATTTTTAAGATATATTATTTCAGTTGAACTTTTATCACATTTTAATTTCCACAGCGCTTTTGCCAATGATAAGAGCTCAAACTAGAGTTATTGTTTCATGTGAATAAATTAAAGATTCGTTTTCTTTAAGTAAATGAAAAATTGTTATGATGTTTTTTTCAGAGTGCATCGCCCCCACCCTCGTGGGAGGGAATTTTCGAAGCAACTCGAAACGATATAGTTTGTCTGCAAGTAGATAATGGTACATATTTTGGCACGGAGGATTGCCTCACACTGAATGTTTATACACCGGACGTGGCTTCTCCAAGAAATCTGGTTGCGGTTATGGTCTACTTTCACGGAGGTACCTTCGTAGCTGGCTCCGTTCGAGTTCATACCGAGGAATTTTTAATAAAGCACGATGTTGTTGTAGTCTTAGTAAACTTTCGCTTGAGTGGACTCGGATATTTGTGTCTCAGACACGAACTCATACCGGGTAATGCCGGTTTCAAAGATCAGGTCGCAGCTTTGCGTTGGGTGAAGCAGAATATCGCGGCATTTGGCGGGGATCCGAATAACGTAACCATTATGGGTCACAGCGCTGGCGGTGCATCAGTTGATTTGCACTCTCTATCCCCAATGGCTGAGGGTCTATTTAATAGAGTTATTTCTCTCAGTTCAACAGCACAAGCATTTTGGGCTGTCGGTCCAGACTCAATACAATACGCGACTAGAATAGCTCAAATATATCTTGGCTATGACGGCGATGGTTCTGAAGATTTAGTCGAATTTTATTTGAATATTGATAATGAGTCATTGGCCTGGGCGACAATAGAATTTTTCTCGGATTTATTGCGCAAATCATTACCTGTCGCTGCATGCGTTGAAAGAACACACCCCGGTGTAGAGGCATTCTTAATAGATTCGGTTGCTAATATTTTAGAATCTGGACAATATACATCTGTACCAATTATTTATACAGTGACTAATAGGGAATATGCTAGTTTGCTGCTGACTGGTGAAGTTGGAAAAGCCGAAGAGCTGATGCAAAATTTAGAAATTGGTCTACCGACAGACCTCATTTTCCAGTCGCAGCAACAGAGGATGGAGATTGCGGATCGAGTGCGAAATTTCTACTATAATAATGAAACACTCATTTTGGAGAGCTACGTAAACTATAAGTCGGACTCTATGTTTTTCAGTCCTATGGCTCGAGTCATCAAAAATCGGCAGCTCAAATCCACTGAACCCATATATGTCTTAGAATTTACGTATGAAAGTGAAAGACGCTTCCCACGACTGCCAGAGGCCGAAGGAATAACAGGAGTTGGACACCAAGACGACCTTTTGTTCTTGATCGCACTTTCTGATTTACCAATTTCAGCTGAAGATCAGCTAACTATTGATAGATACACGACTTTGGTCAGCAATTTTGCCAAATACGGGTAAGCATAAATATTGATTACTTTGGTTGTGTGTTTTGATATAAAATATCAAATAGTAGTAGAGCTTTATATGACAGAGAATAATTTTATATCTATCAAAAATGCGTTTTGTGATTAAATACGGATCAGAAGAAAATTAAGTGAAATTTAATCGTGCAGTAACTTTAAGAAACAGTAGTCAAACTAGTGACATTAAATATTCGATCACGAGATAATGAGAAATTGATTCACAATTAAATTTGGAGTTAATTTAGTAGAAATTCATTATTCACAATTAAATGAAACTACGTGATGTAGTATTATTTCTACTTTCTTTAAGTTCTTTACCACGACCTAGGTTTCGTTGTATTACAACATCTTCAGGTGGGATATTAGCAAAGAAACTTATTAATACATAACAGAGTATTAAGAAATTTATTAATTATCAATAGGCTGCTTACATTCTTCTTGATTGTATCATTTTTGTAAGTTCAGAGTTCGTCTTTATTTCCAGTAATTTAACATAGCTTGTAGTGATCCGCCCTGGCTGTAAATAAGATTGATAATCAGGTTTCTTTCCATCAAGTAGCCAACATATAACCGTCTTTTTTTAAACGTTAATTATGTCCATAAAGTTCGAGTCTCCCAGTTCTCCTACTCGTACTGGTTTCGTCGGTTTTATTTAACATACAATTGTTCAACATCAAGGAATGAAAATTTATCGAAAATAAATCGTCGAGTAAATTTTCAGCACCATAATTTCACGTCTAAGTACAACGCGCCGTGGAATAATTAAAAGCATCATTATAGATTTTGATAATCCGCATCAAGCTACTTGTCCGTAGTTAATGGTCGATTGTCCTAACGTGGTATCAATTAATTTTATAGGGTATTTCCTCTACATGTATGCGTCAGCGTAAGTATTTTTTTATGTAGTCCAGTTTGTTTCTTAAGATGCGCATAGACATTGTGATGTCATGTCATCGGATTCGTAAATTATTAATGTCAATTTAAGCGGATATTAGCGATCATCAATAATAAAAGTCATGATTTGTTTTATTTAATTTTTAAATTTTTAAATAATGTAATATCTGCGGACACTGCTTTCAATGTCAAGTTCGAGTTAGAATATTATATGCATACTGTAAAGACGGGCAGTCAGATAGTCATGATCTGAAGGCAGAGGCAAATTCTTAATGCGATAGGTCTCTTGGTGTGGGGCCTGTTTCTTTTCTTTGGCTGCATCAACGTGGTTGGTTTTTGAACACGCATTGATTGTAGATATAATATGTATTTAAGCTGACTTCAGTAACATTTCAGCCAATGGTTGTAGTAGCTTTATGTCTCTTTTTGCTAGAAGGACAACTTTCTCGTTTTCATCCATTCTGAGTGGGTAGGAATCCATTGCGGATGACTTTATTCCTAGCTTTGCATTTCATAGTGTTAGTGCAGTCAGTTGACCTATGTATTGACAGTGCCTGTGTTGCTGTTTGTGAGTCTACTAAGAAGACAGCTTTATGGTAATTTCTTACGTATATTGGAATTTCAGCTGTTAGTTGCATTGCTGCAATCTCTTTATCAACATTGTTAATGATGCTCCCACAATAACAGAGTCTTCAAACTATGATCAATGAAATGCTGCTCTTGTGATGCCGTCCCTGGAATAGACGAACAATCATTATAGTTAGTACCGCATCACTCAATTCATTCCCTCTTTTAAATTCATATTGGTTTCCAAAAAAAATATTGGTTTTCCCGTAAGTACTTTGCAAGTCGATGGGTTATTCAATTTTCAATGAGTATGCTTAGTATATTTAGTAATAAAATTAGCTTGCAGTCAATATGAAATTTGTTTTCATGTTTTTTTCCTTTTTTACACAGTTTTTTTCACAGAAGATTTGAAGAAAAGAAACATTCAAGACAAAAGAATATTTAAAATATATCCCGCACTCCAGCGTATAATAATATTATGTCTATAATCCTTTGGAGTAATTTCTTTAAAATACAATTTAGTTGAAATGTAGATAATTGGGACTAATTAAAATCTTTCGTGATCGAATTGAATTGATTAATTTCTTTATTAATTCCATCTTCAGAAATCCGACCCCTGGAAATGTACCCATAGCTTGGCGGCCGGTCACTAAAAAGACGTTGTGGTACTTGGAGCTGGGCACACAGCTTACCCTTTCCCATTCACCGAATGCAGCTGCCATGGGCTTCTGGGAAGAAATCTACGCAGCGGCATCCTAGACACGGATATCCTCCTCTCTTTTCGCCGTTTTATTTTGGGCATTTTTAGTTGCGTTTAACATATAATATTTGATGAATTTTAGTTGAGTTTTATAAATATTTGTATAATATGTTTGCTTTATAATGGAATTAATATAATTCGCAAGAAAAACATATTATTTCATCCGCCTTCTGTTTCTTTTTAATTTAATGAATAAATCTTTGATAAATAAGCTTATATTTAATTTATATACCTGTAAGTTGATATATAAAATAAGTATGGTTAGTGATACGTAGGAGTTACGTAATAAGTGGGACTGTCATGTAAATTACGAATGAAATTCAGGTACAAATCCAGCTGCGTATATTTGAATTTTAATGAGTTATTTGTTACCTAAGAAATAAAAAAAACAGTGAGCCGTCACGGAAAGCCTGGCAGATGTGAAACATCGTGTTCGTACAAGTAATATGCATAAAAGACAAGATTATTACGGGAACTAAATATAGCATAATGAAAAAATAAAGTATTACGAATTTCTTACAGAAAATGGTGACTTTATTTACTAAACATTCATTTGCAATTAATACAACAAAAATAATAAAGCACAGGTTATGTGTACAACAACAGCGTCGAACTGAGTGAGGAGAGGGTCGCGTAGCCAGTTGCGCATGGCGACACGTCGCCATAAGGTACACTCTACTACATATAGACTATATTATACCTTAGTATAGCGTGTCGACCCGTCGCCACGGCAAGCATCGCCACGCCAACGATCCGGTTTATAGTCGGTTTGGGTAGTTGACTACTTCTAAATTTGTCGTTTTCTGGAAAATATATCGAAACTACTCGTTCATTAAAAATCATGATTGAAATATAAAATTATAACATTTTGAAATAAAAAATTAGAAATTGTCAAAAAATAAACGTGTTATTTTTTCACTTTAAATTCAGTAGAGCAGAATATCTGCCTGTCTCATTCTCTCACACAACATACAATGAGCCTTACTAAAAATGACATCACATTTTGGTATTGCTGTCCATGTGTTAAAGTTATCTTTGAAGTTTTATAATTCCATAAATTTTTAAGATTTGTCTAACATTTAAAAAGTTGCCTCACTCCTCTTCAGCTTGTATCTTCAAACAATGATTCATGAAATAAAAACAAGTACCTCATTAAGAATTTATAATCCACCAACCCAGAAACGAATTCTTCTTGAGAATTGTTCAAAAAATTATGTATTACTATGAATTTATGTAAGTCGGAATATTACACAATATGGGATATTTTTGCATGAAATAAAAGAAGCAGAAGCTAAAAAAAGGGAATTAATGTTTAATGTCCTTTCTTTTTATAAAAATAATCAAAATTTTTTATCTTATACAGGAAACGAAAATAAAAAATTAAAAAATAATTTTCGTTTTATATTAATAATTTAATCACAAATTATTATATTATTACTATATAGCATTATGTATATTATAATAATAAATAATTGATCGCATGAAAGCATTAGCAAAATGTAAATATTTGTATATGGTGTCGATTTAAATATTCCTCACCTGAATCAATTAGAGGTACTGTGCTGAAATTAGTTTACTTTTCAGTAAAACGCCTTGATACATTAAGACCAAAAACTTAACATGATATGATAATACCAACAATAATCTTTTAATTATAACAGCCAAAGTTTTTATCTTAAATAAACAAGAAAAATAGTCATTCCAGGTAGTGTGCACATATGGACATGAAATTTTCCATAAATATTCAAATGTTGAACATCACTGACTAATATAACGGACCGTGAGTCAAAGAAACAAATATATAAGAGACAGTTGTAAATAAGCATGTTGCCTCAATATAATTATTAGTGAGCGAGTGAGTTGTAGGTGCGAATGGGATAGAGAGGCAGTAGGCGTGTCACTGTTGAAGTTTTCACACGTAACTTACAAAATTCAGTTTGATGTTGTCACAATTGCTTGTGTTGTAATTCCTACCTCATATATTTGTGTTCTAGACGTACAATTTGAAATAATTTCAGCATAAATGTTTGAAAAAAATAAATGAATTGTTATTGGTATGTGAGAATTAAATGAATTGTTAAGGCCACATTGCTGCTGGACGTAATGGCCACAATTAGATTGTGGCCATTAGGTCTAATACGTAACTACGTGATGCAGTATTATTTCTACTTTCTTTAATTTCTTTACCACGACCTAGGTTTCGTTATATTACAACAACTTCAAGTGCAAAGAATGTATTTCTAAATACACTTTCTTTAGCATTACATATTTATCAAATATTTTCATTTTAATTTTACCACATTAATACTTTTTGTATATATGAAATCATCTTTAAAACGGTACTTTCAAAGATGATTTGAAAATTATGACAAAAAACATTTTTGAGATTGTAGCAACTGACTTTTTCAAACAATATTCACATGGCATTCTGAAATGAAAAAAATAATTTTCAATTGTTCCTTTTCTGCTTTGATAATTTAAGTGTGGTTACAACAACTACAGTCGAGAATTTCATTAAAATAATGTAAATGAAAAAAATTATGTTTTTAGTGTTTTGTAGCCAAATGGCAAATACGGACTTCATAAAATGGATCCTTCTGTCGTATGTTACTGTGTCTAACAATTTAAGTAATAGATCATGTGTACTGAAATTTAAAATAAATTACATGATAGCACGAAAACCAAAAAAATGTTTTCGATTTTTTTGAATTACCTAACGGATCCTATTGAATGTGGTCGCAATGACAATGACGTGTAGAGATCTATTCTGGTAAGTTGCCTGTCCTTCATAATCTTTTAGTTATACATCTAAAAGGATCTGTTAAATACAATAGTAGAACTCGCCCAACGAAGGTTTCGTATACATTTAGGTATTTTTAAAAATTTTAACATTTGATGGTACATAGTATTTCTACTAATCTCTGTACAAATATTTAAACTATTTAATTTTTTAGAACGTAAATTTACTGTCTACTAACCGACTATCATGCCCAATTTCAAGACTGTATGTCTTTCGGAAGTGTCTTATAGAGTTTGACGAACAGTGAGTAAAAATAAAGAAGGAAATCGCTTTACAAGGCCATATTTTTGTGATATGAATAAAAATTTACAGTGATGTGAAGAAGATATAGGCTTCAGGATATGATATTCAATTCAACTTAATATCTGGAGTTTTCTCTGAGAAAAAACTTTGACAGACAGACGGATGGATGGACAGAAAACCAGGTGGACTTGTAAACATTCCGTTTTATCGTTTCGAGGGACGAAAAGTTAAAAACTTAAAAATAATCACGGTAAGGGCATTTGGTAAAAACTCTAATGGAAAATTACTTCAATTTAATTACATTAATAAAATAAAGATATAGGCGACCAATTTATTTGTCTTGTATCTGCCAAAAATTTACTAAACAATATATTTGTATTTCGATAATGTAAGACGATATCAAATAATTGAATGGAAGGACTAATGGTCATACTTTACGTAATATATGACATAATAAGAATTTATTTCGTTTAAATCAAGTAATTAGAAAATGTTCTAAGACTTTGAAGAAAGGTTGTGGAAGCCTGACGCCACCATTAAATCATATTAAAGGGGATGAACTAATGAATGAAATAAAATATTTTTAGCAAAACAAAATGAAATATCTAAACAAATAATTTTTCGAAATTAATACGTACAAAACTAATTTGTGTACGGCGATTCATTTATTAAACGATTCAAAGAAAAAGGACAAAGTCTAAACTCTAAGACAAAGTCTAAGTCTTAAACTAGTCCGCACGTGTGTAGTGAAGCTCGATGCCCATTGTACTTGTGTATGTTTCATGAATTGTGGTAATCATGGTACCCGTACGTGTAATATGTTTACCACAATGTCATGGTAACTACGGCACCTGTACCTGCGTCATGAATCGTGCCCACATGACATCAGTGCGTGTACCATGAATCTTGGTCCTCGTGATAAAATTTCTTGTGTTATGAATTATGTTGCTTTGGGCAACCGTGCTTGTACCATAAATAATGGCACACGTACGTATACCCCATAGCACACATACGTATACCTTGAATCATGATATTCATAGTACCCATACCTGTGTCACGAATCGCCCCGTAAGTATATCATGAATCATGGTCCTCATGGAAATCAAGTGTGTACTATGAATATATTTCACAAATAATTTTGCTTATGAAAAAAATAGTGTTTTCTAGAAAATATCCAGTGACGTTTCAGTTAAATACTTATATATATGCTTATATGATACTTATATGTATGCATACACCAACTATTTAATACTTTGTCTAGAGATGTAACGCATGTTCTTCAACAAAATCACTTCATGTTAATGATAGGTAAGGGTTTGAAGATTGTGATATCCAAAAATTTGTTTTGGAGAATAGATAAAGATGAAATTGTTTTTGTATGTATGGAAAAAAATCACAATAACGCAAAAAAAAAACTGTTAACCACGAGTAGGACAAACACTGATAATTCCATACACTTAGAAATGTTCAATCTTATGTAGCATTTCTAATAAATTGTTTTCAAATATTAATTTTTATTAAATTAAATAAATTGCTTACTGTATCTTTGACAGGTAAAAACATGGTAGATATTTTAAGAATTATAAGATCTACAATCGCTACAGTTTTCCTACAACCTTTGCTTTTTGTGCGTTTTTAAAATTCTGTTTTCTTTTCATAATTTTAGTTTGTCACTGGAGGTACAGTAGGTAAAGTTATGAAAATATAAATATTTTTTAGACCTTTATTATTCGTTTTTTTAAATGGTACCCCATGGGTACTCTATGTCGGTATAAACGGTCCCCCGTAGGTAATTAAAAGAAAATTTTTCGAATCGTTAATTTGTCTCTTCCTCCCCCTGCAATTTCCATATGAATATTTTTAAGAGTTAGCTATTGAGATATATGCCGGTTAATAAGTTATGTTTCTGTGTAATTTCAAGTTTCTACGAAAAGCCAAATTTGAAGTAAATATGATTTAGTACACGACGAAATTTAATAGATTTACCATAGTCTTTGAAAACATTTTTTACCTGTAAATTTGTGTTTCTTAGAATATATAATTCCTTATTTATGTATATATGGCATGTTTTTTCGATACTTAAAAAGTCTTCAGGTTTCGAGATTTTTCTTACGAACCAGCGATTTTTTGTCTGGACCTGTTTATGTTTAAGCCTCTAGCGTTAAATCACCCCTTCTTTTTGGTCAAATTTAACAAGAAGTGTTCTCTTGCAAGGTGATAAAATCCACGTAGATTCACTCTCCGAAATTACATTATTTGTTTCTCCAATAATCGTATTTTCAGCCTGAAAGTAAACAGTAACATTGAGGAGTAAATATTCAATAAGTATAAAATAGTCTTGAATGAGAAAATATATAGTCATATTTTGCAAAACTGAACACGGTACAAACATGGTTTCGAAAATAAACGTCAATAGTTGGAAATGATTTTGGGTTTAAGTATCTTTTGGCGGACTTCTTTAGTTCAAAATCATGTTCTAAAAAGTGTCCTGAGCAAACTATAGTTATCTTTGTTAGAAATCAGCTTTTCCGTCCAGTGGCTTCGATCCATTTCTTTTGTATAAAAGGGTTTTTAAGGAATCTAAAACAAAAGTAAATAACAGTGTATATTTTAATGAGACGATCCGTTTAATTCAGTTTTATAATTGATATGAGGCAAAATAAAAAAAAGTTATTATTTTTTGTTCAAAAATAATTTCTTTTCCTTTGATGTATATGTTGTTCAAAGAAAATTTATTTCAAAATTTTATCATCACTAAATTTGTTCTTTTTTTAATCTAACTTATGAAATATAAGACTAAAATAGCAGTTGTTCATTTTAATATCATTATTTCATTGTAGAATCAATATGCAAATTCAACTGGTTTTAAATGTAAAAGTTTTACCTTATTAAGATAACAGTCTTCAAACATATTTACGGAATCGATACTTATGCGATAATAGCATTTAGTGTACAGCACTAGTGACGTATATCGGCCACATAACAATAATATGCTTTGTGTTACCGGCACGGAACAAAAAAGTAAAAGTATACCGATACAAAGCTGTCACCAATAAAGTTTTTAATTAAATTTAAAGAAAATATTTTTAAAATAGATTACCGATGATAGGAAATTCCGGAATTGGATACGCTCTTTCCTGACTTATATTTTTGCACGTAATTACGGCACAGAACGGCATTTTGCACGCTAATGGGCGATGAATGATGGAGCTCTACTACTTATCGCATTCGGTCTAAAACTAAGGTAGACGTCACCGTGCAGAGTAAAATATAAGATATGTAGACCATATCAGTGGCGCACGTGCCACGCCTACTTACCGTCTCTAATTATATAATTTGCTCTTTGAAAGTATGAATTTTTTTTCGACTGGAGAAACTTTTTGACATTTCAGCGCCATGATCTCAGTGCTTCGACGGTAACATTATCAGCTCCGCTGCCGTTCGTATTTGTTCGGAATTAGTTTTTCTCAAGAATTACATAATTTTAACATTTGATTGGGATGTCGCTCAATAAATTTCAGTTCAAAAATATTTTTGCTCCTCAAGTCGCATTCTGGTACAATTAGATTGGGTGACTGAGTAGTTAAATGCTGTGAAAAATCTGTGAATTCCAATATGATTCGATTCCAGATACTAGCTTGGCACAAATATTATGATTATGACAGTACAGGAAGTTATTTGAATAATAAATCTCAAAAGCAAGACTTCAATAGTCTCGCTTTTGAGCCGCAAAGAATGAAAAACTCACATGCCTGGAAGGTAACGGAAAAAAAAATAAGAAGGAAAACTAACCATACTGTTTGTCAGCACAAATATCAAGGAATGTTTTTAGAGATATTCAGTTATCAGCCTGTTTTTTATATCGTGTGTGCTTATATAATCGAGTATGAAATACGTTGAAATGAATGCGGCGTCTAAGTTAGATATGAACAATTTACAAAAAAAATATGATAAATTATCAATCGTCTTGAATAAGTTTTTTTTGTAAAGTTTTTTTTTTGTTCCTACTTTAAGAAGTTATTCTCCATTATTCAAAAAATGAAATAAAAAAAATTGTATTTTAGTTAAAGAAAAAAAACTTATCGCACAAAACGATTACTAAGCATCTTTAGAAAATTCCCAGAAATAAGTTTTGATATTTTCCTTAAGTTTCTATGGCATTTAGCAGATGTACTGCTCCCTGTGGCAAAACAAAGGTGAAATGAAGTTTTCGAAAATAACCATTAGGCGGATTCAATAAGGTAAGATCTAAATAGAGCTATTTTCGACTTCTTTTTACTGATGTTTTAAATTTGTTGATTGATTTGCTTTGCACAAGTTTAATTCTAAAAATGGATTAATTTTCTAGAATAAATCATTAGTCACAAGTTCCTCACGACTTTCAGAGACCAATGCCATTATCATTGGAATTTGAAGCCATAAATGGAATATTATCTCTATCAGTTTGTCGATTTTCTATTATTAATTGATTTTTATTAAATTCCTTGTATTTACCAAACCTGTTGCATCATCCGAATGATTGTTTTAAATGTTTGGTTTAAAAAATATATTCTTGTGACTCACACGGAAAACCATAAATCTGGGTCAGCGCTCGAGCTGAAACTCCCAGAGCACAAATGCAATCGTGAGCAAGAGTGCCCGGTCAGTCGCGGTGAGCATGTTAACGTGCAATAAAGGATTTTCTCGATGTTTCGTAGGCAAGGTGCCTACGAAACACCGAGCAATATAATATAAATCCGGGGATTTGCGTCTAAAGTTAAGCAAATATAATCACAACATTGGTAGAGGATTATTTTTACGACGACAGAGGCAGCCATTATTAAACATGTTTTTTAAAAACACATTCCTCGAGAATAGCGGTGAAGATAAGGAGCTGTAATTCGGTATGAGATGACAAAAAGTAAATCAGATAACGCTGTTGTAGATTAGATATGAATGTTATGACAATTCTTTTATTTCCGAGCGGCAATGGTGATAAGATATCGCCATCGCAAAAAGAGTACAAGTCGAGATTTTGACGGGAATCGATTCTAAAGCACTTCCGCAAGATTCGAAAATAAAAAGTGCTGTCTGTGCGAGTATTTATTTGTATATGTGCATGTGTGTTTATATTCATCGTAGATAAAGTTATTAAATTGTCGTATTGATTGGAAAGAAATTTTGGTGCTTTAAAGTGGAAATACTCCCAAATGTTTGTAATTCTAATTGTTAAAATTTTATGGTACCCAGTAAAAAATAATATGCATATTACAAAAAATAAATAATGTGTTAATTATTTTTTTAAAATGGCTTTAACGATTTTCTTTAAACCTTCTCACATGATAGTCTTAAATATGATAAAAGTAGGTACCAAATATACTTGAGTAAAAATGGGCGCAGGTATGTTCTATTTATAAATGACTGAATAACAATTTAGGTGAAGAGTCAATATGTATTTGGGTTAAAATTTTTTATGACCCATGATTTTTGTTATGACTCATTTGCTGTAGCAAAATTGAATCATATAATTATTTTTCAGTTAAACTAACTATACTGTTACTGTCACATCAAAATAATATTTGAAGGATTTCAAATTCAACTTTATTAAAATTGTTTTTAGTTTTATTTGTTGTAAGATCAAAAGCGTAGTCGGTGATTATGTTTTTAACTTATTTTCACCTGATTATTAGTTATAATTAATTAATGTATAGTTATCCTTTTATTTAAATGTAAAATTATATGGAAAGGAAACTTTAAAAAAATCGAGAAGCATGCAGTTTTGCTTTTAATATTGAACTAGCCATTGCTTGCGGTTTCGCCCGTGTGGACGTCGGAAAACGACATCGTTTTCTATGTTAATTATAGGGAAATATACCCTGGGGATAAAATGTAGGTATTCTTCATACTGATCCAGGTTATGTCTACATGACGTCGGCGTAATTATCAAAACTTTCCGGGATAAAAAGCATCCAATTTTCGTCTCTGGGACGTCTGCCCTCACGCGTCTGCCCGCGTTCGGATCATGCACTCAGCGATAGCGCGGGCCATTGCCTCGTCGTACTAAAAGCGAAAAACGTATTTATTTTAATAAAAATTCATCTAATACTATAAAATGCTCATTGTGAAAAAATCAAGTAAATTGTACTTATGCCTGACTATTTTGCTTATAATGGCTTCCATATAGAAGGTAGATATATGCTGTGGCGGACTTTTAGTTAGAACTATTTAAGATAAATAATCCCGCTCTACATTATTTTCGCGTAACTATAACGGTTCAGGCAGCGCACGCTAAGATAACGCCCAGAGGACTATTCTTTTGACTTATTTGATTTTCATCATTATATAATAACCAAATCAATATCTTTTTAAATTGTAACAATATGTTTTAACAATAAAATAATTAATAATTTAAAATTATTAATAAAAAAAAATATTTTTAAATTGTAACAATACATTTTAACAAAAAAAAATTAAAATTTTGAGTTGTAGTCTAAATATTATTCTGATTTATAACCTATATTACCGTAAAGTTTTATCAAAATCCGTTTACTAGTCCTTGCGTGAATAAACAACAAACATCCATCAAGACATCCTCACAAACTTTCGCGTTTATAATGGTAGTAGGATAATATCTTTGAAAGTGATAATACCTAATTCTATATTATAATTATAATAAGACATATTTCAATATAAGCCTGACGTAATTTACTTTAAACAGTTGAGTCAACACAGTCTGTGTAACAATATTTAACTTCCTATTCAGGTAGACCTAGGTGAATAAATATCTAGAGTGGCCAGCTCAAGTAATATGTTTATCACATCTTATCATATCACTTTTATCTTGGATATCTTTAAAAAAATAAAAAGGTTATATATCACTTAAATTTTCGGGTATAATTATGATAATTAGATAAGGACGATCAGCTGTTAAATTTATATAAAGCTCCCGACAATTTACAACTGCTTCACATGGCGGCAACAATCGTTGATAATGTTACGGATAGTGTTAGTGTTGGCGCTGGTCACAGTCGTAGCGGCAGAGGACGACGGGCCACTGGTGCAGACGGTTTACGGCATTGTGAGGGGCACCCGTAATGTGGAAGGGCGTTATTCTAGCTTCACCGGCATCCGGTATGCGCAGGGTCCAACCGGCAGGAACAGATTTAGGGTGAGGAGAATTTTTGTTTCTTAATTTTTTTAACATGACTCGCTAGCTTTAAATCTCTTTGTTAAGTTACAGTGTCACCTAAAGTTCAAATAACGTTGACATTTATACTAGTCGTCATATGACTACTATATAAATGCTCCACGTTTTCCTCACACTTTTTTTATAATTTTCAAATTTTGCCTCTTTGAAGAGAGACTTCTTTTATTTAGATAAATTAATACTACCCTAGCGCCATCTATAAATCAACTTAAAAAATATTGACAGCAATATTTTTAGTGAACAGACAACTACTTGTGAACAAAATACCCATGAAGTAAGTCAAACGGCCAAAAACTTGATGAATCTACATCATCAGATCCTGGCCACTCTCTATGACTAAAGGACTTATAAAGTCACAAAGCCCATTTGATTTTCGTTAATTGTAAAATGTTTTATTAATTGTAAAATATTTGACCCGAGTCAAAAAAACAACCTTGATGTTTACATAATCATGTTCGGTCGGCTCAGTGAGTATATGAATGTGCTATGAATGACCTTTGTAAATATGCAAATCAAGATTTAGTTTACGTTTTTGTACAAATTGAGTAAAGAAAATTTGTGTAAAATTTTTCTTTGTTCGAGTGCTCTCGATTATTATTATCGACATTACATATTATGATTATTATCGACAGGTATATATTCAGCATAAACACATTTTACATACTTTGTGTTTTTGTAGCTCGTACACGATATCAACACCAAGGATCCATTATATGTCTTTTATTCTGACCTCTTCAATAGAAACAATCAAATTCTGGAATTACCTTAGAATGTCTTGATTAATACATATAAAAGTTTTTATATGATTTTATGTAATCATTGCTAAGATAAATATGGTTTGTTCAATTTATGGCACCTTCGGGCGAGTCTTTAACCCTAGACGGCGCGTCCCCAGGTGGCAGATTGGGGAACACTTCCCATGGGTGGTAGAAGGGAAATGAAATACCTTCCGCTGACCAGCAGGCAGAAGTCCAACCTCTTTAAGGCTCTGGCACCCATTTTTCCATCATGGACACGACACTAACCAACCAACCAATTTATAGCTAGATATTTTCTTTTATTTCATTTCAATAACTCTCGAAGTAGTGTGTGTTTGAGATAACATTTTTTGGTTGATGTTTTTTCCACATCTTAGTTTCCACAGCGTGTATGTAAATGATAATGGCACATTTATATACACTTGAAGTTCAACCTCGGGCGTTAGTCTCATCGGTTTTATGATCCAAGATAAGAGAATAAGAACGTTGTGTTTAACGACTTTATTTTGTTATTTGATTCTCTGATTTTGATGGAGAAAAATAATAAAAGGCTATGAATTCATAAGCTGGCATTATATATAATATGTTTTCACAGCTGGCCAAGGGCAACACGTCACACTCATAGTTACAGATATACCGTTAACTAATTAGCATATCGGTGAAGCGAACCCATAAGATTTATCATAATGCATATCGCATAATGTTATTGTAGTTAGAGTAAAGAAGTTTTCACTTCAAAAAAGCGGTAAGATAGTATGGAACCCATTAACTCAGTATTCGATAATAAAATACATGGAGGGTGTGCAAGATGGATACCGTATTATTTCAATGTCTTTCATCTTCACCGAGCATATGAGCAGACTGTATTTGTTCCTACGATTCTCGTTGAATGTTTACTGAGACGCTAAGGCATGTATCTGAATTAAGCATATCAATTTGAAATTGAAACTTTTATTTTATACGAAAGTATTGATAATTCTTTTGAATTATGTTTGTATAATTTTTTCACAAGAAAAATAGTACAGTAAAAAGAGACTTGTCATTCCAGAGTGCTTCACCTCCAGCTTCGTGGCAGGGAATTTTCGAAGCGAACCGTAACGACATAGCTTGTGTACAAGCAAACAACGGTATATTAATAGGTACTGAGGATTGCCTCACAGTAAATATCTATAGACCGGACTCGGCTTCTCCAGAAAATCCAGTTGCGGTAATGGTCTACTTCTATGGAGGTGGTTTTGCAAGTGGCTCTGTTCAAACTAACACCGAAGAATTTTTGATAAAGCATAATGTTATTGTAGTTTTAGTAAATTCCCGTGTAAATGCACCAGGATATTTGTGCCTGAGACACGAACTCATACCGGGAAATGCCGGGTTCAAAGACCAGGTAGCTGCTTTGCGCTGGGTGCAACAGAACATTGTGGCATTCGGTGGAGATCCGCATAATATAACTATAATGGGCCAGAGCGCAGGTGCCGCATCAGTCGACTTACTGACATTGTCTCCGATGACCAACGGTCTGTTTAATAGAGCAATCGCGATAAGTGGATCTGCACGAACTTACTGGGCAGTAAATTCTGATCCAATAAAATACGCAACTACCATGGCTCAGAAATACCTCGGCTATGACGGCAATAATATAGAAGACTTAGTCGAATTATATCTGAATATTGATAATGAGTCCTTAGTCCGAGCAACAATGCAATATTATATAGAATTGCAACATAATTCTTTGCCTGTTGCTGCATGCGTCGAAAATGTACAAAACGGCGTTGAGGCTTTCTTAACAGAATGGCCTGCTGATATTCTAGAATCTGGACGATACACATCTGTACCATGCATTTACATCGCAAATAATAAGGAATATATCAATATGTTAATGTCTGCTGAGGTCGACAACGTTGAGGCGTTGATACAAACTCTAGAAATCCATCTTCCCCTTGACCTTGATTTTCATTCGTACCAGCAGAGGACGGAGATTGCTAATCGAGTGCGAAAGTTCTACTTCAATAATGAAACGTCAATTTTGAAGAACTACGTCGACTATAAGTCAGACTCGATGTTCTACTACCCCATCATTCGAGCCGTCAAAGAGCGGCAGTCGAAATCCACTTCACCCATATATTTTTTAGAATTTACATATGAAAGTGACCAGCACTTCCCACGATTTCCAGAGACTAAAGGAATAACAGGGAGTGCACACTCAGACGATCTCTTGTACTTGATCTGGCCAATGCGAACTGACCAGCCGATTACTATTGAAGATCAGTTGACTGTTGATAGATATACAACATTGCTTACCAATTTTGCTAAATACGGGTGAGTACAAGATATCAATTATTTTCTAATAGGTAACATGCTATAAAATATGAAACTAATTGGAAGTTTCGTGTAAGTGTACTAAAAGAAACTGATTAAAAATAAAACATATCTCTTTCGAGAATAAGTTTGCTGAATAGATAAGTACATAAGTAGAATAAATGTGTAAGTATGATTTAGTCAACGAAGTTTATGCCCTGCTCATTAAACTCCTCACATAAAAATTTGTATAAATTTATTTCATAAAATTATCAAACTACTCAAACTTACTAAAATTTTGAAACAAAGAAGTGACTGTCTACTCTGATTTAGCAATTGGAACGGCTAACCAGATGATATAAATTTGATGGGGGATTGGGTGGGGGATTTTGGTGGCGGATTTTGGTGGGGAATTGGGTGGGGGCGTTTTATTTAAGGTGCGAAATGGAACCTTGGACGAAAGATGTTGAAAGCGTGAAGGGGTGTAGTGAAGTAGAGAAATGATTAAATTTATTTCGTTGATCGATGAGCTTGATATATATATATTCTACTGACTAGTTGATCATCCATTGATACGGTTTGGTATTCAGCAAATTTGTCTGAACTTGTTATATACCGTTCGTAAGTACTTATAAAAGGCGTATCTCCATCGTCCCTATTGTATTTTATTTCTGAATGAGAAGTCGCTTCGTGAGTTATTTGTAAGGTACTTTTTCTATTTCTATCATATATAACATTAAGCGTTAGATCTTAAAACATTTCACTAGATTTGTATATTGAATGCTAGGCATGCATATTTTAATGAAGGTTCGTCTTAAAGCAGACTGTTAAAATTATTTATTGACCTGTTTTTAGAAATGTTATCATAAGAATGTCTGAATTCTAATTATATAGTTTGGAGAAATTCTTGAATTTGATGTATTTGATAACATTTGCTGTTGATGTATTTGATAACATTTGATGAAACCATGAATCCTTCAGTATAATTCGATTTTAAAAAAATCGTTTTAGGTATGAGGGAGATACGTGGATATGTATGTATGTGAAGAAAAGTTCGCCACTTCAATCACTTGACCCATTAATTATGTGTAACCCCACAAACTGTTATATTTTTAAATTAGTCGCCTAGTTTATAAAATAATTGAAATTCAAACTTTGTATGAAATCATGGTTATGTGTAAATTAACAACAGCCTGTAAACAATAACACTAAATGTCAATTTGGCAACGTGGCACACCTATTGTAAACTGCCAAGTGTCAAAATGAAATGTCATTTATTCGTTTAAAAAAAACTAGAAAACGCGCATACATAGTAATTACAATACAAATTATTTTGTTTTAAAATGTTTTTACACTTACCTACATTTTAATAAAGTGTTTTTCTCGTGCTTAACGCACTTTTGCAACCGACGACGTATTCGAATATTGTTCCTTTCTGAAATGAACTAGCACATTTTCTTCCATATTTATCGATAATATTGACACTTAATATCAATGGAATGATGAGCCTATTCTCATGTATTCTCGTAATTACCTTGATAATAACTAAACTTACTCGGTTGTCACGGTTTTGGATAGCGGTCGGAGTACTGTCTGAGGGCTTCGTTAGTATTATATGTGTAATTCAGCATATACTAATAAAATGCCCATAATTCATTAGCACTAAAAACGATATATTCGTAATTCCACTCACTCGATATTACAAACTATTTAACAAAAATCAACGTACGCACATCGATCAAGTCAACTGTCTACTTGTCTTCAAACATTCAAACGTGGGGATTGGTCGGAGAACTATGTGAGGGTTGCCATATTAAATAATAAATAATCCATACTTTGAAATCGCAATGAAAATTAATTAAAATCATTAGCAAGAAGCCAATAATAATTTATATAAATCACCAATGAGAAAATATTTAATAAAAGTTTCATAATATTGAATATTTGAGCGAATAATAAATGGATGTTGAAGATTTTCAAATGGCCATAATTTTAATTTACAAAGTGTAAACAAATATTAATTTTGCTACCCTTTTCTTTTTTAACCTCTTTTTTATAAACCTTTTTGGAAAATTAAAAAAAGTGGTATGATTTAAAAAAATTGGTGTATTGCAATCTACCCATGATTATGGATTGAAGTCGCGAAATTTTCTTTATTTACATACTGTATTTAAAAAAAAGCCTGTCTGGCTTACGTGGATTTTAGATTTTTTGCCACAGAAGCTATGATGAAGAGAAAAATGTCAGACTAAAGAGTAGCCGAATACTGAAGTACCCTTAAGTATGTAGTATTACTACAAGGAAATACTACCCGAATCTGATATTTTGGAGTATAATTATACCTATAATATTTTGAAAAAAAAAGTGTTCGTCAAATCACATTCCAATTGAAATATGGCTAATAACTTCCACGTAAAATCTTTCTTAATCAGTTTATGATTCTTATTTACAGTTTCTTTTTTGATAATTCTCTCTTCAGAGACCCAACTCCTGGAAAGGAACCCGTAGCCTGGCCGCCGGTGAATGAGGATCAGTTCAATTACTTGCAGTTAGGCACCCAGCTGACCGTCTTACACTCGCCAAACGCGGCTGCCGTCGCCCTTTGGGATGAAATCTACGCGGCGACATCTTCTGCAAGCTTATTATCTTCTATTTTTGCCAGTTTATTTTGGATGATTTTAATCATTTTTAATATTTGATTTGTGATATATTTTAGTTGAGTTTGATAAATATTTATACGATGTAATTGTTTGATAAGGAAACTAATGTAAAATGTTATCAGGAATTTAGTTATATGATAATATTTTTATTTGTAGTGTATCCAATGCCTTTTTAAAAACAAAAGTTGAAAAATTAAGTAACAGTCTCGGTTAAAATTTGCCTAAATGCGACATTTGCTTTCAATTTGCCATAATAAGTGAATCTTATATGATTTAGTATTTTTGAGAAGAATATACTTGCAAGTAAAATGTAACATGTCTGTATATAAAATTAGATGTGTGAGAAAGTTCTACTGGTTTCTCCAAATTTAGAATAAAAATAGCTAATGCGTGTGGAATCCATAGCACATTCGTGAGCAAATCGTCATATAGTTTTGGACGTTGGGGGTTATATATAATAGAGGTCGTGGTAAATCAGTATTATCATATGCGATTATTATTTTATGATACATGTTTACAAGTAAATAGGTTTATGCTTAACATATACAACCAACAAACTCCGCGAAAGTGGAGAGACGATAATTTTTGTGCCAAGAGATAGAACCAGCACTTCCGTGCGAATACGTAATGGCACTTTAATGTTAATGTGCCTCTATATATTCAGTATTCAGATATTATTTATAAATGTTACAGTGCAGCCAAAACTTGGCAAAAAAATGAAGTTTATGGTAGTGCTACTATAGATGAAATAACATTCATAGTCGGTTTTAAATATTCAAAGGAGATAAGAACTACAAAAGTGAGACTTATAGAGGTTGCCAGAATAAACATCTGATTGCCAGAATGAAAATCTGAATGTTAGCTATTCAGAGGAGATAAGAACTCCAAAAGTAAGATTTGTTCTGGATGTCAGAATAAAAGTCTGAATACCAGAATGGAAATCTGAATGCCAGCTATTCAGAGGAGATAAGAAATACAAAAGTTAGTTTTATTCTGGATGCCAGAATGAAAATCTGAATACCAGAATATCGAGAAACGGACAGTCAAACAATTTACTGAATTAATATTGAGTTGGTAGAAACATGTGGCTTATTATTGAGATATTCTTTGATCAGACAACTTTACAAAAAGCTAGCGCTATTCTTGACGTCGCCAAGAATAAGATGTAAAATATGAAGTCCTGTGATTGAGTATCGACTCAAAATAAAGTGAAAAATAGCTAATTAAACCGATCTTATTATAATTTATTAGGATTATAGAGGAAGGGGGGACACTAGCATAGTTTAATATATCAACACTCTCTCCTAATTAATCACAGCTAATAAATATTGATATGGCATTGATGGTTAAGAATTGACAATGCATTTATAATATCACTTGAATGTCGAATAAAGTTGGACAATAACAGATTGTTAACAATTCACAAATTAACAGATTACACAATATCAGCAGATAGTTAATTTTAGATTATCTTAAATAATACATTATCGTGAGAAGTACAGAATCGATATATTGTTAAGACAGATAACAATTAACACATTGAAACAAAATTGTTGAATTTAGGAAAATTGTAATTTTACCCTGGCATTTCAAACTTTTCTTCATGAGTTTAAACTGAGTTTTATGCAAAACCTTTGTGAGTATGTCACATCTATAATATTTCTATTAAATTTTCTGTTACCAAATTTGCATCTAGCGTCCACATGTTTGCATCTTTTGGGAAACAATTTTTTTCTAACTGCACCCATAGCACTTAGTTTTCAATGATTAAACACAAGTTTTTGATTAAATTCACTTAGATCACACAGTAACTTTTCCAATCATACCGTTTTCTTGGTAGCCTTAGAGTCTGCCATGAATTCTGCTTCCGAAATAGATAGGTCCATGCTCTGCTGGCGTTGACACCTGGTGACACCGTCTTCCTTTTCGAGGAATGTGTACCGAGTTACTGAGCATCTAATTCCAATGTCGTTTGGGTCACACTAATAGCACAATCTAAGTTTCTTGGTTTCTTTCAGATATTTTCTTCAGAGATTCATTGTAACCGTGTAAGTATTTGCTTAGATACTATACAGAGAATATGATATTGCTTCTACTCACAGCTGCAGCATAGATCAGTGAGCTCGATGCTTCTCTTATTATCAGTCTAGCTGCCACTTTGTCTTACACGGTGATCAGTTTTACTTCCAGAAAAGCAGCCTCCAGGTTGTATTTTATTTCGTAAAGTGATTTGTTCAATTTACGTACCATGCCCGGTTCAAATTTTACTCCCTCAGATAGTATAATGTATATATTTTAATGGTATATTATGTTTACATTTTATCAATAGTTATATTTAATAAAATTACTTATTCTTCATTATCAAGTTCTTTTTGCATATCGCATTCAATATAATTTACCAATTTACTCTCTTGTACAGTCGATTAATGCAAGAACATCACTTTGAACATTGAATTTTATAAGTTTTATAGCGGCATATTTTGTCTTAACAGCGGATTTTGAGAAGATCGAATTTTGCGCTTCGCCTTTTCTGCACTTCTGTTCCATACCGGTATGCATTTTGTATTCACCAATATTGGAAGCATATACCGGTTAAATAGCCTGTATGTGCCATTCACCAGATTCGCAGAAGGGAATACGTATATTTAGAAGATGCATCTTAACGTTGCGTTCGTCATTTTCTTCTGCTATCTATTGAATAAACTTTGTTTTAGAATAATATTTCGCTTTCATTTTTAGTGATTTGGTTTATTGACAGCAAATTCTTTGCCAGATTCGGTACATATAATATCTTTGCGAATAAAATTTTATTGCACTAAATTTTGGTGCTGTGGACATTCAGATTCATTTAGGTTGAGCTTTTTATTTCCAATGATGATCAGCCATCTTTATCAACATGACAGCGTTTGACCCTTTTTCAGAGTAAAAGATAAATGTGTTTTTTCATGAGCCTTTATGCACCTGACGCTGTATACCATGTGTTGGTGTCGTTTGTTGAGACTAGCCGTAGCGTAGCTCATGTTTTCATGATTTAAACTCCCTTTTTTTTTGTTCAGATTTGAATTCCGTTCTTATATGACTACTAAATTGCTATTAAAGCAGCAAAGATTGGCCTTGATCGAATACGCGTTTATATTTATACTCAATCTGCCGATCGCTATAATTGGTTTGTATGAATCGTGTAGACAGTAGAGAAGCACTGTTCCAAGCCGCTCATCTATATTTCAGTGTCATTCAATATTTCAGTGTATCGTGGTCATTATTATGTTACATAATCTCCCATATTTTGACATCCCAAAAGAGTTGTGGTACACGGATATCTATTCAAATGATGTAACCATCGAAAGCATGCCTGTGCTTCTTGAATATGAACATAGAGCGTGATATCGATATTTCAAATAATTTTCGTTGTTGCTTTTAGATTGTCCTTCAAATTTGTAGTCTTGTGGTGTTTCAGAGTTAACAGAGTTCTATAGTTCTTTATTTCGAAAATAAGTCTTGTTTCAGTAATTGCTTGAGGCCATCTTATCTTACTTTCGTGTTGTTGTTGATTGACTGAAAAATGCATTTCTAGATTATATTAATTTTACAGTTTTTATTTGTTAAACTACTTTTACGCTAAGGCATGTTGAAGCAATATTGACATGGCGAACATTACCGTAGTCTAATATTTCGACAAATTATAAAAGACGTTTTTACTGTACAAAATTAGAACAGGTAGACAGACGGGTGAGCGTGTTTGAATTTATAAAAAAAATTTGAAACACTGATTTATCAACAAAATTGAATGGTCATGATAAATATTGTTCTTCGTTGCTTGGATGGGAAATTAATCTTTGTGCAATGATTAATTATGGGTAATAAAAAATAATTAATTTACAAGAATATAAAATATTGGAAGCTCTTATGTCAAAGAAGAGAACCGAGTTCATCAGTTACAAAAGAAAACTAGCATCAAATGAAATAATTGAACGTAAGAGAGATATTGACGGAATAATACATTAGGAGAACGAGTCAAGAGACCTTGACCAAAGTCTGTGTGAATGACCGTAGAATTTAGACTATGCCAACGATGTCTGCCTAATAACGCACAAATATAACGTGATAAAGCAGAAGAACGAGTCAAGAGACCTTGACCAAAGTCTGTGTGAATGACCATAGAATTTAGATTGCGCCAACGATGTCTGCCTAATAACGCACAAATATAACGTGATAAAGCAGAAGATCGAATACTTCAACAATGTTGGGGGCAACTTACAATAAACGTGTTCAAGATCAAAGAAATGAGGGTCACACCCGTCAACAGCAGAATATTTTGCTGGAAGACTCACACATTGAGAACGTAGAGTACTTCGCTTAACTGGACAATATCGTGTCTAGAACTTCAGGAGAATATCGAGGAGGGAATATTCGGTGAAGCTGAGAATTTTCCAAAGCAACGTGTTCTAGTTACTGCTCTATGTCTGTGAAATACAGAAAGCATCTAGACAGGACATCCACAAACTTCAAACCACAAACTACAATGAATAGCTGTATGGCATATGTGGAAAACATATCCTGCGAATGCAACCTTGGAAGTAGGCAGGGCAGAATTTTGGGGAAAAAGGGATAAAATTCTGTTAAGATAGACCTTTGATGAAAACCCTAAGGACACTAGAGGTAAATCCAGATGAACCTGAAAACAGGAATCGACCGGTGGAAAATAAAGAGTCTGACAAAAAAACTGTGTGGTTAAGAAAACTGTGGCGGCACCGAGCTCCATCGTTAAATAATTTAATACATGATAACAATTATATTCAAAATTGACTGGAAGTTTCTGCCCTTTGTTAAACGATTAATGCATATTGCTCAGAGCTAGAAAACAAACTAAACTTTTTTTTTATTTCGGTGTTAAAATAAAGGAATTGTATATGGGCGAAATCCATTTACTGCCAAAAAGTAGCAAGGCGTGATTAATAATTATAGCAGGAATAATAGTAGATGTTTAAACTATATAATTTTTATCTCTATGCTAACAAAAATGAGCAGACTTTTGTTTATACCTAATAATTAACAGCGGATAAAGTTTTCATGAAAAACTTTTTAAAAATTTATTAGGACACCTATAATAAACTACTATGGTTTTAATTAAAAGCTCAAATTTCAACTTAAAAACAGATGTATGCACTTTAATAAATAGAAAATGCGTGGTACATTATTCGAATAAAATATTAGCTTTAATCTGATTCAATCATGAACAGATATTGTAGAGGTTTTTACTGAAGTAGCTTTTCGTGGCCGGTTCACCCTTTGTGGGTGTTAAATGAATGCGGCGATATTTTTTATGCACTTTAATAGAAAATGCGTGGTACATTATTCGAATAAAATATTAGCTTTAATCTGATTCAATCATGAACAGATATTGTAGAGATTTTTATTGAAGCAGTTTTTGGTGGCCGGTTCACCCTCTGTGGGTTTTAAATGAATGCGGCGATATTTTTTTCTGATTCAATAAAACAATTTCAATGCCTATATTTAATAATGCCAGTAAACAACCCCCGAATCGAAGGGTAGAAGAATATTTTTTATTAATATATTGAGACAAAATCTTGCTTACTTAAAAACGCCCTCATAACTTTTAAATTATTCATTTAAAAAATTACGATATTAAATAAAAATTTAAATTGGAGACGATCAATATAAATTTATTTTGGTAAGTATTATAAAAGTTTTAGAAACTGTAAAAATTGCATTTTTAAGGACTCGCTTACAAAATTACCTCGCTAAAGAACGGATATTTACTAGTCTCAAATCACTAATACACGCGTAGCAATTACGCTGCTTATTGGTGTATAACAAATTTATAACCTGTACGCCTGACCTTGATCATTTATATTATAACTAAAACGATAATATGTATTTTATGTTTGTTTGCTAACAGTTTTATTAATTTTGTATTATTAAAATGACATCAATAAAAATGTAACCAATATTAGTATTATTTCAGTTTTTATTCAGATTTCATCCTTTGACCAGACCAGCTAACCAGAAAGGCTGTGGTGCAATGATTTTATTCTTCCACATATGGTTTCATTGAGGCGGCAGTATACATTAATTGACAGCATTGATCGTCTTCAAGAACCAATATCATAAAAGACAAAAGGATACGATAATATCAGGAGAAATATTTTTAGATTCGTTTAAATTTTTCTACTGATATATGTGCGATATTAAGTTTAACTTTCAGATATGTGGAAATTGCACAAATTCCTCACAATATCACGATAAAGCGCAAACATTTTTGATTAAAATTATTTAAAAATTAGTTTTAAAAAGTTTATTATGATTTGCTATAATTTTTTTTTTCATTTAGTACTCACTTTATTCAATGAACTTAATCATTCTTAGTTTTCTTTTTTATATTGCAAATATAAATTGTAAAAAGAAACACCTATAAATTTTGAAAGTATCTGGGCCCCGATATCGCAAACTATTATTCTAATCATCTTCAATTTTCCACTTTCAAAATGTCAGTATTTGTGATAGAGATTCACCAATTTTGGAGTGTTTGCTGCAAAATTGGTGGGTTTGGTAAAATATTACGATAATTGATTGTTCTTTTTCACAATGTCATTTTTCAATGTGTTTTGATTATTTTTTGCAATAAATTCACATTTCAATTTATTAGTACAAGTCCAGATTGCAAATGAGCAGACGTCGCATAGTAGTCCACTTCCACACAAGTGGTTGCGCGAAATATAAAAAACATAAGGTAAACGAATCAATTAGAGATATCTGGATTTATAATTAGGACTAATTACAAATTATTAGTACGTAATTATATTTTTATTTATTATTAGAAGGTCCAAATAGGGTAGTTCGAACATAATGTTACTCCCTAATTAAAATTATAATTATTAGCGTTTTGTGCTTATTTCGTGTGGTGAAACATAGAAAATTCTTTTTGTATTTGAGTGCACATTAGTGACTATTATGGAATCTTATAATGAAGGCATGTTCTTTCAAAATTAATTTTTTTTTATTTAAATCACAATAGTTTATATGTGTAACGTGGTTAGACTAAACGTTTTCCTTCCAGTTCTTTATGTGATATTTCAATTTCAAAGGTTTAAAAAAATTGGTTGTTGCAAACTCAATCATGCTTTTTTGTATGATAATGTAAGATTCTGTTTATGCCACTCAAGTGGTACCCTATGGTTTGCAACTTTCATTGAGATTTTTTTTCAGATCCACCTCAGCTGATTATTTTTACTCATGATGAAACAACCACGAAGGATGAAAATTAGGCGGTGTTCGAGAAGCTCTCGGAGTTATTTATGATTTAGATACCTATTGTGATCAGAATTTAATAGGCGTCATTAAAAAAATTAAGTAATTTTTTATAAGGTGGCAGAAAACCAAAGACCTTTGACGAGAGCGCTCCTTCTACAAAGAGAAAGAAAGTGAAGGTTTTTGTGGTGTTTTTCCGCCTCCCAGATGACGCTTGCAAATACCATGTCCTAGCAAACTGAAGGAATTGTGTAGCAGCTAATATTATAAAGAAAGTGTCGATTTTATTTATCATGTCCAGGACCGTTCGAGAAGAGCCTAAGAGGGTACTGAATAACAAAGAAGCTTTATCCTTAAGCTTTATCATTATTTTGCAGAAAACCTTCCCGAGTATTTACACTAGGACACTTTCCCAAGTATTTACAATCATTCTTAGAAAAACCAAAAAAAGTGATTATTAATCAGGTTATTTCACTGAAGTGAAATAATCAATAAAAAAAAAGAATGAATAGAAACCCATGCTGAGGTCAAATATCTCCTCATTGAGGTCAAATATCTCCTCGATGATTTGTAAATATGGAGTTGAAGGTAGTTTGGGGCATAGTTTGTATAAACAACAATTTACAGACTAATCTAACATGGGGGAATATTTACTATCCATAGTTTAGTTCCCTTCCATTTGAAGCATACTTTAGATGGAACGATTATATGGAACAATCCATGTTCCGGATCCACCAAATATTGTAGACTAATTAAATTTGCCTTTGTTAAAGAAAATTCAAATGTAGTTAAAGAAGAAACTGCCAGGTTAGATTAATTGATTCCAAACTTAATTCCGTCTCATGTGCGCACAGCTGAGCTTGAATTAAGCACTACTCATGGTATGGTTTGAATTAAGCACTACTCATGAATTCCAAACTTAATCTGCCAGGTTAGATTAATTGATTCTAACTTTGTTAAAGAAAATTCAAATGTAGTTAAAGAAGTATCTGCCAGGTTAGAATAATTGATTCCAAACTTAATTCCCTCTCATGTGCGCACAGCTGAGTTTGAATTAAACACTACTCATGGTATGGTTTGAATTAAGCACTACTCATGAATTCCAAACTTAATCTGCCAGGTTAGATTAATTGATTCCAACTTTGTTAAAGAAAATTCAAATGTAGTTAAAGAAGAATCTGCCAGGTTAGAATAATTGATTCCAAACTTAATTCCGTCTCATGTGCGCACAGCTGAGTTTGAATTAAGCACTACTTATGGTTTGCATTTCATAGGAGTCGAGTAATATTATATCTGATGTTGGTAGTAAGTTAAAGTACTTTATATGTGGCACAAAACCTTCAGAGATGAATGAACGTGTAGAAAAGATTATAAATATAAAATGTTATAGATTTGGCATGATTTTTCTACACGCATGGATTCGTTCCTTTTAGTGTCTGCTTTATATTGCTTAACGTCTTCCTACAAAATCGTGACAAGTGAGGGGTGCCAATTAGAAGAATGTGGTAGGTGAACCATTTATTTCTGTGGTTATAAATTTGATCTGGATGTCATTATTTGTATTATATATCATTGCTTAAGTACTTCTTTCATGTTAATTTTAAAACAATACCTGGTTTATAAGTAAGTTTTATCTCATTTTATGATTGCGTTGCACTAATTTGTGATTTATTTTAAAGCATATTTTAGTGTTTTCTTCTGTCTTGCAGTATTTAATACATTAACAAAATTTTTTTAACTTAAGCTATACATTTGCTACTTTTTAGATATTACTTTCCTAATATTTTTTTTAACTAGATAATACTTCTTTGTATCCTATTTTCGACAAAAATCATCATCTGGATCATGATACACGATGATTCGAATAGATTTTTCAACTAACGTAATTTCGAGCAACCATTTCTATGGAAGTGAACTACTGTGCGTCATGGCAATGATACGAAGCTGACTTTCTATTCGATAAAACCATGGATGATTTTTATTTATAGGATTTAACCACAATAATATATCTAGAAGTCTGGGTAAAATTGAACTTAGATAATGAGCATTTAATTTCTGTAATATGATTTGTGTACTGGTCTTATGGAAACGTATTATAATTATTATACTCCTAGAAAAAAAGAGTTCATTATCAGTTAATGCCCTTAATCTTGATATGTAGAAGCGTGGTAACTATTGAGTGCAGTAGATTAATTATTTTCGCATATTATATTAACGGCACATAGTTCAAATCATTCTCATATAATCTGTTTGACTAATGAAATTAAATTCGTATTTACAAGTATCTTGCATACTTTTTAAACTACGAAGCTGTTAATATCTTCCACCCACGTTCTAACCAAAGTGGACTACTACTTTGTTACTGACTTTGTTACTGACGAGAGGCCAATATTAATTATTTCAGAATCTCTTTTTTTTGCTTCTTCGTATACTTTGACAATCTTATCTTGTTTCTGATAGACTTCACAATAGTAATAGTCTTTTGATATGGGCTTCGTCACTTTTTATTTATTCTTTTGTAATTTCTAGCGTCATTAAATCTTTTACTAAAATATTCCTAATTTATTTATTTCGGGGATAATGTCTGTTTTGAAAATAAATTAATACACAAAATATTGTAAACAGCCTGTATTAAGAGACCTTACTGCAGCACATTGATAAGGACAATAACAACCTCGGCGCGAAATGTTACATTTATTTCCTCCTAAATATTTATACCTGTATTATTTAGCAATTAGTTTTACCCTGGAATGTTACCTATATTTGGAATTCAAATCAAACTAACAAATAAAGAAGAAAATAATAATGAATGGATGAGTTAATTTTAAATACTAAATTAACTTATGATTAATATGTGAAATGAAAGAAATAGTGGATTAAGTGGAATGAAATCGAAAGTAGTTATAATTGATTCATATTAACTTGAGTATCAATATAATATTTGAATGACTATGGTAGATATATTTAAAACTTACACGTACACGCGTTTACATAAAATTCATAAAAACCTATCAAGCATGAAGTAGAACACACAATATGAGATTTCTACACACATTGAAGGGTGCATGGCATTTCCATTGAACTATTTGCAAATATTAATTTTCCGTAACGAAAATATATTCAGTAGTTTCGGAAATAACGAAAAATGTTAAATTTTTGCATATTTTTGGAATATATTTTAAAAATATAAATTGAAATTGTAAAAAAAATATATTTTACTATGTCAAATTCAAATTTCCAGTTTGCTTGGTCTCTGAGAAAATCGGCTGCGAAAAAAGTAAATATTGCTTACTATATCTCTCGTAGGTCGACGCCTACGAGATATGATTAAAAAAAATTATGATATCTAGAATCATCATTACAGTTTTCCATACGAGTTTTTCGTGGGCTTTTAAAAATTCTGCATTTTTATAATTTTAAGTTCAGTAGTCCCAAAACAGAGAAAGGCGAGGATGTGAAGTACATTTTCTGTATCTATTTGGAGATATAATATCTAAAATGATAAAAAAATATTTTTAAGACCCTTTCAAATAAAATATCAACATAAAAAAAATCGATTACACAATATCAAACTTGAAAAAAAAACAATAATTACACCAGGCTATAGGTAATAGCAGTTACACACAAACACACACACGTGTGTATGTATGCAACTGCTATTACCTATAGCCGGGTGTAATTATTGTTTTTTTCAAGTTTGATATTGTGTAAATAAACAAAATATTTATGCGAGTACGTACATACATATACATATATATATATATATATATATATATATATATATATATATATATATATATATATATATATATTGCTCGTTTAGCTTAAAGCAAAGCGTTTAGCTTAAAAATAAGCTTTGGAAAAAAATTATTTGTCGTATCAAAAGTTTGTAAATTTAAATTACTATAATTATATATAACATATCATAACAAGACATATCGTCTAATACATATGCAAAATTGTTAACTATCTACTAAACAGTTAAATTGACAATTAAATATATCTAAAAAACGGTAAATGAAAGGTTAATACGAGTAGTAAAAATCAATTCAAACTAAGCAATGTGGATAAATATTGGATGATGAACATTTATTTCAGCTAGCAATCGCTACACAAGATGAATAGTGGATCCCACATAAAGTTTATGCGACATGCGTGAACTTTGAAAGTGCTCAAAAGGGCAGAACAATACCTTTGATTTACAATGGCCTATGTAATGGTGAGAATCTTAGAATCACACCTAATATTTTTGCTATTGCAAGACTACAGGCTACAATTCTAAAACAAAAAAAACGAGTGTGCTTTGGACCACACGACTGAAGTAAAACTCCAAATTCACAAAATATGAACTTTAAAATGAATTTACAATTTTATTCACTTCAAACCTAGAATATTTAATGTATTGAACAAAATAATAATTTATAAAGTTGTTCAGGAACGAAATTAAATTACAAAATAATAAAAAAATCTCCGTTCGCGTAACGCTAGAAAACTTGCATATATATATATATATATATATATATATATATATATATATATATATATATGTATTTCAAGCACTGGCTATGAGAGGAAGAGAGAAAGAAAATGTGCGCGCACTGCTCTCTTTTGCTCCTACAGTGTGATACAGACAATAGGCTTGCACTGTTTCTTAGATATACGAAACATACCTGGCTATGAGAGAAAGAGAGAAAGAAAATGTGTGCTCGCACCTCTCTAACTTGTCCCTACAGTAATATACGAAACGTAACTCTCTCTCTTTCTGTCTTTACTAACTTATGTATCCCTCTCAACTTCCGTTCGCCTCGCTCAATCACAGTTTTCGTAACGCTCTCGTCACGTATTCACCAGCTTACTCCCCAAGTCAAGCGTGCGTAGTTTTACTTCAAAAAGGACTTGGTATATCCAACCGTATAATCGGTAAAGCACGCGGTGCATTGCGACCCGGACGTTGCACCGCCATCATTTATATTTGTAATCAGTGCAAGCTGAAGACATGAGCAGTAATGCAGAAGAAGTATCTCAACCTGAAGCTTACTATAAGGCAAGTCCAAGTGGAACACAATTATTTCCACAGTCAGAATTGAACGACTTAACGAGAGATTTAAGCCTTCCAAAAGATGCAGCTGAACTTTTCGGATCAAGACCATCAGAAAAGAATGTGTTTGGTACTTGATTTTCTTGGTATCGCAACAAAGAGGATGACTTTGTAACATTTTTGCTAAAAAAAACTTGATCTAGTATATTATAAAGATGTTCTTGGCTTAGTAAAAATGTTAAGCATCGAATATAACGCGAACGAATGGAGATTGTTCATGGACTCATCAAGGTGAAGTTAGAAAGCAATCCTTTTGCATAATGGCAATAATTAATTCACTGCCAGTCGACTATTCTGTATATTTGACAGAATGTACGACAATTTGAAAAATATGTTGGAAAAATAAAGTACAACACGGTTGGCTGGTCCGTGGAGATCTGAAAGTTATAAGTATGCTGCTCGGTCAACAAGGTCGGTCAACAACACAAAAAAATCCTTGATTTCTCTGCGAGCGGGATAGTAAGATTGAGGACAACATTGGACGAAGAAAGAGTTGGTATCAAGAACTGAATTTGTTCCTAGAACCAAAAATGTTATCAGAGAAATTTAGTTTCCCGGGAAAAAGTTTTGCTACCCCCCCTTTACACATAAAACTGTGAAAGATGAAACAATTTGCGAAGGCGCTGAATAAAGAAGGAGAAGTTTTAAATATCTACACCAATTTTCCATCTCTTAAGTAAAAGAATGTATTTTAATTGGCCCGAACATAAGAAAATTGATGAAAGGCGCAACTTTCGATGAAAAATGAAGTGAAAATGAATTAGAAGCCTGGAAATTGTGAATGGGAGTAGTGAAAAATTTCCTAGGAAACTATAAAAGTCCACGTTATGAGGAAATTATGAAAAAAGTAATTAAAATGTTCGGAAAAATAGGATGTTCGATGAGCATTAAAATTCACTTCTTTAAATAGCACTTGGACTACTTTTCTGCTAACTTGGGAGTTGTAAGTGAAGAGCAATGCAAAAGATTTTATCAGAATTTGAAAGAGATAGAACGTCGCTATCAGAGAAGATGGAATAAACGATGATAGCAGACTATTGTTGGTTGCTAAAGCGAGATTATCCAAGTCGGACTTTAAGCGAAAATCTCACAATCGGAGTTTTAGTGAAAAAAAACAAGATAGCACGAAAATATTTAATATTTTCAATTTATTTATTAACATCATTTAAATGTATTTATAATATTTTAATGTCGTGTAATTGTTTTTTTTATTGTAATATAAACTTTTTCAAAAAAACTGAGGGTGATGAGGAAAATCGAAGTACATATTCATAATCAGTGAAATTCAAAAAAGGAAAATAAAAGCGAAAATTTGTAGACATATGTAAATAATTAGAAAATATCAATTGATTGAGAATCTATTGCTGATTAATAACATTTTCTCTTTATAAAGTAGATTAGTGTGGCATAAAACTTTAAGTATTCCACAAATGATCACTCGATTGCATTATTTCTAGTAAACAAAAATATGGAACAAAGAATTCTCCTTTGATATAAATGTGAAGACGAAATTCAGGATCAAAGTGACATAAAATGCGTAAAACAATACAAATAACTATCATTTTTATTGCGTTGGATATATTGTTGTTTTCACAACAACGTCCATCAGATGGTGAAAGAAGCTAAAATACAAGCTCCACCCAATAGGTAGCGGAAGTCACGCCTAATTCTCCACTTCCAAACAAAACGTTTTTTTAAAACAAACGATGAAGGAAATAAAAATGAAGCGCAAAAACATTGCTGGTATAAAAAGTTTGAAAACCAAAGTCAACATTTTAAAAAAGGGTTTCGCGAACTAAAAAATGGAGCAAGTTATTTTATCCAAAATATTAACAGTTTCGAGATCAAGTTGAGAAAAGTCGACGAGCAGTTGACAGTGATAGAAGACCGCGTAAGTATGCTAGAAGAGACGTCTACGGAAACACTCAACAGGGCAGGATAGGGGGCCCTAGTCCAGAACGAAGACCTGGAAATAAAGTAAACAATAGCCAATGAGAAAGGACTATATGGGATACCATGCGTAGACACCTACCACCGCGGAGCGCTTCACGTTGTGTTATCGACGCATTAAGCTGCTGAACGCAGTGCGCATACTGCATATTGCACTGTTACTTACCATCGCTGTCTTAAGTTTACCAGTGCTTACTCAACTTGCACGTGTCAGTGAACATCGACCAACAAGACTTTATTGAAAATAGTGAAGCTATTTCACGTTTAACGTTTAATACTTGCTGCAGTTATTGTTGTTGTGTACTTTGTTTACCTACACATCGATGTTTAAATCTCATGACAGTTATAAATTAATTAGCTAACCAATTTCCAAAGATTACAATGGTTTCTACGTGGTACTTTTTTTCATCGCTATAATAATAATCTACGTATACTTGCGTTATCTATTGTATGCGTTATTATGTACATTTAAATGAGTTGATTAATAAGATTGTGTAAAATATTTTATGTACATGCAAGAAGTATCCTTATTTTTTAATTAACACCCGGAATAAATGCCTTTGGATAAAAAAATCATCTGCAAAAACGGAATTAGATCAGAAATAACAATATATTTAACATATATAAAAAATGACTAAGAAAGAATAATAATTAAGAATAAATTCTATACTTCTGTAAAGAAGCCCTTCAAAAATAATACATATAACCTTCTGTATACGCAAATGTGAACATTTTGTAGTTTAAGTAATAAAACGATTTAAGCTAATGTGTAATGTATAAGAAGAGGTGTTTCTAGTTAAAGATCACGATTGTAAGTGCTGTAGAATTATATGTAGTATGCAGGCCACCGGCTCGCGGCTCTCGCACCATTATTTTCCCAATTTTTGTTACGCGTGTGTCATCTGATTTGTCCTTCAAAGCGGCACGATCATCATCCGCGTCCAACAGCGCAACGGGAAGCAGGGAGACCTTTCTGATGAATTTGTTCTCTTGATGCCGCTGCTAGTCTTGAAATTTGTGATTCTGCATAGGCCATCTTTGCCAATAAACAGCCTAACCACCCTTCGTATTCTCCGTTTAAGTGAAAGCGTGTTACAATACAGCATATGGCGTCATCGGCAGCTTTGACCTTCTGGTCAACTTTTATTGAAAGCTGCCGATGACGCCATATGCTGTATTGTTACAGTTTCGCCAGATATTCGCTTCTCCATCTAAGCAAAAATGTATGCGTTCATATCTGGTTAGATGCTTGGGAATATGTACTGATAGAGTAAGAGTTTAACTAATTAAGAACCATCGCGGAGTTAAGGGAGATTGGTTACCAGGGTCTCTAGGTAAGGGAGTCAGTGAACGGGAATTAAGAACAACCTCTATCTCTACGAAAAGTGTTTCTAATTCTTTGTAAATTAAGTTATCATTGCTTGTAATTCGTTTCAGATGATATCTGCTAAACTTTACGCAGAGCAATAAGAGAGAATAAAAGTCAATTTAATGTCTCCTTCTAAAGGGAAAAAATTGATGATTGAAATAGAGAACTTGAAGATTCCACATAATTCATTATCCACCTCTACGACATTACGTCATTATCACAATGAAGATTGTGTGAGGTTTACCTTGATGTGATTTAAATATCCGTAAACAAAATATAAATGCATTTAAAGTAGGATTGATGAACAATTTCAAATACATCCTTTGTCAAGAAGCACATAAAGTTAATACTATCTAAGGTAACATTTTGAAAATTAAACAAGGTAATTCAATTTAATGAATTTAAATTTGATATTGAATATATTTGGCTTTAATATTGTAGAAATTCATTATTCACGATTAAATGAAACCACGTGATGTAGTATTATTTCTACTTTCTTTAAGTTCTTTACCAATAGCTATCTTTAACTATTATTTAAGTTCTTTACCAATAAGACATTTTGAAGTTCTTTACCAAATACTATCTTTATCTTTGCTAATAGCCCACCTGAAGATGTTGTAATACAACGAAACCTAGGTCGTGGTAAAGAACTTACAGAAATTACGAAGATACTACGTGATGTAGTTTTATTTAATCGTGAATTTATATTTAACAGGTTACACGTTCGAGAAACTTTAATTAATTTGAAAACATATCTCATTGAACTCTTAATTATTACTAGTTCAGTATCACAAGTCTCATATAATAAGAAATATTCCTTTAATTTATTTTTCTTTTGGTCATAATCAATACTAAACATTTTTACACGAGATATGAATGTACGTGGATTTGAATATTTTTCTATTTTGAATATAAGATTATCATTTTGATTATTTAAGTTGGATTAATTAGTCTTTCTCTTTTTGACTCGTTTATTATTATGTTTCATGTTTATATTTTTACTTACCTTTGTCTCTAAATTAAGAAATCTAATTTTATAATTAAAGTACGGCTCACAAACTGTCGCGGTTGACTCACGTAATAGCATTCAATCTATCATTATTTAAGCGTTAAGTACTAACAAAGTGTTTTTCACAAATTTCATACTCATGTTCAATTCTTTTTTACTGAAATTATGCTGAATATTTTTTGAATTTGTTTAAGTTTTGACCACTTTGAAAACAGAAAAACTTAAACGTATCACGAGAGCGAAAGAAAATTATATTCAATTTATATTATTCGTGTGGAAATGGTGCAAATTTTGTTTAACTTTGATGGCAAAATTTTGAAAAACTGCAATATTTCATATGACCAAACTGGTATATATCTTATACACAGCATACTAATAATTCATTATACGTCCTATATGTACAACATTTGTATTCAAATTTGCTGGATTATTAGGACTTACTGTTTCTTTAAATGGTGACAATGGAATAATTGTATGGTATACATACTAAATTTAATTATATTGTAGCACATAACGATATTTAAAAAAATAGTGAGCCTCAAACGCATAAGATGAAATAAAAGTTATTAGTTATCTAGAAGCATGTTATATTTAGGATGTTAAGCTCATTAAATAAATAAGAAAGTATACATACAAAACGTAGATACATTTTACACACAAATAACAGAGCGAAAATCGGTGCACTGTTGATTAATCGACAGGTTAACTTTTCAATAAATCTGATTGCCATGTTTTAGTGAATTTTAACAATGAAAAGTTCGATAACAATTTTATAAGTGAAGTCTCGTTTTTGGGATGCAAAAAATGGAAAATCAGCATGCCTAGAAGATAACCGATAGAAGATAAAAAAGGAAAGCAGCCATACCGTTTCATGCAAATATCGAAGGACAGTTTTTTAAACACGTTCAATTATCAATCAGTCTGTTCTTGATTTCATATTGGTTCCAAATAATTGACCATGCTTCTATTTCGCTTCATAGTAAATACATTTAATCGAAAGAAAAACTCTGACATTATACAAGACGTCTATTGAAATTTCCACTAGAAGTTAGATGTAAAGCGAGTGTCATTTCGAAATCAACGATTTCATTATATCAGCATAGTTCTGACGGTGTAATCGTACTCAGAAATATAATATAAAGGAAGAATGATAAATCTGTCCATAAATAGAACATTTACAAAATAAACTTGGCTTCAAAGTGTAGAGCACTTCGTGACTTCATAACATCTTGCGACTAATATTTCCCCGTTCCATATTATACTGTACATATTATACTATACCACTGTTGGACCCATCGTTGACAAGTAGTTTTAAAAAAAGGGTCAAACATTAGGACAGAGGAGTTTCTTTTAAGTAGAGCCAAAATAAACAGATCGGATATAAAACTTGCTGCTGGTGTATTTGCAGTATTAAGTTGCGTAAATGGTAATTCGGTCGTTGGCGTTAATTCCTGTTATGTTCGGCTAAAATATCTATAAGCAATTAGAAGTGGCTATCGTTAGGGCAGGCGCTGCAGCCTATAATAAAGAGTGTGTCCATACGTTGAACGAATACTATTGGCCTCAACGTTCGTTACATAGTCTAGAGTTGCCTTTAAGCGAACATCCTTGCCATACGGTTGCCCAAATGTTCCTGTTGTTTAAACGAATATACTGCGACACGCTCGCTGACCAGTTTTAAATGTATCCCTTGTCAAGAGGCACATAAATAAACTAAAGAAAATTTAAGAAGGGCGATTCAATTTAATGAATTTGAATTTAAGAGTTTTCATGTTCGAACAATATTAATTGTCCCTTAATGATTTCTATTCCATCTAAAACTCCTTTAATGATTTCTATTTCATCTAAAACTCCTTTAATGATTTCTATTTTATCTAAAACTCTTTTAATGATTTCTATTTTATCTAAAACTCCTTTAATAATTTCTATTTTATCTAAAACTCCTTTAACGATTTCTATTTTATTTAAAACTCCTTTAAAGATTTCTATTTTGTCTAAAACTCCTTTAATGATTTCTATTTTATCTAAAACTCCTTTAATGATTTCTATTTTATCTAAAACTCCTTTAATGATTTCTATTTCATCTAAAACTCCTTTAATGATTTCTGTCTCATCTAAAACTCCTTTAATGATTTCTATTTCATCTAAAACTCCTTTAATGATTTCTATTTCCTCACCACGAGTCTCGTCAAGTGACAAATCTCATTTCAGTTTAATTTTATTTATTTATAATCGGTAATAAATATTTACGTATCATTACAACGACGCGGCAGAAATGTTTGCAAAAATAATCGTTATTATATATTTATTTTGAATAATGATAATGATAAGGGATCGTCATTGTGCATGAGTTTGTAGAAAGTAAATCCGATTACGTCGTTGAAGATTACATATTTATGCAATACCGGCTAGTATTGTGCAATTGACATGTGACATGTTGTTTTTGGGCAACGTGACGTAGTAAAAGTTATCTATTTAAATATAATATTGTATCAATATAAAATAAAGTTATGACCATACTCGTTTTTAGATTTGAGCTACGATAATAGTGAAAGAAAGTATTGGAATCATCAAGCTCAAAATGAGATCTTTTACAACAAAGAAAAATATTATCACTAGCTTAATTTTTAAAAATATTTGTTGGAATAAAAATTACATTTGAAAAGTGACACGCGTCGCCGTCCGTTGGTTTGCCACTTTGAGAACCACTTCCATCTCAGGATTTTCGAGATTCTGCAACCGCATGGTTTGGTTGGTTGCATATATTTTTATTACATGTGGAACAGTTTTAATGTGTAGGTAACGATGGGGGCACTATTTCTAAAATTTCGCGTGGTATTAAAAATTCCCTGCAGCACTTTATCTTGGAAAGTTTGTACTTTTTGATTGTTTTTTTTCTACTAGACATCCAAATTTTTTGTGCTATAATTTCTGATTGGTTTAAAAATTTGGTTTTAGATTCTTTTTTTGTGCTCCACGGTAAGGTCTGGGTTTCTTTTTAGTGGCTATTGAAGTTGCCTGTATTTTAAATTTAAATCATCTCTTGCCTTTTTTTCCGCTTTAATTTTATGTCTAGATTAATTTTTAGATATTTTGTTGCGTTAGCGTAATCTAGTGTTAATAAATAAGGAGTAGACGTGAGTTCATTTAATTTAATATGTTATTTTTAGTCTATTTATTTATTTTTATGAGGATACGCTACAAGTCGCAATTCTCAATCGATTTGGGTGTCTTTTCTCCATCGATTTATTAACTGTCGGAATAGAAGCTTATTGATTTTCACCGTTTTGTCCATATCATCTTACCTCTTCTCTCCGATTCCTGCTGTTTCAAATTTGTTAATATTTTTTAATCTGTTTTTTTAGTATGTGATCAAAGGCATGGTTGACGATTATATTTTTCATTGATTTTTACATTAGTTAATTATACATAATAATTAGTTTTAATTAACTAATATCTAAACTTGTGGCATCAAAATATTAAATAATGTAATATATGCTGGGGTAACGTATGGACTATGCTTTATCGTAGTCACCCAATTAAAAAGAAGATACGGTAATTTAACGTTTCAGTACAAAGTTCACTTTGATAAGTATTATAATAGATGGCATTACATATGTTAATCTTACAATCAATTTAATAATTTTTTCTAAAAATCCACAAGCAAACGGAGTCTCGGATACAACAAGTTAGGATATAAATTGTTATCCACTTTGTTTTATTTGTAGATCCATTAATTCAGAGGGTCGCGAGATCCTTTTCTTAAGAGGGTCGCGAGAACCTTTAAGTGAGAGGGTCGCAGGTTTTTAAACCGCACTTATAAACAAGGAATATGTTATATCCGAAGGCGATTGTATATAAATATAGCACTGTACGTTTTATTATTTGAGGCTAATTTCTAAAGTACAATGATATTTTCTGACATTCGATACATGATATCAAACTATATTAAAGATAGTCGAAAGGAAACTGAATGAAAGGTAGTATCCACGAATGAAGGCAACGAATGTCGTATTTGTTGCACTTCTAATGTCTAGTGTATTTTAATTTGTGTTCATATATGTTTGTATTCTAGTATATATTATTTTACGACAGATTGGTTTCATAAAATGAAATATATCGTATATTGGTTATTTCATGAGTCAAGGATTAGAGAGAGAGATAGAAGGAACAAGCTCCTGAATAAATTTAGAGTGTTAGAAAAGTCATTTCTTTATATTTATAAAATTCTTATTCACATTTCAGTTTTCAGTTATTTATACATTTTGTTTCAAATTAATCCCCAGAAACCAATGAGACCAACCATAGTACATGTCATAAGGCAAAATAATATTAAACATCAATTATTCATTAGAACAGTTTTAATAATTGGGAGGTACAATTTTCTTTCCAATTGTGGCCCTGTCTCTCATTCGTATTGCAAAAGAAAGGACTACAATTTATATATAGAAATTAAATACAAAAAAATTGTTTTCATTTGTGGTATGTGCGATGGGAATTTTGATTTAGAAGTAACACGAAAGTATTAGACGAAAATCTATATAGACCAAACTTTTTGTTGGTATAATGTCTAGAGGTAATACATAGTTAAAGTGGTACATAGTCATAGTCATAGTTACATAGTTAAGTATATTTTTATGTCATATCGACATTTCACCTATGTTTCTAAGATTCTATATTTTTTGTCATGATACTAATTAATGGTGGTAGGAATAAAAGTTTGTCATATCAGGACCTCGACTCTTTTTTTTAAATATAAAAAACGCAAATGATCAATTAATAAAATTGTAAGAAAGTAAAGTAAACACGAAAGAAAAAGGTTTGTCTCGCATCGAACAAATTCAAATATAAAATACATTTTTTGATAATTAAGTTTTCATAAACTAAATTTTATTAAGACGTTTTGGTGTTCCGGACAAGTTTTGATTTCACGCAAGTTTTGATGGAAAACTTATGGATTTCTACTCATTTGGGAGTCAGAAATAACATCGGAAATGTAATGGTGTGGAAGAAAAAGTGTCACGAGAAAACGTGGTATTCCTTTTTATTCTTTTATCAGATACACAGCCATTCTCATTTGGTCAATGGATAAAATTCAAATAAAAACAAGAAAAAATACAATATTTGTCATTCTTGTGTCCATGTAATTATAATCATACATAATAGATAGAACTGGTCACGAAAAACACAAAACTTTTTATTTTTTATTTACACCGACTCAAAAGTTCATACACCTGACCTTCAGGTTCATGGGCCTTAGAGTCGTTGAAAACCAACAAGGGCGTCGCTATGTGTTTTCATTGGTGAGTATACGACTGTTAAATATCTGTTTCCGTGATGCGGCATTTTGTTAATCCATCCTTAAATATAGATAAATTTGTGTACAATTCTGTTAATCAGATAGAGACAATCAGTTGTTTAATTTAGATAAAGTCATAACTTACAGCTGCCTCACATACACGATCATGCATACAGTATAACAGTCGTTGATCATGTTTGGAACAGTGTTGTTGGTACTGGTCGCAACCGCGACGGCGCAAGAGAGCGGACCTCTGGTCCAGACTGCTTACGGTACCGTAAGAGGTACCCGTAACGCGGCAGCAGGTTATTCCAGCTTCACTGGCATACGATACGCGGAAGCGCCTGCCGGCAGAAACAGATTTAGGGTGAGGGGCCAATTGGTTATATAATATGTATTGATATTAATATTAATTTTAAGCCAATTTTTAAGCGATAGTGTCGTCTAAAGCTCAACTAGCCTTGATAGACAGTATTAGATATTGTATATCAGTAGACTGTGTCATAATGTTCAAATTCCAATTTCTTATTTATTTTTTCCCTTAAAAATTGATTGTCTCTTTCACTCTCTTAAAAATGCGTTCCAGGGTAAAAAGAATGATTGTTATAAATTAATTTTTATTTAAGTTAATCTAAAATTCTCTTAAATGTACAATACGATAATAAAGTCTATATTTATTCCATCGAAGAATGGCACGTCTGAAGTCAAGCGCCAAGGGAGGATTTCTCAAACTCCAATTCTCACAACTCGACTTCGAAGTATTAACTCGTGTCAACTTTTATGTATAGGCAGTGAAAATGTAAATAATAATTTATTTTAAGATAGAAAAATGCAAAATATAAGCAAAAATCGGCCAAGCGCGAATCTGACTTACACATAGAAAGCACCTTGTTTGAAATTAAACTATTTTATTTATCAAGTAGTCATCTCTAATATGGATTTCCTAGCATAATGAAAAAATAATAATGACTAATATAATAAAGTAGACGGGATATATATATATATATATATATATATATATATATATATATATTATCGTGAAATTTTCAAAAACTATGACATAAAATTATTGCTCTAGTTTTTTTTACAACTTTCGTGCGGGCTTGTGTAAACCTTATTTTTTATAATTTCAAAATCAATAGTTTTCAAAATAAGGGGAGGGTTCATTTTCTTTCCAATGTATACCTATAGAATTCAAATAAATCGAGTACTTAAATTGCTCCGCCCTAAAGTTTCCATAGAAATATCTTTGACCCTTAGCTATTAAGATACATACGGGTTAATATGCCTTAATACTGTTCCAAGTTTTTAATTTTATTTGTTTTTTTTTATCTGTGAGCAGTTTTTGAGAAAATTCACTCTGGCTGAAGAGCAGACTACGTTTTTTCTTTTGCAGTACGAGACCCGATAAATATTTCAAGCTTATGTCAAGATGATCTGTACTTATTTTAATTATAGTTTAATCAAAAATTTGGACGCTATAAAAATGAAGCCGATTTAATTACGGGAATTTTCTTATTTGATAATTTTCAACTTTTGGCCATTTTCGAAGTGAAACTTCTTTCATATTGTTATTTGAAAGGCTGAAAAGTAATTCTATACCGTTTTACCGTCATACAACGTTAGCATAGTTGCACCTATAAATCAATTTTTATAACTCTTGATGGCAATATTTTCAATGAATGAACATTATAACGCATGACAACATTTTGACTTTATAGTTTTATTTGCATATATAGCTTGAATGATAACATATATTTGGATTTTTTTTTAAATACTTGTATTTAACTTATTTATAATTCATAGTAAAGATTTCAAAAAATGGGAAGAAACTGGTCGACCATGAACATATTATTCATATAATTGTACTTGGAGTATGAGAACGTGCGATAAGATTTTTTTTTAATATCTAAAGCAGAGTTTACTGTGTTTTCGTCCAATTAAGTAAAGAAAAATAGTAAATAACTCTCTTTTTTTCTCTCAAGTGTATTTATGTGGTCGCTACCTTAAAATATCTTGTTCGATAAATATAAGTATTCTGAATCGTGCAACAATCTTTTTTTATTTAGGTAGTGGTTTTATATAACTGCTACTGAAATCAATATGGACCTTTGAATATTTCATAATTCGAAATTTTTCTTCGTTTTTTGTCAATAAATTTGAGTAAGTCACAATTTCAAATTACCATTGAGATAAAATGTTTCTGTTGATATTTTTTTCTCGCTGAGATTGGCCAAGATCAATTGTGTGAACTATACATTTTTTAGTCCAAGCGAAAGACGTAGAAATCTATGCCTAGTATTTAACGAACGCATGTAGTTGTATGAATATTTTGTAACTGTAATTAAGGAAAGAGGATAATAAATAATATTCCTATAATTAAATAAGTTCATCAACGCAAAGTTGATTCCGCATCATTTCAATGTTTTTCGTATTAGCTGCGCATGTGAACAGATTCAGTGTTCCGTATTTGTATTCGTGTTCGAGAATCTCGCCAAATATTCGCCGAAATGCTCGGCGAATATTTGACGAGAATCTTGAATTAACCACCACAGCTCAAAATCAAATCATAGTTGGTTCGATTTTGAGCTGTGGTGGGAGATTAGTGAAAGGAGATTGCCCAATTTCGGCGAAGTGATGAACAAAGATGATATAAAGAATTATTCTTTGTCTCTATTTAAAATTTTTTCTCTTTTTTTCTTTGTTCTTTGAACTTTCCTAGAGTGAAAAAAAGTCAACTAAATATTTAATAAAAAAAAAATGGAATACGGTGAGAGTATTTATCGATAATTATATAATATAGGTTATCAATACTTGTAGTCACTATTCAGTATAGAAAGCTAGTATCGATACAATTTAAAAACTTTCATGAAAGTGTCGAATATTAAATTGCATCAAATGTAAATGTAATGGATATAGAGTATAGATGGTTAGCAATAATTATATAATATAGGTTATCAATACTTGTAGTCACTATTCAGTATAGAAAGCTAGTATCGGAACAATTTAAAAACTTTCATGAAAGTGTCGAATATTAATTTGCATCAAATATAAATATAATGGATATAGAGTATAGATGGTTAGCTATAATTATATAATATAGGTTATCAATACTTGTAGTCACTATTCAGTATAGAAAGCTAGTATCGATACAATTTAAAAACTTTCATGAAAGTGTCGAATATTAAATTGCATCAAATGTAAATGTAATGGATATAGAGTATAGATGGTTAGCGATAATTATATAATATAGGTTATCAATACTTGTAGTCACTATTCAGTATAGAAAGCTAGTATCGATACAATTTAAAAACTTTCATGAAAGTGTCGAATATTAAATTGCATCAAATGTAAATGTAATGGATATAGAGTATAGATGGATAGCGATAATTATATAATATAGGTTATCAATACTTGTAGTCACTATTCAGTATAGAAAGCTAGTATCGATACAATTTAAAAACTTTCATGAAAGTGTCGAATATTAAATTGCATCAAATGTAAATGTAATGGATATAGAGTATAGATGGTTAGCGCTAATTATATAATATAGGTTATCAATACTTGTAGTCACTATTCAGTATAGAAAGCTAGTATCGATACAATTTAAAAACTTTCATGAAAGTGTCGAATATTAAATTGCATCAAATGTAAATGTAATGGATATAGAGTATAGATGGTTAGCGATAATTATATAATATAGGTTATCAATACTTGTAGTCACTATTCAGTATCGAAAGCTAGTATCGATACAATTTAAAAACTTTCATGAAAGTGTCGAATATTAAATTGCATTAAATATAAATGTAATGGATATTTTAAAGAAATGTTTGGAACTTTAAAAGTAATCGTTTACACATACAAATAATATACCTTTTGAAAAATTATTAATTTGAAGAGTCAAGACTGACCTGAAGAATTGTGGAAAAGTACTTAAAGAGTTAATTAAAAAAAGTTTATTCCCTTAACACTGCTAGAAGTTATAATTCCTCTGTTCATTTTGTAGAAAGTCTGTTCCTCTTTAGCTGTTCAGTATCTTAGGATTTTAAGTCTTCCTCATAAACTAAGAAAGCAGTTCACTACTACAGTTAGTGAATAAGATCTTGGTTATTTTTATATAATGGGGAACAAAAATTTTGCTCCTTCCTTTGTTTATCCATTACTACATATTTTGTACAATATGAAATACGATTGTTTTAATTTTATACATCATTTAATATTAATAATGTCAAAACACGTACATTTATTACATGAAGAACTATGCGAGGAAGATTGTGAATTTTTTTTTAAAAAAACATTTGTCAACTAATTATAACCTCCAAATCATACACATTTATGAATTTATCGGGGATCTGCGCTATTCCACTGAGTCAAATCTCCTAAATTTTGGTTTGTATATGCATACTCTAAAATATGACATATCAGTCATCCATGTCCATAATTAGGCCAAATACTGCATATAAACTGGGCATTCTCCTTTGTAATTTAATAATTGTTTTTCAAAATAGTCTCCGTAGGACTATATGCACGTTTCATTGGATGGAACTACCGAGAGGAGCAATTGAGCCATTCTTCCTTGGATGTCTCTTCTGAGGCCTTTTCCAAGGCAGTTTCCGTTTCTTCAACGTCCGGGAATTGTATTCCTTACAGTTTTTTTATTCCTTGAAATAAATAGAAATATTAAAATACATAAAGCTCTGTGGCAGATGAACAACATTTTTTTCACCTGACACTCAAATAATTGGTCGTTCATCTGGCCGTATCCGCAGGAGTGTTGTCGTAATTAAACAGGATTCTATTACAACGACATCGATATGCCAGTTTACGATAGCTGTCCTTTTATTGTTCAGAGAATCGTATAATAACCTGGCCGTCTGAAGAACGAAGTGGCCATCTTTTTTCTAGCACTTCATCCTTTCTCCATCTTAGTAGGCAACTCTTCAAAAGAAAAAAATGCACGGCAAGCATTGCCTCTTAATATCGATTTTATAACAGTATATACCAGCTTTAATCATGTTATATTTGAGTAACCTTCGTCGATTTTTCTAATCTGTTGCGATACCATTCGTTACGATGGTGTTTTTGAGCTTAGGTTGAATTTTAGAGATGAGGACCTAACACAAAACTTACCTAACCTCTATATTAACATCGCATTTTCTTTGCTAGAGTCATTATAGGTTGCCGGTATCTGCTGATAGATTATTTTTCATGTCAGTCTTAGCTATGAACCGCACATCATTGGTATTACCTTTAGTTATAGCTGTTGAGTGAAGTCTTTCGCGTAGATCATCACTGAGATTAGTACGCATCCATGCTTGAATTCGATAAGCCAGGTATAAACAATAGCTTGGGTTAGAATTTCATCATAAAGTCAAAATCAAAACCGATTATAACTTTTAGTCATAAAAATTTATCCAAGGAAATTTTTTCGTGCTTAATTCATTTCAATTTGAATTTAAAAATTGCCGCCAGCTTTTACAAACAAATGACAAATTCAAACGAGTATAAAGATAAATCCAAACTTGAATTAAATATTTATGAACAATTATTTATGCTACTAGTTATTTATGAACAATCTAGAAACTAGCCTCTTAAAAATTGCCTCCATCTTTTACAAACAAATGACAAATTCAAACGAGTATAAAGATAAATCCAAATTTGAATTAAATATTTATGAACAATTATTTATACTACTAGTTACTTATGAACAATCTAGAAACCAGCCTCTTAAAAAGTAAATTAGCGACCAATATATTATACTATTATAGATACGTTGACGACATCCTTATCTGCTGGAAAGGCACACAGCGACAGTTAGACCAGTTTCTTAACTTTGCCAACTCCCGACACAACAATATCAAATTCACTTTAGAAGCAGAATCCGATAATAAACTGAACTATTTAGATATCACAATAGAAGCAAAAATAATAAACATAAATTTAATATATTTAGAAAAGACACATCTGCAGACTCCATAATTAACGGTCATTCTCAACACCCTTGGTCCCATAAGTTAGCAGCCTTTTATTCGATGATTCACAGAGCGTTAACCATCCCTCTAGAGAAACCTAATTTACTTAAAGAAAAAAAAACTATAAAACAAATCGCATTATATAATAGTTATAACCCATCGATTGTCACAAAACTATACCATAATACATTAAGAAAATTACTAATGCAAAAAATATACCCAGTCGCACCAAATAATAATAAAATTTACTATAAATCTATCCCATATATAGGTAATGTATCACTCAAATTAGGAAAACTCTTAACTAATAATAAAAATATAAATAATATAACATGTACGTATAGTACCTTAAATAACTTGGGTAAAACCCTTATTAATAATAAAGAAAAAATAGATAAACATAAAAAGAGTGGTATCTATAAACTTAAATGTAACGACTGTAATAGTGTATACATATGTCAAACAGGAAGAAATTTTACTACAAGATATAAAGAACACATTGCCAGCTGGCGAAATAACAAACTAGACACAACTCAATTTGCGAAACATCTCATTGAAAATAACCATCACCCTCATACTGGCAATGCCCCCTATATATTACAAATAAATACAAAAGGAAATAAATTTAATATCCTAGAAACATTAGAAATAAACAGACATAAAAAAGACACCAAGGTTAATATATTAAACGAACAACTAAATATAATATCATCACCCATACTTAATATTTTCCAGACTTAATATAGTTAGACAACGTTGATACTACAGTACTCTTCGAATTGTTTCAGCCCAACTACACATATAAATATATATAAAAAAAAATAAATAAAAAATTAAAAAATTAAAAAAAGAAAAATAAATAAATATCTGAATAAATAAAACGGGATATATGTAGAATTAGTGGTATAATCTTGTGCTAACTTTCAGATACCCTTGCTATTGTATAAATATATTACTGAGAATAACTTCCATTTAATTTTATTACATACACCGGAACATTCGCATTGTATAACCTCATAGAATAACATCGATATAATTTATTACCCTCCCTACAATACTTGTACATCGTATAACTCTCGGAAATATAATAAAACCTACACCGCTCCCCTACAATCAACTCACTAACATAAGTAGTGGGAAAATCAACACAAACCCGTTGTGTTTTTGAATTGTTTCCGAAATAATTCTAAAATATTGTTTTTGAAAGATATAAATGCTGTTGGATGTTCTTGAGAGTTAATCTTTGCTATAAGGTGGTGGTAAAGAACTTAAAGAAAGTAGAAATAATACATCACATAGTTTCATTTAATTGGGAATAATGAATTTCTACAAAATTAACGCCATACATATTCAATGTTATTCTCGTATTTTATATAAATATATTGAGGACTTTTTCGTATTATGTGTCGTATCGTGTGTTGGGTCGATCACAAGGCATACGGCCTGTGACGACGCGGCGCACCGCCGAGACCCGGGTTCGATTCCCGGCGGTTCGTCGAGCGGGACTGGACGGATGTTATGATTGGCTGTAAGAGATTGTTCTTGTAGCAATAAGTCCGCCATATGTATCAATTAGATACATTAAAGTAGATAAATAAATAAAATAAAATTGATTTTACAAAGGAAATAATATGGCATAAAACACTTTTGATTCCAGAGCGCCTCACCTCCATCTTCGTGGGAGGGAATTTTCGAAGCAAACAGAAACGATATAGTTTGCCCGCAAGTAGAAGATAACACATTTGTTGGCATAGATGATTGCCTTACATTAAATATCTATAAACCGGACACGGCCTCCTCAGAAAATCAGGTTGCGGTAATGGTCTTCTTTCACGGAGGAGCATTCATACACGGTTCCGTTAGATGGCATAGCGAGGAATTTTTGGTAAAACATAATATCATCATAGTGTTAGTAAATTTCCGCGTGAGTGCACTCGGGCACTTATGTTTGAGACATGAACAAATACCGGGTAATGCCGCCTTTAAGGATCAGGTAGCTGCTTTACGCTGGGTGCAACAGAACATTGTGGCATTCGGTGGTGATCCGGACAATGTAACCATCATGGGTCATAGCGCAGGTGCTGCGTCAGTTGACTTGCTTACACTATCTCCAATGACCGAGGGCCTTTTTAATAGAGCAATCGTGATCAGTGGATCTGCGCGTGCATTTTGGGCTGTAAATCCAGATCCAATAAAATATGCAACTACGATGGCTCAGAAATACCTCAGCTATGGCGGTGATAGTATAGAAGACTTAGTCGAATTCTATCTGAATGTTGACAACAAGGCGTTGGCCTATGCGACGGAGCAGTATTATTTGGATTTGCAACACAGCACATTGCCGGTCGCTGCATGCGTCGAACAACACGGTGTTGAGGCTTTCTTAACAGATTCACCTGCTGATATTCTTGAATCGGAAAAATATACATCTGTGCCAATTATATACATAGTGACTAATAAGGAATATCTCAACATGCTGATGCCTGCTGAGGTCAAAAACGCCGAAAAGTTGATGCAATCTTTGGAAACTCATTTACCAAATGACCTTATTTTCCTGTCGGACCAGCAGAGGATGGAGATTGCTGATCGAGTGCGAAAGTTCTACGTCAACAATGAAACGTCTATTTTGGAGAGCTACGTAGACTATAAGTCGGATTCAATGTTTTTCTATCCCATCGCTCGAGTCATCAAAGAGCGCCAGTTCAAGTTCACTGCACCGATATATGCTTTAAAATTTACGTATGAAAGCAAAAGACGCTTCCCACGATTGCCAGAGACCGACGGAATAACAGGAACTTCACATGGAGACGATCTTTTATATTTGATCTGGTCTATGCATACTGACCAAGCAATTACCGTTGAAGATCAGCAAACTGTTGATAGATACACGTTCTTGCTCACCAATTTTGCAAAATACGGGTTAGTACAACTGATTAAATACTTTTATTAAGTGACTTACTGTTATATATCAAATTTCGAGTTTTGTTAAACTGTGCTCATGAAATTTAGAATAAATCGGCCAGGGGTGATGATGAATTTCGAAGAGTTCTTGATTATTTATATATTTTATCTATTAAAAAAAAATATGTTATGTTTGATATATCTAAGAATTCATTTTCATTCTCGTAAAAATTCCTGAAATGATTGTTATTTTCATGAAATAATTCAATTCCATCTTGTTGATTTGTGGAAGAAATTTAATTTGCTTTTTAATAAAATTTAAATTTAATGTTATGATGTAAATAACAAAATGTTCTAGAAGTTTCGCACAAGGGTTAATTTTGTTTTTAAAAAAGTAGGAAGTTATGAAAGTATCTAATTTAAATACATATATGCAATAACAGTAAAAAATATTAATTAATTAGCAATATTTTGTTAGTAAATGCATTAAAATGTAGAATAAAAAATAATTGATTAAAGAGGTATTTATCAAAACGAATTCCGATAGTATTGTGGGCGTGTTAATGGAAATAGAATTTTTAAACTTTGTTTTTTAAAGTTTTAGGCAAAAGTGTTTGTTTTTAAGAGTCTTTTTTAATGACATAATACGTATGTACTTTTTTAAAAGACGAATTTTTTTAACATTTTACTCCTCTGTCATTTTTAAATTTTTTATCAAATTGTTCCATTTACGAACTTAATACACACACACACACACACACACATATATATATATATATATATATATATATATATATATATATATATGTCGACCGAGTATAAGCGTTTTAGCAGATAAGAGAGGAAAGGACATATCTGATTGGTTACATTGAATTCATGTCAAATGTTCTATTTAGGATCCTCGTCTGGGTAGCTCGTGAACTATGGCCACGTTTCACTCCAGCTACGTCCTCTTCGCTCATTTGCACGATTAAGTTTGGGCTTAGAAGTAAGTTGAGAATTTCTTGGCTGCACGAAGTTGAAGTATATTGGTAGATAGTCCGCGATATGCTATTATGATTAAAAAAAGGGGAAACTTAGTTCTATCTAACTGCTGATAATCCATTGATACGGTTTGCTGTTCATCGAATTTGTGTGAATTTTATTTACAATTTGTAATCAATTATAGATGATGTCTCCTATTTGTCTTTTAGTTTTTATTTCCGAACAGAAAGTAGCATTTTGTATAAGATTTTTTTGCATTGTAACTATTCGTAAGACTTTCTGTTTTGTATTTGTACTTGCAAGAATGCACGTATTTAAATTTCCTAATTTATATTATAATATAACATAATTATCATCAGAAGATATGAAGCACTGAAAGGTATATACTCACACACTTCACATGATTGGTTTATCGATAGGTAGGCGTCTTAATGAAGGCTGTTATTAAGTTCATTTATTTTTTCTGCTTCCGAAAACAACAAACTTCCAATAACATAATCTAAGTATTTTTTAATCAGAGTCATATTGCAAGCAAACATTCTTCTTTTCGATCACTGTCGGTTTTTGTATTATACCATTTGACAAAAAAATTAATTCTACGATATAACGAGGTTTAAATGAGATTAATTTATCTGTAAGGGTAAAATGTGAATATATTTAAAAAATACGATAAATTTATTAATATTTTAATATTTAGAAAGTTATGTCCTTTTACCATAGAAGAAATAAAGAAAAACGTCTCAGTATAAATGCCTAAATAATGTGTGACCCTTTAGGATGTAAATAACAAATGCTGCAAAAAGTTTTCTCAATCAGTTCCTAATTCTTATTAATGGCTACTTTTTAATCATTCCCCCTACAGAGATCCGACTCCTGGGAATATACCCATAGACTGGCAGCCGGTGACTGGAGGTCAGCTGAATTACTTAGAATTAGGGACAGAGTTGACCATCTCCCACTCGTCAAACGCGGCCGCCGTGGCCTTCTGGGATGAGATCTACGAAATGCCATCATCTTCAAGCTCATTCCTTTGTTCCAGTATGGTTTTATTTTGGGCGTTTTTAGTTATTCTTAACATTTGATGTATAATATGTTTTAATGAAGTTTTGTAAATATTATAAAGATCGGTAATGTAACTAATATAAAATGTCATGAGGAATATCATTAACTGATTATAGTTTCAATATATTTTGATATATTCATAATTATTTTAAAACAAGCGTTTGGGTCAACATTCTTCCAAATGTTATGTTTTTCATTTACAAATTTGCTTTTTGTTTAATAAATTAATCTTTGTCGATGGATTATTTATTTAGTAAGATGTAGTAGACTTGCAATGACTTGCAAGTAATATGTAAGATGCTTATAAATATGCATAATATTTGGTGTGTGTAAAAGACCCATTAATTTTTCAAAGTTTAGAAAAAAAAGCTAGGGCCTGTGCAATCGTAGCTCATTAAATTTGGACCTTAGAACTTTTATGTGAATAGATAATGGTAAATAAACATTCTAATTTATTTTTATTTATTTATTTCTTTTTAAGGTTTACTAATAACTAGGTTATTCTCAACATATATACTTGCCTAACTTTGCGATAGTTGGAAGTCAACTGTCGCTTACCCCAAATCGATTGAATTTAGCACTTCCGCGGAAATAGGCTAATGTGTTGCTACACAATCAACATTCAGTTTATGAATCCGATAAAGTTCACAGTGCATCTGTAGTTTGTTGAAACTTAAGGTTTACGGCAAAGATAATGTAATTAAAAAATAAGATATAATCAAAAATTCAGAGAAAATACGAACTGCAATGGTAAGCCACATCCTGGACACCCATTGAAGTTTACTGGAAATATGTCAATCATGCCAAATTTTAAATGATAAGCAACTGACCGTATAAATATAGGGTAAATTTTGAGATTCATGGCCGTAGGGGAGAGATGGACAGTTCGAGAAAATTTATGATAAAAACGATAGGTGGCATTACTTTGTTTTCAGTTTGCTTCGCGACTCGGTCGGGATTGTGTGTCAACAGAGTATTTTATGGAAACAAAAATAAAAAATTAACCAAAATTGAGTTTTTTCTTTCCGGGGCTAGATTTATTTGTGAAATAGTACTACATTACATAATAGTAATTGTGTTGTGATGAAAGTGTTTTTTTTTAATTTAATGCGCAGCTTACATTCAAGACACTAACGTAAATCTTGATCGTGCTATTTTTGTTTTTTATTGTCCAGTAGATATGGTCATCTTTCTTTTACAATGGGGAGAAATGGTCACATTTGTTTAAAGAGTGATGGCCATCTTTTTGACTTTTTATATGAGTTTTGTATTGTTCGTATAGTTAGATGAAATATTAAAAAAATATATACACATAAATATTCACATAAAATCCATTCTAATTTAATAGTTACCGATGTAAATGTATGCACACATATACATGTTTACATAAAGGCACACATAAATCTATAAACGATTTAGGACGAAATACAGAAAAAAGAAATTTAGGTATTAAATGAAGTTACGAGAATTTTTGAGACAATTCTTAAATACGCGAACAGAGGGAACACAAAATACAATCCATTTTGTTCCATAATCGGGTAACATATTTTTTTTACATTTTCTGCTATATCTCTGAAGATATGAAATCTATAATCAGGAAATAATATTAAATGTTACCCCACAATGTATGCGGAATTAAAAAAAAAACTATCATTTAATTTGTATTCTCTAAAATTTTCATACACACTTTTTTAAGTGTTAATTATCGAGATATATGCCTTATTACCATGCCAAATTTCAAGTTTTTCCGAGAAGTGATGAATTGATGAAACTAACCAATTTGGAAGCCAACCAATTTGGATGATCCTTGTTTTTGTTTAGAAGTGTATTTATATTCTCCATGCAGCCTCATAAAATTTTGGTTAGAATTTTAACCATGGACTTTTTAACCATGAAATTTTGGTTAGAATTTTAACTTCAACAATTAATAGTACAGGTGCAGTGATCTAAGTTTAAATGAAATGGTCTAATAATAAATTCTCTAAACTTTTGATCTGACTAAGGGTAACTTATTTCCATAAGTCGTGTACGATGATGGACTCTGAAAGTGATGACTCTTTAGTGACGAGGAGTAAACTCATCAAGTTTCGAATCTTTTGATGTTGGTGGACTCGGAAGGTGATGATGGAATCGGAAGGTGATGAAGGTGATGACAGGACTCGGAAGGTGATGATGGACTTGGAAGGTGTAGACATTTACTATGATGGACTCGGGAGGTGATGACAGGAACTCTTTAGTGACGAGGAGAGAAACCTAGACCGCGGTTAATAACTTAAATAAAGTAGATATAAGACTATATCACGTAGTTTCATTTAGTTGTGAATAAAAATCAATTAATAATGAATTTCTACAAAATTAGCGCCAAATATGTTCAATCTTTTGACTTGTATTGACCTAAGCAAGAAAGTAACAAAGTACACAGATAATGAAGTATATACAGATGCATGCAAAAGTATGGAATAATTTTTTGTGTGTTATCTCATATATTCGGCACTTATTTTTTTTTCATACCCCAAGCTAGTTTCATAAAAATTTTGTTAAAATTAAAGTTTTATAAAAGAATTCTTTGACAATGAACAGCCCGGGTGCTGTTTCGAAGATTTGGGTCTAATGAATATATAATAATAGACAGGGCTATTATCTAAAACCTATCTAAAATTGATGTCAATTAGTTTTTGAGTTAACTTTTTTAGTACAGATAGACACAAATTTTTTTGATGTCAGATCCGATTTAGTAATCGAATACGCAAACGAAAAAAAATATTTAAAGCTGACATTCCAAAATCACAGGCAGATACTTTAATTTTGTTTATCGGAATTGTTGTATCGATAACGATAATATATTTCAATAAACGTCAGTTTAAGTATTTATAATCTATTAACGCCTCCACAGTGTCGATTTAAATCAAGCCCCGATATTTCAACTACACTTGTCAGTTACTGACGACGTGTAAGATACACATCGTCATAAACGATATGAATTAAACTAATGATATTTAATAATTTAATCTCTTATTCATATCGTTATCTCATGAATGATATTAAGTTACATAATGGTATTCAATCATAGAACCCCTTATTCATATTGCTATCTCATGAATCATATTAAGTTCCATAAAGGTTTTCAATCATAAAACCCTTTATTCATATCGTTATCTGATGAATGATATTAAGTTACATAATGGTATTCAATCATAGAACCCCTTATTCACATCGCTATCTCATGAATAATATTAAGTTCCATAATGGTTTTCAATCATAAAACCCTTTATTTATATCGTTATCTGATGAATGATATTAAGTTACATAATAGTATTCAATCATAGAACCCTTTATTTATATCGCTATCTCATGAATGATATTAAGTTACATAATGGTATTCAATCATAGAACCCCTTATTCACATCGCTATCTCATGAATAATATTAAGTTCCATAATGGTTTTCAATCATAAAACCCTTTATTTATATCGTTATCTGATGAATGATATTAAGTTACATAATAGTATTCAATCATAGAACCCTTTATTTATATCGCTATCTCATGAATGATATTAAGTTACATAATGGTATTCAATCATAGAACCCCTTATTCACATCGCTATCTCATGAATAATATTAAGTTCCATAATGGTTTTCAATCATAAAACCCTTTATTTATATCGTTATCTGATGAATGATATTAAGTTACATAATAGTATTCAATCATAGAACCCTTTATTTATATCGCTATCTCATGAATGATATTAAGTTACATAATGGTATTCAATCATAGAACCCCTTGTTCATATCGCTATCTCATGAATGATATTAAGTTCCATAATGGTTTTCAATCATAAAACCCTTTATTTATATCGTTATCTGATGAATGATATTAAGTTACATAATAGTATTCAATCATAGAACCCTTTATTTATATTGCTATCTCATGAATGATATTAAGTTACATAATGGTATTCAATCATAGAACCCCTTGTTCATATCGCTATCTCATGAATGATATTAAGTTACATAACGGTATTCAATCATAGAACCCTTTATTTATATTGCTATCTCATGAATGATATTAAGTTACATAATGGTATTCAATCATAGAACCCCTTATTCATATCGCTATCTCATGAATGATATTAAGTTCCATAATGGTTTTCAATCATAAAACCCTTTATTCATATCGTTATCTGATGAATGATATTAAGTTACATAATAGTATTCAATCATAGAACCCTTTATTTATATCGCTATCTCATGAATGATATTAAGTTACATAATGGTATTCAATCATAGAACCCCTTGTTCATATCGCTATCTCATGAATGATATTAAGTTACATAACGGTATTCAATCATAGAACCCCTTATTCATATCGCTATCTCATGAATGATATTAAGTTCCATAATGGTTTTCAATCATAAAACCCTTTATTCATATCGTTATCTGATGAATGATATTAAGTTAAATAATAGTATTCAATCATAGAACCCCTTAGTCATATCGTTATCTCATGAATGATATTCAAATATCTAGTATTGTTTTCATTCATTCAGTGCTTTCGGGATAGCTTTCACTTATATAGACGAATAATTTGGTTTAATGTACATTTTAAATCATATTTTATCAGTTTCATCACTTTGATATTTTGACGCAGATGACTCAAAGCGATATGACCATTTTAATCTTGTTTTTAACACAACCGCGTTTTTAAGAGAGATTCTTGAAGTTGAAACCCTTTGAGAATGGAATAAATTGAATTAAATACACACTTTTAATTTGTTTGTGGTATTTGATTTATATTTTTCGTTGATATTGAATGCAGTGAGTATTATGTCAATTCCATGATGGAAACAAATGCAAATTTTTAAAAGGTCCTAATGCAAGTGCAAGAAAGAAAAAATTAATAATTTTGAGGATAGACTGCGATGGTTTTATATAAAATTAAACCAAATTTGGAATTTTAAACTTTATACTAAAGACTATATTTTATAAAAGTTCAGAGTGAAAGTTGAAAATTTTGCGGATTAAGAAAAGCGCAACATTATGGCAACAAAGAAATTTAGCAGCTAGATGATTGCTATTATCCAATAAAGTAGTCTCAATTGTTAGAGTTTGAAATGCGTCTTATAGTTAATAATGATTTATAGAGTTACTAATATTAAACTGAATATAACAAGATGAAGATTTCAAATTTGAAATGAGCAACGTTGTTATTAGCACTTAAATTGCGGCACGCGATCGAGAATTTCAAGGAGAAAGTGTTTATTTAGAAAAATTTAAATTTTTGGAGTTGCACAATGTTGCTACGCATAATTTGGTTATCAACTGACCAGTAATAATTTTATGTAATCACCAAATCTGAATACATAGCAAGTAGTGCGTTATCCAAGTTTGGAAAAGAAACCAGGACGGATACTGACAGTTTACATTTACACTGTTTATACACACCGTTATATCTACATAAACAATTTTAAAGAATTATGACTCTCCCTGTAATTCAAAATCTATTTGACTTATAGTGTGTCTATAAAGGTACCCCAAATTACATAGAAATCGAAAGTTATAAAAGAAGCTCAAACAGTTCCCAATATATTAATGTCCGTATATCCCTACTTTTAACACTGATTCACTGAGTTACTCCTCAAAAATCTAGACCACTTCTAGATACGAGTAACTTAGAAACGTGAAATTTGGCAGAGAGTTAGGGTAGGTAATTGGGCATATATAATGGAAAAAATCAGAAAACAGCCAATTTTGTGTCGAGAATAGATGTAATCTTTAACCAGGCAAGTTTTTATACATGGATTATATATTTGTAAAATAAAACATGAAAACTTGAAAGTAAAGGATTTTATAGTAAGAAAGCAATCATTTTTATTTTTAAATCATTTAAATAATGTTATATATTTTTAAAGGTAAGTTTGAATGAACTTGAACGTGTTCTTTTATCGGCGAAGTTTACAAGTCGCTTGTTCTTTAAACCGAACTTGGCCCTATTTCCATAATTATATTTTGATTGGACAATTATTTCAGATATCGCTGACTAATTTTTTAAGAATGTACTAAAGGTAAATTGTTAGGCTAAGTTTGAAAATCAGTATTATCCTGTCATTTCCAGATATTATTTGTAGAACCCTAGTCCTTTTGTACTCGTAATGTGAAATATTACTTTTTTAGTAAACCTCATATCGACGCCTTGAGTCCCAAAATGCTCATTCTACCATTATAGCGGAAATAAGATTTTAGTGCACTCCTATTAAGATGTTCATCCTATATAGAGATATTTAAAATTTAAAAAATCTTAAAAAATGGTACATAAAGCTTGTCACTTTTGCTCCGCAGAATTTAATTGGTGGTATACAACTAATATAACAAATAATGGGATGTGCGACTCTTACTTTTTTCAAAAATTGTTGTTTAGACCTCTAAACATTACTGAATGACTGATTTTCTAAGTTTTTCTAAAAATAGTTGTGTTAGTTGACATTCCTTAATTATATTCCGAAGTACACAAGCAGTAAATGAAATATTTAATTTGTGTCATATATAAACAGAAAATCTCAGTAAGTACATAGAAAATACCTACGTATTAATTAAAATGTTTTACTGTGAATATTATGATAAACCTTTCTTTTTAAACAATTAATCTATCATTTCTATAAATTTAACAAATATGTAAATTTTCACAGGAATATGTATCCCAATTACGATTAAAGATCAGGTAAATACTCGTATGTATTTATTTATTGTGTTGTATAAATTAAGTTTCTTCATATTATAACATTACAAACATTATTGATTATTCGGCGAAAAAATGGTTAAAATTTAATTTAGAAAAAAGGCTAAAATATGATTTTATGTAGGTTGTAATTGCTAAAGTTCGAAGTTATTTCCTACTTTTTTAAGTGCTAAACCTAAACAGGTAAGATGAAAAGCCCTCATGACTTTTCAACCAAATAAACTAGATAGTCCAGGTAAATAATAAACAGAACTAATAAAAAAAATGTAAAATATTTCAATGTACAACTAACTGCAGAGATGTTATGAGGAGTTAAATATTTAATTTCCCTCTAAAGGTGACACTAATTTTTCAGCACACCCAGTTTTTTCATCATATTCACATTTGAACACAAATAGAAATACGTTAAAAGAAAGTACTATATAAAATTAATCTAGTGAGCGGACTGATCAACGGAAAGTGTCGTAAACATAACTAAACTGAATGGTAAAATTCTTATTTTGCTTTATGATTATGTAACACATCCAAAACTTTCTGTCAATGCTTGCAGATGCCTATTGAATAATATTTTCTTTGAATGTGTGCCTTCTTTGATCAACGGTGATTCTGATGATCAAAAACCAGAAAAGCTAATAAGCGGAAATGTAATTTTCGTCTTCTCATGTTTTTATTGTGCAATTTCATACGTTGCCAACATTTGCCGTAAACGGGTTATTATACTATTATTTATTATTATTTTCTTTTAATGTGTGTGTTGTTATGATCAAAAGTGATCGACAGGTTAGAAATCAGAAGAAACTAGCCACTACCGTAGATGTCAATGCAACATTTAATTTTTTATGTTTGACGTGCAGTTAAGTTATTTAGTCGAACTTTTATGTTAATAAGTTTTACTAGTGGTCCAGACTAAATTTTAATTTGTTTTTTCTTCATAACTTGTGCTCCTTTGATTAAGAATTGGATAAAAAACTTTAAAGAGACCGGTGCCGCCATGCCATGTTATTGCCCAGGTCGTGCATTTACTGTTCGAACCAAAAAAAATGTAAGGCAAATGAATGGGTCCGTGCTTACTGATCCGAGTGATTCTACTTGCAAGCGTTTAGTAGCATTAGCGATATCACGAAAACGTTTATAGATGGGGTTAAAAGATTGGACTTTGTGTCTGCAATGTTTAAGCAGTTCTCCAGCGTTAATAGCGCACTCTTTTCTAACGAAGCACATTTTTACATGAACAACTTTGTAAATAAGCAGAATTGCTACTATTGGAATAATGAACAGCCAAGACTAAAGCATCAGAAATCACTTTATTGTGCACCAGTTATGGTTTGGCCAACCATTTATTCAGTGAGATTATAGGGCCTAATCTTTTTGAAGACTCACTAGGCAAAGCAGTGACTGTCAACTGTGAGCGGTACATTATTATGCTGAGGGAATTTTTTCATGGCAGAATTGCATGAATTTCGTGGCTACTATTCCAGGACATGGTTTTAAAAAGACGGGGTAACTTGTTACGAATCAAACAATAGTTTAGAGGTAGACCGTGTAATGTTCCCAAGAAAAGTAATTTCTCTAAGGGCTGATATTGTGTGGCCGCCACGAAGTCCAAATTTTCCCATGAAGCCCACCAGACTTTTCCATGTGGGGGTACCTCAAGAACCGTGTTTATGCAAATTATCCTAAGACTACCACTCAATTAAGGCAAAACATTCGCTGCGAAATTGAAACCATTCTACAAGCAACCTACAGGCGTGTACTTGATAATTTTAGGGTTTGCCTTAACGAAAGCTAGCGCCACAATAGTGGTCATCTGGATGACATAGTGTATAGAAACTAAATTTCCAAACCTTATTTTACGTATATGTAGTAAATAATGTACACAAATAATTATTGTTTTATTATGATATTTTTGAAACTAACATTTAGTCATAATCTACACGCGTATTTATTGGTCGTTTTTATCAATGTATGTATTGTTTTGGTCAAAGGTGATTCTGATGATAAAAAACCGAAAAATCCATCCACTTTTCTAGGCGACAATGTAACATTCAATTCCTAATGTTATTGCCGTGTCATTTAGCTGTGTTTTCTACAATTTCTATCAATGAGTTACAGTGAGTAATATCTATTCACATGCATGCTACGTAATCAATGATGATTGCGACTGTAATAAACCAGAAACGTCAAATCTTCACACGTGGAGACATAAAATTTGATTCCTCATATTTTCGTACAATAATTTTTAGTAGTAATGTTAGTAATTTTGATTTCGATACTATTTATTACCAATTTATAAGTCCAAAGTGAGTTTAGCAATTTGATTGTTACCGAACTATAGAAATTAATGAATTCAAACTAGAATAAACCAACAGGTAAATTGAAACTTAATAATTTATCATATAACCTCTTCTTAAACTGGTACACCGTAGTTATGTATTTATCTTTTGAAATTATTGATGCAAAACAAGCGAAATTTGTATTTGAACCAAAATAATTTTGATTTGAAAATTCTAATCAAGTAATAAAATCTAGACTTCACTGGTTCGATTGTCTGAAAAATTAGAAGATTTTTCGGCATCTCAACTTAACTTCTTGCAAGTGAAAATGACAAGATAATATAATGTAATAACAAATAAATTTTTTAAGACTTCATTTTTGTTTTGAAGTTAACAGTTTCGATTCGTGAGTGTCTGTCTGTTTTTTTTTTCTATCATATAAAAAAATATAGAGTAAGTTTAAACGGTGTTTTTATTATTGCATCATTTAGAGTTTCGAAAAGAAGCTAAAGTATATATTAGTTAATATTTGTAATATATATGTACTATCATGACAAGGTTAATCATTAACCACTATCTTTAGTAACAGATTGAACAAAGAAATTCACACGGAGCAAAAACTAGTTGTCAATAAACTAGATTTGTTTAAATAATACTTAAAACTCGTCAGGGAACAAACACTATTGAAGATATTGACGGAAAAGTTAGAAAAGGAAACTTTAAGCAGAATTGTCTATTTATGCGGGACAAAACAACAATACTATTGTTTTATCATCGCTCCAACTATATGGCAAGGTACGCTATTTTTTAAATATTTAACTACTTGTTAATTGAGATCTTTTAATAAAGTATCTACGAGTAAATATTCAGGAATATTTTCCTAAAACTACAGAGATTGCAAGGCTATGACGATGGACAGTTTCTAGGCTGTGACAACTGACAGGCAGGCACAACGAAATTACAAGATATCTTTGCTTGCCATGGCAATATACACATGAAGATATTATAGACAATATTGCTGTATTGTATAAATTAAAGAAATTGTTTCAGCAGAAGTTTATATCATGTTAATTTTTTATTGTCATGAACTACAGTGACTAGCCATTCCGGATTCTGCGGGACAGTCCCGTAACAGTAGTCGTTACCTGCATTTCATAATCTATTAAAACAGTCCCACGGAATGTTGCTGTTTGTCCCGCAAATGTTGCACTTCTTACAATAATTTACACTTACATTATGCGAGTAATAATAAAGACATAGTCACAAAACTTGATGACAAGGAAGTTAAGGATCAATTTATTATATGCCTCTTCTACGGTATGTTACATTCACAGATTGCACTTTTAAATTAGCCCGAAAAGCTTTTGAAATAAAGTTTGTTGTCGGAAAATAAACTGTGAAGCTAAAAATGCATTGCGCCGTACACTTCAGATAATCTGAGAACAGAGCTTAATGACGCGCCATTAAAATTAAATTATAACGCAAAATAGATACTTTTACGTTCTCGGTAGCTGTGAACATTTTTACGACGTTCATAACGCATCGTGGTATTAGTTAAAAAAAACTATGGTATAACTATGGTATTGGTTAAAAAATGACTTCTCAGTGGATGGTAGGATTTTAAAGTTAGACAATTACTTTTAATAGGTGGTATTTTTTCTTTGTTATACTTGCTCTGTTTTCAAGCTTAAAGCTTATCGTGAATCGAAAGAGATTCGACATCAAAATCATAATGTTGATTCGATGTGTTCTTAATTTTATATCGCACTCAATCTGAGGCGACGGAGGCTCCACAATGTGATACACTGATAGTAAACGAGATAATGAATTGTGATGAAAAGACAGGCAGTTTTATAACTGAGATATGACTGTACATCGGATTGTAACTTCGTTATCTCACAAACCTTTTATTGTTAATTCCAATACCAAATTGCAATTAGTCTTATCAGATAATCTAGATGCATTGAAATGGGTCTTCCTCAAACGATAAGTTTACCAAATGATAACCTTTATTAGATAAAACTTGGTGGCGGAAATCCTGAAAAGGTTACGATGTATTATAATCATTTAGGAACACACACACAAGCTGAAAAATTCTTATCACTATTTTGCGCTTCGAGCAGTGCTAGGCACACTTTTAAATCTTAATATGACTGAATTATTTCGTGGAAGAAACTAGATTCATTTTTGTTTTTGTGGTTTGATATAAATACTTTTGTAATATTAATTTTATTATTATCAGTGAATAATTGTGTAAAAATTTTAACGTGAACCAATAATAATGAATCCGTTACTAAAAGTATATACAAAGAGTAACTGAATATGCGTTTATTATTTCAGGAAAATCAGCGAAGTAAGGAGTTTTAGGGCAATGCTTACTATTCTTCAAGAAGAAATTGCCTTGGGCTTTTAACATTTATGTTTTTGATAGTATTGAAATAATTTTTGGCAATAACTTTTAGGCATGATTTTAAAAATAATTATATTGTGGTATTTATATTTTACAATTGATTTTCGTATCCAGTTTCATTTTTTTCCCTTTGGGAGTTTTCTTTCACTAAAAATAAACTAGCTGTATAAACGGAGGCAGATTTGAAAGACCAATCTCTGTCAGTAACTTTTTTGTGCCTGTTCATTTATTAGGCATTTTTTGTACATTTCAGTGCCACAAGGCCACATGTGCCTCATTTGTGATGTTGCTCGGTGGTTCCATTCAAAGGTCATAAATCCAAAAATTTATATCTTAAATTCTTATTTTTAACTACCTCAACAACTAGTATGACAAACAAACAACCCAAAGACATATCAAATAAAAAAAATACCACTGCTATTAATTGTTTTCATTTGTATTTTGACTTCTGAAATGTGCACATCGCGCGCGGCGTCTTTAACCCTTTATCGAGCGCTTAGTATTGACTCATCTTTGCAATAATATTTCTCGGTATTTGTTTTCTTTTGTTTGTGTATTTGTGACATGAAAATCCAAGGTCAAGGTGTATGTTGCAATATTTAATGTATTTTAATTTGATATATTTTGTAGTATATGTCATATTTTAGTGCTACAAAGTTAATTATAATTTGAGATAAAAATGCATAATTTTAAGTTTTCTGTGTCCAATCATTTTTAGTATTGATTCACACTTGTTATAATATGTTTTTAAATATTGATATAAGTGTAGTCTAATATATAATACATAAATCAACATAGCCTGGCAAAATTTGTGAGTGCTATGGCTTATTATGTTAACTTGTAGCATATGTTTTTTTGTAGCGCGTCTACGAGATTTTTACAATATTAATTAAACTGTATGTTATTTTTTTGGATAATTCATTGAAGTGTTCCTTTAATTGTATGTGTTTCTTCGAGTTATGGAATTCAGTAAAATGATATACTAAAGAAAAATACGAACGTATTTCATCAGTGCATGCTGTCAGAAAACTTTGATAATGTAGAGAATATAGACATTAGTCCTTTAGATAAACGTGTGCTTAATTTGTATAATAGTGTCGACAAATATTACAAACTTGTAAATTGTAATACACCAAAAATGTTTAAAAAGTGTGGTGACTAATTTAGTGCTATTGAGGGTATTGAATTAGCAACAACTGATGAGCGATATATATCTGAATGTGATTTAGCTCAATCTCGCATATCTAGTCAATCAAGGAAAGATTTTAGTGATCTTAGCAAAAGACCGAAATATAGACGGTTAACCGAATTATCTCAGGTTGATGATTCGGTAGTTGGTTCATTACTCAGCAGTTCAGATCCGTCAACATCAACAAATATTAGTGTTAATGAAGTTTTATCACTTTTTGTGGAGGTTAAGCTTACGAAACACCAATATTTCTTTGTAATGAAATTTCTTAATAGCAATATTTCTAGTAAGTTTTAGAGTCTTTTCGAAAAAAAGACAAGAAAAAGTTCTATCCTAACAATATGGTAGTGACGGATTCAGAAACCGGGGTCAAGTTGTAAAGTCTGTTAGATCATGGAGCTTCGTGGGTCTTAGAATCAGAGAAAATTGTTTTAAATAATATTCCAGTAGTGTCAGTTAATTAAATTTAATTGGAAAATCGGATTTTCATAGTAGTACGGGTCATAGCGTATATAAACAGTCTTTCTGGATTCTAGTTTAGATGACTATAGTAGTTTATTTGTAACTTTTTACGTTCCTTTGCAGTTAGTAACAAATTTAGAAAGTGAAATTAACATTTTAGGAAAAATCTCCGCCTCTGTTGTTTTATGAGATACTGTAGACCTATTTGTTTCCAATCTGTGAAGAAAGGGTCTACTGTATCTAAGAATGAGAAATTTTATTTTAAAGAAAAGATAGCTTTCTAGCGTCCGACAATATTTATATTAGATGAACGCGTTTTCAATATTCAGCATTATTTGTTGTAATGGCGTTTGTCTAACGTGAATGTAGTCGAACACAAGAAAGCTAATTTTGCTTTGAAATAAAATTCCACATTCTTGAGACTGAATATAGTCGATGGTAAAAATTATATTGCGTTAAGTGAACATCATCTGCTAGCCTTTATATTTGTGAAACCACAACCAACAATGAATGACACAGATAGGTGCTTGGGAAAAGAAAACGATGAAAATTGTTTTGAATTTGGTTTGTCATTTCTATATTCATGGATTCGGTACTGGTTTGTTATCGGTACCGGTTTCGTCTTAACTAATTATTTTTTATCTTTAATGCTATGCTAATATATATATATATATATATTGCCTCGATGACGTAATTTTATCTTCTGTATCATTCACGTTACAACAACTTCTTCTTTACAGTATTACATGATACATTGTGCAACTAATTAATCGGTTTAGGTTATGATTTTGATTCGATTCTGGATTTTTGGTTCATACATTTTTAGCATTACTATGTTGTTTATATTGAAGTCAAGTTGTAAAATTTTCAGTATCAAAATCATCATCATCATATATATTAATACGCTAAGGTTAAGATGTTACTCTCCCTTTTTAGAAAAAACCTCACAACTAATCCACATAAATTATATATCATTTTATAGATAATTGCTTGCTCTACCGGCATCCACAACTAAAAAATTTATTATTGCTATTGTTTTTGCAAATTAATTAATTATTAAAATTATATACACAAAACAGCAATGCTGCCATTTAACGGCTCAACGTCAATATGATTGACGGTCGGTAAAATTTTTGTTTAATTTCAAATCCACTCACGTATAAATAAAGTGGCGCTTTAGCTCAATGCCTTTGATACTTGCGCCTCTATATGTAAATTTTAGTAAAATATTTGTTTGATCTGTCATCTGAGCTTCATAATGGAATAAAAACGTTATAATCAGTGTGCAAAATTAGAAATGAATTGAATACCTGCAATCAATTTTGATTTATTAAATTGAGTTGAATAATTTATAATGCGAAGACTTCGCACGGGTCACGCTAGTGATTATTATTCCCGTATTTCAGAAAACATTTCTGTAGTGCTTCCCTAAATTATTAATATCTGGAAAATTGATCTATTATAGAAATTAATTAGTAAGGGATTATAACGTTTAACATTTTTATTGTTAATTTTGAATTTTACACCGTATATATTATTCCATAGAGGTTTAAAATAAATATCCACCTTTTGTTATATTTATAAACGACGTCAGTAGTTGCTTCAAACCCAGAAAGTTTCTATTATGTGCTGGTGAACTTAATAATTTGTCGAATATAAAATATTCTACTGACCATAAAGCTACAAGAAGACCTTAATAGGTTACTAAACCAATTAAGCAAATCAGAGTGTATCGAATCTTCTACACAACTCTTACGCTGGTTTAAATGAAACATGCTATTGTAGTTTGGAAACCACACAGTAAATTATGTCATAATTGAATGGTTCCAAATACGATTTAAACGGATGTTGTAATATCGCATCAATATGTCTCAATTTAACACGACAGGCAGCGGAGCAATTGCGCTTTATATAATCTGTGATAGTCGGCTACGATTTCATCAATAAAGCGAGTTAGTTCCAGTTTCTAGAGCTGTAGTTTTCCGCTTTTCTATTTTCTTGCTGATCGTAAGTAAGCATGGCAACAATCACTGCGCACTCCTGCACAGACATTGTGATGATTGCGACAGTATATTAGACTCTCTCAATATATTCGCTAATTCGTTATCTCAATAAAAGAATTTGTTTATACGAATATCAGTCCTTTGATCCTTCTTATACTATATTATTTTTAATGTTAGTATTAAATTTTCAATTCTTTCCTTTGTTTTTTATCTTCTCAATGTTACAAGTCAAATGTTGCAGCTGTATTTCGTTTTAGGGTGTGTTTATTGTTATTTATTTCAAAAAGCAAAGATCTTTGCTAATAGCCCACCTGAAGATGTTGTTATACAAGGAAACCTAGGTCGTGGCAAAGAACTTAAGAAAAGTAGAAATAATACTACATCTTGTAGATTCATTTAATTGTAACAAATTTGAGATAAATACACTAACAAGTTCCATATTAGTGATCTAGAATATAATAAGTTTTCTAAATTTCTACCTAGATAACAAATTTGAGATGAATACACTAATAAGTTCTAAATTAGTAATCGTCAGTATAATAATATAAGTTTCCCACCTTTGTACCTAGATAAAAAATAAAATGTGGAAATTAAAAAAAAGGACTTTTAATACTCTTGTTTCATAAATTCCCTTTAGGGCAAAAATCAAGTGAAGCAACAGCCAATATATAATAGAATAATAAGCAAAAATGTGCTGTCCCATGACCGTAACCCACCTTTGCTTTCAAAGATGCAAAGTGTAAAATTTTGACGTCTCAATTCTAGGGCGATATCCTACATTAAATTTAGGAAAATGATGAACTTTTATCAACACAAGAATAAATTTCGTTCGTGTTATCTGGCAGAATTTTCCTCACGGTCTCATACTGTAACAGGAAAGCAACATTATACTTCGGTAAGGAAGTGGAAATATTATGTTTGTCTACCACATGAGCATACACTGACGAATGCGATGGCAGATTCATTAGTTGCCAACCTAATAGAAAAACCTGAACTACATTTTTCATCCGTTCACCTTCAGTAATAACATCGTGATTGAACCACAAAGAGAATTTGCATTCATTTTGTATACACTCTGTGATACGCTGTATGTTACTTTTGATCGACATGCGTGCAGGTGATGTGTTGTTACGATAAAGCAACGAACATTTTTGCAGAAACGAATTGTTATTGAATTATTTGTTTTGCAAAATATTTATGATATTTTTCACTTTAGGAAATACGGAAATTATGAAAATTTAAATATTATATATGTTGAAAAATGGTATAAACATGCAGTATTAATATAAATTACAATTTTTCCGAATATACTTTAAACCAATTAGTTATATTAAGAAAGTATCTGTGGTAATATACGACTACTATGGTAATCATGAATAAACATCATATTGGTGAATAGTTTTCTCAACAACGCTTGAATTTATTTCAATAATATTTAACGAAGTTTTACTTTCTTTATACAGCTTTCGATAATAAATCACAATTAAATGAAACTACGTGATGTAGTATTATTTTCACTTTCTTTAAGTTTTTTGCCACAACCTAGGTATCGTTGTATTATAATATCTTCAAGTGGACTGTTAGCAAAGATCTTTGCTACTTTAATTTAATTGTGAATAATGAATTTCTACAAAATTAACGGTATATATATTCAAGATAATAATTATTTCGTTATTCAACCCCGGAGTCCATAGAACTGGTTTTAATGAGCTCGTCTCTTAATGAATAAGAATCTCTCCCACGAACCTTCTTTCAATGCGGACGTCCTTCAACTCTAGGACGAAATTCATCGTGAATCTTACTGAAGATTTATTTGTTATTGCCGATGTCTAAATCAAAACAATTCATAACAAAATTATATATTTCTGACTGGTAAAAATACGAAACTTTCTTCTTAGTGTAAAAATATCTTTTTACATACGGGCAGACAATGTGCATAATTAAGTTAACAACTATGTATTTTTTTAAAACATTGTTTAAAAATAAAGTAAATGTTAGTCTCTATCTGAATGTTCCCGTTGCGAGGAATAGGTATATTAAACTGATTTTTGTAAAGTCACGGGACATTATGGATTTGCTCCAATCCTATCACGGGTGGGCCCAGAATTCCAGTGCCTAAAATTCGGCTCTCTTATCAAGCTAAAAGGATATGTTATCAAGATAAACAAATGTTAATTAATAAGCCTAGCTAAATGATATAAAAGGTTTAAAAAATATATATGCATATATACATACATACATATATATATATATATATATATATATATATATATATATATAGAGAGAGAGAGAGAGAGAGAGAGAAGGGGGAAAAGAGAGATGTTAACCCTAAAGCGATGCATCAGATAATATTAAAAAGATAGTTTTTATATTTTGAGGAAAAAAAATTGTGGTTTTACCGGTCACAGACCAATTTGTGCCACAATACTTATAATGCATATACAATTCAATATACTACATTTGTTTAACTTCAAATCCAATAATATATTTTTATAAGCAAATTAAATGTATGTACACCTATTTACTATGCACCAATTTTGTCCTTATGACCTATACTTGTTTCTTTTACTTCATAGTCTCCGCCCCATCTTATACTTCACGTAGATGTCTCTACTCCACCTGATCGCATCTGAACTTATGGGTAGGTGCCTCAAGAGTGTCTACGTTTAACCTGTGTAGTAATTGTTACCAAGAAGAGAAAGATATAATTTATAACGATAACACAACTCACTAGATAAAAGTATCTTTAACAAAATACATTAAAGCCTTGAAAGCTTTTATATTGAAATAAATTTTGATGTAATTGTAAAACAAATAAAACCAATATAATTATCATAAGTATCTGTACTTACGTACATAGCATCCGTACTTAAGAACTTGCACTACAAGAGTTTTTGTCCACACCTATATATAAATATTTCAGGGTGTATGCTATCTTTATTTAACAATTTACAAATATTTATTCTTATCACATAAGTTTTCTGCATATTTTGTTTTTTTCAGGCGGAATCTAATGAATTTCTCAAAAACTGTTAGATTTAGAATTATCCATACAGGTTACAGGTAAACCTTAGGTAAACTCTTAGTTGCTGTTTATAATTTTTATTTTAAGGTTTCATAATTTTTATTTTGGAGCCTAGGGGCGGCAGAAGCGAAGGAGGAATATACATTTTTTTTAAATTTTCAACCATACCTACAAAATTCTGGAAAATTTATTTAAAATTTTCAAAAATAGTTTTTCAATCCATGTAGCTTGATCTTTCAATTGATATTCTCTACGGCATATTATATTTGTAGGCGTGTCAAAATGCATTTTCGTTACGACAATTTTCAAGTTTCTACATGAAACTATTTCTGAAGCAAACGGTACGACATACGGCTAGTCGTATGGACCCGTGGGTGATTTTATAATGGTTCTGTTATTTCTTTGTTTTGGGATACGAGCTCTAATTAATGAATTTGACCTGGACTGACTTAAAATTTTAACTGTATGTTTTGAAATGTTTTTTCATCTTTTAACATATAGAGCAGAACAGAAAGTATAGAACGCGTCTTTTCGGATGATGTCTTGTGCGGTGGTTCAAGGATATTATGGCTATGTTTATATAACAATATCGTTTAACTTTTGTATGATTGCTTGAATGAGTAATAAAATGATGAGTGTTGTTCGGTGAAAACTTTGTTTTGTAGAAAATGTTAAAGCAGTTTTTGGTCGAAAAAAAGTACATTATCATTAAAAAGTACCTAAGTACCCAATTTATTATATGCAGTTCATGTTTTTCGATATGCTTGTCATGATAATTGATAAACAAGCCAAAATAGTGATCTTGTTTATTGATTGTGACAAAGAGTGCGGTCCGCACTAATTTGCTAAGATCAAAAACACATGGAATCTATTTGATATTTCGAAGTAATTATTTCGAAAAATCAAATGCATCGATAATATAAATTTACAATAAGAGTTGATACCTAATCAACATTTGCTGAACTGATATAAAAGTTGGACGTTCTCAGCGTCAGAGAGCATTTGGCGTGTAACGATAACGGTGCGGTGTGATTGTCTGTTGGTGGTACTGTTGGCAACGATGACATGTGTTTTAGGTCAGGATGAGTGGGTGGTGGAGACGATACAGGGCCTGGTGCGTGGATCGTGGGATAATGGACTTTACAAGTTTCTAGGTATTCTTTACGCGGAGCCGCCACTTGGAGAGTATAAATTCCAGGTAATCAAACTTCGCTGTTTATATACGATTGTATGTTTTTCATGTCTTCGCCCTTAGATATCGATAGTGGCCTTGAACATAATACTTTTATAGGTACTAGTCTTCTGAATTATTATTTTATTCTTAATATTTCAAATATTTCAGTAATTTTTTATTTAACCTAACAACGAATTTCTCGTTTTTCAGCACCACTGCATGCGTCTTTTTTATTAATAAATTAGTTTTCGTTAGTTTGTTCCGTTACATTCCATTACTACATAACTTCTCAGCATATTTTCTTCATAAAATTTTCTTTCTAGTGTTTATTTTACAAGAGATTTATGTAAGAGAGATTTATATTGAAAATTTTAATATAGAAATGAGGTACTATAAAATAAGACTAAAAATTAAAAAAAAATAAATTAACAATGATAATGAAAAGCATGTTTAATTTGGCACGTGAATGGAAATATGGAAAAACTGAGGATATGTAAAGCGTAAATGTGGAGGTTTAAACAGGGAGGTTACGAAAATGTAATCATTTTCGTAACCTTTGAGAGGGTTGATTTATTGAATTACTTTCGAACGCATATATTATTGAAGACTTTCTGACATCAAGATCAAGTTTATTCCATAATATCGAAGTATACACTGTAACCGAATATTGGTAAATAGGTGTTTGTGGATAAGTGGCATATGTAGGTTTTTGAGAGTTTCGTACCTCAAAAGAAAAAACCTTATAAGATCCCTTATCACTCGCATGTGAATCCATCACAGCCGGTTTTTTTTCAGAGTTCACTTGAAGTAGAAACATATAATTCGTCATTGTAATAAAAAATATTAATCCGCACGTATTTCAATAGCTTAGAATCAAAAATATTCGTACGGAAATATTAGGGTGCAAATTATGTATTTTAATTTTTTAAAATTCCATATATAGTGCGGGGTTTCATTTTAAGAGCTAGTTATAAGTGTTCCACAAATATTTTTTTTATAGTTTTAAAATATAGCAAGTATTCTCGATTTTATAATTTTTTCAAATATGGACTACGTTTTTATGCTTGTGATACGTATAATAGGCAATACTTTGTGGATAATAATTATATATGTATATATATATATATATATATATATACATATATTTATATACATACACATATAATTTTTTTCCTGTTATAAGAATAACAAGTGTAGAAATATGAGAGTGCTAAAGTTAACACGATTTTAGTTTAGAACGAAAATAATCGACGTGAGTCAATGTGAAAAACGATTTCCTCGTGGAAATGTACTGAAGAGTTTATTTATTATTATTGTAATAAATCGTAAATAAATAACATTGCACATTAATGTATTTAATTTACGTTAGTAATGAATTGATTATTAAATGCTGATAAGAAATTTTGCAAAGAAATATTATCAAAAATTTAAAAAATTTTCCAGTAAAAGAAAAATGAATTCCTCCTTTATTTTTGTCCACTTTCTTTACTTCGATATTTTGCGTTTCCTAAATATAATACAAAATATTTTCGTAATAATTTTTGATCTTCCATTTCAATAGATGTTTTGAAGTTTTCAAACATATAGTTTTTGGAAATATCCTTTTGACTGCAACAAAACTTTTTTAACTTCTTCTATGTGGCATTTGAAACTAAAATTATTTTTTTGATTATGTGCAATTATCTTCATATAGCTTATTATCTTGAGTGTATCGCTAACAGTATGGATTTTTTCTTGTTAATAGTAATTAATACTCTTTTTGTCATTTAAACCGTCATAATATTTTCAAATGGTACGTTTTATTGTAATACTTCAATTTATCTGCTTAGTTATCAATGAAGATAATTACTTTATAAAGTATCAAATCTTTTGTTGTATAATACTGCAGGCTCCAAGAGCATCACCGGTCTGGGATGGAGTGTTTGAAGCAAATATTAATTCGAAGCAACGTATTCTGCCCACAGATGGACGGAAACAATTACATTGGAGAGCTTGACTGTTTGGTGCTAAATGTTTACACAACTGAAAATGCTCCATTGGAAGAAAGTTTATTGCCAGTAATGGTTTTCATATATGGTGGAGGTTTCACTATTGGTTCCAGCGCTTACTACGGCCACGACAACTTATCCCGCATGGGGTAATCGTAGTTATTATCAACTATAGAATGGGAGTCACCTGGTAATTGTGTCTAGGGCACGAACTCAACCCTGGCAATGCTGGCATGAAGGATAAAGTGGCTGTTTTACGTTAGGTACAACAAAGCATTGCTGCATTTGGCGGTGACCCAGATAATGTAACCGTCTTTGGCTACAGTTCTGGTTCAGTTTCAGTCGACCTTATCACTCTATCGCCAATGTCTAATGGACTGTTTAAGCGAGCAATCACGCAAAGTGGAGGTGCCTTGGCTCCGTGGGCAATTAATATAGATCCAATACGGTATGTAATCGTCATTGCAGAAATCGCCGGCTACGCGTGTGGAGATAATGTTCAAGATTTGATGAATTTTTATTTGACTACTGATTTAGAGACGATAGTCAGATCAGTGAATACTTTAATCACTATAGACACCTCTCGTCCTTATACGCCATATGTCGAAACTAGCGACTTTGGTCAAGAACATTTTTTGACTCAAATGCCATTGGATATCATAAGATCTGGAAACTACACTTCTATTCCGTTGATAGGTGGTGTTACTAAAAGGGAAACATACGGCTGGAATCCTATTTCGGAGGTTATGACGAGTTTTATTAATGATGGTTTTAAATGTTCTTATCACAGGAGTGCAGATATCGCCAAGTAGATTTGATTAAAAGAAAAGAAGATTTACCATGAATTAAAAAAAATATTTTTATGGGTACACGGAATTAGGAATATTTATTTTTTTGTTTATGTTTTTTATCTAACGAATAGTTTGTACTTTATCAAATAAAACTACCTGATTTATCGGATACCGGATTTTGATTTTTTTTTACTGTCATTGTTATTTATTTATTTATACATTATAGGTTATTTAATCGTAACTATAAAGAATTAACTGTTAATAAAAATATATATTTATATATTCAACCAAAAACTACTAATTAATAGATCTAAGTAAAATTAAAATATAAAGAAATGTAATTTCAGCCATGTGATCCATGTAGCGAACACTATGTAAAGCTTAGTTTGATCAGTAATAGGAAGTAAGTTAAGTTTGGTCAATTAAATAAGGAAAGTGAGATCTGACAGTTTAATTATCAGACTCTGTTGCAAGATAATCTACGTTAATCAATTGCCTCTTCGTAACTGGAAAATGCGGTTTAATTAAAATCGCCAAACAAAACTTTTAGTGCATGGAAACACGTGTATGTATAGAAGCACAGATTCTTGTTAACGATTTATTTATAACTAATTTAGTTAAAATGTATTCGCAGTAAACTACAAAATATTGATTATTAAAGTTATGCGACGTAATTTTTACTTAGGTGGGACTGTAATTAAATATGAAGGTTATTTTTAATAAATATATAAACATTAATGTTATTTTAGGATACTATTTTAAAAAGTGCCCCAACTTGCCATCGTCACACATTAAAGAATAACATCCAAATTTGTCACACCTGATAATGTTCGTTCTTGGAAAATATTATTGTTAATACTTCTGTAAATTGCCAATAGATGGTGTTGGGACAACGTTATATGTTGGCGAAACGCTATAAAACACATAATTGCATGTTTCGTTTAAACCATCGTATCAGAATTCAAGAAATGCTACTTTGTTACATAAAGATCAGCCAGATGCTTGTTTAACGTAGACAAGAAATATTATTAAGATTAAGTTACTAAGTCTATATTAAAATCAATATTCCTTAGGATGAGATACATTTTAGAAATTATTCTAGATTTAGAGGCATTGTGTTAATTTGATAACCAAACAATGGTCAGATGTTTTCTTAACATACACATGAAGAATTGATAAGATTAAGTTACTAAGCCGATACGTAATCAATGTTTCTTAGAATGATCTAAATTTTAGATATTCTTTCAGAATTTAATGCATTATGTTAGTTTTTTATATAATCCATGGCTATATGCTTTCTTAACAGACATAAGAAGAATTGATAAGATTAAGTTACTAACTTGATATGTAATCAATACGAGTATTCGTTAGAATGATATTAATTGTTGACGAAAGACCGCAATTGGCAAGCAAGGGCAATGTGGTACGGGTGTTTACTGTAGTGTGTCTTTCGAGGTCTTCGTTTGCGAGGATTGTGGTTGGTTCAAATAGCACAAGGCTTGGTAAATGGCTCGTGGTGTGAAGCTAAGTTTTATATTTTTTGGGATATCCCTTACGCTGTGTCACCTCTTGGAGAGTTTAAATTATGCGTATTTTTTATTTAGATGTCAGGCAAAACTCGACTGAAAGCTTAATTGATTTTAACTGGACTAGTGGGTTATTTAGGATCCTGTTAAAACTTGTCTTCATTGAATAACAACTGAGCTTGTGTCCAATTGCAGTAACAAGTGTAGTTGTTTATTTAAAGAATCTCTTCATTTTGAAAAGATAAGAAATATAAAAAAATAATTTTTCACAACGTCTTGGGAGAAATGGTTCGATAAAAATATTATTGCATTTTTAATAAATAAAACATGCTCATGGATTCTTAAATTTTATTCATATATTTAAAATACATTCATAAAATATATTCACATACAGGAATATTTCCTAATCATTGACCAATATTGAAGAGTAATTTTTAGAGCTAAAATTTATCTCTAAAAATTACTAACTACTGACTTACTAAAATATTTCAAAAACATTTGTCTTCATTCCATATGTACCGGAAAAAAATTAAAATTTTCCGTTTGATTTCTAAAAAAAACATGGAATGACTGCATACCCTAACTCATACTTCTTTTGATATTCCCTTACAATTTGTGCTTCGATATTCAAGGTCAAATTTCGACGCCCGCTGGCACGTGATTGTTGACCGAATGTTTTTCATTCAAAATGAAGAATTTGTCACAAGTTTGAAATGTTGTTATTACTATTAATCCTTATTTTATATAATGAGTTTCAAGAAGATCTTTTTTATGAGCAAACTTCAATAATGTATTAACTGACTCAAAAAAACGATAGTGTTCGCTACATGGATCACATGGCTGAAATTGCATTTCTTTATATTTTAATTTTGCTACATTAAAAGTAAATTTTAATTACACTTATAGTTGAGTTTTCTAATTTAAATAATTATACTGTAATGACTACAGACGATACGATAACAATAATTATATTATTTACGACTACTAACTTTAATATTACAGTTTAGTAATTGTATATAATTTATTTATATAAAATATTTACAAAAAAGCACAATACCATTAAAATTACACGAAAAAATATGATGATTTAATTGTTGTATGGTATTAAGTTAACTAACTAGAAAATACTCGCTCAAAATTATAATTTTAAGGTTTTCTGATTTTTGAATGTTTTAATTAGAAAATTATAGGGAAAAAACACACTGCAACTGTAAAAATGTATATGTAATAATGTTATTAAAAAATATGAAATAATTTACAGCATTTCAAAGACCTATGCAATAAGATTCCATTCTGTCCGTCTATATTGTGTCTATCTATAATTATTAAGCGTTTTAATAAAATATTATAAAAGTATTTTATATGAAACAACAATAATAAATATGAAACAATGATAATATATGAAACAAAAAAAAATATAATTCTTATTCTTAACTTTAATAGAAACAGAACTCTAAACTGACGCATGATCAGCCTGATTTCTATCAAACTGACTGAAATAATTTTGCAAAAATATATCAAAAGGGGTTATATATGGGGCATTAATTATATTACTTATTCTGAGTATGTATATATATATATATATATATTGAGAAAAAACTAATATCAGTGAAACGATTATAAAGGTGAGTACTTGACAAATGTAGAAAGTGATGTGACGTGGTGAAAGTCCAAGTAGCGAATACTGAAAGATTCATAACTTCTACTTATTCGATGGAGTCGCATTTCTTTGACCATTAATGAATCGCAAGTTTTAATGATTTTCAGTTGCTGGAGCGATTAAAGAAAGGGAAAACGAATAAATATGGTTTTTCTTCCTACTTTTCTCTCTTAGTATTTATTCCTTTTATTTCGATATGGATAGAGTAGAGTTTAACATAGTTTTTGTTGGAAAGCAATTAATCAATAAAAGCGGCTAAGACCGATATGGCGAGTGAGCGAAAGTATTTTGCAACTTAGTAGAAGTTAATTGAATAAAAATACCGCTCATAATTTTGGTTCAATATGGAACACACTCTCTATCTTCTTGGTTTTCTTTTGATTTTTGTTTCAGTCGCTTTAGGAGACAGTGGGATGATACAATGATTTTTTCTGTCAAAATTTTTGATATACATTAGGAAAAATATGAGTTTGTGAGGAAATGAGAAATTTAAATATGGTAGTAATTGTGTTAATATTAAAAATATTTAGCAAAATTTCATTCTCTCTATACATTTTGTTTTAATCGTTAATTTTAGGTATTATTATAAAATCAAAAGTGACTTTGTTTGTCTGTTTGTTCTGTGTTCTCATATTTATATATTCTTCCAATTCACAGAGTACTACCTTAAACAAATTGAAATAATCTTAAACATAAACGATAAATTACTTATTCTTAAATTTGCAATTAATTAAAGAAATCAGTTTCAGTGAAGACATATTAAAAATATATTTTTCGAAATCTTAAGTGCAAAATAACATAAAATTTAATTCAAATGCCAAGGTTATTGTTCGAAAATTAGTATTTGCAATAAAATTCACAATTTCTCCATTAGTATATTTTCATTTGTAAAATAAAAAACCCTTTTTTCACCTTTTAACAACTGATACTGTTTTTAAGAATGATCATTATAGAGTTTTCTCTGGTTAACGAAAGAAATTAATAGAGTTCGAAAATAATAAACTAATAAATTTAATATCTCAATATTAACTTTTAATGTGTAAATTATATATATATATATATATATATATATATATATATATATATATTTGAATCCAAACTTCTTTTATCAAAATTGCCTTTTAAATTTTTTTGGCTATAGCAAAAACGAAGACGAACTAAAACATTAAAAAACCATTTGAATATAACAAAAAACTTTGCGAGTTATCACGAGAGGATAACAAGATTATCACAAAAATGCATTTAATTTTTTGATACTCATTTGTCTATATTAGTAAACGACAACATCTAATTTGAAAATAATTCAGTATTTATTAAAAAAATTGTTAAAGACTTGAATAAGGATACACAAAATTATGATATTAGAGAAAAAATTCCGAAAAAATGTCTCGTTTATGAATCCCTCTCAATTCTACTGCTAAAAAAACAGTCATTAACAAAGGCATGGTAAGACCGTTTTTCTTGTGTGGCTATTCCTCTTTGCATATTAGGCCCTGACTGAAATATTATTACAACATGACGTTTGAAAGTAAAAAAAAGTTGTAGTATTATTAATAACGATGGTATAATCAACCATTGACTTATACGAATATCTAACTGTTGCTAACATTTGAGTGAATCAAGTAGACCAGGCTAGCAATATAACAGCATGTTAACACCCTAATATATATATCCTCATACAAACATCGAAAGTTTACTAAATTACACTTTTGTTGGCTATCGTTTATATTTTACTATAGAAATTTTAAAAATATAGTAAAATATATTAAGTTAGCCATGGTAACTTTCCTTGTGTTTAAAAAAAAAGTAGCATAAGCGCGCGCCACGGATTTTGTATTCATATTTCTGATGGTTTTGTTTGTGTAGTGTACTTGTACTACTAGCGCCATCTAATTAGTTTTTATTGTTTGATTATTTAAATCGACCAGTACAGGTTTTGAATTAGAGATACTTATCAAACTAACCGAATTATGTAATTTTGTTGTCAACATAGCGTCTTAGGGTGATCACAGGTTACAGCGCTTACGAAGCGGGGTCTCGGATTCGATTCCTAGTCGATTGTTGAGCTGGGTTGGATTGATATTCAGAGTGGCTTTAAGAGATTGCTCTCACAGAAATAAACCTGTCATACGTATATATTGTGCACATTAAAGTCAGTAAATAACTAAGAAACAATTTTGTCAGTATATTATAGACTTTGCAACTACAAATGTGCCTCCAGGGATCCGTTATTTATGAATCCTGATGAAGCATTTATGATTGAGGGGTTTTTATTCATTATTTATGCGTCTAAAACCTTTTAGATGCTGCTGAAATGAAAACGTACTCATATTTTGAATCAGAATTTAGAATTAGCAACGTTTTGTTTTCTTTTGGTCTAAAAATAAAAAAATTAAGTTTATTATTAGGTTCGGAACGGTTCTGGGTTCAGAGCCCAGTACTTTATCACTGTGACACAAGTTTTAAATTAGAGACGAAATAAAGGTATATTTTTTATTTATCCTTGCTACTTACTTTTAATAAAGGTATATTTTTAAAAAAGGTTTATTTTTTATTAAAGGTTTATTTTTTATTTGTCCTTGCTACTTACTTTTAATAAAGGTTTATTTTTTATTAAAGGTTTATTTTTTATTTATCCTTGCTACTTACTTTTAATAAAGGTTTATTTTTAAAAAAGGTTTATTTTTTATTAAAGGTTTATTTTTTATTTACCCTTGCTACTTACTTTTATTAAAGGTTTGTTTTTTATTTATCCTTGCTACTTACTTTTAATAAAGGTTTATTTATTATTTATCCTTGCTACTTACTTTTTATCTTCTCAGTTTTTAAGCATCTATCACTCATGTATTATCCAACCGCCAAATTTCAAGTGTGTTCTTAATGAAATTATAATTGCCATAGTAACATGATTATGTAATCAAGAAACACATATTAATAGACGTTTACAAGGTAATGGTTTGATTATTTCTAAATTAGGTAATAAAATAAGCAAAATATTAATATAATAATAGCTTAAAATACAAACTAAAATACAACGCAGTCTTATTTTTATTGTCTATTTTTTCAGGCATCTGCAACTCACGTACTATTCTATTGCTAAGTTTCAAGTGCGTTTTTATTAAAGTATAATAGCAATATATCTAATAATATCTATGTAATAGCATTATTACATAGATAGGTAAAACATACTCATAACAGTTAACAAATGAATCATTGACTATTTCTAAATTAGGTATTATTCCAAAACATTAACGTAATAACAGCTTAAAATACAAACAACAATACAATACAGTCGAATTTTTAATTTATAATTTTTTTAGTTATCTGTGACTTATGTAGTATTATATTAGTAAGTTTCAAGTTTGTTCTTAATTAAAGTATAATAGTCCTAATAACATGATTACATAGCCAGGTAAAACATACTCATATAAGATAACAAGCTAATCATTCATTATTTCTAGATTAGGTGTTATTGCAAAATATTAACGTAATAACAGCTTAAAATACAAACGATAGTGTAACACAGTCTTATTTTGTACATTACAACATACCATTTTAAAGCAATTTTGCTTAATTATTTATTTATCAAGTGATAAGTAAATTATGAGTTCTTATTAATAATTACTCAAAACGAAAATAACTATTTTACCCTATAGTTAAGAAATATATTGCCTACGAAAATATATTGCCGAAAATATATTTTCACACACATTAAAAAAAATTAATACATTACGCGCAAATTAACGATTTTCGGATTGTTTACTTTACTTGTGCTGTGAAACCTTGCTTTTTGCTAAATTCCATGAGTCTTGGTTAACAGGAAGTACCTTATGGGTTTTGATTTATTTGCTAGTATCAAAATATACACCACATATGGCCGGCGGGAAAAATATTGCCTTCTACATCTTTCGCAGGCGCATATTCAAAAGAAATATTTTTTTATGTCATATTACTACAAATTAACAAATTTTGGATATTTTCTTTACTTATACTGTGAGGCCTTGTTTGTTGCCAAATTTTGTGATTCTAGGTCAACGAGAATTACCCTATAGGTTTTGATTTATTCGCATTTTTGACACTCCTAAGTATCAAAAATGCGGCATAAATGGTCGTATTTTTAAGGTTTTTTTATTGCGTTAACTTAGAAGCTTAATTTTTTTATGAATTCCAGGGGTTGTAGACTTAAGTATTTGATATTAATTTCAACGTGATACCTTTACGCGTTCCTGAGAAAAGGAGTCTAGACAGACGTACAACGAAGTGATCTGTAAGGGTTCCTTTTGTCCTTTTGAGGCATGGAACCGTAAAAAGAATAATATTCTCTAACATAAACTGCTCTATAATATTTAACATAAAACAAAAAGTCTCAAAGTCATCGACTTGATGTTTATATGAAAGACTTTTCAATGTTTGATCTGTCACATCACATTGACCTTTCAAGAATGAGATATCATATAACCTCACTAACAAGTATATAATGAATTGCCCATTAAAGCTTTACCATGTCACTTATCACTACAAATAGATTCACCTTGTATTAAAAATAATATTGTAAAACCAAAGAAAGTACTTAAAAACATTCAATAGATTTTAATATTTAAATTTAAACGAATATTACCTTTTAATTTTTCACAACTAAACGAAACTACGTGATGTAGTAATATTTCTACTTTATTTAAATTCTTTACCACGACCTAGGTTTCGTTGTATTACAACATCTTCAGGTGGACAATTTGTAAAGATACAATGGGCAATTTGTATTTTTACAAATTACGCAACTGAGGATGTCATGAAACGAAACCTAGGTCGTGGTAAAGAATTTAAATAAAGTAGAAATATTACTACATCACGTAATTTCATTTAGTAGCGAACAATTAAATTGTAATGAATTTCTACAAAATTAAAGACAAATATATTTACTAAACGAATATTATTCTTATTCCCTAGTAACTTATTGTTTTTCATTTTATATTTTACAAAAAATTATTTTGGCGAACGGTAAAATTTTATATCAAGTTGTATTTTTGGAAATCGATATCAAATTGCTTAAATTGATAACATTGCTTTTATTTTAATAAATTTACGATACTCGTCTGATATACTAGGACTGTTTATAATTCAAGTGAGAGGTAATGAAATGAACCTTGCCTGAGTCAACCCAAAATATTTACCAAATCGAAAGAAAAATGTATAAAAAGAGACATTAAAAAAGAAAGTAATTGAACATTAAAATATATTAACCTCTTAAGATACGTGTATTCGCAGTAACGTTCTCACACATTATGGACTCGTGTAATCAGCAATTATCTAAATTTGAACTATGGCGTAAATGTAAAATTGTGTGCATATTTGTATTATGTGTGCTTATATGTCACACGTATTTGCAGAAATTTAAGTTTGAAAGATTTACATGGCTTGTTCAATAATTTATACGATTTGTTACTGTTCGTCCCAAATTGTCATCCATAAAAGCCTAAGGTTACGTGTAACAAGTCAAAGCCAATTATTAAAATAATTCAAATAATCTTGTTGACTTTTATATCATAAAGGCGATTGCCATCAAAATATTTGCACATAACGTGAACGTGTGATATTTTCGCAATCACTTTACATATGACAACACTCACTTCATCGACATGTCATCGTCATGACACACTAACATCGTCACTTCCGTGAAATAAAAGGTCTGTTATTTACGAAGATAAAAAAGAAGAGTTTTTAATTCCTTTCTTCATCAATTCTTATTCTGTTCTAGTCTAATTTTCCAGTTAAGAAAATTAGGGATTTAAAATTTATATACATCCTCTTGTTGAATTTATTATTTTGGTGTTGTTGATAATTTTAACAATTGGCATATTAATAAACTGACAGACAAATAGGCGACAAATAGGTTTTACATAATAAATTTTTGATGTCCCTTTGTTTGTCATAAATTGGTCGATCAAATTTGGTCTCTTAGTATTGCAACCCTTGAAATAAAATATCTTCAGTAGGTATAATAATATAATTAATCTAATAATTTTAGAAATAATTAAACACGAGATGTATCTATCATTATTGCGCTTAATTGACTAAATATTAAATAAAACTAAAAGCGCTAAGAAGAAAATGGCGAAGATAGTGGGAAACATTTTTGATGAAGATGCTTCTGCGTAGATCTCGTCCCAGAATGCAATGGAGGCTGCATGTGGGGAGTGGAAAGTAGTCATCTCTGTGCCCAGCTGCAAGTAGTTGAGCTGTTCCCCAGTTATTGGCTGCCAGTTCACTGGTACGTTCTCAGGAGTCGGGTTTCTGCAAAGGACAGTCATTAAGCTTTGTAAATGAGCTGTTAAAAGGTCTTGCAAATATTTTATTTCAGGAAATGTTTCTGAATTTAAAAATTGTACTTTTTACGGCTAAATTTTTAACTTGGCACTTTTTATAGTAATATTTTGGATGGGACTTCACTTCTTTTTTAAGAGTTACTCTTGTTTACGTTTCCTTTTTTCTCAAGACGTTTGGCTGATTTTAGTGATAGTCGCATTACCTATTTAGGGTATTTACTTTTGGAGACAAAAGTTTTTAAATTCTATAAATATTATCCGGTCTGTAGGTCATTTATTAATTGTTCCTATTTAATAAATAGCCTATTTTTCTGCACCATGATTATTGGGATTGAAATTATTTAATGGACGCCATAAATAATTTTCACTGAAGAAAACGTGATGTAAGTTTGGCTTCACGAAAAAACATTGAACTTTGTAGTCGTCCAATGTTTTTTCTTGAGACCAAACTTCTTTTCACAAACCATATTTGTTAATCTATCGGGATTAAATTAAATGAAAAACAGCTCAGATAAAAATCAATATAGTATTGATTGATGAAAAACATTGGTACGATTCTTTGAAAATGGTAAACTATGGTTCAAATTAAAATTTGATAAAAATTCATTTTGCAACAAAAATATAAAAATGAGACATCCTTAAACAGAAATTTTAAACGGGCCGTTTCTTTGAGAAATGGCAAAGCTGATTATATTTTAGTATTTTCATTACTGCTATATTTTAGTATTTTCATTAACGAAAATTTACCTAATTAATTAATTAATATTAGTTTTCTTTGTGACGTAGGTTAATTAAATTAGTATAAAATTGATTTATTTACATTATTTTACAATCACTGTTGTTTATGAAACGAAATGAAATTTCAATTTTACTAATTAATCTAATTAAGTTCTGCTAAAATTTTACTGGTGTTGTATTTTATTTTTTTTAATTTAAAAAAAATTCATAGGAGGATTTTTGGGTAACATAAACGCAGAATATTTGCCCCTCGTCCATTTTTTTATTCTTATTATTTTGTTTTAACCACATATGAAATCAAGAACTGTACGAAATTCAATTTTGTGGTTGGCGCTTTCCGTCGTTCATATGTAACTTCTTTTGTAGCATAAAAATGAATCAATTGCTTCTTTAAAGATAAATAAATTGAAATACCAATTAATATAATATCAATTTTGCAATCACTCGGAAAACCAAATCTGTTTTAGCTAGTGCTAGTTTCTAAAATCGAGATGTTATGACGTATGTGCGATGCGGAATGTAAACATTTACGATTTATTTAATATATCAGCCTCTATTTCAGTCGTGAGTTTCTCCGAGTAAAGAACAAACAAAATAGGAAAGTTTCATAACGACAACAGATTTTGCTTTGTGAATGCCGTTTAGGGCAAAAAGTAAGCAAAACAACAAGCGTGTCTCTATCGCACTAAAGTTTTTATTACAGGATATGAAAGCGAGTAACATGTGACAATTATTGACGTAAGCTCCAGTGGCTAAAATCTGGAAACAAGAACGTATATACACCAAAATATGACATTAGTTACAAGATCCTTTGAAAGGTTATAAAGGGAACTATCTCTACAATCCAATGCAACAACAAGCGTGTCTCCATTGCACTAAAGTTCTTATTACAGGATTTGAAAGTGAGCCACCGCACTAAAGTTATGAAGGTATAGTATACATGTGATAATTATTGGCGTAAGCTCCAGTGGCTAAAATCTGGAGAAAAGAACGTACATTCACCAAAATATGACATTAGTTACAAGGTCCTTTGAAAGGGTATAAAGGGAACTATCTCTACAATCCAATGCAACAACAAGCGTCTCTCCATTCCACTAAAGTTTTTATTACAGGATTTGAAAGTGAGCCACCGCACTAAAGTTATGAAGGTATAATAAGAATATGAAGGTATAAAGTGTGTAACATGTGATAATTATTGACGTAAGCTCAAGTGGCTAAAATCTGGAGAAAAGAACATACATACACCAAAATATGATTAGTTACAAGGTCCTTTTAAAGAGTATAAAGGGAACTATTTGCTGGAAACTTTTAAATAGTACACATCGCCAATATTTACTGGAAGATATTGTAAAAAGTTACAGTTAAACTCTCTACAATCCAATGCAAAGTATGTTTTGTATAATATAAAGCTCAAATTAATGCAACAAAAGTGACACGTGGAAAAAATACTTTCACCTGTGTGAACTGCGCTTCCTAACCTAAAGAACTTTGTGGACCTCTCGACCTCCAATTATCATCACTTTTGATCGCTGTCAAATTATTTATACGATGAAGATATTAAAGACGCAAACCATCTTATTGTTGAACTAACAGAATTTTTAAGAGAAAAACCTGAAAGATGCCATAAGGAAGGATTTTTATCTCCGGATATATACTGCAACATGTAATAGATAACATAAAATAATTTTTTGAACTGAAATGATGATGTCAATAGTTCCCAAATTATTAACACTGTCATCTTAGTTTACAAAATTATTTTGCTATTTTTTATATGCTATCAATAAAAATGTTAAATTCCAAGCAGCTCAAGAAACACGTTGTGTCATACCAATTTTTCATTTTTTTTGTTAGTCCGTACTTCGAAAGGAACCACCAGAACCACTCATGTGTCTGTCCGTCCGTCTGCCACAACCGTTTTTCTCAGAAAAAGCTTGACCCAGAAACTTGGACTTTGATATAGTAATGAAACATATTCACTTATAATAAACTCAAAAACTTTATGGCTAAAACTCAAAAATATTAATTTGGAAATTGTTGGGGGCCAATTATTAAATACCCTAAAAAATTTAAGGACTAATAATAAGGATCTCAAAAATATTTTTTATTTCATAATTTTATCTATGATGTTTTCAGAGATATATTTAAAAATATTAAAAAAAACGTCTTCTTTTTGAAAATACTCAACCTAGAATTATGAAAAAAGTAAGCATTTTTAGGAAGCCACTCAAAAATTGTGGCAAAACTGTAGTGATGATCCCAGGTATCATCATTTCTGAAACGTACACCATGTTTTCACGCCTGTAAAAGATGCAGTAGATAACATATTTATGTTTGTGAAAAAGTAATATTAGTAAATAGTTTAGTATAAATATTAATTACCATTGCGTAAGCGTTTTGAATAGATCTAAAATGCAATGGTACTTGTATGGAAATAAAACTTCGAGGCCGATTAAAATAATGACTTTCCGATTAAAGCAAAGATTTAATGATTCATTCTTCTGCGATGAAAAAAAAAGTTATGTAGGATAATGGGATAGAAATCATTGAATTATAAAAAATAAAAGGAACATTGGAAAGCAATAAGGGTGAACTAATAATTATTAAATGAAAAGTATGCCACTGTACATACTTAACTTCGATCATAATGAAAAAAACTAAAGAAATTTGTAATTACATAAAGAGTTTAACGAAAAGTGGTTCTATCTTAACTATTAAAGTGAAATTAGAATCATTATAAAAATAGCCAAACTAATACTTCAATAGAAATGTTGCCAGGCCTTTGAGAGACTTCGTAATCATTAAGTAGGCAGGTAAACCCGTAATAATAAAGGTCAAAATGTGCAAATTAGAAGTGGGCATCCATCAAGCTATATAGGGTGTCTAGTTGCTATTGAACGACAAAAAAGAATTGACAAATAATTTAAACTCTGCAATACTAAGTAGGATAGGACTATCATTGAAAACAAATTCATTTCTTAGAAAAAAACTGAAAGCGAAATTATTCATAAAATACATCTGCGATTTGCAAAAATAATTATTGAAAAGCGAAAAATAATTATCGAATCTGTTTGTTTGTCTACACTGCAAGGGCTTTAGGCATGCTAAGGCATGTTTGTTATTGAGAATAATATTTAAGTGTAAAAACGTGGGAGGCTTTTTCTTGAAACCTAAGTGAAATGTTAAGCAAAGTCATTTATTTTTGAGTGGGATCTTTATGTAATACAGCTCTATGTACTTTCTCAATGTATAAATAATTCTTACCCAAATAGACATTAGAGCCCTACGATTTCAAACAGACTAAACAAGTTCAAACAAAGTTAAGATTCGTTATTTTGAAATTCATTCTTTAGATGATACGGAGTTCTATTGTCTATCTTCCGGTTTCGTCATTGAATCATCCCGATGGTACCATTTTATTATATGGTCATTTGAACTATACACAACTGCCAAGTTTTATGATGACATACAACAATTAGAACCCCAAACACAGTCAGTTATAGACTTCAGTGTCTAACTTCCAGTTCTATTATTGGATCAGTCCGACGATACAATTTTATTGTGTTGTCATCAGAACTACACATAACTGCCAAGTTTCATGATGATACAACAATTAGAAGTTCAAACATGAGTTTAAAGTCTAATTTCCGGTTAAATGTCATGGAACCAGTCCGATGTCCCATAGCAAACCCTTTCAAATAATAATTTCACATGACAAAAAATATTTAAAAAAATGTTTTTTAAGACTTTTATTTGAGCGCTCTTTTATTTTATATAGATATTTAAAAAAAAATTAATGTGAAATATGAGGGGCAAATAAAATAAATTATTATCCCAAATGTCAAGTTTCTGCATCGCATAGTTTCTGAAAAAATAATTTACTGTGAACATGGGAAAACTTAAATAAATGGTCTAATATATTTTTCATATACGTAAAATATAGTCCATATATATACATTTCATATACGTAAAACATAGTCCATACATATACATTTCATATAAGTAAAACATAGTACATACATATACATTTCATATACGTAAAACACAGTCCATACATATACATTTAATATACGTAAAACATAGTGCATATGAATATGTAATAATATGACATGTAGACTTATCGCTATAGTTTTCCTGCAACCTTTATTTGGAATTCTAAAACGTATATTTTTTCAAAGTCTTTGGCTTAGTAGTTTCGAATATAAAGGGGCGAACACATTTTTGTCATACTTTCCAACATATCTCTGAAGATATAATACCTAATATTAAGAAAAATATATTTTTGACACTTTATTTGACCTGATTTAATTTTTTTCCTTTTAAATGATATAAACGCTTTACACATTACACGACAAAAGAAAAAAAAATTGAAGTACTTAATTTGACCCTTCACAGATGTCCCAATGAAAATGTTTGAGTTTTAATTACTGTCATATATACAGGTTAATACGTGTTAATACTATACCAAATTTGAAATTTTTACGTCAAATGATTTCAAGTTTTTACGTCTGAGAAAAACGACTGAGCGCACGAACGGACAGACGCGCGAGTGATCTTACGAGGATTCCGATTTTCCTATTGAGGTACGGAATCAAAACAAAATTGGAATACATCTGTTATCATCCACCATATTCTGAAAATATAACTAGAGGCAGTTCAGCTGTATTAGTGAGAAATTATGTCCAACATGATGTTGGATATCATTTCTCACTGAAATTGAATACAGCAACGAACATTCACTAGATACTACAATACTAAAATGATGATATAAGTTAAACACAAAAAGTTAAAAATGACAGCCATTTACTGCCCACCTTGAAGTTCTTCCACCGCCGAGAATTATAAAATATTCAACATGTTAGGCGAGAGCTTCATTCTTAGGGGTAATTTTAATGCGAAGAGCAAATATTGGGGATCAAGATTGACCATGAGAATTCTTCTCATCTATTCACCTACGTATTTGTGTTTCGAATAAGGAAACTGATTGAAATAAAATGAATAACACTCGGGAATAACTTACCAACCTAGAACTGCCAATTGAAATAGTAGGGTAAGATAGACGAAGAGGTCAGCCTTGAATATGTAAGCAGAGAAGATTAGCATACTTCCTATTCCAAGCAAGGTTTTTCTTGTCATTAAATACCAAGTTAGTAATAATAAAACAAAAAGAAGTGGCAAACAACTAGATACCAGGATAACAACGTAATATTCAACAGGCTAAGTAATCACCTTAAAAAAGAATCAGAGGGGGTTAAACTTAAAAAAAGAACTAATTTTTGTAAATAAATTATTAGCATACGGCAGACGAAAGTGTCGACTATTGCTCGTAGAAATCAAGATCCTCCTCTGAAGTTTCAAGAAGTTGAATGAAAGGGAGACTCTAAGTAAATGGCAGATTTCTTCGTAAAGTACTCAGTTGAGGTATTTAAACCTTGCCTGCAAAATACAATGGACAAAAATATAACGATTATTGAAAACAAGAACGAAGTGAACACACCATTTATTATTTTGAACTTTAATAATCCAGTAGTTTGAAAGAACGTATTGGTATATAACCTTATTCCTTATTGTTAGACAAATTATAAAATAACTACCGGATAATTTAGCCACCAGAAACTTACAATACATTATAAATGCCTATTTGAAAATGAATGACACTCGTAATCGTTACACCAAAATCAGGAAAATTGCCTACAGAAGTGGCATCGCGCCAACCAATGTTACTACTTTACATTATGTCAAAATTATTTAAGAAAACCTGGATGAAAAGATTAAATACCATTACTAAGGAAAAGCAACTGCTCCCGAATCACCAACTAGGATTTAGACATAACCATTCAACAACAAATCAAGGACATCAAATCACAAATAAAATTGGAAAGACGTTTGAAGAGAAACTCACGGCAGTGTTCCCAGATTTTGGAGCTTTGATAATTTCTGGAAAAAGATTTAGAATATAAACTTCATAGAGATTTCTCCAAAGAATATTGTGACATTCTTAACTCTTGCCAAGTAAATGGAAACTTTATTTTAAAGCTTTTATTTTCCAGGCAAAATTAAAAAATTTAATAGTGTTATTTAAGTATTACTACAAGGTTTTATTGAATTCTTGTTGCCTTCGTTTAATACTGGTAAGCATTATTTAGAACCGAAACGCATTTTTGGGGATATTCCGTGTGCTTGGTTCAGTGTTGAATCTTTTTACATAAGATGAAGAGGTATAAAAAGAGATATGAAATCGCCTACGAAATAATGACAGCAATCATTGTTATGATACAACTATAATTAAAAGTGAAAAAATATAGTACAATCCACAAAAAGCTGCAAATAGTAATAAATAAATTAATAAATGAACTTAAAACATAAAAATAGCGTATTAAATTAAATAAAACTAAGTTTACTCGTTTCTACTTTTCATTCAATAAAATAAATCCACATACATGACAATTATATTATATCTATAAGGGGACTTATAGATATGATATAATATAGTCATCATATAAAATAGAGTTTCTATGTTTTGCAATAAAATATCTCATAATGCATATTTTTGAAATTAAAATGGAAAAATTGAATATATTTGGCGTTAATTTTGTAGAAACTCATTATTCACAATAAAATGAAACTACGTGATGTAATATTATTAATAATAAAGATTAATCTTTACTAATACTCCACCTGAAGATGTTGTAATACAACGAAACCTAGGTCGTGGTAAAGAACTTAAAGAAAGTAGAAATTATACTACATCACGTAGTTTCATTTAATTGTGAAAATGGAAAGAATGAAAGAAAGAGGAATTAAAGATAAAACGCGGACAATTTCAGTGGCTGCCAGAACGAAACTCAAAACTTTTGGTTTTGAAAGCAATTACGGCATTCAAATTTGGAGATGTAGCAGAAAAACAAACGTTCAGTAAAAAACAAATTTCCAAAATAAAATGTTACAAAGAATTATTGTCAGTGATCCGTGGTTCGTTCGAACTAGTGAACTGCATCATGATCATTGAACTAATTCCAGAAGTGAGGAAGGAATATGAATAACCAAATATATCTTTTGGTTTCAGAAAAGTCTTCAATGTGATGGATATCCGACAAAGTTTCGAGAGAACTAAACTACCTGACTTGATGACAGTTTAGAACATGGCAAGGAGCTTATCTTATTGTGAATGATCCAACTGCGCGATAATAAGAAAAATTAAAAGTTGTTAGATGATCTATACTACAATACGGATTATTAGAATAACATTAGGTATAAAAGTCGCTAGTCGCTATTTTAGAGTGGTTAAATTTAAAAAAAAAAATTGGACTGATTACAGTGAAATTTTGGGAGTGGGTAAAAATTCTACAATACTTATGGATAGAATTTGGCAATATTTTGAAATTTTGTTTCCTTTCCTGTTGAAACAAAAAAAATAGACTTACCCAAATTTAGCAAAATTGCTATACAATTTGCCGTATCGCCGCATAGTTAACTTGTCGGCTGCACTAAGTGTAACATTGGCTCTTATTCTGGCAATTATAAAAAGTAAGTCATCTCCATGTCCAGTCCCCGTTATACCATCAACTTCGTCCAGTCGCTCTTTTCGCAACTGACTCTCAAATGCAAATTCCATAACATAAACAGGCAAAGTGGATGTAGCCTGACGTTCTCTAGCAGAGCGGGCAAGTCCATGATAGAACATAATATCCGACATGAAGTCGATGTAACCTTCCAAATGTGATCTCTGATCGTTGAAGTAAAATGCCCGCACTCGATTGGCGAAATACGATCTACGGTTATGGCTTATAATTAAATCCTGGGGAAGGTATTCGCCTATATGTTTTACGATTTCACTAATATTACTAATTTCTCGAGGCGTAATCATACTGACGTATTCTTTGTTGGTCATTGTGTAAATGGTTGGTACTGGAGTATAATTCTTTGAGGCTAGAATATTGGCCGGTGTATCTGTCAAGAACGCTCCATCCCAACGACTCTCTTCAATACATGTACCGAAAGACAAATACGTGGGACCAAATTCCTGATGAAACCGAAATGTGGCTCTTGTTAAAACTTCAATATCAACTTCGTTATAAAAGTGGATCAATGAGGAAAAGCTGTTTGTGTCTGTGAAATTCATATATTTTTCTGCTAACGTTCTAGCGACTGTCATGGTATTGTCGTGATCGTCATAGTTAGCTAGCGCCCAGGAGGCTCGAGCCGCTCCACTCATAGAAATTGCTCTTTCAAAGAGACCCGCTGCAGTCGGAGATAGGGTGAGAAGATCTACCGAAGCACCACCCGAGCCTGACCCCATGATCGTGACGTTGTTTGGGTTCCCACCAAATACAGCAATATTACCCTGCACCCAGCGTAGCGCAGCCACTTGATCTCGGAATGCGGTGTTGCCTGGTATCATTGGAATCATTAAGCATAAGTAGCCGTGTACTCCGCTGCGGTAGTTAATCGTGACTAGCACAACATCGTGAGGCAACAATTGATCTGGTCCGAAGTAGGAGCTAGAACTTTCATGAAAGCCTCCATGTATGTAAACAATAACTGCAAGTTGATTTGTTACAGAGGCCGCATCCGGAGTATAAATATTTAGAACGAGGCAGTTTTTTGTGCCAATGTAATCCCCATTCCACATTTGCGGACAGAATACGTTTTCATCAGCTACAAAAATTCCACTCCAATCTCGCGCACGTGAGGGACTCTGGAAAAAATGTGTAAACTTAAAATAAATGTAGTTGTATACAATGTTTTTATTATGAGATCAATAATGCCTACTGTATATTTCAATTAAAAGGGCTAGTCGTTTGTAATCGACTGTGATGGACATGACAGTATATTAAATAGAAAATTACAGTAGTATCTATATATAATGGACAAGTGGTATGATAAAAATAAAACTTTTGTGCACTGAAAAGTGTAACATAATGAAAATACGAGTATTTACACATATACATATTGATACCTAAATAACATTTCCTCTCATATTGAATATATTTGGCGTTAATTTTGTAGAAATTAATTATTCACAATTAAATAAAACTACGTGATGTAGTATTATTCCTACTATCTTTAAGTTCTTTACCACGACCTAGGTTTCGTTGTATTACAACATCTTCAGGTGGGATATTAGCAAAGATTAACTTTTAGGAACATCCAACAGCATTTATATATTTCAAACACAATAGCGGAAGCCGGGTTTGTGTGGGTTTTTCCACTGCTTATGTTAGTGAGTTTATTGTAGGGGAGCGGTGTAGGTTTTATTATATTTCCGAGAGTTATACGATATACAAGTATTTTAGTGAGGGTAATAAATTAAATTGATGTTATTCTATGAGGTTATACAATACCATTCGTATTGTATTAATAAAATTAAATGGATTCCGGTGTATGTAATTCCGACGGAATGTCCGGCATTCCGGTGTATGTAATAAAATTAAATGGAAGTTATTCTCAGTAATATATTTATATATAAGCAAGGGTATCTGAAAGTTAGAACAACGTTATACCACTAATTCTACATATATCCCGTTTTATTTATTCAGATATTTATTTATTATTTTTCTTTTTTTAAATTTTTTTATTTTTTAATTTCTTTTTTATATATATTTATATGTGTAGTTGGACTGAAACAATTCGAAGAGTACTCTAGTATCAACGTTGTCTGACTATATTAAGTCTAGAAAATATTAAGTATGGGTGAAGATATTATATTTATTTGTTATATTGACTACATTGGGAGTCTTTTCAAATAAAAAGAATTATCCAAAACAATTGCTGAATTCCGGAGATATGAGGTAAAATATAAAAAGGAATAGAGCCGAATTGAGGGCTTCTTCCTTCGGTCGGATGATAAGTAAACTGGGGACAGAGTTTATAAATGTATTTATTGATATGATTTGCAATTGGGAAAAGTAAGAATTGAAAGAATAGAAACGCATGGAGCTCAAAGGTAAATGAAAGGTCATTTTTGTGAGACGGTTTTTAAAACATTTATGGTGTGTTCTTCTGAATGTGTTCTTCTCATCAAGATATAGACGATGTCAAGATGTTTTTATTCAATGTTGATAGTGTACCTCATTCCTAAAAAACTTTTTAATTTATTACTATAGTAAATATCTTTCTAATAAATTTTGAGGAGGAAAAACATGGACTGATTGGAGTTAAGCTAATTTATCATTAGCGTTTTAATCTGAAATTTCAGCGAGTGATTTAAGCTTCTTGAGAGTAATTTTAAACTTCTTGAGATTGCGCATAATATTAATAATTGCCCATCATGTCTCACATTGTCATAATGGCAAGTGTGACTCGTGAAGACTGGCCGAGCACAATTGTGCGTATAAAGTGTTCGTGCTCGGTCAGTTTCATCTAGATTTCTCGCCTCTATGTAGCTTTTTCTATCCCTGGATATAAAAGACGTTAAAATCTATACGCAATTATTTAAAAAAAATTACTTATATGATACGACAGGTTTGGTAAATATGACGAATTTTATTAGAAATAAATTAATAAAATCAAAATTTCAATAGGGATAATATTCTAGTAATGGATTTAAATTCCTACACGTTGACTGAATTTGGAACCAGAATATAGTCTCATTTCTATTTTTCTTTCAGATACGTGCACATTCACACACACACAGATGAGTGCCATATTTCATTTGACGCCGACTCCAAAAATCTTTACCAGTAGCAGTATTTTGTAAATATATATTGATATCGTACTGCAACTGTTTCACCATTGTGCCAACTAAGTACTTGCATTTTCCATTATTTTATACTATTCAGTGCACCTTTTATTGCGTGGTTATTTAAAGTTTGTTCAACCTTTTTGTTAAAACTCTGTTTTTCCTTTTTAATGCCTTCTTACCCAGAATATCTCGAACTTATTGAGTTTCTAATAATATCTCATTTATTGCAATGGAAATAAAATAAATGTTCGTTTCATGGACTTAAATATATTCATTTATACTTATGTGCACATATGTCTGCATACAAAGACACATAAATCGCATGTAAATCGTATTCACTGTTTTGGTTTCAATGTATTCAGTATTTTACATCTGTATATACTTCTAATATTCTAGTTATATCTTTCCTTTATATATATATATATATATATATATATATATATATATATATATATATATTTACTTCTCATATTTCTTCATGCCTTTGCTTACTTATCTAGCCAACTCTTTGTAATTAATTATTTCATTTTTTTGTACGTAGACTCGTAGGTATAGTTAACTATCTATATAGTATGTTACTTTCATGTGTTCGTTAAGATAAATTAAGCGAGTCTAAGTCCGAGGAGTTTACTTCTCATCAAGAAAGTACTAGTCACAATTTTCCGGTTCCATCATTGTACCCTGATTTTGCTAAAGTACTAGTTTACGTCGCTCTTAATCGTGTCAAAACTTTAAATTATTATTACGTTGTCATCATCCGAATTCGACATGACACCTGTTCTGTCTAATATTGAGGATTCTATGGTGTAGCTTTTATTTTAATTATCAAATTCTGGTCAAATTTTCATGAGACTAGAGTATAATATATTTCCCTCCAAAAAAAGAATCATCCAAAATTGGTATACAAATGCTGAGAGCATCATATGATATACAAGGCAAAAATTATACGGTTGAAGAGGTAATTTTACCGAATTACGCTGTTACCATAAATAAATTCTTTTGCCATTTTTAGAATAACAGGTTATTCGATATCGAAAGTAGCAGAGAGGAAAGACAGAGAAAAATTCCTTAGGTCATTTACGGCCCTGTAATCATGTTTTTAATTTCAGGTTACAATTTTGTGGGATATATTATTTTTGCCTTAATTATCCTGTTTCCAAATTTTGAAAGTTGAGTTTTTACGGTGCCGAATAATTAATTTTATAGATCTATCCTATGAAATATTACATTATCCATGGAAGTCTAAATCTTTTTAAAGAAGTAATTCTAAGTTCATTGCAATTAAACAGCTTCTATTTGCTTTGCACATCTACGCAAGACTTCTACGTCCCTAATTATGATTTCCGCTGTATTTTATTATTCAAATAAAAAATAAGCATTTTTAATCCATTTTTGACCTATAGTTTTTTTCTATCTATTAGCGTTGCGCTGTATGACAGAAGAAGGATTTTATTAAGTCAGCTACTTAATTTACTAATAAAGGCTGTATTAGCATCTACACATTGTTAATGTAGCTGTCATAGATAGTGCCATGTCGTGTGCCAAATATTCTTGTTTCCTAGTTCAATCTACAAATAATTCCTAGTTTAATCTACTAATATTTCCTAGTTTAATCTACAAATAATTGTAAAAATTCAATATATAAAAAATCAAAAAAGACTTATTTCAACCAATAAGATAGAGAGAACAATAACATGATGCAATAAAAAGCGTACGCATCGGGAATGAAAATATTTAAACAACTCGAAAAAATCATTGAAAAAAATGTAATATTTAATTTGAGGAATTAAAAGAATTTTCTACCTGGAATCTAGACCATTCACCGTAGGGGATGCCCAGAAAACTGGAGTATGATTCTTTGAAATGGTGCGTGCCTCTCACCCAACCTTGCGACGTTCGCACCATTGGTACATAAGGAGAAGCTTCAACGTAAATTTGATCCCAGAGAGCTATTGCTTCGGCGTGAGGGTTGATTAATGGAGTGACCTCAGAACCTAACTCTAGATAATGGAATTGGTTGTCAGTCATTGGCAGCCATTGAAGCTCGTCCGCGTTCGGTGTTGGGTTGCTGAAATTTAGAATGATGTTTAATATTTCAACATTTTATTCCTATTGGAAAAGTAACCAGTTTACATAATTAGTGTTTTTTGTCTTAGAAGTCGTTGTTCACTGCCATTGTATAAAATTGCTTGGATAGGATTATATATAATATATATATATATATATATATATATATATATATATATATATATATATATATATATGTATACATATTAATTTAACGAATTTTGTCTGTTATACCTTAAAAGCGTGGGAATATGCTTTCTTCAAATATTTTCAGCTATTTATCGCTGGGTATAGAACATTTAAAATTAAAGAAGAACATTTTATAAGGTCACCATTAAACCTTTTTAAACAGCAATGCTACCAACAGATGGTACTGTAACTTGAGCCTTCGTAACGTGAAGGACCTACATCTTTAGAGCAATGTGGAACACAACAAGACCTTTATTCTTAGTGACAGTTTTTTTCAATTATATTTTTACAGGTGAGATTTAACTTTATATTCAAAAAAGATGCGGCTTGCTACTAGTAATTTATAGAATATCCCTATAGCCATATAATTAGCCTTCAAAAAAATATCGAGTGTGTATCTGCTACTGTAAATATGGATTTTAGAGATGAATTTAATGTTAATTTTAGGCTCTATCGCTTTTTCATATATAGTTCAATGAATTAAATAGTTCGCTTAGCCAAACGGCAGTAAATTTATTTAATCAGGTAACTGTTGATAAAAAATATTCAAAAGCTCTTTGTATTGGTAACAAAATCAAAGCTTTGGAATGTTAATTATGTTCAAAATCAATAAATTTATAAATTGTAAGTTAACTTTAAGTTAATTTCAAAAAACATTTTAAAATAAAGTTTTTTTAAAATGTTAATTAATATTTAATTAATATTCTTTGCTAAAAGTTGATTGCCAGTATTACACAATAATAAAAGAGAAAACCAATCAATAAAAGTTCACAATAGTGTTATATGATAAATTAACATTTTTAAATATAAACTTATTCTCAAACATATCCCAGAATTGGTACGTTTGCCAAAAAATATAAGTACTCTGCTGAAATAATTAACAAAGTTTATATTAATTAAAACATTTTGTTAATATAACGTTTCTTTTTAGAACTATATCCAATAAAATATTTGCTAAAAACTGCAATTATACACAGCCTGGCAAAATCGTATTCACGCCGTAGTCCCACTAATATTACAAAGGGGAAATTTTGTTTCATTGTCTTCATGTTTTTTTTAAGATTCACTCAAATATTACTAATTCAATTGACATAACGTCAGCGTAATCGTATATATATATATATATATATATATATATATATATATATATATATATATATAAATACTGTTATCACAAATAAGCCGCTATAACTGTTTCAAGCAAAAAAGGCTTATGCATAAAAGTGGTGAACTTTAGATCGATTTATTGATTGAAATTAAAAGAAATGTCATAAATTAGTATAGTAGTTTCAGAGAAATTTAAATATTTTTGAGAGGGAGAATTGTGCGTATTTAGTTTGGAAATATCACAAATGAAGGACTAAGGTACTTTCTTCCAACAATTTTATACCTCGAGCGTTAAAATTTGCAACAAATTCACTCGTTACGTCTTAGATTAAACTCTGTGGATATCTAGTAAATATCATACATAATTCCGTAGTTTACACATTATAGATCATGTTATAAATTTCAAATTATATTTTTATTATTCCTAGTCAAATACCTGATACTATTTGGTATATATTCTAATAAATATTTAATTTTTTCTTCTAAACTGAATAATTATTGCTTCCAAGAATTAATTGCGTTATTAATTACCATTCTCGAAGGTTTTTTAGCATTTTTGACCATTAGGCCATTTTTAGTATTCGACAAAATTTTAGAAAGCCAACATGGGCTTCACTTTTAACAATGTTACGTGAACTGATATATTAATATGCAATAACTTCTAGATAGTCTAATATATTTATTTTATTCCAAATATTTGTATGCTAAAAATATGTAAATAATTGACTTCTAATAGCAACTATGCTACAGAAGATAAACGAGAATGAGCTTAAAATGGATTTTGATATAACTCCTGATTTCATATGTTTACTTTTAATCATATTTCTTATATTCTCATCTTCATTGATTCAAGTTATAATAATTAATACGAAATTAAATATACAATAAATATATATATTATATACATAGTAAATAAATATATATATTATATACATACATAGCCTAAAAACTATGAATACGTTGAAACCGAAGACATAGATTTTTTTCTCATAAGCGCAAAAATAATGAGCAAAGCTATTTATAGTTATAAGTAAATTACATATCAAAATTAATGTACTTTATGTTTTATAGACTATATATATATTTATATGACCAGGCGTAGTTTTATTTTAGAAGTAATAAGAAGCACATGTAAACAATTAATTTTATTTCGTAACTTTTTTGCTATGAAAAATACAAAAATCCGCTTAAAAAATATTACATTGCGTATATAATTGAAAGATTGTGGGTTTTTAGTAAAAAGAATCATGTATGAGTTATGAAAGTATAGACGAGATCTAAAGCGTTCGTAAGGAACATCCCAGTCAATCGCTCGTGGTTAATTACGTTTCATGTTTTCATACATTCTTATTAGAAGATTTAGTTTTGAATTTTGGGTGATTTGAATTTGAAATTTTATTTCCCAATTTCAAAGACAACTATATTCTTAATACACTGAATATAATTTTTCATTATAACTAAGCGTAATATTTGAGATTAACCATCTTCAAATACGTCTATTTCACTGTTCTTCTCAAGTTAAATTGTCCTAAGTATAGTTGATAGACGTCTTTTTTTAAAATCCCGCCCTTACTTTGAAGAAAATTATTGTAACTTTCTAATTTATATTTCTGTAGATATATTATCTTTACTTGCGTCTAACTGCACGATAGACCTATTTATTATTATACATTTTTTCCCAAAATTTGCCTCTCTAAAAAAATAAATATTTTTGACTGCTGACTTTTGAAATAAATACGAATTAATATGCTTTAACATTATTATTATATATATTGATACCGCAATAAAAATATATGGAAACTAGCTGACCCGTGCGAAGTCTTCGCACTATATCGCCATCTAGCGTGTTTCAAGTATATAATTTGGCTAAGATATTTGATGTGTCGCCCACAGATGGCGCTCATGCCAATTGTTATTAAAATTAATTTTTTTATTAACAAAAATATTTTTTTGGAATTTTTTTATATTTTTCGCCCAAAGTAGAAAACATAAGCTTTAAGTGGGTATTTTTTTAATTTTTTTTTGCAGTAGTTAAAGAGATCGAGCCGCTCGACCAAAGAACACCTTTTAGAAATAATATATTTAGATAATTATATAACGTTCCGTAATCAGACTATTGACTTTTATAATTTCGTAATATCTGCCATTTGCCTCGTAGTTTCTATAATTTTAGAATTATTTGCATGAAATTTTGCTAGTAAAAGTTTCGAATAAAGATAAAGGATAAGAGATTCAGTGTGAAGATCTAAGAACATGTTTGTTTGTTATGAAGCCTCGTTTTCGTAATATTCATTTCCTTTGTAGCATGTTCTCAAAGTACCATTTGCCTCGCAGTTTCTATAATTTTAGAATTATTTGCATGAAATTTTGCTAGTTGAAGTTTCGGATAAAGATAAAGGATAAGATATTCAGTGTGATGATCTAAGAACATGTTTGTTTGTTATGAAGCCTCGTTTTCGTAATATTCATTTCATTTGTAACATGTTCTCAAAGTTGTAATTTTTGAAATAAATTCATATAAATCTTGAAAGTAGAGCTTAGTGAATATTATAATTTGAATTACTTTTGATCATGTTATATTATTCAAATTATTTTCTAGAATTACAATGGATTCAAAGATTCATTTATTTTGAGTGAATCTTGGATCAAAGGCGTAAATACACCACTAGATTAAAATGTAAAGTTTTTTTTTATAATTTTAATAAGATATTGGTACTTACCTGTATTTTGCAAAATTGGTGAGGAACGTCGTATATCTATCAATAGTCAACTGATCTGCAGGAGTCAAAGGTACACCCATGACGTTTGAAAGGATCAAATACAAACTATCATCTCCGTGTGCAGCTCCTGCCATTTCGGCAGTCTCTGGCAATCTTGGTAAGCGCCTTTTACTTTCATATGTAAATTCTAAAAAATAGATGGGTGCAGTAGACGTAAACGGATGCTGCTTAGCCCCTCGAGTAACTGCGTTATAAAACATCGTGTCCGACTTATAATCGATGTAGCTCTCCAAAATAGGCTTTCCTTCCTTAAGATAGAAATCGCGCACTCGATTAGCGATCTCCATCTGCTGCTGGTCCGAATAAAACAAGAGATCTTTCGGTAGATTATCTTCCAAATGTTGCATAAAATTCTCAGCGTTTTCAACTTCATTCGGAACTATCATACTAAGGTATTCTTTATTTGCGACTATATAAATCATTGGTTTGGGTCTATATTGTTCAGCTAATATAATTTCTGCAGGTGAATATCTTAAAAATGTTTCGATACCGGGAAATACGTCTTCAATGCACGCGGCAAACGGCAACGAGCTGTGTTGCAAGTCTATATAATATTGCGTTGTTGCCTGCGCCAAATCCTTATCTTCAGAATTGAGATAGAATTCGACCAAATCTTCAATGCTGTTACCGTTATAACCGAGGTAATTTTGAGCCATAGTGGTTGCATATCTTATTGGATCAGGATTTATAGCCCAAAATGCTTGTGCTGATCCGCTGATTACAACCGATTTTCGGAAAAAGGAAGAGGACATCGGTGATAGAGTGAGTAAATCAACCGAAGCAGCACCTGCACTGTGACCCATGATAGTGACATTGTTTGGATCCCCGCCGAATGCGGCAATATTTTGCCGCAACCAGCGCAAGGCATCCACCTGATCCTTGAACGCAGCATTACCCGGTATGAGTTCGTGTTTCAGACACAAGTGTCCGAGTGCACTTACACGGAAGTTTACCAAGACTACAATAACATCGTGCTTTATTAAAAATTCTTCGCTATATATTGGGACGGAACCCATTACAAAGGCGCCCCCGTAGAAATATACCATAACAGCAACAGGATTTTCAGGAGTAGCGACATCCGGTTTGTATATATTTAATGTGAGGCAATCTTCAACCCCAATGAACATATCCCCCTCCATTTGAGAACAAGCTATATCGTTTCGGTTTGCTTCGAAAATTCCGTTCCACGAAAGCAAATGTAATGGACTCTGGAATGTATAGTACTTAATTAATATATATCAAAGTTATGTCTACAAGTATAATGTATTATTTAACGGATCTGAAATAAAAAGTAATAGTCTTCTTTCGTTTAGGCATTAATAAACCAATTCCATTATAATACTAACTTCTCACTATTTTTTAATGGAATCGAGTAAAAAAAATATGGAATTTTGACCATAAACAGGCAAAATAATATTTTTTTTCTTCCTGCCGAAAATCCAAAAATGTAATTTCGGGAAAATTTAGATTACAATCAGTCCAAGTGTAGTGAGAGTATACTTTTGGAATATAAATAAATATAATTTCTAGAGGGAATTATTAGGCTAATTTCGAAAAAAAATATAACCAAAAATTTTTAAAACATTTTCTTGTCAACGTTTACTTTAAAAATTTCCACTTAGGGTTATTTGTTAGTGTGACTGTGCCTGCTTTAGATCATCTGAAACAAATAATTGTTTGCTAAAAACCTAATCTCGTTTAATTGATCTTACAAGGAACTGTATGGATTTTGAACCAATGTCTCAGAGAAAATCGATAACGAAATACAATGAAGATCGGTTAAGAAATGTAAGAAAAAATTAGGACAAACAGAAAATTTATGACTGATTGAAAATTTAATAATAATGAATATGAGTCGCGGTAATCATACTATGAGCGTCACAACGTTGCACGATTCAGCTTAGGCATAAGCTAACTTTCGCTGTAACGTATCGATTTATATACATAATATATATATATATATATATATATATTTATACGTAAACACAAACTAACCAACGTAGACATAACTTGTAAGTGATCTAACTAATAATTCATTTTTATAACGCCATTTGTGACATTTGTGGAAATTTACTATTTATTAAATTATCTTACTTATTTGTTAAGTTATCTTTTGACAAAATCAGTTTATGATATTCGTACTAGAAATTATAAGCACTTTCTCACCCTGAATCTATTTCGTCCAGTGGGCGCTCTGGCGTAGTGGATGCCCGTAAAGCTGGAGTATGACTCTTTGGAATGATGCATGCCTCTCACCCAACCTTGTGCTGTTTGGGCCATCGGTCTATTAGGTATTAATTCCGCATATATTTGATTCCAAAGAGCTATTGCCCCTGGGTGAGGATCGATTAAAAGAGAAGCATCGGAGCCTAGCTGTAGATAACGGAATTGGTTCTCAGTCATTGGCAGCCATTGTAGGTCATCCAGATCCGGTGTTGGGTTGCTGACATTTAGAATGATGTTAGATATTTCGAAATTTTCAATTGGTAGAGAAACTAGTTGCAATACCAATTATTTATGTCGTTTTAGTAATCAAAGTTCAAAGCCATGATATGAAATTGTTTGATTACAATTTGATCTATTACGCATTATGCAACGAAAACATATTTTGTGCTGCATGGAAATGTAACTTTCGCATATTTTTAAGCATATCTCCGGACTTACAATTAGAGAAAAAATATTGTTGAGATCCGAGTAACTGGCTTTTTAAGCAATTACTCATCGCGTGTGAAATTAAAAAAAAAACCATGCTTAATTTTTTCATCTAAAATATAATTAATATTTTTCTATTTACTTTGGAGATATATTGGGGTTAATGTGTTTATCATTATTGTATATTTTAAGTTTTTCTGTCGAACGATTTCTTCATTAAACGTTGATAATAAACAGATCGAGGGACGCATGAGGAATTCTATAAGGTTTATGTTTTTTTTTATTTTGAAATATGACATCCTAATAATATTTATTTTTTCGTGCTAGTAAATTAAAAATCATGCTTAAAACAACAAAGGAAAATTTTTTAAACAAAAAACGTTCAGAAGTCAAAAAAGTCTTTTTTTTTAAATTAAGCGAGGGATCCGAACAAAACGTAAGATATATTGGGAATATAATATGTTTTCAAAGAAAAAACTGAAAAAAGGCTACCGGCGGATTATGCTGATTAAACCATCGCCCACAATTGGGATAAAATGAATGACAGGTTTTTTTGAGGATTACAATGACGTGAACACCTTGTCATATCGTAATGATTTTTGTGGCATACATTTTTTATGTTTCCGTAGTCATGCTATTTTATCTGCCTTTACAATTATGTGATGTCTGTCATCTGCCTTAGAGTTTCAATAATTTTTTGTTTATTTGCGTGAAATTTTGCAGGAAGTGATTTCGTAGAGAGATCGAATTAAAGTGGAGCAAAGTTGAAAGTCTCTCATTTTTACGATTCCGTACTTCAAGAAACAAGAATTGGATCCTTACTAGATAATTCATGTACTCGTATGTGTTTGTCTACAATTTCTCGTAGAAATAGCTTAACGTAGAAATTTGATGTTTAACATAGTAGCATATAAACCCACACATATCTCAATAACTAACACACAACAATATTTTTAAAATGTTAAAATTGTTCATACATAACATAGGTAATCGTTTGAAAGAATAGAGGTATACTGAAAAACATGAAAAAAATAGGTACCTGCTTATTTCCAAAATTACTGATTAAAAATTATGGAATAAAACTAGGTTTTCAGAACCCCATGCGAAGTTTTGAACTTCACACGGGGTTCTGAAAATTATAACAATGATTCTAGATGTTATGGTTTTTGAGATATTCACGATAACATATATATCCACCTTACTTAATTATATTAAGTATTAATATACATTATCGAGCAGGTCACATAATTAAATTTAATTTTTGTAATTACATAATTTCACACCCACTTAAATGCAATTGGTCATTTTCTATTTACATTTTGTATTTTTTGAATATTATTTTCTAATTTATATTTTTTTTATCCGTCTATGTAAGCATTACTTATGGTGAAAGCAATATCTGGCAACAGCATTTATCAATCTTCTTGAATATATACTCTGATTACATAATGAGAAAACCGCAGAAGATTGAGAGAGCCGGATCACGGCTAGAGAGAACCGTATATTTAAACTTCGGTATCTTGATGACACTACACTCCCAATAAGAATACCAAGCGGGACGGCAAAGTTATTGAACTGGCCTGAGACTGTGAGTGAAGAATTTGGGTTTGCCTTAAACCGAACCAAGACGAACCAATTTGTATTTTGGGATAGAGCAGAAACATTCAGATGAGGCTTGAGAGATTTCGAAACAGTTAAAGACTGTAATTATATCGGATAATAACCACAAAAGAGAATTGCGAAAAATAAATTCATCCCTAAATTGCAATGAAATAGAGCCTGGACTACAAAAGCCACATACCACAAACGTACCGATGCCTTCGAGATATGGTGCTGTTGGTGTCTTGGACTGCTCACCAAACCAACTAGTCCATCATCAAAGAAATCGGCATTCGCGTTAGACTATCCTTTACAGTTACCCATCGGGTACTCAGATATTTGGCTATATTTTCAAAAAGAAATTCATATACTTGGAACGAGACATTCTGCTGGAAAGAGTATGAGATGTTGCTGAGGGTCAGTTCGTTGGGAAAAACCCTATAAATTACTATCCATGAGACCTTAAGATTAGCGAAAGATAGTGAGAATCGCCACCAAGCAATTTACTTCAAGACGATACCTGTCATTGTGGTATCGTCTTGAAGTGAATTGCTTGGTGGCGATTCTCACTATCTTTCACGATCCTTAGGTGTGGGGGAACGGTAAAAGAAGAAGAATTTATTTAAGTAATATTAATATTTATTTCTATTATTTAAGTAAATTTGAAAGTATCTACAAAGTAGGCTGTTATTCTTCCGGAGTTTCCTTAGGATTTTTAAAAGTGATATAATATTAAATGGTGTTCAAGGAATTTATGTAACAAATTTTCATAAAATGTATCTGGTAATTTATTGAACGATTGGAAATTTTATTTTATTTTGTGACTAAATTAAGACTTTTAATAATTAATTTAACTTGGCGTGCATTAAAGAAAAGAACAAAAACGGTCATGTTTAAAAATATAAGCACAGATTCGTTACGCATATGTAATTACATTATTTTGATGAATTGTGTAACAGGTAACGTTTTGGAAATATTGACCCAAAAGTTACATTCCTTTTCGCTGCCTCTGGCTGATGTCAGAGTTACCATAACACCGTGTGCCTTTGTATACATGCCTATATTTCGCCTTTTCACTGCATCCGTAATAAGATTAAAAACGATTATAATAAAAAAAGAGACAATTAGATAAATAATTAAAACTTGCGGACATCGTCCCGGAATCGAGAAAGGACGAAAAGACTGTACGTCCAAACACAATATCTTTCTACTAATTACCAAATTGTTGCAGATAAAAATTCTACGAAGGAAGCTTAAGAAAATTTATAATTAATTTTTTAAAACAAATAAATAATTTTTTTCAATTAATAAAGCATAAAGCGATACTTTTTTATGGAAAATTGATTGGGACTTATAGCGCAATGTAAACTATATCTTTCTCTACTGAATTTTATTAATATCACAATAAAGTTCTAACAAATTACCCATATAATATAATAAAGCATTTTCCTTGTAAGTACAAGCATAAATTTCTATGAGTACTTGATATTATTCTATGTCAAAAGTATTTGGAATAATTAGAATGTCGTTAATTAGAGTGTTGTTAAATAATAATTACCAATTTTAATTTTTACGCATGCAGGGTAAATATACAAAACAATTTATAGGATGTGAATAGTTTTTATATAGATTTATGAACTATAGATTTGTGAACTTAAAAAAATAGTGCCAGGCTTATAGGGTATTAGTTTTTACCCACGGCTTCACATGCGTCGGTTTTCAATTAAGATTAAAAGCAAGTTTTGCGCTCTTAAGACGCCTGATCAATAAGTGGATTTGTAAAAACATTACGCCAACTAATGTTGACATGTACTAAGACGAGTATTAAGCTTTATTATTAAATAACTCCTAGGGCGCGCATGTTGCATTATTGTGACGTAAGTGTTCATATATTGTGACCATGCATGGTCGGTCGATTAAGATTAAGAGATTCAGACTAAAGTGAAACTATCTGACTAAAATTATTGCAGAATAGCTATTAAATCTGTTTAACTTAGTTATGGTTTAGTACCATAGATTCATATAAAGAATCAGTTAATAATCAATCAAAGGTATTATAAAAATATATTAAATGGATAGCACTATTCTTATATACTGAAACTACATAACAATATTTAGTAAATTTTTGGCAGTTCTTTGCACTAGACCACAATGTAAAATTTCTTTATCGAACAAAAATAAAATACTGAAACTCACCTGTATTTTGCAAAAGTGGTGAGCCATTTTGTGTATCTATCAATAGTCAACTGATCTGTCGGGGTGATTGGCAGACCAGAATCCATCGATAGGATCAAATACAGCATATCGTCTCCGTGCGCAGCACCTGTTATTCCAGCGGTCTCAGGCAATCTTGGGAATCGCCGTTCACTTTCATATGTAAATTCTAACATATAGATACGTGCAGCGGACGTGGATGGACGCTGCCTGGCAGCGCGAGTGACAGCGTAATAAAACATCATGTCCGACCTGTAGTCGATGTAACTCTCCAGAATGGATGTTTCCTCTTTAACGTAGAAATTACGCAATCGATTTGCGATTTCTGTGCGCTGCTCATTCGAAGAGAAGATAAGGTCGTCCGGCAAATAGTTTTCCAAATTTTGCATCACGTCCTCAGCATTTTCAATCTCTGCAAGTGACACTATATTCACGTATTCTTTATTTGTGACTGCGTAAATCATTGGTATGTGTGTATATCGTCCAGTTAACATGATGTCAGTGGGTGAAACTGTCAAGAATGCGTCAACACCTGGCAATATTTGTTCAACACACGCACCAATCGGAAACGTGCCGCGTTGCAAATGTGAAAAATATTGTGCTATCGCCTGTGCCAAATCTTTGTCTTCAGCATTTAGATAGGTTTCAACCAAGTCTTCAATGCTGTCGCCAACGTAATCTAGATATGCTTGAGCTATAGATGTAGCATATTTTATTGGATCTGAACTGACAGCCCAGATTGCTCGTGCCGATCCGCTAATTGCGATAGCCTTGTGGAAGAGGCCATTCGCCATCGGAGATAGAGTGAGTAAATCAACTGAAGCAGCACCGGCGCTGTGACCCATGATAGTGACATTGTCGGGATCTCCGCCAAAACTAGCAATATTCTGCTGCACCCAGCGTAAGGCCGCCACCTGATCCTTGAAGGCGGCATTACCCGGTATAAGTTCGTGTCTCAGACACAAGTGTCCAAATGCACTAACGCGGAAATTTACTAAAATTACAATAACGTCGTGCTTTATTAGAAATTCTCCGCTGAATATTCGTACGGAACCCGTTATAAAGGCACCCCCATGGAAATAGACCATTACTGGCACCGGATTTTGAAAAGTGGCCACATCTGGTGTGTATATATTTAATGTGAGACAATCTTCAACTCCAATGAACGTATCATTTTCTATTTGGGGACAAACTATGTCATTTCGGTTCGCTTCAAAAATTCCGTCCCATGAAGGCGGACGTGATGCACTCTGGAAAAAGTAGTAATTAGATTAGATTGCGTAATTAGCCACTAGTTTAAATTAATATTTAACGGAGATAAATGAGAAAATTAAGGGTATTTTTGTTCTAAGTATTACCAGCCTAGTTTTGGTATAACTATACCTTCGTTGTTTTTCTTCATAAAAGTAAGTTTAAAGAAAATAGTTTAAAGCCTTCGCCATATACAGCAAAATAATCCCATCTTTTCCGCTTTTAGGAAATATTAATCTAATAAGGGGATTTCATTAAAGTTTAGTTTACAATAGGCCTTTGTGTTGTGATAGTGTACTTTTAGCTTGTAAATAAATATAAGTTTTAAGGGCGGTACTCAGCTTAAGGAATAAAGACCTAAATTTTCTTAAATTTACATGCAAGAAAAATCTTACTACGTATCCTAGCATCTCAAAACCTTTTTATTCAGAGAGATTGCACATGAATGCATGTGAAGAGAAAAATTATCCGCGAAGTAATTCTAATAGTGCACCAGATTGTCGAGAAAGCCCGTCGGGTTTCCTTTGTCGATTTTTATAAAATGAGCTAAAGAGCTAAATTTTTAGGAAACATTACTAAAATCGACTACCTCAAAACACCTTGTTCACTCCCTAAAGTGTCTCTGTGATGGTATAGACTCAGTGGGAAAAAATGATATATCATCGAATCACTTTTATCCTAGTTTGTTAAGGATCTATAATATCGCCGGTTCTATTTAAGAGAAAGAGCTCATAATGAGTATTCCTCACTAGACCTGGACGAACGGAATTACGGTTGGTGGCTTAAAATTTTCGAGTCCTCGATAAATCCATGTTTGCAACTAGTATTCATCATTTGGAAATTTTACTTCCAAAGATGGAGAGTATCTGCCTTGAATTTAAATTGAATATTAATTGCAATAAGGTGAACATGATTATTGTTGACCGTTCTAAAGATAGCTCGTCCAAATTCATAGAACTAACAAAATGCGAGGTGGTTGATTCATACATTTATTTGGCGATATCAGTTTCAAATAATGGTGGATCCTTTGACGAAACCAAAAGTCGTATGACGATTACTAGATCTGCTATAGACAAGCTAAGGAAGATATGGAAGAACAACAAAATTATCAAAGAAGCGAAAACTCAACTCATTCGAGCAATAGTGTTTCTCATTTCCTCTACACTGTAGGAATGTGGGCATTACGTCGAAGTAATAAGAGAGAAACGTAATATTGAAGAAGAATGCTTGAAGTATTGTGGATGGAGTTTCGTCTTAATGCATGATACTCCAGGAACTCTTTATCAAGTAGCGTTAGTTCAATATAATATATTATATTGAATAAACTATATTATAGTGAACTAACGCTACTTGATACAGGGTTCCTGGAGTACGCATCGATGCATTAATAAGAAACCTTGAGTAGCAACGATAGTATTGAACGCGTGGTATACCAGACTGGAACAATGTACCAGAATGGAAGGTACCAGACCATATGTGAGAGCGTCAATGAGATATATAGATCAAGTCGAGACTATCATATAAGTCCACCTACACAAGTGCACCCGTAGAGTCGCTGTCGGACATGATGGGTGATATACTTTGTGTCCCAAGACTCATCTGCATCACATTTAACCCGATGACTACTATCACTCTGCTAACGATGTAAGGATTAAGACTAGGCCAATGTTAAGAAAAGTGAAAATATTTTCACCAATTTCCACAAATTCCATTTAGGTTTAAGTGATCTGAAAACCATTTAGGTTTAAGTGTGGCGACTGAGAGGATAGCGCATCGGACTAGCATACTGCTGGTGTCAGGTTCGTATCTTAGATTTTTGTAATTTTTTACCAAACAATTCAAGATACACTCTGATAGTTTTAATTAAAATGCTATTTGATTGTGATAAAAAAATGTATATAATTGAAAACTGAAAGTTATGAATTAAATTATTGTGATTTTTTTAATGATAGCTTTTAAAACAACACAATTTTTAAAACTTATTAAAATTAGTGTGATGTAATGTATAAAATTAAAGTAGGGAAAAATTGTGAAGTAATTTTGTTTGAGCTACGAATAGTTATGAAAAAATACCGTGTATTTATTTATATGGAGGAAGGAAATGGAAAAGTGATAAAATGTAGGATTGGAACCGGAGACCAGCAGTGCGCTATTTTAGGCGCTACCGCTTCAACTACACGTTCGCTTACATTGACTGAAATTGTTTAATTACGCGTAGGGCGCGTGCAAGAGTTTCGGTATGTATATTTTCGAAGGTGAAGTATGAAAAAAGAATTGACAAAGAGCTTGTCAATGGCTTGATCATTTAAAACAAATAGAAAAGTAAGCGACTAACTAAGAAATTAGTCACTAAGCATTTACAAATGTTGTATCAAGTATTTAAAGATGAATTGTAAACGATAGATTATATTTGTAAATAAATTTCTAAATTCTCAACTTTTAGTGAGACAAAATAATAATTACATATGAAGTGTACTATGTTTTTAATCATTTCAAAAATTAACCTACAGTCACAGTAATTTTTCTGCAATGTCCTGGTAATATATTTTTTAATTTATTCAGTAGAGGCCAAATTATTCGTTGCTGTGTCGTTTTGATTTGAATGTACTTGCTGCCCAAACAATGCTATGTAATATATACTAGCTAATCTAAATATTTCGTTAATGCGATATAGTCAATGGTTTATATTTATAACACCATCTGTGATGTTAATGGGAATTAAAGTTTACACGACACATCTCGTGTGCTATATGTTACTTTTTAGAATTCCGTACCTCAATAGGTCTCATAAATTCGCGTACGAGCTCATTTACATGTCTGTCTGTCACGGTCATTTATCTCAAAAACTGTTTCAGGTAGGAAGGAACTTGAAATGGCGTAGTGATGTAGAATCCTGAAGTGGTATGATGAAACATTAAAAAATTACATAGATGTTTTAAAGATGGCAAATGAAGTAATACAATTAAAAAAAAATGTTACAAGTTAAAAAGTAAGTTATAATGATTCCACAATTATCTTCATTTTAGAATTTTATGTGTGACAGTTGTAAAGATATTGTTTAGTGTCTATAAAAATATGTCCCTACCTATCACATTGCTGAAATCAAAAAGTCAAAATTATGAAAAAAAATTAGTGTTACTAGAAGGTTATCTAAAGTTCGATGAAACAAAAATCCTAAATTTCGTAATTTTTAAGACATTCGCGATATTTTTAGTGAAAAATACAATAGGAAAATTACTTATTTGGTAAAAATAATATTATTTTGTGCGAATCCTCATAGAGCGAGTTATTCTACTGCTCAACTGCTCAAAAAACAACTCTGTTAAACTTAAAATAATACTAATAGTTTGAAGTAGTATTAATGTTTGTATATTCATTCTAAATGAATTTCGTATTTGATTATCAACGAACATTTTTGAAGTTTAGCCGAGTTATACACGTAAAAACGTTGACAATATAAATTTGAATAAATTTGTAAAAACGTTTGCAAATAAATTAGTTACATTGGTAAATATTAGAAGTAAAGAAATTTAGATTCAAATATGTGGGTTTTAAAGTAAATTTTTCTAGATTAATTGCGTAGAAAAAAATTATGGCTTAAATAACTTAAATTTTTCATGTTACAACTATTTACTCCAATTGAGGGTGTTTTATAATAATTTTGTTCAAATTATTCCCAGTTGAACACGTATCAGGTTTAACTTATTAACCCTCTTATACATATTTTGCGTCAGGGGTGCAAATATCATCTCTGCGTCCTCCTGTTAAACATTTTATTGACTCTGTTTTTTTACAAAATCTAGAACCCTACACCACAACGTAACGTTTATGTGGTCAACCTAGAAGCCGTTAATCGTTACAATTCTCATAAGGACATGCATTAGGTTTCTTACGATGCTGTTCTAGTTTCTAGTGAACGAGAGTCGAACCTCTTGAATACACCACTACGCTTACGCAGTCGTTAGTGGCGCAATTGAAGATTCTATTCAAATCCACCAAACATCAAAAGCATGAATATGGTTGATTTATTTTTAATTATATATATATATATATATATATATATATATATATATAAATATATATACATATATATATATATATATAAATATATATATATATATATATATATATATATATATATATATATATATATATAAATATATATATATATAAAACATAGGTAGGAAGTTCAAACTACAACAATCACGTCACACAATTTACACAGTTACAGCTAAGTAATATAAAGGCATTTTTTAAATTATTCTGTAACAGATATCATGTCTGTGAGCTTAACACAAAGTTATTAATTATTCTACAAATGTTATCACAAATACGTATATATGTCATAATGATTAAACTTGGAACTATACTGTTCTGAATTATGCATGGTAATTATTTTTTTAAGCTTTTGAAACTGTAAAATTATTTACTAACTCAGGAATTTCAATTATCATTATCGTTTCAATATTTATAAATGCCAGGGTTCTTAATCTGTAGTTATGATTGACAGCAGATAATTCTTTTTCAAATGCTGGCTTTGAAAATTAACTTTCCCCTTCAACTACTATCACTGAAAGAATTAAATATATACATAAAAATGCTGAAAGTTTAGGAAATACAGACATTAAAGTATTGGAATGTGTTCAACTTGTAGCATCACGTAGAACTGTGTCTTTATTTATAAAAATATTGGTAACAATTAACTCATGGAATAGGTATTCGCCATCTACATCGGATCTTTTTCCATAAGATAATTTCTGTTGCAAATTGAGGCATTGTGTTTTTTAGAGCCTGTCTCTGATTTCTACATTTTCCAAAAATTATAAAAATTATGTATTCCATTGATAAATCGAATCTTTCAGATATAATAAAAATTTATTTCGATACTTTCCTTATAATGTAAAATGGCGTCACCTGCAATCTCAAATTAAAATGCCTTTTACGGGGACGTGATCGAACAGTTTGAGAGAATACAGTTTCAGATTCTAATTCCTTTGCAATTAATGGCCTAAAAGGATGGAAAAGGGGGAAATATCGAGAAAGTGTTGTTACAAAGCACTCTATAACGAATTTATAAGAAAACCACCGAACTGAACTAAGGTTAAAAGTGCCACTTAATATCCATTTTGTTTCCAAATTATAAGTACAGTTCAAAGCAAAAGAAGCTTCTGGCATTGTAGTGGAACATATTCAAAAGTTTCTTTTTGGTAATCTCTGTACGTTTACAGTTAATTTATCAAAATGTGAAAATGACAAAGTGGCCGTAACAAAATATATTATTTTCCTTAAATTACGAGCCTTAATCAGAAGTTATATATTTAATGGTAGCTTAATTAACGTTTGTGGAACAGATGCGTGAATTAGAATTTATACAAAATTTCATTAATCTTATAATCTAAAATAACTATTCAATAAATTACATTCCTATTGACGAAGTTATAGTACATAACCATTTTATGTACCATATCGAAAAAAGCGGACAAATCGAACTCTAACCATCTTTCATTCGGATGTTATTACAACATTCGCCAGATATTGATAAAAGCGCCATTAAATTATAAATCATCTGAAATCACAGTATATATCTTCTTACGCCGGGGAGTGTACGAATAATGGTCTACCTAAATGATCTCTCTCGTTTATGAGAAATAAAAATGGTTTCTAATACATTTACTCAATACATTTACTTATGAAACTACGTGATGTAGTATTATTTCTACTTTATTTAAGTTCTTTACCACGACCTAGGTTTCGTTGTATTACAACATCTTTAGGTGGGCTATTAGCAAAGATCAATCTATAATTATGTAATAAAAGAGATATCTTTACTAATACTCCACCTGAAGATGTTGTAATACAATGAAACCTAGGTGGTGTTAAAGAACTTAAAGAAAGTAGAAATAATATTACATCATGTAGTTTCATTTAATTGTAAAAATAACATGGGTTAATTTGTGCGGTTAAATTGCGGTTCACATTAAGTAATTTGTTCGCATTTCATGTTATTACTTCTCAACAAGTAATTTGTCTTTGTATGTGTGTGTTCCACGCTTATAAGTTTAATGATTGAATTACTGTTAAATTTCAGGTAGCCAAATGATTACTGCTCAGTTTGTGGCTAAATCTTTTCTGACCTGATCTAAAATTCTGACAGCATCTGACTTCTGAAAACTTTCACTCACAACTAAATGAAACTACGTGATATAGTATTATTTCTACTTTCTTTAAGTTCTTTACTATGACCTAGGTTTCATTATATTACAACATCTTCAGGTAGGCTATTAGCAAAGAATATATTCAAACATAAATTTAATTTATTACCCTCATTAAAATACTTGTATATCGTATAACTCTTGGAAATATAATAAAAACTACATCACTCCCCTACAATAAACTCACTAACATAGGCAGTGGAAAAACCCACACAAACCCGGCTTCCGCTATTGTTTTTGAAACATATAAATGCCGTTGGATGTTCCTAAGAGTTAATCTTTGCTAATATCATGGTAGAGAACTTAAAGAAAGTAGAAATAATACTACATCACGTAGTTTCATTTAATTGTGAATAAGGAATTTCTACAAAATTAACGCCAAATATATTCAATATTCCAATGTAATGTTGATCCTTTAAGCAGCGGCATTTATAACTAAATTAAGACTGTAGTCCCCACAACATAAAAATCACAAATATTCACAACTAAATTTTTTTGGAGGCCTATATTTTTTCCTCTTTTGTTTACCCCATTATCATATAAAGTAATAATAAATTTATTGATTTTAAAGAAATTCGACAAATAAGTTACTAATCTTTGTCTAATTGTAACAAAAATAGGTAACAAACAAAAAAAATATGTATTATACCAACAAGTTTTGTGGAGGAATTGAGATAAACAAACTTCGCAATAAAAGTAAGGTGTTCTTTGTGTTAGATGTCAGGTGTGCAATCTAGAAATTTAAAACTGTATTTAGTTTTTTTTCAAACATCAAATGTAGTTTTTTAAATTTTTTCTGAAATTATGGCTAATATAATGAAGCATGTGACCTCTAGATTAATTCTGATGTAGGCAGGATACCGGTTAGCGTAGTGACTTCTAAAATAAGCGTAGTGTCTAAAGTCGACTCTTCTAAAGACATATCCTTAATCCATAAAATGATGAAAAATGAAGCGTATTCGCTGTTCAAGAAAGAGATGTTGGTAAAATTTAATAGTAATTTTTAAAATTGAAGATAATGCACAAAAATATATAGACTTAAAATCCATGTTACACATATTCAAAACGTTACAGGGATATACACTTAAGTACACATCGTCTTAAATCCTCTTTTAAATGACGCATGACTGAAATTATTCCATGACTAATACGAGTTATAATTGTATATAAATGGAAGAACCATAGAAAGGCCGAAGCTGTCCTTCAACTTAAAAACTAAATTACATTGAAAAATAAACCAACTGGTAGGCTATCGAATGTAACGAGGTTCGAAATACGCAGTGTTTATATTAAACACTTGCCCTACTTGAAGCTGATACTCTGTCTGCATACAGCCCGTACAGGCAGAGCCTACCCAAAAATTGTGTATAAAATACCGATTTCAAAACACGTTATTAAAATTTTATTTCAACTCAAATCTGAATAATTACCAGTTTTGCGTAACTAAACTAGAAACCTTTATAATTTCGCCATGTTCGTTTGTCTATCTGGCCGTTTGTTTGTTGCACAGACATTTTACTCGCAGACTATTAGTGTGATGAAGTTGCACGTGAAAAAGAAAATTATAGGGGTCGATAATTACCTACATATGAAGACGGAGTCTACATTAAAATTTTCATGTCATAGCTTAACGAAAAATCATTGATGACTATATTCTACATCAATATGGATTACGAAATAAAAATTTATAATGTATTAAGATCTTTTCTTCAAAACAGACAACAGTTTGTGGAATAAAACATATTGTATAACATGAACAACGTATCCCTAGATCTAAGGTTGAAAGCGTTAAAGTTGGGCCACCACAAAAGCCAGGTAATAACAGCAAACAGTATATATTAAAGAATCTAGAAGAATCAAGTAAAAATTATTGAATTTTTCAATTCCTTAATATGAGGTTATAATATAGTTATTAAAATTATTTTATAGGATAGAAAATAGTATTAAGCACTCTAGAATGTTTTTTAAATTTTTTCTTCTACTCAAGTTTCTTTTCTCTATTTTAAGAACCCGATGGTCTCTTTTTATATTCTGCTAATTCAGGCGTCTACAACAAACGCTCGAAAATAAGTAAATAAAAAACTTACTTCAAGTAATGGAGACTGGAGCAGAAGAATGTACGTACTGAATTAATTTAGAAAAATATCGAGGTTGAAAGCAATCGAATCAATATTTAAATACCTTTTTATTAAAAAAATATATTATTCCAAACCCTAAGGCAAAAAAATTATGCCATAACGCAGAAAGCGAGCCAATCATGGCTCGATTTCTGAATTTATAAAAAATACTACATGCTATATTATTTCTGTATAAAACATTATTTCTGTTTTAAGACGTAAAACCAATAAGAGTATAAGACTTAAAAATAAAAAAAATGTAACCTACCTTAACGTGATCAATTTTCTTAAGTATTATTATGATTCAAACACTACAGACAATATGTTCCACCATTTTTTTGTATTAATTTTATATAAATTTATTGCACAATTAAATGAAACCAAATGATGTAGTATTATTTCTACTTTCTTTAAGTTCTTCACCACGACCTAAGTTTTGTTTTTTCACAACATCTTCAGGTGGGCTATTAGCAAAGATCCTAATAGCTCACAGATCCTATTACCAAAGATTGCTAATAGCCCACCTGAAGATGTTGTAATTCAATGAAACCTAGGTCGTGGTAAAGAAATTAAAGAAAGTAGAAATAATACTACATCACCTCGTTTCGTTTAATTGTTTATTGAAACAAAGTACACTTTGAAGACTGATCGATAAAGAAGTACCAAAAAAATTACAAAAATACTTCAAATAAGAAAGTTGTACTTGAAGATATTTGCATTAAAATAAAACTTTCAGAATTTGGCTCTTGAAGACAGCGGTTACTTTACTTGCCTATTCAATCCAAACAAACATGAACCCATAACAATGAGTTTTTAAAATGACTTGCTGTTACGAGCTACTAGTGCGGTGCCCTTTGACATAAACACTTTGAAAAGGCAAACGAAGTTTGTCGGTGGGATAGGAATATAATAAAATAATACCTACGTAATTTAATTATTAAGTTTAAAAACTAATTTAGCTTGCACATCTCAATTAAGTGATGTTATTATGACGCTTCGAGTGTGGTGTCGGTGTCTTTGTAAAATAACGTGAACGCGTTAGGTGTTTGATATTACGGTTTCCGTCCTTATCAGCCGTACTCTGCGCGCCTTTTCTATCACCTATTTCTATTAAAATAAAGGGGGGAGTATGGCAACTTGTTTAATAAGCCATATACCGTGTTATATATGGCATACGGCGTATTAAACAAGTCGACATATTTATTCGTTTTCCATTTAATAATTTTTCATTAATAATAATTTCCAAAACAGTACCTAAATTTAAGTGGTCGTCTTGAGTTCCCTAGTGCTCTTTGCCCTGTCGCCCCATACCCCTAGCCACGCTGGGTTAAGGTAACCTTATGTACATACATATATATACATATATATATATATATATATATATATATTTATATATATATACACACACACACACATATATATATATATATATATATATATATATATATATGTGTGTATGTGTGTGTGTGTGTGTACAATGACAAAAAGATATTGAGACTGGATAATATGTAATGAATTTTCTCCTTACCCGAAACCTGTTCCGGCCGGTGGGAGCCTGCGCGTACCGGATACCGGTGAAGCTGGAATAACCTCCTTCCACATTGCGAGTGCCTCTTACAGTGCCGTAAACTGTCCACACCAGTGGCCCGCTTTCCTGCGCCACTACAGCTGCGGCCAGTGCCAACAATACTATTCGCAACATTGTTAATGACTGTTCTGCATTGCTGCATATGACTGCTATAAATAAGAATCCCTTTTATAATTGTTTGAAAATAGATTATCTTTTTTTGATAATTGCAATTCCATTGAAATCGCCTTTCATTGATAATAAACTTTTTTTTCCTTTTTTGGTATATTTAGCAGTTGTCAGTGATGAAAAAATCATTTTATCTTAACTGATTATTCTTATCGGAATGACAAATTCGTCTGTCACAGTCATCCTTCCTACCTGGTAATACGGAACACGTGGCATACATTTAAGGTATGATTGCATTTATTTAAGAAACATTAAAAGGGTCTTTGAAATGTGTCTAATAATATAAAGCCAATAATGCAAATAGTCTAATAATATGAAACATAGTTTTCTTCGGTATATTTCTTCGGTTTCTACCATAAATAATAAATCGAGAATCTTTGATATTTGCTACAGGGTTTGGAATCTTTTCCTTGGTATTTTGTGCCCAGTCCAATCGTCTTTATTATTATTACCTTAATTCAATACTTTTTTCTGGTGGTCACCACCACATTTCTGGTAGTGTCACCACCACATTGAAGCAATAAAAACAAATAAGAATGATTTAAGTCTAAATATTAATATCGTACCTGATATTAATAGGATAATAGGTGGCAAATAAAAATTTGAAGTGGTGAACTTCCTCCTTTATTAGCTTGAGCAAAGCTTCAGTATAGCTAGTTGCTTAATAAAGTTAAGTGCAACATTAAGTTTCGAGCTGGTCTATCAAAACCCTTTACATGAAACGATTCGTAGCTTTTTTTATATTCTTAGTCCCATCCAATACTGAAAGTCTGATTTCTAGTTTATACCTGAAGTAGTTTTCGAGTTTGTTTGTTTAATGTAAAAAAAATAATTTTGTAGTTCTTATAACTACTGAGAGATCACCAAACATGTTAGGTTATTTTTAGAAAAATTAGAAAATTTTAAATTGGGTACGCATATAATTGGGTGCTTGGGATATCAAGAAAGGAATAAGTTACAATTCACTAAATTGTAGGTTAAAAACAAGTTGTTAGAAATAAAGTTTACGAAAGTATATTTATCAAGTTTTATAAAAATGCTGATCATTTCTACGGTTCTATGCGTCTATGGTAACAGCAACTATGGTTATGGAAATAATAGTGGAGAATTAAACAATCCAAATATATATATATATATATATATATATATATATATATATATATATATATGTGATTCCAGATTATTTTAGTACTTCTATAATTGTATAGATTATTTTGATATTTGTTGCGTCGGAGCGGCGAGCTCGCGCGCGATATCAGACGGGTATTGATTTTCCATATTTTGACTCATGGTTGTGGGAAGAGAAACACGTACGGATTTTACAATATAGTGTTTAATTATTAAACTTTATATTTATAACACAACAATATATAAGTTGCTTATTATAACACTAGTTAAATAATGAATACATTTGGCGTCAACTTTGTAGAAATTCATTATTACTTAATTTTTATTCACAAATAAATGAAACTACGTGATGTAGTATTATTTCTACTTTATTTAAATTCTTAACCACGATTCAGGTTTCGTTGTATGACAACATCTTCAGATGGTTTACGAACTGTCCAAGAACTAGTTAAACGTTTTTAAAATTCCCTTTACCCTACAAAAGTAAATATAAGAGATAATAGCAGAGGTGGATAACGAATCCATTGGTTAAAATGTGGTCGCATCGAACTTTCAAAGTTAAATGCATCTTCATTCAAAGTTAAATGCATCTTTAGTCCATGCCTCCTGCACCCAATTTAAGAAACATTCCTTTTTCATTGGCCCACGATTACGTTCAGCGACAAACACTGTCATCCCGTCTCGAATTACTTTCTTAGGGAAGCGAGCGTCCAGCTCGATGATAACCAGATATGGCTTTTGCAACAATCGCGCACGGCTGTGTCTTTGGTTAGGCTTACTATTTGTGTAAGAACACGGTGATCTTAAATATCAAACGCCCTCGTTGGCAAACTGCTATCACATGCCACCTGTAAAGAGACATCTCACGAAATATCTTGGGTCAGTTACCCCGCCTAAAGAATATTGAAATGGCAGATTGTTAAGTTCTCACACCAAATCTAAATACAAATACGATAAGAATAGTTCCAATCCTAAAGGCGGTCTTCAAATACATTATATTAATCAAATTTAAACATCGATATTAACGGATCAATCTTTAGCACAATTGTGTGATCCAACAATCACTATGTGATAACCTAGTCACCACATGCTATCCCCATCATCCGCATATGACATCATAGCCACCATCATGCGACACCGTAGTCCTCATTTTATGACACCATAGTCCCTTCATGTGACACCGTATTCACCTTCATATGACACTACTGTCACCTTCATGTGACAACATAGTCACCTTCATACGGCACCCTATTCACCCTAGTATACCATAGTTACCCTCGTGGATCTATTGGTTATAGCCACGCCGTATAGTCTCCAACCAGCTAGACTGGATTAGGAATGATCACCTACAACTAACGATCAAACAATTAAATCACGCTGATGAGCTTTTGTCACTGTATAATGCTATAATCAATTAATATAACTTTCATCTACAAGGCTGACTATTCTCATGACTGACTATTTCTCACTCTCGCATTAAAACACGTTTCAAACGCAGTGGGAATGTAGCAATTTGGCATTGCACGCAGTTGATCATATGCACATGCAAAAGTTCTATTACAGCCAAGTACTTTTAAATAATATTTATATCCACTTAACAATTCAAGAACTTTAAATGGTCCATAACATTTTGGATCTATTTTCGTTTCCTATTAAACAAAATGTACATAATTAAATTTGGGCACTTTTATTCTAGCATGTCTTTTTTTATCTTTCTCGGCATTGTCTTTAATATACGTAGTGGCCTATTCTCTCATTTCCACAGTATTAACTTAATTATCATTAGGGCACGCAACATTCAATTCATTATCTATTATTTTATCATGCATTTATTTGCATGTCATTGAGTCATCTTCGTTATTTATATGCCGAAGGTAATTGTGAAATGTTTTACTAAAATTTTGTTCTACAATTAAATCAAAACCGTCCTATAGCCATGTAGCAATAAATCCGCTATATGTATAATGTATAAAAGGTTATAAATAAAGAAATAGCCAAGTACCAACTATATTTTTCATTATAACTGATAATCAACAATCACTGTTTCACGTATATTTCTGTATCATCATGGTCCACTTTGGCTATCACTTAGCCCGATCACAGCAAACTCTAGTTGTTTTCATACGCGCATCCAGTCTATGGATCTCTTTTACAATTGAGGTGTTGTTTAATTTATCTTCACCATATCATTATCAAGGACTGAATAAAATCTCCGCGATGACCATAAAGCATATTACATTTATTGAAATTACAGAATAATTTAACAGGATTTATCAAGAAGGGTATAAAAAAAATAAAAATATAGAATGAGGAGTGTCACAAATATACATTTAGAATTTGTTTCTTAAACATCCTTGCAAAGTCTGATTTTCCCCTCTTAAATCACATAATTGCTATTAGCATAAGTTTAATTTAATTCTTCAGATTACGTAATTATTAACCTACTTGTAGTCAGTTTAAAAATCGGCGAATACAATTGACTATACGTCAAAGGACAAAGGAGAATTTATTTTAATAGATCTAAACTCGTGACTTTATTTTAATAGATTTAAACATGTGTGAGTGTGTGTGTGTGTATATGTGTATGTGTGTGTATGTGTGTATGCGTGTGTGTGCACGTATGCGTGCGCGTGTACGAGCACGTGTGCGTGCGCGCCATAAACAAACAGTTCAAACCATATGCATCACCACGTGAACATACACTACGGTTTTCTCGAGACCTGACCTCTGCCAAAATTAATCGTGCACCGATATGCCTTAAGAGACACCGATTTCTACTATGTTACCACTACGAAATAACTACAGATATAGTCAATATAATTAACGAAAAAATAGCCCATATACTTTTCAACACCAAATGATTCCAACTTAGTCTTCACCGTTTTATTGATCTTCCACATTTAAATCAATATTAGTCGGTACTTGACTTTCAGGAATTTTTTACCCTTTACATGAGCACATTTGTAAGTACGTTTATCTAATGATTGTAACGTGTCAATGTCAAAATTTGTATTTCAATTAAATTAAACGAATCTTTATATTTAAGATTTAATTTTGTTTGATTACATTCTTCATGTTGTATATGTCCGTAATTATTGCTAAAGGGACCAAATAATAAATTAAACAAAAAAAAATGTGAAAATAAAACGTTCGGCAGTATAAATTAGCTTTCTATCATTATAAAAAAATATTTATTATCTTTTAAACATTCAAAACAATAAATGCAAGTCATCAATAATTAAAAAGAGTTATTCGCTTTTCCGATTCTAGCGGATATCTCACTCAAAGTAATCACTGTATCACGCACACACAAACCAATTACCAGCATACATCGAATAAGTGAAATGAAACGATAATCAAAAGGCAAAGTACAACGATAAATTAAGTCACCTTGAATGTAAAATATAAAACGTGCACAATTCTTATTTCTTATTAAATACAAAATATTTACGACGTCGAGCGTTTTCGGGCATAAAAGTCGAAATTCTTTCTTAAAACTACCATAAGACTTTTACCCAATCGTTCAATCATGTACAAGCGTCACCTTCAAACAGTGATCTATACATAACAAACATTTGAAATCAATTCAGATACTTAAAGTCTTAGCATGATTTATTTCCGTTTCCTCCCACCGGTCATCAATATTATGCAAATTAAGCTCAAAGTAAGGAATGTAGAAATAATGGTTGGATCTCACCACGCTAATTGAACAAATTGCATCTACAATCCGGTCCGTAACTGTTGAACGCATGAAAGTCTAATCCGCTTCGCTAGCAGCATGCTCTGAAGCAGCCTCCAATCTCACACGTGGCTCTCTCGGGGACGGCGTTCGTGGTTAGATGTATTTTTTTACAAGATTCAACAAAATGGGCGAAACATGAGGTGAGAACAGGAATTCTACAAAGAACAGATTTCGCCACCTAGACATCAACAAGGTTAATAGTCTATTCGCAAAGGCTGCCAGACTGATGACTGACACTATCGCTATTGCAGAAGTTTCAATGAAATCGTATCTTGATTTAAAAAAATAAATAAAAAAAATAAAAATCTTTAATATCGTTCAGTTCATTCCAGAATAACTGATCTGCGAAAACCACTTTGAGGCTGAACCTTTTAATGCTTTACTCAAAGTTATGATTAAACCATTCCCTGGTAAAAGTTATTCTACCAAACATAAATACATTGTATAGTACAAAGTTCTTAGGTCTTTCTTATCTATATCGGAAATACCTATCTTTGGGGTAATTTATCCTGTCAGGAATTAAATTTGAAGGCTGTCTCAATGTTTGAATTAATTAGATAATTTGATGGTTTTGTCTGTCCGGCAATACTTTTAAACAATTCTCCACACTTGTAATATTTCCACTAGAACATTCGGCACTCAGCACTCGCGACGTGAACTCAACTTCTGATATCGGAGCTGCGGGCTCGCGTACGATATCAGACAGGTATTGATTTTTTATGTTTTGGCTTGTTATTGTGGACAGGGAAATTCGTACGAATATCAAGATATAGTCTTCAGTTATTAAACTTAAATTTTAACATTACAATACATAAGTTGCTAACTATGCCACTAATTAAATATTTTTAAAAATCTCTAGTATACACTATATAAATATAAATATATATATATATATATATATATATATATATATATATATATATATATATAATAGACGACGGCAGAGGCGGGTAACGAATCCGTTGACCAACACGTGGTCGCGTCGAGCTTTCAAAGTTAAGTGCATCTTCATGACAAGGCATTCGGCAAAGCACCAGTCCATGCCTCACGCACCCCTCTTGACAGACTTCTTTCTAATGGGCCCATGGCTATGTGCGGCGATAAAAAACTGTCACCGTCTCGAATTACTTTGTTAAGACAATGAGCCATCGGCTTGATGATAAGCAGATATGGTTTTTGTAACAAATCGCTCCGGACCTTGCATTTATTTGTACATCGACATATATATATATATATATATATATATATATATATATATATATATATATATATATATATATATATTTCTTTTTCTTTTGTTTTTTTTTTGTTTAAAACTGTGAAAACTAAGACTTTTGTTTTAGAGAAAACATACTGTGTTTTGCAAGTAATCGGAAATTTTTCTTTCGTATTTTTTCTTGTTACGTTACGTATTCCAAAAGGAAAAATTGGAACTCTGATATGTGAAGGTGACAAATATTCAACTGCAAACAACACACGCCCAATTGCTATTTAATCTTGCAAAGTCCCAGGCTATTGTTATTGGTCACTTCCGTATCCGTTCTATTTCCTATTTTTTTAACAACTAACGTGTCAATTATTAACAAAGGCTGTCTGTCCATCAAAATGAATATATTTCTAGCGCGTTTCAGTAAAAAATGTTGAAATCGCAATTCAGATGGTAATCTTTTAAGAAACTGTTTAACATTTCCATATAGTTCTTTAACATTTTATATTAAGTTTGATGCCCAGAATCGGCCGTATAAATAATAGATACGTACTTCGTTACATTACGTGTACAGAAAAATGTAACATAATAAATAAATACGTGTTGGTCAAACGCATTATGGTGGTTTGGAAAATGATCAGCAAAGGCCTATTTTTCCAGGTTTGCCTATAGTGGTTTCTATAGGGGACATCCTCTTATAGTTTCTATCAGCACTTTTATAGGTCAGTGCGCTGTAGTGCGATCCTTTCATGGTATACATATTTTTGTAGGTTTTTCTATTTGTTATGCTCCTTCGTATATTGCGCTACAATTTGTTTTGATATTATAAATAATTTTGATTTATTACAAAATGTATGCCACTATTGCTGTTAAATAATAAAGAGGGGGCGAAAACTTCCCTAACTTCTGAGTAATTGCGTGATTTGTACGAGGCATAAATCTCTTAACATTTCAGAATACGTTTAAATCATCTTTATTTAACGAAATAATTTTCGATTTTTATAATGCAGTTACTGCATCTTAACATATATAAGCTCATTTTGAGAAATATTTGTCGCTGGTAAAAAAAATGACAAACGGGATAGTAGGGGTTCATCATGTGGTTATATGACGATTTTTCTAACATAATTTTTTTTAGAAAATATGCAAAAGTGGGGGAAACCGAAGAAAATCTGAAAAACCACAATATCTTAAGTTGCACTAGAATTTAACTTATGGAAAGTTTCATGAGCTAGTTGTTATGAATATTTTTGATAAGTAAAGATAAAGTTCTACTTTCTGATATAAGTTTTATTTATTCCTAATACTTTGATGTCCTTATTTCCTAATCTTCCAACATCTTTAACTTTATACTTAACTCTTCCAGTGACAGTAGCTGAAGGTAAAAGTTCATTTTTAAAGCTTTTTTAATACAGTTTTTATTGAAACTAGTCACAAAAATAAAGATTAATTTGTTCATAAATTAATTTTCTATGTGCTGTCTATACTAAGATATTTCCATTGTATCATTTAGTGTTCTAATATCTGGCAAGATCAAATGGTTTCATATTTTCGTACCGTCACACTCAAGAGTTTTTACGCTTCTATGTTGATGTGGTTTTGGAGTCTCTGTTGGTGAAAACTAGAAATCTACCAATAATATCTTCTACCATCACAATCTCAAGATTGCGATGGAGACCAAAATTACGAATGTACTAAGGCGCGTTAATTACGCACTTAAGTACTTTATTTTGAAATATTTATATCACTTGGACATTAAAATTACTGACACAGCCCCATAGCTGCATTTTATAACTTCAAACTGAGCGTAGTGTTTGCTTACTTAATTGAAGCTTGTATGTTGATAGCTCAGAATTACGATCAATCAACCAATACATTTTTCTGAATTTTATGTTGAGTTTTTCGAGTTTCTCTTCAGCCAAAGCTTGGCATCAAGAGTTATACCAGGGTATTTAACTGCTTTGACGTATGGAATGAAGACTTTTTAGTTCAGATGGCTGTTTAATTAGAAAATTGCTATCTTCTGAGAGTAGATAGTAATTATCTAGTTGAACCGTTGATGTGTCTCGTACTGCCATGATTGCCGTATCATTAGCAAATGTGGCCGTTGTACAATGTAGTTTGAATATCATTAATCTACAGCAAGTACAAAACTGTTAGGTCTGAGACACGGTCCTGAGGGACCCCAGTCTTAATCAGCTTCAAGTCTGAGTAAGAATCTTCGTTTGTAACACTGTAGTATCGATTAGTTATGTAAGATTTTAAGAGTTGATTGAAGTAATCAAGAACAAACGATTTTAATTTGTGTCGTATGACTTTATGCAAAATTCTGTCAAATACCCGCGCTACATGTAAAAAGATAGCAGCGCATATATTTTTGTTCTCTAATGCTTTTTCAATAACACCACTGATACGATGTGCCCTTTCAATTTCATCAGCAACTTCCTTAAGTGTAATTAATGTAATTCTGTCAGGATATAGAATCAAGGCGTGGTAGAATATTTTCTCCCTTACTTGGATGAAATTTTGCGTCAAAATATCAAGCAAATATATTTGCTTTTTCCAAATTATTACAAACTCATTTTCTAGCAATTTTTTATAGGGGGCACTTGAGCTAACGGTCGTTTAAGATGTTTAGTAACTTTCCGTGTGAGCATTCATTGCTACCATCTACAGTAAGTTCCATGAGAAACTTGTGGATTGATTATTGTTTTGATATTATTTGATTTTTTGTAGTTAGTTGTCTAGTGGGTCTGTTAAGCAAAGTTTTGTCATGTAGACTTTTTGGTTGATGCCACTTTTTTCTAAGCTTTCGTTTTTCTGATTTATTTTGGGTAATTAAAACCTTTTTTCTTTTTATCAATACCCAGTAACCATCCTATTCTAGGCCGCTTCATGAACATTCGTGATAAAGGTATCTAATCATTTTTTTCCAATCGATTACTAGTTTTAAGCGGTAAATATCACCAGTATCAAGTATCACCTTCAAATTAGTATCACCTTCTAGTAAGTAATTAAAATAATTCCAGTCTATGTATTCGTTAATCACATTAATTTTTTTTCTTCCACACTGATTTTGTCAATAACTGTTAGATAAATTGGAGAATGATCAGAGTTCATGTTAAGTCCCTGTTCATGTCAAGTAAAATGATGGAGGTCGCTCCATTAATTTGTTAAAAAGCATGACGTATTTATTTAGGTGCACTAAGTTAATGTTTTTAATTAGTTGTCTCAACCTTCACAGTTTTAGTATGGATATTACAAGTCACACATCTTATTTCTTCTAAGTGTTTTTCTTCTTCAAAATGGAGAAACAATACATCATATTGCGTTTGCTAAAAGCTCGAAAAACTAATTTCATGTATAATCCAATAGAGTATGGCATAGTTCTTAGTTTCATCATTATGACAGTTATGATATAAATTTTTGTAATAAAAAGTAATATCTTAATTTGTGTTACATTTATGGACGTGATATCTATTACAGAATAATTTTAAAAAATCACTTACGAGAGTAGATCGAAGAGTTCGCCAAATAAAGGAGAAAGTAAGGGAGGTACATTCTTTCTTATGATCCCGTTATTTAGGAGATATATAAATCAAATTTCAAATTCCTAACGTCATTCCTTAATGAATAATCATCCCTTAAAAAATCTGGAAGTGTATTGCAAACATGGAGCAAATCGAACAACGCGCTGTGATGAAATTCTTCACTAAGCAAGGAAAAGCTATTAAAACTATCATGAGTGACATAGAAGTTATTTACGAAGATCGTTGCCCTGGTAAAACCGCGGGTTACGAGTGGCATGATCTATTTAAACGTGGTCGAGAGTCGGCCTCTACCCATGACGGCCCATTGAGGTTACCACGTCGAATATTTTCGAGAAAGTCGAAAACCTTATATTGGAAGATGCTTTCCTGAAGAAGAAACAATTTTCGGCATTATTTGGTGTATAAGATACAATAATTTTGAGAAATCTATGTGATCATCTTAGCGTGACTAAATTAATTGCAAGATGTGTCCCAAGAATGTTTACGTCCCCACAAAAGTAACGACGAGTCCAGACATCTTAGGAGTTTCAAAGCTCTTTGCTGACAAACCTACGCCGATTTTGGAAAGAATTGTGACTGAAGATGAAACTTGGGTCCATCACTTGGAGCATGAATTCAAATAAGAGTTAATGCAATTAAAAAAAAAGAATACTCCGCTCCCTAAAAAATTTATGTTCTCAGAATCGGCTGGAAAATTGATGGCAACCATTATTTGGGATTGTGAAAAGATTTTATTGATCGACTATAAATAAAGACACTCCCATCACTGGAGAGTACTACGTTATCATACCGGATAAACTGAAGGAAACTATCTACAAAAAGACGTGGAAAACTGGCTAGGGGTGTATAGCTTTTGCACGATAACGAGCGATTCACAAAGTGGACGGACTTTATTCACAAAATCGGCTTTGAATCACTGATTCACCCATTTCTGACCTAGCGATCAGCAATTTTTACTTATTTCCAAACCTGAAAAAGAGCTCCGAGGAAGAAAATTTAAGGACAACAGTGGGTGAAGCAGGAAATTTCAGGTCATTTTCAGGGGTTCATTCAGGTTCATTTTTAAAGGGTTTGCTTTTTTATCGAGATACGGAATCTTAAAAAGAAATAAATATCACCATGTGATGTGTAAACTTTATTTTTCATTAACATCACAGATGGTATTATAAATAAAAACCCTTAGCTACATCGCATCTTCAAAATGTTTAGATTAGCTAATATATATTATATAGTGATGTTTAGGTAGCATGTATATTCATATCAAAACGTTACAGCAACGATTAACTTGGCCCCTAATAATAATGGGAATAATTTAACAGGATATTATCAAAATATTGTAGTAAAATTACAGTGACCGTAGTACGATTTTTCATCCATTTTCTATTTATCTTAAATGATCAAGTCATTGACAAGTTCTTTTTCAATTCTTGTTTCAAATTTTGTCTCTCCAAGTTATCCTTTATAGCATTTCTGAGTCAATTTCTCCTCAGAAATTTGTTTCGTATCCATAAGGTTTCGTAGAATTTTTAATGAAGTGAAATTAAGTTTTTAGATTAGTTTCGGAGAATAAATATTTGTTTTCTAATTTGGTATATTTGAAATGGTATTAGATAAGTTAAAATTTACAATTTAGTATATTTCATACATAGTACATTTGAAAATACTATTAAATTCTCCTCACGCTTCAGTTTCATTCACAAGTGGAAGGGAGGTACAGCAAACAATTTTAATTTGGGACCAGTTTTTGATATGGGTTTAGTGTGCCTTTAGAGTGTTAATAAATGTAAACTTTAAAGTGCTCTACTTAGCCACCGCTGAAAAAATTCATACCAAATCTCAATTGTCTTTCGACTAATTTAAGCGAATATGTAGTTGAGGCGGTAGCGCCTAAAAATACCATAATGCTAATTTCGAGTTCCAATCTTGGACTTTATTAATATTCCATTTTTTCCTCCAAATAAATATACCACATTTTCTCACAAATATTCATCACTCAAACTTTACGTGACCATTTTTGCCGTACTATAAATTTCACACAATACATCATTTTAATTTAATAAATCTATTGAATATATTTGGCGTTAATTTTGTAGAAATTCATTATTCACAATGAAATGAAACTACGTGATGTAGTATTATTTCTACTTTCTTTAAGTTCTTTACCACGACCTAGGTTTCGTTGTGTTACAACATCTTCAAGTGGGCTATTAGCAAAAATTAACTCTTAGGAACATCCAACAGCATTTATATTTTCAAACACAATAGTGGAAGCCGGGTTTGGGTGGGTATTTACCACTGATTATGTTAGTGAGGTTATTGTAGGGGAGCGGTGTAGGTTTTATTATATTTCCGAGAGTTATACGATATACCAGTATTTTAGTGAGAAGGAAGTTATTCTCGGCCATATATTTATACAAAAGCGAGGGTATCTGAAAGTTAGAACAAGGTTATACCACTAATTTTATATATCTCCGGTTTTATTTATTCATATATTTATTTATGTACATATATATATTTTTTTTTTATTAATTATTTTAATTTTTTTATATTTATTTATTTTAATTTTTTTTATATACTTTTATTTATACGCGTATTTGAGCTGAAATAATTTGAAGAGTACTGTAGTATCAATGTTGTCTAATTATATTACGTTTAGAAGATATTAAGTATACGTGAGGATATTATATTTAGTTGTTCATTTAATATATTAACCTTGGTGTCTTTTATGTATGTTTATTTCTAATTTTTCTAGGATATTAAATTTATTACCTTTCGTATTTATTTGTAATATATAGGAGGCATTATCAGTATGGGGGTGATGGTTATTTTCAATGAGATGTTTAGCAAATTGAGATGTGTCTGGTTTATTGTTTCGCCAGCTGGCAATGTGTTCTTTATATCTTGTATTAAAATCTCTTCCTGTTTGACCTATGTATACACTATTACAATCGTTACATTTAAGTTTATAGATACCACTCTTTTTATGTTTATCTATTTTTTCTTTATTATTAATAAGGGTTTTACCCAAGTTGTTTAAAGTACTATAAGCACATGTTGTATTATTTATATTTTTATTATTAGTTAAGAGTTTTCCTAATGTGAGTGATACATTACCTATGTATGGAATAGATTTACTGTAAATATTATTATTATTTGGCACAACCGGGTATATTTCTTCTATACTCTTTTTTCTTTATTATTGTTTGTTCTTTATTTATTATAGTACAATTTTGTGACAAATGATGGGTTATAATTATTATTTACTGCGATTTGTTTTATAATTTTTATTTCTTTACGTAACTAAATTTCAATACAAATTGTTATGGTTGACTGGAAGATATTGCTCATGTCGCAATAAGTCTGCCATATGTACTATACATAAAAGTTAATAATAAATAAATATTAAATAAATTAGGTTTTTCTAGAGGAATGGTTAAAGCTCTGTGAATCATCGTATGGCAGGCTGCTAACCTATGGGACCAAGGGTGTTGTGAATGGACATTAATTATGGAGTCTGTAAATGTGTCTTTTCTAAATATACTAAATTGATGTTTATTATTTTTGTGTTCTATTGTGATATCTAAAAAGTTTAGTTTATTATTGGATTCCACTTCTAAATTGAATTTGATATTGTTGTGTAGGAACTCCCTACGGAGTTGGCAAAGTTAACAAACTGTCACTGTATACCTTTCCAGCAAATAAGGATGTCATCAACGTATCTATAATAGTAAAGTATATTGGTCGCTAATTTACTGTTTAAGAGACTGGTTTCTAGATTGTTCATAAATAGCTCGGCTAAAAGGGGACTGAGGGGGGAGCCCATTGCAAGTCCATTGATTTGTTGAAAAAAATTGTAAGTAATAAGAAAAAAAATTGGTCCATGCATAATTTAAAGAGGTCTCTAATTTCCGATGCTTCAATGTGGTTTAACCGTTTCCTTTCTAATATATCTGAAATAATATTTAGGCAATCTTTCGAAGGTATGTTAGAAAATACGTTTACTATAGGTTAGGTGTATATTTTTAATTTTATTACAGAGATCAAGGGAGTTTTTAATGGTATATTTAGGCGCAAATCCGGTTTTATTTCTAAAGATCTTATTAAGGTGGAAAGCTAATTTTTTGAGGGTGCATTTGTGTATGAGACAACAGGTCGTATGGGTATATTTGGTTTATGAATTTTAGGTTGTCCATAGAGTATTGCGGGTCTAGGGTTCATTTCTGTAACTTTACGTTTCGCGAATTCATTAGGAAATATAATATTACAGGTTTTAATTATTTGTTTTACGTTATCTGCAAATGTCGTGGTGGGGTCCCTATATAAATTCTATAAAGAAAGTAGAAATAATACTACATCACGTTGTTTCATTTAATTGTGATTAATAAATCTAATAAAATCGCCTTGTTTTAAATATTATCACAAAAAAGCGTATTTTAATAATGACGCAATTTTATTTTTATAAATTATTTGCATTTTTCCTATCAGAATTAAACAACACTTTAATTAAAACCAAAAAAAGATATATTGAATAATTGTTTGGTAAAAAGTAACAAAATTCTAAGGTACGAACCTAATGCCAGCAGTACGCTGGTCTGATGTGCTACCATCTTCGTAATCCGCATGTGTTTAAGTGATTGCCATTTCTTTCTGGCAGCTGCTCTCCGGGTGGACTCGTGTACGTCAATGGCGGCCTCGTCCTCTTCCACGTGATACATTATAGTCTAGTATATTCCACTATTGAAATTTTAATGAGTCACTTGGCTCGATAAAATGACAGAAACGTTAGAAAAATCAAAGGGCAAACATAGGTGGGGGTTTCTCACTAATCTGATGCACTATTGGAATTTGTTCACAGGTATATTTTTCCTTCACAAAGCCTGCTTACTAAGATGTAGCCTCTCTCTGCAGATAAAAAGGTTTTGAGACGCTTGTTTGGGACATACACTACAATTTTGCTTGCATGGGAAATAAACGCAATTAGGTGGCAGCTGTATGTTTTGGCGGAACCTTTTTTCTGTCATGGAACGAAAATTATACGACTCCATTCCTTTGCTCATATACTAACGTTCCATATTTTATTACACAGCCGCAAAAAACTTTTACGCCATATTTTTCTTGACTTTGATGACCTAAATTCCGATGGCTTTCTTCCTTGGTCTGAGTAGTGTTCCTTAACTTATATTTGTTACAACTTTAAGTTTACTATATAAACACAAAGTTTGATTACAAACTAAACTTTTCTGAAAATAGCTTGCTAGATTAATATTTCCTAAAGGCAAGGAAGAGATAAATATTTTGCTTGTTTACGGCCAAAGATTCAAACGTTTTTTTGAAAGTTACTTCTATTAAGAAAAACTGCGAAACTGCCATTGTAGCAGTGTTTTGTTTCTTAATACTTAAAGCAAAAAATACTCTAAATTTTATTCTTCAGATCCATTAAATATTAAGTAAAGCATGTGCCTAATTTGATAAATATTCATTGAATACTACTCTTCCCAGAGTGCATAACGTTCACCTTCCTGGGCACCTTTCTTTGTAAGGAGCTCCGTTTAAATATGTAGTGGATATGGCTCAAGTTTCTCTTCACAAAACTAGCAGTAAAAATTAAGACAGAATTAATAAAATTCTTGCGGAATTTCTCCAATAAAGGCAATTTGACTAACTCAGCGTTTTACGTCTAGATTTATTTAATATTTTATCTAATAAAACATTGAATTTAGTCGGCGTAAATTCTTAATTCTCAATCGCTTCGCTGAATTAATAAAATTAAGCAAAGCAATTGAGAACTGTTGAATTGAAATAAATATCAAAATATATCAAGATGTGTTGATTCCAGCTTTTGAGTCAGAAATGTCGATAGATGTGTGTCTTCATACGCCTTTATCGACATTTCCACCTAAACTACGTCTCTATCTGATTCCCTTAAAGAATGTGTAAATCGACGTAATGTACAAATATTAATATATGGCTAATATTTTATATCTATCAATCAATAATAATTATGTTATAATTGCCATAAATAAAAATAATAACATTAAGCAACTATCTTTAATTACTGGCATTTATTCGGATCAAATTTAAAATAAAAATTGGTGTGCACATGATACCATTTTTTATAAACTAAAAAGACTTTTTTTAAATAAAATATATAAATATAAATTAAAAACATTGTTTACTTTTTATTTTCTGTTCTGATGTTAGATTTAAAACTGAAATTATTTCTGGGCAAAAGGATTCTAAGAATTGCTATCAAAAAATGCTTCTTATTTTTACTTTGTATAGAAATATTTAGTATATAAAATAATAATCTGACTTGCGTAGATTCGTTGTTACGTAATTTCTTAACCCTAATTCTCACCTTGTGATGCTTAATATGAACCTAGGTCAAAAATTAATGACTATTATTAATGAATATATCTATTAATGAATATCATTTCGAGGTACCAATGTGTCAACTCACTTGTGAAATCCGTTCGCTGGTATATGCTTTGAATATACCTCTAACGGGTGAAAATTTTTATTAAATTAAAAAAAACCTGTCAAGCACAAGTGGAACCTGCACTACAATGGTTTTGTAAACGCTCAGACATTTATAAACCTTTAATGGTACATAATATTCTTATTAAACTATTTACATAGTTTTAATTTTCAGAACGAAAATATATTGCCTACTATATCTTTGACAGGCGCATATTTAAAAATTATATTGTTTTATATATTACAGTTACAAATTAACGATTTTTCCCTTTACTTGTGCTGTGAGATCTTGCTTCTTGCCAAATTTCATAATTCTAGGTCAGCGAGTGTTACCCTATATGTTTTGATTTATTTGCGAGTGCCAAAATATGCAGCATAAATGGTCAGAGTGAAAATATATTGCCTACTGTATTTTTCACAGGCGCAGATTAAAAAACTATATATATATATATATATATATATATTTATGTGATATAAATTCCAATTAACAACTATCGGATCTTTTTTTTTCTTGTACTGTGGGAATTACCCTATAGGTTTTGATTTATTTGCAAGTGTCAAAATATGGAGCCATTTGCACCGTATTTTTTTTGTTGCGTTGACATAGAAGCTTGATTTTTGTACAGATCCAAGGGACCGTAGACTTAAGTATTTGTTATTAATTTAAACTCGATACAGTAATGTGTTTTTGAGAAAGAGTCGTCAGACAGATAGAAAGACCTACAAGGAAGTAATCCTATGAAGGTTCCTTTTTTCAATTTGAGTTACGAAACTTTAAAAATATTATCATTTTATAGTCTTCAAGCATAAGTTTGCATATCCTAATAAATATATTACAGAGTTCAAAATTGCGTGCTACGTGGTCTGTTTCTATTGAAACTGTAACACCTAACACAAGTTTAACATATTTCATTGAAATGAGTAGTTACAATGTGAGACGTAAATTGTGTTAATATAAACACATAGTTATTGCTGGATTCGTATTTGCTATGCTCGTGATAATATTTTACTTCTTCAGGATTCCGCACCACAAAAGGAAAAACGTAACGCTTAAAAAATAATTTACATGTGAATCTGTTTTTCACAGCCGTTTTCTTCAAAATCCGCTTGACGCAGGAACTTTAAATTAGACATGATAATACTAAACTTTTCACCAGCATGTATCTCAAAATCTAACACTCAAAAATATTCTTGAGGAAATTTTAGAAAGGAAGAAAAAAATTAAGCAGTCTAAAAACATTTTTTTTTATATTCACACCAATACAAAAGAACCAAAAGAGTGTAATGTATAGTATGGGGTATCGTTTAAAAGGACTATTTATAAGGGTGTCAAAAGTAGTCATTTTTTTTTATATTCACACCAATACAAAAGAATCAAAAGAGTGTAATGTATAGTATGGGGTATCGTTTAAAAGGACTATTTATAAGGGTGTCAAAAGTAGTCATTTTTTTTTATATTCACACTAATACAAAAGAATCAAAAGAGTGTAATGTATAGTATGGGGTATCGTTTGAAAGGACTATTTATAAGGGTGTCAAAAGTAGTCATTTTTTTTATATTCACACCAATACAAAAGAATCAAAAGAGTGTAATGTATAGTATGGGGTATCGTTTGAAAGGACTATTTATAAGGGTGTCAAAAGTAGTCATTTTTTTTTATATTCACACAAATACAAAAGAATCAAAAGAGTGTAATGTATAGTGTGGGGTATCGTTTGAAAGGACTATTTATAAGGGTGTCAAAAATAGTCATAATTTTAGGTGTTACATCTTTAGCGACATATTAAAATTATGAAAGAAAAAACAGATTTCTTATAATAAAATAGGTAAAAAGACTTAATATAAAGGTGAAATATATTTTCTTTCATTAATTAATTCATCTCATTAAAATGTGCTTCATTGACGGCTTCAGAATTCGACAAATTTGTTTCGAAGTCTTGGAAAGTTTTTAATTATTTAAGCACTTGATTTTAACGGAATACATTTTTATTATATCATACATTATGGCCACTAGACCTTTTATAAAATTACTCCTAGGTATTACTACACATACTTATTTCGTATATCTATAAGTATAAAGTGTATAGTAGTAGTATATTTACACTTTAAAAGTACACTTATCGTACCACGTTTGACGAAAGTTTTGTCAATTTATTACTTCATCTCCAATTGTTGTGAAAAAATAATGAGATTTATCCATGTTTCATTACAACTCAAATTTTAAATAAAACTGCTAAAATTAATTAAAATGTTAAACGCAACTAAAATTTATCTAAAGAAAACGGTGAAGATAGGGGAGAATATCCTTTTTTAGGATGCCATCGCGTAGATTTCTTCCCAGAAGGCGATGGCAGCTGTATTTGGCGAATGAGAAAGGGTCAGCTCTGTGCCCAGCTCCAAGTAGCGCAACTGCTTTTTAGTCACCGGCCGCCAAGTTACTGGTAGATTTCTTGGGGTCGGGTTTCTGAAGACGGAATTAATAAAAAAAACTTTTAAAAATAACTTTTTACCCCGCTCTTTTTACCTATACTTCAACTAAAACTTGATTAAAAAATCTTTATCTCAAAGAATTATGCATATAATATTACTATAATGAATATTCAAATCTTTTATAAAAACAAGGATGTAAACAATTTAAAAAAAGAAACAAATCTGATATTCACCAAAATTAATTTTAATGTTAAATATATTGCATAAAACCATTAAAATTTTGGTAAAGTATCGTTTTGTAAAGTAGTCAAAGAATAGAAGAAAGGAAATATATAAATTGATTGAGTTCTAATTGTTACGAAGTTTTTAGCATGTGAAGAGGAAAGACAGACTTCCAGCTGTATTTCTTAAACATTCGAAAACACTTGATTTAGTACCTTAAAATTCATTTTGAGAGAACTGTTTAATACAATGTACCTTTACATGTGATATAAAGCATTCATAAACCGTTATAAGTCAGAAACCAGTAATACATACATATAAGAAACAAAATATGGTAGTATATGTATAGTAAACATTATGAAAATGGTTAATGAAGGTTCATCTATTCCAGGAATATAGAAACTGGATGTTTATTTTTCCCAGTTTGAGAGCTCTATCACCGCAGCAGCACCATTAAGAAATTTTGATACAGAGGTAGAGTCAATTCAACTCGCAGCTGAAGGACTAATGGAATTACAACATTATGGAAAGGCTGTAATCTTAGAAGATTCTCAAGTAGCAATAAATGTTTTTTCAACAAATGACTACATTGAATCTACTGGCACTAAGAAACTCGGAGCTATCTTAAATAAAATAACAGATAATGGATGGGGTCGTTCAGGGGATGAATTCCAAGCCACATCGGCATTGATTGAAATAAGAAAACTATCTTTTAAGGTAAATAGGTTACCGATATCCATAACCGATAACAAAAATGTCAAAGAAGTTAACTCAAATATATATTATTTCTACTATCAATGTTGTATAAAAACCAATCCCACCAAAGAAAAAATGGGAGGTCCTAATTAAATCGAGCCGCATACTAAAAGATCTCACTCATCAAGAATCCGTCGCTGATTTCAGAACAATATCGAATTTGACAAAAAAAAATAAAGGAATTATATTTTATGGAGACGAAATTTAACGAAAGAAGCGCACCTTACCGCTAAGCACTTGCGGATATTGATGAAAGTTTTGCTGCGAACGATGGTGGAGTAAACCAGAAGTCATCTTTCTACTGGTTATTGTGGCTGTAAATGGTGGAAATATCAAGTTTGGCCATTGGTTAACAGCAGATGATAAATGAGTGGACCATGGACCAACGCCCTTTATTTATTCCAATGATGTACTCAGGCTTCATATTGAAGGCAGAGTAAGAATATTTGCACACGGCATGAATCTCTAATCCCATGACAATACCTGGGACAGATTAGCAATAAAAATGGAAACGGAATTTACTAAAATCAAAAGGTGGTGAGACCACAATCTAATAACTTTTAATGCACATGAAACCAAACGTTTGACTTTATTGTCGCTAACAACCTAAGTGGTTGTTTGTTTTAGCCTTTGACCTTAATAGTGCACGAATGCGGTTACGCATGTCTTAAGATTTCCGATTTTGTGAACAAAAACTGGACAACACTGACTAATGATTATGCTGGTACATACGAATGGACAAAGCACGATTATAAGATCAATTTATTTCATATTAGTACGATCATAACCAATCGTACTAATGTAAATGCAAATAAATAACTTTGGGTAGTTTACTAAATATACATTAAAATCCAGAGCAGACAGAGTTAAAATATTGAGGTCAAAAATGAACACGACGAACTTACTTTTTTCGGAGCTTTCAGTCATTAACGTTCCACAATTGAATATTAAACAATACTTATGAAGCTATATACCAATGAAGACGAATATCAATTGTTCAAAACCAGCTAGCATATGTTTTCTTATAAGAGCAAGGGTTAACCGCAAATTGCTACCATTTACAACTATAACTAGATAAGGATAGGGAAGCTATGCAGTCTACTCATCAAAATTATGCAATGAACTGAACAAATGTACACGTGGTATATATACAATATTATTAAGATTTCTGAAATAATGAAAGTAGACCTAAGTCTGAATCTCTATCTCAGTCATTGGGAGTCACTGCAAGCTGTCTGTGTGTTGTGTTGAATTGCTGAAAATGTAGATATACGTTCATGTCTTAAAAATATAGAGTTAGGGACAATGCAAGCTACCATGGTGTTGATTATCAAATTTCAAATCATCTGGTTATCGGATATTTAATATCATTAATCTGATGATTGTCCCTTAAAGTGATTTAAAGACTAAGTTTTAATGAAGATTTTCCTGACCCGTGTTTAATAATGGATTGTATTTTTGAAGGAGACAAAATTATTTTTTGGTAGAAAGTTCTTTCATTAGTACGATATTTTATATCAAAACACATAATCAAAGTAATCGATATATATATATATATATATATATATATATATATATATATATAAATACATATATATATATATGTATGTATGTATATATATATATATATATATATATATATATATACTTACCCATGTTTGGCAAAATTGCTGAATAAAGTTGTATATCTATCTATAGTCAGCTGATCTTCAGTCGAAATCGGTAGTTCAGACAGCGCGATCAAGAACAAAAGGTCATCTCGGTGTCCAACTCCTGTTATTCCTTCGGCCTCTGGCAATCGTGGGAAGCGTCTTTCACTTTCATAGGTAAATTCTAAGACATATACGGGTGCAACAGACTTAAGCTGGTGCTTTTTGACAACTCGAGTCATGGGATAGAAAAACATCGAGTCCGATTTATAGTTGACGTAGCTCTCCAAAATGGGTGTTTCATTATTGATGTAGAAATTTCGTATTCGATCCGCAATCTCCGTCCTCTGTTGGTCTGACTGGAAAATTAGGTCAGTTGGTAGACCAGTTTCTAAAGTTTGCATGACAACATTTTCCACCTCAGCAGTTACCAGCAAATTAGCGTATTCCCTATTAGTTACAGTATAAATGAGTGGTACAGATGTGTATTGGCCAGATTCTAAAATATTAGCAACCGAATCTACCAAAAATGCCTCAACACCTGAGTGTATTTTTTCAACGCATGCAGCAACCGGTAATGATTGGAACAATAAATCCGAGTAAAACTGATTTGTTGCCCAGACCAATGACTCGTTGTCAAGATTTAAATAGAATTCTACCAAATCTTCTAAACTATCGCCGTCATAGCTAAGATATGATCTGAGCCATTGTGGTCGCGTATTGTATTGGGTCTGGACTGAGAATGCTAGTGCTGTTCCACTGATTGGAATAGCTCTATTAAATAAATCCTCAGACATTGGGGACAGAGAGTGCAGCTCAACTGTTGCACCACCGGCACTTTGACCCATAAGGGTTACGTTGTCCGGATCCCCACCAAAAGCTGCAATATTCTGCTGCACCCAGCGCAAAGCCGACACCTGGTCTTTGAACCCGGCATTGCCCGGTATTAGTTCGTGTTTCAGACACAAGTATCCGAGTCCACTCAGGCGGGAGTTTACCAAGACCACAATAACATCGTGCTTTATTAAAAATTCCCCGGCGAAACTTTGAACGGAGCCGAATACATAGGCACCTCCGTGAAAGTAGACCATGACCGGAAGCGGATTTCTTGGAGAAGCCACGTCCGGTGTATAGATATTCAGTGTGAGGCAATCCTCCGTGCCAACAAATGTTTGAATTAACAGTCTCTAGTACAGATAGTCCAAGAAGCGGTTGTATTTATTTAAGAAGAAGAGGAAGAGACCTAAATATAACTACCTTATTGAATATATTCGGCGTTAATTTTGTAGAAATTCATTATTCCCAAATAAATGAAACTACGTGATGTAGCATTATTTCTACTTTCTTTAAGTTCTTTACCACGACCTTGGTTTCGTTGTATTACAACATCTTCAGGTGGGCTGTTATCAAAGATATTTTTGCTAATATCCCACCTGAAGATGTTGTAATACAACGAAACCTAGGTCGTGATAAAGAACTTAAAGAAAGTAGAAATAATACTACATCACGTAGTTTCATTTCATTGTGGTAACTACCTTAATTGTATTGGTCTTACCTATGTTGGTCCTATCATGGAATTCTTACATCGCTTTCGATTTTTTTTACTTTGTGACTATGTCATGGAATACATGATTGAAATTAACGTAAAATATGTAGAAAATAAGTTACACTGCCATATTCAATATAATCGCAGCTCAAGGCGCTTTTTAATTTTTCCGTTTTCGTGAAATAGCCATCGAGTACTTTAGTTGAATTTATATGAAATTAAAGTACAAGGCTCTTTAAAATGGATAAGATACAGTACCTCTTTTAACTTCGCCGTATCTTCTTGGCCGTTTTATTTCTAATTCATAGACTTTTTTAAATTTTATAAATATTTTTAAAGTTCTTCTCATTTCTATAAATTACTATGCTAGTTATGGTAAGTCTAGTTTTTCAAAAAGTCTGAGATTTTCAAAATGTACTACTTAACTTGAATAAGTAGTATTATATTCTAGAATAATAAATGATTGTGATAAAATTATTATAATACTAGGTTTTGCTTGCATGGTAATAGGGAAATATATTCTTTTCTATATCTAGTCTCCATATCTCTATGTACTGTTTTCCATATCCGCTATAATTCCTCGTTCCATCGAAATACGTGGGTACCGCGTATGTATGCGACCATAAATGGCTACCTTTATAACTACAAAATTATAAATATTAAAGATGTTATGTCAAACTTCTTTGCCCACTTCTTTGTTAAACTTATTTGTAACTTCTTTTTGGAAGAAGATAAATATAAAATTAATTGCCAGCAATTAAAAATAAAAGGATTAACACATTTTCGCAATAAACATCCATGGATATGATGCACAGCAATAATACTAACCATTAAAATGCGTATCGCGTGTTATCTATCGAGGAAAAGTATTACATATTGTGGCTAATTTTTATAGCAAAAGTATTGATAATGCATTAAATGTTTCTTTCGTTAGCATAATTTTATAACATTTATATTTACTGCCCTGCTCTTTTAAATTAAAGCCTAATTATCTAAAGTCTATATTTGAATCTAGGATGTATATTATATATGCGCACAAAACTATATAAAAATGTGAGCTATCGATAACTGGTAGTTTAAGCGTTTCGCTTTTATTATATTATTACGCTGTTCAAGAAATGTGATGTGTTATTAATAATTAATAACACAGCACATTTCTTGAACATTGTAATTGTAGAAAAGAAATATTATGTGCGCAGTATTACTTGTATTTCCGAATGCTTCATCTTAAATATGTGCCAGATTTAAGTGAAAAGCGGTGAATAAAGGTAACATTAAAATTATCCAAAATCTATCGATTATACTTGCAACGCTGTCTATTAGATAATACCTTCAAATAAATATGACTAATTAATATTCGATAGTACATAAAAATTATGCAAATGTTCAAACCTGTTGTCTCAATATTATTTTACTTTAACCATAATTAGATTATAGTTCTCTGTTACATGTCTTGTTACATCAGTGAATTTTTTTTATTTCACAGTAAGAAACGTGCATGAAAAATTTACATCACTAAACACGTTTACAGTCCTGCAAGTGCCAGAAATAAGAACTTTGGTATTCAAATAATGTTAATGCAATTTTTTTTGTTAGAAAATAGAGAAAGTGTGGTTTTCAATCTTTTCTTAGTGTAATATGAAAAAAAACGAATAAAATCACAAAACTTTTTAATTTAATTTTCAAATAGAGTAAGTAGAAAAACGGAGTAGGTAAGAAAACATAGCAAGTAACCAAGTAAAATAGATAAACGCCTTTTTGAAAAGAAATGTCAAATCGAAGGCATTATAAGTTACTCAAATTGCATAAAAACGCTAATTATTTAAAATTTTATGAAAATAATTTCACTCCCGAAGATGGAAGTAATATACGTTGACTTATAGAGCATATTTCAGGCAGAAAATAGAACCGTAAAATGAATTTTAAAAAGCCAGTGAAAACTTAAATCTGTGTTACCATATACTGTGTTTATAAATATTCTGTAATGAAAAAAATCTATCATTATTTTTTACATTTGAATTTCACTATACAAACACACTGGCATCCGGAAAACTATAGAAAAATATTGATGGACCTTGGTTTCTTAACTTTCCACAGGTACTTGGATACATTTTATACAACACACTATGCCACTGTAGACATTATAAATCATTTTGATCGATTGGAACGAGCATCTCTGCTACGGGCACCATGCACGTAAAAATGACATTACTGAAATTAAATTTTTATTTATTTACCACCGTACATTTCTGATGGCATTATGCACGGTCCGAATACAGTATTCGACAGTTAGATAAATTATATGGAACAGTCGCCACATTTCCTGAACACAATGCTGAAAGTTTCATTTAATCGACACACCTATTGTTAATCAAAAAGCTCCCTAAATAGCTCCCTTTTTGTTGAACTCGGTTATAAATAAGTAATTAAAATCTATAGCATTAAAAAATATGTGCGTGTTAAATTGGAGCCTCGTTTAACTAAGCTTTTCACTCTAAATTTGTTGTTTATATCTTTATGTAATAACGCGATAAAATGAGTATAATTAATTGACTAATTTAAACGACAACGTTTATTTACGTTGTGTTTACAAAATACTTAAAACGTTAATTACTATTTTTTGTCGACGTTAATAACTTTCATTTACATTTTATACTAAATCGCCCATAGAGTTTATTAACTCAAATAATGCCAGTACAATGACAAAATATAAATTTGAATATTTATGGGTATTTATAAAATCATTTATGTTTATTTATTATTCATAATTTATTTCCAAAAATTACCAAATTTTACTAATTACTTGTAATGTTTCATATTTACATACGAAAAGATAACGTCCGAATTTTGTAACGCACGACAATGTTCAGCCTTTGATAACATTGCAGTCCATACTTATGTAAATTGACCGATAGATGGCTCTAGGATAGAATTATAAGTTGGTTATGTAATGTAAACCTCAGCGTTTTGTCTACCGTTGTGAAAGAAATGTCACTTAACTAAACATGAAAATGGTTGAAAAAATTAAATAAACTTTTTAGGCCTTTTGTTTTGTATGCGCCCATGTTTGTAATGAAATTATAATGAAAATGAATACATTTCACTTGCAATAAAATTTTCATTTTCTTTGTGTGTATTTTAAGCTTTTCTCTGTTGAAATGGATTTTTATTTACACTGCTTTCAATGCAGCAGAATTATTGCAAGTCTAAATTTTGTACATGGTAAAATCGCTAAACATTCTCATCCTCAATCGCCCTTCGGCTCCTGAATTCCTTGTTCCATTAGATAAAAATAAACAATATTTTCGTATTACGCATTGAAGTAATTTTGAAATTAGATTCAAAGATTCTTACCTTAAACCTGCTTCTTACCTTAAAGCTTGTGCATAATGGATGCCAGTGAAGCTGGAGTAACCACCTTCCTTATTGCGAAAACCTCTCACAGTGCCATAAGTCGTCTGCACAAGCGGCCTGTCATCCTGCGCCGCTGCAGCAGAAACCGTCATCAACAACGCTATCCACAACATCGTTAACGATTGTTCTGCAATGGCACATAACCCAGGTATAAGGTATCGCAGTCTTTATATAAATGAATTGACTGATTATCTCTGTGTAATAATCATAATGGTTCTCAAAAATTAAAGTCATGTACTGCGTTTTGATAAATGGGTTAGATAAGTTCTAAACGGTTTTCATAGGTATTTGCAACTAGATAGAGATTTTGATTCCCTTAATGAGAAAAAGAAAAAAATGGTACTATCAGAAATTTACTTAAAGTTTACCGGAAAACTATATCGATAAATCTAAATCTCATAGTTTTTTAGGAATTCACGGTATTTATACACTTGTAAAATATATATGAACTAGCGTGACCCGTGCGAAGTCTTCGCATTATTATTTATTCCATTATGAAGCTCAGATGACAGATCAAACGAATATTTTACTTAAATTGACATATAGAGGCGCAAGTATCAAAAGCATTGAGCTAAAGCGCTACTTTATTTATACGTGAGTGGATTTGAAATTAAACAAAAATTTTACCGACCGTCAATCATATTGACGTTGAGCCGTTAGATGGCAGCATTGCTGTTTTGTGTATATAATTTTAATAATTAATTAATTTGCAAAAACAATAGCAATAATAAATTTTTTAGTTGTGGATGCCGGTAGAGCAAGCAATTATCTATAAAATGATATATAATTTATGTGGATCAGTTGTGAGGTTTTTTCTAAAAAGGGAGAGTAACATCTTAAAACCTTAGCGTATTAATATATATATATATATATATATATGATGATGATGATGATATATTTATATAGTGAAAAATAATGCTGATATTTATAAGTAGTTTAATTGAATATTACATACTCTTAAATATTTGTATATAAGCGTCTTTCGAATCCTCGTGATGTGAGATTCCATATCCGCTTACTTCTATTCATTCTTAACTCGTTTATTTCTTATTTATTTCCATTGTTCGTATCAGTGCTTCAGAATCGATTTCTATCAAAATCTCAATTTCTTCACATCATCACGATATTTTCTGCGCTACCATTCTCGCTCAAAACTTTTAATAGCCAACTAACTTTCCATTTCATCGCGCCGCTTAACTTTAACATGTCAATCGTATATTGCATAACATTGCATTTATATCTAATTTGCAATTTTGTAATCTGATTTATTTTCCACAGGTTTGTGCATAATCACAGCTTCTTATCTTCATCGTTATTCCTCAGAAATCGTTGCAAAACAAATATTTAATAACCACGATATTTCTGCCGCTCCATCGTGATAATGTTGTACATCTAAACTCATATTACACAAAATGAATATTTGCTTAAAACTAGTCGCGAAACATAATCTATCAAAAAGTCCACAGACTTTAAGTTATCTGATAGACAGATTTAAAGATTTTTTTGGTGAACCAAGGCGTGCCTTGGATTACCCTCTGAGAGCTTACTAGCTCTCCTAATTGTCAAAAGATTTCTTTACCTCTTACAACAATTCCTTTGCTGTCCAGAAGTAAAATTTTGGAGTCAGCTAGATCCTAAAACAGTAAAAATATTCTCAAGGATGAGTGATAAATTCCTGCATCTCCTAATTTTTTGTCTTTTTGAATTGTACTGCGATTATTTTGTATTGTAACATGTTTTAAAATCTACCAAACAAGCAATTTTAATTCAAATTAAAAAAAAATTCCTGTTATGATTGACTGGAAGATATTGCTTCGGTAGTCAAAAGTTCACCAAATGTATATATGTATATCGCTATAGACAGACTCTATCCAGGTCTTCTCCAAAGTATGAAGTTCCTTTTCTATCGCAGTACGAGGCCACATTCTTCCACATAACAGAACATAACTTTGAATTTGTTTTAAAACATTTGAATTATTTTAAATTTAATAAATTGTTGATCTAGGGTTATAGAAGAGATCTAAATACCTTTCTTTGAAATTTTGTAATAAATGCTTGATGGTGGCCATGGGAAAGTACACGTTTACCCATCGCTGTGCAAATATTGCCTATTGCTTCGATCACTTTTCATCCTAAACGGAATTCATGAATCATGACCGATTCAAGCTGACATTTGAAAATTTCTGTATTTTATTAAATATAACTTACTAAATTATATATCTTACCAGAGATGCTCGAAAAACTTCTATAAAAGAAGTAGCAGATCTATTAATTAGCAAATTAATATTATTATATGTTGCTCTTTTACGAGATATTATACATTTATTAATTTCCAACGTAATCATAATTATCTAACAGCAACAATGGTCCAATTTTCGAAATTAAGACATTTCAATAATTTACGGTGCCGCCTTAAAATTATCATTTTAATTATTATAGTAATAATTATTTTTAAATGATTTCAAAAAAGGGGGAGATTCTCAATTCATCAGAATCTTTTTTTTTATGTATGTTCAGCGATAATTCGTTACTGAGTAGACTGATCTTGATGATTCTATTTTTATTTTAAACAGGGTGCTATAAGTGTAGCCCCATATAAATATGATGATGATTCAATATAAATCTGATCATGAGATCCGGCATTTAACGATGGAACTCCTTAACGAATGGTAGTAAATCAACTATGATTCAAGATATTGGCTACGGGTAGTTTTAATTTGTAAAATAACTACACTATCGATCATGTCGGAGTATGATGATGCATTCTGAAGATGAACAATGGAATTTCTTATCAGATAGTAGTAAATTGATCGTGATTAAAGATATTTCCTACTAGTATTTTCATCTTGGCCAAATAACTACACCGTCGACCGGGTCAGGGTCTGATGGTGAGTTGTGGAGACAAACGATGGAACTCCTTACCGTACAGTAAATCAAACGTAATTCAAGATATTTACTACTGGTAATTTTTACTTTGAAAAATAACTGCATCATCGACCAGGTCAGTGTGTGATGATGAGTTCTGGAGATGAATAATGAAACTCCTTAACGAATAGTAGTAATTTGGCGTGATTCAGCATATATATTGGTTTGTTGTTACTTTAGTTATTACTTTGCAAAATCCAATATTGGATTTCGGATATGGAGAACGGAACTCAATATCAGATTTTGCAAATAAATAACTAAAGTAACAACTAACCAGCAGCAGATATAGTGAATCATAGTTGATTTACTGCCATTCATTAAGGAGTTCCATCATTAATTTCCGGACCTCACCATCAGATTATCATTATGATTATATGGAACCAACCATAAAGTACCTTCTTACAAGTAAAAAAGCCCCATGAAAATCGGTCTACTCGGTAAAGAATTATCGCTGAACATAAATAAAAAAAGATTCCGATATATTGAGAATCTCCTCTTTTTTGAATTCGATTAAGAAAACAGTAAAGCCCGAACCAATGCTGGCAATCTCATCGAATTTTATTGAATGGTATTTTTTCTTCATCGGCGACAAGACGGAGGACGTCATAATAGTGGCGCATACAATCGTCTTGAAGCATGTTACCACCTTATCGCCTTTGAATTTCCATTTTTTTACATATATTTTTATTGCTCATGAAAGGAGAAGGTTTTTTTTAGGAAGTAATGTTCCGCTTGCTTAGTTATTATTTTCTTTACTGGTTTATTAAATAAAACATAAAAGATAAATTAAATATAGTATAACATTCCCAACATATTAATCCATTACTGATACAGGGTGTCCAGTGGCAGATTTCAAAGTTTGAACAAACATAGTTTCTGAACGCAACACATAAGAGGGGCGCGGGGGTCGTCGTTAGAAGCGCAAGCGGTGCGGATGTTTTAGTAGCCATGGAACAGTGGAGTGGAAAGCACCGCGCTTTTGCCGTCGAGGCGTACATTTCGAGTGGATTTTCGCTGTCAGTAGCACGCCGTCGATTTAATAGTCGTTACAGTATTCGTCGATTACGTGATGGACCATCGATCAACCTCATTCAGTCATGGGTAGCAAGGTTCAGAGCAACAGGATTAACATTAAATAGGCCCAGGCCAGGACCTGCACCATTGGTAACCACGGATGAAAATGTCGAGCGTGTTATGGTTTCTGTCGTTGAAAATCACCGTTTATAACTGCGTACACGTTCATCGATATTGGGAATTCCGAAATCAACTCTTAGAGATAAGAACGTGAAAATAAGTAAGGCCTATGAATAAATATATAGTAATAAATGACTGCCTACTGCAGGGCACAGACTTTTTTATTTTAAATTACAACATATTTCATTATAATTGATATACGACTTACTTTTTTTGCACGTTATTTCTCCTATCCTTAACGATAGTTATACCAGTATTAATCTAGCTTCCAAGTGTAATATTAAAGTGAAAAGAAAACCACGAAAGCACTGTTTTATATCGACCATCATAACTGAAAAAAATATTTGTAAATACAATAAAAAAATGATAAACAATTCATTATTTGCATGTGGTTTGACCCGAATGAAAATAAACACATAAACGAAAGATATTGATAGAATCTCTACGTGCAATATCGATGATAACGAGAAAAAATGAAGAAAAGAAAATATAATGTGGGGCTAAATGAAATATCTGATTATGATAATGATACGTCGGTAAATTGTTTATCAAATAGGCAGCATGAAAGAATATTAATTTCGTACATGATTGCTTAAACCAAATCTTAACACGTCCGTACCTTAAAATGAAATATGTGTAACCGACATTTTAACTAATAATAAAAATAGACAATATAACAGTTAACGATTCAAAAAATAATGAAAATCTAGTGTGTTTATATATAGACAGTTATATGTGCCTGTAGATATATTGCGTCATTCTAGAATGTCATATCAATATCCATAATATTCATTCGCGTGAACCTACAAAAATATTATTAAGTTAACAGTAACATTAGTACACGTGACACTATTTACCATAATAATTATGAAAGTATACTCCTTCAAATAACTGTAATCGTCAAATTAACAATTAATAAAGAAAATAATAAATTAGTTAAAGTTAATCCACAAATTAAACTCGAACATATGTTATACTGCCCGAGAGTGCCAGTTTGAACCGCAGTAGGTTCACAATAAGGGCCCAATATTTTTGCACTGACCGAGACGGTCGTGCTCTAACAATACATTCTTGCCGCTATATCTCTATGATTCGAGATTATTTAGAAATTTAACTTACAGTATCGAGATTAAACTCCAGGGAGTTGGTTTCAACAAGATGGAGCCACATATTATACACATAGAGATTCATTGACTGCGTTTACACAATTACACCCGCGAAGGGTAATTTCATTAAGGGATAATGTTGGATGGCCACCAAGATGCCTAGTTTTATTAATATTAGACTTTATTATGGGAATACCATAGAAGTAAAGTATACTAGAATTCTCCAACAAGCATCACCCAGCCAGCACCCAACCAACCTCCAACCGTCATATATACACCAGCTTACAGTCTCGCTTCGGTGTTTAGCGCGTTTAATGGAAGTTTTGGAGGAATGTTTTAATGTTTAGCGCGCAATGGAAGACATATTAAAAACATGATATTTAAAAAATAAAATCCCATTTTATACCATTTTACACATAATAGATATATATCATCTATGTTGGTTTATTTTTCTTGAATTTTAAAAATGAATGAAAATTTTTGAGACACCGGTAATATGATCTAGGCAAGAATTTCAAAGTTACGGGTTTTTAAAATTTTAAATAAAATTTTAAACTAAAATATTTATGTCCAATTTATTCCAGTTAAAAATCGTTAATTATTATCATTAACCCGACAACCACAGCATAAATTAATTAAATATTTTTATAAGTATTTCCAATACCCTAATATTTAAAACTAGAATGCGTTTTTTTTTGCACATATGATAAAACTAATTTATAAAAGAATTAAAACGAAATGAAAGTATTAGGAAAAAGTGATATATACTGGAATGGTTTTATTAATTTAGAGGATTTTGGCTTAGGATAATCTTTGAGGGGATTATGGGTTTTTTATATGGATCAAGTTTGTCTCAAACCATATAAAATCAAGAAAAATATAAAATTATAACAAAATAACATATCCTAATCGTATATAGCATGCACTTCATATAAACGATCCTGACACATACACACGATATTTCTTACACAGTAACTTTGAGTATACATCACACCCTTTGTTAATCCCTCTGTCGTTACACAGTAACTTTGAGCATACATCACACCCTTTGTTAATCCCTCTGTCGTTACACAGTAACTTTGAACATACATCACACCCTTTGTTAATCCCTCTGTCGTTACACAGTAACTTTGAACATACATCACACCCTTTGTTAATCCCTCTGTCGTTACACAGTAACTTTGAGCATACATCACACCCTTTGTTAATCCCTCTGTCGTTACACAGTAACTTTGAGCATACATCACACCCTTTGTTAATCCCTCTGTCGATACACAGTAACTTTGAACATACATCACACCCTTTGTTAATCCCTCTGTCGTTACACAGTAACTTTGAGCATACATCACACCCTTTGTTAATCCCTCTGTCGTTACACAGCAACCTTGAGCATACATCACACCCTTTTTTAATCCCCCTATTTTTCTCAGATGGTTACTTCATGCATATTCTTTTTCTCTCTGAAGGTGATGTTTAGTCTTCTGGTGGTACAAAGCAAGCAATTTGGTTTCTCAACAGTTTATTTAACCAAGACATTAAACAGACTGTTGAGCATGCGGGCAAACCTTGTGATTATATGTGACTTAGCTAGGCTCGAGGAAATGTCTTGAAAATAGTAGGCACGCAGTGAACGATTACTGTAATAACAATTAACATCCTCCTACGTCGGTACGTACACTCATTGAGCACTAACTTCAACGCAGATAAGTGAAGAAAGAGGGGGAGGAGCTTGCGAACTGGACTTTGTTGAGTGAACTATCGTGCCTAGAGTTACCTCTCCCAGGGTTAAGACAGATATGGTAAAGGATAAAATTAAAAAAAAAGTTTTAAATACGCATGAAGGTAATGTTAGTATAGGTGATACGGTTCTGAAACTAAAAGGTCTCTATTTTTAGAATAATAGAAAATGAGAAATAAAGACATGAAAAGACTTAAAAGGACGAATAGATAAAAATAGAATACCCGTAAAAATTAGCAAACAAAAACCAACGGTTACCATTAAATACTTAAATAGTTAATACTTAAATACATAATAGTGTAACTACAACAAGGCTCTGGAATTTTACCAAATGATAAATGTTTATTAATTAAAAGGTAAACTTACCACAATTTTTAATCAAATATATCACCAAAAGTGTGAATGCAAATAATACCATAAAACTTTATACATACATCAAAGTATTTAGCTTCTGGAACGCTTTATGGTATTAAGGACACCAACTTAAGTATATAATATTATTTGTCATACAGAATAAACGGAATTGAACCCAACTTAAAGTAGAAATTATTTAATTAAATTTTAAGTAAATATTATAGATACAGCCCAATGATAAATGTTTATTAATTAAAAAGTAAACTTATTATAATTTTCAATCAAATATATCACGAAAAGTGTGAATGCAAATAATACAATAAAAGTTTATATGTACATCAAAGTATTTAACTTCTGGAACGCTTTATGGTATTAAGGACACCGACTCAAGAATATAATATTATTTGTCATACAGAACAAACCTACACAAACCTAACAAAATTTAATCTACATTTAAGTACAAATAGTTTAATTATATTTTAAGTAATTATTATGGGCACAGCCTTTATTTGGAATATGAATTAAACAATCCGTTTGTTGATAAAAGCAAATAAGTAATATATAATCCTGAATATAATCAAACCTATATCGGTGTTCACAAATTCCCCCCATCCAGTTTAATATTTCTTGCAAGATATATAAGATACATATTTCACACAAGACACGGAACTTATACATTTTACATAAGACATAAAAGTTTCATATGTCATATGAGACACGTAGTTTACATATTTCAATTATGTTACAAACAATATACACACAATATATGTTTCGTACGAGACAAATAAGCTATAAATTTCAAGCAAGACAGGATTATATAGGAGGACATATTTCGTACGAGATACGTAAGTTACGTATTTCATATAAGGCACGTAAGTTATCTGTTTTACACAAGACACGGAAGTTACTTCGTACAAGATACGTAAGTTACATATTTAATACAAGAAATGGAGGTTATACATTTCGTGCAATTCATGTAAGTTACAAATTTCATACAAAACGCGTAATCTACATATTTCACACAAGACAGAGACATTATATATTTCATACAAGACACATAAGTTACATATTTCTCACAAGATACGGAAGTTACATATTTCGCACAAGATACGGAAGTTACATATTTCACACCAGACACGGAATTTGCATATTTCTTACAAGACACGTAACTTACATATTTCACGCCAGAGAGAGAGAAGTTACATATTTTACACAAGATATGAAAGTTACATATTTCATACAAGACACAGGAGTTTCATATTTCACACAAGACATGGAAATTGCATGTTTCATAGAAATCTGCTACAGAAAATATAATTGTTCCCACTTAAAGTTTCTTACAATTGAGAACAATTGTCTTTGCAAAGAAGAAGAAATGAACATAATAAATAAATTTAATCTCTGTGTTCAAGATTTCCGAGAATTACAATTTACTTATTGTCTCACTAATGATGCAATCAAAAATGGAGTTGGAAAAGAAAAAAGCTATCAAATTGAAGGGATTACACATATCGCATATCTATAAGTGCATAAAAAGGAAAATATAACCATGTAGACGCTCTAATTATTTATAGTTGTTTCAAATTTAAATACAGAGTAAAATCTGTGAATAAAAAAATTCTCTGACGGAATCACAATGACCCGCAGTCAATTTCTTTCTGACAGAGGAAGTAATTACGATGTTCCAAACATCTACGCGAAACATTTTAGCAACAACGATGTTACAACCGATTCAAACAAATAAAACAATTATTGGATAAATGTAATCACATCATAGTCAAAAAGTGATAGGTACGTTCATTAATTCCATAAATATTAACGTTAAGTGTTTTGTAATTTGATTGCAAACCATTGTTAATTTTACGAATATAATCGATTATGAAATGATAATGGGTATAATGTCACTTGGTTCCACCTTGTTACCTTCAAATTATTAAAAATAAATGTTTATTTTCTTAAATAAGTACACATTTTTAAAATCTCCGTCCAGTACGCTTCAGTTCGCCGTATAACAAAGTTGTCGTGTTCTCTAACACCTCACGGTAGAGAGCACGAATACTTTGTTCTAGCGCGATAGCAGGGTATTACCCTCTTGTTTCCTCGCTGACGTCTTTATCAGTATTTCCTAATACATTTTGATTGCACAAGAATATGAATCCAGTTATATCGGGTAATTATAGTCTAGGGCAGATTTGTAAAGCTTTGACCGAACTCCGTCTCAATTATATTTTGGTAGAACTTTTGATCATATCGAATACGCAACGTTATAAGTAATAAAAAACTTACCCTTATCATTCACGTTACAAATCTGCACCTTGTATACATAAGGTCTAACGGTCCTATACAAAATTGAAACGACTCTGAAAGACTCTTACCGGTCCGATAACACCCAATCAGGTTGCACTATGACCTCAGTAGGTTATGTCTTCAATTTACATACTTTCAATTTTAAAAGCACAGCCTAAAAATAACTGCGATCTTAATGAGTAGTCTTTAGTTAATACTTCATCAACTACGAATGTTGTTCAATTTCTCTTGAACATTTTGTTCACAGTTCCAATTTTCCTTCATCAAATACTATCTAACGTTGTCTCTTTTATTCTTGCTTATCTACAACTCCTTATTTTCGCTGACTTTGCCAATAGCAGGGAAGATCTTGCAGTGGAATAATCAAAGCACTATTTCCAATAAAACAGGTTTTTGCCATTTTCTTATCAAGTACTCTCCACCCGCGGCCCCTCGGAGACCTGTCTGAGGCTGTGATATCGTTTTTGGATTCAAAAATATACCAGAGTACGGCATGAGTGAATCCCCCCTATGACTAGATAAATTCCACCCCTCTTTCAGGCGCCCCTTATTTTCTGCTTTTATAAATTCAACGTTATAGATATAACCACCTTGCTTGTATATGTTCCCCTTCCATCCCATTCTGTAGTATTTGAGATATGAGATATCTTTTTTGATCTAAACGAAGATTAAAAAGAAAATAATAAATTTAAAAGGAAATAGGAAAACACTCACCATCTATCATGGGATTCCAACCAAACTTTCAGCCGAAGCACTCGAACTTCGTCTTGGTGGAACTCCATTACGATTTGACCGGTGGTTGGTAAATGATGGCGCCCCAAAAAACTCGGTAGATATCTCCCTTTTCCTTTTATCCTTGTCATCCTTAGTTTCTTGAAATTTTTTTTGCTAATAAACGATGTATAAGGCGAGCACTTTATAAATTGTATACAAAAATCCATAGAACCGTTTTTATAACCGTGGACCCTTGTTTAAGGAATGTATATGGGGATAATATGACCGCCCATAGCCCAGCTGATTGTTAGAAACTTGATTATTAAGTCAGACGCGCACAAATAATTTTCAATTTTATAACCAAAATTTGAATCATTGCGCACACTATGAAACAAAAAATGGACCATTAAGTTTTCTGTGTATTATAAACTACAAAACTGTTTTATTATTTTTCAATTCTTTAGCTATATTTTCATAATAATAATAAATTTATTTAATAAAACTGTATTATGGTTATATGGTTATTATGGTTATTCTCGGTATTATGATTATTCGATCGTAAATCATCCTTCAAATTTAGAAAGAAGGACCAAAAGTTTTAAGAATAGTTGAGATTCTTATAAATTGAGTGAAAAATAGGTGGACAAATTGCATAACTGATCTTGTTAAAAATGACTTTTCACAAGATAAACGTGATAGAGTTATATCTAAGAATTACAAGCACTGGCAGCCTTACGAACGTAGGAACGAAAGTAGGTACATATGCTCCATTCTATTTCAAGAGAGAATCTTTGGAAACAGACGAATTTGACAGTTCAGATATTGTAAACCTTTTTCTTACATTCACCTTAGTAATTTAACATGAATTTATTTGGTATTTGTGGATAAAAAATATAATTCTTTATAGTGTGCGCTGTCACCATGTTATATATTTTACGTATAAGTAAGATAAAGTGTTTTAAATAATTGTCAAGTATCACTGTTACATAACAAATATAAAATAAAGTAATACTAAACATTTCGATAGTAATAGTAGTTTAACTAAATTTAAATTTTAGGGAAAATTAAATTATCACAAGGTAATCAGAAATACCAATTTTTTTGTAATCATTAATATTTTTTTTAAAACGATCCAATGTATAAAAATACGCGAAACAAAATAATATTTTACAGAAAAAAATACACTGCATACATATACAATTACATCACGAGGTTTTAAAATAATATTGTTAACTAGGTCTCAAAGTGCATTGATCATAAAAATGGGACTGCATTTCTTCTCTTTCTAATATCTATTCAAATGTTTTTCAGATTATTCAAGTAATACAAAAATTAATATAGGTATGTCAATTTGAAATAAATATTCAATCATTTCTCAAAGATTTTGAAATGAGGTAAACGTTACATTTTCTGCAGCCATTGACATAAATGTATCACTTTTTAAACTATTTGTATGAAATTAAAACGTTGATATATGTTTTTTTTTCAGAATAATATTTCAAATATTATATTAGTTTCTGCTTAGTATACTATGCTGCTCATATTGCGTTTTCTTTTTGCAAGACTATTAAAATGCGTCATAATGAATATCTGTGAATACACTATAATATATATATATATATAATCATGGCTGCGTTTCGGGCCCCGGCTCGTCTCGGCATCCGGGGTAATTAGGGTATACAATTCCTCCTATAAATAAAATTGTCCTCACGAGTGAATTTTTCTGAGGCTAAACATAATGGATTGCGGCCATCTATTTAACTATACCTCTCGGCCAAACTCAACTTATAGTAAATAATTAATAATAATTTACAGTTAGATGAATAGTTGAAACACCCGGCCAGGAATAGAAGCTCTAGCCTTTTACACAGACGCTAGAGTATTAACCACTACGTTACATTATATATATATATATATATATATATATATATATATATATACATATATAATGCGAAGCGTGTATACGTAATGTCGATATTAACATTAAACCTTTTTCTAATGTTTTTGAAATAAATATGTCTAACATTAAGAATGGTCATCGAAAATATACAACAAAATAAGAGTAAAATTTCACTCATTTCAAAAGAAAATAACTTGTTACAATGTTGGTATCATTGTTTATATGCCAAATATAACATAATTATATTTATATATGATGCAATACAATCACTCCAAAACCTTATAAAATTAATGAATAGCGTATATGTTCTAGGGTTTTTCAGCGTCGAAATTTCGATCATTTTCTCGAAATGTTTAAAATTACTGGAAATTTTGCAATAAAAATAGAGGTTGTCAATTTTTACCATGTAAATTAGACAATTTATATCAGTAAACAAAAGTTTCACCATAAATAATGTTACAAACTTGTATTTGTAACATTATTTATGGTGAAACTTTCTGAAGTTAATGTTTCGATTACGTATCATACACAGGGTATAATACAACGAGTTTTATATACAGTCGTCAGCTTATGGAATACTTTTTTACTGTACCATATTTTAACTGTTAAATACGTTTTTTTACAAAGATTTTCTTTTAAAACTGAATGGAGTATGCCTGTGATTTTTCTTCTTATCGTTTGAATTTACACAGAAGTGATACTCATTGATGAAATTTTTACATATCACTTAGGCATTCTGTTTATCTGCAAAATCTTCATTATTAAAGCTGAGTGCGTTGTTTTGTAGAACGCCATTATTATTTTTGTGGACTTAAGGCAATTATACTGATAGTCAAGAATTGAGGAAATCATCATAAGTATTTATTAATCACAAATATTTACCGCGGAGCTGCAATCGCTTTAGCCAGATGATCTAGATCGTGTATAAAAATGCCCTAATCAAGCGATGAGCAGCATGAAGTAACGAGAAAATTTCGAGAAAAGGGTAGTTTTTGAAATCTAATTAGAGTGGTCTGTTGGAATTACATAAAAGTAGTCTATTTCGTGAACCATCACAATTTTATCTGTGAACATAGGTGAAAAATATTAAATAATTAAAATCAACAGTAACATTCCCTACATTGTGATGTTAAATAATTCTGGTTTCTGATGCGACCATAATAACCTTCCATTATTTTTTATACATCCTTCTACGTCGATGTTTTTCACGCATTCTTTTTATACGCCCAAACCATCAGAAATTCTTTTCCCTATCTTTGCCATTACAGTCTCACATCATATTTATTACATGTATTCTCATTCTTAACCTATCTACTAAGCTTACACATCTAAAGAGAGGATATACGCTAATACTTCGTCTGTAGATGTCAATTTTGTCATGTATTCGGTAAGCGAACGTACGTACGTTAATGCTAGTCGAGCCGAGGCAAAACGCTTTCCCTCTGTGAAATATATTTAGTTTTTTTTTGTGGAAAATGGTTACGTTTTTCATCAAAAAGTGTAAAATGTATAGCGAGGATATGTGAATTTTAAAACAATATCCCTTATCATAAATAAGTCTACTTTAATTTATTTATTGTGCAATATATTATTCGTAAATAATTTACAGTGACGTGCCTCACACGAATAATTAAACATACATATATATATATATATATATATATATATATATATATATATATCATATAGCACAAATTGTTTATTACGGTAATTCATAAATGATAATTTTATTGGCAATAAAATCGTTAGGTAATTTTGATAAACTTTATTCAAAATACTGAACATTTTTTGTTAGTATTATTAATTGGATTGTTAAAAACCACTCAATTCAATTCCGCGTTATGTCATTAAGTCTAGAATTATAATTGTTTTGTTATATACCCGTGAATGGAAATTTCAATGGAATTATATCTCAATGATAATACTTTGATAGTTAATGGCGTAATTAATGATAAGCAAAATATCAATTGATAATGTATAAAATATGCAGGAATATATTTTAAAAACAATCAAATTTCGCTCCATAGTGTGCCCTTCGTACTCTCATTTAGCCTCCCTTTTATTCCTCGGAGTGAACACTTGCTTTCATGGTACAATCTTATTATAATATATTTATGGATGAAGGCAGTAATTGGTAAAAGGGAATGATATATTTGTAATGATGATAAATTGATCCTGGATGCAATGTAAAGTCTTTTAACTATTTTGTTGCTTTCTAGTTTTTGTAAAGTCATTTTTGCCTAATACATGCCACCAAATTTAAAAGACAAGGAGTTAGTACCGAAGACTGGTATTCCACATCTTATAATCCCTTCATAATTTATAAATATTTAAATAAATCCTGCAACGGATTACACTATTTGTCTTTATCCTTAAGAAAAATTACTTTGGTGAACCTTTGTGAAAGCTCTGAAACGAGTAAAGTCTTGATACGTATATCAACTCTATACGTATATACTCTCATTTGAGATCATTGGGAACCCTATCTACAACATAACTGGATATATAAGTAATGACTTGGTGAAATATTACAAATATTTGTAAAGACGTTATTGTTTGTTGCTTGACCAATTCTTTTTCTAAATTGTTTTCATCCCACTTTTGGCTTCTGTCTTTTTTAAGTCACCGTCGTAGTAGCGAACAGTGGAAAATTTATTTATTTATTTTACGTAATCTTTAGTATTCAAGGCATTTTCTTTTTCTAAGGTTGCATACCTGCCTCTAAAGCTAGTTTTGAATTGAAGGTGATTATTTAATCAATATCTTATCGTACGCTAATTTAAATTTCAGGACGTTGGGTTTATTTTTATGGCTATCTTTTTATCAGAAAATGATTCAAGATGACCTTGAGAAAGTCTGTATATTGCTACGTATTTCATCACATTAGATTCAACTAACCTTGAATACAAAATTTTCAAACTCTCCAAACAAACAGGAAGACAGAAATTTCCAGGTTTTGAACTTACAATTTAATATTTATTTTCTGCCTTTTCTTGATTGGTATACTATATATCTGATCTCTCCGTTTTATCGTTCTTTTATTTGTAACTTTAACTTCTAAGTTGTAAATATACCTATTCCCTGCATTATTCGATAAACTTGAATGTTTCTTTGTTTGTTTTCGGTTTTAGAGTCTTTTTAAACATATACATTTTTCAATCGCCCTTTGAGTTTAATACCTCAAAAAAGTCGTTCTGAAGTTGAATAAATTTGGCAGTTGGTTCACACTTCGAATATTCGGGAAATGGTTCTATGCCAATTAAAGTGACTGAGCAACACTATTACTCAACTGCTGCGAAGCCAACTTCAATTTTATCGTATGTGTACGGGAATTAATATGACGGTTGGTTAGTTTATTTCCTGTTCTAAGGCCTTTAATATCCTGTAACTATTTCATATTTCCAGTTGACTTCTTCATTGTTTTTCAAAACTCAAAACTTTTATATATTAGTTTGGTCATGTGACTATCTGGATATGATCAAATTAATAACATGCATCTACCATCGGTATCACATTATTACCTGTTGTAAGATGTTTGAAAGTAGGTTTTGTGTTTTTGGGGTCACTTAATTTACAACTCAAATGTTGCATTTCTGTAATATTGTTCTTGCTACTGAAATATGTTACAGATAAGACCTCGACATTTATTTTGTGCGCATTTTGTTAGCGCTAAGATTATTGTAGCGCAAAGTTTAATTGCCCATAAGCCATATGTAAAAAAATTACCTATTGAAATCTGTCAACTTTGATTCATATAAACGAAAACCATCACACTAAGGCTGAAGATGCCAAATTTTATCCTTCGTTTATATACTTTAATCCAAAAGCAATAAATACGTGGTATTTCTTACAATAATTTTTTTGTTGGCATATAGCCATCTCATTCAACTTTAAATTACATATTATCTTATCTTTTGCATTTTCGCTTTTGACCCATTAATAGCCAAAGCTTCTGACCACGATATTTTAATGAACGAATTTATCAGTGTTCTCGAATGCGTGTTCTCGTGGCAACAGATCGGACGTATTTATTAGCAGTGGGTAAATAAAAGTTCAGCATCAATGAGAATTTTCTTAGTGGGTAAGGAAATTTTAGATACTTCACCTCTTTTCAAATAACGTATTAAACTAATCAATTAATTGTAGTATTACGTGATTTAAATTTACTGCATTAATTCGTCTTCCTTTAACATACGCTTGTTTTGGAACTCTTCTATTATATCTTTGAATTTTGTATTATCTAAATTCAGACTACTAATTTTTGTAAAGATCCTATTTTTTTAGTTTATTAGTTTATTTTGCAAGATCCTATTTTTTTTAGTTTATTTGTGGATGCAACTATTAGTGATGATCATTTTCGTATTTTATTTTCAAGGTGTTTCTATTATTTTGACTATTTCATTAACAGTTTCGATACTATTTGTTGACTCATTTTCATCTGGAAGCTCTTTATATCCTGAGTTAGATTCTTTCTGAAAATATATAATTAAATTTTAGGCATATACATATAACAGATAAAATAACATTAGAATTATAACTAAACCACAAGTATTATATTAACACGTACCACTGCCATTTACAACTATAAACGTATTAATGCAACACTTGAAGCAGTCAAAATCTTAAATTGCTATTAATATCAATGTTACTAACGGGAGTAAAAACTTTGGTCTGAAATAAATGTTATTCAGTCATTCATTCATTAAGAATGAATATAATTAAGGATATGTTATATAAAAGCTATAAAATATAAACTCTTATAAAATGTTTCGGAGATACGGAGATGTACTTATATATATATATATATATATATATATATATATATATATATATATATATACTTGCAATAAATATACTTCGTTTGATAAGTAAGTACTTCCGCTATCATATTTAGAGCCAAATTTATCTTTATTACTGAAATATTTGTATTAAAGGAACGTATTTTTGGTACGTTTCCTTTCTTAGCAAACCAAAATTTCCAACCATTTCTTTAGCGCCACTCGATCTTTTTTAACTCTAGAAAATTAATCACAAATGTCGTCTTTAGAACACTGATAAAATATGCAATCATTCCATTCATTCGCAAAATTTCACCATAAACGGGAAAAATTAATTATTATTACCGGCAATATTGAATGTAATATAAAAATAATTTTCGTTTTGTTTTTACGATGTTTACAAGAATATAAACTTAAAAACAACAACCTTGCTTTTTTGTGAGTACAAGTTTTGAAAATTGTATTCTTTCACGACACATTTAGTGATTTTTTGGTTTATTCTTGATTTGTCACCGATTGAACATCAAACTAGCTAGTGAATGAAACAATCTGCACAAATATTGAGCGGCTATGCTTTTGTGCGACAACTACCACTTTAGTTATTTTATATCAATTCAAATCACAAGAAAGCTTCTCAAGTCACCCCTACGTAAATATTTAATATTAATATTATTAAATACTGAAACTGCAAAACAATAATTAGCGATTTTTTGAAAGTTTTTTCGCGTAATAACAAAATGAAAAATGACAGCTTATAATATTAATGAAGTACTGGTAGTTAATTGATCTATAGGAGTGAGTGGTAGATCGAAATCCATCGATAGGATCAAATATAATATCATCTCCGTGCGCAGCACCTGTCATTCCGTCGGTCTCCAGGCAATCTCTGGAAGCGCCGTTCATTTTCATATGTGAATTTAATCATATAGATGGGTGCAATAGATGTAGATAGATGCTTCCTATATGCTAGAGTCAGGGTAATAAAACATCATGTCCGATCTGTAGTTGATGAAACTTTCCAGACGTCAAAAAGGAAATATCTATTATATTTCCTTTTTGACGTCGAGATCGTGTACTGGACTGGCGATTTTCATTTGTTGCTGGTCCGAGCGGAAGAAAAGGTCATACGAAGATAGGCCTCCAATTTTATATTATATCCTACGAATTTTTGATGTCAGTATCATATCAGGGTATTATTTATTTGTGACTGCGTACATAATTGATCAACGCCTGGTAATATTTTTTGAACACACATAGCAACCATAATAAATATACCGTATCACAGTTCGTACGTTATTGGATTTTGATCGACAGTCCAGACTGCTCGTGCCAATCCGTCAAACTGAAGCGTAATCGGCACTGAAAACCATGATAATGACATTGTCTGGATCTCCGCCAAAAGCAGCGACATTCTGCTATAGCCAGCGCAAGGCGATCACTTGATCCTTGAACACGGTATTACCCGGTATGAGTTCGTAGGTCAGGTACAGGTGAGTTCGTAGGTCAGGTATAGGTACAGGTATATTTCCGCGTAAATATATATAACTATATTTACGCGGAAGTTTGTTAAGACTGCAATTATATCGTGCTTCGTTAAAAATTCTCTAATGTGTGACTGGATGGAGACATTTAAGAAGGTACGACAATGGAAAGAGACCATGAGGGCCACCGTATTTTTAGAAGTGATCACATCCGGTGTGTATGTATATATTTAGTATGAGGCAATATTCAAATCCAATAAACGTATCCTTTCTCAATTTGAGTGCAGAATATATCGTTTCGGGTCGCTTCGAAAACTCTGTCACAAAACACGAAAGCATAGGCATTGCACTTTTAAATTAACAGTGTTAATTAAATTTCACTAAAATTATCAACAAGTTTTATATTGAATATATTTGGCGTTAATTTTGTAGAAATTCGTTATTGATAAATAAATGAAACTACGTGATGTAGTATTATTTCTACTTTCTTTAATTTCTTTACCACGACCTAGGCTTCGTTGTATTACAACATCTTCTTGTGGGCTATTAGCAAAGATCTTACTAATAGCCCACCCGAAGATGTTGGAATACAACGAAACCTAGATTGTGGTAAAGAACTTAAAGAAAGTAGAAATAATACTACATCGCGTAGCTTCATTTAATTATCAACAAGTTTTATTTAATATTTAATGGATTTTAATGAAAAAATGAGAGCCTCCTGCCATTTTAAATATTTTTATTGTATATGTATATCTTTGATATATACAACTTTGCAGTTTTTCAATACAAAAGAGTTTAAATAAAATCGATTAACAAAATAATACCCTCTTCTCTGCTTTTTAAAAATATTAATGTAATAAGGTGATTTTAGGCAAGTTTAGTTTGCGATAAACTTTTTTCTGTATCGATAGCTTAGAGATGGATTCTTTTTAGTCAGTTTGTAAAATTTTTTCATCAATTATATGTATATTATAAAATACAAGATAAGTTATAGGGTAGGGAATCCGCATCATGGAAAATACTGCGTATTTTCCAAACACATGTTGGTATGACAATGGCGCGAGGAGGGGATTTCGCTGCGATATCAGAGGTCAATTACAGTGGGAGCAGGCAAGTCAGTCAATTTGCGATTTACACTGCGGGTGAGAAGATGTTTGCATTCAAACGCGTAATTATGCTGCAAGCGAAGTGTTCATTTTGGCTATATTGTTTTCTGCTATATGGATGTCTTGGAAGTCAAATCATAAAACAAATGAGCTATGGCAAAGCTGTGGGAAGAAATGAATAAACATTGTAGTAATGAAAAGGGTAGGTATTTTTATTTTCAATATTTTATTTTGAAAATATTTTTTTTTCTTATTGATCTTGCATTAGGACAAAGAGCTATTTATTATTTGTTGGACCACCTGTCCTTCTAAAAGCATGTTCTAAAAAGTTATAGGTTATATTACCCGCCTCATGTTCTATAAATTATATGGTGGTTACATTGCCAGTTTCTTGTTCGTATTTTTTAATTTTTGTACTTTTTACCAAATAATTATTCATATATATTTTCGTGGATTCAATTAAATTATTGCTTGGCTATTACAAGAAAATATCTATAATTAAAAAAAATGTATCTACTAAATACAATTTTTTATTCATATGCCAAAAATATTTCCTTTTGAATATTTAAGTTTTTAAGGCATAATTTTTAAAACCAAAACGCATTTTATTAATTTTATTAAAATTAAAATAATGTGTGATCTATAATTAAAAGGTTGAAAAATAAGATATGAAAAGATACATATTTATTTTTAAATTAAATAGGTTTTTTATATTAATGATTTTTTTATCACAATAAATTATAAAAATGGAATAACTAATTACAATTTTATTAAATTTAAAAAAATATTGCTTGAAATGTAACTGAAAATGTTTAATTAAATTAATTTGTTAGATCATTTAGTATGCAATTAGTAGAATGTGGCAAAGAAGCACATTTTAAAACAGACATTTATTTAAACCGTAAGACTACACTATGATCACACCAAAAACAGGCCCTACATTGAAATACCCAAGCCGAGTTATCCTTCTAAGAATAACTGAAAATTAGATCAAAATTTATGTTATTTTCAAATACAGCAAAAAAAAATAAAAGCAAATTAAATAATTTTGTAATGAGTCGTTTCTAAATTTTAAACTTGAATTTATCTGAAATGGTTTCAAAACTAGTAAAATCGAAAACAAAAAAACTTTTGCTGGCTGTAAAAAGTTTAATAAACAAATTCTGAAAAAAAGAAATACAACTAATAAAAACATAGGAAAACAAAATGTGGAATAAGAATTGATAAGGAGCTGGTCAATGATCATTTAAAACAAATATAAAATTAATTACTAACTCAGGAATTAATGACTAAGCATTTGCAAATTTTGTATGAAGTATTCGGAATTTAGTCAAGTATATTCTAAATATAAATATATTTCTAGACTCTCAACTCACGTATACTTAATTATAGCTAAAACTGTAATTATGTATGAAATACGTAATAATTAATAGTATGTGTGATATTTTGATCCTTTTGAAAAATCATCTTGTGTTCCAAAAGGTGAAAAATCAATCATTTGCAAATTTTGTATGAAGTATTCGGAATTTAATAAATCAAGCATTTGCAAATTTAAAAAATCAAGCATTTGCACATTTTGTATGAAGTATTCGGAATTTAGTCAAGTATATTCTAAATATAAATATATTTCTAGACTCTCAACTCACGTATACTTAATTATAGCTAAAACTGTAATTATGTATGAAATACGTAATAATTAATAGTATGTGTGATATTTTGATCCTTTTGAAAAATCATCTTGTGTTCCAAAAGGTGAAAAATCAATCATTTGCAAATTTTGTATGAAGTATTCGGAATTTAATAAATCAAGCATTTGCAAATTTAAAAAATCAAGCATTTGCACATTTTGTATGAAGTATTCGGAATTTAGTCAAGTATATTCTAAATATAAATATATTTCTAGACTCTCAACTCACGTATACTTAATTATAGCTAAAACTGTAATTATGTATGAAATACGTAATAATTAATAGTATGTGTGATATTTTGATCCTTTTGAAAAATCATCTTGTGTTCCAAAAGGTGAAAAATCAATCATTTGCAAATTTTGTATGAAGTATTCGGAATTTAATAAATCAAGCATTTGCAAATTTAAAAAATCAAGCATTTGCACATTTTGTATGAAGTATTCGGAATTTAGTCAAGTATATTCTAAATATAAATATATTTCTAGACTCTCAACTCACGTATACTTAATTATAGCTAAAACTGTAATTATGTATGAAATACGTAATAATTAATAGTATGTGTGATATTTTGATCCTTTTGAAAAATCATCTTGTGTTCCAAAAGGTGAAAAATCAATCATTTGCAAATTTTGTATGAAGTATTCGGAATTTAATAAATCAAGCATTTGCAAATTTAAAAAATCAAGCATTTGCACATTTTGTATGAAGTATTCGGAATTTAGTCAAGTATATTCTAAATAAAAATATATTTCTAGATTCTCAACTCACGTTTACTTAATCATAGCTAGAACTGAAATTATATATGAAATACGTAATAATACATGGTATGTGTGATATTTTGTTCCTTTTGAAAAATCGTCTCGTGTTCCAAAAGGTGAAAAATGAGAAAATCCTAAGAAGATCACTTACCTATTTATCTCTGTCTATCTACGACAGTCGTTTTTCTAAGAAATTGTTTGATGTGGACATACGAGATGGCGTATTGATGAAGAATTTTGAAATGATGATGATAAAGCACATCAATCTGCACACATTTGAATAGCTAACAAGCAAAAAGACTGAAGTAGAAATTTTAGAGGAGGCGAATGAAGTAATAGAATTTACTTTTTAAAATATCAATTTCATGTTGAAAAGGCAAGCTATAATAAGGGTTCATAAAATTATTTTCTCTTTAGAATTTATGGAAGATATTAGTGAAAATAATCACAAAATACATGTTCCTATATCCCATATCTCCGAAACTGTTAAAGTCAAATTCACCAAGAAAACTATGTTAGAAGAAATTGATTTACAGACTAAAGATCACCGATAGACTATATAATTTCTAAATTTCATAGTTTTGGGTTTAACTATAACTTAGCGCCTGTGAAAGACATATTTACATGGTAGAAAATGATATTAATGTTTTTAAATTGTTTAATAGAAATAATCTGTACCTTTAAATGTTTATATTAGCTTAAGTGTATCTGGAATCCTACACGTTATATTTTTTCAAACCAAAATAATAATGATGTTTTAAAATTATTTGAATTTGTATGTATGTATTATAAATATATTTTATATTTAGCTATAAAATCTTACGAATAAATTATTTTCCTTACTAGAAATATATTCTTTGTTTTTATAAATTTAAAATTAATGTTTAAATTATGGTAATTTCAAGTGTACACAATTAAATGAAACTACGTGATGTAGTATTATGTCTACTTTCTTTAAGTTCTTTACCACGACCTAAGTTTCGTTGTATTACAACATCTTCAGATGGGATATTAGCAAAGATGCTAATAGCCCACTTGAAGATGTTATACAACAAAAAAATGTTTGCTAAAAAATTGAACCTGAAGATGTTCTAATACAACGAAACCTAGGTCGTGGTAAAGAAATTAGTAGAAATAGTACTGCATCAAGTAGTTTCATTTAATTGTGAATAATGAATTTCTACGAAATTAACGCCAAATATATTCAATATTCAAGTGTACAATAAAGGGTATTTTTAAAGATTAGTCGAGTTATCGAAGTAACAATGTTGATAAAATAAATTTAACAGAAATACATGAGTTATATTTGCAAATGTTAAAAATAAGAGAAATCATATTCAAATATGTGAATTTTCCAGTATACTTTTAGAGTAAAATTCTAGTTTCAATGAAATCTTGCGAAACCTTATTATCCTTAACAGAATTTCTCCTTACCTGCAACCTATTCCTACCGATAATGCCTATTCACTGGATGCCGGTGAAGCTGGTGCAGCCTTTTCCGCATTGTAATTACCACTTAGAGTACCGTAAGCTGTCCGTACCAGCGGACCGTCCTCCTGCACTATTACAGCTGCGACCAGATGCAACCACATTATTCGTAACATCGCTAACAACTGTTCTGCATAGCTGCATGTGGCTGCTTTAAATGAGCGTCCGCTTTATAATTTTATAATAATCTCTTATCTTTTTTTGATAATTGTAATCGCATTAAAATTGTATGTAATTGATAATAAACAATATTTCACATTTTTAGTGTATTTAGTTCGTGTAACTAAGGAACTCTTTTTTCTTTTAGCTCATTGTTCTGATTAAAATGATAAGTCCTCACTGTCTGTTAACATGGTGAAATTGCAACAATTTTTTTTATGTCACTGAGTCCTCTTAAAAAACCACAAACGTGCCTTCAAAATGTTTGATTGTATTAAAATAGTCAATAATGCAATTAGTCTAGTAGTATGAAGTACAGTTACTCCGGTTGTTACTCTGTTTACTCCGGAATATTTTTACTCTTTTTCCGTAAACGACAAATTGTGAATCTTTCTCTGAATGGCTTTGGGATTTTCTATCTAGTCTAGTCGTCATTTCTTTCACTAATATTTTTCATAATTCAATTATCTTCCTAAAGAAACAACGAAGCAACAGAATCAAATACAATGTTATACATTTTAAATATTAGTTGTGTGTCCGGTATTAGCGTGATAGCTGATGGCAAATAAAAATCCGGAGTTGTAAGCTATTAGTTTCGACAAAGTTAAATATTTTTTTTTATTAAAATGGATTTTGTAAATAGTTTAATAGGAATATTATGTGTATACGAAACCCTCGAGGTGTGAGTTCCACTGGTGTTTGGCAGGTTTTTAATATAACTTTGTTATTCAGTGCATTTATACGTTCGCGTTAAGATGATGGCATGCTTGGAAATAATGTTTGAAAAAAAATATGTGCGCATAATAATTTAATTATTCATATTATCTTACATTTGTTTCCTTATAATAATAACTCACGATACATATAATTTTTGAACTTAACTTATTGTTATCGAAGATTAAACATTAATAAAAAAGTTGAAAAGAAAATGGCGATAAGTGGGGGAAGTAGCCTTGCCGAGGATGATGCGTAGATCTCATCCCAGAGAGCGATGGCGGCTGCGTTCGGCGACTGGGAGATGGTCAGTTGTGTGCTCAACTTCAAATAGTGGAACTGCTCATCAGTCAACGGCTGCCAAGCTACGGGTGCATTCTCGACGGTCGGGTTTCTAACAAAATTTCAACATTAATTTAACTTTTTTATTTTGAATTTAACTCAAAGGTTGAACTGAAAGATTAATAACATTTATCAATATTTAGGAAATTTTGAAAATAGTTTATTACAATATCCATTCTAATACTGTATGTGGTGTGCCAAATTAAATAGTTCTTGTAAATAATAAATGTGTATTTATTTTGAAAAAGATTTAAGGTAAATTTTATATTTGTTTGGGTGTCTACAGTTAAAGAAATAACAGTTCATTTCAATATAAAAATATTCCTTCACGGAAATGAAGAATATCATTATTACTAAACGGGGAACATATTAATTATTACTTAATGGAAATAACAAACATTTTTATTATTACACGAGGCACATATTTATTATTACTTAATGGAATAGAAACACATTATTATTAAAAAACTAGGCACATGTTTCTTATTATTTAACGAAAATGAAACACATTATTATTATTAAGCGAGACACATAATTATTATTCCTTAACGGAAACGAAGCACATCATTATTATTAAACGAGGTACATATTTATTATTACTTAACGGAAAAGAAACACATTATTATTAATAAAGAGGTTCATGTTTATTATTACTTAACGAAAACGAGACAGGTTATTACGATTAAACGGGGAATTTATTTATTAATCCATAACAGAACCGAGTTTTTAACTTTTATTATTTCGTAATGTCTGCCTTCTGCCTTACAGTTTTTTACAATTTTAGAACTGTTTGGGTGAAATTTCACAAACAGATGATTCGGACAGAAATCAAAATAAAAAGGAAAGAACTAATTCATATTACGAATTTGAAATTCGTTTATCATATATTCTTAACTGCGCATTTTCTTGAACCAATTTTTTTGTAGATTTACTATAGAATCCTACTTTTATTTGTTTCGCTTGTATATCTTCAGTTACTAAGTTCGAAGTGTAGACCACCATGCAAACCCACCACTAGGTCAAAGCATGAAATTTCTGTTTAAAACATTAATAAAATATTGATACTCACCCATATTTTGCGAAATTTGTGAGCAATGTCGTGTATCTTTCAATAGTCAACTGATCTGCAGGAGTGGGCGGTCCACCGAAATCTATCGAAAGGATCAAATACAACATATCGTCTCCGTGCGCGGCACCTGCTATTCCGGCGGTCTCGGGTAATCTCGGTAGGCGTCGTTCACTTTCGTAGGCAAATTCTAACATATAAATGGGTGCAGTAGACGTGGATGGACGCTTTCTGGCTGCACGAGCGACGCCGTAATAAAACAACATGTCAGACATGTAGTCAATATAACTCTCCAAAATAGACATTTCCTCTTTAACGTAAAAATCGCGCACTCGATTGGCAATTTCCGTCCGCTGTTGGTTTGATTCGAAGACCAGGTCATCCGGCAGATACTTTTCTAAATTTTGCATTACGTCACCAGCATTTTCAGCCTCAGTGGGATCTGCCATATTAACATATTCTTTATTTGCGACTGCATAAATCATTGGAGTGGGTGTGTATTGTTCGTTTACTATGATTTCAGTAGGTGAAGTGGTCAAGAATGCTTCAATGCCTGGTATTATTTGTTCAACACACGCAGCAATCGGAAATGTGCCACGTTGCAAGTGTGAAAAATACTGCAGTATCGCCAGCGCCACATCCTTATCTTCAGCATTTAGATAAGTTTCAACCAAATTATCAATGCTGTCGCCGTTGTAGCCGAGATATGTTTGAGCAATAGAAGTAGCGTATCCTATTGGATCTGGACTGACAGCCCAGACTGATCGTGCAGATCCGCTAATTGCGACCGCCTTGTGAAAGAGACCGTCGGCCATCGGCGACAAAGTGAGTAAATCAACTGAAGCGCCACCGGCGCTGTGACCCATGATGGTGACATTGTCTGGATCCCCGCCGAATGCAGCGATATTCTCCCGCAGCCAACGCAAGGCGGCCACCTGATCTTTGAACGCAGCATTACCCGGTATGAGTTCGTGTCGCAGACACAAGTGCCCGAGTGCATTTACGCGGAAATTTACTAAAACTACGACAACATCGTGCTTTATTAAAAAATCTTCGCTATACATTGAACCAGAACCGGCTATAAAAGCACCTCCGTGAAAATAGACAATGATAGGCACCGGATTTTCGGGAGTAGCTACATCTGGTTTATATATATTTAGTGTGAGACAATCTTCAATTCCGGTTAACGTGTCCCCTTCCAGTTGAAGACAAGCTATGTCGTTACGGTTTGCATCGAATATTCCGTTCAATAAAGGAGGTGGTAATGCACTCTGAAATCAATATTGTTTAATTAATATATACGAAAGTTATTTCCATATGTTTCGTTTAATTTTAATGGATTGGAATGAAAAAGTTTTCTTTAATTTTGTATATTAACTAAATAATTCTATACTACAAGTATTTCTTGATAGAAGTGGTTTTAAACAAAATCCTTTCAAAATTTCAGAGCAACTGAACGAGCAAAGTAATATTCTCTTCTCTTTTTTTCCGAAAATATTCATATAACAAGGTTATTTCAGAAAAATTAAATTTGCGATCAATCTAAATGTGGTGATGGTGTATTTTCAGGATGCAAATAAATTTCAATATCACTCAGTCAAATCCGTGTACTACTTAGGGTACCACTCAGTCAAATCCGAGTATTTTTGTCCCAAAAGTAGACCGGCAAAAGTCTAAATAGTGCTGGGCGCAAGTGTTAGACAAAATAAAAATGACATTATTTTATGCAGGAAATTAAGTTCTCTAGAAATTCTATTTAAATCGTCAGTCAAATAAGAATTCTTATATTTTCATATGAAAAGTTAGATTAATTTCTATAATAATTAGTGAATTCTATTTCTACGGAACTTTATGAATCAGCAAAATGAAACAAAGTGCTGATTGTGTCTCGTTATACCATCTATACATAGATATAACATACTACTCTATGAAGCAACGTTCTCTTCGAAAAGAGCTACGTAAAAATAAAAAAGGACATTCATTTTTACAATTGCTTTAAACAACAGCTATGAATTTAAAAGCACGCTGTATTAAGTATTATATAACGTTTTTAAAAATTCTTTATTTCCTTTATTAGCAGTGCTAGTGATTTTCTTCTTAAATATATTTAGAAAATATAATTGCCTTAACTGTAATACGATTCCATTAGTGAAAATAATTATGAAAGTAAAGATTTTAAAATAAGTACACCTTGTGTTAAAATATCAAAATGTCATATTTTATTTTTCTTTCATCGAATGCGATAAATGAAATGATAGGACATGACAAAAAAGGACTACAAATTTAAAAAAAAAATACTTCAAATTGCCTATACGTTGCCTCAGATACAATTGAATTTATTGGTGGAATATTTGTCAAAATCGTTTTAGTTTTTCTTGCGTTATGAAAGAACAAATTATCAGTAAGATTATAAAATATTTTAAAAACAACATTTTTCTGTACTATTACTCTTGGCATAAAATTAAAAATACGCAAAAATTTGGCTTTGCTAACTTTTTGGAGTTAAATAAAAAAATGGATTAAATATATAAGAGATATTTCTTTAATTAAACATTTTTAAGTTTATTAGGAAAGGAAACAAAGTTATTAGTTTCTTTTCCTAATACTTTAGATTCAAGTTTTAATTAAAATTATGAGAAAATATCATAGATTTGTTGCAACTAAGTGGAAAAAGTGACAAAATTGAGAGTTGGAATCATGAAAATGGAGTGTTTTAATCTTAAGTATTTCGTGATATAGTATCATTTTTACTTTCTTTAAGTTCTTTACCATGACCTAGGTTTCGTTTTATTACAACATCTTCAAGTGGGCTATTAGCAAAGATTCTTGCTAATAGCCCACCTGAAAATCTTTGCTAATAGCCTTACCTGAAGATGTTGTAATACAATGAAACCTAAGTCGTGGTAAAGAACTTAAAGAAAGTAAAAATAATACTGCATCACGTAGTTTCATTTAATTGTGAATAATGAACTTCTACAAAATTAACGTCAAATATGTTCAATACTTAAGTATTTTCACCTCAACTATATACTTGTTGACGAAACTTAAAATTAATAATTAACCAAAGTTGTAAGTAAAGTTACGGTACGTACTTTCTCTAAATGGGCTGAGTAATGCTTACAACAATTAGAGTGCAGATAGCACTCTAAACTTATAGGATGTAGTATTTGAGTATATAATAAATTAACGTATATCTTGTAGTATACGTTTAGGGTAGGTGTCATCAATACCGTCGTTGTTGTAGTCAATGGATATTTGAGCAACAGAAGTAGCGTATCCTATTGGATTTGGACTAAAAAACACATAAAAAAATAGCCCCAAATAAAAAAATTCGGACTCTGCACAGGGGTACAGATGAACTAAAGTTTGGACCGAAATTCATGGTATTCTCAAATACACATTTCACTGTATAATTTTAAAATGTGTTGTTTCTAAATTTTAAAATTTCATTAATCATAAAAGATTTAAAACCAAAAATAATTTAATACAAATATTGTCGGCTAAATTTTATAATATTTGTCGGTCAAACTAACTGACCTGGTGTCATTGAAAATTATTTGACACTGTATGAATTTTAAACGAAAGTTTAAGAGAAAACTGAGTCAAAAATTTAATTAAAAAAAATAATTAGATTAAGTGTGAGACGAGAGTGCAATGTGATTTTTAATAGGTTGGTAATTTAAACTAAATATTTAGAAAATGATTACTAATTAACGAAAAATTAAGGAAAAAGTAATGAAGATGTGGGACGAAAACAATCGCGGAAATGTTACAATCGACAGTTAAAACGTTTTACGATTAAGGTTAGGCAAGACCAATGTGCAAAGTCCATTTTTGTTGTAGCGTTTTGATTTTTATAGTAACACCATCTAAGCAATATTGTATATGTACTAGCTATCAAAGAAATTTCATTAGCTTGATATAATTAATAACTTATTTGTAAAAGGCATCTGTCACAATCTGTCACAGAAATCAAAATTTGCGCACTAGATAACGGGCGGTGTTTGTTACTTCCTTATCTCAAAAGAAAGAAAACGAAAACCTCATAAGATAACTTACGTATCTTTCCACCTCCACCTTTGTCACAGACATTTCTCTCATAAACCGTTTAATATAAAAACTTGAAATGGTGTATGACAAAGGATATTGATCCGCATATATTTGAAAAACAATTTTAGATGAAACAAATGAAATAAACGATGCGGCGTATCATAGGAATAATCTTTAATATCAGGGACAATAACTATTTCCTCACCGTGAATCTATTTCGTCCAGTGGGCGCTGTGGCGTAGCGGACGCCAGTAAAACTGGAGTACGACTTTTCGGGATGACGCGTGCCTCTCACCCAACCTTGCGCTGTTTGAACCAGTGGTGCATTAGGAGTTACGTCAATATATATTTGATCCCAGAGGGCTATTGCTTCTGCGTTAGGGTTAATTAATGGAGTGACCGTGGAACCCAACTCAAGATAGTGGAATCGATCCTCAGTCATTGGCGGCCATTGAAGGTCATCTGGATTCGGCGTTGGATTGCTGAAATGTGGAAAGATTTTTAAATATTTCTGAAATTTATTTCTATAGTAATTATTCTGGTATTAAGAACATATGTCGTCTCCTATAGTAATTATATACTCGTATGTCGTCTTTTGGTTAAATTTCAGTGCCATAATTTTTAATTATTTGAATAGAACTAAATTAATTAGTTCTAATTCAATGTATTTCATATGTCATGTTAAATTTTTAGCATTTTTGGAAAAAGAGGAATGTGCTTTTTGTATATTTTTTGGCATATCTTCGGAAATTGGCTAATAACATCCATGGAAAAGAAATATTTTAAATCCATATTAAATCATTATTTTAAAAGGCAACAGACACCGTTCCTGCAATAAAAACATTCAAATACTTAATTTCTCTCCTCAGAAATTTGTATGTATAAATATTTTTTTCGTGTTTCTGAAATAAATTTTAATTAACATACTTTGGTATAATTGTCAAGTATACCGTAATAAAAATAAATGGAACTCGTTCTTTATCTTTCCATAATTAAGCTGTTGACCTTCATAATTTCGTAATATCTGTCATTAGCCTTACAGCTTAATAGTTTCTATAATTTTTGAACTATTTGCGTGAAATTTTGAAACTAGATATTTCGGACAAAGCTCAAAAATCAAAATAAAAAGAGCGAGGAAAAAATCTATAGTAATTTTTTTTGGTATGAAGTATGGTTTCCATAACCTTTTCCATAACACATTTTCCATAACCTCCATAACTCAATTTCATATTTGGTTTATAATATGTTCTCAAACTCGTAATTATGGAACCTATGAAATTACTTGTTTCGCCTACATATAAACGAACTTAGATCGCAATGTAGACCAAATATAAATACATCACTAAGTCAAAATATAAATTTTCTGATTACAATATTAATAAGATAATGCTTCTCACCTATATTTCATGAAATTAGTTAGTAATGTTGTGTATCTTTCAATAGTCAACTGATCTGCCAGAGTGGGCGGTCCACCGAAATCTATCGAAAGGATCAAATATAACATATCGTCTCCGTGCGCGGCACCTGCTATTCCGGCGGTCTCAGGCAATCTTGGTAGGCGTCGTTCACTTTCGTAGGCAAATTCTAACATATAAATGGGTGCAGTAGACGTAGACGGATGTTTTCTGGCTGCACGAGCGACACCGTAATAAAACAACATGTCAGACATGTAGTCAATATAACTCTCCAAAATGGACATTTCCTCTTTCACGTAGAATTCGCGCACTCGGTTGGCGATTTCCGTTCGCTGCTGTTCCGACTGAAACACGAGATCATCCGGTAGGTAATTTTCCAAATTTTGCATCACGTTCCCGGCATTTTCAGCCTCAATGGGATTTGCTATATTAACGTATTCTTTATTTGCGACTCCATACAATTTTGGTATGGGCGTATATTGTCCGTTTAATATGATGTCTATAGGTGTACTTGTCAAGAATGCTTCAACACCTGGTAATATTTCTTCAACACATGCAGCAATCGGAAACGTACCACGTTGCAAATGTGAAAAATACTGCTGTATCGCCTGCGCCAAATCCTTATCTTCAGCATTTAGGTAAGCTTCAACCAAATCGTCAATGTCGTCGCCGTTGTAGTCGAGGTAGGTTTGTGCAATAGAAGTAGCGTATTCTATTGGATCTGGAGTCACGGCCCACACTGATCGTGCCGATCCACTAATTGCGATCGCCTTGTGGAAGAGGCCGTCGGCCATCGGCGATAGAGTGAGTAAATCAACTGAAGCACCACCGGCGCTGTGACCCATGATGGTGACATTGTCTGGATCCCCGCCGAATGCAGCGATGTTCTGCCGCAGCCAAAGCAAGGCGGCTATCTGATCCTTGAAGGCGGCATTGCCCGGTATGAGTTCGTGTCTTAGACATAAATGCCCGAGTGCATTTATGCGAAAGTTTACTAAGACTACAACAACATCGTGCTTTATTAAAAATTCTTCGCTATACATTATAACGGAACCCATAATAAAGGCACCTCCATGAAAATAGACCAGGACAGGCATTGGATTATCAGGAGTTGCAGCATCTGGTTTGTATATATTTAGTGTGAGACAATCTTCAACTCCAATCAATGTGTCGCCCTCCAGTTGAAGACAAGCTATATCGTTACGGTTTGCATCGAATATTCCGTCCAATAAAGGCGGAGGTGATGCACTCTGAAATTAATAATATTTAATTAAAATATACCAAAATTATTTCCAAAAATTTCGTTTAATATTTATTGGTTTTGGATGAAAAACTCAATTTTTTTTTCTTGACGAGTAGTAACGTCTACGTGTAGTAACAATATACTTTTAGGGTGTAATAAATGTAAGTTTTAAGGGTGCCGCCCAGCCAATGTAGAAAAAAGGCACCCTAAAATTTTCTTGCGCCAATTTATAAGATAACCATTACTACCTAGGGTTTTACAGTCTTATGGTTGAGGCTATAGCATGTCGGGTCAGCTGCTTTCAGATTTGTGTCTAAATTTTATCACTTCATGTAAAATAATTATTCAAAATATTTTGATCATATTTGATTATAGTAAGTAAAATGTGTACGTACAATTTAAAAACGAAAATAACGTAATTAATATAATTATTTCATTCATCGGAAAAAAATACAATAATTTTTTTACATATAACAAAACATATTTTATCTGGTTTAAATATTGAATATATTTGGCGTTAATTTTGTAGAAATTATTTATTCACAATTAAATGAAACTACGTGATGTAGTATTATTTCTACTTTCTTTAAATTCTTTACCACGGTTTCGTTGTATTACAACATCTTCAGGTGGGCTATTAGCAAAGGTAGACGTTGTGTTACATCTTCAGGTGGGCTATTAGCCAAGATAAGATCTTTGCTAATAGCCCACCTGAAGATCTTATAATGCAAAGAAACCTAGGTCGTGGTAAAGAACTTAAAAAAAACTTAAAGAAAATAGAAATAATACTACATCACGTAGTTTCATTTAATTGTGTTATCTGGTTTATTCAAATTAAAATTATGTACCAGTGGTGTAATAATAGAAAAGGGAGAATCGGGCATTCAAATGATTGGGTATGAATTGTTTGGGTATGAATTCAAATGTTTGGGTATGAATCGTGCATTCAAATGTTTGGGTATGAATTGAAATAATACTACATCACGTAGTTTCATTTAATTGTGTTATCTGGTTTATTCAAGTTAAAATGACGTAACTGTGGTGTAATAATAGAAAAGGGAGAATCGTGCATTCAAATGTTTGGGTATGAATTGTTTGGGTATGAATTCAAATGTTTGGGTATGAATTGAAAGAACTAAATTAAGGAATATGTATATAATTTTTTTCTATTAAAAATAAAACATTAATTAAAGTTATTGAAAAAATCGCATATCGACTTGGAGAAAAATAATTAAAAATATTGTAAAATGCAGATTTCGGAGCAAATCTGTGAGCTAATCTCAAGCACTGCGTGTTCGCATGAACGTAACAGAAAATGTTCAGTTAAACAAATTTGTAAGAAATCTTCGGTACGCATTTTTTCGAACGCTGTTGAGTAGTGCGTTCTGAATTACGATTTATTTACATTCTAAAGTAACATTATCATCACACCAAAACTGGTCACATAATTAAAATTCTCAAATTGCTCCGTCTTCCTCTTTATATGAGGAATTAAAAGTAGGATCGAAATTTATGGTAAGTTAAACATACCTTGAACTTGACCTAAAACCTAATCTCATTTCAATAACATTTTTTATACCTTATAAGAAACAATATGGATCTTAAACAAATTTCTGTGGAAAAGTTTACTCAGTAGCGCAATGAAGAAAAGTTTAGTGAGGTAAAATGTGAAAGGCGGGTGTAAAAAATGTAAAAAATTAATGGGTGATTAAGAAGTAAGTGAATAACAGAAAAAATAATAAAAATATAGGTACGAAGAAAATTGTCAAGTGTGTAAAATATGTATATATATATATATATATATATATATATATATATATATAAATATATATATGTATATACATATATATATATATATATATATATATATATATATGTATATACATATATATATATATATATATGTATATACATATATATATATATATATATATATATATATATATATGTATTATATATATATATATGGCTTGTGTATATATATATATACACAAGCCAACGTGGGCAATACCCAACGTAAAGTAATTCTGGGAAATTAAAGCGTACACACGGGTAAAAAGTGTATGTAAAATATTTATATAGTAAAAAAAACAAAGTAATGGATGTGGCTTTTGACAAGGGCGATCTTTAATGTCAGAACTGTAGGTAAACTCTCACCGTGAATCTATTCCGTCCAGTGGGCGCTGTGGCGTAGTGGATGCCCATAAAGCTGGAGTATGACCCTTCAGAATGACGCGTGCCCCTCACCCAACCTTGCGCTGTTTGTACCAGTGGTCTATTAAGAGTTGCTTCATTGTATATTTGATCCCAGAGAGCCACCGCCTCTTGATGAGGGTTGATTAATGGATTGACCTCAGAGCCCAAATCTAGATAATGGAATTGGTTCTCTGTTACTGGCAGCCATTGGAGGTCGTCCAAATCCGGTGTTGGGTTGCTGAAATTTAAGACGATTTTCAACATTTTATTCCTATTTGAAGGGTAAATAGTTCAGATAAAAATACTTACGTCATCTTAGTAACCAAAGTTCAGTGTCATCGTATAAAATCGTTTGGACATAATTGAGTAATTCTAAAAATAATTCAAAAAATTTGGTCTGTAATACTTTAGGAGCGCTCGAATATATTGCTCTCACATGATTTCCAGCATATCTCCAGATAAGCGCTTCTTACGGTTAGGGAAAAAATATTTTTGATATCTACATAATTGGTGTTTTTTTTTTGAAGTAGGTTGTAGTTATTGTTGTCGTGTTCTGCATAGATAACAAAACAAATAATAGTAAAAGGAGAAAAAAAGAGGATTCAATTGAGTCAAAGCCTTTTGAAACTGCCACCGCCAGTTTCGGTGCTTCGTTGCTATACAAGATTCCACTTTTAGGATGTTTGCTGCAAAAGTTGGGCACTCAAAGATGTGTTTGGGAGAGAACTAAACTTTGATACAGTTCTTGCAATGAATATAAATTCTGGGATTGTCTGGATCTTCATGCCTTTGAAGTAGGTAAACATTATTAGTGAAATTAAAAAAAATTACAATACTTAATGCTTCCCTTCTAAAAGACTTATTAAGATAATTAATACACTCATATTATCCCCGTATTTATCTCTATTCAAAATGTCAAGTTTCTCCGTAGAACGATTTCCACATTCCTGTTTGATTCCATTAAAATTGCTTATTTTTTCTGGACAGTGGATTGAAAATCTTCTCAATAAACTAAAGGCAAAGTTTAGAAAAGAAAATATTCGAAAAGTGAAAAAAAGATTCTTTTTGAAAACTTAAACGAAGAACTCGAACAGAACATAAGAAATCTAAAATTTGGAATACAATATGTTTTCGGAAAAGCTGGAATAAAATGCAGTCGACGGATACTTTTGGAAGGCAAGGTACTTGAAACGAAAGAGGACGTAAGAGGAGTGAAGCAAATTGGAGTAAACTTGAATGATTTCAGAACATTTTGACGATTACATACTTCAGAAGGAAAAATTAAACATTTATAAGATCCCTTACGTGTCCGCCTGTCACAGCCGTTTTTATCAGAAACCGAGTAATAAAGCCACTTGAGTGTTTGACATAGTAATTAAAGCAATTAAGTTACAAATATCTCAACAGCTAACATTCGAAAATTATTTCTACGAGGGGCGAGGTTAATTATAAATATGTAAAAATTATTTGAAAGAACTAGTTATAATGGTTTCAAATATATTTTTTTCCCCAATTTTAAGTAACATTTCCTCAGAGACATATTGAAAATTAGGCAAAAAATATACTCGCACCTCATTTTTGAAACTACTGAATCTAACATTTTGAAATAAAATGGTTCTTGAAGGCCTTAACAAATATGGAAAGAAAATTATAATAATGTTTCTCGATGTCAAAACCTTTAAGATATTTACTACAATGTAAGATATTCATGACACGCTTAAAAATGATGAATTTTAAGACATAATACAAACGAGTCAGAATCTTACGAGTCAGAATATTAAGCATCATTAATTTCATTCTTTATTATTCTACTTATTCCTGTAAAATTCTGATTCGTTTGTATTTTGTCTTAAAATTCATAATTTTTAAGCGAACAAATCTTAAAATTATTTTTTCAAAGTTATTTTTTCCTGTCGCGTTCGGTTTATCTATATTTTTAAGTGTTATAGATAATTATTATTAATATTCAAACTAGTATATGTATCACTCGGGATATGATGCATTTGCACCCCGAGAGCTTTTTCAGGATTTTTGAAAGTAATGTAATAAATAAACTCTTCTGAAGATATTTATATAATGGTTTTGCCAATATTTCATTTGACCTTTTGGCTAAACTGAAATTATTATTAAATTTCAATTGATCGAATTTAAAAATTTTAAGAAATAGCTCAAGTATTAAAGTATAAATATTGATCCGTCGCGTATATACTTCAGTTTATATTGTGAAATCTGAAACAAGTAAGGTTTCGAAAATATTTTCCAAATTTACATTCTGTATCATTTCCTCTTGTTACCTTGACAACGTGTACTTATGCCTACATTTTAACACTTGCCCTCGCATAGTACTAATAAATGTAATAATAAACACTTCTGAAGGCACTTATATAATGGTTTTTCTAATATTTCATTTGACCTTTTGGCTAAACTGAAACTATTATCTAATTTTGCTTTATATATTATAATTTTGCTTAATATAAAATAATGCTTGAATCCAAAAATTCTAAGAAATAGCTCAAGTATTAAAGTGTTAATATTGATTCGTCGCGTATATACTTTAGTTTATATTGTGAAATCTGAAGCAAGTAACGTTTCGGAAATATTTTCCAAAAGTTACATTCTGTTTCGTTACCTCTGGTTACCTTAATGACGAATAATGCTTACATTTTGACATACCTCTGACGATGTTCGTTACCTTAACGACGTGTACTAATGCTTATATTTTGACACTTGCCCTCGCATTGGTTATAAGATTAGATGTGAGATGAAGTGTCAATAGAAGCAGTTTTAGAAAATGGTAAAACAATGACATTAATACTAAAATAAATAAAATTAGATCAGAAATTAAAACTTGTGGACGTCGTCTCGGAATCAAGGGAGAACAGTAAGTGTTTTTTGTATAAACAGTGTGTTTATACAAAAACATTATTTCCATAAATTGAAAAATTATGAAAACTCTGTAAATAAAGCCTATGAAAATTTACTATTACTTTTAAAGAATAATTAAGAATTATTTAATAATTAAGAATTTATCAAGCGATGAATCATCAAGCCCTCATCTGTGGTTCCAGCTTTTCATGGTAACACAGATGAGGGCTTCTAGTCCAATGTAAGCAATATCTTCCCCTGCTCAAAATTGAATTTACTTTACCATAAGTTCCAAAAATCTGTCTTATGTAAGAATGAATTGCTCTTGTAATTTCAAGCATACATTTCTACGAACGATTGGCACCATAGATTATAATACGAGTGCTTGGAATATATATCAGGAGTATTCGAGATGATTAGAAAATAACATTGTTAAATCATAATTATGACTTTTAATTTGTATTACTGCGCAGAATATATTTCACAAAGTAACTTATAGAAAGTAAATAGTTTTTGCTTTCAAAACAGAATAGACAAAATTTAAAATTTATGGAATTATGAAAAAAAATTGTAAAATATTAGCTTTTCTTCACGGTTTCGCCCAGGCAGATTTTTAATTATAATGGTAGAATTTACTCCCAAGTTTTAGACTCTTAAGACATATGAGCAATAAATTGATTCTGTCAGCACGTGGCGCCATCTCTTGTTGGCATGTTGTAGCATTTTTTTTTATTATTAACTAAAAATACCAGAGTTGTGCTATAGGAAATTTTGAATTAAAATTTAGAATATATTTTAATTTGAAATATAAATTAAGTATGACGTTTCACGAAAATTAGTCCAGCTATTTAGACTTGATATAATAGCAATCAGTCGAGCGGATGTTTGATGATATTAGTAAAGCTATGGGTAATATGTTATTCTATCATATAAGCTATAAGTTTGCAAAATTTATTGGTTATTTGCTAGCTTAATTAATTATCGAGTTATTAGGTAAAAAATAAAAGCAAGTTAAATTTAAATTAATAATATCAGCTAGAGCATATGACATAAATTATATAAAAATGTGTTTGTGTGTATGTCTTTTTAGATAGAAATAGTAATAAAAATAATTGTAGTAACAGTTCTAGTAAAGTTAAAAGTTTGGAAACCACATAAAGAATGCATGAATATTCAGTTGAAAGATATGACAGCAATATTGAAACATTTTTTATTATAGTCGCAAATATTTATATCTAATTATATTTAGAAATATATACTTTTTTTAAATAATTGGATATAATAGTAATATTATTAAAAACCTAAATTACAAAGCAATAATTAACCAAGTTTTGAAAGCTTGCATTAGATGAAAATATGAAGTTTCTTTTTGTAACATTAAGCAAATACTGGTACTCACTTGTATTTTGCAAAATTGGTGAGCAACGTTGTGTATCTATCAATAGTTAACTGATCTGCAGGAGTGAGTGGCAGACCGAAATCCATAGACAGGATCAAATACAACATATCATCTCCGTGCGCTGCACCTGTCATTCCATCGGTCTCGGGCAATCTTGGGAAGCGCCGTTCACTAGCATATGTAAATTCTAACATATAGATGGGTGCTGTAGCCGTAGATGGACGTTTCTTGGCCGCTCGAGCAACAGCGTAATAAAACATCATGTCCGACCTGTAGTCAATGTAACTCTCCAGAATTGATATTTCATCTTTAACGTAAAAATTGCGTACTCGACTGGCGATTTCTGTTCGCTGCTGATCCGACTGGAAGACGAGATCGTCCGGGAGATAGGTTTCCAAATTTTGCATCACTTCCTGGGCATTGTCAATCTCAGCAGGATCTATCATATTTACGTATTCCTTATCTGTGACTGCATAAATCATTGGTATGGGTGTATATCCTCCGATTAATATGATATCAGTTGGTGAACTTGTCAAGAATGCTTCAACATCTGGTAATATTTTTTCAACACACGCAGCAACCGGAAAAGTGCCACTTTGCAAATGCAAAAAATACTGCTGTATCGCCTGCGCCAAATCCTTATCTTCAGCATTTAAATAAGTTTCAACCAAGTCTTCAATGCTGTCGCCGTCATAACCAAGGTATGTTTGAGCAATAGAAGTAGCGTATTCTATTGGATCTGGACTGACAGCCCAGACTGCTCGTGCCGATCCGCTAATTGCAACCGCCTTATGGAAGAGGCCGTCGGCCATCGGAGACAGAGTGAGTAAATCAACTGAAGCACCACCGGCGCTGTGACCCAAGATTGTAACATTGTCTGGATCACCACCGAATGCAGCGATATTCTGCTGCAGCCAACGTAATGCGGCTACTTGATCCTTGAAAGCGGCATTACCTGGTATGAGTTCGTGTCTCAGACATAAGTGTCCGAGTGCACTTATGCGAAAGTTTGCTAAGACTACAATGACATCGTGTTTTATTAAAAATTCTCCGCTGAATATCCTCACAGAGCCTGTTACAAATGCACCTCCGTGAAAATATACCACGACAGGGACTGGATTTTCAGAAGTAACCGTATCCGGTCTATATATATTTAGTGTGAGGCAATCTTCAACGCCAAAGAAAGTACCAAACTCTATTTGAGGACAGGCTATATCGTTTCGGTTTGCTTCAAAAATTCCATCCCACGAAGGTGGAAGTGATGCACTCTGGAATGAATAGTTTTTAATAAATATTCCATAAAATGATTCATAGATTTTATTTAATATATTGATCAGAAAAAAATAACATCTTCTATGGCTTTGAGTATTGACAAACTAATTCTGCTACAATACATAGCTACGTAGTTTTTTAAAATTAAGCAAGCTCAAACAAAATCTTCCGATTCCTTGGCAAAATAATAACAAGCAAAATAATGTATTCTCCTCTACTTTAAGAAAATATTAATGTAACAAGGCGATTTCAGGAAAGTTTCCTTTGGGATCAGGCTTTTGATTGTCTATATAGCGTAGGGTCCAGATGTTAAAAAAATAAAATGACATTTGTTTTCTAGAGAAAATGGAAAACTAAGCTATTTAATAATTTCATTTAATTCGTAAGAAAAATAAAAAATCTTACATAAAAAAGTCAGGCTATTTTCTATAATAGTTTATAAACGCTATTTCCATGGAAATTTTTAAATTAACAGAATGAAACAAAGTGCAGATTGTGTCTCGTTATACTCTTGATAGAAAAATGGGTCAAGACACCTACCTAGTCATTAAGAAGAGCCACGTAAAACTCGTTTTGATCGATATTTCAGTTTTGATCTAGTTTTGATCGATATTTTAGTGAATAGTTACAAAATAAAAAAAAAAAAAATCAGCATTGATTGTTTTTTTAAACGTTTCTAAATTGTCTTGTTTGAGTTCAAATTGTAATGAAACATTTATTATCCTAGACCGGAAGCAAATTTACCGTAAAAACTTTTTCAATATCTATGGAGCTGTTCTTGTGTGGTGCACGAACAAATAAACAGAATCACAGAATTAAAACAAAAAATATTTTTGTATTCTATTACTTTTTTGTTAGACCTTTAGTATTCAGGTAGGTTTATTCTCTAGTTTTATTATGTATACAGAGACATTAATATGCAATACATGTCTATATATGCATATGCATGTTATGCATAAGAACCAAATTTATTTAATTTACAGTCTGTCAAACCTATTAAAGTGTTTAGATTAAAAATATTGACGACACACTCAAATTTTAAATAAATCTTGGAAGTAAAGATAAGCTTTTAACGAATATAGACTACGATGAAAAATATTATGTGCGAAAAAAAACCGACAACGATATCTATCCTCATGCGTAAAAACGTAGCGCCATCAATTGATGTATATAAATATATTCTTACACACTTATTATATACTTATTACGTTTTTCAAAACATAAAAATTGACTTGGAGTTCATTTGAATTGAATCAGTAATTTTTAAATGATATGTGTTGAAACAAATACATAGCCAAATATTCCAGAAAGAAAATTTGTATTCCATTACTCTTATTATGAGTACGTGCATTTAAATAATATTTTAAGCTATTGCATAGATTTTATTTCGGGCTTTGAGCGCGGCGACCGAATCAAGAAATTCCGTAACGAAAATAAACCTAACACCCCCCACTCCGATCGGCACAGCGGTGCGGCGTTGAAAGCCGTGCATCATCTAACGTCGTTTCAGTTCGGCAGACTTCGGCACGGTGTTTGTGTGCGTGCGACTAGACGTATGCGTGTAGACTGTACGAAGTTCGCACGGATCGACACGAGCTGCTCCGAAATCGGACGAATACGTAAGCAGCTGTTTGTGAGAAAGTATATAGGTGTATAGGTATCTATCATCTATGTACAACAGTGAATAGCTGTACGCGTAAAAGTTGTGTATAAAGTGTTTTAAATATGAATAAACAAAGTGCATTTATTAATGAAGAAAGTGATGAAAAATATTATAATTGCATAAGTTGATAAAAAATGCTATGCAATGGCTTTACCGCGGTAGTCCCCGAGTGCCACACGTATTTTTTTATGTATTACAATATTAGTACATGTACAGATATCAATTAACAGTTCTTGATATGTTAAAAATATAATATAAGTCGTTTGTAAACGCAACTTTTTTATATTGCCATAATGATCATCAACTGTATTTTATTTATTGTCCTTTACTGATTGTGAATGGCTGAATGATTTGTTTTTTATGCATTTTAAACAATATCAGCTTTTTTAAAAATCATAATTACATATGTGTATTTTCGTATGTCTCCATTTCTCTTCAATTTATGTGCATACCAATAATTACCACATAGGTTTAATTGATCGTGGGGCTGACAAAGAAGAAAAGAGACGTATGGCTAGCACGTGTAGCTAGCATGCTGTTACTTGATAGTAACAGCTAGACGTATCGTATCTTTGCGTTTCGTCACTTTTTACCAAAAATAATTAATAAAAATATATTTTTTTTAATTATAATTAAAATATTGTTTCACCATGATAGGAAGAATGTGTATAGTTTAAAAAAGAAAATTAGAATATTATGTATATTTTTTTTATTCATTTGCAAAAATTGAAATTAATTTTTTTACATGTTTTATTTTTAGGTGATAAATTTCAAAACAAAACATATTTTGTCAGACGTATTAAAATTGAGATGATCTATTATGGAAAAAATTGAGTACGTAAATTTATGGGGAGGAATAAAAAAAATTTATTAAAAATTAATATTAATTTTTTAATAAATACTATTTGTTTTTAAATTATTTCCGTTTCACCAATTTGGCAATTTAGTGTAATAAACACTAAATTATCAAATTATGAAAAAATAAGTACATTTATTTGAAAAAAAAAATTAAAAAGTAATGGTATGCAGGAATTATTGGAATTAGGAAACAGTACTCAGAATTGCGATAAAGAAAAACTTAAGGAGGTAAAGTATGAGATGAAGATGTGAAAGGAAAGCGTTCCAATTCCTGGAAAATTTAAAATAAATAAATGAGTGACTAAGAAATGAATGACTACCGCAAAAACTAATGAAAATAAGAGACGAAAACCTTTGCGCGAGTCGTACGATCCAAAACGTACAAACCTATTACGATTTAAGTTAGCGAAATTAAAGTTAATTTTCCTAGTAACGTTTTAATTTCAATACATATACTACTTAAATTGTACTGTTTATGTACCAGCCAACACAGACATTTCATTAGTGTGATATAAGTAATAACTTATGTTTACTAGGCTATCTGATATATTTACAGAAAATTAAGTTTATACACCGTATAATGGGCGCTATTTGTCATTACTGTACCTTAGAAGGAAGAAAATGGAAACCTTTTAATATAACTTATATGCCTGTCTATCAGCAGGTCTGTCATAGACTTTCTTCTCTGAAATCGTTTGATAGAGAAACTTCAAGTAGCTTAATGATAAAGCATGTTAACCCGCATATATTTGAATATAAATTTTAGATAAAACAAACGAAAAAATAAATGTTGTTTTTGATAGGAATAATCTTTAATATCAGGAACTAATCATTTTCTCACCGTAAATCTATTACGTCCAGTGGGCGCTGTGGCGTAGCGGATGCCCATAAAGCTGAAGTATGACTCTTCTGAATGGTGTGTGCCTCTTACCCAACCTTGCGCTGTTTGTACCAGTGGTATATAAGGAGTTGCTTCAACATATATTTGGTCCCAGAGAGCTATTGCATCTGAGTTAGGGTTGATTAGTGGAGTGACTTCGGAACCCAATTCAAGGTAATGGAATTGGTTCTCAGTCATTGGCAACCATTGAATGTCATCCTGATTCGGCGTTGGATTACTGAAATGAAGAATGATGTTAGATATTTTAACAATTAAGTACCATGCTACCAGCTACCCTTCCAGGGTAGCTACTGGTGATACTAAGTACATATGTTGGCCTTAGTAACCAAAGCTTATTGTCATCGTTTAATATTGTTTGATTAGAATTATATAGATCAATTTGATGAATTTGGTATGTTACACCACAGGAACAAACCAGTTTCCAAAGGAACAGGTTCCTTTTGTTAACCAATTTCAAAAGGAGTAGGTTCTCAAATTTACTATTTGCTTCATGTTGTTGCTCATACTTCATTGGAATCATTACTTATTTGGAATTTTGGGATAAATAGTATTTCTGTTGTAAATATATTTGCAAAATACTGCTACTGTTAGCGTTTTTTGGAGTCGTTGCCAACTGAAATGTAGCATTCGTCCATACGTGTGAGGTGCAAGTAGCAGGAGAGAAAAAGAACATCGACTGAACATCTGCTCCAACAATCTCTGAATCGCAGCATCAGGAATTAAATTTATTTTCTGAAATTACTATGGAATAAATTCTACTTTCACAAGCACTTAAACCAAAATGTAGACACAAGTGTAAACCCACCACTAGATCAAACTATAAAGTTTCTCTTTGTAATATTAATATAATATTGTTACCTGTGTTTTGCGAAATTGGTGAGGAACTTTGTATATCTGTCAATAGTCAACTGATCTGCAGGAGTGAGCGGTATGCCCATATGCATTGTAAGGATCAAATACAGAAGATCGTCTCCGTGCGCAGCTCCTGATATTCCGGCGGTCTCTGGCAATCTTGATAAGTGTCGTTCACTTTCATACGTAAATTCTAACATATAGATGGGTGCGGTAGGCGTAGACGGACGCTCTTTGGCCGCCCGAGCGACGGCGTAATAAAACATCGTGTCCGACTTGTAGTCAATGAAACTTTCCAGAATGGATATTTCCTCTTTAACGTAGAAATTGTGTACTCGATTGGCGATCTCAGTCCGCTGCTGGGCGGATTGGAAGACGAGATCATTTGGCAGATTTGTTTCCAAATTTTGCATTAGATCTTCGATGTTTTCAACTTCATTAGGAAGTAACATACTAAGATATTCTTTATTTGCGGCTACGTAAATTATTGGTATAGGTGTATATTGTCCGGTTAACAGGATTTCGGTAGGCGAAATTAACAAAAAGGCTTCAATATCTGGCAATATATCTTCAACGCAGGCAGCAACCGGCAATGAACGGTGTTGCAAGTCGAAATAATATTGTGTTGTCGCCTGCGCTAAATCTTTATCTTCAGAATTCAGATAGAATTCGACTAAGTCTTCAATGCTGTTGCCGCTGTAACCGAGATAGGTTTGAGCCATAGTGGTCGCATATCTTATTGGATCAGGATTGACGGCCCAAAATGCTCTTGCCGATCCGCTGACTACGACGGCCTTGTGGAAGAGGCCCCTAGCTATCGGTGAGAGAGTGAGTAAATCAACTGAAACGCCTCCGGCGCTGTGGCCAAAGATGGTTACATTGTCTGGATCCCCGCCAAACGCGGCGATATTCTGCTGCACCCAAAGCAAAGCAGCAACCTGATCCTTGAACGCGGCATTACCCGGTATGAGTTCGTGTCTCAGACACAAATATCCGAGTGCACTTACGCGGAAGTTTACAAAAACTACAACAACATCGTGCTTCATTAAAAATTCTTCGCTGTATATCGGGACGGAACCCATTACAAAGGCACCTCCATAAAAATAGACCATGACAGCGACCGGATTTTCAGAAGTTGCCGTATCCGGCTTGTATACATTTAGTGTGAGGCAATCTTCAACTCCAATGAAGGTATCCACCTCTATTTGAGGACAAGCAATGTCATTTCGATTCGCTTCGAAGATTCCCTCCCACGATGGTGGAGGCGATGCGCTCTGGAATTAATAATTTTTAATTAATATTCCATAAAATTATCTATAGATATAGATTGGAATGAATAGTGTTTAATTGATATTCACTATATTACCCACAACATTATTTAGTAAATGATATCAGATTCTTCTTTTACTAATATTGAAAATCTAAAATATTCTATAATAATTCTTAATAGAAGTGAGTTTGAACAAAATTATGTGAAATGTTGGCCGTAAAAAGCAAAATATTCTCCGCTTTTTAAAAATATTGACCTTATAAGGTAATTTAAAGAAAATTTAATTTGACTTGGTGACAGTGCATCTTTACGGTATAAATAAATGTAAGTTTTAAAGGGCGCTATTCAGTCAATTTTGGGAAAATTCACAATAACATTTTCTTGCCAATTTTTATATTAAATTTTATCACCTAAGTTTACATAATCGTGTGGCTGAGGCATTAGCACGTCGGCTGAGTTTGTTTCAGGAGTTTATATTTCTATTTCATCACTTTTTACCAAATAATTATTTTATTGTTATTATAATTGTTTTATTAGTCTGAAAAATTTCATGAAAAACCTATTATGATAAAATGAATACGATTGTGTGAAATTAAAAAACGAAATAAAATATGTATTGAAATGTTCTGAGTTAATTTTAAAAAAGACAATTAAAAAGTACTTATTTATTTAATTTCTTTTTATGTTATAAGGAAATAAAATTTCAATTAAAATTATAAAAGATATCGTATATATATTTAGACGAAAAATATAGCAAAATAAAGAATTCGAACCCGAAAACAGCATTATGTAAATCGTAAGCAATATCACCAGAATCCTATGCTTGCTTGAACTTAACTAAAAATTGTTAATTAAACAAATCAACTAAAACTAAAAATTGTTAATTAAACAAATCAACTAAATCAACTTAACTAAAAATTGTTAATTAAACAATATCACCACAACCCCATGCTTGCTTGCACTTAACTTAAAATTGTTAATTAAACAAATTTGTAAGAACATTTTTGTATGCATTTTCTCTAACGTGACTAAGTATAAAATGTGTGCTATGCAATTCACATTTATTTACACTTTACATTATACCAAAACTGACCTCAAAATAAAATTCTCAAAAGGCAGTACCATTTTCTTCGTTGTAAGAAAAACTGAAGATAGAACCGAAATTTACTTCATGTTAAATATATCTTTTATTAGACAATTTTATTATCGTTTGTTTCTGAATTTTAAATTTTACTTAATCTAAATTTTACATAATCTAAAAAACATAATTGCGAAAAACTTAATCTCATCTAAGTGCAACGGGTTTAATGAAAAGTATGATTATTAAACTAATTTCTGGGAGAAAGGTGACGCAGAAATGCAATGAAGAAAAATTTAGGGAGATAACATATGAAGGGTTGATTTAAAAAATGAGCTTGGAAATGGCTTAATCATTAAACATAAATAGTAAAAATTAATGACCAATTAAAAAAAATATCAGCCTAACTAAAAAGTAATGAAAGTATATGACAAAAATAATCGCGAAAATGGTGCGTTAAATCGAGCGTTAAAAGATTTAGAGATTTAAGCGTAAGAAGAAATCTATTAATTTTTGTTAATATATTTAGATTTTAAAAAGTAGACTACTTAAACCCTCTGTATATATACTAGCCAACACAGACATTTCATTAGCGTAATATAATTAAAAACTTATTTTTATAAGGCCATATGTTATGTTTATTGAAATTAAAGTGCACACATTAGGTAACGGGCACTATTTGCTATTTTCATGCCTCAAAAGAAAGCAAACTGGAAACTTATCAGATAACTCTGTATATATAATAGCCAACACAGACATTTCGTTAGCATAATGTAATTAAGAACTTATTTTTATAAGGCCATTAGTTATGTTTATAGAAATTAAAGTGCACACACTAGATAACAGGCACTATTTGCTATTTCGATATCTCAAAAGGAAGCAAACTGGAAACTTATCAGATAATATACGTGCCTGTTCATCAACACGTATATTAGCATGTAACCCACATATATTTAAATCGAAATTTTAGACGAAGAAAATGAAGTGGTATGGTTTTTGACAGCATCAGAAGCAATAAGTATTTGAGCCACTGAATATGACATGCTGATTTCAAGAAAGTTTAGTTAGGATCAGTCTTCGTGTGGTGAGTGTACTCCTTTAGGGTGTACACAAATGTAAGTTGAGTTCATTCAATTTTATGAAAATTATCCTAAAGTTGTCAAATTTATATGTAAATTAAAAATTACCAGATAGGTACAAGTGATCGTGGGGCTGAGACGATAGCATGTCGGTCCAGCACACCGTTGGCTTCAGGTTTGTATCTTCGCATTTTGGCACTATTTATCAATTAATAATTTAAAATACTGCGTCGTAGTTGAAATCAAAATATTATTTGATTTTGGTGGGAAAAATGTGTTTAATTTAAAACAAAATTGTGTATATATTATTTAGGTATTTTAATTTTCAGACTATATTTAAAAAAAAAGTTATTTTATTAAATTTATTAAAATTTAAATCATATATTTTGCAAAATTAAAACTATGAAAGAAATTGCATTTGCAAATTTTTGGGGATGAATAAAAAAATTGTATTTATTACTCAATCAGCTTATTTTCTTTCCCAGCTTAATTTCGTTCTCTTTCGAACTAAAATACAATTCTATTCAAATTATGAAAAAAGGTTTTATATTTATTTGATGAAAAAAATTAAAAGTGATAAAATGCAGAATTTGCTTTTGACCAGCAATGTGCTTTTCTGAAGCCCTACCACATTCTATACACTCGCTTAAATGTTTACAAGTTGGTAGGCAAAGTTTTTCCGAAAAGCGGCTATTCAATTTCCTTTAAAACTTGCAATTATTAACATCCTAAACGTACATTGTAACCGTATTAAAAATATCGAGATTTTGTTTGTAACTGAACCTGGAAGCAAAATTTATAGTATTTTTTAATGCACTTTGCATTATATGACTATGACTTAAGTTGTTTTTACATTTTAAGTTTTAATTCATTTTAAACTTATAAGGAAATACCTGATCTCTAATGTTTACAAATTTCAGTCTAGGCAATGTCTTTATGAAAATATCAACTGATTGTTTATTAGTTAGATTTCTTGTGTCTATATCACCAACATTCTCTGGGTTAGAGTAATCAATGAAATATTTACAGCATTGATATTTCTAATAGATATATATATATATATATATATACATAAATACAAATATATATTTCTTTGGTTTTTAAGGAGATATCTAATAATTCTTTTAAGTCGACCCACATGTTCTGAGCTTGGCTTATTAACACATCCACTCTATGTGTTAACAATATACAAGATGTCTGATCAAGATGCACTGGATAAAATAATCAAAAATACCTACAGTTTCTCCATATGGAAAATTTGTGTGTTCATTATCAGTAGTTTAGTTTTATATGAACGTTTGCCTCAGCAGATGTATAACAAGGGTTCTATTAACTATTTTGATTCTACTTACTATTTTTTCTACTTAATTTCTTCTACCATTACGTACAGAATGGGAAATTTTTGATATCTATAAGCCTACGTGCAGGTTCAAACTTAATTGCTTTAATTTAGAACCTTGCTTAAGACAATAAACAATTAGTTCTAATGCTATGCTTGATTTCGACATTATTAATGTGTGAGAGTCATATATTTTACATGTCGCTAGCTATTATAAAATAGCGACATATAAAATATATGTTGACTGAATAGAATGAAAATTCATGAAAACGTGTGTAATTTTCCTATTCTGACATCGTGAAGCTTGTTTCAATCAATAAAAAGATATGTCAATTTTTCAGATTTTAAAGGTACTTTTACTCTTTCAGAAATTTCCACAAATACACACACACAAATTTATATATATATATATATATATATGTATATATATATATATATATATATATATATATATATATATATATATATAAAACGTCATAACGTAAACATTTATAACATCGAGCCATTCATTACATTTATGACTATTGAAGGATTCGACATAAGTTATAAAGACTTCTAACTACCATTATATTTATATTAAGAAATCTTTCTGCTTGATCGTAAACCTTTATCCATATGATTGAGGTAATTAAGATCTATTCCGAGTGATGGTTTATACATCCCATCATTTTCATTTACACTGTTGTGTTAATGGGTTGTGTTCACTTTTCTGGCTTCGGTCATTCTGATTAATGTGTGTTTCGACTGTCTTTTCCGTTTATAGTTAATTTTCTCTACCTTCCATATTGTTGATTTTCCTCATTTTCATCTAAACGTTCCTCTCATTTTTGAACCCAAATTTTCAATAAAAATGAGATTTCATTAATTTGTAATAATTTTTGATTGTGGATCATATATTTCGTAGTTGTTCTGATCATATCCAACTAAAGACATTTTATGACTTTTACTAGCAAGTTTTGCTTTTAGCTAATCCTTCACATCCAAATCCTCTGGTATGCTCTAAAGTAGGTTTTACATTATGCCAAATTTCATATGGTGTGATGTTTAGAGTTTGACTTGAATGTGTACGATTCGAAAAGAAAGCAGCACCATTCACTGCTTCTGCCCAAAAGATTACGTGGTGTTAGTTAATACTTTTTACATTGGATTTACTCTTCTTTTCTGCTTGCCCATTCTTTTCAGGGTTGTTCCGATAATCTTCAAAATCTTTATTTTTGTATTCTCTAGCAGTATAAGTAGGTAAAATTTGTATAGCGTAAGTGAATTTTATTTCTTAAAACGATTTAGAGAATTAATTTTATTCTTTGAAAAATATATGTAAAATCGATTGCAGAATCTTTGAAAATTATTAAATATTTCATACCTTGCACAGTCATATCATTGAATGGTGCACAAATGTTGCTATATAGGAAACACCTGATTGCAGATGCTCTTTTGGAAGGATTCACATTTATTTTTAATTGCAACCACCACACATAAAGTTTTCTTTTTCAGGAATGCCTACACCTGTGATTACATTGTCCTTGTATATTTTATTTATTTCTATCATAATCAATTATCATAAATGTTCATGCCAAGTTTTAGGTTCTACTTTTTTGTTGTTTTACTGAATACTAATATAAAATAAAATATGTAAAGATGCATATAGTCTAACTCACTCTTCTTATGTATGAATGCATTACTGTTCTTTTAACCTTAAAACTTTTTCTTGCCACTACTTTTGTAATTATCAGCATCAACTTTTTTTTGTATTTACTTTCTTCATCAATGATGATGGTGATGTTGGTCTATATTTGTTATTCTTCTTTGGGTTTCCTTTTTCCTCCAACACAGTTTTCTTAATCTCTTCTTCCATATTTAAACTGGCCTCTTCATTTAATAAATATGCTATCAGGTTGATTGCAATTGATATTATGCAACATCACTAAGTTCCTCGCCACTTTCTTTTAGTGGATGTATATTTTTTCTATATTTCTTCTAAAGAGCATTTTCCCTTTCACATTCTTTCAACTGACTTGGGTCAGATTCACGTTTTGGTACAATGATTTAAATTTAATTAGCTCACAGGGCGCACTTTACTTGGAATTTCTACTGTTTAAATTTTAAAAGAATCGTCATCAGATGATTCAAGACGAGAAAATGAAAATTAATACAATAAGTTAACTGTGGTTCATATCGCCGCAGCCATCATATACAAATTTTTCAATTGTGCAATTTGTTTTCTTGGATAGTTGTGGGGTTTTTCACAGAATAAAACAACATTACGAAAAGTTGACACGAAAATAACTCACTAGAGGATTTAAAAAAGCCTGGCAGATGTGAGCCATCGTGTTCGTACAAGTAATATGTATAAAAGACAAGATTATTACAGGAACTAAATATAGCGTAATGAAAAAATAAAGTATTGCGAATTTCTTATAGAAAATGGTGACTTTATTTAATAAACAATTATTTACTTTCACTTTCTAAATTAATTATTTACTTTTACTTTCTAAATTATAAGGGTTAGACATATTTGATTGTAAAAAATAAAATAAAGAATTTTTTTTTTCCAAGTAAAGCACAGGTTATGTGTACCTACGGCACAGGTTATGTTACCTAAATAACAGCGTCGAACTGAGTGAGGAGGGGGTTGCGTAGTCGGTTGCGCATGGCGACACGTCGCCATACCGTACACTCTACTACATATAGACTATATATATACCTTAGTATATCGTGGCGACCCGTCGCCACGCCAACGATCGGGTTTATACCTGCGCCTATAGATGTTTCACATCAAAAAGGTTTCATGATTAAACTTAAAAAGGAGCCCAATCAATTCATCACTAGAACCATTCAATTTTAATTTTTGTATATGCCAAACAGTGCTACATATACATTAGTTAATATAAACATATTGTTATAATTAATTCAATTTCAAATATAATGTTTTTCCATTGCAAATAGAATGTTAAAGAGAATGTTCGTAAGCAAAGCAAAATTATAGTTCAGGTATTGTAAAACTTTTTTTGTGGTCATATTAAAAATATAATATGGATTTCTTTGGTATTTGTGTGAAAAAAATATGTTTTATTGGTATTGATTTTTAATTTCTTTTATTACTAGGTGTGGTAAATCATTCACAATTAGATAAACAATTTATAAGTGTTTATACGACTTGCCAGGGAGTCGAATCCGGGCCAAGTTAATCTGGTGCTAACGTCTTAGTCACCGTGATAATATGTATAATATAGAATAGCATATAAATAAAGGAAAACATTAATATTAATGTCATTTTGTTTAAAAAAAAGTTTTAAAAAAGTCTAACATGAAAAATTATCGTCGAAAATATAAAATAATAGAACTGTAAATACTACTAGATACATTTAAATATTTATATTGGCCTATGTGTATACGGAATCCTTATAGTGTGATTTCTATTAGTTCTTAATAGGTTTTATTTGTTTATAACTAATATAATATTATTCTATTGAAATTGTTACTTTTTTATTTATGTGGTTAATAAAATTGATATTTAATTATAGCCGTGTGAATAAATTGAAAATTATTTTTATGATAAAGTGAATATTTTCCTTGGCATCACAAATTTATAAATGAATGTTCAAAATTAAAGTAGTTTCAAATTAATTCAATTCTGCAACATGCAAACATTTATTCAGTACTTATTTTAAAACAATAGTTTTCAAATTATTTTTAATTTATTGTGCAACACATTTGAATATTTAGCCATACAGTATATTAAATATGTGAATAAATGTATATATATATATATATATATATTTATATACATGCATTTTGGTAAATTGATACAAATTGCATGTGTGCATATGTATATATATATACATATATATATATATATATATATATATATATATATATATATATATATACATATACATGCATTATTTATTTAGGCAAAACTACCAAAACTCTATTATAAGTAAAAGCATATCCCCTCACCCGAAATCTGTTTCTGCCAGTGGGAGCCTGAGCATATCGGATGCCGGTGAAGCTGGAGTAACCTTCTTCCTCATTGTGAATTCCTCTCACAGTACCGTAAGCTGTCTGCACAATAGGTCCTTCCTCCTGCGCCACTACAGCTGCGACCAGAGCCAACAACACTGTTCGCAACATTGTTAATGACTGTTCTACAGAATTGCGTAGCACCGCAATAAATTAATGTCTGCTTTATAATTATCTAACAATCGATTATCTTTTTGATAATTGAATTATATTGATAACGTTTTAAACTGATAATAAATATTTTTTTAATTTCTTTGAACGTGTGTCAAAGTTTATAAAAGAATCATTAACTATATCTCAACTGATAATCCTTATCGAAATTATTAGTCACCCTATCTTAGTCATCATTGCTGCCTACTAATATGGAGCAATTGTTTTGCATTTTGATAACATTGAACCGACCTTATGGTCGGTTCAATGTTCCTATTAAATAGTTCCTATTCAAAATAATCCTATTTCTATTCAAAGTAATCCTATTCAAATTATGGAATCTTCTGATCAATCTGGTCATCGTTACCTTTATTATTATTTTCCTTCATTTCAAACTTTTTTAACTGATAGCAAACAAAAATCTGAAGCGGTAAACTTCCTTCTCTGCCAACTTGAATGAAGCATACCCTCATACCATTATTACTACCCTCATAGTTGGTAAGATAAATAAGTATTGTCATTTGATGAAACACAATTCAATATATTTACGATTCGCAAAACAGAGGAACGTCGATTTGGATATGTACCATTATTTTGATAGTGTACCATTAAGTTTAGGATCGCACCATTGGTCTTTGCACCCTTTACGCAAAGTGCTTTGCAGTTTTTTTGACATCATCATAACTCTGTTCCTGCCAGTACGGGAAATTCTAGGTTTCAAGTTTATCTATAGACGTTTCTGAAATATTTGACATCCAAAACTTACTCACTGTCTTAAGAAAGTCACGTGTTAAGAAAGCAATTGCTTTATTCGTAATTTTGTGTTTAAAGGGAAAAAAATCTATATTATTATAAAACCTATCTATTTGCCAAAACTGTTTTTTGAGAAACCGTTTGATCTAAACTTTGGCATGGTGATTAGGCACATTAACCCATTAGATCTTAATGGTTAATATTCAAAAATAGTCGTAGGAAAATTGGAGGGAAGCAAATAAAATAATCAAAACCATTTTTCAAATTATTTGCATCCTATGGGATTTCAACTGAAAGAGCAAATTATAATGATTTTTCGACTCTATAGTTTAAAATATTACACAAGATAATATTAGTAAAAATATTTCCATGTATATAAAACCCAATGTCTATCTTTCTGTTTGTTTGCTAATAAGTTGGACTATATTAAACATATTAGTTTAAAATTTTAGTTAAGATAATATTGGTAAACATATCTCTATTTATTTAATAGGCAATGTATATCTATTTGTCTATCTGTTTGCTTATGAATTGTATTGTATTAGAAAGGTCTTCATGCAGTTTTTACTGTCATAGAAAATATTCATACAGAAAGATTTTTGTGATATGGAAGCTTGTTATAAAACAAGCACATATGCTTAGGTTACAGAGCTATGAGTATGTAATTTATGTGAGACTTGTCACACATATTACACGTTGATAGGCCCGAGGCAATATAGAAAACCCAATGACGACAACGACACTGAAATGGTGGAGAAGCCACTTTGTCAGAGAGGTGTTTAAATTCATCTATCAATCATAGAAATTGTGACATAACAATTTCTGCACATGCGGAGCCGCAGGCATCTTTGCCAATGACTATATATATATGTGTGTGTGTGTGTTTGTGTGTGTGTGTGTATGTGTATGACATATAGGTCTCTGGTCTGCCACTTGGCAGCACAACAACTAATGAAAATATATAACAGTCGTAATGAAAGTTTTAACGTAATAAAGGCGCGCACGCTTACTTTTGGTATTAATTAATATTGCTCACCAAAGAACACAACGCTACATGGTGTCAGAAGTGTTAAAATTAATCGAAAAGAAGTAAGAATGTTGCAAGATGTCAATAACAAACGTAAATGAAGTAGTAACTGGAATCAAACTGATAACCTACAAATTGGGCCCGATAAATCTACAGGTTGGAGAAAGTAGTTACAGCAGTTCGAATGATAAGCAATCGTCATCCATCTAGACAAAAAGCCGGCCGAAGTTCAGCAGCAATGTTCATGGCAATTATAGGGTCAGATGCAATCGAAATTTATAATAACTTCAGTCTTAGTGATGCTGACAAAAATAATTTACAGGTCATCAAAGAAAAAATCAAACGGTATTTTGCCCCAAAAACTAACACATCATTAGAAAGATATATATTTCTTAAGATCGAACAAAATGAAGATGTAAAGTTGCAAGCACACCTGAATTTGACACGTTAGTGGATTAAATGTTAGAAAGCAAAATAATATTTGGAATTAAATCTCAAATGAGAAGAAAACTCACTTGGTGATCTGCGATAGTTATTCAGGATACTTAGAATTTCAGCAACTAAAAAGTCAGTCCTACTATGAAGTGATTGAACAGTTAAAACTTTGGTTTGTTCATCCTCGGCATACCAGAAGTGCTGGAATAGACAAGGGCACGAAATACATGTCCAAAGACTTACAAAAATAATGGCGTTTTAATTATACCACCGCCAGTCCACATTACCATTAAGGCAACGGCCTAGCTAAGAAAGCAGTTTAAACCGCAAAGAATCTACCGAAGAAATGCAGTATCGAAAAGTCCGATGTCCAACTTCCCCTTTTAAATTGGAGAAATACACCAAGAAATGACAACTTAGGCTCTCCAAATCAATGCCTCTTCAGTAGAATCATCAGGTCCACGACATCTACAACCGACATCAGTTTAAAACCGAAAGTAGTTCCAGGAGTAGCATCCGAACTTGAACGTCTACGAAAGAAGCAAGTTAACTACAGTAATAAACATATTAAACAATCAGTTAATTTTGAACTTAATGACAAATTCATGCACAAAATTGCTCACCGTCAATGGAAAGGAGCAAGGGTGATAGAAATGCCCGCAAGTCTGCGAACATTTGTAATTATTAAAACAGATCAATGTCAAATTTTAAGAAGAAACTTTAGTCACCTGCCCAAGATGAGCAAAACCTAGTTAGCAGAAATAAAGTCTTTGTTTCTGAAACCAAATATGCTGATAAACCAGCAGAAATACAGACTCACATACAACTGCAATTGCCTGTTGCCCATAAGTAATTTGCTGAAACCATCTATATCACCAAGCTTAACGATAACAGGAGTACTTCAAAGTTCTATCTTACTTGGCAAGAAAAGCATTCGTAGCAGTCAAATATTGGTAATTAAGCAAACTAGTCATCATCAAGATTTGAAAGATTCATAAAACCTATAAGTAGACTTGATTTATAAAATTCATTATACTATTTGAGTGTACAAATTTAAGTGTTAATTATGTAGAAATCACTGTTTTCAGTTAACCGATAAGTAAACTTGATTTGTCGTGTAAATTCGTTATGCCATTTGAGTGTACAATTTTAGGGCCAACTATGTAATAACCAATGTTCTCATTTTATTTATAAAGAAAGAGAAATGTGACATATAGACCCCTGGTCTACCATCTGGCAGCACAATAATACTTAAAAATATATAACAGTTGTAATGACAGTTTTAATGTAAAAAAGGCGCGTATGCGTACTTTTGGTATTAATTAATATTACTAACCAAAGAACACAACGTTTCAATATATATATATATATATATATATATATATATATATATATATATATATATATATCTAAATAAAAATTAAATAGGAAATAAAAATAATCAAATAGAGTAGAAATATAAATAAAATTATGTGTATATATTAACAGATAACACAAAGACAATTATAATACATAGAGGAGCATAAAATATAATTTACGTAAGTACAAAGATATTTTTTTTTAATGATGACAGAACGAATATCAATGTCTTAGATCATATGTCAAATGTCAATGTAGTTTCAGAATTTATTTTTTATTTTTTTTGTTAATGTTTACCATTTCTACAAAGTAATAATGTATCTCGGTTACATTCTTATTCTTATTTAGATTCTTGCTGAGATATAAAAATAATGTACGCACTTATATAATTTTTTTTTAAATGGTAAATATTACAGATCATATGTCAGTTAACAATTTATTTTTAGTTTCTTTAGGAAACGTTTATCAGTTCCAAAATGTAATAATGTACTTCATTAGATTTATATTCTTGACAAGTTAAAAATATAATGCACACGCATTTATGAAAATAGCTTTTTTTTCAATTAGTCAATGTCACAGTCTTTGTCATATGTCAATGTCAGTTAACAATGTATTATTAATTTCTTTAGAAAATATTTATAGGTTCGAAAAAGCAGTAGTGTAAGTCATTAGATTTATATTATTATTTACATTCTTTATCTATTAAAAACATAATATATGCGCATTTACAAAGTAGTTTTTTTTGCTTTGGTCAGTAATTGTATTTTTTTGCGACACACTATCTGACATCAACACTTTCATTATTTATTTGGAAAATTTTATTCGCGTAAATCTGAATCTAATAAATATGTGAAATGTGCAGTTTTAAAAAGAACATTGAGGAGAATCTGCAACAAACACAGATGTTGCTAAAAAAAATTCACAGCGCTTTATATCAAGAATTTATGGTTAAGTATGTGTCAATATCAGTGTATATTTGTTATTGTGAAATGGATAAAATTGTAAAACAACGCTTCTGACCAATTAATATTGGTGGAAGAACGGAGAGAAATTATTTGAAACAGGCTATGCCATATAAGTATAGCATAAAATTAAATTCTCAAATCGATATTAAAATTACCGTGCAAGTAGCTGTCCTAATAATAACCACCGTCAAGTGCGATTTAATTTTGTTGGTAAATATACTATAACCAAAAATATTACGTCAGTATAAATTGTATAACCATATTGAGGAAAGAAGCAAGTTTAGTGAAATGAATCATTCATTGTTTTCCTTTATTTAATTGATAGAAATCTTACGTTTTGTATAGTAACAAATTATAATTGCGTAATCAAAAGTTTTTTTAATTTATCAGCAACTGATGGTATCTTGGTCGGTCCCTAACCATATGAGTTACCACATGACGAGTAATCATTTGATAAGCCACAATAATATTAGTCATATGCGTTCCACTGGCAATCCAAAGTACTCAAGGAACTCTAGATAACAAATTTAAATCAGTTGCATAGATAAGCACCTATATTATTTTTAAGCAGAATGACATACATACATTACTATTTAGTATTTATAATTAGTGACAAATACCTTTAATAGTCAAGTCAAAATGTTTATTTGCTCTTAAGTATATGGATTGTTCCTTTAACTTAAAATTTTAGAAGAAACAGCATTCACCAAGGTTCCAATAACTAAAGATACCATAGTTATATAAATATGTATATATGGCTGTGTGTGTGTGGGCGCGCGCGTGTGTGTGTGTGTATGTGTGCACCGTAACTTACTGCCCGCGGATTCGCCCTGCGGACTAATAATTTTATATTTTCGTGGAAACGAAACATTTTGCCTCGTAAATATGTAGCCTATATCTTAATCCAGGTCATCATTTAAGACATTTATACATTCTTTTGAATGGTCGATGAATTTACTAGCGATCCGGAAAATGGGAGAAGAACCCGCAAGAAAATCGGAAGCCCTCATTTTTTTAAAATAAATAATAACGTTCGATGATTCACGGAGCGTTAACCATATCACTAGAAAAAGCTAATTTATGTAAAGAAATAAAAACTATAAAACAAATCGCAACAAATAATAATTATAACCCATCAATTGTCACAAAACCGTACCATAATAAATTACGAAAAATACTAATCCAAGAAATATACCCGGTCGTACCAAATAATAATAAAATTTACTATAAATCCATCCCATACATAGGTAATGTATCAATTAAACTGAGAAAACTCTTAACTAATAATAAAAATATAAATAATATAACATGTGCTTATAGTACTTTAAATAACTTGGGTAAAACCCTTATTAATAATAAAGAAAAGATAGATAAACATAAAATGAGTGGTATCTACAAAATTAAATAAAACGACCGTAATAGCGTATACATGGTCAAACAGGAAGAAATTTTAATACCAAATACAAAGAACACATTACCAGCTGGCGAAATAACACACCAGACGCATCTCACTTTGCAAATATATGGACAATGCTCCCTCTATATTACAAATAAATACAAAAGACAATAAACTCAACATCCTATAAATATTAGAAATGAACGGACATACAAGAGACACCAACATTAATATATTAAATGAACAACTAAATATAATATCATAACCCATACTTAATTTCTTCTAGACATAATATAGTTAGACAACATTGATACTACAGTACATTTCAAATTGTTTCAGCCCGGTTACACATATAAATAAAAAAATATATATAAAAAAATAAATAAATAAAACGGGAGATATGTATAACCTTGTTCTAATCACCATAAACCATTGCTATTTTATAAATATATTACTGTGAATAATTTCCATTTAATTTGTTACATACACCAGAACATTTGCATTGTATAACCTCATAGAGTAACATCAATATAATTTATTACCCACATGAAAATTCTGGTATAGTGTATAACTTTCGAAAATATAATAAAAACTACATCGCTTTCCTACAATAAAGTCACTAACGTAAACAGTGGAAAAACCCGTACAAACCCGGCTTCCGCTATTGTTTTGTGTAATATATAAATGCTATTGGAATTTCCTAAGAGTTAATCTATGCTAATAGCCCATCTGAAGATATTGTAATACAACGAAACCTAGGTCGTGGTAAAGAAATTAAAGAAAGCAGAAATAATACTACATCCCGTAGTTTCATTTCATTGCGGTATTTTTGAAATAAGTGCATTGTTTTCTATTAATATTATTTCACTTATAGAAAGACAAGAGTGAAATTATCGTCAAGGTTGGTACAATGTTTAATTCACCTGGTTAAGAATATGTAATTTTAAAATTAGTTACTACCTCACCTGCATGACAATATACATTATATCATTTCAAACTGTCATAACGAAACTATACAATAAGAAACTAATAAAATAAATGCAAACAGTGACGGGCATCACAATAACCAATTCAATTGATTAAATTTAATGACAAAATATAATAATTGTATTTATAAAATGGGAAAAAAATATGTTTACGATAATATTTTATTAAAGGATGACAATTGAGTTGATAGATTCTATGTTTGTTGTTTCACTTTTAATACAAAAACACGGTTTACTTCACTCTGAATATAGCCAAAGGTAACACTCTTATTTAGGTTATAACGCATATTTACACTATAAATCGGCCTTAGAAATGACGTAATCAATGTTAGTTTCTTATAGAAACTTTTGCAAAATGTTCCGTAAAATTTGACAGGCACAAAGTTTGATATATTACATACACTAGATCGTTATGCGTTCGGACTATATTGGACTGTATTGTTATACTGGTCGATGTAACACCCCTAGCGTTTTATGTAATTTTATAGCGTCTCCCTGATATATAACTCTATCTACTTGCTATTGTAGCCGCGCAAAACAACCCGTCTCAACGCTGCCGTAATGTTTTAATTAATTTATCCGCTTGGAGACAGACGTCGGATTTTTCGACGTCTGTTTCAGAGCGACCACAGTAAACAATCACTACAAGGGGAAACGTCCAATGCGTCGTTTGCCTCTGAGCGGTCGTTCTATGTGACTCATCGAATTGACACACATTCAATGCGGCATAAGCATATAGTTAGGGAAGTCCTCTCCGGTTGACGTTCAGCAGCGAAATCTGCGGTCGAGCGCCAATGCCGGAGTAAAAACCATCATTAAGCCATTTACCAGATAAATAAAATTTGGACGTTATCATTTTTTATAATAACATTTTAAATTTAAAGATTGATTTAGGGAAGTTTTACTAAATATGTACAATTAATAATGATTGGCCCATGGTCGCAAGTTGCTATACTTCAGTACGCTATTAGTGCCTTCGTTTACAGTACTTCTTTTCGTATTCATGTTGCTCTCTTACTAACAACTTTGGCTCTGTGCTTTAGATTTGATTGCGGCATAAATTACTAGATTTTTTTCTAAAAATACCTATAATTTTAACAGTACATAACTTAGATTTTTATTCAGATTTTTCCTGTCACAACGTGGCCTAACTCCTGTTTTCGGCTTGACATTGAATATTGGGATACCTATATATATATATATATATATATATATATATATATATATATATATATATACACGCACATAATAATGTAATGTATACACGTACATAATAATATAATGTTAGACAAAGAAAGACGCTATTCGATGGCTATAAAGGAATACATTGTTGTTGAAATAAAACGTAAAATACGCTTTTTTTCTAATTTAGTGCAGAAAAAAACATTACACATAATGTGTTTATCCGTACTGGCAGTGTCTTCGTAGCTGTTCGCGGGTTATTCCCCCAAACGGCCCTGAAAAAGTGTGCAAGTATTGTGTGTACGAAAAAGATGAAAAAAATTAATATTATTTTCTATTTTCTAATAAAAGTCATCTTTTAAATTTTATTTTAACGACAATCAACTATATTTCAGTCAAGAAATAACGTCTTTCTTTGTCCGACACTTATTCCCGGAAACCGTATATATATATATATATATATATATATATATATATATATATATATATAGGCTAGGAATAATGGAGCACTATACCCTTTTATCCCAACAAAACACTTTCGCTCCACTCAATCTCACAATCTCTTAAATATCTTCATGCTATTCTTTCAGTTATATCAGAGTACCATATTTGGGACATTTCTTTTGGTTTATACACGACTTCCTTGATTTTTTCGTCTATGTTCTGTTGGATTAGGTTTTTTGCACAAGTGTTCAGTACTATCAAATCCCTGGTGCTACAGCATCGGCATCGGTAATTTCTTCTTCTACATCGTATTACTATACTATATCTACCTTAATCGTTCTATGATGTATATTGTTTAATGTTGGCGTGCCGTGGTATATTCTCAACTACAACTAATTAGCTTAATCTCTTCTTTTGTGTAATACAATACTCATTGTAGTATATAATTGTGAGCACTATTATGTACACTATTATGTAAAACTAATGGTGCTTCTTTAATTTTGTTCTTCAGTACATTTGCACGATCGTATAACGAGGATGGCATGCTCTGGAATAATGTGTGAACAAATTTATGCGCGTATAATAATTTAATTTTTGATATTATTTTACATTTGTTTCCTTATTATAAATACTTACGAAACGTATATTAATAAAACTTAATTTATTGTTATCTTAGATTAAATATTAATAATATAGCTGATAGGATAATGGCGAAGAGCGTAGGAAGCAACCTTGCCGAGGACGATGCGTAAACATCGTCCCAAAGAGCGATGGCGGCCGCGTTCGGCGACTCGGAGACGGTCAGCTGCGTGCCTAAATTCAAGTAGTAGAACTGTTCCTCAGTCATCGGCTGCCAGGCTACGGGTTCATCTTCTGGGGTTGGGTTTCTGAAGAAAGATGAATCGTAGATTTTATTTGATTACTTTCAATTTCACTCTAAAAGACAAATTAAATTTATCTACTTTACGCTTGACGACAGATTTTGAAACATTGTCATCAAATATGAAGTATAAACGGACCTGCAACAGAATTTATTTCTGAACGCGGTGTAATAATTTAATCAAACGTTGTGAATAATAAACATAACATTTTTTTTAAAAATTCAAATAAATCTTAATTTTGCATAATTTCTTAACCTACCCAAAATTAAAAACAAATTACTGTTAATTTGTAAACAAAAATATTCCTTAACGAACCCAATAAACTAGCGACAATAACATCAACAAAGGCATACATTCCATTAAATTTGTAATTATCAATTTAATAACTGACGAGAAAACATATTAACGGGGCTACTTTACTTACCCGTGTTTCGCAAAATTGCTGAACATTTGACCATATCGTTCAATGGTCAACCGGTCAGCTGCAGTAAGTGGAGCATCAGCTCCAATTCTGGCGATCACAAAAAGTACATCATCTCCATGACCAGCTCCCGTTATACCGTCAACTGCTGGCAGACGTGGTACTCGTAAATTACTCTCAAATGCAAACTCCATTACGTATACAGGTGAAGACGACTTAGCCTGGCGTTCTCGGGCAGAACGGGCGAGGCCAAAATAGAACATAGTATCCGACATGAAGTCAATATAACCTTCTAAAGGTGATCTTTGATCGTTTACGTAAAACGTTCGTACTCGGTTGGCGATGTCTGATCTCTGGTTAGGTGTTAATATTAAATCCCCAGGTAGGTATTCACCGATGTGCTGTATAATTTGAGTGATATTATTAATTTCTTGAGGCGTAATCATGTTAACGTATTCTTTATTTGTTACTGTGTAAATGGTTGGTATTGATGTATACTCTCCTGAAGCAAAAATATTAGCTGGCGTGTCAGTCAAGAATGATTCTGTATCCGGGAATTCTTGTTCAATGCACCCAGCAAAAGGCAAATACATGTAGCCAAACTCCTGGTAAAACTGAGATGTAGCTTTTGCTAAAGCTTCTACGTCGGCTGCCAAATAAAATTCGACCAAGTCTTCCAAACTGTCACCATTGAAGTCCATGTGTGTTTCTGCCATTGTTCTCGCAACCGCGACTGGGTCAGCAACAATTGCCCAGAAAGCTCGGGCCGCCCCACTCATAGAAATCACCCCTTTGAAGAGGTTTCTTGTCATCGGAGAAAGGGTGAGAAGGTCTACTGAGACCCCGCCCGAGCTCTGTCCCATGATGGTAACGCTTTCCGGATCCCCACCGAAAGAAGCGATATTATTCTTTACCCAGCGCAACGCGGCTACCTGATCCTTGAATGCGGCATTACCCGGTATTAGCTCATGACCTAGACACAAATGTCCAAGTGGCCCTAAACGGTAGTTGACTGTGACTAGCACAACGTCGTGTGACAACAATTGATCTGGTCCGAAATAGGCACTAGAACTTCCAAAAAAGCCGCCTCCGTGTATGTAGACGATGACTGGAAGTGAATTCGTCTCAAAACCCTTGTCCGGAGTGTAAACATTTACGACGAGACAGTCTTCCGTGCCAACGTACTCTCCGTTCCATACTTGCGGGCAAAATATATTGTCTTGATCAGCTATGAAAACTCCTTTCCATGTAGGTGGAGGTGATGGACTCTGAAACGACAAAATTATTGGTATGATTAAAGAAACTATGTTTTGATGCTACAATTTCATTAAGTAACATGTAAAATGCTAGAAAACAGGAAAATTTTACGGGTTATAAGCCAGGAATAAACAGAATGAAATTGAATCTGGTTTAAGATCTTGTGGCTATGTAGTTTTTTATTAGATATCTATTTAAACTAAGTTTCGATGATCATAACCTTTCTGAACATCAGTTTTGTACTTGCTACTTACTTGCATAGACAATTTGTTTTGTTTAGTCGTTAGTTACAGGTTGATGTGGTTAAATTAATCACAAATCGTTTTTTTTAATTCTCGTCTTCCTGATATTATATCAAAATAAATAACTGTTTTTATAGATTATTTAACATATTTTTATTGGTTTACAAGTTACGCGAGCGCAAATTAACTTAAATCGTACTAAGAGTGAGATCGATTGAAAAAAAAATATTGAATATATTTGGCGTTACTTTTGTAGAAATTCATTATTCACAATTAACTGAAACTACGTGATGTAGTATTATTTCTACTTTCTTTAAGTTCTTTACCACGACCTAGGTTGTGCTCGTTGTATTACATCTTCAGGTGTAAAAAAAATATATACATACATACATACATATATATATATATATATATATATATATATATATATATATATATATATTAAAAACGCTAAACATCTTATTATATTTATAGGATCCTAGCTTACATAATAAACAGAACTTTATCAAAACATGTTTAATAATTTTAGCGTTATATGATTATAAACAGATAGGTAAATTTACAAAAATTCTACAAAAAGGGTAGGGTAGGTAAGGGTTTTTAGGTTTTGTACCTCTAGAGGACAAAAGAAACCCTTATATGATCTCTTTGTTGTCTGTCTCTCTGTTTGTCTGTCAAAATCCTTTTTTAACTTGATACATCCACCTTTCACCTCGCAAACATATAGTAGATAATATATTTTCGGTTTGGCCATTAATCCCCATAGAGTACTTTCCATTGAGCCGGAATTAAACCCCATACGGTACTTTCCATTGATCCGGAATTAAACCCCATAGCGTACTTTCCATTGATCCTGAATCACAAAATTTGACAAGAAGTAAGGTCTTACAGCACAAATAAAGTAAAAATCCGATTAATTTGTGGTTATATCACATAAAAAATATTTTTTTTAAATAAACCTGTGTAAGCAATATACTTTAGTTTAAAAAATTAAAATGTTTTAAACAGTTCAATAGGAATATTATGTACCATTAAATGTTTATAAATGGGATAATATACGAAACCCACGTAAAGCTAGTTTCATCCATATTTGATTGGTTATTTATTTATAGTTTAAGTATAGCCACTCCCTTCCTCTCATCATAAAATCATTATTAGAAAGTACTGCGCGAAATTTTCACTCTTGCAACTTTATTGAGTGTACCTATTAATTAATAATCTGCACCAAATAAGTAGATAAATATTAAATTGCGACATATCCTAATTGTTATTGGTATAAATTGAAAATGGTGTGTTTGTAAGTTTTACAACTTTTCACGTAAATAATTCGTAAGATGTGGAGCTCATTATTATATACAAAAGTAATTATTGCATTCATGTTCACATTTTAAGGCCCGAGAAAAAAATTATAACCTTTTATCTAACTTCATAAATAGTGCCGAGAGAATGGATGAAAGGTCACAAGGCTGATAGATGACTTACAGCGTATCTATTACGGCCAGTGGGAATTTTGCCATAACGTATGCCAGTGAAGCTATAGTATCCAGCTTCAGGGTGGTGCGTGCCTCTCACAAGACCTTGCGCGATCTGAACGTGTGGAGTTTCTGCCTCGGCGTAGATCTCGTCCCAGAGCTGCATAGCCTCAGCTCGAGGTGCCTGGGAGATAGCGACCTCCGAACCAAGCTGCAAGTAAGGAATCTGATTCGGTGTCACCGGTGGCCACTGTATATCGTCGACATCCGGTGTTGGATTACTGTAAGTGACATGAGCAACGATGTTGAATATATTTGGCGTTAATTTTGTGGAAATTCATTATTCACAATTAAATGAAAGTACGTGATGTAGTATTATTTCTACTTTCTTTAAGTTCTTTACCACGACCTAGGTTTCGTTGTATTACAACATCTTCAGGTGGGCCATTAGCAAAGATATTGAATATATTTGGCGTTAATTTTGTAGAAATTCATTATTCACAAATAATGAAACTATGTGATGTAGTATTATTTCTACTTTCTTTAAGTTCTTTACCATGACGGAATCGTTGCTAATAGCCCACCTGAAGATGTTGTAATACAACAAAACCTAGGCCGTGGTAAAGAACTTAACGAAAGTAGAAATAATACTACATCACGTAGTTTCATTTAATTCTGAGCAACGATGTTGTTGAGTGTAACTTCAACTTTAAAATTATAAAATACGCTCCATCTTTAAGATGCCAGTTAAGCACAATTTTGTTTTAAGTCTAATTTTTAAATAACTATTAATTTCTAATGCATTACAATATTGCTAATTGCGGCAAAGTACTTTTCTTTTCACTTAATGGTTTGTTGAACATTTCACAAGTTCATTTTTGTTATATGTTCCCGTAATGAATTATGTCTAGTATATACCCTAGCTAATGGGAATATTGCCTTTTTATTTTTTGATCTCTCTAATTAAACATCAGATGGAAAATTAATAGTAAACACGAATATATACCTGGTTTCAGTTTAGGATATATTTATTATTATAGATTAGTGAGACCAGTGGGAATTGTTGGACTTAGTTGGTATCAGTTTAATATTTTTTTTTTGTTAAAGCCGAAGCATTTACTTGTTGGTATATTGAGATAAATGGTTTAAGTTAAAACGGGATACCATTTTAATTCTACGGTGCAAATAATATATTCGTTTTAAGATAATTTTAGGTTTGAATCAAATAAAAAAAAAGGAAATGTCACAAAGTAATAATAAGTTTTGAAATTTCACAAACGTACCTGTATTTGGCAAAGTTAGACATTAGAGTCGTATATCTGTCAATAGTTAGTTGATCTTGAGTCGTGACCGTTATTTCTGGTGGCGTTGGGAATATTAGAAAGAACGCATCATCTCCATGACCTGCTCCTGTTATTCCGTCTGTTTCTGGAAATCTCGGGAGTCGCATATCACTTTCGTACGTAAATTCTAATACATAAACTGGCTTGTCTGATGTCACGCGCTTTCTAGCCGACTTGGTAATAGCGTAGAAGAATACTGTGTCAGATCTATAATCGATATAGCTCTCCAGAGATGAAACGTCATCTTTGATGTAGAAATTCCTCACACGATTTCCAAATAATGTCCTCAAGCTGTCTGGTTGATTATTTAAGTTTAAATTAATGGGCAAAATCAATTCCACATTCTCCATCAACGAAGTCGCACCTCCAATTTCTGCTGGAGTTAACATATTAACATATTCCCTATTAGTGTAAGCGTAAATTTTGGGCAGAGGTACGTATTCTTCTGATGCCAAAATATTATCTGGTGTATCTTTCAAGAATGCCTCGATGTTGGGGAAACTATTTTCCACACATGCGGCTACTGGGAGTGAAAGAAGTATAACGTCAGCATGATATTTAGACACTGCAGTAGCAAGATCTTCGGCACCAGCGTTCAAATATAACTCTATTAAAGCCTCAATATCATCATCATCATCTTCAAAGTCTAGATATTTTTTAGCCATTATGAAAGCATGTTCTACAGGATTGAAATTGACCGCCCAAACTGCTTGAGATGATGCACTAATTGTAACAGACCTGTGGAAAAGACCATCGGTCATTGGCGACAAAGTAAGAAGATCGACGGATGCTCCTCCTGAGCTATGACCCATGATGGTAACATTATCCGGGTCTCCGCCAAATGCGGCTATATTCTGCTGAACCCAGCGTAGAACGGCCACTTGATCTTTGAACGCGGCATTACCCGGTATGAGCTCATGCTTTAAACATAGAAGACCAAGGACACCGACGCGGAAATTTGCAATGACCAGAACAACATCCTGTGACATCAGATGATCTGGCCCATATAAAACCTTGCTGCCACTCAGGTATGAACCTCCATAGAAATAAACGATTACTGCTTTCTTATTTTCACTAGAAGCTACATCCGGCTTGTAGACATTAAGATGTAGACAATCTTCAATGCCTATAAACATATTTCCCCACATTTGCGGGCAAATTATATTATTTTGATTGGCTTCAAAGATGCCGTCAAATGAAGGCGCAGGTAAAGGTGCCTAAAATGATAAAAAATAAAATAAATATTTGTATGTTTTGAAACAATGTAGTCAAGCCAAGCAAATTGGGAATAAAATACTTAATTTTAAATTTAGACTGAAATATCGTAAGCGGAAAAAATATGGCTTCTATAAGAGCAAGTTAATTATTAATAATTATAAATATTTTCTCACTGCATATCTGTCTCGTCCAGTAGGCACTGTAGCGTAACGGATGCCAGTAAAGCTAAAGTATGACTCTTCAGAATTATGCGTTCCTCTCACCCAACCTTGCTCTGTTTGCACCAGTCTGTTAGGAGTTACTTCGTTGTATATTTGATCCCAGAAAGCGATTGCCTCTGGATGAGGAGCAATTAATGGGGTAACTTCGGAACCGAACTGGAGATAGCGGAATTGATTCTCGGTCATCGGCAGCCATTGGAGATCATTCGGGTCTGGTGTTGGATTACTGGAACCCAGAAAGTTTTTAGATATTTTAAAATTTTATTGCAATGGAAGGGTAGCTTACCCTTTTTTTGATACTAAGTAACTTTTGGATACTAAGTAAAAAAAACATTTATTTGGATACTAAGTAACAAAAACATTCACATATTTTAAATTCAATATCATCGTTAAATATCATTTGGATAACCTTGGGAAGATCACAGGGGCAAATATTATCCAATATACCACCACTTTGAGGTTTTAATAAAGGAGGATACAAAGACATGGCTTGGCGGATTTAAGATTGACAAACTTTTAAAACGTTCATGTTATTAAAATAAATAAATAAAGGTTATGATTATTTTCAGACGGGAAGTCATTGATAATTACAGAAAAAGAAAGTATAGAGAGTGGCACCTCTGTTGCAATCTAAGCAAAATTTTTATTTGGTGAAGTTCTACCTGGAAAGTTATTTCACAAGACTTAACTTATTTGAGTTCATGGTATTTTTCTTTGTCAGAATTGCTCAAAAGTATTAGAAAATAACATTGGTAAACCACATGTTTAATTATTTTTGTGCAAAACATATCTAAAAAATAATCGAAAACTATAAGAATAGTGGAAGTTTTCAATATAACATAAATGGTTTCAACTCATGTTTATATATTAAAAAAAAAATAAAGCGTAATATTTATAACAAAATAATTTTAAAACAATCATCAAGATTCTTCAATGTTTAACATATTTTTGTCGTATATTTTAAAATGCATCAACCGTATGAAATATCAGTGAATTAATAATTGAAAATTTCTGGTACAGTAGTTAAAATATTTTTTATTCTAGCCGTAAACCTTTGTACTTATTTGCTTTTGGATTAACAATTCTGTGTACTTGAGTGTAAATGAAAAAGTGCAGGGATAGCAATTAATAGCAATATTTTCCAGTGTTAAGACGACATAGCTTTAATAAGGCAATTTTCGTAACTTTCTCTGATCTGCGTCACAGTAAACCGTTTCTTTTAAATAAATTCTGGTACTCACCTGTATTTTGCGAAATTGGTGAGCAAAGTTGTGTATCTGTCAATAGTCAACTGATCTGCAGGACTAAGCGGCAAGCCGATATACATCGAGAAGATTAAGTATAGCATATCATCTGCATGCGCAGCTCCCGTTATTCCAGCGGTCTGAGGTAGTCTCGGAAGCTGTCGTTCACTTTCATATGTAAATTCTAGCATATAAATTGGTGCAGTAGATGTAGACGTGTGTTTCCTGGCCGCACGAGCGACAGCGTAATAAAACATCGTGTCTGACTTGTAGTCAATGTAACTTTCCAGCATGGACATATCCTCTTTAACGTAAAAATCTCGTATTCGATTGGCGATCTGTGTACGCTGCTGGTTTGATTGGAAAACCAGATCATTCGGCAGATGGGTCTCCAAATTTTGCATTAGGTGCTCAGCGTTTTCAATTTCAGTAGGTACTACCATATTTACGTATTCTTTATTCGTGACGATATAAATCTTGGGTATGGGTGTGTATTGTTCTGTTATAATGATGTCAGCAGGCGACTTTGTCAAGAATGCCTCAATACCAGGAAATATATTTTCGACACAGGCAGCAACTGGTACTGATCTGTGGTGTAAGTCCATAAAGTATTGAGTTGTTGCTGTCGCCAATTTCTCATTATCAACATTTAGATAGAATTCAACCAAATCTTCGAAGCTGTTGCCATCATAATCGAGGTATTTTTCAGCCATTGTGGTCGCGTATCCTATTGGATCAGGATTAACAGCCCAAAATGCTCGCGCCGATCCGCTGATTGGGACTGCCTTGTGGAAGAGGCCGTTGGCCATCGGTGACAATGTAAGTAAATCAACTGAAGCGGCCCCGGCGCTATGACCAAATATGGTTACATTGTCTGGATCCCCGCCAAATTCGGCAATATTTTGCTGTAGCCAGCGTAAGGCGGCTACTTGATCCTTGAAAGCGGCATTACCCGGTATGAGTTCGTGTCTCAAACACAAGTGTCCAAGAGCACTTACGCGGAAGTTTACTAAGACTACAATAACATCGTGTTTCATCAAAAATTCTTCACCATACATTATAACAGAACCAGTTACAAAGCCACCTCCGTAAAAATAAACCATTACGGGGACCGGATTTTCAGGAGTGGCCGTGTCCGGTGTATATATATTTAGCGTGAGGCAATCTTCAACGCCAATGAATGCGTTCCCTATTACGGATTCTATTTGGGGACAGGCTATGTCGTTTCGGTTAGCATCGAAGATTCCTTCCCATGAAGGCGGAGGTGATGCGCTCTGGAATTAATAATGTTTGCTAAATTAGGACTAAATTTATCTAGAAATTATATTTAATGGCTCTATTTGGCAAATGGATTTCTTCTTCATTCTACGTTTTGAATTAGCATTTCTGCTATAACCTGAACTTCAGCCCCTCAAGACTGAAGAGAACAACGAAATGATTTGAAACCTTGGCCGTAAACAGGTGAAATAATGCTTTCTTGTCCGCCCGTTTTAATATTGATCAAAATAAATAAAATTTTGCGAAAACTTTGGTTTTGGATTGTATTTCAAATTTCTTTTTAATTATAATTTAAACTTTTGTTATATTTTCAGTTACAATATTAATGTAATAGCATTAAACCGAACGGAATCTAAAAAAATATTTAGTGAAACTAAAAGTATAAACTCCTAAATTTTTATAAATCTGAAGAAAATTAAAACTACAGAAAGCAGACAGAAGGATTAAGAAGATCCGCACAAAACGGAGATCGAGGACAGTCACTGAATATGAGGAAAAAGAGTTTGATATGTATTAGTAGAAATTAAACTATGTAATTAATTTTTATTAAAATTAATAGTCTTCCATTTAGATATGTAACCAGTTTATGGAAATCAATAGAATCCCCAAAATCCATCAAGAATTTCAGTTTGTAGCGTATCTTCTAGATATATAAGTACGAAAACACGTCTTATTATTCAAAGCCAAATGTAAATCATAATAAATATTTAAAAAAAATAAAAATCCTGTAATTTTTCAAATTAAAAAAGCTTTATTTTAAATTTATTACTTAGAAAATTGTCTATAGTTACGAGTTAAAATTACTTGTATTTATAATTATAATTACTATATATCAAAACTAGACACTAGAGCTCTAGTTAATAATAAGGTCCGCGAGAGTATGTTACAAATAAGGTATATTTCTGGACTATTAAGTTTTAAGTTGATTTAATATTAAACGTAGATTATATTTTTGATAATTAGTTTTCCCGAAAAATTAATCTCATATAATTTTTTTTCAGTGGGAGCCAAAATGAATTGAATTCTATTTGTTTAATTTTAGTATAAAATTACTTTGGGCATATTTTAGTATAAATCAAATTAGTCAGTATCACGAAAATGTGGGACGAAAAGAACTCGCCAAAATCCTTCAGTAGAGCATTAATACTTTTCAATAGTTAGCTAAAACTGATGTCAAGTTAGTTGTCACTGTAAGGTTTTAATTTTAATATATCGATTGGCGAAACAATGCTGTATTTATACTAGCTTACATAGATGTTTCATTAGCGAGATATAATTAGTAATTTACATTTATAACGCCATCTATGATGCCTATTGACATTACTCTTCAAACTTCAGGTCACTATATTATTATTTAGTATGCCATTCTTTCTTAGTAATCGATTTTTAATGCAGTTAACCAAATGTACTTTTAACACAGACAAAACTTAGCTTGAACTGAACTGTTGAATTGTTTTGAGAGTCTTAAATTTTTTTAAACATCACTTCTTAAGCACTCGCATTCGGCTCTTATTGTTTGAGCGCTAATAATTGAATTTCAACTTTTGCGGATATTCGATCAGAATAAAATGTACAGATTAATTTGTATTCCAAGCCTCATTGCAGCGACAGTCTTGCTTTAATCGACCTAGTTGTTTTTGCACATTGTCTGAGTTAAAAAAGTGTTGTGTCGTTTTGGTTTCCTTTCGATCAAAAATATTCAATATATCAACTACTGAAGAATTTTATGCATCGATATGATTTAGAACCAGTTTATAATTTCATATCCTAAGACGATTTTAATTTTTATATCTTTATTATAAATTAGCTATGCCCCGTAGTTTCACTTAATTATGAGTATAATTACTTTTAAATCAGATATTAAGGATCGTTAACAAATTGTTAGATCACACCGAGTTTTAAAATAATATTTCAAAATTATGTTTGGTTTATCACATATTATGTTCCAACTTTTTGTCTATGCAGAAATACATTCATTTACAGTCGTTAAATAACAGATTTTAAAACTAATTTGATTAATGATAATAAAATTGCATCATACGTAAAAAATATTCTCACCAGAAATCTTTTCCTGCCGGTGGGTGCTTGCGCATACCGGATGCCGGTGAAGCTGGAATAACCTTCCGCATTGCGAGTACCTCTCACAGTACCGTAAGCCGTCTGCACGAGTGGCCCATCAGCATTAGCGGCCCGTCCGTGGCCCGTCCGCACCGCGGCGGCTACGACCAGCGCCAACAACACTATTCGCAACATCGTTAAAGACTGTTCTGCATAACTGAATATCGCCGTTATAAATTGGTTTCCACTTTATATTTACCAAATTATTGATTATCTCTTTCTGATAACCATAATTCTTTTGAAATCGACCCTCGTGTATGATGAATGGTTTTTTGTTTGGTTGGAATATTTGGTGTTCTTTAAAGTTTTACAAGGTCAAAGTAATTATGTCTTGATTGATTGTCCTTATCAAAACGATAAGTCCGTCTAATTCAGCCATTACCTGTGTCTTCTAATCGCACTATTTTCATAAACACGAAAGTTTTATTTATCAAGTTCCAGTACAAAAATATTTGTCCCATTGTTACGGTACTTTCACCATCGTGTAGCTTATTTTGTTTAGATGGACATAGTATTTATAATATACTTTTTAATGCACTAGTAACAAATGTAAAGCGAGACGAATGCTTTTCCGAGCTAAACTTTTAAACCACTATAGAGACGTCTAAAAATATATTTAAATATTATTTGTTATTTAGTTCTTATTTAATGTAATAATTGCACATACCGCCAGGTAGAGATTATTCCCTTCAATATCGTAAAGAAAATTTCTGAAACCGATTTTTGAAATTACATAAACAATGAAACTGCATCAGGAAAAATTATAACTGTTCGGAAAATAAAAAAAAAAAAATAGTTTGAGGATTAAGTACGTATACGTCAACTTGTTAATGAAAGAGATAAAATATGGATCAGGTTCTATTATCGTTCAATTATTGTCTGATATTTTATAATAAAAAATATAGAGAATAAAAAGTATGAAAAATACGGTAATCATTTTGTTAAAAAAAAGTCAAATTTGTACTTGAGTAATTCCGGAACCGCTACGAAAAAAAAAGAACAGCTTCCGCTGTTCCACCCGAGGACATTGCGGGAATTATATTAACTACAAAATTAATACATGTAGCATCATGTATTGTATTAATAAAAAAAGTATTATTTTTTTGCTAAGAGCGCTTTATATTGACATGTCGAATCAGGTATCATTTCTTTTTTAGTCGGTTAACATAGTCTATATATAGGTTGGCAACTTATAAACTCGCCACTTTTTTCGACCGATTTTTGGAATGTTATAGAAGCTTCTAGAATATTTCTTGTAGGGTATATAAAGAGTGCAGCATTCGAACTTCTATTTAGTTTGCAATTGAGTAATCTGCGAGTAAAGAATAAATTTAAAATGGACGTATTTCGAAGTGAACTTCGGTGTCTCTTTCTTCATAAATGTGGTTTAAGGCGAAAACCAGCGAAGCAGCGCAATGTATATACAACGATGGGTGAAAGTATGTCCTCTTACAAAACAACCAAGCACTGTTTCCAAAGATTCAGAGAAGGGAGTTTTGACCTATCCGATTAACCACATCCAAAGCTACCTCCTACAATTGATTTATAAAAATTTAAAAGGTTCATTGAAACAGATAGCAGATAAAGTTTGCGTTGTTTGGTATAGCTATTTTCATGATATTATACTGCAATAAAAAAAACAACTTCATGTTTTGAAAAAGATGTGGAAATATTCCGTTTGGCCATCAAATGAGCTAACACCCGTTCAACTTCAGAGGAGAGCTAATGTGTACTTGGAGCTATTGAATTCCCTTAATAACAACGAGAGGTTAAAGTATCTGATTACAGGAGATAAAAAGTGGGTGACGTATGTTAATTTTTAGTGTAAACGCCAGTGGTTTAAAATGTGTATCTAGACCAAAATATAATATTGGATAAAAGATATTTTTGAGTACATGGTGGGGTGTAAATGGAGTTATTCAGTAGGAACGAAAGACTAACAGGACAATTACAGCTAAGATTTATTGTGAACAATTGAGTAAATTCACCTCTAAATTTTCTTCAAATTAAAGCAAAGTTTATTCTTTATATAATAATGCCCGACACCCATAGTGTGAAAAATTACTTTCATTTGGATGGAGTATGCTACTTACACCGTACTCTCCAGATCTTTCGCTACCTAATTGCCATCTGTTTCGCTCTCCGTCTAATAATTTATGTGATAGAAAATGTAAAGATGAAAGTTATATCAAAAATGAACATACCTGTTTTTAGCCAAGGGCTCAAAGGTTTCTACGAGGACGGAACTTTAGCTCTGCTTACACGTAGGCGATAAATGTTAGATATCGACAATGATTGTATAATTAACGATTGATTTTATTTATGACATAAAAGTTTGTTAACAGACCAAATAAAGTCCATCTTCGAAAACACTATAGCAATTTCTTTAGCTAATAAATAGACTCAATGATAAATAGACAAACCGGCGAAAATTCGAAAATGCAATGAAGTATGTAAACATTTTTACAGTTTAACAAAAAATCTACCCAAGTAATTAAATTATAAATACTGACGACAGATTACAATTTGACACAAATTGAGAAAACAAGTTAAGCCTATGTCAAATACATATTATATCGAATAATGTTGTACTGACAACGACCGATCATTTTCGGAATTTTTGTCGTTTGTGTGTTTGTTTATGCACGCATCACGTAAAAGCAATTGACGGAATTCAAATGAAGTTTTCATAAAGAAAAACTAGCTGGAAATAATATTTAGTTTTTGTTTCACTGCAATCGATTCACATTATTAGAAAATATAAGAATTTAATATTTTAAAAAATGATTTTACTTTGCTTTAGTACAACAAAGAATTTAGCTACACAACGCCGAATAATTACATAAATATATAGTGTACCTTTGTACATCAGTATATTGCACTACGTGTATTTTAAATCGCGTATTGAAGTTTTCACACGGACATGTGTTAGTAAATTGGACATGCCAGATGCGGGAGGGATAGATACTTAAACAAATACTCTAAATACGGGCACACGCATGAAGGTAGACGTCATTGTCGGTCTTTCCCGCGCTTCAGTTTTTTCGATGTTATTTGTATTCGACATAAGCTTACTTTGTTTAAAATTTGAATCTATTGCTAATGTTTGCAGCAATCTAATATTCTTTATGCACATTCACCTGGCAGTTTTACAGTTAACGTTGTTAATATAGAAGATTTGTTTTAGTGAACTTGCCTACTAAAGTGCTTTGAATTAAAGTTTTTTGATATTTTGTCTTTTTCTTACTTTTTTGTTAAAGTTTTTTGATATTATGTCTTTTCTCTTACTTTTTTGTCGAGTTCTAACTAAGACTGGTATAAATTTATAAAAAATTACCACGGTACTTTGTTTTCATTTATCTAAATGATGTCTATAGGTTTGATGGTTGCAACCACAATTAGTGCTATATAAATGATATATGGTTTGTGAATAACAGTTTGATAGTTAAGATTTTATAATGATAAAACGATACTTTTTCACGTACTTACATACATAGAACTAATTTTATAATATTGGTTTTAGGATTCATCGTAATCAAATAATGTAGGTTGAAATCTTGGCGTATTAAATAAAATTCCACTAACTTAGTCAAATTTTTGTATCATGAAAAAGCGGACTGATAAAAATGCGATAATACGCCAACTGATAATTAATAAGACAATTGTTAAAAATAAATTGATGAGCAATAAGTACAATGACTTGACACCATCATGTCCACAGTTTCATTAGATCTCGGTTTTATAATTTCGAATGGACTGGAGAAATATTCAGTCTTCCGTTCTGCGGAAGTGAAGCTAAAGAAATAAGAATTATCATGATGTTACTCAACATTGAAATGGCACTGTAGTGACTTCCGGTTTCCGGCGACAAGCGACTTTAGGCGGAAATTCTATAACTATTTATAAATCATATTTTTTCACGATTAATACCAACCAAATAAAGGCAGATGACATTTTCATTCATTTCTTTTTTTTATGTATCATATAGCTACATGTGCTGGAATGTAATATCTTCTATATAAACGTAGCGAAGGAAATCAATCAGCCCTTATGTGGACTGCAAAATTTATGTCTCGACAACAAAGTCTAAAAAAAATAAAAATTAAAAAATAAATAACTCAAAAATTATGACCTTTAGAATCATAATAATAGATTTTCTGCAATTTTGCTTGTTTCTAAAAAATTCTTTTTTTTTCACAATTTTAAATTCAGTAGTTTCCGAAAGAAGAGGGGTGCTTATTTATCAGTATCTTAAAAATTTCCATTCACATATTTTTAACTGTTAGCTTGTGAAATATGTGCCAGTTAACATATATTATTTCTATGCCAAACTTTAGTTTCTATATCAAGTGGTTTCGGAGAAAAACGGCTGTGACAGACGGACGATCGACACTTAGGTAATATTTATAAGGGTTTTATTTTTATATTTTTTATTTTTATAAATTAGGGTTTAAAAAACCCTAAATTTGACAACTCAGAAGGAAAGAATTATTTTGAAAAGAAGAAGACAGAGTTCAAAGTGTGTTGTAATAATTTGAGTAAAGTTAGGGGATATTTGATTTTTTTAAACGAATTTGAGTCCTTTATAGGCGGTATATTTATTACGCTGGAATTTAATTCATTCAATAACTTGACAAAGAAACCAGTAAAGGGACATTCGTAAAAGGAGAAACAGAGCAAATGTTTTGAAAAAAAGATCATGTGTGGGTTTCCTGAACTTAAACAACAGGTCATGGGTAGATGAGGCCGTGAACTCTTGTATCGATTATTACGGATATTATGAAATAACGAATTGTAAAGATTACACAAGCTATTAATTACAAGCCATGTTTTTGCAGTAAAATATATATAAAACTAATTCATACTTTTGAAGGTTTTTGATTTTTATAGGCAAATGTTCGGTAAAATCAGGACAGTACTAATTTCCAGAGACAAATAAAAGTATTAACAAGATGGATTTCAATTTTAAACTTGACGAAGACATTTTAGAGAGTGATTCTGCCAAATATTAGCTGAATAATATCATTTACTTGGGGCTATAATTGACTTATATTTACAATATTATTACAATCGTATTTACTATATTATTACAAAAGTATGATAGACTAATGTGTATCCAACTCGATGACAGGGACTTATGGTTTCTAAATAGTCATCGCTTTTCTTTTTGAAATTGTGAATAAGCTTAATGTACTTTCATTAAGCTGTACTATTTACTGATTATGAAAATGCTCAACTCGTTTTAATAATTTATCTATGCACGCCTTTAGGTCATGTTACACTAAGGTGATGACAGAGCGACGTATCGTATTTACTTGTATCTATTTACCGATAAGGTAACTAGATAAACCACGCATTCATTAGTGTATTTGCTTTTGCCAACTCACTTAATGATAGTAATTTTAAATTATATATATATATATATATATATATATATATATAATATATATATATGTATATATATATATATATATATATATATATATATATATATGTATATATATATATATATATATATTATATATATATATATATATGAAGTCGTTCTACAATAGCGTGTGGCTTATTACAGGTAATCAACTTTTAATATAATTTTTTTAAATAAGAAAACTTTCTCTAATAATGGGACTATTTTTTATTTTTTGTATTTATACATTTTGATCTAAATTTGCCTTTGAAAAATGACACGCATCCCCATCCGTTGATCTGTACAAATGAGGTCACGCTACATATTACAACTTTTGGTGATTCTATTTCTATCGATTGGCTATTAGAAGAGCAAGCAATTGATTTTAACAATTATTGGTCAAATAGCTTAGTTTTTATGAAATTTCTTTACGAAACTCCCTTTATTCTTGCATACATTTTATAACACAAAAATCTATGGAGCTTTTTAATATTTTCTCCAGCATGAGGATATGAGTAAATTTATATGGAGACCAGTTTTACTTCATTCGTTTCAAAAATGCTACCATCAAAAGAATTGAATAAATTGACGATGCATTGGACATATTGTAATTCGTAGGAATGTTGTATAAAAAATCTTAGTACCTTGTAAGCTTTCTGACAGATTGTGACGATTTGTCTGTGAAATATGAGCTGAATACTCCCAGATATAATATATAATAATATCGAGGTCCCCCAAGTATGAAATCTATTCAAGTCTAGTCCCGTCAGCAATCAGTTAGAAATGTCAATCCAAATTTGGATTTTCTTTATTATATATAGAGATAATAATATAACATATTTGAACCAATGTAAATGCTTAAAAAAGTTTATTTTCTTATTTCCCTTCACTGAACAAATCATTGCATTTGATTTTGTGCGATTCGTATTAAATATATGTTGACGCTAGCTTTTTTTTTCACAGCATCCACGACTAGCTGATTGAATTTTAATCTCTCTATCAAAATTATTTATCCTGTTTTCTTTTGTCGATACCTTGACGGGCTATTCACTTATGGCGCTTGGTATTTATCAGCATTCATTCACCTCACAAATGTTAACATAGCTCTGTAACCTGGGCATCCATTGTAATGTTTTCATATAAGAACCTTCCTAGATAAATACTCTCTGTGAGGGTGAAAATTGCTTTGAAATACCTAACTGTGAATACTCGAGGTACAATCCACCGACTTCGACCAGTGCAGACACCAGCGGCTTCACCTCATTTAGGTTGAAGTAGTTGTTGACTAGCACCAGAGGGTAGTTAGCGGCGAGCCTAAGCAAGGACGTTGCAGCACTGAAAGTGCGATTCGCTAGTGTCTGGGAGGAGCCCATCAAAATTTATTTAGTTAGTAGAAACCAAGTTGTAAGCAAAGGGGCAGACAGAAAGTTGAGACGTTGCATTTTATATAAACACGGATATTTCTTCAGTTTTTACTTTGTCTGAATTCCTTCATCTACAAATCTGGAAAACCATTTTAACTATGCATTTTGCAAAATTGCTCAATAATTGGGGCAAATATTCATTGATAGAAAATTTATCGATAGTATCTTTTCACGTTCCTATACTTGAAAAATATCAGCAGAAATGTTCTTCCATGCTTCTTTCAAGCACAAACCAAAAAATAAGCAGATTTCTACTCTGGTGGTCACATTTCAGTTTACTTTCTCAATTCAGTGTCGGTCGCTACGTGATTAGTTCAAGAATGCTCGTAAATATTGTTTTACTATGTATAGTTCGCTACATTTTACAAGTTAGTAACTTTACACGTAGTTGCATTTTATTGGAATCATTGCACAAACCAAAATGTAGTTAAGAGGTGCTTGTTATCGCACGGCTAATTTTCTAATCGTACGGCTATTAACTAATTTTCTTTTTTACCTTCTAAAAATTATTCAACCAAAATGTCGAATTAGTACAGCAGACGAGCTACCGTGGGTGATCATAATTAATGAAATTTATTGAATTCGTCTTGTGTAACTTGATTGTTGTACAGTTTGGAGGCACACCAGGAGTCACTATCAAAGCAATACGAACAAGCGAATCTTTTATTAAGATATGATTATTAAATTATACGGTTATTATTTCGCCGACAGATATAGTGTTTAGATTGATGTTTTAGTATTTTGTCCATCATTATCTTTCAAGAAAAATCTTAATATGGAATGTTTAACGATCTTTTTTTGAAAACTTTGATAATACATATAAACTAAAATATTTTTTCATTAAAAATGAATTATTTTTTCGTAACAATGATTCGAATTTAAAAATGTAAGAGATTCTTTTTATTGTATATTTTCAAGAATAATTGGAAAAATGCTCAATTAATTGACCAAAATAATGTTTTTGTTATAAAGAACAGATTTTATTTATAAAATCTAGTCTCATATATAGAACTATACAACTAATTTTTACACGATAATTAACGAGCTATTGATTTAATAAAATAATAGATTTATTTATACGTATATCGCACTCTGCGTTATAAAAAGTTATATTAGATAATTTACAAATTGAGAATATAATATTGTGGAAGACTGCAATAGGCCGTCAACGAAAATAATAAAACTAACAAATACAATATAATAGCAAATAGCTTAAATACTTAATTTCATTTTATGTAAGGGAAAAACAAACACATTACATTATGGGTGTAAACAAGATATTTCCACAAGAAAAACAAAAAAAAAATACATTTAACATTTTCATTCAAATATACACAGAGAAAAAAATATGTCACTGTTAATACACCTTGCGGAAATAATTCTTTTGTTTGAAGTATATATAAAACTAATACGAAAAACATGTCATTAAATGAAACTACAAATATAAATTAACTATGTACAGCATTTTAATTATGTAACTTGAACAAAGAACAAAAATCAAGTCAAATTAGAACTAAAATTTTCGTTTATTCGCTGTGCACGTATTTCACGCTGTGCACATATTTCACGCTGTGTACGTATTTCACGCTGTGTACGTATTTCACGCTGTGCACGTATTTCACGCTATGCACGTATTTCATGCTGTGCACGTATTTCATGCTGTGCACGTATTTCACGCTGTGCACGTATTTCATGCTGTGCACGTATTTCACGCTGTGCACGTATTTCACGCTGTGCACGTATTTCACGCTGTGTACGTATTTCACGCTGTGTACGTATTTCAAGCTGTGTACGTATTTCACGCTGTGCACGTATTTCACGCTGTGCACGTATTTCACGCTGTGTACGTATTTCACGGTGTGCACGTATTTCACGCTGTGCACGTATTTCACGCTGTGTACGTATTTCACGCTGTGTACGTATTTCACGCTGTGCACGTATTTCACGCTGTGTACGTATTTCACGCTGTGCACGTATTTCACGCTGTGCGCGTATTTCACGCTGTGTACGTTTTTCACCACATCGACACTGGGGGCGTAAACTTGTAAGAATATCGAGTTGTATTATCTCTTTTCTGTAAAAGTCGCACAACCGAAGGACTCTAAAGTCGGCATTTGTTCATGGTTATTGATATAAACTAAGAAACAGTTACGAGTTACATGTTTAGGGGTTCGAATTTCTATCCGATTCAGCATAGACGAACAAGATTCATAATTACCTTGACAAATGTTGAACAAAATAATTAACTCTAATGACTAACGTCTATGATGGAAGGCGTCGCATTTATATTTTTTTAATTAATACTGAAGAGGTTCTAAACTATTTTTTGGATTTTCTTAATAACTAGGTATTAACTTAAATAAAGAAATTTAAGAGAGAAGGAGACAAAACAATGATAAGGTTAGAAATAACTTTTTCAGTCGATTTTTGGAAACGAAAATTGACGACGAATTTAAAATGTCAGAGAATATGGTCGGAAAAAAATAGGAGCAAGGTTTTTATTATTCTAAACTATTGGCTTTTAATAGCGAACTTATTTCTTCAGGTCAACCTACGTTTCGATTAACTTAAATCTTCAGTTATGCAAGGGTTTGTGCGATTTACCTATTGACTGTTGATTTGAACATTACTTCGAAATGCACTTTAGTTATGTATTGTCTTAACAATCGCCGAGTTATAAAGTAGTCAAACTGACACTAAATTTATTTAGAATATATAGTGCGATTTTTCGTAATTTGACAAAGGCACTGATATTGTAATGACAGATTTTAATAATGATGTTCTTTATAATACTATAAATGGTCATTTAGGTTTGTCGCATAAAAAATTATACTGATAACTCGAGGTGAGTCATCATTCTTCACTGAGATTATGGCGACTGGACGAACGATAACGTTTATACATTACTAATGTATCGATGATTGTGAAATTACTTAAAGGGATCATTACAATAATTGTTAGCAGCTAGTCTTGTCTTTCTCCGAGCAAAAAGCGAACACGACTGCATATTATTTTCTTTGTTGTTTTGCACAATAAATTATTTGCAGTCAGATATTTTTCAAATTTGTTCAAATTCTTCATTTCTGGAAGTCTGAATATACAATTTCACGTATCTGACTTTAATTATTTCAAAATGTTTACATAACGTTCAACTCTTATTAAAGATTGAATTCAAAAAACCCTTTCTAGAAAATATCTGGAAGCCAAGAGAAAAATGCGTGCCAAATTTCAATTTTACAGGGCTGATAGTTTAAAATTTTTCTGGATGGGCAGAGTCAAAAATACTCCAGCACTTAGGGGCGCTTCTTTTATTGGCTCCGTGTAAAGGCTCCAAGTCACTCTTCAAACTATAAAAATAGCTACAATCAGAGTTTCTCTCTGGATAAAAAGACAGTCGAATGGAACTAATTTTACTTAACTTAAATCGTTCTTAATTTTGAAATACAGAAATATAAACCCGCTGCTTCAAAATTTATGAAACATTTCAATTATTTCTAATCGAATATAATTAAAATCTTTCTGTTTAATTATTATTTATGTATTTTTGTCTATATATTTTTAATGGCGAATGTGGCAACATGTATTAATGGCATGCATCGCTTGTACGAGAGAGCATGGATTGAAAGCTATCTCCGATTGTGGGTAGAGAGTTAAAACATCAATATACTTGTGGAAACTAAAGTGAGAATAGATGAAAAATTGGTTGTCAACAATCTCAAATAGATATACATGACAATAGAATATAGATAGGATATTGGTTTTAGGCGTTAGTCGCACATACTCTCGTACAACTAGTGATTTAAGTCTTAGGTTGACTGAAGAAAAAATGTTCGCAATGATATGGATGTTGCTACTATTTTTGAATTTTCTTCCCACCATGCAAGAATATAAAGAACTTGAATTATGATCCGTAATTACAAAATTCCTAGTAAAACTAATCTTACCGACATAGTTCTAGAATCAATAAGCTGAAGTGGAAATCGGTATGCATATAGCCATCAGCACCGAAGACCGTTGCGGAAAAGGTTCTTGAACGGCAACCACTTATCGGATGACGTAGAGTGGAATATCCGCCTCCCCCCCATTAGATGGATAGAGAATCTGGTAAAGGTCGCAGAAAACTTTTGGATGCAAGCCGCTCGGGATCTTTGTGGGAATCTACGAGGATGTTTTGTAGCAATGGATCTCTTCCAACTGATGATTATAGTGCTGCACATTTTACGACAAGTCGAAAAGTCAATGGTTCAGTGGTAATTGGCTTTTAGATTTGTAGATTATTTAAAATAATTTTCTTTTTTTTTCATGAGTTTTATTTAAAAAAATCAGAAAACACCTTTGTTTTTTATTACCATTTCACTTAAAAATTAATAAATAGATATTAAGAAACATTTAGTTAAATGTTGAATATATTTGACATGTATCTTGTAGAAATGCATTGTTCACAATTAAAAGAAACTACGTGATGTAGTATTATTTCTATTTTCTTTAAGTTCTTTACCACGACCTAGGTTTCGTTGCTTTATAACATCTTCAGGTGGGCTATTAGCAAAGTTCCCTAGAAGCAAGAATCTTTGCTAATAGCCCACCTGAAGATGTTGTAATACAAGAAAGCTAGGTCGCCGTAATAAATTTAAAGAAAGTAGAAATAATACTACATCATTTAGTTAAACGTAAGCAAACCGTGACACAATTTAAAAAAAATTATCAAGAGCATATAAAAAACCCACTATGGGGGTTTCGGTCACATTTATGAATTAATACAGATTTAATGATACATATTTTTATTAAACTGTTTACAAAATTTTAATTTATAAAACGTGAATATATTGTTTAACGTATTTTTAACAAGCACATATTTGAGAAAAATATATATTTCCACACAGGGTCAAAAACAATATATTTTTGAATTTTTTCCTCTACTTATGCAATGGGACCTCCAATTATGCCGCCTTCAAAGACTATCGGCAAGGTCTATCGGAAGTACCCCGGTTTTGATTAACAAAAATACGCTTTAAAGGGCCATATCTTTTTATTGCATGAACCGAAGAACTTGAAATTTGAAATAATGTAAAGCCATAGGCCATTTCTAAGAAAAAAGACTAGAAGACTAAAGCGGACGGATAATAAAGTAGTTTTATAAAGGTTCGATTTTTTTTCACTTTGAAGAAATTTAGTTAAATACTAACAATTGTGGAAATGTCATTACTACTAAAACGTATTCATACCAAAATGTAATATTCTTATTCTTTCAGTTTATAGGCATTGATATCGATAATAATGTATAAAACACAAATATTACTTAGATCGAAATGATCTTCACACATAAAAACATTTGAGTGAGTTACAATGCTGTTTGGATTTTTTGGGCTAATTGCATCTTTTAAAATCTATTAGCACTGAAACGAACACTTTATATCGACTTTTTATAGACGTATTTTTACATTGAGTCACTACACACCATTTAAATATGAAAATAAATAATAATCCCCTTCAGCGGGTAGGACTGTTTGTTTATATTGTGTGTGATGTCACATTAGCTGCCATTACAGAAATTGCGTTTTTAGCTCGAGTTCAAAAATTCAAACTTTAAAAGTGATTTATGTAAAAAATACCGCATATATCCTGGAAATATAAATAAAAGTGTGCTTATAATACAAAATAGAATAATTCAAAACAATTTACAAATTCAAGTCAGATATTTGCCTATTCGAGAGTTTGTCATAATGTTTCTGGTTATTTTTCAATTTGATCAGGGGAAAAAGTACCAGTTGAATTGTGGGTGTTTTCATCAAAAAATGTTTTCTGCTTATCACGCTTGGGACATTACCCTGTAATTTTCCTTTTTGAAATTGGTTCTTCAAAAACTCCATGCTTTTAAAATAGGGCCACCTAGGCTCTTTGATGATGCCTCCTTTATCTTCACTCCGTTTTTTAGGATTCTTGCTCAAGTCCTTGAGGAACGTGTCTCTCAAACCTCGCCATTTAATTTAGGCTGCTACACGCTGAAATTAGTGCAAAAACAAATAATCAAAGCTTTTAATGCGGTAATGCATTAAAAACCAGATAAGTGGTAAATAAATTTATATTTTTTAAAATAAGTGGAAAATCATTCTAACAATTCATATCCGACAAAAAGATTTATTTGTAATGAATAGTATGAGTAATTTCGGTAAAGAATAGTGTTTAGTAACTTCGCTAAAACTCTGGAAAAACATCTAATATTAATATGAAAAGCTACGAAGAAACTAAAGAAGAAAAAGTAATAATTTTCCTAAATTTCTCTTTTCTTTCTTGGTAATAATTTTTGAATATTCCTTTGTCGGAGAGATTTTCTTGGAAACCTCGTTGTTGTGTTCCTTATATTGAAACTTAGGATATGAAATATAGAATAATTTTTAAGTTTTCGTTCTTCAAAATAAAAAAAAGACCGAAACCTTATAAAACTACTTTATTATTCTTTCGTTCACTTGTTTATCTGCTAAAGTATTTTATCCCAGAAATGGCCTATGGCTTTACATTATTTCAAATTTCATGTTCTTCGGTTCATCCAATAAAAAGTTATGACCCTTTAAAGCATATTTTTTTTAATCAAAACCTATGGGGTACTTCCGATAGACCTTGCCGATAGAATTCTTGAAGGCGGCATAATTGGAGCGGCATAATTTGGCATAAGCAGAGGAAAAAATTCAAAAATATATTGTTTTTGACCCTTTGTGGAAATATATATTTTTCTCTAATATGCGCCTGTGAAAAATAGGGTTCACGTTTTATAAATTAAAAATTTGTAAATAGTTTAATAAAAATATGTATCATTAAATCTTTATAAATTTATAAATATGACCGAAGCCTTCGTAGTGGTTTTCTACATGCTCTTGATAGGTTTTTTTAAATTGTGTCACGGTTTGAATTTTCAATATATTTGTTTGTTTTCGCAATATTTAATAACTGACAAGTGAATTTGGATTGTATTTTCCCGCTTATATTTATGGTTTCCTGCTTTATAATGGGTTACTCAATTTTTAGTTGGTAGTGCGTCCATAAAAAATTAATATCGTTCTGTCCAGTATAAATATGTCTCACTTTGATTTTAAGGTTTCAAACTTATACTAAAAAGTAATAGAAATAGTAGTAATAGAGATAGAAATATTTAAACAGAGGAGAGCCTACACCATCGTATCTTTCTTCAACTAGATGGGTTTCTCAATTTTCAGTTGGTAGTGCGTCCATAAAAGTTGAATATCGTTCTGGCTGGTACAAATGTTTCTCACTATGATGTTAAGGTTTCAAAGTTATACTGAAAAGTAATAGAAATGGTAGTAATAGAGATAGACATATTTAAACAGAGGAGTACCTACGCCATCATATCATTCTTCGACTAGGTGGGTTTTTCGCAATTTTTAGTTGGTAGTAAGTCCATAAAAGTTGAATATCGTTCTGGCTGGTACAAATATTTCTCACTCTGATGTTAAGGTTTCAAAGTTATACTAAAAAGTAATAAAAATAGTAGTAATAGAGATAGACATATTTAAACAGAGGAGTACCTACGCCATCATATCGTTCTTCAACTAGATTGGTTTCGCAATTTTTATTTGGTAGTGCGTTCATACAATTTGAATATCGTTCTGGCTGGTACAAATATTTCTCACTCTGATGTTAAGGTTTCAAAGTTATACTAAAAAGTAATAGAAATAGTAGTAATAGAGATAGACATATTTAAACAGAGGAGCACCTACACCATCGTATTACTCTTCAACTAGATGGATTTTGCAATTTTTAATTTGTGATACACCCATAAAAGATGAACATCACTCTGGCTGGTACAATTCATATCGATAGATTATTTGAATATGAGAAAAGTTTCCGCAAGATCCATGGCAATAATTTTAATCGTCAATAAAAGTAATTAACAATTTGACATTTTAAGTAGATGGTTGGATTAATTTTACGATCTAAATTCCTATACCTCCTGCAAGTATGCCATATAAATCATCAGGATATCAGGAAGATTCTGATAATTTTTTGGCATATTTGTAGGAGACAAAACCTAGACTTTAATCTTTAAAATGGAAATGACTTTCTTCTTCTGAAACAAAGAAATGTCGTGTTTCGGCATTGGCTGGTAAGGTCATGGCTTTATTTTGGGACGCAGAAGTCGGTTAATTTTTGCTGATGTGCAGTAACTGTAATAAGTCAATATCAAGCAACATTAATACCTAAGTTCAGGGATGCATTCAAAGTAAGTAAATGAAACTTAACTCTTAAAAATGTGCTATTTCACTAAGGCAATATGCCCATTCATACGACAGCAGTTTTGTTGGTAGCTTTCAACAAGCTGAATTCGAATTGCTTGATCATGTATTTTATTCAGCGGATCTTGTCCTCAGTAATTTCTGTATGTTACCCAACGTAAAGTATAAAATAACTGCAGAGTTTTATTCGAGAGTAGAGTAACGCGGTTCCTTAAGACTTGGAACCTGTAGTTACTGTAACTTGCTTGAGGTGGACCAATATTTGAGTTATTTAGAGCGTTCGCTAAATTTGTTTGCAGAATTGTGACCTTAAATAGCTCATTAAAAAGATGATTTTTTCGAAGCAGTATTAGGTGATTCTTGAAGGTAACCCTCCCGGTTTTGTTAGTGTTGTTTTTTTTTAAACCTAGGAATGACACTGAGAACACTCGGATAGTGGTTTGGAAGTAGTGTTTGTTTCTCAAATTAAAATAACACTTAAGAATAAACAGCTATACAGATGATAATGAAGTATTTTTAGAGAAGAAAGAGAAGAGAAGAAGAGCTTTTTATTGAAACAAGATAACACATTTCATTAAAGAAATTGGAGCCTTAGAAAATATTTAGCTTTTATATGTAGCAAGATAAGGAGACTTGTGAAAAAGAATTAATTTTTGAAATTTTGATATCCATTAAATTCGTGTTTTATTCTTATCACTTTTTGATTACTCCTCGAATATGCATTGTTTTATCTAAGTAAAATTATTTGTACCGTCACTGTAATCTTAAATAGCTAATGAATTCGGAATGAGTTCGGTAAAAGTTGTGACACGATAACATTAATCTATCTTTATAAAATAATTTTTATCTGACATTCCTTTAAATTTATCACTGTTACATTTCTATAAACTAGATATAAATCTGATAATTGAGGAGGTTTAGATTACACAGAAAAAAAATTGTAGCGTTTCAAAGAAATACTCAATTCTGATTTGTCAATCACATTAAATAAGAAATTTCTTGGCTCAGGCCTGTTGCCATATCTTTCTTAAGTATCACAAACATACATACTTTACAAATATACTTACACAAAAATCTTGTCATGCTAAAAACCAATGGAGCAGTTAAACTTGAAATAATTAGACAATTGAAAGAATCAGAGAAACAGAGAAGAAAAAATAAATCCTGTATAATGTAAATCATTGTCAAAGGCTGAAATGGAATGGGCTTGATACGTGGAAAGGATAAAAAATGGAACAAAGAATGGCACAAAGCAGTAAAAAATGGATCAAAAGAATGGCAAATAGCCCAAGTGGGAAAAAGAAAATAGAAAGGTTGCTAGAGAGCTAGACTGAAGAAATTATAAAAGCAGCTGGACATGACTGGAGGGAAAGGACTGAAAACCTAATGTCCTGGAATAATATGATGCAAGCTTTTACTCCATAAAACATTTTTAAATATTCGTAATATGAAAAACCATATTCTTGTTAAAGGTATTCAAGTCAAATTCAACTTTAATTTAATTCAAATTGTATTTATATTGATTAGTGAATTATTAGCATAACACTAAGAAAAGTAATGGCTTTTATTGAATATATTTTGCGTTAATTTTGTAGAAATTCATTATTCACAATGAAATGAAACTACGTAATGTAGTATTATTTCTACTTTCTTTAAGTTCTTTATCACGACCTAGGTTTCGTTGTATTAAACATTTTCAGGTGGGCTATTAGCAAAGATTGCTAATAGCCCACCTGAAGATGTAATACAATGAAACCTAGGTCGTGGTAACGAACTTAAAGAAAGTAGAAATAATGGTACACCACGTAGTTTCATTTAATTGTGAGTAATGGCTTTAATAATTAATTACGTGTAAATTGATATTTTCAGTTCTAAATTTTCCTACTTCCATATTTTGCTGCAAGTGTTTCGTCTGTGTGTTTTTATTTCTGCATTTATAATAAAAGTCGGAAATCATGTTTAGTTTATTGTTGCATGTTGGAAAATTTAATTATATTCATTTAATTTTTTTTAATGCTCAAGTGGTACTGCTATGTATGTTTTAAATTCATGAATAAACACATATTTTCATTGTTTTGCTTGCATAGATATCACTCACGTGAATGGGAAGTACATTCTTTTTTTCTAGCTATTTTGGATAGCGTGGTGGCAAAATATGGTAAAGTGGTGGGGGCATTGCCCCGTTTTCAAATTTCATTTTGAAAATTATGATAATTTTATAATTTCTTGCGGAAGTACGTAATTTAGTTAGAATATGAAAACTTTAATGCAACATTTAGAACTTTTCTGAAACCTTCCTAAAAGAATATAATATCGGAGAATTTTATACCTACGGGTTAAATGATAGTTATTTATGGTCCAATTATTAAATATTTAATTTTCGTGGGTATTTTCAATTCGAAATATAATATGGACGACGATGCGAAAACGGTTTGGGAAATAAAAATGAATTATTCAAACACTGGCTAGTGTTTAGAGAAAAGAAACTTTTTATGCATTAACAGCTAGATTAGACGAAAATCTAAAGAAGAAACGGTTGGTAGCTTAAACTATAAATAATAAGGATGAATCAACATGTTTGAAAATATATAAAATGTTAAAATGTAGTTCAATTATGAAAAAAAGAAAAATTAAGACTTACAAAGAGCCTGCAGATTAAAATTCTAAGAAGAATTACAAAGAGCCTACAGAGAAAGAGACTGCAGATTACAATTCTTACAAAGAGCTTGCAGATTACAATTCTAAAAAGAATTACAAACAGCCTAAAGCCAAAATACTGCAGATTACAATTCTTACAAAGAGCCTGCAGATTACAATTCTAAAAAGAATTACAAAGAGCCTACAGACAAAGAGCCTGTAGATTAAAATTCTAAAAAGAATTACAAAGAGCCTGCTGACAAAGAGCCTACAGACAAAGTGCCTGCAGATTACAATTCTAAAAAGAATTACAAAGAGCCTGCAGACGAAGAGCCTGCAGATTACAATTCTTACAAAGAGCCTGCAGATTACAATTCTTACAAAAGCTTGCAGATGACAATTCTTACTGCAGATTACATTCTAGAAACTAAGTACAAAAAGATAACCAGAAGCAAATCAAATAAAACCTGACATATATAGAAAATATATTTTATGAACGGTTTTTTTCAGGATTATACAGTTAAGCCGTGGATCAAGTATTTGGTTTGTGGATTCTGAGCTTATGAAAAAATGTTTTAATGAATTTGTGAATTTGTATGTAATTTTTCATTAAAGATTATTATTTTTTGACTAAGGCTATTTATTACGAACTTCCTTTCATTCGAGAAACTCCTTTCGTTGTTATTTATTATGGAATTATGGTACCCAATCGTAATTTTCCACATTTAGGTACCTATTCCATAATAAGCTATTATTTTAAATAAATCATATAATAATAGTGATGAATCAAGTGATGATTTTAGTGCAAATCAAATAAAGATTGTTGCAGATATTTAGTATATTGTTTTATTTGTGGAATAAGGAGAGTTTTAAGTTACATTAAACGTATAAACTTTACTCTTTTAATAAAAGATATCTCGAATGTGTCTCTTTTTTCCTAATTTTTTCGTTACTTATTTGCTTCAAGTAATTAAATCACGTGAGGAAACCTTTGTGACTATGTCCCATAAACACATTTCTAACGCTTTTTCTCATCTAATATTTTCATTTTCTCAACTGTTTACAAAAATCTTTAACGCGTGCTCTGTAAACATCTTATTTCTGTCGAATTCAATTTTATTTCGTAGTCAAACATAGAACCTACATAATATCTCTAATCTTTCGCCAATTCCGTCCGTCTGTCCGTCTGTGACATCTTTGTAGTTTCTACAGTTATAGACCTACGTGTTTGAACTTTTGTAAGTAAATGCTTCAGGTTTCATTTCCGTTCAGCTTTTTGAATATTTCTAGTAGTTTTTCATATCTTAAATCAACATTTATTCCTTATTTAAATATGTTCCTATAGCTGCTTTTGGCCTTGGTTTGCGTTTCAAAAGGCTCCTCAACCTCAATCACCACACTACCTTTTATGGAAGGTAACTCATCGTATGAGCTTTTAAATTTAGGAATAATTACTTACGAAATGCTCTCTTTGTAAGCGCATTTAAGAATTGCCTCAAAAAATTGTACATTTTGTAATATCCTTTGATACTAAACTTTCTTTTTTTCTTCCATATCCTATTCCCTTCCTTCATTCTGTGTAATTTATATATTTATGTATATACGCATATACGTCTGTGTGTAAGTGTGTGTGTGTGCATGTATGTATGCATGTATATGCGTATGTAAATGTTTGGTTGTGGATATATATTTACATGTGTATATAGATTTGTTTGTGCATTTAAATGGTTACCTGTATTTAAATTTTTTTTTCCTTTTAGTTAATTGTACAATATATCACAGACTGCCATAATACCATTTATTCTTTATTAGTATTCTGATTGGCTGTAAGAATTACGCTCGTAGCAGTAAACCCGTCATGTGTATTAATTTCCTGCATTATTTTGTAAATAAATAATTAAAAACATAAATAAGTAGAGATCTCATCTCATTTATATGCAGAAAATTTTTTTTTTCCTATTTTTAAGGTACCTATCCTTATTAAGAAGAAGTAATAAAAAATAGGTAATCATTTCCATTAGGAATATCTTTCAAAATGAAGTTTGGATTTAATTTCCTACTTTTTAGCCCAGTTTTTGACATATTGCGTTTTAAAGTCATTCCAATGTGTCCCCTCTCTCATTTGCCAACAAGTTCGTGTAAAAATGTGACAAAATTCTAAGAATAGATTTCGATAAGTACTTTCAAACAAAATTTCGAATAATCAGTCTTCATTAGTTCTGGAAATTTGAAAAAATCTCTTAAATACGAGCAAATAACGTAGATAGAAATTACTGAATGACTCCACTAGATACTTAAAATAAATTAATGTTAATTTAAAAAAAAGGTTCAACAATATTTAATTTTAAAAAATATACCGAAAACAGCGACGATGGGTCCAATTATTAGGGTATTTTAAACCTTATTCAACTGCAGAACTTTACGGGTACGTTTAAGCACGATATAAGGATTTATAAAATGTAAATATAGTTTATTTTTTTATGAATTGACAACTAATTCTAATTTATGAGTAAACCGGCATGCATTTTACTAATTTTTTTTATATTTGCATAATATTGTATTTTTTCATCTAAACAAATTTATTTTACGTTCAGTTTGTATCATAATTATTTCACAACTTTATGAAATTTTCGAAACTCAAATTTATCAAAAATACTCATTTTTGATAAGCGCGCGTTTAAATGAATACAAATAGTTTATCAGGTGATATTGAAGGGATTGCAGGACGGTAGCACGTAGGCACAATCTTATCGTAATTAAACTTGTCGACTATAATTATATCTGTCAGTTTTCAAGAAGATTAAAAATTAAAAATTCGTAGGCATTATTAGTACTCAGGTAGTTCATTGATTAATTCCATTTATTTTTGCGATAATTTTCTAAGAATGCCACCTTTTAACTCCCCGTGCGTGATATTAGTACATAAGTCTTTGCATTTTGGGTGATGATTCACGTGAAATGTAAAGTCTCTAACTCTCCACGATAACATCTGTCCCCCGATAACATCTTTCAAGCTTTTTGTTCAGGTTTTGCTGCAATTGGTTCTTGGTAGTCTTAATTGGTTCTTGATAGTCTTTGTTAGATATTTTTTTTAAATCAATTTTGTCCAACCACCAATTATATCAGGGCGTTTTTTCTCGGAGTAATTCAAATTGTTTGTCTTCTTCAATAATGATCTTGTTTAACGCATCAGCATGAGCTATAACAAAGAGGTATTCCAAGTAATCTTGACAGTTTTTTTCTTTGTTTCGTAGGCCCTCAGAGCGTTTGGCTTCGCTTTTATTTTTTTTAAATCGATTTTGTCCACACCACCAATTACACCAGGGCGTTTTTTTTCTCTCTCTGAGCAATTAAAAATTGTTTGTAGTCCTCAATAGTGATCTTGTTTAAAACATCGGTATGAGCTATAACAAAGTGGTCTTCCAAGTAATCGTGCCATTCTTTTTTTGTTTTGTAGGCGTTCAAAGCATTTGGCTCTGTTTTCTTTTTTTTATTTTTGAGTATCATGGTAGTCTAAATACAAATCGGATATTATAGATTACGAAAATAGAAAAACAAACATTAATTATTTATAATTTGACAGAAAAGGTTATGCTGTGAAAGAAACAAATAATATTTACGTCGAAAAACAAATTTTGCTATACGTGATTTTTGTATGCGGAAAAAATATAAAACATTATTCAAGGTAAAGAAGTTATGTTGTGAATAAATATTAAATTACTTTTATGAAAAACTAAACACAATATTGTTTTTATGAATAACTAAAACACCATACAAAACATTACACAATATTTAAGCATTATAAAGAAAACAATGAACTTTTGATAATTTCTGATGCCAAGAATTAATTTGGTTGTTTCATCTCTTGACTACGTAGACACAGTACAAATGTAAACAAAATTATGAGCAGTTGTGATTATTAAGAATAGCAAATGGTTTTTTCCTAAATCCAATCTGGATCTCGATGGGACATTACCCTAAATGTGAGAATAAGGTTTTTAGTAAAATAAAATTATAGAACGTTACAAAGAAGCTAATAATAAAAACATAATAGTAATACTTATAAACTATGATATAGTAAATTATACTTATAAAGTATAGCATAGTAAATGATACTTATAAAATATAGCACGGTAAATAATACTTATAAAGTAGTAATAAAATAATTTAATAAATATGATTGCTCACAATTAAATGAAACTATGTGATGTAGTATTATTTCTACTTTCTTTAACTTCTTTACCACGACCTAGGTTTCGTTGTATTACAACATCTTCAGGTGGGATATTAGCAAAGATAATTTGAAATCTTTGAAAAAGATCTTTGCTAATAGACCACCTGAAGATGTTGTAATACAACGAAACCTAGATCGTGGTAAAGAACTTAAAGAAAGTAGAAATAATACTAGATCACATAGTTTCATTTAATTGTGAATAATGAATTTCTACAAAATTAAAATCAAATATAATTTAAATGTGATTGCGATATTTTTGTAGCCTCATTGTGAACAATTCCAAAATCTGCCATATCTTTATCAAAGTTAAATAATTGGAGTATAACAGTGGCGTGGTATTTATTTTTTTTTTTGATAAAAGTATTTTTGATATAGGATTATAATTCTTTGTATAACAGGCGGTTTAAGTGACATTTAATACCTTTAATTCATCGAAATTACGAAGGACTTGTAAGCTCCAATATGTCGTAAGCCGTCAACCGATTAATAGACGTATTAATATTTGATCGATGGTATGTAATAAAAGATAGAAATTATTATTTCTATATTCCTCAATATAATCAATGAGGAATTTGAAAGTTAGACTTCATTTAACACCCAGCGTGAATGCAGGAATTATATCATAGGGAAAGAACCTTGAAGTCTTTTCGATAATAGTTTCAGGCTTAGAGATATTTTTTCGAAAATTGGAATATATCTAGGGACAAGGTAGTTCATCTATTCCATCTTATATTATATTATTTTTTCATGCCATGCTATCTCACATAATTTCGACCATTCAATTAGGTATGTATTCATAGAAAACATAACTTCCTAATCTATGTTTTTATTCATATGAGTACCTTACAGCGGGTACGGTATCGAATACCTCTAGAAATTTTTTCTCAATATGATGCTTTAAAAACTATTTTTGAATTGCAGCTAAATTGTGACAATACTAAAAAAAGTAGTTTCATATTGAAAACACTTCAAATTGTTTAAAATTTGAGCATAAATATCATTCGTTTGCTACATTCCAAGCAAGTTAACGAATTACACGAAACGATTAGACAAAATATTATTTTTAGTGATGGTACAATGAAAGAGTGAGAAGTTTAGACCCTAGTTCAAGGTCACTTCATCTTCTGTAAATATCTCCGGATCTACCCTGTTTCCATTTTCTGTTATCTTCATTTTAATAAAAATGACAAATAATTAAATTATTGTTTTGTTCTTATACATCTGCTTCTACTTTTGAGTGTTTTAGTTAAATTCCTTATATAAATAAACATAATTTTTGTTGTAGTATCAAAGCGCTAGTAATATGGTGCTGAAGGCACGTGCTAAAAATTCTTTGGACCAATTTCGGCACCAATATCTCCGTCATAAATTAGTTGAACATCAAAAAAAGGTTTTCGTCAATTGTGTAACTGCGAATTCCTATATTTTTTGGACATATTTCCAGAAAATAAAATTTCGTTGTAGCATCTAGTGGTGCAGGGATAGGTGCAGGAAAAGATCTTGAGGTAGATTTCCAAACCGTGTGTCACCGACCATCATTACATGTTCTAGAAACGTCACCAATAGACTGAAGTGGGAACGCATTGTTAAAGCAGCCATCCGAGTCCAAATGAACGAAGGCGAAATTGAACTATGTACATCGTTGCCGAGAGCAACAATACTCTGGCAAGTGGGTGATGACTACAAGAACATTTTATAACATATTTTATGGATAGAAATGGATAGAACATTATAAAGACAGTTATAAATATGCATGGATTTGAAGTAACATGAAACATTACTTGCAAAAAGTATACGGGATATAATATTCAAGAAAAATATTTCTTGGCGTGTTGACACTTTTCTTTAGAGTTTTTCTGTAGGATAGTTTTTTCAATAATAGTCATGAGCACCAATATAAGCACCAATGTATATTTAACTTATAATTGATACGTATACAATAGTGCTCATATATACAGTGTCGATATAATCAGTATCCTTAGCTCTACCTGTGTTTCGATTACTTCATTTGTAAAATAATTATCTCTGACTTCTCAGCGAAAGCAGGAAAAACAGCTTCTTTTTTAAATGTTCTCCCTATCATCATTACTCGGTTTTATTTACATATAAATTGATGGTATAACATTTTTGACCGTCCTGAAGGACGGTCAAAAATGTTATACAATGTTATGCAATGTTATGCAATGTTAAAAAGGACGGTTGTGTATCAAAATGATGTGGGTATAAAGATGATGATATCAAAATGATGGGATTTTAGAGTTAAGGGAGAACTTAAAAATATTTCCAGTGATGTAATTTAAAGGGATTACCATAATTTTTCTTGAAATTGGAAAATATCCATTAATCTAGAAAAACAACTGAATTTTACTGGTAGAATTTACCACCTACGTAAAAGAGAATATGCAAAGTATTAAAAAATAAACAGCCATATGATGTTATTATTGGGTAAATAAAATAGACTTATGCATTACATTAAATATCCTACAAATCTTGAAGCTAACTGCACATTAATAAAGTATTAACTTAGTCATATACGAGATGCAACAAGAAGGTATATGTTATTTGTGCATGTGATTCTATGTATTAAACTGAGCACAAAACTTGCATACAGTTCGTATGCAAGTTCTCAACCATTTCTGCAAAGTCAAAATTACGATTTCAATGAAAAAAGTTTCTATTTTACAGAAGCATGCTTCAAATGTACTCACTGTCACCATCATCTATAGAAATAATATACACGTTCTTTATAACACTTGAGTATATATGCCTGATTGCACATGATTACGTGATGCACCGATACAAGCTTGCACACCTGGAAAAATGACATGAAAAATTGTATCAATCCATCAAAATCTTATATGAAAAATATTGATATGTTTAGCCCTTAACTATATTCGCATCGCAATAATGCAATGAATGATTGGTCATTTATATCCTGATTATTAAAAGTGTTATTTCAATTTAAAAACAACTCACGAAGCTCGTCCGATTTTTTTAATCTCGGCGATAACGAACAAAGTCGAGTGAGTAATGCAAAGTATTTTTGGCACCCAATCTAATAAATGATATGAAGTGACAGTTTTCTAATTAATGAGAGAAATTCTTGACATTTCAAACAAATAAAGTCAACGTTTTAATGCGTAATATAAAATTAAACAAATAGTTGGATTTAACGTGGATAAATATCAATCATATGTACGATAAATATAGGGAATGCCCTAATGTGTCATCATATGATGTGAATAAATGATTGTAACATATAATATATTTATTACTTTTTATATCAATGTACCTACTAATTTGTCATTTTTTCATCCTTACATGCTATTTTTAAAGCGTATTTTTGTTACTGAATTGTTTCTCAGCATAATTGATATCACTGAGGGTAACATATTCTATAATAAGAGAAAAATAATTAATTGTATTTATTTGCATTACGAAAGATAACGTCACTCCATTTCTGGGGTTTGTATCTCTATAATTGAAGAACCACTGATTCCATTTTCACACACACACACACACACATACGCACGCATGCGCGCACTCAATCACGCACGCACGCACACGCACGCACGCGCATGGGGCTGCACCCGCGCAAGCGCACGCGCATGCACACGAGCATGCGCACGCGCACGCGCTCGCGCCCGCGCAATACACACATACACACAAACACACACACACACACGCGTACACACGCACGCACACATGCACACACACACGTACACACGCAAAACATACGCATACACGCACACACACGCACACAGACAATACAAGTAAATATATTACGACTTTATTTGCGTGGACTACATTAATCCAGGGGATAATTCACCTGTGTCCCATTTTTTTTCTAAATCCGTTCGCATTCAATACTAACATCACGATCGAGTTACGAATGAAAGAAAATTTCTTATGCCATCTCATGACAACCGCGCTCGCGATTCGGAATTCAGAACTAAAATGATATTTACAGAATTTTTCTCTTGGGCAACGTTGTCCAGTAGGAACTTAATGAACGTCATGAATACTAACTCCTAGGAGCTACTTCAGATTTAGGGATGAAAAGTATATATTAATCCAAGCTGTGACTTATTCGTATGCCCAAAGTGGGTCAGAAATTATAGTTATAGAGAAAAATACATCCAACCTCTATCTACCTATTTAAACTTTTGCACTCATAATATTAATTAGGAAGATATTATTGTAGATCATAAAACGTCCAAAAAGATAATAATCCCAAGACTGTTAATGAATCAGAAGGAAATGCCAATATCCTCTTTGATGCTACCGCCAAATGGAAAGACGCTAATGTTTGCCTGAATATTAAAACAATGAGCTGGAAAGGAATTAAATTCCAATACCAATGTGTTATAGATATGACTATATGAAGTGCATTGTCAAGGGCAACCAAGTTTTTATAATCGTAAGTGATGAAGCCTTATCGTAATCTACTTCGACCTAATTGAAATAACTTAAATATTAGGATCGCCTTTATCAAACTACCTTCCCTTTTTTTCGAAGGCGAAGCATTGAAAATTTCTGAAAACATTACTCGATAACAATCTAACTGATAACGAAACATTAAATATTACAATGATTTAGAAACGTTTTGCTTGTTATGATTAATTTTTTAATGAGAAAACGATTTAAAAATTTCCGTAAAAATCATTTTTCCTCTACTTCTGTAACTCGACTACACTTACTAACTGTACAGAGGCGATTAAAAGACTTAGTTTGAAAATGATCGGTGCCAAGTCCATGATTTTCTCCTTTCTCACATATATGCACACCACACACAAACACCATGTAAATAGCTTTAGATCGTCTGCATACATTAGAAAATTACTATTTCTAAAACAGGTACTTATATCGTTAATAAATATAATAAATAAGAAAGGGCCTAATACAGATCCATGTGGTACACCAGAAGTCACTTGGATATATGGTGATAAGAACCCATTTACTCTAATTGCTTGCTGCCTATTAATTAAATACGAAATAAACGATCTAAGCAAGTTGCCCCTGATACCTGCTAAATGCTAGTTTCGCATCAATATAAACTGACCAACCTTACATTTTCATGTGTGTTTTTACTCATTAAAATTTAAAGATTTAGGTAATTGTTATTATTTTACTAGAAAGTTAATAAAATATGCTAAACAATAGCATAAATTCGTTCGCGCTTCGGCAAATCAATTGAAATTTGTATGCCATTGAATTCAAAACGGCAACGACGTGCTCGGTGACTCAAATTTAAAAGGCACTTGTGAGTCACTGTGTATTTTGTTTGGCAAGTACCATTAAATTGAAAAGTGACATTTTATAAAAATATTGAAATATTTTTTTGCTGGACAATCTATTACGTAGATAAATTCAGATATAACGAGAACCAAACATTTCAATCCGTTGACGTGTAGGTACGTACATATAATGTATTAACAAGCTTTTATCAATTTCACTTGTATGTGCCAACTTAACTAACTAACGAACTAAATATGAGTGATTGTTATAAATTTTGTTATAAAAATTATAACAATACTCATATTTAGTTCGTTAGTTAGTTAAGTAGTGCATGAACGTATTATCATTACGAACTTAAGCGTCAATTAATGAAAATAATGGGTGTACCTACTCGGTGTGGCGTAGACAATTTTTCATCGTAAAAGAGACACTGGACGAAAAACTGGAAACTGTTCCGAAATGTTATAATATGGAACAAATTCAATAAGAAATGCAACGTCGATTCGTCAAGCATAAAAAAAATGTAAAAGTCTCATTCGATACTTTAAAGCGGTATTATATGAAAATTAAAGACATCGCAAGACATGCATCGCTTATAGGACGGCGTTTATAACCAAACTACTCCGCAAATACTATATATCTTTTCTTAGACGCAAACCTGGAATAAGGAGATTCCATGTACCAAGTAAATCCGATCTTTCTGTTGTAAAAGAGAATGATATCAAGTATATGTCACCGAAGCTATTGATGGTTGGTCTCCAGACCATCCGGACCTTCAGGCCATCCAATTTATTCCTTTTCATTAGATTTATCTTCTTTAAAACTATGTTGATTCGAGGAGATTACTTTTTAAGTTTTGTTAATTTCAGAATTATTTTGATTTGCTTGGAAGAAAGCTTGTGTTTTTTAATTGTTTTGATTTCAGAATTATTTTGATTTGTTAGAAAAAGGCTTTTTTATTTTATAACATGGGACTTTGTTGATTATTTTATTTGTCCAGAAGAAGACTTCTGTAGTTCGAAATTGATATATGGATAACTAATTGTTACCATATTAATATTTGTGTTGGAGAATGTTACTTTGATTTATAAGAATTTTGAGTTTTAATTGTACCTCAATATTTTTGGTTGATAATCTATTTTTATTCGTCTAGAAACAGACTTTCTTTCCGTTTTCTAATAATTAATATTGCACTGCAATGTTTTAAAATTGGTAAAATTTTTATTTCAGAAAATGCATTTTATTTGTCTAATATTTTTATTGTTTTTATATATTTTGTTTAGTTTCAGTTAATTTGTTTGATTAAAAATTACTGTGTATTTTCTGATAAATATAAACTTATACGAAATGAGACACTTTTGTACTCGATTATACTAATAATTTTTTTATTATTTTGTTGGTTGGTCTAACTTGTTAAATTGTTTGATTTTATAACTGTACTAGCTGGAAATACTGGCTTAGCTGGTTTTTTTTGTTAAAAAACATGTGTTATTAAACTTCTCTTATTTTATTATTTTTTCATATTTTGTACATAAATACCTTACATACTAAGTATATATATATATATATATATATATATATATATATATATATATATATTTATATACATATAAATATATATATATATATATATATATATATATATATATATATACACATATGTATATACACATTAAATAATTTTATTCATATACATTCTTAAAACTCTAATGTATTATTAATGTTAAAAGAAATGAGAAGGGGTGGGTTGCAGAAGTGAAGAAAAAGGGTGAGGACAATGAATATATATGAGAAGTGGTATTCCAGAACAATGTACATTTTGAGAAAAAATGGAACTTTACACCCTAATAGTTATCGACGCGCAACCATCATAGTGTACGATGGTAGAGTTGAGACTACTACCACGCGCAAATACCATTCGTCTGCGATGCATAGGTTTGGCTACAGAGTGTAATATAGGCACACATGATCAATTTATATAATATATGATTATTGTTGATGAATCTTAAATTTATGATATGATTCTAACTTAAACAAATAAACGTGACTGAATATAAAGCATAGTTTTAACTGAAAATTATATTGTCGAGCAGCTGTGGAGTCATTGTGTGCTACTGTTGGAGTCATTGTGTCCTACAGCGTCCACTCACAGTAGCCCAGTACTGGAAAATAGTGATTTATTTCCTATTTTTTCAAAAATGTCATCGAAAAATGTATTATTGCCTTGATTAAAAAAGTGACAATGTAGGTAGAAAGACTAAAATATATTGCGTGTGGATTTCAACTCTTCATTTCAATTTATTCTCCATAATTTAAATATCTGGAAAAGTCCGCGCCACTGTACCCTATACAAAACAGGTCGTACCACTGCAGCATCAAGTTGCCAAATTGAAATTTTCAGTTGAGTGACGGCGTCAGCAGGTCCTCAAGTGTCGTGATTTAAGCAGGTAGTAAACCTAGAGAATATGGACTAAGGAGTAGGAACGGGAAATGACGGTCTCTAAAAGAGCAGATTCTCTACTTCCGTAGTTTAAGCAGACAGTAACTATATAGTGTTAAGACTAAGGATTTGGAACTCGGAGTTTAGTGGCAAAAGTTCTGTTTGATGCTTAAAATACCCATTTAAAAGCAGATTTCCTAGTCTCACGGTTTAGGAAGGCCTTACCCCTGCAAAATCAGATTTTTAGTTTCAACTTGAGACACACGATACTATTTTAAAATCCCCAATCTTCAAGTCTCATGATTTAAACAGATAGCATCCCCACAGCATCAAGAATAAGAATTTGAAATTCAGATTGCAGGGGCAGAATGTCTCCTTGAAAGTCAAAATACAAATTTAAAAACACAAACCCCGGAATTCAACAACAGAGTTTTTGCTTGAAACCCACAATAATATTTTAAAAACAGCAGATCCTCAAATGTTTCCGTTTAGGTAGGCAGTAATCATGCGGCGACAGGACTCATAAGTTGTAACCTAAAGCTCGATGATAGAGTATTTGTTTGAGACCTACAATATTAATATAAAAACAGTAGACTGGCAAGTTTACCTACAAATTAACACCAGTACTTTCTTGCTACATCAAGAAAAGTTTTGAGATGTGAAATGTATAAATTAGATATCTTTAACAGTCACAAATTGCAATCTATGACAAATGTAAGCTTCCATGTCCAGACGAATATAAGCTTCATGGCAAAATAATTAACGTAAACTCTTTTAACAGACATTGGAAAAGAGGAAAAAATATGTTTTAAGTGGACTTTAAGAAGATCCCAATATGCATGTGAAATGCTAAAAATACATATGAATAAGATATTCTTGTGGGTAAACTATTTTCTATCACTTTTACATGACAAGTAGTGATGGATTGACAGTTGCAGGGACGGATCCAAGACAAACATGTCTTCCAAGGAACTGATTTAGTAACACCGTTGTTAATAATATGGTTATATCCAGGATTGTATTATGTCGTAAAGGGAAATTTGAAAAGTTGATGGTAAATGTGCTGGAGAAAAATTAGAAAATTAGAGAATGAACGAACTGGCAGGAGTTGAGACAAGTTGGACTACTAGGGATTGCGTGAAAGTAAATGCAAAATGAACAAGCAGATTTTTAAATGAAAAGAAAGTGTGAAAAGATGATTGGCGTGATGAGTATCTGAGAGATTTAGGTAAAAAAATAAAAAATAGCAAAGTACGATTTGAAATAAAAATTGTGCCCAATGTTCACATAAAAACTTCAAATAATAATATAATATATCTAAAAGACATGAACAAAATAAATATCATATAACAAAACATTTCACATCTCAAACAAGTCAAACACGTCCAAAATCAATAACTTTACTCCACATAACTGAGGAGTTTTTGTCAACATCTTCTGGCTCCATCATTGTACTCTGATTTTGCACAAGAGCAAATTTACATGGTCAATTTTCATGGTCAGTTCTAATAAAATTTTCATGGGACTGTACCGGGAAGATACCCTTCCAAATAAAAAAAAAACATAATAATTGATTGGACCTATATCATCCTAACTTGATTATAGTACATGTGCCTTATAATTTTGAAAAATTCTACGGCATAAATTAAATTCGGTAATCAGATTTTCACCAAATTTTTCTCAAACTACACTGGGAGCCGCTACAATTTTCCAAATAAAAAGAAAATCATCAAATCGTTTGAGAAATGTCGGAGATATAAGATAAGATACATAAAAGTAAAAGTACAGTCGAATTGCAAAATTTCTTCTTTTATACAGTCGTATAAAATAATATGACTCGGTGAACCCTATACGGCATAAAATTCAACTAGCCGTGATGACATAAAGTACTGGTACTATTAATAACTGCTAATATGCTTAACGCTTAAATTATAATTTGTTGGATATTAAGAAACTTTGTGATCGTCTAGTTTTAATATAAAATGAGATAAGGCGAAAAATAAAAATTACGTCAAGTACAAAGATAATTCGCATTACGAGGATTCTGTAGACATTTAGGCATTTGTTGACATTTAAGGGTACAACATTTTTCTTTTAAACTGTTTACAGATGTTAAGGTTCCACAGCGTAAACATATATTACTTGCTATATCTTTTACAAGCTTAAGACCATGATACTTATTTCAATAATTATAAGATCTGGAATAATCTCTATAGTTTTCCTTTAATTTTTCAGGGCAGATATTGAATATATCTGACATAAATTTGAGCCCGGTCACACAGCTAAGAAAACATATCACAAAAGAAACTAAAAAATGGAAGATATGAATAATTATATATAACCTTAAAACATTAGATTCTCGTGCCATTATATAAATATATTACTAATACATACATTTAATTTATTAATTACCCACGCTAACATACTTTTACATTGTATAACTTTCAAAAGTATAATAAAAACTATTAACGTAAAAATTGGGAAAGTAGAAATAATACTACATCACGTAGGTTGTGAATAAAAATTAAGTTCTGGTCAGATTTTACAAACTCTGTTTTTTCATGTTCTTTGGCATAGTAGTTTCGGGCACAGAACGGCAGATGTACTATTTTCGCGTATTTTTTGGAATATATTTTATGTATGCAATTTAAAATTATAAAACAAATATTTTTGTGTTCTTCATCTTGTAATAGTAAATGACACAAAACAAGTCGTACCACTGTAGTGTCAAGTTACCAAATTAAAATTCTCAGTTATGGGACAGCGTCTCTGCTCGAAACTTACATAACTAATTTAAAATGAAATAAAAAATTTTGGAATTTTCTCTCTACTTTAATTCTTATATGGGCATATTGGAAATGTAGCTTGGTACAAAATATGTGGAATAATAAGATATATATATATATATATATATATATATATATATATATATATATATGTATATGTATACCTACACCAACATACTGTGATAAATTTTAAGTTCCTATCTTCGCATGTTTTTTGTGAAAATTAGCTATACAAATGGTAGTTATTTTGCCGACACAAGCGTAAAAACATGGTGCATATTTAAAAAATTATGACATGTTTCCCTTTTACCTTTGCATGGATTTTTAAAAATCTATATTTTTTCATATTTTCAAGTTGAGTAGTTTAAATAATAAGAGTGGAAGAACATATTTTTTAGGGTATTTTACAGTATATTTCTCAAGATATAATATCCAAAATTATGAAAAAAATATTTTGCAAACCCTTCTAACTAGCTCTTTGAAATGATAACCTACCTTAGAAGAAGCATTGATCTAGAGCAGTGGAGTTAAGGACTGAAGAATAATACAGGATGTCCAGTGGCAGATTTCAAAATTTGAACAAACATATTTTCTGAACGCAACACATAAGAGGGGCGCGGGGGCGTCGTTAGAAGCGCAAGCGGTGCGGATGTTTTAGTAGCCATGGAACAGTGGAGTGGAGAGCACCGCGCTTTTGCCGTCGAGGCGTACATTTCGAGTGGATTTTCGCTGTCTGTAGCACGCAGTCGATTTAATAATCGTTACAGTATTAGTCGATTATGCGATGGACCATCGATCAACCTCATTCAGTCATGGGTAGCAAGGTTCAGAGCTACAGGATCAACATTAAATAGGCCCAGGCCAGGACCTACACCATTGGTAGCCACGAATGAAAATGTCGAGCGTGTTATAGTTTCTATCGTTGAAAATCCCCGTTTATCACTGCGTACACGTTCATCGATATTGGGAATTCCGAAATCAACTTTACAGGTAATAATGCAAAAAAAAGCTCAAGTTCCATCCATATAAAATTCAAATTGTTCATGATTTACACGATTCTGACTTTGAATTAAGAAAAACTTACGCGAAGGTGATGTTGTTGAGATTTCGTACTACTATCCGGATGGGCAACATATTCTTTAGTGACGAAGCTCACTTTCCCATTGGAGGATATGTGAATAAGCAGAAATTTTGTTACTAAGATGTCCACAACCCAAGATAAATGCATCAAGAGTCTTTACATAATCCTAAAGTAACAGTCTGGTGTGCCATGTCTGCATCTGCAATTTAATTAAATTTTTCTTTGAAAATCAACGTGGTCAAACTGTTACTGTGAATTGTGATTAAATGACTTTTCCAGAGTAGAACTACTGAATAGTCCATCCTTCAACCAAAATACATGGTTCCAGCAGGACGGGGCCACAGCTCACACTGCTAATGTGTCCATGAAAGCAGTGCGGCAGTTATTTCCAGAAAAAATCATATCCCAAAACGGTACCGTACCGTGGCCACCTAGGTCACCCGATTTAAGCCCATGTGACTTTTTCTTATGGGGATACTTAAAATCCGTTGTTTACAAAACAAATCCGAGCACTGTGACACAACTTAAAGAAAATATTCGAGCCGAAGTCAGTAGGATACCCCAGTCGCTCTGCAAACGCGTTTTTGAAAACATGCGTGCTAGATTCAAATAGTGTGTCAGACTCGATGGCCGCCATTTGAAAAACGTGGTTTTTAAAAAATGAAATCCGCATTTGTTGTTATAAAGTACTTTGTATTAGAGGTGTAGTTTCTTTTTATAATTTTTCAAACATTGAAATCTGCCACTGGACAGCCTGTATTTTGCAGCCAGTGATCATATTATTATCACCAGCGTTCAACGAACGAATTCTATTTTAATTACACAAAAGGTTTTAGTGAAAAATATAGAGGCAGAAAAATTGGGATACCATGCTCTAGGGCAAGTAGATATTGTCATTGTCAATCGTGTTTGAATGCAGAATTAAATAAAAATGAAAACAATGATGTCATCGATATTTTCGTAATTATCGACAGAGCTCCACCCTATTTTTTTTAACAAACTATGAATTGAAAGAAACTAACTCTAGATGTAATATACATACTATAAAAAAATATAAAAGAAATAAATAAACGACTGACAAATTAAAAATAAAAAAATTGAAATAAAGTAAAAATTTTAATTATATTTGAAGAAAAAAATTTTGATTATTAATTTTTTTCAATGGATTAGGCTTAGCGGAGAAACCATGTATAAAACGTGCTCCTTGCATTCTAACTATGGGGTGAGGGGAAATAAATGCAAAAGCTTTTAATATTCATGTTCTTAGTTTATTATTGTGAAAATTTTTCTTATCTTAATGTAATGAAAATTGTCTGTACTTTACGAGTAAAATGGATGGTCATACAAAAAGAATGTATAGAATATTTTTTATAGAAAATTGAAAGATAAACAATTTTCACAATAACCTACACCAACATTCGAGCGATTATACCTTACAACGCTTCAGTAAATTATAATGTCAACTTGATACCAATTAGTGATTTATTGTGATATCAATTTTATTTCCCCGCTTAATTAGGACCAGAATGGGCCGTGCATACCATAATACACACAATAATGACTTCTACACACCTTTTTGTTTGACTCTAAAATAAGCTATTGAATAATAAGCATGTGTAATATGCTGTACAAGTTTAGCTATAAGAAACTTTATTATATCGTCAGGTATTTTGTTGAAAAAGCAGACACTAATTTTCCTAATTGCAACCGCAGGTGAGCTTAACTTACTAGCTAGTGAATGTATGAGCAGCCCATTGTGACTTCAGATGTAGTTTTACATCCAGGAAAATAGCAATGGTTATAAATTCTAGTACTTTGTTATTCAGAATTAAACTGTAATTAACCTGGAATACGTTGGACAGCGAAAATTTAATGCATTATATTTGTTATTTAAAGACAAGTTATTAATTGAGAATATTTTATAAATGTATATGGGCATTGCGAATACTGATTTTTGATAATTTTAAATCTGTGATATTTTCAAGAATGCTAATGATAATGATTTGCTGTAAAAAGTAAATTTTATTTACATTAAATGCCCAGAAAAACAAACTTATTTAATTAAATAAAGATTAATATAATATTGATCAAAATAACTTCGAGCGAATAATCTACAAAAAAATTAATAAAAATAGTCACTGTGTATATGCCATCGCGGACTTTTTTGTAGCATTATTTTTCGGATATTTTTAAAATACACAATTCGATAGTACAATATTTTGACATATCTCGTAAAGTTCAGTCAGCGTTAGCAATGAAAGCGCCCATAATTCTACTTTTTTACGAAATACTGACTTTTTTATTTCCTGTAAATATAACATTAATGTTTTTTATTTATAAACTTTCCGGAAGAAATTATCTGAACGATAGTGAATACGGCATTTCCAATTTCATAACAGATCATTTAGGAATAGTACCATTAATTTCGATTGGTTGTCCCAGATTTGACTAATAGGACTTTACGAAATCGATTGCCACTCCCTCAATACCGTAATAGCTGACCTTATCACTAAGTGTGTTAGGATACACGCAATCAAAAGTGACATACACTATAGAATACTGAAATGAAAGTGTATGGAAAAAGCTAGATCATTTGGATTTTTCCGGCAATTTTTTCTCAAAAACTCTTAAAATTTCTGGAATATAGTAGCTGATGCCGCAGATTTCAAAAAGGTTATAAAGTTATATCAATGTTAGGCGTACCTTAATTTTGGTTAATTTTCCCACTTACATGAAAGAGAATTGGTTAAAAGAGAGACAACTTATATATTATCACTGACTAAATAAGTTAAATATAAATATTTCAATTTACGTGCAAAGGCTGAAACTAATAGCACGTGGATATAGGACTAATAATTTTCATTTACAGCATGTACCAAACAACAGATGTATTATTTCCAAGTGATTCCGTGCATCCAACTGAACAAAAAATGTTATGGAACTATCCATGAACTAATTCATGACCATTTCTAAAATGAATCACGGTCAACCTTTTTCCATTTCTGAATAAATTAACGAAAAATTTACATTTTTTTTAGAAACATGCTTTAATATATTCAGTTTTATGCACATAATTACCTGGGTTGTATTATACACTCGTTATTTCTTACACGTGTACAGAAAACTGATATGAAAGAATGCATAAATGCATCAAAACCTTCCATGACCAATGTTGATATCTTTATCAACTGCATTCATATCGTATTTATGTAATGTATTATTAGATCGATTATGCAGTGATATGATGTATAATTTAAAACGAAGAATGATGATTTCAATACAGAGACATTAAATTTGTTGTTTCAAGGAACTGTCAGGAACTGTCCAAGCTCGTCCGATTTCCTTATCACGACGATGACTGACAAAATGAGTGAATGTACGAAGTATTTCTGTCACAAAATATATTATCAGACAAGGCAATGACATGAACTGACAGCTCGTTAATTAATAGGTGGAATGCTTTAGGTTTCAATCAAATAAGTCAATAATTTAATGCGTATTGCAACATGAAAATTTGAGTTTAAAGTGGATGAGTTAATGGATTTAAAGTGGATGAGATAATGGATTTAAAGTGGATGAACTGAAATGGATAATTGGATTTAGAGTGGATAAGTCAATGGATTTAAAGTAGGTGAACGGAAATGGAAAATTGTATTTTGAGTGGATAAGTCAATGGATTAAAAGTGGACGTTCAATAATTATATGCGTGATGAGTATAAATGATCCCCGAACGTGTAAGCAGATGAAGTTAATTGTTGAGTGCTCTAATTATATATGTCATACATGAAGTTAATAAATGAGCGTAACACATATTTATTTATTTATTAATGTACCTATATTCAAAAGATTACAGTAAAAGCGTTTGAGTCTTTACTTACCTTGATCTTTACTTAGCACTAAAGATCCAGTTCCAGATCCGAGAAATGGACACTTACTCCATTTCTCGGATCTGGAACTCCAAAACTACAGATTTGACTTGCATGTATTTAATGAATCATTTTATAGAGCTTACATTTATTGCCAAACTTTTGTTCGCTACCCTGTTCGCGTATACTAGAGTAATATAACTTATTTATAAATTCATGCTATGATTTATTCAAAATCATGTCGCGTTCAAAACTGTTAGCAACATTGTGATCGACTTCCAAAAGAGAGAGACTTTTGCATTTAATCCCACAAGAGCCATACTTTAATTTGTGTGTCCGGAATACACTGTGTAACTTGAAACATGCTAAAATAAAATTTTCATGATTTTTCTTTCAGAAAATTATTAGTGGTTAATTAGCAAGCTAATGAACAGTATGAAAGATAAACGTTATCAGTTGTCAAAGATTATTGTTTTAGGAACTACTTTAGATTTCTGGGAAAGAGACCCAACCCATATATAAGAATCCAGCCTACAATTTATTCGTACCCAAAACTTTGTGGAGAAATTACAGATTTTCAAAATTTCCACATAACTCTGTTTTAGGTGGATGGTATCGCAATGCAAGAAGTTATCGGAAACAAACAATAAGTATGGTATAATGGCATTCCATAACATTTTTCCCTTTAATAAACAGAATTAAAGATTTCTGATGGTTGGAAAACAGTGTTAATCCAGCAGGGGAAAATCGATTGGGGATGGAATTAAAAGTGGGAAGTAAACACTATTTACAACTGACATAGACATTTTTTTATAAATAGGTTTATTTCAATTAATTTATTTAACTATTGACGTCAGGCAAACTATACATCACAAATGTAATATATACGGCAATACCCAGTTATTTTTCAGATTGTAATTCTAAATATTTAGTAGTGATATATAAATTAGACGAGGTAAGTTTGACGTTTTTCATAAAAAAAAAGAATTATTTGATTGATGAACTCAAAATTGATGTTTCCTAGCACTCCGGTTCCTAATCAATTTTCCAGTTATCATCAGCTCCTCTATCAGAAAGTTTCAGTAGATGGACCTTATTATTAAAAGAATAATTTAAACGGTGAAAAGATAAAGAATAAGACTTAATGATAGAAGAAGATTTAATCGGACGGAATAAGATTTAATCGGTGAAAAGAGCAAATGAACCAGTTCTTTGCCATATTTTTTGAAGTAAAACTTCTTCGCGCAGGTGGGCTCTTATCCTGGGCTTTTTGTTATTTTCCTATAAATGCGATCCTAATGCCATCTATTGGTAATGCTCTTCGGTGTTAATGGCTGAATTAAGAGGCGCTAAGGCGCGTATGAAAGCAGCACCTCACATTGAATTGATTCAAGGTTAGGAAAAAAATTGTCTTCATAAAAGACTCAAAAACAAAAACCATGAGTTTTCATTGATATCAATTCTAATACGAACCAATGTGTTGTCGATTTAAGTATTTAGTAACATAACAAAGTGTATCGTCAAAGACAAATTTTGCCTTGGAAAGTTTTATCACGAACGATGTTTAAATCATATTTACTTTGACCTAATTGAAATATATATCTGATAATAGTTATATCAAATTATCTTCTATTTTTTCAAAGGTGAGACATTAATAATTTCTTAAAATGACGATAAATAACAATGTAAGTAAAGCTCAAGTGAAAGCTGATAACAGGTAACAGAACTGAATATTTCAATGATTTAAAAACGTTTTGTTTGTTCTTTTTAATCTGTAAACGAATAATTAGCTGAAAAAATTTATATTTTCTTCCTTCACTAGAACTTTACAACATACTTATTGTACATACTTGTTGAATTTTACTTTGAATTTATTTTTACACTCTCTGATAAGTCACTTATTGGTCCAAATAAACATCCTTGATGAAGAAATTAAACCACAGGGAAAGCGAAAGGAATTTAGCAGGACTAAATTTTTCAGTTTTCCTTTATTCGAAAGAAAGAAAATTTAAACAAAATTTTACGTTGGGCAACGATAAGCGACCCTTAAGGTTTATATTATAAAAATAAATGGACTAAAGAAAATTGTTTTAATGCAAATATTTTCTAATATCTTTGCTAATAGCCCACATGAAGATGTTGTAATACATCGAAACCTATTTCGTGGTAAAGAACTTAAAGAAAGTAGAAATAGTACTACATCACGTAGTTTCATTTAATTGTGGATTCATGGATGGTATTAAAAATGCATGATTTTATCTTTATTTATTCTTCTCAAATTTTATAATGGGCATGGTTGGATGTAATTCCCTTTAACTTTGACGGGTATTGCTTTTAATATTGAATTTTTTTATTATTAAATCATTACGTTGATAACTCCTCGATATTGAGTCCAGTAGCGTTTATGTTCCTGGCTGCTACATGAGAGGACTATGTTAATGTTTATTTCATCTGCTTAGAACGTGCACGAATATCCTTCAGGATTCACTTGTCTTTCTTGCACTAATATTATTCAACGTAGTATTGCGAGATAGATCTAGTTTACGTATTTTTTTCCGTTGACTACTATAAAAACAAGGTTATGAAGTTGCTTGGATGTTTATTACTGATTATTAGATAATATTTATACCAATTCTTGTATATTCCGGTATATTTTACTCGTTATTGTTACTAATTTTCTGTCTTATTCATTATCATTTTACAACCATTAGTTCTTATGTTCTTCTACATATACTTTGGATGAATTTGCAAGTTGAGCATAAAGTTTTAAACAAGTAAAGAGATTAATTTAAAAAAAATGGTGTACTTAAGATCACACGGTATTGAAAACTTTGTGCTTTGTATTGAAAACTTTGGCAAACAGTATAATCGTACTCTGTATGTTGGAAATTATGAAGACGAAAATTAAGAAACAAAAATCATTGACATTAAATGTAGTAGTGTACTAGCTATATATTCACATAACAAACCAAAACAATACAAAGCACATTCAACTGATCATATTTTATCCACTCTTAGACCAAATAACATCATAATGAATATAATATATTAACGCGTACAAATACTCTCGACTAGTTTATAAAAGTTTCGCAATTGTATGCAATTTGCACACATAATAGATAAATACATTCGTCTGAAAATAAAATATACCTCTACATTATAAACATAGACAGTCTATACTGAGTATACCGTGATTGCGGGACAGAAGGATTTTTATTAAAATAATGTTTATATAAAAAAAATTGCTTAAAAATCAAAAGAAAGCAAAAACAACCATCAAGATTCGAACTCAGAGTTCCATCGCATTTCGTACGTAATATAATGCTTTACTGCTGCGCCAAAGCCTTAGGTAAAATGACGGAAGAAAAACATACTAAATCGGAAGCTCTATATCATTCTTGTTGAGTGCGACGCAAAGCTCTCGGCCTAACACTGAAAATACCCGAAGTCGAACCGCTTAGCCTACCGCCAAATATATCCGAAACGCTTTAAGCTTAGCCTGACACGAAATCGCATTTTTTTTGTAAATAAAAAATGTTGGACACGGTGAGCCACGGTGAGCCACGGACACGGTGAGTGTTAGTTGAGGTGTTTGTCAATTAAAAGTCGCTACTTACCTTGTCAAAAACAAGTTATCAATTTTAAAATCAGAGTTAAAAACTAATTCGCCACGTGGCGGATAATTCGTGATCACTACACGTATATTACGATGAAAGTCAATTAATAGATTTTAAATTGATTTATGTATTTATAGTACGTGTTTTTGAACTAATATGTTACATATTTTGTAATGTAAAATGTAGCTTTTATAAAATAAGTTTTAATAATGAACTATTTAACATAATTTCACAGATCACATCGACTCGATCTGTATTATATTTTGCGACATAACCGAAAAAATACTAACGTAAATTTACGGTTAATAATTAATACTGTTTTACTTTGTCGTATTCATTTTTCTTCTACTCTCTATCTCAATGATATCAATAATTTACTACGCTTTCATACATGTTAAACACATTTTTGAAAAAATAATAACGAAAAAATAATAACTTAAATTTACGGTTATTACTTAATACTGAAATAATCATAACTGAAAAAATAATAACGTAAATTTACGCTTATTAATTAATACTGTTTTACTCCGTCTTATTCATTTTTCTTCTACTCTCTATCTCAATTATATCAATAATTTAATACAATTTCATACACGTTTAACACATTTTTCACAGGTCACGAGATAACATTTGTGTTTTTAATAAAATTTTTACTTATTGAATATATTTGGCGTTAATTTTGTAGAAATTCATTATTCACAATTAAATGAAATTACGTGATGTAGTATTATTTCTACTTTCTTTAATTTCTTTACCACGACCTAGGTTTCGTTGTATTACAACATCTTCAGGTGGGATATTAGCAAAGATTATCTTATTGGGATATATATTATTGGAATATTAGCAAAGATCTTTGCTAATATCCCACCTGAAGATGTTGTAATACAACGAAACCTAGGTCGTGGTAAAGAAATTAAAGATAGTAGAAATAATACTACATCATGTAGTTTCATTTAATTGTGAAAATGTTTACAACTTCAATTTTTAAAACGCGTAATAATTTACGAAACTTTAAAATATAGTGTTGAACCGTAGTCACTTCATTACACACGCACGTATATATATATATATATATATATATATATATATATATATATATATAATCGTACATTAATACATATATGTATGTGTATATCTACACAGTCGCATTCTTTTCTTGGTTATAAAAACCTAGCTGTTCGAGATATATTTACTTTCACGTTTCTAAATTTAGAAAAAGAAATCCAGTTTTGGCTCATTAACAAATTTATTAAATAAAATCTTATTACTTTTAGAAAAATTTACTTTATCAATTGTTAGAAAATCCTTTCTCGAAATTGAATATCATTATCAAAGAGCTCAGTAGACGATTTCCGAAATGTCAACATGAAGTTTTTTTCCGAAATGTTCATTATAGCCCTAATTTGTAACTATGTATGGGAAAAAATATAAAAAAAGACTGGCATGACGTCATTAATTTTTTTTCCAAATATTAAATTTTTTTCATTTAGAATAATGGGTCGGAATCACATATTTCAAAATGTATAGTAAGGAATGAAGCGCCTGTATAATTAAATAAAATTTAACGTGGAAAAATTTGTATAAAGTTTTATATAATTCATTACGTATAAGTAAAGTACACTGAAATTTAATTACATTATTCAATTACAAAAACTAGCTGGTAAAAATTTCTGAATGAAATTGCTTGTCAATGATATATTTTTTTTATAATAATTTGCAGCTGACATCACAATCGCTTTTCAAATTTTCATAGTTCCTTATTTTTCACTTTATTCGCAGTAATTTTTTTATCTAAATTTACGTTTTCATTCCACAGGGTCTGCGATGTGAGTGCTGAAATTCAATTTTGACAAACTACGCCACTGTATTTGCTATCTTGTCTTATGACGTAAACATATGTTTACTTGAACGCAGATAACAGTACGTTATCATAATTACATATCACTTTGGAAGACCATAGCCAATAATATTTACCATAGCCAATAATATTTTGGCAGTAGATTCTATCATTTTCATTTAATTTAATGTCATGATCAAATGAAAGTGATTGCATCAACTGCCAAAATATCATTAGCCTGTGGTAGGATGTGGCACATAAAACGTTGAACATATCAACTATCAAAGCAAACAATGGTATTATTTCAACTAAAATGTTAAAGTTTAACATAAAGTCATTAATCTACCTTTTTACCGTTAAAGTATTTAAAAAGACGTTCCGTTATCTTCCGCTCTTCTTGAAAGTGTGTCCGGTTGTGATGACCGTAATAAACATTCTTACGAGAGTATATTTTTGGATTTTTATTGTTTTTATTTATTTATTTATTTTTGTTGTATATTGCGATTCGCAATATTTATACCCCGTCTTTTGGATCACATACGATGATGGGAATTACCATATTTTGTTCATACTCTATTTGCAACTCAATGCCAGAACTTTGAGCAAAGTGCTGTAAAACTATTTATAATATAGTTAAAAAAGAAGAAACAAAGACAAACTTCGCAGTGAAAGTGGGACAGCTGAAAATGTATATAAAACTTTGATTTGGCGTGTTAGACAGGTCTCACGACGTAAACGTATTCGATGTTTAAGTTAACAGCAGATAATGATAGCCTATCATAATTACGAATCGGTTTAGGAGAAACAAATACCATCCGTTGTTATCTAATCAATAGATGAAATGCGGATAATTACAAATGTTATTTGTGATGGTGCAATCATTCTTATCAAATTTAACCCGGTTGTGCTATGACAGGGTATGTCGTATCACACTTCCAAAATGTGAGCTTCTAAAGCAAATCAAATTATAATTTTAATCAAAAGGCTAAAACCAAAACGTGTTTTAATTGCATACAATAATGTCAGTGGCTATATTTGATTATCTATTATTATCCAACTTATAGCAAAGTGCCAATACTTTTAGCAAGTAAATATGAAAGAGAAATCATTTAGTGTAAAGGACCTAAAATAAAACAACGATCTGAAACAAAAATATGATAAACCCTAAACACAATTAGAAATCGTCGGTCAAATCAAAAGCGCACACATCGCGTTTTTATATTGCTTATTAAACAAACAATTGAAAGAAAAACTTAAAATCCAAAAAAAATAAAATAAAAAAACAGAGAGACTGTTACCACGCGTTGACGAAAAAAATCACCAAATTACGGTTACAAAGCGTTGCAAAAAGAATCACCAAAATCGGCCAAAAATTGTGACCCGTAGCGCGATTTTACACGTACATATGTATAGATCAATGGACGGAGACGCAAATCATTTTTAAAATGCAAAAATAGATCGTAATAAACATTAAAAAAAAAACAATGTGCGTATCAGCTCCGATGCGCCACTGGAGTTTATTTCTTAATTATGATTGTCTTGGAATGTATCAAATAGGTAACACGGTATATAAATATCAATGTCATCTATCAATATACCACTTACCGATAAGACAGGGTTTATAGGAAGCGCATTCGGTCGACCATTTTATCGTTGATTTACGTTGCAAAACTGGTCTCCATGAAAAAAAAATTAACGGGATAATATATAACTTATGTCTATCCTGAAATTCCTCCCTAAATATTGGTGAAAACATTTTTGAAATCGGATGAATAGTTTTGGAGATTACCTGCTACATACAAACGTATAAAATTTAGCTTTTTTATAATTAATTAATTTTTTTAACGGGATAATACCTATGTCCGTCCAGTAGGTTCTTTCCAAATACTGTTGAAAGAATTTTTGAAATCAGATGACTAGTTTCAGAAATTACCTCTTATATCCAAATTTACAAACTTTTTTTAACGCTCTAAACTTCTGATTTTACTCCTTATAAAACATCATAGCGGGTGCTATATATGAAGATATATTTTTAAGCAGTAAAGTCCAAAAAAGATAATATCTTTAAAGGAAGATCGTCTTTTTCCAAAAAGCTATGTTAAAAGTTGATTTATGATAAAAAGTAACCTGAGTTATAATAACTGTCATCGTCAAGACTCGAGGTCGGCACGCTAATCCATAATAAAGTACATACCTGTAGTATGGGCAATAGAAAATATTCCGTTAAGTATAGCACGCTCGACTCGAGGATGACACGCCAATCGACAATATAGCACACATCTGTGGTATTGGCAACGTTGCGTTAAGAACGGCATGCTAGACTCGAGGATAGCACACCGGACTCTAGGACAGCACGCTAATCGACAATAAAGCACATGTCTGTGGTATGGGCAATATTGCGTTAAGGACGGCACGCTAGACTCGAGGATGACACGTTGGACTCGAGGACGGTACGCTAATTGACAATAAAGCACACGTCTGTGGTATGGGCAATGTTGCGTTAAGGACGGCATGCTAGACTCGAGGATGGCACGCTGGACTGGAGGACGGCACTCTAATCGACAATAAAGCACACACCTGTGGTATGGGCAATAGAAAGTGTTCCATTAAGCATCCAAACACACTAAAATCTTAAAGTGATAAATTTAACAATAGAACTAGAAAAAGTGAGTTAAAGCTTTCAAAACCGAGTTAAGCATTTAGGTACGTGTATGCCTTGTAAGAAATACGCATGCCTTTCTCTTTATGTATAGGTAACAGTTGGTTAATATTTATCTTTCATTTTATGTATAGGTAACAGTTGGATAAACGACACTAGCTTCAGCACCTATGCATTGCCAATCTAACTAAGTGATGTTTTGATTAAATATTTCAAACCTGCATACGTTTCGACGGAAAATCCACGCAAAAAGACGAAAATGAAATTAACAATTGTACGTTGTTAAGATTCTTTTCCTAGTGGTTTAACAGTTTCTAATCAATATTCAGATTAATATTAATGAAAATGACGGGAATCATTTTCTTTCCAGGTTGAAATAAACAACACGGTGAACAAAATGGTATTCTCGATGTAAAAGGAAAAAGAGACAGAACAATTGGTTCACTAGTTTTCTATTTGTTCGGTACTAATTCACTTACTAAAGAAAAATGAATGTCTAAATAAAAACAAATACTTGAATCTGTCTAAAACCCTTTACACAAACCCATTTTGGTTAACAGTTAGAAATGAGATTTCAAGGAGTTGTAATGACCGTGTAAAGGTCGAGATTATTTTTAAAGTTATCTTTCCATTATGACAAAATTGACTCAACTAATGGATATATAAAAAACGACCATGCGGGAATCCGGCACGCACCACGAGGTGTTCGTAACTCATTTGAATTTAAATTACTTTATCGCAAGCTGTCACTAATATGGATTTCCTTGCACTATAAAGATTTAATAATAACCAGCTCATTAAAATAGAGGAAAAAATATTATTGTGTCTCATCGTTAATATCTCAAAAAGTGTGACGTAGAAATTGTCCTTAAAATTTTCTTATGACCTTTGCACAATCTTATGCAAAGTCAATTTTTTGATAATTTTCATAATTTCGGAAATAATTATATGTTTCGTCAATAAATCTCTGAAGACACGTCACTTACAATAATAAACAAAAAATATTTTTAAACAAAATCTTTCAAAAGATAACGCCACACTGTATATGGCATTTAAATACTTTTCTTGTACGAGCACTTATTTTGCCGTTCCCACCGTAAAATTTCCATTTATAATTTTTGAGTGTTCTTAAATATGCCAAATTTCAAGTTTCACCGTCTCATGTTTTCTCGAAAAAAAACAGCTATTACAGGCGGACAAACAGATATATTAATGATATTATAAGGATTCTCCTAAAGACTATAATTCTAAAAATGATATCATTCACAAGCCAGCACACGAGGTTGATACGTGATGACCAACCTTCGAAGGTATCCATTACCTCCCAAAGGTAAGGGATATGGTAATGGATGGGAGGTATCCCAATAGTGTATCCATTACCTACCGTCAAGCGCTTCCATTAAACTAACATTTTTGATGCCTCATGATGATGATGATGATGAACACCAAACTACATTTAATAGATCTAGAAATGAGATTGTTAAATATCGTAATTTAACAAAATCAGCGTAAACGTAGTCGACGATCTAATTGCTATGTTTGACCTGTGATGTAACTCGATGTGTTGACCTATGATCGCTTTTAGGTTTATATAACAAACCATAAACCTCGTCGTATCAGCAGGTCAGTCACGGTCGATTTCCAATTTTATTTTCCATAAATTTTTATTTAGATACATAATTTTGTTACATAATAAGTTTCTTCTAGTCAACAATAATTGGGAAATAATCGTACATTTCCAAACAACACGAAGACACACAAAACTTAACAAACACACACAAATGAATAACGCATTAATTTTTGGAATATCTGAACTCATAAATCGTCATTATCGTGGTTTATTTACTCATACATTCACTGACAGATCGTCATAACCTATAGGTCACTTCCGGAAGAGCTAGAAATTTTAATTATGGTACATATATATTGTCTAGGATACCAATAAAGGAATAACTCGAAGAAATCTGGAAACCGTTTGCTGAAGGCAAATATTAGATTTATTAAAATATACCTATAACGTTATATATATATATATATATATATATATATATATATATATATATATATATAAATTACAGATTCGTATAGTATTTCTATGTTAATATAACTTGCTTATATTTTAAATACGGACATACATAAATATTCTTTTTACCTATGACATATTATAATTGGGAAATTGATGATTATTTACGGTTTGGTTCGAAACAACACAGAATTTTATGTTTAAAGACAATTGGTTTATTTTTAATATTATTAAAGTATGTATATGTGACAAACCATACCAACCTGTTTTAGTGGAAGAAGCCGAGCTTTTATACCTTGGTGAGCTATGTGCCCATAGGGTAATTTACATATAATTTCTCTTTCATATAATTTCTTATTATTTTGTGTAGAAGTAGTGAGTACATTCTTAAAGTCAGACCAAATATTGTGTAGCATTTAGTAAATCATCGGTAAGAGCTTCAGGTTTATACTAGTATCAAACGCGGAAGAATTATTCCAATATTGAAGTTAGCACTCTCGTCATGCTCCAGATGTCTAGTTATGGGTCAGTATATGAATTGAACATACATGTTTGACGGATATGAGAATCGTGTACTAAGGAACCGATTCATTTATCGAGGTTTGAGATGTTATACTCTGCGCTGGCGCAAATCAATTGCAGTAAAATGTTAAAGGATACCTGGTGGTAACAAAACGACTAAAGAAAACAATATTAAGTTCAGCCAAGGCTTAGTGCATAAATTGAAATCCATTAAAATAAGTTCTAATATCATTTTTAAAAAAAGGAATCGGAAGTGTCTGTTTTATTAATTTATTTGTATGGATTGAAAGGAATGCTTTTATACCATCTACGCTTCAGTATGGCAAGTATCAACCATAAAGTTGACGATGCTTCTATATTTTCATTCATAAATACACTACACATAAGTTTACTATCTTAACACTCTAACTTCACTTATTTGAAAAATTCTTTTGACTAATGTACTTACGCTTTACGTAACCTTTTGTGCATTTTCTTACCAATTGCTTTAAACTGTCATCAGAATATTTTCTAATACTGAGACTCCTACGGAGTCACCCAAATATTTTTTTGTAAAGTACCAGGCGATTTAGTAAAATGTTGCAGTAAAATGTTAAAGGATAATGTTGCAGTAAAATGTTAAACGTTGCAGTAAAATGTTAAACGATTGCAGTAAAATGTTGCAGTAAAATGTTAAACGTTGATAATGTTGCAGTAAAATGTTAAAAATGGATAATGTTGCAGTAAAATGTTAAATGTTGCAGTAAAATGTTAAACGATTGCAGTAAAATGTTAAACGATTGCAGTAAAATGTTAAACGATTGCAGGAAATGTTGCAGTAAAATGTTAAACGATTGCAGTAAAATGTTAAAGGATACCTGGTGGTAACAAAACGACTAAAGAAATCAATATTAAGTTCAGTCATGACTTAGTATGGATTGAAAGGAATGCTTTTATACCATCTACGCTTCAGTATGGCAAGTATCAACAATAAAGTTGACGATGCTTCTATATTTTCATTCATAAATACACTACACATAAGTTTACTATTCTTAACATTCTAACTTCACTTATTTGAAAAATTCTTTTGACTAATGTACTTATGCTTTACGTAACCTTTTGTGCATTTTCTTACCAATTGCTTTAAACTGTCATCAGAATATTTTCTAATACTGAGACTCCTACGGAGTCACCTAAATATTTTTTTGTAAAATACCAGGCGATTTATATAAGAAAACCTTTTAAAATTCAAATCACTGAAAGGAGTTTATGAGAGAAGAAATAATAGCTCCTACCGTTTTAAGCGTAACTTCTTTAAGGTTAAGGAAGAAAAAAATGTCAGGAAGAATTGCTTAAGAGTAATTCCATTTCTCACACTTTACCGTTAAAAGTTACCATAAAACATATAAGAGTAGGGACGAGGCGGTGGGCGAAGAAGTGAAGGAAATAAATTAATTCTATGGATAATATTTCGTGTTAGATTTATCATATTTTATTTATCATGGAAGAATTTAGACACTGTGTTCATGTTACCACAAATAAATAAAATATCACTTAAGTATAACTTGATTTATAACATTATTTTTAATGTCAAATGTTAAACAAATATAAAACATTTTTGTTATATAATGTCTTCCCTTCTTCTTCTTCTTTAGCTATTCCCGACCGCAAAGATATTCTGTTTATGTTCTCTGTCTCGATCTTCGGCGATTTCCATCTTGCTATCGTCATACCAACAAATATGTATAGGGTCTTCCTGCCCATTGCTCTCCCCACGGTCTCCATTCCACCATCGCTCTGCACCACGAGCTTTGTTGGCTTTTGGCGATATAATTGGCCATTCCCACTTTAATTTCGCTACCCGTTTTGTGACGTCACCAACCTGGCTGCGCTTTTTTAGCCAGTCATTTCTTTTACGGTCTATCGCATATTATGTCCTCTCGATTGCTCTGTGAGCCACTTTGTTTTTGTGGGAATCTCCTTCGTGGGAATTTTGTTTGTGTTTTGTAATTAAGCAATAACCAGACTCATAAATTTTAAACTTTTCTTCGTGTAGTTTCATGAAGTGTTAAGGAAATTTAATCCGTATAATTTAAGGATAATTATTATAAAGTTTAATATAACAAGTATTAAGATAGTTGTGAATAATAAGCTCCAGGAAATGAGTTAAAAATAATTTTACTGAAACGTTTACTACGAGTTTTATGTAATATATACATATATTCCATTATGGACTTTATTGTAAAACTTTCTGAGAAGAATAATGATGTCACGTTTCGCTAACGATTTAAGTAGCGCGTGCCAAAATACCCCTCTAACGAATGCTTTTTTCCGACTTCGTCGATATTCTTTGTCGCCAGTCGGGTAATTTTCACAAAATATATATAAATTGTATTTCAAACTTTTCTCGTAAATCATCCCATCTATTAGGGAAAACGGAAACGAAATTCGTTCAATAGTCACGGAGAAAATTGCGAGCATATAAACAGACAGACGCGACGAGAATTTTATTTTATACTATGTATTAATTAATATATTATCATGTAATTGCAGCCACAATACAGCTATCGAAATTATTTTAATTTCAAGAAAATTCTGATAAATGAAAATTTCTATCGTCAAAATCAGGGCAATGTTCCAATCATATTAACAAAAGGTGACAATCATAATTTAATTCTATATCAAACAATTTCATATGATGTTACGAATATGGTTGAACGATTTTACATCCAAAGTGTCCAAATTATCAGGATCATAACAATTCCAAGTCAAATAAATAACTTCTAGTATCTGAATAGTAAACAAATCTAACCATAGCAACGCCGTTAACGCGGTTGTCAGTCCTTCTACAGTACGCGGCTGCCAGTGACTATACTGTATTAAAAAAATTCAGTTTTTTTACCCCCGGGATATTTTTTCGATAACTAAAAATGTTAAGTATTATCGATGAACCAGTAGGAATGGCCAGCAATTTTCTTATTCAATTTTTTTTCAATATTTGTAGGACGTAGATTTAAATATTTTCGATGGAAGAATTCTGGGTCAGAATGGATTTCCTAAATCGGAAACTCATCATTTCCTTCATTCTGGTGAGCAATACCAAATAAAGAAAGGTCGTTATGGACCTGATGCTCCCTTTAGATTTTATAAGCCTTGGAATCGCTTGTACGTACATATGTATGTACTTACAGACTTAAGACTCTGATTTGATTCGTGCTTTTCCATATTCTTATTTTCCTTGTCTGATGTAATCTTATACAATTAATAGCAATATAAATAATATTGAATATATTTAGCGTTAATTTTGTAGAAATGCATTATTCGAAATTAAATGAAACTACGTGATGTAATATTATTTCTACTTTCTTACCTAGGTTTCGTTGTATTACAACATCTTCAGGTGGATTATTAGCAATCTTTGCTAATAGCCCACCTGAAGATGTTGTAATACAGGTCGTGGTAAAGAACTTAAAGAAAGTGGAAATAATACTATATCACGTAGTTTCATTTAATTGTAAATGGAAATAATTATTAGAATTTTATTTTGTTTCATAAATTTTTAGGATTCCGTACCCCAAAAGGAAAAATGGACCCTTATACGATTAGTTACCGGTCTGTCCTGTCAATATCTCCACAGATAACACTGAAAAATATTTACATAGAAAATTTAGATAGGTAGTTATGTACTCGACATTTCTTTTTAAATGCTGTATGTGATGTGGGGTATCGTTTGAAAGGGTTAGTTACCGTGGTCCAAAAAATGTTTTCCATAATTTCAGGGATTATATCTTCAGAGAAATACTGAAAAATATGCAAAAAATAAGTCTCGCACCTCTTTTTCCAAGACTTCCGTATCTAAAATTATAAAAAATATTTTTTTAAGAAGTCTGCCTAAAGGTTATGGGAAAACTATTGTAATGATTCTAGATGTTATAAATACCATGAGCTCTTGAATGCTTATTAATGTCTAAATATGCATGGAACACTCGTAGTGCGAGTTCTACTTATGTTTGACACGTTTTTTATTTTTACAGCACTGATATCCATAAGTTAATGCAAGTTCACATGTGTACAACCTATATTTCAGCTGTCAAAAGTTAAAGTCTGTCTTTTTACTTTCATTAGTTTTTACTTCAATTTTTAAAACTCAAAGTAAGTTAGGAAAGTGTAGTGTTTTCCAGACTGTGTATATACACATATGTTAAATATACATACACACACGCACGTACATACATATATATATATATATATATATATATATATATATATATATATATATATATATATATATATATATATATATATATATATAAACACAGATTGCTTTCTTCCTTATGTAAAATTTGTTTAATACATTTTGCTGCAGGGAAACGAAACTATCAGAAAGCCCTTGTTCAAAATTTAATATCACTTGTAAGATCCGCTGACGATTTACAAAGTGTGTGTTGATATGACGCTTTTTCATAATCTTCATTACGTGATTCGTTAGGTTATTTTGAAAATGAAAAAAAACGGGATGTTATAGAAAAACATTTTTTTTTCTAAAACAATTCATTTTCTTATTTAGAAAATAAGAAAATTATTTGTTAAGAAATGAAAAAAATATATATATATACACACACACACACACACACACACACACATATATATATATATATATATATATATATGTATATATATATATATATATATATATATATACATATATACATATATATACTTACATATATACACATACACATATATACATGTAAATGCTTTTATATGCAATACCATAGTTAATGGTACATAATATATTTCTTATATGATTTACAAAATTTTAAATTTTTGGAGCGAAAATATTGCCTACTGTATCTTTCACAGGTGCATTTAAAGAAAATATTTTTTTACGTGACGTAACTACAAATTACCGATTTTCAGTTTCCTTTATTTGTGCTGTGAGATCTTGCTTCTTGCCAAATTTCATGATTCTAGGTTAACGGGAAATATTAAGACAGGTTTTGATTTATTTGCGTATGTGAAAAAATGCGGAATAAATGGTCTTATTTTTTTATTGCGTTGTCTTAGAGAGTTTGCTTTTTTATAGCTCTAAGGGGCCGTAGTCTTAAGTACTTGATATTAATTTCAACTTGATACCTCCACGCTTTCCTGAGAAAAAACGTCTTGACAGACAGACGAACGGACGGACAACGAAGGGTTTGAAGGTTTGAGATTAGAGGTACGGAACCCAAAAAATAATCTATTGATATTTCGATCGCGTTCCAACTCTTCATGGATTTTGAGTTATTCCTAGTTTTTTTATTTCTCCTGAAAAATTACGTTTTTGATATTACGATTTTATTCCACAGAGACACTGATATTGAATTTTAATAAACTACGCCCCTGAATTTGCTATCTTGTGTCGTGACGCAATTGTATCTATATGTTTACGGTAAACTCAGATAAGATATTGGATAAGGATAGCTTATCGTAATTCCGTATCGGTTAGAAGAAGCAAGTAGCATTCAATGTTATCTAATCAACAGATGGAACTCGGATAATTACTATGATTAATTGACAGTGGTGCAATAATTTTCATTGATTTAACCGGGTGACCTAAAAGGTCGGGTATGTGGTACAGCATTTTCAAAATTTCAACTAGTAAGACACACAAAGATATAATTTCCAATTAAACGTAAAAATAATTAATTAAAACAGAAATATAATTTCCAATCAAAAGTAAAAAATAGCTTTAAAGTAAAAGTCAATGGTTATTTTTGCATCAATGGTTATTTTAAGTCAGTGTCAATGGTTATTTTTACTATAATAGTTAAGTTTCTGAAAAGAAGTTTCAAATCCTACATCCTTCGTGAATGCGGTGTCTGGATATGATGGCCACAATAAATATTATTATATCAATACATTTTTAGTTTATTGTTGTTTGTATTAATTTATTTGTCTACATATATTTTAATGTACTATATTTACAACCCTGTTTTGAATTTTGCATACTGTAATTGCATTCACTACATTCATTTCTTACTCAATTTACAGTTCAGCGCGAAAGCAAGTAGTAAACAAAACAAGTTTGTCTAAAATAAAACATATAAATAAACAAAGCTATCATAAAAAACAAAGATATAATATAAACAAAACTTAATTCAAAATTGTTGGCAAAACCATTAGTGTGTAAACAGTAGTTTTTTGTTTATTGAATAAACAATTTTAACAAAAAGTTAATGACAGTAGGGAGTAAATAAAACGGTTCAAAACAATTCCATATGAAAAGGAGGCTAAGAAGTCACTGAATATTAAATTTTGTAGAAAATTGTTTATAAAAAATTAAACTATTTCACTAATCTAAAAAAAAAATTGTGTAATGTATGGGCTTCTATTTTGAAACTTGACCGATAATTAGATAAAAAAATCTGTCAAGCACGAGTGGAAGTCGCACTACGAGAATTCAATACATATTTACGCATCTATAAATATTTAATGATACATAATATTTCTATTAAATTACTTACAAAGTTTTAATTTTTTAGAACGAAAATATACTTATATTAAAAAAAATTTATTCTTTTTATATGATATAACTAAAAATTAATGATTGTCAGATTTTTTTCTCTACGTGTACTATGAGAACTTGCTTTTCGTCAAATTTTATGATTCCAGGTCAATGGGAAGTAAGTACCCTATAGGTATTGATTTCTTGGCGATTGTCAAAATTTGCGGCATAAGTGGCCGTATTTTTTTATTGCCTTTACTTAGCAGCTTGACTTTTTACAGCTACAAGGGACGGTAGACCTAAGTATTTGATATTAATATCTACTTGATACCTCCACGCGATTTTGAGAAAAAGGGTCTAGAAATACAGATAGACAGACGTACAACGAAGTAATCCTAAAATTGTTACTTTTTTCCTTTTGAGGTACGGAACCCTAAAAATCATCAAAATCGGTCTAGAATTGCGAACGGTAGCGCGTCACAGTTGGGTACAATAAGCTACACTAACTTCACCATCGAAGCGTTGTCAATGTAATTAAATATAATTTTGAATATGTATATATATATATATATATATGTATATATATATATATATATATATATATATATATATATACACATACATAGTTTTCTTCAAACCATTTGGATGATACGTTACGTATGATACGCTACGTTTGTTTCGGCAAATATATACAAGAAGACGAAAATGAAATTGGCAACTTAGCTCTGCGCTGATTAATCTATTGTACGTTCTTATAATTCTTTCTCTAGCGGTTTCACCGTGGCTAATATATATTTACTTGATGATCCAGTACGTTGATTTCATCGATACCCGTTGATTTCATTGATTCCATCGATTGAGGAAATCAACGTGGTGGATCATTTTCTTACTTTTTTATAAGAACTAAACAAATATCATAGCGAACTGAATTATAAAAAAAAAGCAAAAGGAACACGAGATATATGGCAATTTATCCATCAGAATCTCATTTGTTATATACTTTTCACTTACAAAATGATATATAAATAAAATATAAAAATTGTGCATATCAGCTCTGATGCGGAACTGGAGTTAGTCTTAGAATGTATAAAATAGGTAACACTATATATAAATATAATTATCAATATTAATAAACGTAAACGAAAAATTCTTTAATAAAAAAATCCTGACAATATAATTATTTTCACGTAAAACACAATGAAGAAGATCAAATTTATACAACAAAATTAAAAACATTTAGAAACGTCGGACTAAGAAGTTAATATTTTAAAGAAAGCTTTTAATTTTATAGGGTAGAAAATACACATAGTGACATGTAAGGAATACATCTTGATAAAAGCGAACGATAGTACACTATGTGTGTCACACTCCGTCATTGCGATTATGCCAAATAAACATATCGATATGTCACTCTAACGAAGAAGCGCAGAAATAATTCGCGGAGAGGCCACCTAATTGTACACTTGTTTTAATGCTCTGAACTTCGTACTTACACTTTTTTAACGTTCTGAGCTGCGTACGCTCTGAACTTCTAATTTTACTCCTTATAAAACTTTACACCGGGCGTTATGTATGAAAACAGATTCTTAAGGAATAAACTCAATAAAAAAATAAGAAAATCTATCTAAAATCATATCAACAAACCTTCTTTTGGTTAGCAGTTTTCCAGTTGGCTTTTAAGAAGACGTCACGATCGTATAAAACACATCCAAATATTTAAGAGATATTACGTAACATATAATCAGTACGTACTGATAGTGTGCGTGCGCGTGCGCGTGCGCATGTGTGCGTGTATGTATGTTTGTGTGGTATTCATTGCGTGTGTGTGTGTGTATGTGATTATTTAAAATTCAATTTGTAATCAAGAGCTCGCATTCGTGACTGATTCGCCGGTCGATTCCGACTCATTCTTTTCCCCTTGTTGTAAGGGCTACTCTATTTATGTTAAAGCTCTTTGGTTTTGACTTTACAGTTTTATTCTATATGAGCTGTAGTGGGTTTTGACATTACGATTTTATTCCTTGAGGTAGGTAAGTGATAAGCTTAGACGTTACGATTTTATTCTATAGAGGCTGGGATGCATTTTGACGTTACGGCTTTATTCCATACGAACAAGGATGTATATTCACGTTACGGTTTTATGTTACAGGTACTAGGTTTATGTCACAATGTGGATCGACGTTATGATTTTATTTTATACATATGTCCACAGACTTAAGCGTTATAGCTTTATTCTACAGGAGCTGGAATGAGTTTTGACGTTACGATTTTATTTTAAAGCCTTAAATTTTAATAATCGGCATCCCTATATTTTGCCGTCTAATGACGTAAATGTTATTTACGTCATTAGACGGTTTTGTCGATTTATGGTAAAGATAACCGTTCGATGTTATGATAACAATTGCTTATCGTTATTGTGTATCAGTTTAGAAAGTACACGTATCACTTATTATTACCTAATCAATAGTCGGAATCCGGATATAATAATGGTGAACTAATTTTGATATGATTTAACCCGGTGGCGCTGTGGCAGTATATGTCACACGGAAAATTCAAAATTTAAATTACTAAAGCAAATAAAAATATTCTTCCGACGAAAACGTTAAAGTACATAGCGTGCAGTTGTTAATCAATAATTTTTCTACTGAAGTTCATAAAGTTCAGACGACACATTGTTTCAAATCATCCCTTATTTAACATCCCTTATGATAACATTTCTTAGGGCTGCACATTTTTTTTTCACTGTTTTTATTTGTTTATGTTTTATTATATTTTACAATTTATTTACGTCCCCGTTTTTTGTGTCGTGTGCGGTATATTTAGAAAGAATATATTTTGTAAATATATGCGTGTTGTGTGTGTGTGTATGTGAGGGTGCGCGTGGATGCGTGTGTGCGTATGTGCCTGTGTTAGTGTGCGCAAGTGCGCGTGGATTCATGTGCGCCTGTGTGCGGGCGCGTGGGCCCATGTGCGTTTGTGCACGAGGGCGTGGACGCATGTGTGCCTATGGCGAGAGCGCCTTTTTGTGTGTGTGTGTAGTAAGTATTTAACTAGCTCTTGGGGGACCCGGTCCAATATGTAGCGCTGCCATTCAATACGCTCGCTGTCGATAAGATAATGTATACCTCCGAAATGCATCATTTGACTGTAATGATTATTTTAAGCATACAAAGAAGAAATCAGAAGCATTTGTACAATATTTAAGCATATACGAATTTAAAAATATTGGAAAACAAGAAATACCCCTTTTTGTAAGAAAAAAGGTTTATGAAGGAAAATTCGTTACGAAACGCAGTTTTCGTAATTACCAGAAAAAGTTCTAGTTGTGTTTGCAAAGTACAACAATTGAAAGCAACAAACGGAAGAAACCATTGTAACCATAACCAAAAAGGTAATACAATTATATATCCTTCATACAACTGGGATGAATAAACATAATGTCATTTTATTGAAATACTTTAAAAAATACAATAGTTTATAAAAAGTGCAAAAAGTAAGTTTTGAAAATTACGCAATTTGCTATAATCTAACATAAAATAACGTTTCCAACAATAAAAAGAAATAAATAATGCATAAAAAACATTCAAATAACAAATTTGAATAGGTAAGATTGTATGGAAAACGGCTGCAACATTTTACATATGGCAAATTTTTATAAAAATAATAGAAACTTATTGCCTGTAATAATAAATAAATTATATATATATGTATATATATATATATATATATATATATATATATATATATATATATATATATACTCAAATTCTTTCCATAATCACAAACAATACTTTCAATGTAAAATAGATACTTTTTCAAAAAACCCATAGTTACACCATAGTTGTCCTGTTAAGTACTATTAAGAAAGTCATTTGACGTTATTAGTGATTTAATAAATTAAATGTACAATACATTATCTACAAAGCTTTAAACCAATGGCACGTGAATAAAGTATTATTTATTATCTCCGCTAATATAAAGAAAGTGTAATGTTGTCTGTCCATTTGTCTGTCTGTCTTTTCACACGCTTAAATGGCCCAACAAATCTCAATGGAATTACATAGATAATATTTGTATATTTTGTAAAGTTGAATTCGACAAAGCCGCGGAGAGGTAATTTTTTTCCTTGTCCTGAAAATAATAGTGAAAACCGTTATTTATCTGAATCCTTCGATTTTTCTTATCTCGATCGTAAGTGGAAAAGTCGAGTCGAGTTTTCTGAGTATTTTTATCCCCAAATCTATTATAAGATTTGAATTAAAAGCTTGTTAACTAATGAGATAAATGAATTCCATTTGGGATAAATATAGTAATAATTTTTAACATTGTGTCTAGTTGTCAAAATTGCAAATTAGCATAAGAAATAAATAAATAATCATTAAAGGTATATTTAATTATGTTCAATCAAATATTAATACGATTTTGGAACGGATGACAGGTATTGGAGCTTATTACATCCTTTGTAACTTTGATGCATTAAATGTATTAACAACCAATTACATCGTTTGTTTCGCTAAGAATTTTAATCCTGTATTTAAAATAGTCCATAGAAAGAGAAGATAAGGAATATTAATATCCATTAAGGACATTAATAATAACTTTTTAAGTTTTTTCTTAAACGTTGATTAAATTTTATTTAGATGTTGAAATTGATCATAAAAAGGAAAACAGCCGCATTTCTTAAATTATTTCGCTCCTTTATGCCGTTTTATTTTTTTTATTTATCAGAAACTAGCTACTCGCCCCGGCTTCGCACGGGTGCAATGTAGCAATGTATAATTGTGGAGCGATTAATAATATTACTGTCTTTATTACAATATATTACAGGATGTCTTTATATACAATATTTATAGCTGTTTTTGCAGTTTATAGAGTCGCACTGAAAAGCATGATTTAATTTTTTTATTTGACTTGCTTGAGAGCTCCGATAAACGCGTGCGATCACTGCAAATCATACAATGCTATAGGGTGACGCGCGGCTTGCGACGCGCTATTTAAAGGCACCCGCCGTCTCCAGCCACCGACGCCGCTGTCCGTGCACGGCATCGGCATCGCAAATACTGATTTTTGGTATTTTTAAATCTTCTAAAATATTAATAACAATGATTTGTTGTATAAAGCAAATTTTATCTACATTAAATGCCCAACGTAACGTATAACACGAAAAAAAATAAATATCAATCGCTTAAAAATGGTCACCCTTGGTTATCCATAGGATATAGATACATGCCATCCTGGACTTTTTTGTAGATATTTTTAAAATACACAATTCCATAGTACAACATTTTTATATATCTTATAAAGTTTAGTCAGCGTTAGTAATTCAAGTGCCCTTAATTCTATTTTTTACGAAACATTGACGTTTTATATTTTCTGTAAATATAACATACATATATATTTACAGAAAATTTTAAAAAGTCAATGTTTCGTAAAAAATATTAACCTATAAACCATCCGGAAGAAATTATCTGAATGATAGTGAAAACTGCATCAAAATCCGTTGCGTAGTTTAAATGATCGACTTTGTTTTATATTATGTAATGATCCCATATTCAGAATAATGTTAGGTTAAGATCTTGTCGGGTTTAAAAAGAACCATGTTCAGTTCTTATTCCTCTACATTGCTCACCATTATGTTTGTAGTCCTGCTATGTCTTCGTAGCTAAGCTTTGAAATAACCTAATTAAGTCTTTGGCATCAGAAATTCATTGCACTAAGGCTGCTCTCAAAAATTTAAGGTTTCTTTATAATGCTTAAATATGGTTTAACGCGGTGTATAAAAATGTTTTAAAAAGCACATTCTTAGTTTTTTTCCTCAGATTTCATAATGGGCATGGTTGGATGAAATACTCTTCAATTCCGACGGGAATTGCTTTTGGTCGTGCATTTTTAAATGATTAAATCATTTCGTTGATAACCCCTCAATCTTGAGTTCGGTGGCCCTTTATCCTGGCTGATAAATGTGAGCTGATAAATATGATCTGCCTAGAGCACGCACGAATATTTTACAGCGTTCAACTGTCTTTTGTGCACTCACATTGATCAATGGAGTATTGCGAGTTGCCCTCAGTCTATATATTTTTTCAGCTCTATTAACCGCTTCAGAAATGGGGTCATAGAGTTTCTTAATGTTTCACGACTGATTGCAAGATGATATTTATCTAAATTAGTTTGTATTTGAATTTTTCGGAATTGCTCCGTGAGTGTATTTTCTTATTCACGATGGTTTTATAACTATTTGTCATACTAGCGTGACCCGTGCGAAGTCTTCGCATTATAAATTATTCAACTCAATTTAATAAATCAAAATTGATTGCAGGTATTCAATTCATTTCTAATTTTGCACACTGCTTATTACGTTTTTATTCCATTATGAAGCTCAGATGATAGATCAAACAAATATTTTACTAAAATTGACATATAGAGGCGCAAGTATCAAAAGCATTGAGCTAAAGCGCCACTTTATTTATACGTGAGTGGATTTGAAATTAAACAAAAATTTTACCGACCGTCAATCATATTGACGTCGAGCCGTTAGATGACAGCATTGCTGTTTTGTGTATATAATTTTAATAATTAATTAATTTGCAAAAACAATAGCAATAATAATTTTTTTAGTTGTGAATGCCGGTAGAGCAAGCAATTATCTATAAAATGATATATAATTTATGTGGATTAGTTGTGAGGTTTTTTCTAAAAAGGGAGAGTAACATCTTAACCTTAGGGTATTAATATATGTGATGATATTATTTTACATGCGCTTTGAATAAATCTGTAAGTTGGGCATGGGGTTTTCAAGAAATAAATAAATAAATAAAATAAAAATAACGCTACGGTATTTAGTTTTTCAAAAATGTAATCTCATATTAATTCGTAAAATATCCTCCTTATATTCATGACATTTACTATGTTTAGGTACGTATTGATATTGCATATACTAGATATCCAATCAATACTTCAATGTAAGTATTGTTGGTTTCTTAGGGTAAAACCCTTTTCGTAAAGTTTATTAAAAATTGATTTAATTAAAGTTCTATTTGAAAATTAAATTCTATCATGTTAATGATATGGCCAACTTTAAGTAGTTTCTTCATTTCACTTTTACGTTTTTATATTTAGCTGATAAGTGACTGAAAACTCTATTTTATCCACATCTTGAAACCTTAAATGCAGCCGTAATGTTGAACAATATATAGACGAAATTCTTTGTTCAGGGACTTATGACGCTATGAGCATTTTAAGTGGACTCAATGTTTCTATTATGGTTCCTATTGAGATTATTTTGATATCATTTTTCAGGGTTCTGTATCTCAAAAGGGAACAAGGAGACTTACGGGACAATTTCGTTGCCCGTCTATCTCTTTGTTTGTCAAAAACTTTTTCTCCGGAACGCGTGATGGTATCAAGTTGAAATGAATATCAAACACTTAGGTCTACGTTTCCTTAGAGCTGTAACGAAATCAAGCTTCTAAGTAAACGCAATAAAAAAATACGGCCATTTATGAGCATATATTGACACACGCAAATAAATCAAAACCTATAGGGTATTTTCTGACCTAAAATCATGCAATTTGGCAGGAAGCAAGATTTTACAATACGGGTACAGGAAAAAATCGTTAATTTGTAACTATATCACATAAAAAAAATATTTTTTGAAACATAAAAAAAAGGCAATGTATTTTCCTTCTTAAAAATTAAAGTTTTGTAAATAGTTTAATACGAATGTTATGTACCATTAAATGTTTATAAAAACCTAAACGTGTGCGGAGCCCTCGTAGTGCGAGTTCGACTCGTGCTTGACAGATTTTTTAAAAAATTTACTTTACAACTAATTGTTTAAATTATATTGACACACTTACGAGATATTATTTTTAAGATTAACATATGGTGGTAATAAAGCCTTTAAATCTTTACAATAGTCACGGTAGTTGACAATCAAGATTATTTATATGGTAATTTTCAATTTCCTTCATATATTGTGCGGATTACAAATAGGAAGAGTGACTGAATTAACGTAACATGATTTTAGAGGTATTACTGAAACTGTCGACAATAAATATGTCATTGCCTCATTTTCTGAACCGTTCAAGTAAATATTATAAAAGACAAGAAATTAAAAAAAGTTTAACTTAGATGGTGAACGATTTTCACTACACTATTTGTAATCTCATAGTTTTTCAGTAAATTACTATAATTAAGCCTGATAAATATATACATATAATACCCTTATATGGCGGCAAATAACATTTGTAAACAATTTAATCATAATTTTATATATTCTTAAATATTAACATATTAAACATGTGCCTAAAGATGCAGGAACCTAAAGTTCCTTCGAGTTTGTCTCGTATTTAATGGGCTTTATTTTTTTTATATGTTTACTTTGTGTATATACATAGCTAAATAATCTGAAAATGAACAATTTTATGTGCTAAATTTTACATAAAACCATATGGCCCGTGCGAATAATTTGCGAGTCACTGAATGTCAGCTAAAAAGATTGTCAATAGATAGCGCTGTTTTAAATAATTACTATCACGCACATTAGTTAAACATATTGTCAATAGGTGGCGCTTGAACGCCTTTGAGAAATTGTTACTGTTACTGTTTTCAAAACGGTAACAGTAATAACCGATACGCAGTGTAACAGCGTAATCTTGTACGTAGACGGGGATACGTAACGATTTATTTTGTTACTAATTTTAGTAACAGGAGAGTTTTGTTTGTTTTTTTAGGTTTTTGTACTAAAACGGCCTTAGACATGAAATCTTCGTCAACCCATTAGTTTACAGTGTCTAAATTATCATATGGCATATACAATAATTTTAGAACGGGCGTTTTTTTCAAAAATGGTTTAAACGATGGAAGTGGAAACTGGCCGTAACACTTTTGAATTGAATCTTTAAACAATTATAGTTATATTAAAAAAAAATATTGCAGAACATTATATCACTTTTATACCACAAGATTAGTCCTTATATTAATATACTTGACTACAGTTCCGACTAAATAAGTAAAACGTTGAAAATGTGATTAATAAATCAAAAATTATATTAAAATAATCATATTGAAAAAGCAATGAAAGCAAAATTCAGCCATGATAACTTTTTCCGGGCAAAGAAAGAAAAAGGCAGCCATGGTAATGGGTGATGAAGGAAAAATTCAATCAAAGAAACTTTCTTCCCGGGACAACTAGTGTTTTAATAACAATGTAATTTAATTTATGAAATGATAAATAATAACTATCGGCACTGTTGTATAAACTAAACTAATCATAACTTCAGAAACGTTTACTTGGAATGTTCATTTCTCTGTGCTTACATATACCTAAAAGATGATTTGAGTGTTTATGATTTTAATATAATATAATAGTTCAACGCAAAACCTATATAGACAGGTTTGTATCGGTAGCTATAGTGTGCCCTTTACTTTATTTTGATATTAAAAAACCGGAAGAAATGTCTTCAAAATTGTTATATCATATAATATCCTTAAGTGAGGGGAAGGACATCTTTCGAACAACGAAATGCAGCCATGTCACGGTGGTCCGAGCCACTCGTATGGCCGCGTAGTTAGTGCGGATTGAGAATTTATAGCGTTTATCGACGGCCTCTAGATTGTAATTCGTGACGTCCAAAATTAATCTGGAGAATTTAATTTCAATGAATAATGATTACCAATCGACGCTGGCTACTAGCTTTCACATATTTTCAGTATGATACCTCATACCGTGAATTTAATGATTGATTCCGCAATATCTCTCGAAAAGATCTTTAACATCACGACATAGGAATGTTTAATCAGTAATTTTATTAAAAATGTTCTGTTCTTATCAAAATAGTCAAAATACGACTGTGCATACAATTTAGGCTCGACAAGGCTTCCGCGCTTATTTTGATGATGTGCTGATAATAAGCAGAATCTGAAAATAATAGCAAGTATTTTAATTTTCCTCACTTTTTGTATATAGGAAAGTAGCCAAATATGTAATACCATTTTTTTTTAATAATTTAACTAAAAAATATATAAATTTCATTTTACAACGGTAAGTTGCACATTTCCATCCAATTTAATGACTGTTAATTAATAGTCACTAAATTGGATGCAAAAGATGCTATGAGTTTTTTCTTATAAATACGTTTAAAATCAACATAAAAAGAAAAAAAAACCATAATTAATACCATAATTACAATTAAAAAATTAAAAAACACGTCTTTTTAACAAAAGGACTCATTGGATAATACGAGATAACACGAGTGAGACTAGACTAGATAATGTTGCTGTTACATATTCAGAAGTTCTCATAAACACCTTTTTTTCATCATCAGATTCTCCCAGTTACAATGTGTAACCAAAAGGTTCTTTAAAAGAATTCAAACGAGTCCAGACTTAATTGATTTACTGTTAGCCCTTGGGAAATTCCTATGACTGCCTCATTCCTCTATCATCATACCAGTTCGATGGTACTATAAGAGTGTTATAGTATTGTCATCAGAATTCCATAAGTTTGTAAAGTTTCAAATCGATACGACAATTAGCAGTGGTTAAAAACCGAATTGTAATATTTGCTTCGATGTTAGGAAGTCACAAGTTAAGCTAATAGATTGTTAAAATATAAAAATATATAAGCAAAATATAGAAGCATGTTAAAAAATAAAAATATATAAGCAAAATATAGAATCATGTTAAAATATAAAAATGATCGAACATAAAATGACTTTCAAAATCGAATTCGAGACCTTTACTCTCACCACTTTGCCCCAACTTACCACCCTGCTAATCAAAATAATATTCACCATTCGCGTGAGCAATATACAGTAGGCGAAACCACGAAAACATCTAATTGGCATTTTGAAATATTTAAAATCAAAATTAAAGATTATTTGCAAGTACGACGATACATTAAACATCTCTGTTGCTTTACGGTTTAGAAGCTAGACGAAGGAGTATAAGAAGTTAAGATAAAATACTTGTCACTAATAAAAAAATTAGAACATAAAAGTTTGTTGGTGTACCATAGTCAAATAGCGCAATGTATAGATAAGTAATGTATATTAGATGACCTATGTGGATCTAATTGTTCCAGCAATACTGATGCACATCATCTTAAAACCTTCAAGGATATGCGTGTGTAAATTTGCCTTTATTTTTCGAATTAATATTCACACTTAAAGATTATATTGAAATATTTTGTTATCTTCTTAAACACTTTTTAATGCATGTAGTCTGATCGCAGTAATGCTTAATTGCATATATTTTATCATTATCAAATTGATATGTGCTATAAATATGATAATGATAAACTTAAAGGAGTTTAACAAAAAGGTTTATAGATATCATATCGAGTCCATTTCCTGAATACTTTTGAAATTATGGTACTATTAATTGGCACCTTATCGTTTAAGGTTGCGGTGATGGTCAATAGAATTTTACGTCGACCAGATAATAAAAATACGAGGAATTATCAAAAAGTAGTCAGAATAAAACGTAAATTTTACACCAAAGTTTAAGTAATTAAAGTCCCTCTGTAGTTCTCTTCTCTCTTTACGCACCGAGTCCATCACTTCTTTAAGCCTTTGGTCTCTCTAAGAAATGTTTGTCTTGGCCCTCTAAACAGCCTTTATTTCCTCTGTGATTTCATAATCGTTTTCATTTCTATAATATATTCTTAAGTGTTCCCTGCAATTGGAAAACAATCAATATTCTGAAAATAAATATCCGAACCGTTTCAGCGCTCTTTCCGGGTCAGTAATAATAATAATAATAATAATACTAATAATAATAATAATTATTATTATTATAATAATATAGTTTATTTGTGGATATAAAATACAACAGGTAAAGTAATAGACATGTACATAAATTTTCTTAGGGGTAAAAGTTAAAAATTAAGTTACACGTCTTAACCTAAAATTTTTCAATATTTTATCCACAAAAAGGTTACTAGCTCGGTTTGTGCAGTTATGCTATAAGCAAAACCGACACGGCCAGTTTACAGCTAGCACCTGTTGATATACATACATATACTCATATATACACACACATATACATATATAATTTACACGCATACACGCACAAATACACAATATATAATAATATTAATAATTATTTTTAATACAGGTTTTATATACCGACATATAACTACATACACATTATTACCCATAGAGGAAACATAGCACAAAGAAAAGAAGATACTGATAATAAATATAATTTAGATGAAATGATTTCGAAGATAGAAGCCGATATTTTCCGTTTATTCCGTTTGCATTTGCTGGGTTGAAAGGCACTTACGGATTGACCTTTTAAAAGTAGTCATGGATCCAGCAATTTTCAGAGGCGGAGGGAGGTCATTAGAAATTTTAGTTGCAGCAAATTTGAAACTACCCCAATAACCGGTTGTGCGATGTTCCGGGACTAAGAGAAGTCGGTCTCTGGCGCTCGTCATGTGGCGGTGAGCACTGCCGGAACAGTTTAATATATCGTGGAGATATTTCGGCTCTTTCGCTGGGAAAAGTCTACGAAAAAAAACAGAAAGTGTGATAACTGCGACGATAGTGCATTCGGAGCATTCCATGCTCATTTAAATACGGTGATACATAGGATCGTCGCTGGATGCCGAAACAAAAACTCGCGCATGCATTTTGAATTATTTGGATTGAATTGGTTGTTATATATCACCATAATCGAGTACAGGAAGAATGAAGCTTTCAACTAGAATTTTCCTAACGGAAACAGAGATAAGGATGGTATCTGTATAGCGTTTTGAGACGCATAAAACAACATTTAATTTTTGTGGTAATATGTTCATGAAATCTCAGCTGCGAGTCCATTATAATGCCTAGATTTTTTGGCGTGTTCCACCATAGGAATGGACTGCCCGTTTATGGCGAGCTTCAGTCTTCCTAGTCTTGCTACCTGAGCCCTACTTCCCGTAATTAGAAAATAGGATTCGGAAGGGTTTAACAATAAGGCATGTTTACACGACCAATTCCAGATTTTCATGAGATCTTCATTAACTTTTTCGCACACTCTGTCTTCATCTCCCACACGCAAAGATTTGTACAGCTGTGTATCATCAGCATTAAAATGAGTTTTTACGTGCTTTAAATTGCTCGAAATATCTGACGTGTACAGAGTGAAAAGTAGCGGCCCTAGGATTAATCCTTGCGGTACACCTCTAGAAATGGTATGAACTTTCGAGGTAAGAGTTTGACTACCATCGAATACTTTGACATACTGACACCGTCGCTTAAAATAGTTTTTATACCATTCACGCGCGCATTCCGATAAGCCGTAATATTGTAATTTAGCCATTAAAATTGGCAAACTTAGGCAATCAAAAGCACGTGAATAATCCAAAAGAACGACAGCAGTAGCCTCCCCTGAGGATAGGATATCATTAGTAATGGATAGAAGTGCTGTGGATGTTCTGTGTTGACCACGGAAACCTGATTGAGTAAGTGGGAGCGCTTTGATGGATTCTAAAAATCTTTTAAGCTGATTGCAGTCAATTTTTTCTATGATTTTAGACATTGCCGGTAAAATGCTTATGGAGCGAAGATCGCTTAATGATTGAACGCTACTTTTCTTACCTATTAGGATAACAACTGCTTTTTTCCATATCTCCGGATAGGTAGAAGAAGTGAGCGATAGATTCACAATTTTGGTAGTCACGGTAAGAGTGTACGGTAGTGTTAGTTTCAGCATCCGTGTAGAGATACCATCCACTCCAATAGCTACGGACTTTAAAGAATACACAATTTTCGCCACAATTTCTTCACTCACCTTCTGAAAAAGCATTTTTGTCTCAGCGAAACAATGGGTATCATAAAAAGAAATAAGATCAGCGTCCACACTTTCGGCGCAAGGTAATGTTGCAAAGTGATCGATAATCTGATCTGATCACGGAGATGCTGTGGCAGGTTATTTTCTCTACTTTTACCGATGGGATATATTGTTTGCAAGCCTTTCCACAGATGTTTGCTATCTCCACGATGCACGTTTACATAAAAAGTAAAATATGCTTTTCTCTCCCGCCTCAAAGCTGTGATAACTAGATTTCTCAGCGATTTATAATAACCTAAATGTGTATCTTTCTTTGACTTAATAGCATTAGGGCGGCCTCGATCAGGCAGACGCATCATGAGACGGATCGTGTCCGTTATCCACGGTTTGAATGAATGGATGCGCGTTGTTCGCTCCCTCACTAGTGCATAGTCGTCGAAAATCGACAAAACGCTAGTATTAAAATTATTAACAATTTTATCGATATCGTCGCCCACTGCCACATTGTCCCATCGAAATTTTGATAGCGCTGAAACAAACAACTCCATATCTATTTTATTAAGATAACGGGAACGGAATTTGCGAACAGGTATTAGACGTTTCGTGATATTGAGTATACCGACCAAGAGAGATTGATCTTGATTGTGATGAATCATTATATTATTATTAGTAATAACCCCCTCATAAAAAAACCATCAGCGGACTTAAATACTATTTCTTGGCAATGAATAATTTCGAACCTTCATTTTTCTCTAAATAAGTCAAAGATCGGACCACGTCAATCAAGTTACGTTGGCTAAAGGAATCTCGTGTTAAAGAATCGCTGAATGCTATCTTGATGCATGCTTTCCAGTAAAAATTTACGCGCATTGCGTGAAAATTCCATGTTGGGAAAAATTATGAAAATTTTCTTTGGACTCGAAGATGACGGTCGTTTTTACAATGACGAAACAACAATCGTTGCATTGTTATTTCGTCTCAAGACAGAAATGGTACAACCCCGTTTTATCCATTGTAACGAAATGTGTTACAATAATATAGGATTTTCGTGAAGTTTACTCAGTCATCCACTTGAAATATCAAGTTGTTTCTTTTTTGTTTCTTGGTTAACGTTTTCGGTATCCATTTGCAGATCATTTCTCATATTAAAATAATCTTTCAGTACAGATTGAATACTTACATACGAAATATCTGCCTTTAGAGCTAAAGTTTTGCGATTTTTTCTATATTTTCTTGTGTGATAGACATTGAAGATGCTCATTTTCTATTGAAGTTCTATCAATTCGAAATTAAGAAGCACATCTACTAAGAGAGGAAAATGACGGTGCATACTCCATCTTCACTAAATCGCGGTGAATCTCATTGTTCAAATAGAGATGCTTAATTAGTGTGCACTTTACTCTTTTTTATTTAATTTCAATGCTATGGATCAGAAATTTCTAGAGTTTTAACGAAATTACGTAATGGAGAATTCATATCCGACAAAAGGATTCATGAAAAATAAATACGTATGCTGGACGGGAATTTGGTCCATAATTTCCTAGATTTGAAACAAATATATTTACCTATTTCCTGATATATTTTTATAATATGCATTTCTGTGTTATTCTAAATAACAAACTAATATTTAATAATTTGCTCAATAATATACAAAAAATGTCCTCTGAACCTTTTAAATATATTTTGAATATACCTACGTATATTAATATATATATATATATATATATATATATATATATATATATATATATATATATATATATATATATATATCTAAAGTTATAATTATTGTAATGTCTTTTTGTAGTATATATATTATAAAGTGAAGTATTAAAAAAGTACTAGCGGTCGTCCAGTTGTCGAAATTCAACCGTTATTAATAAAATTTTTAGTTTTGAACGTTTTTGAGGTTCTTTTATCAAATAGTTTATTAATAAATATTGTATATTTTTTTAAATGTTGTTCTATAACGCTAGCTGAGGATGTATACAAATACGTCATTAGTGTGTGTTGTTGGAAATGAAATTTAAAATTTAAAGAACAGTATAAGAAAAAACACAATTACAATTTGTATATGTATTTTTTTTTATAAAATTATTACTGATTATTATTGAATCAAATAAATGCTAATAAATATAAGACTTAATATTCATAGAAGTATAAGATGTAGTTTTTTCAATTCCACTGAATTACAATTCGTATTTGGTGAGGTACAAAATTCAAAAACAATCTAGGGTTTATCTGCTACAAAGCTTATCTCATTTTTTTTATTTTCTTCCATGCACTAATTAATGATTTATTTGAAAAATGCGAAAGACAGCGATTAATGCGAAAGACAGCGATTAATGCGAAAGACAGCGAATAATGCGAAAGACACCGATTAATGCGAAAGACAGCGATTAATGCGAAAGACAGCGATTAATGCGAAAGACAGCGATTAATGCGAAAGACAGCGATTAATGCGAAAGACAGCGATTAATGCGAAAGACAGCGATTAATGCGAAAGACAGCGATTAATGCGAAAGACACCGATTAATGCGAAAGACAGCGATTAATGCGAAAGACAGCGATTAATGCAAAAGACAGCGATTAATGCGAAAGACACCGATGAATGCGAAAGACAGCGATTAATGCGAAAGACAGCGATTAATGCAGTGTCACTCGGTACCGGGAGAATTAAATTATTTTAAAATGTTTTTAACTAAAAAACAAAGTATTTTTGCTTGAAGTTTTTTATGTATAAAACATTAGTATACACACTCAGATTACAGAGCTATATTAATATTTATGAGATGTGCCCTTGAACGTGCATAGACAAGAAACTCTGTGGACGGCGCGACGAAGGCAATGTCGCTAGGGAACCGGAGAACTAAATTATCTTTATACGTTTTTAATGAAAAAGAGAGTATTTATGCATGAAACTTTTTATGCATAAAACATCTGAACAGATGCTTAGATTACAGAGCTATGTTAATATTTATGAGATGTGCCCTTGAACGTGCAAGAACATACAAGAAACTCTGTGGACGGCGTGACGAAGGCAATGTCACTAGGGAACGGGAGAACTAAATTATCTTTATACGTTTTTAATGAAAAAGAGAGTATGCATGAAACTTTTTATGCATAAAACATCTGAACAGATGCTTAGATTACAGAGCTATATTAATATTTGTGAGATGTGCCTTTGAATGTGCATAGACAAGAAGCGCCGTGGAGGCGCGATGAAGGCAGTCTCACTACGAATCGGGAAATTTCGTGTTTGTGGACTTGTCATGCAGGGTAATCGTTAAATGGTGCAGCGAGGATTTTTTTTTCAACTCCTCCGAAAATATAAGATGAAAATTATCTATGACATATTTTTATTGGGAGTTATTATTTTTATTGTGGATAATTACTTGAAAGAAATAATTTAGCTTTCGTTAACACAATCTTTTTTTTATTTTCAACATTTTCTCAATGATAATGATATTTAAATATTTCATTATCATAAACAGAATGTCTACGAAGAAAAACTTGTAAAATACTGAATTAACAGTATAATCGATATTTATTTATAAGAAGCTATATACTTATCGGTCAATAACGAAAGGGTTCGCTGTGTTACGTCGCGATGTATCCTTTTGATGATGCCGTGCGGTATCTAGTGTGCGTGCACTGCCGCTTAACCCTTGCGTTTTCATTAACCTAAATTATTTCAAAAACGGGATAATGAAAAAACCTAACAAGCACGACTAGAACTCAAACTACGTGTGTTTCATATAAATTTAGGCACTTATAAACATTCAAGGGTACTTAATGTTTATATTAATTAAGCGTGCGTTTTTATTAACCTAAAATATCTTAAAAGTATAATGAAAAAACCTCACAAGCACGATTCGAAATAAAAATACTTGTGTTTCGTACAAAGTTAGACACTTATAAACATTCAAGGGTACTTAATATTTTAATTGCTTAACCGTTGCGTTTTTATCAAACTAAAATATTTTAAAAGGATGATGAAAAAACCTGACAAGCATGACTAGAACTTAAACTACGTGTGTTTCGTGCAAATTTAGGTACTTATAAACATTCAAGCGTACTTAATATTTCTAATAAATTACTACAAAATTAACGCCAAATATTTTCAATATTTCTAATATACTATTTACAACATTAATTTCCCATAAGGCAAACACATTGCCTACTATGTCTTTCACAGGCGTTAAAATAAAGTTTACGTTTCGAAAATTATAAGATCTAAGATAGTCCCTAGAGTTTTCATAGAACCATTGGGCAGGAATCTAAAACCCTACTTTTTCATAATGTTAGGTTGAGTACTTCCGGAAATAAGGGAGGATGCGGGAGGAGGAAAACTTGTGTGCTTACTTTTCAGTTTATACCTGAAAATTATCACCAAAAATTAATTAAATATATTTTTGTGACCCTTGGCATTAGAAAAGCCTTTCAAATGATACATTATAAATAGAAAGTAGAGTAGTAGAATACAAAAAATTTCGAGTCCTTAATTTGCCCCCTAAAGTTTAACCCCTAACATATATGCGGATTAATATATTTTATTGCTATACCGAATTTCAAACCTCTGTTTCAATCGGTTTCTGAGAAAAAAAACAACTATGACAGACGGACCGACGCGTGTAATTTTATAAGTGTTCCGTATTCCTTTCGAGGTACGGAAACCTATATGTAATAAGACGATTATATCGCTTACGAACTTATACAAGCAGATTTGATGTATCGATTAAACAACAAACATATAATAACGTTCAGTACGTATAAATAGTACTAGCGTGACCCGTGCGAAGTCTTCGCATTATTTATTCCATTATGAAGCTCAGATGACAGATAAAACAAATATTTTACTAAAATTAACATATAGAGGCGCAAGTATCAAAAGCATTGAGCTAAAGCGCCACTTTATTTATACGTGAGTGGATTTGAAATTAAACAAAATTTTTACCGACCGTCAATCATATTGACGTTGAGCCGTTAGATGGCAGCATTGCTGTTTTGTGTATATAATTTTAATAATTAATTAATTTGCAAAAACAATAGCAATAATAATTTTTTTAGTTATGGATGCCGGTAGAGCAAGCAATTATCTATAAAATGATATATAATTTATGTGGATTAGTTGTGAGGTTTTTTCTAAAAAAGGAGTGTAACATCTTAACCTTAGCGTATTAATATATATGATGATGATGATAACTTAATGTAATGCGAGCGTGGTTGTTATTAACAAAAGACTAATAATGTCATTTAATTTGGACAGTTCGATAAGTGTTAACACACTAAAATAAACATCAGTACCGCGATTTGTGTAAATGAAACAGTTGTTTTATATGAGTATCCTTGTAGGATAGCTATAATGAAAGCAATAAGCAGCAAAGTCGGTTATACGAAACTCACTCTGCCTATAACCCAGGCTGATAACCGGATGATGGTGAGTGACCAAAATTGACATCTCACGTAAAGAAAATTTAAATCCAATAAATAACTTTCCTAATTATTTCGATAAATTATAACGAATAGTAACTACAATGAAAGCAATAAGCATGAAAACACTACGAAAACAAAATATAATACCAATAAATAACTTTCCTAATTATTTCGATAAATTATAACGAATAATAACTACAATGAAAGCAATAAGCATGAAAGCACTACGAAAACAAAATATAATACCAATAAATAACTTTCCTAATTATTTCGATAAATTATAACGAATAATAACTACAATGAAAGCAGTAAGCATGAAAGCACTACGAAAACAAAATATAATACCAATAAATAACTTTCCTAATTATTTCGATATATTATAACGAATAATAACTACAATGAAAGCAATAAGCATGAAAGCACTACGAAAACAAAATATAATACCAATAAATAACTTTCCTAATTATTTCGATAAATTATAACGAATAATAACTACAATGAAAGCATTAAGCATGAAAGCACTACGAAAACAAAATATAATACCAATAAATAACTTTCCTAATTATTTCGATATATTATAACGAATAATAACTACAATGAAAGCAATAAGCATGAAAGCACTACGAAAACAAAATATAATACCAATAAATAACTTTCCTAATTATTTCGATAAATTATAACGAATAATAACTACAATGAAAGCATTAAGCATGAAAGCACTACGAAAACAAAATATAATACCAATAAATAACTTTCCTAATTATTTCGATATATTATAACGAATAATAACTACAATGAAAGCAATAAGCATGAAAGCACTACGAAAACAAAATATAATACCAATAAATAACTTTCCTAATTATTTCGATAAATTATAACGAATAATAATTACAATGAAAGCAGTAAGCATGAAAGCACTACGAAAACAAAATATAATACCAATAAATAACTTTCCTAATTATTTCGATAAATTATAACGAATAATAACTCCAATGAAAGCAATAAGCATGAAAGCACTACGAAAACAAAATATAATACCAATAAATAACTTTCCTAATTATTTCGATAAATTATAACGAATAATAACTACAATGAAAGCATTAAGCATGAAAGCACTACGAAAACAAAATATAATACCAATAAATAACTTTCCTAATTATTTCGATATATTATAACGAATAATAACTCCAATGAAAGCAATAAGCATGAAAGCACTACGAAAACAAAATATAATACCAATAAATAACTTTCCTAATTATTTCGATAAATTATAACGAATAGTAACTACAATGAAAGCAATAAGCATGAAAGCACTACGAAAACAAAATATAATACCAATAAATAACTTTAATAATTATTTCGATAAATTATAACGAATAGTAACTACAATGAAAGCAATAAGCATGAAAGCACTACGAAAACAAAATATAATACCAATAAATAACTTTCCTAATTATTTCGATAAATTATAACGAATAATAACTACAATGAAAGCAATAAGCGTGAAAGCACTACGAAAACAAAATATAATACCAATAAATAACTTTCCTAATTATTTCGATAAATTATATCGAATAATAACTACAATGAAAGCAATAAGCATGAAAGCACTACGAAAACAAAATATAATACCAATAAATAACTTACCTAATTATTTCGATAAATTATAACGAATAATAACTACAATGAAAGCAATAAGCATGAAAGCACTACGAAAACAAAATATAATACCAATAAATAACTTTCCTAATTATTTCGATAAATTATAACGAATAATAACTACAATGAAAGCAATAAGCATGAAAGCACTACGAAAACAAAATATAATACCAATAAATAACTTTCCTAATTATTTCGATATATTATAACGAATAATAACTACAATGAAAGCAATAAGCGTGAAAGCACTACGAAAACAAAATATAATACCAATAAATAACTTTCCTAATTATTTCGATAAATTATAACGAATAATAACTGCAATGAAAGCAATAAGCGTGAAAGCACTACGAAAACAAAATATAATGCCAATAAATAACTTTCCTAATTATTTCGATAAATTATAACGAATAATAACTACAATGAAAGCAATAAGCATGAAAGCACTACGAAAACAAAATATAATACCAATAAATAACTTTCCTAATTATTTCGATAAATTATAACGAATAATAACTACAATGAAAGCAATAAGCATGAAAGCACTACGAAAACAAAATATAATACCAATAAATAACTTTCCTAATTATTTCGATAAATTATAACGAATAATAACTACAATGAAAGCAATAAGCATGAAAGCACTACGAAAACAAAATATAATACCAATAAATAACTTTCCTAATTATTTCGATAAATTATAACGAATAATAACTACAACGAAAGCATTAAGTATGAAAGCACTACGAAAACAAAATATAATACCAATAAATAATTTTCCTAATTATTTCGATAAATTATAACGAATAATAACTACAATGAAAGCAATAAGCATGAAAGCACTACGAAAACAAAATATAATACCAATAAATAACTTTCCTGATTATTTCGATAAATTATAACGAATAACTACAATGAAAGCAATAAGCATGAAAGCACTACGAAAACAAAATATAATTCCAATAAATAACTTTCCTAATTATTTCGTTGAACTATAATGAATCACTACAATGAAAGCAATGAGCAGCAAAGATATATAAGCACTCCGACTCCGACAAATATGAAAGCACTCCGACTCTATCCCAGGCTGATAAATGAATGATTGTATGTGACCAAAATTGAAATCTCACGTAAAGAAAATATAAATGACAATAATTAAGTTTTTTTATTATTTAGATAAATTACAATGAATAATAAGTACAATGAAAGCAATCAGCAGCAAAGTCGGCTATGTGAAAGCACTCCGACTCTAGCCCAGGCTGATGAATGATTGTATGTGACCAAAATTGAAATCTCACGTAAAAAAAATATGAATGACAATAAATAACTTTCTTTATTATTTAGATAAATTACAATGAATAATAAGTACAATGAAAGCAATCAGCAGCAAAGTCGGCTATGTGAAAGCACTCCGTCTCTAGCCTGGGCTGATAACCGAATGATTGCAGGCACCCATAATCTACATTTGACGTAAAGAAAATATAAATCCAATAAATAACTTTCCTTCTTATTTAGATAATCTGTAAGGAATAGCTATAAAGAAAGCAATAAGCAGCAAAGTCGGTTATAAGAAAGCACTCCACCTCTAGTTCATGCTGATAATCGAATGATTGTTGGTACTTCTAATTACATCTCATTTAAAGAAAATATAAATCACAATAAATGACTTTCCTGATCATATAGATAACCAATTTATTTGACTTATGAGCCTCAGAAAATAAAACCTCATATCTGAGAATTGATCATAATTAAAATGATAAGAGTTTCATGGCTCGAAAATTCAAATTTTCATATATTAAACATATATAAACAACCCACGATTATATCATTGAAACCTGTCAGTAGGATTGCAGGGTATTAGGATATATAATACGACATTTCTACGATTTCCATGGCAGGGATGTATAGTAACCTTGTTTAATTTTTTAAATCTGTAATATCCTTGAAACAAAGGCAGTAATCTGGTCTCCATATGAAGCAACATATACACTTATGTTGAAAAAAATATTAAAAAAATGTAATAGGTTTTCATATAAATAAAAAAAAATGTACTGTTACCATCCTCATTTCTTTCCTTCAGGTTTTGTAATGGATATTGTCGAATGTAATTCACTTAAACTGGAACTTGAATTTCTTTTGAATACATTTTTTTAAATTATTAAATGATAATTATCTCGACAACCCTTCGGTTGTGAGTTTGGTAAAGCTTTATGCTCCTGACTGTTGTTATGCGAGATGACGAAATCATAGTTTATTTCATCTGCCTAGGGAAGTGCACAAATATGCTGCAGCATTCGCCAGTTTTTTACGTACGTATATTGATCGATCGAGGCGCTAAATCTTGGTTTTTCTTTCTGCTCTATTGACCACTTGAGGAATGTGATTATGGAGTTGATTGGTAGTTCACGTTTGATAATTAGTTTTATGTTTAATTTGAATAAATGTTCGTGTGTTTTGTTTTATTAATTATTATAAAGTTATTATGTTCCAAATTTGGATTAACTTGCAAGTTAGACATGGATTTTTTTTTATAAATAAATGAATAAATAATAATAATACTTGAATTTCTTTACATCTTCGATTTAAATTTCAAAATTTATCAGCTTTTGAATTTCAGTTATGCTCTATCAAAAAGAAGTCCACCATAAAGAGTTTTATTCTACTGAGGTACATTTACCTAACAAGCCACAAAATTATGTGACCAGCTAAATTTAAATGCGTAAAATGCCTCTCAGTGTTTGCGGGCAAAAATTGTCTGAATTTAAAAATTTGTCAGGTCAACAGTCGCATTACGTAAAATAATTCAAGAATATATATACCTGTTAAGCCTAATTCCCAATTCCTTCCTGTCATTAAAGGATTGTTTATGTTTTACCATTTAAATCCATATTATATTTGTACTTGAATATATCTATGCATCTTAATTTTTTTTTTGTTTATGATCATTCGCTTGTCTGTACCAATCAATTCCAATCTACCGCGATACTAACATGTCTCCCTTATCGCTTCTCGACTAGCCGTAGAGGATTTATCTTGCAGCAATTAAAACTTCATACACACACACCACACACACATCTGTATGTGTATGTGTATATGTATTTTTAAGTTCCAATAATTGTTAACGAATTTTTATTGATTATTGAATAAATAAATTAATTTTTATTGTATAATTAATTTTCATTGGTTATGAAATAAATAAGTTGTAAAACAAAGTTCCAAACAGCTCCCTGCTGAAAAGGAGAAAGACCAAGATGATCCGCACAAAACGGAGGTCAAGAATGTGAATCAACGAATTATATTCAACGCTTTTTTTTCGGAAAAAAGAGCGTTGATCTCAATTAAATGGAACTATGGGATGTAGTATTATTTCTACTTTCTTTAAGTTCTGTACCACAACCTAGGTTTCGTTGTATTAACAACATCTTCTGGTGGGCTATTAGCAAAGGTCGTGTTAAAGAACTTAAAGAAAGTATAAATAATGCTATATCACGTAGTTTCATTTAATTGTGAATAATGAATTTCTACAAAATTAACGTCAAATGTATTCAAAATAAGAGCGTTGATTATAAAAACTTAACTGTTTGAGAAATCATTGTAAAAATCAATAGGATTATATGCTAATCGTTAGGCAATCGATAGAATAAAAAAAATTGTCAAGAATTGCGAATCCTAGCTTGTGCTTTATCTATACACAAATATACGTACAGACCATAGGACGGAGACTCATGTCAATTTTTAAAGGAAAATTTAGATCATAATGAATAAAACACAAAAAATTACATGATAGTATCTTTGCTTAATATTAGGAACTCGTCCTTCTGAAACGCTGTATTTAAAACTGATTACTTGTAAAATTGCCAAATTATAATTATGATCACTTCTATTGTTGTATCTGTATTATTATAAAACGAGTTCATAATTTTAATAAACAATAAATAGTGCTGTTTATTACATGTAAAATAGGATCATTTATGATCTAAATAAATAAACAAATAAATATTTAAAGATAACAGATTCAGAACTATTTGTTTACTAATACTTAATTAGTTACAACATCTTTATATACTTGATGGAACTATATATTTCTCAACCCTCCAATCTGATATGTATTTTGCCAGTTTATTATGTTTTTGCGGCGATATATTATAAACGAACTACATTGTAATCCTACGTCCAGTTTACATATTAGATACACAAACTAGTAGGTAGCCGTAGCTAAATGACCACAGTCGTCAATTTTTTGACAGAATGCATTCTTTATAATATCTTCTATGGTTTCGTTTTCTTTAAAACATAGTTTAATTTTGTGAAAGTTTTTGGTATATTTATTTCACTGTGATAATAGTACTATCTAATATCTTTGATTGTCACGCATAGGAATATGCTTTATCACAATGCCAAATATCAAGTTGAAATAGTACACTCAAGAGTCGTCATCGTGTTATATCGTTGACCACAGGTTTATGATTTTCATGGCGTGGAGTCATGGGTTTGGTTCCCAGCCGCTCCTTGTTTCGGGTTGGAGTGGTATTTGCGATCACTTTACAAAATACTACAGGTTAGAGATAGACAGCAGCACCATTGGTGCAAGAACTTTAAATGATTTACAAGTTGGGAAACACCTATATTCAGCAGTGAATGGAGACAGACTGTGGATGAGATCTTTAATAACTTTATTTGATTACAAAAACTGAAACTATCTTAAACCTTACATTACCTTTCTAACATTTTATATTATTTAAAACAAACCACACTGACATAAAAATTCACTGACTTTTTTGCCCACGGCCTGGTTCTAAGTAAAACTTACGTATTCTCCTTATCTCAGAAAATTGCTGGTCATTTTATAAATAATTCTTTTCTGCTCATGTAATATGACATATCCCAACACCAACAATCTACCCTCTATATATGCTATGAAAAGTCGTCTAAAAATTATATGTCCTATGACTTTGAGTCCCAGAAAATGAAACATCATATGAGGGCTAGCAAAATCTAAATCTTTAATTTTTTACATATAAAAACTTTAATAATATTTTCATTTCTTTACATCGCCAATTTAAATTTCAAAATTTATTAGCTCATGGCTTTCAGTTATGCTCTATCGGAAAGAAGAATGTGTGTACGTACGTATGTATATTATACTTACACATATATATATATATATATATATATATATATATATGTATGTAAGTATAATATACATACATACGTACACACACACACACATATATGTACTCAGTTTTACTTCCGTTATTTCCAAAAGGACAGCCTTCCAGCTAAACTTAAAACTGTTAGCTAATCAGTCACGCCATTAATGCGTAATTGTTGTGTTTATTGCTATTCGATTTATTTTTATCAACTGATTTATTAATATCTTTTGATGCATTATAGAACTTTGCATTATCAGTCAGCTTTTACGTGACATATTCGTTAGACTAAATCAGTGGTCTAGTGTTTAGGACGCTAAGATATCAATTTTTATTACTCAATTACGGTGAAATTAAAAGAAACGTTTTCAAATTAGCTCTACACATATACATGTGTGTAAAAAAATATCTCACAATTCCTAAATTATTACAACTCATTTTTTCAAATATGTCTTTTTTACTGGATATGTATTCGCATGCGTAAACCACAGAACAACATACCGTCGTATTTTGTTCTGTGGTTTACGCATGCGAAGGCATTTTTATAAGTACTCTCCTAGCCTTGAACCACGTTTCAAAAAAAGGAAAAAAAGTAGAGACAAAAACTTCATATAAAAGTAATTTTCTTTCAGTAGTCAGATTTACTAAAACAAATCTTCCTTGCAAACAATGTTAACAATAGTACAATCAGATATGGGTACATGTAAATTGCTAAATTGCTGCAAATTTTGACAACATATTCAAATTTTAAGTAAATAGAGCAAACGGAGTAAATTTATATAGAAAAAACAACATCGAAAAATCTTATGTACGGAAGACTCCCGACAAAGACGTCTGCTCTCATGCGTCTGTCGGAATTTGTGTTGCTTATTTGTGTACTAACCCCTTCTGAGCCATTCCTTACATATTCTACTTATATTCATATCGCCTACATGTGTTCGGGTGGAAAATTACATATTGCAATTTAAAATGTATGGAATGCCATATATGGAATTACCTAGGTATATTTTACATGTATATAATTACTGTGCATCGAGCAGCTACTTTAGGCGGGTGTACTGATGAAATATATATAAATGTTTGAAAATATTAAATTTATACATCTTTTGATAGAGTAGACTCATTTTGACGCAATAAAATCGAAATATCACTTCAAGTTAATTGTTATATTTTTTCTAAACTCTATTCGAATTAGGTTTACCGTTTTTAATTTATCCATGCACAAATAAGCACACAAATGGTAAAAATGTTGAAAAATGGTCTTAAGATATACTTCATCATCCTATTTATTTCATTTTACATGTATTTTCAATGTACAAACAAACAAAGATTACAGTTTTATTACATGTGCAGATTAACCATGTAGGAAATGTAAGCTATGAATTGAATGTGAATTTTTACAAGTGAAAAAATTTGTTTCGGATTAAATTTCTAAATTTGTTTATAACCATGGCGGGTTTTCAACTGTTTAAAATCATAATTAGTTTGAGTAACGATAGCATAAAAAGAATAAGCATTAATCTTTTCGCTACAATACTTTGGTATTAATAAGTAAAAAATATAAATAATGAATGATTGTTAATAAAGAGAGAATTTTGTTAATTAAATTCTAAACAGTCAACTGCCATAGGTAAAGTCAGCTCAGATTTTGCAATCTGTTTCTTTTATTTGGGTCAGACTTACCCCATAATTATATCAAACGTGTTCTAAATAATAAATTTAAAAATAAAATTCTTTCCATACACATCACTAAAGTAATTATTGATCTAGAAACCAAATAATTTTTTGACCACATCATCCAAACTCGAAATATATTTTCATATCTAAATATTATAAATGAAAACTATGAAAACAATAGATAGTTCAATAAGTATGACAAAAAAGTAATTAACGAATAACAAATAATGTGAACATTGACTTGCTCTTCAAGTTTTTTGTGGTCTTCGTCACTAAATTAGCAATTGCTCTTTTATATAAAGGCATGAATGATGCATCCCCTGCCCAATAAATTAGTAGGTTTGTGTTTCAATTATATTCTTATCGTTAATTTCTTCCTCAAAGAACTATTTAATTTTCTTATCGATAATTAATTTTCAAAATCGATGAAGAGCGAGAAAGTTTATTATTATTCTGCGATTTTTTTTAATTTTGTCACGTGAATCAAAATGTTCTTAAAAGACATCGATTACATCACTATTGTTTGGTCAAACTAAGAAAATAATGTCTTCTAGAAAATACTCTTCTGGCCGGTTTCTGAGTACTTTTTATTGAATATATATCTATTCCACAACTCTTTTGTTTGAAATTTTTCATACAAAAAACCTGTCGAATAGATAGCTATTCGATAAAAGGTGTTCAGAAACCGATCACTTAACATATTTTAATGAAGCTTTTAGTGTATTTAAGTGTAAAGATGTCAAGTTTTCAAAAATCTTGTTGTAACAGCTTATAAGCGAGAGTATGTGTGGCCATATTGAGTACCCGCCTCGTTCAAACTTTTTTGAACTCATTTGTCATCCCCTTAAGATTTTAAGGGGAAAATAGATATTAAGATTTAAAGAGGTAGAGAGTAAGTGAGGAAGAAGTAAAAAAGAAACGATGGCTGCATTTTGTTTTAGATGTTTTATATAAAGTATTTCGATTTATTAACGGTGTTATTAATAGTTATTTTATTTATTACCTGCTTCAATCAAGTACACAACAGTAAGTCTTAATTTTATAAAATAAAATCGCTTATAATAAACAATCTATAGTAATAGTGGTATTAATCGTCAGATGATTCTTACCAGATTGTTACACTGTTTTTTAAAGCCTAACGCACAGATGGCGCTGCGCAATATAACACATTAGAGGCATTAATCTTAGTGATCAACTAATCTGCGCATTTATGACAGAGGTGGCGCCACTAACATAAAAGTATAATATTTTGTTAGGGGTATTAACAATTAGTTACATATATCTCGGAATTTTTTTGAATGTTTCATTGTGCCAAAATTCTCTTGAACATTATTTTCATGGAGCTATAACGATGTAGTTTGTTTGTCACAAAACTTCTATGATGATAATGAGTACTTCTATGTTTCAATATTGTATAAATTTTCAAGTTGCCTAAAATATATTTTTGTCATTAAAGTCGCAATAATGGCTTAAACGTAGATTCCAAAAATTTAACCGACGCATTTCGGCTCACTGCACTGATATCTATATAATGGTGAATCATCATATATATTAATACGCTAAGGTTAAGATGTTACTCTCCCTTTTTAGAAAAAACCTCACAACTAATCCACATAAATTATATATCATTTTATAGATAATTGCTTGCTCTACCGGCATCCACAACTAAAAAAATTATTATTGCAATTGTTTTTGCAAATTAATTAATTATTAAAATTATATACACAAAACAGCAATGCTGCCATCTAACGGCTCAACGTCAATATGATTGACGGTCGGTAAAATTTATGTTTAATTTCAAATACACGTATAAATAAAGTGGCGCTTTAGCTCAATGCTTTTGATAGTTGCGCCTCTATATGTCAATTTTAGTAAAATATTTGTTTGATCTGTCATCTGAGCTTCATAATGGAATAAATAATGCGAAGACTTCGCACGGGTCACGCTAGCGTGATATAAGTAGGATAAATTATGTTTGTGCCAAATTTTTAAGACACAAACAAAATTTCTATGTTTATAAAATTAATATGATTAGAAGGCTGGGGGAACGGCTGAGATGGAGGATTGGTTCTTTTAATAAGAACACTTAACCACAACATAATAATTTTTTTCCCAAAACTTTAAAACGCACGAGATGTCTATTTACAATATAGAAGAAGGCTACCCCGGCGTCCGGTGCATACAGGTTCCCACTGGTAACAATAAGTTAGGGTGACAATAAATTCCGTTACTCTCAATATAATTTCTTGTGCTTATATTAAATCAATATTGAATTTCGCTATTTGAATGTTAAACGGGTTTATACGTAGATACATATATATATTTATATAAGAATAATTTTTAAATATTTTTTTAATACTCTTCAGGTATAATATCGAATAAATGCTTCTCACTTGTGGAACTTAAATTGTATTAACAATAATTCTATTCTAAAGTTCATCTGAAAGAAAGTGTATCAGAAGAACTTTCGAAGTAAAATTTTTCTATCATAAATATTTACCAATATCATTCAAAATATTCTTTCACTCTTTGTACTCTTGAAACTAAACTAATTCGCATTTTAATTTTCAAATTTGTAATACAAAATAAAATGTTTTCATTACTATCAAAATAAGCTCAAGGAAATATGGCTCAGTAATTTTATTAACTTTAAAGGTTATCATGCAATAATACATTCAGCGAAAGTTTTTTTTCTTTGTTTGTTTGTTGGCATTGATTTCTAGAATCACATATCCGATTTCAAAATGTCTTTTGTTAGAAAACCCATGCGGTAAAAAAGCATAATGCCGTAACTTAAAGAAGAAAATTGAAAATGTAACAGAAACGGTGCAATCTAACAATTTGATAATATCTGATTTAAAGATCATTAGACCATAATAAATGTAATTAAAATATTTATATACGAGTGAAACTATGGGGCATTAATGTGCCAGTTTATAATAAATGCATAAAAATTACTATCATTTTAGGATTTAAAATCATAAACTCGTTTTCTAATCAAACTGTTGCACAAAATGATTCAGGGTTGAGTGATTTATGTGGTATGTTAAATATTTTCCAATAATATATTACATCAGAGTTGTGTTTGAGATATTATACGTTTTAGTTTTATGTTTGAGATTTATACTAGGATACTGTTTGCGGTTTAGACTGAAATTTTATTCTGATCTCTGATGAATAAATTACTAATTATATCCTTTGATGACATTTAGTATATGCGAAGTAATGTTTAAGCAGTAGACATATTACAATCAAAAGATCAGAGCGAAGATAACCTGGCACTTGCTTAAGTTAAATCATGAAACGTTTTAACGCTCGGCTGTAACACTTTAGCGATTTACTTATATTTCCTGTTTTGATTTACATCGTAAAATGTTTACAGTAAATTTATTTTAAAATTAAACTAATTAAATTTAATTACTTCTGAGTCTCCTTTAAAGAACTAACTTAGTCACAATTAAATAAAACTACGTGATGTAGTATTATTTCTACTTTCTTTAATTTCTTTACCACGACCTAGGTTTCGTGGTATTACAACATCTTCAGGTGGATAATACAACGGATTTACAACGATAATACAACGAATTGTAATACAACGAAACCTAGGTCGTGGTAAAGAAATTAAAGAAAGTAGAAATAATACTACATCACGTAGTTTCATTTAATTGTGATGTAATTTAAGTTTTGTCCACAATTTAAGTATGAAAACACTTGAGGATATAGAATTTATTTTACTTGTTTATGAATATTTTGTTATTCTATGTAAACAAACAGAGTTCCATTACATCACGGATTATTTCCGACTACTTATTTTTAGTCTTTTATTTTCTATGTTTTAAATAATTAACCCTCCCCGAGCTCTCCATTTACATCCTTATTTTATTCACAATTAATGAAACTACGTGATGTAGTATTATTTCTACTTTCTTTAAGTTCTTTACCACGACCTAGGTTTCGTTGCATTACAACATCTTCAGGTGGGATGTTAGCTTGCAATCGTAATCGTGATTCTACGTTTTTCGTGAGGGTAGGAATATTATATTTAAATCCTTTATTTAGAAGTTCTATTTCTTTATTATTAAATGTTGATTTTGAAAGGTTTACTGTTCTAGGATAAAACGTTTGTTTGGGTATGACTTTTGGTTTCTGGGTTTTGGCTTTTAGTTTTTTAATTTTGTATAATTGTCTTTTTATTATCGCACTGACATCATTTCTAATTTTATAGTCTAAAGTATCGAATTCTATAGGGTGAAGGATATATGTTAAATAACGGTATATTACCTTTAGGCGAAGGTTTATGTTGTCTCGCTTGATGATTGCTTCCCGAATTTCTTCCTTCAGCCAGGTGGTGACGGCTTTTGCTGTTGCTTTGTCCGCTACTCGAGTTGTTCCACTAGGCTTGATGTTCACATGACTCGGTGTAAGATTACACTTTATGCACGGTTTGGTGAACCAAATGCTTTGTACAGTCTTCCAAAATTTAATTCGGAGCCGACGGTGCAATGTAGCCAAATTGGCTGTTTTCAAATATTGAATATATTTGGCGTTAATTTTGTAGAAATTCATTATTAACAATTAAATGAAACTATATGATGTAGTAGTATTTCTACTTTCTTTAAGTTCTTTAAATTAATCTAAATTAAACATCGCGATATTCGCACCAAGACGTTTTATCACAAACGTTATATAAAAATTTGGTTACAGCCAAGATCGTGAAATGTTTAGTTTTTGGAGCTACATGATTAAAAGTGACAGTAAAGCTCTGTATAGCGCATACGTACGAAATATGGAAGCTGACATTAAGTCTGATTTGCAAAATATTTTGGACACACGTGTGATACAGTCACGAAACCTTAATGTTGAATATACCTTCTAAATATTTCAGTCCTAAAATAAAATTCAATACTATTTTCCCATTTTGTATTATAAATAAACAAATTGAAGTGCATTAATAAGTAATGCAATTTATGAATTCATATTAATTGATAAATATATATATATATATATATATATATATATATATATATATATATATATATATTTATATATATATATATATATATACATATATACATATATATATGTATATATATGCAGGATGTCCAGTGGCAGATTTCAATGTTTGAAAAATTGTAAAAAAAAACTACACTTCTAATACAAAGTAGGTTTATTTTAACTTTATAACAACAAATGCGAGTTTCATTTATCAAAAACCACGTTTTCCAAATGGCGGCCATCGAGTCTGACACACTCTTCGACTCTAGCACGCATGTTTTCAAAAACGCGTTTGCAGAGCGACTGGTGTATCCTACTGACTTCGGCTCGAATATTTTCTTTAAGTTGTGTCACAGTGCTCGGATATGTTTTGTAAACAACGAATTTTAACTATCCCCATAAGAAAAAGTCACATGGCCTTAAATCGGGTGACCTAAGTGGCCACGGTACGGTACCGTTTCGGGGTATGTTTTTTTCTGGAAATAACTGCCGCACTGCATTCGTCGACACATTAGCAGTGTGAGCTGTGGCCGCGTCCTGCTGGAACCGTGTATTTTGCTTGAAGGCTGGACTATTCTGTAGTTCTACTCTGAAAAAATCATTTAACATCTGGGTATATCTCTCCGAATTCACAGTTACAGTTTGGCCACGTTGATTTTCAAAGAAATAAGGCCCTATGATTACAGATGCAGACATGGCACACCAGACTGTTACTTTAAGCTTATGTAAAGGCTCTTGATGCATTTGTCTTGGGTTGTGGACATCCCAGTAATGAAAGTTCTGCTTATTCACATATCCTCCAATGTGAAAGTGAGCTTCGTCACTAAAGAATATGTTGCCCATCCGGGTAGCAGTACGAAATCTCAACAACATCACCTCCGCGTAAGTTTTTCTTAATTCAAAGTCAGAATCGTGTAAATCTTGAACAATTTGTATTTTATATGGATGAAACTTGAGCTTTTTTTGCATTATTACCTGTAAAGTTGATTTCGGAATTCCCAATATCGATGAACGTGTACGCAGTGATAAACGGGGATTTTCAACGACAGAAACCATAACACGCTCGACATTTTCATCCGTGGCTACCAATGGTGTAGGTCCTGGCCTGGGCCTATTTAATGTTGATCCTGTAGATCTGAACCATGCTACCCATGACTGAATGAGGTTGATTGATGGTCCATCACGTAATCGACGAATACTGTAATGATTATTAAATCGGCAGCGTGCTACAGACAGTGAAAATCCTCTCGAAATGTACGCTTCGACGGCAAAAGCGCGGTGCTCTCCACTCCACTGTTCCATGGCTACTAAAACATCCGCACCGCTTGCGCTTCTAACGACGCCCCCCGCGCCCCTCTTATGTGTTGCGTTCAGAAACTATGTTTGTTCAAACTTTGTAATCTGCTACTCGACACCCTGTATATATATATATATATATATATATATATATATATATATATATATATATATATATATATATATGTTTAACGACTTGGTTTGATATTGGTATTTTTAATTGTTGTAAATCACTTCCTTTGTGTCCCTTTGGGGCCAAATTCTTAAAAATAGATTTTATTAAAAGATTCCGACGTAATTTTTGGGGTTTTAGAAACATGAATCCTCATAAGATCACTCCCATGTCTCAGTAAGTCTGTCTGTCTCAGTCGATTTTCTCAAAAGCAATGTGACGTAGAATCTTGAAACATTGAATAGTGTTATATCTTATTACCTCACGTATTTACTGATTTAATATATTCACATAACAATTAAAGTGAGAGCTTGTTGTGAGGAATATAAAAATATTTTTCATCCTTTTATATAGCATATTTATAACGATATTAAAAAAAAATAAGCAAAAATATAGAATTTCTCTCCCTTTATTTTCAAAACTACTGAACCAAAAATCGTGTAAAAATAGCGTTGGTAAAATCTAATAAGAATATTATAGGAAAATTATAGCAAGATCTTATAATTTCTGAATTATGCATTATGTCTTTACGCCTGAGAATGTTACAGTAGGCAATATATGTGTATTGGGAAGAAAATTGATGTTTGTCTATAGGTTATTAGAAATACTGAATACAATGCACAGTGCTTATGTGTAAATGTTTATAAGTGCCGGATTATCTGAGTGTCAATGTGTATAGAACCCTCATAGTGCGAATGAACAGTGACTAACTTTATCTATTCGCCCATAAGAAGTACGGTTGACTTGTTTGTGTGGTCATTACCACATAAAATATGGTCTCATGCCCAGCTATAGCTATTTCGCTGGCTTCTAAGAACTTCACGAATCGCTTCTTGCTCTAGTATGTAAATTCTAACATATAGACGGGCTTTGTAGATATTGACACATGTTTTTGTACAAGATAAGATAAATGAAAAAATATGTAACGAAATCATATATCTAAAATTAACTGAATAAGTAAGAAGTCATTGAAAAAAACGTGTTGACAAATTTTAAGTGGTCAATAGCAATGAATAATATACAGTTAAAATATGGATGTTCTTTCGTAGTTTCTTTCGTTTCGTATATATCTTATATATATATATATATATATATATATATATATATATATATACATATATATATATATATAAATATATATATATATATATATTATATATATATACATATAAATACGTATATATATATATATATATATATATATATATATATATTGCATGTATCCCTTATGGTTTCCGAGAAACAGCTCATGATCAAAAAGGTAATTATCTTAACGCAAGCTTTTTGTACATGCTAACCTCCAAAGTGGAAAGTTGTCACGTCAAAATGATTGAATAAAAAACTACACAAAACTCCCTGCTATACATGGAAAAAAAAGTATTTACTCTCCCTAAAATTTCTAAATCAACATATTTGAGTATTAGTTATTGAAACATATGCGGGTTTCATTATTATGCCAAAATTTTAAGTTTCTATGTTAAACAGTTTCTGAAAAAAAACGGCTCTAACAAACAGAAAAAGAGACATGAGTCCGTCTGTCTATAGGTCATAGCCGTCTTTCTTAAAAACCGGTTTAACGTTGCTTCGACCTTTCATAATTTTGAAACTGTAGAATCATGAAGTTTTTTCATAATTTAAGGTAGTGATTCTATAGAGATGTATTGAAAAATATGCAAAGAAATATTTACGTCCTCTATTTTTTCTGAACCTAGTGAACCTAAAATTATAAAAAAATAATATGTTTAAAATCCTACGCAAAGTTTTGGGAAAACCAGAGCGGTTGTCGAGATGTTATAATATTTTAAATATGCATCATGTGTTAGCGCCTGTTAAAAATGTGGTAGGCCACATTATGTGAATTTCGGCAAGTGAGCAAGTATTTTATTTAAATAAAAGAAGACTAAATATCGATGATAAATGATAGCTAAGTATAGTTGAAGGTATTTATAAAAAATTCAAATGACATTCATGATGTCACCATAATTAGGCGATGTGCGGTAATAATTCAAATGACATCCATGATGTCACCTGAATTAGGCGATGCGTTATGCAATTGTTGATACTGTCCTTGGGCAATGTTTTCATAATTGTATCACTACGTTTAGTTTTTAAACTACCTAAGGATATGGAGATATTTTACATATCTCTTAAAGTTTCCGAGAAACAGTCCATGATAAATGAGGTAATATTTTTAACACAGACTTATGATGTCTCTAAATATTTTCAAAGATTGAGTGAAAAAGTCCTGACTCTCCTGAAACCTTTTTTTATGTCCTTGTCCTTTCCTGTCTTTCCCATCCCAAATCATGTCAAAAGTTTTTTGTACTTATACTTTTGTATTTTTTTTTCGTCTAATGTACTAAAAATAATTTTCATCGTAAAATCTCTTATAGTTTTCCAACTAAATTTCAATACAAATTGTTATGGTTGACTGGAAAAGATTGATCATGTAGCAATAAGTCCGAAATAAGTACTATACATAAAAGATTATAAATAAATAAATAAATAATAAATTGGTGTGATGAAGGGGAGGTGGAGGGAGTTGCTTTGTGCTTGTGACGACACTAATGATGATACTAGAACGCGTGGCTAATTTATGTCGTGGTTAATTTACATCTGAACGCGTGGTTAATTTACGTCACTAGTTATGACACTAGAAAGCTTGGTTAATGTAGGTCAGAACGGATGGTTAATTTACGTCAATAGTGATGACACTAGAACGCGTGGTTAATTTACGTCGATGCGCTATAATGAATGGACGTGTTTACAGATTTAATGATTTAACACATATTGGAACACGAGATTATCGTAAATTCTTAGGTACATATAAACGTTTAAATATTTTAGGGCGCAAAGTGTTTCCATCATAAACGTATATATTGCCTATTATGTCTTCTATAGGCGTAAAAGTGTCGTGAGTTTTTCAAAAACTGTAAGATCTAGGATTATAGCAAATTTTTTATTTTTTTACAACTACTCTTTCAAAATATGTACAAAATTAAAAAAAAAGCTAGAGTATTTCATTTGCTTCCACTATAATCACTATATCAATATTTTAAAGTCTTAGCAACCAAAACTATTCGTTTAACATGATCTTTCAGTGTATCAAAATTTCTTGGGCTGTTTTCAACGTAATAAACAAAACGAGAATTTTCCTAGCTCGAAATTCCACTTTGCCCTCAAGTTATGCCATTGGAAATTTTAAATATATATCTCGTAAAAATTAAAGAACAACTAATTGGATTGGAACCGGATAAATTGGAGGCTATTTTTATTGGTCCGTAGATGGTACTTAACGTGTTTGATAAAAGAAAAAAATACGGTTAGGCTGTATCAGGGACGCAGCCGCAGTGGAGTACCTGAAATGTGTTGAGCGTACTAGAGAGTGTGTAATATAGTAAGTCTAATACATTCCCTGTGGAGATGAACGCGTTCCGCCGAGGTAAAAGCAGGTCGTCGAGGGCCGGAATCTCTCTCTCTTGCTACCCGAGCTCTTGCATGCCGATCTTGTACGTTACGTTCCGCACGTGTTAGCGCCATAGTAAAGCAATGGTCAAATTCTTGCAAAAAACAACACTTTTTTTAAATTCTACATATTCTAGTGGTCACAAATATAATTTGTATGTATCATTTCTACTATAACGTCGTGAGCTCTGTCAAACGCGACTACTCCCGCTCGAATCGATCTATGTACTGCTGAATAATCACTAATTAAACAGAGCGCGCGATGGTATATTTAGTTCCGAATAAGTCGTGCTACACGAAACTGTAGCGCCATTTATGCCATCGACATTGCATTATCAAATAATGGCTTCTATCCTCTAAATTATTGTACTAAAATAATGCCGGTAGGTGCTATACTTCCAAAGTTATAAGCAATTTTGCCATAACATATTTCATTACATATGGTTTTTGCAAGTGATTTTTCATGTGTTTTTTCCGAAATGAAAGACGTTTTACGTCAAAAAAACTGTTTACTTTTCCTTAAATTAGAGAATTACTAGCAGGTCGCAGTTGAAAGATAATGCCATGTTATGTTGTTATTATGGTTGCTCGTTTCACAGGTTAGTTTCTAAAGGTTATAATACATAATACGAATGAGATCCTTATGAATATGCAAATGTTTTCATTCTAATTTTTGTATTGGTTGTCTACATAACATTTCTATTGAAAACAATCATAAATAAAACTAGATTTGCTACAGATTAAATACAAAAAATATTTTCGATTTGAATTGTTTCTTGAAATTATTACAAGAAATTGTTTTCAGGTAATTTTGGCACTTTATGTTATAAAAAAAATGTACGGGCGCTAGATTGACAATTTACTGAAAAAGTTGGCGCAACTAATTAAAGTTTCAAAATAGTACATCAATTTTACATCTTGCTTTAAAACAAATACTTGTATTTTTTTTAAACAACAGCCAATTTTAAATCAATACCTTTATTCAGTGAAAATGGCATTCAGTGCTTATCGGCAAGATTCAAGTTTCAGATTTGTGTAATCTGAATTAGACAGATGTCAATAGATATGAGTAATAGTGTGATACGCAATTTAGTTTAAGGAAGAGCCAAACAGAGAGTGGCGCTATTGGAGAGTGAGGGTGGAAGAAATAGTAACGCCATTCCACAAGTCTCGATACATGTAAAAAGTTTAAATGATACATTATATTAATTTTATTACCTACACTAAAGCAATTTTTCTCACTGTCTGCCATAGGCATTAATACATGCACGACATTGACTTAAAAACAACTTCTTCGCCAATCGTGCTTATTGTTGTAAATTGATATATTCCACAGTTTCCTAGATATTTTGACATACTTCGGCATTACTTGACATGAGTTTTGAGTAAACTTTCTCCTTCAGACAACTCCAGTAAAAGAAGTCCAGAAGATTTAAATGTAGAAAACGGGGCGTCAACAAAATTGGACCAAGACGCCAAATTCATCGGTTTATATACTTTAATTGAGGTCTTCTCGAACTGGACGGACATAATGAGCAGGCAAATCATCGTTTTGATACACATTTGACGCAGAATATTTAGGGGCACATCGTTTAGTAAATCTGGTAGATAGTTTTGAAGAAAATCAAAATAAGTTTTACCATTCAAGGTCTCTAGCAATTCATATGATGCAATAACTTGATCGTTTAACATTCCAGTCCACAGATTCACTTTCATTTGGTACTGAGACTTATCTTCCCTTATAAAACACGGATTTTCGACACCCCAACAATGCGAATTATGCAGATTTTAGTACCCGTCTTTTTTGCATGTTGTTTCGTCGGGCCATAAAATTCTGTCTAACAATTGTAAATTTCAATGTTTTTTGTGACAAAATGTGAACCATCTGGGAAAATCACGGGGGGGTAACAGACTCTGCATACATTGTACTTGGTATGGGTGGAATCTGTGACGTTGCGAAAAACGATGTACATTACTTTTTGGCATTCCCATGTTTTCATCTAAGGTAAGTACAGCAAAGCTCAAGTCAGTTTTGATTTCCTGTAAAACCTCATTGCAGTCCACTGTCAATCTTCCTACATTTCTTCTGTGACCAGGTAAACAACCCTATGATAATATTTGGTGGACATTCATAAACACAGGATAATCCGAATAAGGTTTAGCATTTCAATATCTCGCAAGATATAATGTGCTTGCTGCACTAACATTGCATCTGCATCCCCAATAGATCAAGTGTATGTTAGCGTATTCTAACGCGGTATACGGGGACGGTACAGTGGAAAAAATGTCGAACAACTGCAATTTCGCAACACAAAATCACAGTCCAAAAAAAATTACTGTTCAATTTAATTTCCAAATAACAAGTCCAAAATACACAAAGCAAAAGTCTTCAGTACGAGAGCAACATGAATTGACATGTGTATAGCATGAATTGTAATGATATGTGTATGGAATGATATGGTCTCCGTTCTCTATTATAGTGACTTAGCAAATCGATCAAAAACAATAGAAAAAGGTGTCACTTATCCGTCTCACTCTTCCTCAAATTAAATGGCATCACAGTCTGACACACTCTTACTCATATCCATTGACATCTGTCTAACTCAGGCTATATGAATTTGAAACTTGAATCTTATCGATAAGCACTGAATATGGCATTTAGTGCTTTCATTAAGTAAAGATATTGATTTGAAATTAGCTCCCGCATAGAAAAACACATATTTTTTAAAAGCAATATGTAGAAAGTATATCGGAACATTTTTTTACAACGTCAAATGTCAGATTTAGCTGAAAACAATGTCTTTTAATAATTTCAATAAAAAATTTAAACAAAAATATTTTTTGTATTTAAGCTTATAACTTATAATAATTTCAATAGACAATTAAAACGAAAATATTTTTTGTATTTAAGCTTATAGCAAAGCTGGTTTTATTCAGGACTGTTTTCAATAGCAGTATTATGCAGGCAACCGTTATAAAACTTAGAATAAAAACATTTACAAATGTGTCATGGGAAAAGTTAAAAATGTTGTACGGATGTCTATTTTCAGCATTTTTAATACAAACTATCATAAAAATGACTGACTGTTTTGTTTTTTTTTTCGTTGCTCATAAATTGGTCTACTTCCTGTATCCGACTTGACCTTGAACTTTGGACACCTGTATCATGGAACATTTAAAAAATTTTCCCCGTGCTTAATTGGCCTCATCTAAAATTTCCAGAGACGTATTTTTGGTTTTTGGTAATGAGAGATGTGCAAGCTGATATGTTTTATTACTATATCAAACTTCAAGAGTTAAGCAGTTTCTGATAAGAACGGTTGCGATCGACGGAAATATGTACACGTGAGTGATTTTCTAAGTGTTCTGTTTTCCCTTTTATGGTAAAACACCCGAAAAAATTAAAGACAACAAATACGTAAATGAATAGAAAAAAAACAATAATATAAAAACCAGAGAAAACAATTAATTGAAAAAATTAACAAAGAGATACATCAAATACAAACATTATTTGAAATAGTAAACAGGCTTTAAATAGAGTCACCACATTTTTTCGTCTGTAAGGGACAGACGGTAAGAAAATTAAATTAATACAGGATTTCATAACAAATATTGGACCGAAATGAAACATGAAAAATACTTTTTTTTAATTAGAAGAATAATTGTCGCATAATATAGTTATTTTAAAAGTGTTGTTCATAGTTCCATGCCGATTGCAGTTATTTCGGGGAGCTGTTAGAAAAACATTTCTGGCTCAGGTGGAGTAGCTAATACATGGCAAAAATGCAACAAAGCAACAAGAGGTGTCATCAATAGCCTTTACTAAAGGTCCGCGATAGATATATAGCTATGATATAGGAAGCTGGGGAATTATAATATTGCTAACCACGATACGCATTTAGAGCATTAGCTTACTCACAATTAACAGACGAGTTCTACCGGTTCTTCATTTTTGTGTGTATAATCTTGTGTGCTATTAATTTTAAATCGAGATCTCATTGATTCAAAAGTTTTGCTGCTTGAGCAGTAAAGATTTTTTCGTAAGAAATAGAGGTTTGTTTAAACATATGCAGGGTGAGTAATGTATTACTAGCAATTAGATTACTTACATTGCTTTAAGATACCTTTATATGCAATATGCAGAGGAAATAACGTTGAAGTAAACAAAAACAGTTTAAAGTTTCGTATAATGTACAATGTACTTAAGTTTTACGTATATAAAGGTATGTTGCAAAGGCGTATCTTCCAGCTCGAGACCGAAATATAAAGTGAAGACAAGTAAGAACTTCTGCCGAATCACCGAGGCGAATCACGGACCTCTAATAAAGGCTATTGATGACGCCTCTTGTTGTCTTAGTGCATTTTGCCATGTATTAGCTACTCCACCTGAGCCAGAAATGTTTTTCTAATTAGGGGTGCTCTCACACCTGGAATTGGTACCGACGAAAGTGAAATTAGAGGTCATCCAATTAACAAGTTCGGAGACAGATACCGTAAAAATGGCGAATTTGAATTTAATTGCTTTTCATAAAACAAATAAATTTTGTTGAATCAATTTAATGATTTCTGTTTCAGCATCATAAATCTCATCAAAGACCAATCCCTGGAGGATTGGTCTGGTCTGGAGGACTGGTCTGGTCTGGAGGACTGGTCTGGTCTGGAGGACTGGTCTGGTCTGGAGGACTGGTCCCTGTAATGTATTTTATTATGTTTACGATTAGTAATTAATGTGTTACATAACATGTTATTTCACTGATATTACATGAGTTCGAATATTTTTCTAGATTGAAAATTGAATTATTATTTAGATTGCGCGTGTTCTACTCATATATTATGTCTATGTTTTTACTAATTTGTTTCTGCAAATTAAAAAATATAATTTTAGCCTTAAAGTATGGCTCACTTAATATTTTAGGTAACCTATATAATGGCATATAAATCTATCTAAAATAATCTACCATCCTTCAATTATTTGCAATTAAATAATTTATGTTTTCTATATTTCATGCTCAAAGGTAACAGAAATCTTGGAATCAGGTAATTTTCAAATTTCCCAAAATTTTATTAAATTTTTTTTTATATTTCCCAAAATTTTATTATATGTATATTCTTATTGAAATTAAATTCAATTTTTTTTAATTATTCCATTGCCTCCTATCAATACAGTCACGCGAGCTTATGCTTTGCTGGGCTTTGTCTTAAACACTACCAAACCCTTTAAGCAAATGAGAACTTATTGAATCCTCTACACAAGTCTTGTGTAATCTCAACTTGAATATGTTGTTGCAATCTGGAATCCATACTGAGTTACATACTCTGATATGATCGAAAGAGTGCAAAAACGGTTTATACGTACCTTGCAATATCGCTTTAATACTCTCTAAATAAACTATTGTAATGCATTGTACGCATTGAAATGCCGACGAAAGGAGTATCGAACTCGGAGCAAATGTACTTTATAATGTCTGCCATAGTCGTTACGATTGCCCCGATATAGTGAATCAGTTGTAGTTCCGTGTGTCAGGGAGAGCGACCCATTTTCCACGCTTTTCTATATACCTACCGCTCGCACTAATACTAGTGCTCGCGTACCACTACGCAGACTTTGTGATGACTGCGTCGGAATATTTCATTCTCTGGACATATTCGTTAGCACATTATTTCAATACAAACAGTCAATTAAACGAATACTATACATAGTCCTTTAAAAGCATTGACACTTCGTTTTCTTTTTATTCAAACTGATATGATGTTTCTTTCCTTTCTTTTTATTCAAATCGATGTTATTATGAATGGCATGGTTATTACTATTAATTCTATTACTGATAACTATTATAGTGACCTTTAAACAAAAGGATCATTTTAATAATTTCAATATTTATTGTTTGATTACCAATATTACTTAATTTATAATTTACTTTAATATTTAATAAAATTTCTGAATCTTTAATGTATTATAGAAATATTTATATTGAATATATTTGGCGTTAATTTTGTAGAAATTCATTATTCACAATTAAATGAAACTACGTGATGTATTATTTCTACTTTCTCTAAGTTCTTTACCATGACCTATATTTCGTTGTACTACAACATTTTCAGGTGAGCTATTAGCAAAGATTAACTCTTAAGTACATCCAACAGCATTTATATGTTTCAAACGCAATAGTGGAAGCCGGGTTTGTGTGGGTTTTCCCACTGCTTATGTTAATGAGTTTATTGTAGGGTAGCGGTGTAGGTTTTATTATATTTCCGAGAGTTATAAGATATACCAGTATTTTAGTGAGGGTGATAAATTCACTTAATAAAATTAAATGGAAGTTATTCTCGGTCATATATTTATACAAAAGCAAGGGCATCTAAAAGTTAGAACAAGGTTATACCACTAATTTTAGATATCTCCCGTTTTATTTATTCATATATTTATTTATTTATATGTATGTATATATATTTTATTTTATTAATTATTTAAATTGTTTTTAATTTTTATATTTATTTGTTTATTTCTTTTACTTTTTTTCAAAATTTTTATATACTTATATTTATATGTGTATTTTGGCTGAAATAATTCGAAGAGTACTATAGTATCAATGTTGTCTAATTATTTTATGTTTAGAAGATATTAAGTTTGGGTGATGATATTATATTTAGTTGTTCATTTAATATATTAACCTTGGTGTGTTCTTTATATCTGTTTATTTCTAATGTTGCTAGGATATTAAGTTAATTACCTTTTGTATTTTTTGTAATATATAGGGAGCATTATCGGTATGAGGGTGATTGTTATTTTCAATGAGATGTTTAGTAAATTGAGATGTGTCTAGTTTGTTACTTTGCCAGCTGGCAATGTGTCCTTTATATCTTGTACAAAAATGTCTTCATATTTGACTTATGTATACACTTTTACAGTCGTTACATTTAAATTTATAGATACTACTCTTTTTTGTTTATCTATTTTTTTCTTTATTATTAATAAGGGTTTTACCCAAGTTATTTAAAGTAGAATAAGCATATATTGTATTATTAATATTTTTATTATTAGTTTTTCTAATTCGAGTGGCACAGCACCTATGTATGGGATAGATTTATAGTAAATATTATTATTATTTGGTACGACCGGGTATATTTCTTGTATTAGTATTTTTCTTCATTTTTGTGGTACAGTTTTTTGACAATTGATGGGTTATAATTATTATTTACTTTATAATGTTCTCTCTGAGATTAACATTCTTAAATTTCAATTGTGATAAATTTTGAAATAATATGGTCTGTATAGTAAAAACATATTCGTTAAATTTGATTAAATGGCCCTTTATAATACTGCGTTTTTTAACTTAAGACTTAATAATTAAAATACGCAGTATTATGGTTTTCTTCATACAATGTCGCGTTTACACATATTCATTATAAAATTGTGGCAAATATTAAACTAGTTTATTAAGACTTAATAATTAAAATATATAGCATTATAATACGTAGTGTTATATAATATGTAGTATTATATTATATATAATATTATATAATACGTGGAAAATACGTAGTATTATAATTTTCTTCATGCAATATCGCTTTTACACATATTCATTATAAAATTGTGGTAAATAATGAACTAGTGTGATTTCGTATATATGATACTACGAAATCACACTCAAATCATAAATACGAAATCACACTCAAGTCCTCCCAGTTCTCGGTAAGCGATTTATCAGGCACAAAACAGACACGAAATGCTGTTCAGGAGTGCACTGCTGCTAATGCCCCGCACGAAATGCTGTTCAGCGCTACCCTGTTGCTAAGATCAAAAAAAAATCAAATTGATCCTTCGTAAGTAGTATTCGAAGGACGCTAAAGTGATAATATAGAATGTTTGGTGATGTTAATTTACAATTTTATTATCGTGTTTATTTTCATAGAATTCGCAAATAGTAAATACAAATAATAAAGAATTCGATTAAATTACTATCCTGATAATAGCGGTAATTTTACCTAAAGTAATCACTATCTCAAATACGAGTACGCGTGAATAAATAACTCCACTAACCCAAAATTTCCTTTTTTCATAGACTTTACTACCCTTATTATACTCCAGATATATATGATGACCGATATTTACATCATATAAAACCGATTAAACTAATCAGAATGCTTGTATATGATGTACTTCTTTCCTGCGACATATTACCATATTTTCATATTTATACCACATCTAAACTGAATGGTACTTGTTAGATACATTCCATGACTTATTTTAGATATTTTAAAAAAACTTTCGAGCTCATCTTATCTCCATTCTGGATTCAAAAACCTAAATCTTTACGGGGCAACATTCAAAATCCCACCTAGAAAAGTGCCCCCTATTTCTGAACTTAGCACCAGTTAAAGCTTTGTTGAATGTTTCTTGGAATTTACAGAAGGTAATATACTTAGGATTGTTACTGTATGGGATGGAAATCAATACTGAGCTTTACTATACTATAATTGATAAGATTGCCGAAAAACTAAAAAAAACAAGAAGTTGTGTAACTTCTGCATGATTCTACTGAAGCTATTTTAAATCTAACTAGGAACAGCTACTTGCAAGAAAATTTAAACTGAATACATTTTGATTATATTCATTCAGGCTATTATTTATTTCCCTCTAATCTATAAGAGTGCTTTTATTTTTGTAAATATATAAATAAAACGTCAGCTTTGTGTTATCATATTTTATCTTTAATATTTACAAAACAGTGATCATTGCGTTTGTTAACCATCGATTTATTTTTAAACATTCACCTACTCGGTGTTGGTTATATTCATTCGGGCTATTATTTATTTCCCTCTAATCTATACGAGTGCTCTTATTTTTGTAAATATATAAATAAAACGTCAGCTTTGTGTTATCATATTTTATCTCTAATATTTACAAAACAGTGATCATTGCGTTTGTGAGTCATCGATTTATTTTTAAACATTCACCTACTCATTGGTTATCGGTTGACTTGTTATCAGTCTATCGATGCCCAGTTTTGACGTGATATGATTAAGATTATATTCTCCGAGTCAATTTATGGTTACTTATGCCATTCACATTAGTATCGCTCTTTTGATTATTCGTTACACAGATATTCAGGAAATAAAATAACATTTTTGGTATTAATCGAAAATTAGTGAACCACTTTCAAGAAAACTTTTTTCTAAGGTATTTCTTACCAATGTACCATATTTCATTTAATTACAAAAATTTCCCAAAATTTTAAAATTTTAGTAGACATTTGACAGTTATTACTACAAAATTCAACCCCTTACACCCACCACGATGGAACAAGTGATAAATACAAATGCAGTGACTGACTGTGATTAAATTATTATCAAAAGTAATTATACCCTTAACTGGAAAAAAGCCACCATGATAACATAAAAAATTAAAAAGCAAATTCAAATCAATCGAATAACAAAAATTGTTTGGATTTGTTTTTTGCACCTATCATATTTCTATATTTTATTCTGTATATTTCGTATAACTATTTTTGATTTTTTTTAAAAACTATTTATTCTTTTCCTTTAATTATGATTGATGATTATGATTCCGATAAAAAATTAGGCTGAAATTTTTGCTTTCATACAAAATTTTCTTACAATATATGTACACTTTTGAAGTGGTCTTTCAAAGCCTTTTCATACGTGAGGAACAAACGATATTTTATATTTTTTGACATTTAATAAAGAATGCTAGCTATAAGTTAGCTAGCTATGACTAAAAACCAAATGTTTACTTCGAATATTACTGGATAGCCCAAAGCTAAATTCTAAATGATGTTACTTGGTGAATTTTTACATATTTTTAGGGTTCCGTCCCTCAGAGTGAAAAAAAACCAAGACTTTATAAGATTACTTGGTTGCCCATCCGTCTGTCAAGGTTATTTTTCTTAGACACAACTTGAGATATAAAGTTTATATTAATATTATATACGAAGGGTCTGTAAAACTTTAAAGTTTTTTGATTTATGCAACAAAAATAAATAGCCCTTTAAAACGTATTTTTTTGTTCATACAATAGTCTTATTCGCTGATCATCTAAATCTTGTCGAAATACAATCTTAAAAGTGAATATAATAGAAGGTCTTACAACACGAATAAAGGGATATAACAAAAATGAAATATTTCTACTTCAATATGGCGTTACACATTTTTAAAAATTGGCTTGTTTTTATTTCTGAGGAAGATATGGCAGAAAATACATTTACGTTGTGAATAATAAATATTTGTAAATAGTTTAATAGGAATACTATGCACTCATAAATGTTTACAAGTACCTAAATGTATACGGAGTGTATAGTGTAAGTTTTACTACAAGGGTTCTGTATACATTTTACAACTTCTAGTGCGAGTGTGTGACAGGTTTTTTTTGTTAAATATCGTATTTATTTAAACAATAACCTGACTTAGATATAGTAGGAAATACATTTACGCTGTGAATAATAAATATTTGTAAAATCGTTTAATAGGAATACCGTGTATCCTTAAATGTATACAAGTGCCTAAATGTATATGGAATGTATAGTGCAAATTCTACTACGAGGGTTCTGTATACATTTTACTACTTCTAGTGCGAGTGACTGACAGGTTTTTTTTGTTAAATATCGTATTTATTCAAACAATACATTATATATTTTTGTAATCTTTTTATTAAGACTTTAGCTTCATACTTATAGTGACGGTGTTCTCTAAATTTTATTTTTCCAACTTGGATAAGAAGACGACTTTCCGTCGCCATATTGCTTGGATTGTGATATTATTAATTACGGGCACTTGAGAGATTAAGACGATTAAAACGATACCTATAGACCTAAAGAATAATATCTGGACATGCACACACACACACACACACACATATATATATATATATATATATATATATATATATATATATATTTATATACTGATAACCCTATTGCCGCCTTGGCGTGTCACAGTCAGGTATAAATAAATATTGTTACATATGATATCAAAGACGTTCTATCTCACTGGAATTTTGGCGACTGCGGTTCAAAATATCTTGACCATTTTATTATATTTAAGAATAATTTTTATCCCGAAATTGATGCTGTCATCCGTGGCAGTTCCCTTTTTAAATTAATTAAAAAAATGGTTTGTTCATGTGTAATGTCATCGTTGGTACACAAAATTTTATTAATATTTTCGAGGTAGTTCCTGTACTATTTAAATTAGCGAAAGTTTTGAGTTTCATTTAAAAAAATCATACAATAACATAATTTTTTTAATAATAATTTTAAATTAATTTTTAATTCTCATTGCTTGTCAATGATCTAGTATACATATGAAATATGATTGTGAATTAAGTTTGGGTTATTGTTCACAATGCACTTTTATTTGTTTGTATGTTGATGCTTTATAGAAATTTGTTTATTTTCTCAAACTTGTGCTTGGTCATTGCTTTCTTATCTGTGTTTAATTTGTTTTTTATTTATCAAGATAAATATCTATATAGTATTTAAACGATACAAGCGATACATCTAAATCTAACGTAGCGATTGTAATTTGTTATGCGGGTTGGATTCGAATTTCATTCAATATCACAGCTATCAACAAGGCTAGCTGCTAATGCCTATTACGTATAATAGGACATGATTAATATTTGACGTAAATAAGGGGTTTTATCATATCACCATTTTGCTAATCTCACTTCGGTAATAGGTAGCATGTAAATGATATCATATGTAACAATCACAACCATAATAAGGTAAATAAAACAACGGAAGTAACACGTCAGGGATAAATTGCATATCAGGATAAATTACCTAAGGTGATGTTACTTCAGATAAGTTTTGAATATTAAAGACTATATAGAAAAGAAACGAGACAAATATTTTTTCACTCACGTATCTCAAATCACTTTTGTATTGTGGTCTATACTTAGACTTATATTTATGTTTTTGAGGCCGAGAATAAATCAATTACACATCTTTGCTAATAACCCACTGAAGATGTTGTAATACAAGGAAACCTAGATCGTGGTAAAGAACTTAAAGAAAGTAGAAATAATACTACATCATTTAATTGTAAACAATGAATTTCTACAAAATTAACGCCAAATATATTCAATAAATTAATCAATTGCACAAGTTTTGAAGTCACCTTAATTTAATTAGAACCTGTTGGATTAAATTTATTTAAAAACAAGTCAATAAACTAAATTAAGCATAAATAAGGTTTGATTAGTATATACATTAGTTTGAAATGAGAGAAATGTTTGGATTTGTTTGAGAGAATGAATTAGGAAGAAAATATTTCCATCACTAACCTTATTGGAGGATGCTATGAAACGTTGATCAATTACTAGGTCAACAGTTTTATAGCAGAGGACAAAAGTATTAAATACGTGTACATAATCAGCGGCGGTAGATCAATCATTTAAATTGTAGATGCAATGTTTAGGAGTCCGTACATCAAAAGGAAAAACGCACGCTTTTAACATAACTCACGTCTGTTTACGCACGCTTTTAACATAACTCACGTCTGTTTCGTACATCAAAAGGAAAAACGCACGCTTTTAACATAACTCACGTCTGTTTACACACACTTTTAACATAACTCACGTCTGTTCGTCTATTATACCCGTTTTTCCCTGGAACCGTTTGACGAAGAAACTTCAAAATTCGTATAATAACAAATCATATCAACCCGTATGTTTTGCTGTGACTGACTCTTTCAAATATTTATATTGTAATTTCAGAGAAGTGAAGTTTTTATATGAGGAGCTGAAATTTTTTTTCGGAATTGTCACGGATGTATACTAAAAGGGACAGAAAAAGTGCGCATCCTTATCCCCGTTCTTATTTCCAGAATTTCTGAATCAAAAGTTAAACCAAAATTAAAAGAATAGAGTTGACAGAACATGACTAGGAAATTAAAGAAAAAAATATGGAAATATCCTAAATCTTGTAATTTTTCAGAAATTCCCCATACATTTAGGCCTTTGAAAGACATGTTAAGCAACTGTTGAGAAATAATGTTAATATTCATAAATAAATGTAAACAATTGTTTCCTGTAAATGTTTAAGATTTCGTATGTATGTATCTAATATGTACGGAGCCTTTGTAGCGCGAGTTCTACTCGTGCTCGACAGGTTTGTCGTTACTGTATTTATATATTTTGTATTTAATAAAATAAGTGATAATCTAATAAAGATCGTAACCTGATTAATAAGATATCTAAGTTCCCCACAACTAAGTAAACGAGTGATGACAAATCCAATAAGAAAAAGAGTATTTAGTATATTTGATATAATTAATGAATCCAAGCTGAAATGCAATATCGCTACGAAAATTTTATTAAAATTATCCGATTTAATATATCACAAACTTACCGTCAATAAGAGTAAACATCCAACGATTATCCATTTTAGATAATCATTCATTTGAGATCGGTAAAGAGTGTGCGGACACGAGTGAAGACGAATCCAAGAAAAAAACAGTATTTAATGGATTTGACAATATGAATAAATCATGACTGAATTGCATCATTGTTAAGAAGCTTATATTACAATTAATCGCTATACTATATCGTAAACTCACTGACAATAGCAGTAAATATTCAATGCTTATCAATTTAAGATAATCAGTTGTTTCGTAAACATAAAGAGTATGCGGACACGAGTGAAGACGAATCCAAGAAAAAAACAGTATTTAATGGATTAGACAATATTAATAAATCAAAACTGAATTGCATTATCGTTAACAAGCTTATATTACAATGAATCGCTTTAATATATCATAAACTTACTGACAATAGGAGTAAACATTCAATGATTATCAATTTAAGATAATCAGTCATTTGTTAAACATAAAGCATGTGTGGATATGAGTGAAGACGAATCCAAGAAAAAAAAACAGTTCTTAATGGATTTGACAATATTAATGAATCAAGGCTGAAGTGCATTATCATTAAGAAGCTTATATTACAATGAACCGCTGTAATATATCATAAACTCACTGACAATAGGGGTAAACATCCGACTATTCTCAATTTAAGATAATCAGTCGTTTCGCAAAGGTAAAGTGTATGCGGACACGAGTGACGACGAATCCAAGAAAAAAAAAGTATTTAATGGCTTTGATAAAATTAATGAATCAATACTGAATTGCATTATTGTTGAGAAGCTTATTTTACAATAAATCGCTTTAATATATCATGAACTCACTGATAATAGGAGTAAATATCCAACGGTTATCAATTTAAGATAATCAGTCGTTTGATAAAGGCAAAGAGTATGCGTACTTATAGCAGTGTTATCCGATTACGGGGAACAGTGGATAACGATGTTGCGTATAGTGTTAGTGTTGGCACTAGTCGTGATCGCGGCAACGCAGCAGGAAAGGCCGCTGGTGCAGACGGCTTACGGTACTGTGAGAGGCACTCGCAATGTGGAAAAAGGCTACTCCAGTTTCACCGGCATTCGATACGCGCAGGCTCCCACCGGCAGGAACAGGTTTGGGGTATGAAACATTTTGTTTACATAATATTCAGTTTGATAATCTTTAAATTTCTAATCAGAATGCATACGTAAATGGATGCACATCTCTTCACGCAAGGTTTTGCAACATTTTTCCAACGGTTTTGCAACGTTTAGTTATAACGTCTGAATGTAACGAATCTATCGCAAGAAGAACGGAAAATGTACTTAGCTAACTACCGAGAGTGCGAGATGAACTCGACAGAATAAGACAAGAAGGTACGCATGCGCGAAAGCGAACAAAAATGGTTCAGAATTGCTGTCAGCTGTTTTATACGTTATATATGTCAAAAGTAAACTGTCAAAAATGTTGTCGATTTATTTATCTATTTATGATTGATTTATTACAAATTGTGCGTGTACTTAATCCATTACTAGACTAACAATATATGTACTTAATTTATTTATAAATCCGCCATGAACTCGCACATATAGTTGTGGTAAATATAATTTACACACAGAGTAATATATACCGACTTCCTTCAGCTGCATTTAGTAATGTCCAGCCGAGGCTAAGTTTTTCTTTTTTTTAATGGCTTACATAACGTGGCTAACAGGGAGACTTCATCCCCCCATACGCTAATTTCATTAACAATTATCTATGTAAATTTATTTAAATATTGAATTTTTCAGATCATATATTCAGGTATATAAATACATATATATATATATATATATATATATATATATATATATATATATATATATATATATATATATGTGTGTGTGTGTGTGTGTGTGTGTGTATGTACATACACATATACACATATGTATGTACATTACAAAAAATTAAACACGTTAATATTTTGATTATTTGAATTACTTAAATTACCTTAATAACATCTGCTTGTTTGTATTGCATGTTAAATTTAATTATATTATATATATCTGGTCCCAAAAATGTTAATTCAAGTCTTTTACAATATTTTCCTTTCTCTTTCTCTGTGTTTACCCTTTACTATATTCTTACAAATCGAGGTTTAAAACCCCAAAGAAGTTTCACTTCTGTCACGTATACTGAATCGCAAGCGAACAATTTTTTCTTTTAAACTATTATGATTACATTTAGTAATATTTGTAGATACAACACAAGACAAAATTCTAATAAACTTCTAACTGTGTAAATTAGCAATTATTACAAACTCTTGTAACCCGTTTTCTGTTGGATCGATCAACCTGAATCTAATCTTACAAAGAGTTAAACACGCTTAATAGTTCAGATTTTATAATTCTTTGAAAACGCACGTATTTGTAGACGCCGAAATGACCCTTACATATCCAATAGTAATTACTTCAAAAACACTCTTATACCCTAACTTTTGCTATACTCACCTCTGTGCCATAATTTTGATGAAAGTACAAATGAATATTGGAAAAAAATACCGACGCCATTTTTGATTTTCATACTCTACATACTCTGGAAAGTATTATTTACGTAATCAATTTAATAGCCACTAGACCGATTGTACATAGAATTTCTCCAAATCATAAATGCCTAGTGTATTTGTGTCTTACGTACAATTAAAGTAAATACGTGTCACAAATTTGCCGAAAAGGTTGGCTATACTTTATATACTGTAGCGAAACTTGGACCATTGTTTGAAGATATACCTTATCGGTGCATTCATATCAATGGGTGGTATTATATAGATATCGTTATTCACATCTGTCGGTTTTTAAGATAACTATGAAACTTGATATTGGTTAATAATATTTTAGAAACATTTATACCTGAGACATGAACCAGGGTAGGTAGCTGTATCTGACATGCTGCTTACCACGATTCATGTCTTAAGTAAATACAAACTACGAATTAATAGCAAACCCATTTTTGGAGAAAAATTTCCCAGAAATTTTTTATTGATTATTAGGATCCATACCTCAAAAAGAAAAACATATCTTTATAACAATATTCATATCACTATCTTCCGGTCTGTCTGTCACAGTAAATTTTCTCAGGGAACGTTTGGTGCAGAAACTTGAAATTTGGCATGGTAGTAACCTATTCAATAGCTAACATTAAAATATTAGTAGCAGGCTAATTAGGACCTCGATTTTTTAAATTTTTTTTAATGTCGCTTGACAGGACTGAAAATATTTTTGTCTAATTTTTATGTACAATACCCTCAGAGGTATGTATCAAAATGTGTTTTCTCCCTCTCCCTTACTTTCAGAATCATTAAACCAAAAATCTTGACGAAACTGGTTTGGTATAATCTGATCAGAACATTAAAAGGGGCTATGGCAATTATTCTAGATCTTCCAGTTTTTTAAAAATTCACAGTATTTCTATATATTATATATTATATATTTCTATATATTATTATTATATATATTATATATTCACTGCGAAAGATGTACTAGGTGCAACAACACGTTTTAAGAGTGATTAATGTAATTCATTAAGTTATTATAAACAAACATTTTCCTCCAGTTGTTTTGTTTAACTGACGTCAAAGAAGTTTGACTTTATTTAAAAGAAATTTAAAGAAAGTTAGATAAGATAATTAATAAAAAAAACAAGTATAAGTCCGTTGTGCACATCGAAAGTTTCGTACCTTTCGAAGTTAAATTACTTAATTTGCAGTAAGTCGTTACTAATATAGATTTCCTCGAGCAATAAATATTTAATAAGACCGAATTTAATTAAGCAAGGCAAAGTACATTATTTTGAATATTTTAAACTATTATATCTGGAAGCATCGCTATAATTGCCCTCAAGCCTTTGCGTAGACTTCAAAAAACACAATTTTTTTATAATCCTACGTCCAATAGTTTCCCAAAAAAGCGGTGATATTTTTTGCATATCTTTCAATGCATATCTGAAAATACAATATACTGCCTAAAATTAGAAAAACATAATTTAAATATCCATTTAATTAAACTTTTCAAACGATGTCTAAATTATGAACAAGATTTTTAAAACTTTTTTCTAGTACTTAAATACTCGCTCCTCAACAAAAATTTCAGTAAAAATATTTTATATTGTTATCTATTGACATATATGCGGGTTTATATGCTTAATTATCGTGCTGAATTTCTAGTCTCAACGTCAAGAAATAGTTTAGAGAAAAGCAGCCGAGATAAAAGGTAACATTAATTAAGACCATTTAAAATAATACCAACATTTATAAAGAGTTTCATTGAAAAAAGAACTTCATACCTCCACATTTTTACACATTTATATGTACCTGAGTATGTAGGAAACCTTTATAATTAACAGAGCATTTTCTAAAGAAATGTTTAATTCTTTTGAAACTTATAGTATCTTTTTATTAATTTATCAGTTTTTTGAAAAATGTATGTCTTATGTCCATTTATTATATTCCTTTATACCATGATGCGTCAATTGACCATAAGCTGATGTCTGACACTTATCCCATCAAACACTTTTGTGAAACATTGTGCCATATTCTCATTGGGTTATCAGTCAGCAATAAAAATAATTAAAACTTGAAACTTCAAGACTGTAAATAAAATTTATTTAAAGATAAAGTAAAACATAGTAAAATTTAATTTTTAATTAATTAATTCATTGTATGACAATTTGAAGAATTATTAAAAATAAAAATTAAGTGATAATTAATTTTTACTAACTTAACACCAAATATATTCAATATATTAACATTTAATATTAAAATTTTAATATGGAATTTTTTTTTAACTTAGTGCGTATTCCAGATGCATAAAAATGAATTAGCATCTTAACTGAGGAATACAGTTACTAATTTCCAGGTCTTTATACGAACTTACAATTCCTGTTTTGTACGTACATTACATATCTTATGTTTCAAATTTCATTATTCTAGGACTGTTGATCTTTCAGTGAGTCGTGAGGTGATATCTTGAAATCCAATAAAACTGGATGCATAAATTTTTACATTCTTTGTAATATTATCTACATTGTCACATCAGCAAAATACTAGCTCCGTATTCCAATTATTACCTACATATGCAGAAATCTCAAAAGTGCCTCGAAATGGTTAATGGATATAGGGCACGGCATGAACACAGTCAGTTTTAAAGAAACTTGTCCTGCACCGTACCATATTTCAGAAAATATAAAATAAAAAAAACAACGCTTCAGTTTCTTAACTGTAGTTAAAAATTAAAAAAAATAGAAAAAAATAGGTCCCTTAAATACATATTTACTTTTTTCTTGAAAAGTTAAAAAAATGATCTAAAACCCTGCATTTAAATATAAGAGGATAAACGATTGAAAAATATGAAACAAGCAATAACTAGTACTAAGAAAGAATATATTAAGAAACAAAAAAAATAGCTACTGGAATTAACATAACACTAACTAGCGATAGATCATGAACTACCAAGTGATTCCATAATCATATTTCTGAATCGATTAATGAAACAGAAAAAAATGTTAAAGCTGGACACATCTCGCGGTAAAGCATTGATCAACGTAAGTGTATGTGAAAGAAACTTCATCTTCATAAGTGACAGTCAGGAATATTAAGCACCACCAAACCCTTAGACAGATTTTCAACATAATCATTTTGTAAGAAGGGTTCGTCTAAGAAAGGAAGTCTATACATATTTATTTATTAGTTTGAAAAAAAAATGTCCAAAGATATTTTATAGTTATGGATAGACATAAATTTTTTTCAGTAATGTTTCTAAAATAATTAACAAAAATTAACATAATAAATAGTTTTGAAATCCTTATAACTGATTCTTTCAATTCATACTCCGCGGTACATATGTAATAAAAAATAAAAATTTATTATAAGTCGCATATAATATTTATTATGCAAAAGCTTTGACCGATATACTGACGGACTTATGATATTTTGTTTTAAGGTGGGAAATATAAAAAAAATGAATATCTCCTGATCTTAAAGAAGTAATAAAAAAATAATGTGAATAAAAGCCAATATGTCGTTAAGTAAAATAAATTAGAACCCAAATTTTGCATCATTTTATTGGTCATCTTATAGTTAATAGACGTTAGTAATACAAACGGTCAAACACATATGATATAATTTATTTAAAACAACATAATTGAACCAGCTAACCTGAAAGCTGTTAGTGATGGCACAATCTCCACATCCATAAAACATCTACATAGTTTTTGGCTTAATGTGTGTCAGCATATTTTTCTTTCAATTTATTACATATGTGTTACTTTTAAGAGTACCTTTTCTGAACACCTCCACATTCTCCTTTTTCCTGCACATAACACTGCTATCTACAAATACTTTTTCACTGGTTGTGCTGCCGAACTTTCGAAGCTCACTTTTTATTTTTAGGAGTCGTCTCAAAAATATATTCCTCTTCTATATCCTGTTTCTATATCACCACCTTATTACTTCTTATTTCATCCTGTCATTTTCCCTACCCATGTTAATACCTAAATTATTTAGCAATTTTGTTGCTATTAGTCTTTAAAACCACTAAGTTCTTGACAATTAATGTCTTGGCTAATTGGGATAGATTTCTCATATAGAAATTAGTTCGCCAAATGTATAAATAGGTTGAAGTATCTTATCTTAGTGTGATTATCTTATCATATACAATAACTGAATATTTTTATATTTAGTTTGAATATTAGTAATTGTATCTTATTAAATATCTCATTTAATAATTAGATAATATTAATTGTAATTTATAAAATTCTTTTAATTCCAGAGTGCATCACCTCCACCTACGTGGAGTGGAATTTTCGAGGCAAATCAAAATAATATATCTTGTCCGCAAATACAGATCGACACCTTCATTGGTATTCAAGATTGCCTTACACTAAATATCTACACACCAGATGTAGCAACTTATGAAAATCCAGTCGCCGTCATAGTGTACTTTTACGGAGGAGGCTTTAGAACTGGTACAGTCATATATTATGGTGAGGAATTTTTAATAAAACATGACATTGTAGTAGTGTTTGTAAACTTCCGGATAAGCGCACTGGGGCACTTATGTTTAAGACATGAGCTCATACCGGGTAATGCTGCGTTCAAAGATCAGGTGGCAGCCCTACGTTGGATACAACAGAATATTGCCCTGTTTGGTGGAGATCCGGGCAATATAACTATCATGGGTCATAGCGCTGGTGCAGTTTCTGTAGAATTATTGACCCTTTCGCCGATGGCTGAGGGTCTTTTCCATAGAGCAATCGCAATCAGTGGATCGGCTGAAGCATATTGGGCTATTGATCCTGAACCTAGAAGATCTGCAACTTTAATGGCCCAGATTTACCTCGGCTATGATGGAGATAGCATCGAAGAATTAGTAGAGTTCTATTTAGGTCTGGACGATGCAGCATTAGCTCAAGCCGTAACGCAATATTATCATGATTTGCAACACCGATCACTACCGGTCGCTGCCTGCATCGAACAAACACTGCCCGGCATTGAGGCGTTTTTATTAGATTCACCCGCTCACATTGTAGCATCTGGACAATTTGTACCTGTACCAAAGATATACGCTCTGACTAATAAGGAATATCTTTCTCAGCTTCTGTCTTCTGAAGTTGAAAATACAGAAAAACTGATACAAGAATTTGAAACACATTTACCGACTGATCTCATTTTTCAATCTGATCAACAGAAAATAGAGATCTCCAACCGTTTGCGTGAGTTTTATATTAAGGATGAGACATCAATTTTGGAGAGCTACATTAACTTTATGTCAGATTCTATGTTTTACTACAGCATCAGTCGAAGCGCTATAGAGCATGCGACCGTGTCTACAAAGCCTACCTATATGTTAGAATTCATATATGAGAGTGAAAGGAAATTGACGCGGTTACCGGAAGTCAACGGAATAGCTGGAGCTGGCCATGGAGATGATCTTTTATATGTGGTGATGACCACGCAAGTGGGTCAACCAATTAGTGTTGAAGATCAACTGATTATTGATGGATACACAAAGTTGCTCACTAACTTTGCCAAATATAAGTAAGTCTTAATTATTCACTACATATATAAAGTATTAGAAATTTATAAGTCAGATTTAAAGCTCCTGGTAATTTATTATATAATCTTGAAAAAATATTATTTACGAGTTACTTAAATAAATTAATTCATTCGTCACTAACTTTGTTTAAGACATGAGCTCATACCGGGTAATGCCGCGTTCAAAGATCAGGGGGGAGCCCTAATATAAAAATAGGGCTGCCATTACTATATACCAGTTTTAAAAGCAGATATTTATTTTAAATCTTACTATTTACCAGTTTTAACAGCATCCCTAACTATGACCCATGATAGTTATATTTTCCGGATCTCCACCAAATATAATATAATTTTTCGTTATATTAGCCGGAATAAGTAATTTGTATCTGTTTTATATATTGAAATTTTGTTATATATACAATGAAATTTTGTTGCAATAAAATACGTTGTTGTTATACGTACATAACATTAAAAACTACTACGAAATCTTTTGGAAATATTAACAATATCCTATTTCTTTTTTTTTATTTTAAGATCAAAAATCAGTAGTTGAATTAAGGTTTGATATAAATTTAATTTTGGTTGCACATAACTTACGCCGAAATAAGTTTATTTGCTTTAAACTGCAGTTTAGAACGCATTAACAATTAGTTGACCTAATGTTTTGAGTACTAATCCTGAACCCAAGTTGGGATTTTTTTAAAAAACCGCATATTTATGTGAAAAACACGCATTCTTTTGTAAATTTACTTTGATTATTGAAGGTCACATAAATCTTTAACTTACTGAAAATTATATGAAAAACGTATTTATATAAAAAAAATGCATTTTTATTTTTAATGCTTTGCTTATTGAAAGTCACATAAAATATTAAATTACTGAAAATTATATGAAAAACGTATTTATATAAAGAAAATGCATTTTTATTTTTAATGCTTTGCTTATTGAAAGTCACATAAAATATTAAATTACTGAAAATTATATGAAAAACGGAATTATATGAAAATTATATTTACATGAAAAAGTACATATTTATTTTTAATACTTTGCTTATTGAAAGTCACATAAATCATTAACTTACTGAAAAATGTTTTATGCCAGCAATGTTTTTTATTAAAATTAATCAAAAATATAGATCGAGGCAAAAGATATTTCGTGTTTATTCTGGTTTATTGATTGGATTTATTATATTTCTTTATATTTGAAGGGTCCTGATTTTGAGTCCGGAATGTTGCCAGAAGCTATCGATTTTACTTTTTAGGTTTTCGTAACCAAATGAGTTGACTCTTTGAGTGAGGTACCATTGAATAGATCTTTTGAAATGATATTGAGGTTTTGTTTAAAATTTGTTTACTTTAAACCTCCGTCTGCGAAATATTAAGTCCCAAATTCACATGAAATAAGTAAGCACCTTTTAAGCCCCTTTTCTCACTTAAGAAAAAATTAACAATTGATAAAAACAATTATTAAATCCACACTCCCATTACATATAAAAGCATAGATTTCAAGCATAGATTTTAAAAAAATCTAAATCTTGTATCCATGTGATAAACATTTTTAAAGTCAAATTATTTCGATTGCCTATGTACACTGTTATTGTGCCTGCTTCGATACACATTTGTCCAATTCTTTTATTATTCTCACTTAATAAAAAATTTAACTCAGTCTAAAAAAAATAAAATTAAACAATGGATAAACAAATAATTAAGTCCACACTCCCATTATACAGAAGAGAACATAAATAGAAAATTATAATATATTGAAGTGTGAGATGTGGCTTTCAATGGAGAGAAGGAATATCTAGTGGATTATTCGCATTGGATAATAAATATGAGTAGAAGACCCATACATCTTTTGATGTTATTCTTTGGACTTAAACATTTCCTTAAGTAAACATAGGTAGAACACAAACCTATTTAGAAACCATTATAAGAGCAAATGCGATAGCTAATTTTATAGTCGAATGAAACTTTGTATATATTTCAATCAATTCCGATGGTTCTCGATGGATACATAAAATGTCCGATGGATATATAAAATATCTATGGATACTCTTTATGTTGCAGCAACCCAACGCCAGATGTTAATGAGCTGCAATGGCCACCGCTGACTGCTACTCAGTTTCCTTACTTGCAGATGGGCTCAGAGATTCTCATCTTGCAAACACCGAATGCTGAAGCTATGGAACTGTGGGAACAGATTTATGCCCAAGTAAACATACACATATACAACTTAATAACTTAGTCACTATTTTGTCCACAATTATAAAGTAGAGAACCACGTGTAGGGGTTTTCTTTAACTGTTTTTGTTGAAATTCTTTCCTGTCAATATCATAATTAATTATAAAGTAGAGAACCGTAGAGAACTATTTTGAATTATACCTCTACACGTAGGTCTACACGTGGCTCTCTACTTTATATTTTTTTTACTTTATCTGACTCGGTTGAAATTGTTTCCTTTCAATATCATAATTAAGTACGTTACCTGACTGTCGAGATTCTTCCCAAAGCCAAGCTCAATATTGAGTTTCGCAATTAAAAGTAAAAATACTATCAAAAAATCATAGTTTCAATAATTGCATAGAAAAAATTAAAAAAATTAAAATATTACATGTGAAGAAGGAACAAATAACACAACTTTTTTATTTGAAGAATTTAGCGTAAGTAGTTTTTATTACATGACAACATGATAGTATGTTTCTCACTCGTTTATTTACGTTTTTCAGTGACTTAGTAAAAAACTTGGCGGCAGATGATTGAGGAGCAGCTCCAATACTTGGAACTGTACAAGTAGCTGACAATCTTCCATTTATCCAAAAGGGCATGCATTACGCTTTGGGAATTTTATGTAGGAAGATCGCAAATGCGGTTATATCTCTCGCTCTTCACTATCTTTTTTTCACGACTTTTAATTAGATATAATATTCGATAAGTTTAAGTGTTAAAGTTAGTGTCTTGGTTTTAGGTAATAAAGAATTTTTGTATTTACATAAAACTTTTTATTTTACCAATTTTTGACTGAGTGTGATGGGGTAGCCAATTAAAAAAATAATATTGCTTTTATAGTTAATATGTTATTGAGTTACTACGGTAGTAAGCACCTCAATTTCTTGCATAAAGATGCGAGGTGCACGTCCCCACATATTTATACAAAGCATTTCAAAGCACTTTTAATCCCTCTGTTTGTCAAAGTAGTAATTGAAATATTCTCTGGAGTGACAAAATAAACAACATTACAGATGATTCACTGATAGACCATCAAACTTATCGATCACTTCCAACGTATTTAGAATCTTAAACTTTTGAAAATAGATAATGTAATATAACTACGTAATATGAAAAATAAAAAAAATTGGTGAAACCTTTTTGCAAGAGATAAACATCAGAAACAAATTTTGCTATTACTTTTACTTAACAATAGTTTGTACAAAATAAAAAAAAAATTTAATGTGTATTGTCTTTTTTAATATTAACAAATAAGCTAAAAAATAACATTCTTGATTTTATTTTGTTTTTAATGCATATTCTTGTATTTGTAAACAATATTTTTGGAATCGTTCTTTGAAAGCATTTAATTATGCAAGATACGTCACGCGAATCATGTTTATCGAAATTTCTGCGCTACGATTAATTTTAGAAATAATGTGGTCATTAATTAATCAACGCGGTGACAGTCTGATGATTCGCAATGCTAGAATGTCTTCAGTTTTTATAAATGACTAATTCACTGGTACAACAAAGCCATTGTAGACCCGAGTTTTACCAAACAATTTTGATGTGCGCATTACTATTTAACTGCAAACTGTCTTACTCAGGTAAAGAACTTGATTGAAAGCATTACCAACCAGAGCATGCAATTTTTTTGGGAAAAAGTGCTTAATTACAGTAGTTTACTTACAAAGTTTTAATATTGCAATCAAACTAAATTATAATGATCATTAAAACAGCGTCTAATTTTATACCTACAGCAATTTCAATCACAATTAACTTGAAACAGCAACTACAGTAAGTGTAGCTATAAACCTCAAAAACATTTTCGTACACTTATTTCTAATACATCTAGCACACACATAGACACTAAGTCTGTTAAAAAACAAGTAGTACTATGACTTTAAACTATATTTTTAAAATTAACAATATAATTATTGAATCAATAAAGACGGAGAAAAACAAAATTTAAAAAATCATCTACTTATTGCGAGATAGTTGATTTCGATGGCGCCATCTTAAAAATGTTAAGATGCTAAGCTACTATCCGATAGAGAGTGCCGCAGTATACTACAAAAATTTGGAGTCCGCAATAAAAATGTTTTTTTAAGTTCGACCAATTTATTTGATCTTGAGTATATATAGGTTTCAGTCGGTTACCTGTCCTTGCGTTCTCCACGGACATATACTGTTTTTCACTCACAAAAATGCAAGATACAAATTAATAACTGCAACAATGGAGCTTCCTTTTTCATCGCTTGCTTAATTCGCTATGACCTTGTGCAAGTTTTCTTGTATATATGTGACTAAGTACATGTGAATGCATGGTGGTGCATGGAATTGAAGATGGACGTTAGAAAAAATTTAAATATTCCCATCTTCTTTAAATTCTGTTATCAAATAAAATTTTTAAATTTAATTCCGGGATTAATAAATGACCAAATCGTTACGGAATTTAGCATTCATGACATTCCAGATATTCCACATTGAAAGGCCTATTATAAGCTTCTACCTATATCTTAGACTGTTTGAAAAAATTGTGCGTCTTAGTTTTGGCTAAATTATTTTAACTTCTGCACTTTACAGAAAGAAGTAAAAGAAAATAGTTTATACTCATATGCTCGAACCAAACCACACCACATGGTGACACAATCATGTCAAGCAAATCACCGTCGTTTTATGATATAGCTAACAAAACACAAGTAATAAGGATGGTTTTAATTTTCTAATTCGTAATGGAATTCTTTTTTAAAAGGCAATGAACTAAAATTTTAGAAAATAATGGAACGAAATAAATGTAATTAAGAAATTGGAATGAGAAATTAGAATAAGATCACAAAAATTTTAAAAATAGCTTTCACAAAAAAAGTTCACAGAAAAGTTTTTTCAAAAAAGAGAACTTTCTTAAAAGTCAAAGAAAACTGATCTTTTAGAGTAGGAAGAAACTGAATTTTTAGAGAGAGTTTCCGTAGAAAACCTTTCCAAAATAAGAGAACTTTCTCAAAAGCAAAAAAAAACTAAAATTTGAGAGAAGCAAGAAATTAACATCTATAGAAAATTAGAATACACAAGAAAAGTTAAAATAAAAAGCTTGGGCGAAATGGGATAGAAAAGGTTTTTGAAAAAACTAGTATTTGAGAAAAGGAGGAATCGTAATATCAGAAGATAATTGGAATGCGTGATTGCTGTAAATTTACAGAAACATTTTAAAAACAAAAATGGTTACTTCAAAAAGCTCACAGAAAAGTTTTTGGAAAACTTTTTTGAAAAAACTGTTTTTGTTTTTAAAATGTTCCTGGGAGAAGTGAATTTTCTCGAAAGTAAAAAAATACTAAAGTTAGAAAGAAGGATGAAATGCTGTATCAGCAGAAAATTTGAATCAGAGATTCCATTAAGCTTAGAAAAGTTTTTCAAAAAAGAAAGTTACCTCAAAAAGGCTCACATAAATGTTTGAAAATAAAAGAGCTTCCTCAAAAGAAAAAAAAAATTAAATTTAAGAGAAGGAAGAAACGTAATATCACCAGAAAATTGTAATGCGAGATTAAAGCAAGTTAAGAGGAACGTTTTTCAAAAAAGATAGCTTCTCCATAAAAGCTCACTGAAAAGTTTTCCAAAGAAGAGACTTTGCTCAAAGGTAAACAAAAACCAAATTTGAGAGAAGAATGGTTTACAGTATCAATAAAAACGTGGAATATCCGATTGAAATAAGTTCACTGAAACGTAGTATTCATTGAACTCTCAATTTAAACTTTAAATGAGTTTTTCTCTTTAAATTTTAAATCAATCTCTCAATTTTTGTGTAATTTCTGTTAGAAAGTCTACTTTTAAATAGAACTAGTATTAATTTACATTCATATTTCTTTTAAACAAAAAATTATTAACCCCTCTGAAATGAAATTACTTTTTTGTCTTTTAACATATTATAAATTAAAAACCATACTATTATTGTAGATGTTTTTCGATAACGTATTTTTAAAAGGGTTTTTGGCTTCATCGTTATTATAGCAATTGTTTTGAAATAAAAATAAAATACCTGGATTGTTGTTACCTGGTTAATTTATCTAGGGTTTCTCAGCAAAAAACAAAAACGAAACCCTTATAGTTTCATCATATTCGTTCGTCTATCTGTCTGTCTTTTCCTGTCACAAGTATACGCTCCATATATAGATCCTAATTCATACGTGAAAAAATATTAAAAAAATATATATTTTGTCACAACTCACCATATGTGTAAAGTCGGAAAATTTGAAAAGAAAAATAACATTAATATTTTATATTAAACCAAAAATTTTTTGGACAGACAGATAGACGAACGAATATGATGAAACCATAAGGGTTTCCTTTCTTGTTTTTGGCTAAGTAACCCTAGTTAAATTGACCAGGTAACGACGATCCTGGTAATGATTTTAGAGGTATTTTATTTTTATTTCAAAACAATTGCTATAATTACGATGAAGCCAAAAACACTTTTAAAAATACATTATCAAAAAGCATTTACTATAACATTATGGTTTTTAATTTATAATTTATTTAAAGATAAAAAAGTAATTTAATTTCTGAGGGGTTAATCGTTTTTTATTTAAAAGAAACAAGAATGAAAATAATACTAGTCCTATTTAAAAGTGGACTTTCTAACAAAAATTGTACAAAAAATAATGTATAAAATATAAAGAAAAGGATTTTGAAGATTTCAAATAAAAATTGTGAGAATTAATATAAAATTTAAAGAGAAAAACTCAATCAAAGTTTAAATTGAGAGTTCAATGAATACTACTTTCAGTGAACTTATTTTAATCGGATATTCCATGTTTTTATTGATACTGTAAACCATTCTTCTCTCAAATTTGGTTTTTGTTTACTTTTAAGTAGTCTGTTCTTTGAAAAACTTTTCAGTGAGCTTTTATGGAGAAGCTATCTTTTTTGAAAAACGTTCCTCTTAACTTGCTCTAATCTCGCATTACAATTTTCTGGTGATATTACGTTTCTTCGGTGATATTACGGTCCTTCTCTTAAATTTTCTTTTTTTTTCTTTTGACGAAACCCTCTTCTTTTCAAACTTTTATGTGAGCTTTTTTAAGTTAACTTTATTTTTTGAAAAAAACTTTTCTGTAAGCTTACTGGAATCTTTGATTCTAATTTTCTGCTGATACATCATTTCATCCTTATTTCTAATTTTAGTATTTTTTTACTTTCGAGAAAGTTCACTTCTGTCAGGAACATTTTAAAAACAAAAACAGTTTCTTTAAAAAAGCTCACAGAAAAGTTTTTGGAAAATTTTTCTGTGAGCATTTCGAAGAAATTATTTTTGTTTTTAAAATGTTTCTGTAAATTTACGGCAATCAGGCATTCCAATTATCTTTTGATATTACGATTCTTCCTTTTCTCAAATACTAGCTTTTTTAAAAACCTTTTCTGTCCCATTTTGGGGCAAGCTTTTATTTTTAAATTTTTCTGGTGAACTTCATATTCTAATTTTCTATAGAGAGAGAAGAAATTCACTCTTGCTTCTCTCAAATTTTAGTTTTTTTTTGCTTTTGAGTAAGTTTTCTTTTTTTTGAAAGCTTTTCTACGGAAGCTCCCTCTAAAAGTTCAGTTTCTTCCTACTCTAAAAGTTCAGTTTTCTTATACATTTGAGAAAGTTCTCTTTTTTGAAAAAAATATTCTGTGAGCTTTTTTTGAGGAAGCTCTTTTTAAAATTGTTGTGATCTTACTCTAATCTTTCATTCCAATTTTCTAATGATATTTATTTCCTTGCATTATTTTCTAAAATTATACTTCATTGCCTTTGGGGAGGATATATTAAAAAACCTTTCTATGCATTTTTTTGAGGAAACTTTATTTTTTGGGCTTGTAGATCGTTTATCTCACTGCCTTCGTAATAAGTAGAACGATGTTTTAAAGGTTTTACATTCTAAAATACGCCATAATAACACTTCGTTATATCACAGCCGACAAAAGTTGAAATCGACAAAACGGTTAGTTTTTATCCATAAGAGTCTAACACAATGCAGGTGCACCAAAAATTAAACCCAGTCCGGATTCAATTTAATATACTATTATTTACGTGCTCTATTTCTCTACACCAACATTTTTTTATGATTTTATTTCACTATTAGGTTTTGCCCGCAGATTTGCTCAAGTGGTATTTTAAGAGGCAAAGCAAGGCTTTATGTATTCTTTAAGTTTAATTTTTTAAATTGTACACGTATAACTTTGTTTAATTATCGTTGCGTCATTAACAATTAGTTTTAAAATGTTTTTTTAACATGAATACATATGTTCAAAACCAAAGAAGCAAAAAAAAAAATTAGAGAATTTAAAGAAGCTGGGTAACATTTAAATTTGTTCTAAAGTCCATCTACAATCCCGTGCCCCACCACGCATTCACATGTACTTACTCACATACATACAAGAAAACTTGCACAAGGTTATAGTGAATTAACTTTCGATCTTAATGTTAAATTTTTCGAAATTAATGTTCGATCGTAATATTGCTCGTTTTTGTCTTGTTAAAAAAAGCTGCCGGGCAAACAAATATTTGATTAAAGACATCGTGTATGCATTCATAGGAAGTATACAAATTTAAAAGAATTGAAAAAACCCTTTACTACTTTATTAATAGAACATGAAAAAGAAAACGCGATCTGAAATAAATTATTTTGTACAGAATATTTACCAAATTACGCATATGCTAACAATGAACTTGTCACAAAATAAATTCATCCACACAAATATAAAGGGATTATATTTCGAAAAAATAAACGAGCAGCCTACATTCAGAAGACTTATAAATCTGTTAACATGTTTCGATCAACTTGAAAATCGTAGTATATATTTTCTATATTTACCTGAATAAAATTAAATTATATTGTTTTTCCAAATTATCATCAGGTATGATACCTTCAGTGAACGGATACAAGAAAGCGAAATCAGTTTCATTGGAGCCGAGTATACACAGAAAGAATTTCTACTGGCGCAGTGTCTTGACCTGACACGCGATGTAACAAGATAAGATTATAGATGCAATCAAAATATTGATTATTTAAAACAGTGAGTGAATTCGTCACCTATTCATAATCATTAATCATCATTTATCAGTCAGCGTGTAATCGAATTATTATCGCCTAGATTACATGTTCAAATTTAACTCGGTATATCTAAATCTTGGAACTACGATGAAAACGTCCTAGTAAAGTGATTCACCTTCAAAGATATTAAATCTTAAAGAAATTGTTTATAGAAATCGATTTATGATGCATTTTAATTGACTTGAAACTTGTTTATCTAGTGAAATTTGAAATTAATATTGATACCCTAAAATAGGCGTAGAGTTTAAAGAAAACCGTTGTTATTGTAATGGTAATATATACAACGTCGTAATTATTTGATAAGCTAAAAAAATTTAAATCTTTGAATTTTAAAAGTATTTTGATGTATGGAATTCATACCAATTATTATTTTATTGATAAATTTTGCTTGAAATTTAGAAATAAATAATTAAATACGTAAAAGTAATCTGTTATATATTAATCAGTTTCTGTTTCTTCAAATTTCCAATGGCTTCCGAAACTTTTTTGAATCAATAATTTTTTTACATATTTGGGGATAAATATGGAATATATTTGGCGTTAATTTTGTAGAAATTCATTATTCACAATTAAATGAAACTACATGATGTAGTATTATTTCTACTTTAGCAAAGATCTTTGCTAATATCCCACTTGAAGATGTTGTAATACAACAAACCCTAGGTCGTGGTAAAGAAATTAAAGAAAGTAGAAATAATACTACATCACGTAGTTTCATTTAAATGTGGATATTTGGGGACATAGAACAAACAATAAATAACAAGATTACAAATGCACAAGCAAACCATGAAAAAAAGCATTTTTAAAATTAAACAAAAGGATACATTTAAAACAATAACATACGAAAAATTCAAAATTTCATATACTACAACAGGACTAACGAATAAAATACTAAATCCAACCTATCTAGGTTGGACATGCAAGGTGCAAATTAGATGACAGGTTGACAGAAACATAAAACTGTTTCGTTGGGCAGATCCGGAAGGCACAAAAGAAGTCGACTCTTTTGGGCAGATCCGGGAGGAAACAAAAGGACAACAGGCTGATGGCCATATAAAAGAACAGAGATTGGAGATTTCGTTCATATTCGTTTGTGGATATTTTCAACAATACTTCTTAAACTATCTTACATAATATTCTGAAATAATTTTGGAATCATAAACTTGTTCTTTCAATTGATACTCCATATGACGTAAAATTTAAAAAAATGTATAATTTTTTTTCTCTTCTGAAGTTTCAACACACATTTTTGAGTATTGCAATTTAAGCAGTTTAATATGCTTTATCATCCTGCGAAATTTTAAGTTTCATTAAATATTTTCTGAGAAAAAGGCCTGACATACACAAAAAAACGTACGGAAACGTGCGTAATTTTGCATAAAATTTTCTTTTTTTCCTTTTTAGAGGGGGAACAATAAAAACAAACGAACTATTATAACATGATCAAAAACTTATTGACTGAGACAAACAGAAGGGCACGTTACTTAAAAGTACTGTTGAAAATAATGATTCACGGCATAATTACCTCAGAAATTGATTACACGATGAATCACCTAAAAAGTTGGTAATTTATTTTTAGCTTATGGATATCCAACGATATCAATTAAAATATTATTATCTAATTGATAAATATTTGCACTATAAATATAATGCAGACGCTAATTTATGACGGCACTGTACAGCTTACGCAGAACAGTCGTTTACGATGTTGCAAATAGTGTTGGTGTTTGTGCTGGTCGCAGCCGCGGCGGCACAGGAGGGTGGGCCGCTAGTTCAGACGGCTTACGGCACTGTGAGAGGCACTCGCAATATGGAAGGACGATATTCGAGCTTCACTGGTATCCGGTACGCGCAGGCTCCAACTGGCAGGAACAGATTTGGGGTGAGGAAAAATTTAGTTGTTTATCATTACGTTTTACGAGTTGTAACTAGCTGCATTCATATACATTTGCGAGAGCGCCTCTGCCAGAAGTAACTACATGGCAAGCTCTTATGGTTAAACAAGCTTACGCATTAAGTTTATAAAAAGTACTCAAAATAAGTGCACGAGTTTTGTAACGTTATTTGACCCTAATTTTTAGCTACTTTACCCTAAATTTCATAAAAAATCGATGTCATTATTATTATAAAGACGACAAAATTTATTTTTCAAAAGACTGGGGGCTTGCGAGCCCGATTACCTATCAGTACTCACGAGAGCAAAGTCGGTCAGTTAATCAAAGTTCAAAGAGGTCAATGATATCTGCAACTACCTCCACGTTGATGAGACATGGGGTGAAGTTATCGGTAGGGATGCAAATGATCTTATTTCCATAAAATTTATTTCACCATCATCTTCTATGATCAATATTTCTACGCGATAAACATACAGACTTTTTTATTTAGTATACATTTACAGCCTAAACAGAATACTTGACAGTTTTCACTTACAAAGTACTTTTGCTAATGTCAAAAACAATATTTCCTTTATAGACAATTATTTTTTTAAACGTGACAAAAGTTGTATTTTGAATAAAAATATTTAAAACTGTTTTCAACATTAGGGGTATGAATATTTCTTTCTAGTTCTTCTTTCATCGTGATTTCTAAATTTTTATGGTAAGTCACCCTGGAATCAATTCAGGATAAATCTCTTTTTTATCATAACAGTTTTCTTTACCATTTTTGATTTGAGGAACAGTGAGTAAATGTCCTTGATTATTGAATCATCAGTTTTTTCTCCATTTTATTTTAGTTCATCGAAGCGTTAAATATTCTTTATTTCAATTTGTTTAACACACCATTCCAGAGCGCATCACCTCCTCCTACTTGGGAAGGAATCTTTGACGCAAATCGAAACGACATATCTTGTCAGCAAATCCAGATTGGCACTTTCATTGGCGTTGAAGATTGTCTTACGCTAAATATTTATGCACCGGATGTGGCCACTCCTGAAAATCCGGTCGCCGTGATGGTTTACTTCTATGGAGGTGGCTTTATAACCGGCTCCGTTACTTATTACAGCGAGGACTTTTTAATAAAACATGATGTCGTTGTAGTTCTAGTTAACTTCCGTATTAGTGCACTTGGACACTTGTGCCTGAGACACGAACTTATACCGGGCAATGCCGCTTTCAAAGACCAAGTAGATGCCTTACGCTGGTTACAGCAGAACATCGCCGCCTTCGGCGGCGATCCGGATAATATCACAATTATGGGTCATAGTGGGGGTTCTATATCGGCGGAATTACTGACTCTTTCTCCGATGGCCGAGGGACTGTTTAATAGAGCAATTATAGCCAGCGGATCGGCTCGAGCTTCATGGACTGTTAACCCTGACCCGATAAGTTATGCAACCACATTGGCTCAAACTTATCTCGGCTACGATGGAAATAATATTGAAGATTTGGTCGAATTCTATTTAAACGTCGACGATAAAGCATTGACTCAGGCGACAGCACAATACTTTACAGACTTACATTTCATGTCGCTGCCAATTACTCCATGTGTCGAAGAAGTTTTACCAGGCATCGAGCCATTCTTAACAAATTTTCCTGCAAACATACTGACGTCTGGTCAATATACACCAAAACCAATGATATACGTAGTTACAAACAAGGAATACGTCAATATGCTTGTCTCCTTCGAAGTTGAAAACGCCGAATATCTGATGCAAAATTTAGAGGAACTTCTGCCGACTGACCTCGTCTTCCAATCGGATCAACACAGGACCATTATAGCCAACCGAGTGCACGAGTTCTACGTTAACGATGGGGTGTCAGTTTTGGAGAGCTACGTTGATTACAAGTCCGATTCAATGTTTTATCACAGCATCACTCGGGCTGCTAGAGGGCGCTCGTCGATTTCTACGACTCCCATATACATGTTAGAATTCACCTATGAAAGTGAGCGGCGCTTACCGAGATTGCCGGAAACTGATGGAATAACTGGAGTTGGACACGGAGATGATCTATTATATTCGGTAATGCCCACGCAAACGGGACAACCGATTACTGAGGAAGACCAGCTGATCGTGGACAGATATACGAAGCTGCTCACCAATTTCGCCAAATATAAGTGAGTACCGTTTCTTCACAAATTTTATTGAATAATAACTAGCTACCATCCCAATTTTACGGTCCAATAAAGTAACATAAAAATGTTTTTAAAAAACTATATATAACATAACATTTGCTTCTAAAAACGCTCTATAATATAAAAATACTTTTAAAAAACGATCTATAACTCAAGAATTTCATAGCTTTTAGTTAGGTCATATATTACAAATTACAAAAACGTACTTTTAGTTTATGTAGGACATTCAAAACATAAAACCACACTTAAAACGATATGTAATTAACGTCTTATTAAAACAAATAATTATAATAACGTAATAATTAAAATTTACCCGAGCATCCAGAATACTTTAATATATACATATATCAATCTCATAAACTGATACCCTTCTCATGTTATTTGCAGTAACCCTACGCCAGATGTCAATGACTTGCAATGGCCACCACTGACTGCGACTCAATTCCCTTACTTAAAGCTGGACTCGGAAGTCGTTATCTCACAAAAGCCACGTGAAGAAGCAATAGAGATGTGGGACCAACTTTACGTTGAAATTGAAAAGCCGCATGTGCAGATTGCACAAGGTCTGGTGAGAGGCACGCACCATCCTGAAGCAGGATACTCGAGCTTCACCGGCATACGTTATGGAACCGTTCCCGCTGGTCGGAACAGATACGCGGTAAATTATTTATGTCGATGATTTTGACATCAATTCAAACTAATACTTTAATATTTAAACTAAGTTTTCTCCGTGTTAAATGTATAAAATTTTAGTTTAATTAACTTTTGTCTGAGTGACACATAGACTAGAACGAAGAAAAAAATTAAGAAAAATGATTTGCTAATAAAACAAATATTTTCTAGCTTATAATTCGCGGGCCCAAATCTTGAACAAATTTCAATTAAATAAACATATATTAAAGATTTTTTTAAAAATAAAATCACGGAAAAACAATAAAAGTTTAGATTATATTTAACCATCTGTTACATAAACATGCTTTGAGCGTAATCAAAACGATACATGAAAACGATTAATAAAACAAAACATACATTCACATCCTAATTTATTAATCGAAAACAAAAAAAGCAATAAATTATAATACAGAATAATCATTAACGTAACCCGTGGGTAAATTAAAAACATTCAAAGGCAAATGTAACTGGCTCTCTCCGTATTAAAATATATTATGTCCGACTAGATGTAAAACAAAAGTTATTAAATACAAATAGAAATTATCATTGTACACAAATTAAGTTATAGAAACGTAAGGAATTGGTCATATATCTTCTTCAAAATGAGGCTTACAATGACAATATTTTCAAAAAGAATATGCCAAACACTTAATTTCCGAATTACAATCATAAACATTTCTATGACTATTTTTATAAAGAAACTGAAACTTTGAGATCAAGAGTAGTTGAGGCAAGTTTGAAAGAATTGCTGAAATAAGATAAATCCAAAAATTGAGTAAACGCTACGAGTATATTTATTTTTACATACCACAAGGTACTGATAAGTTAAATTATATTACATTTTGCGTAAAACCAATGCCTTAAAATTAACTATGATGATGTGGTATTACTAGATATCCAAATTATGTAAGACATTTATAAAAAAAACATATTTTGTAAAATTTTATGGCTATGGGACTTATTTTACTGCTGCATTAGTATACATACTGATAGAAAAATGAAAATACCAATGAATAGATAACCACCTTTTAGTTGAAAGCAGTCCTTAGACAATTGTTAACTTTTTTAGAAAACTTGGTGGATCAATTGATGAGATTTTAACCGAAAGCTGATATGTTGTGAGCGAAATATGCACTTGCTAATATACTAGACAGAGGTAGTCTTGTTTTGACTCCAATGCTTGAGTGAAATATATAATTCAGGACGAATTTTTATGTTGCTAGAACTAAATACCGAAAGGAAGTCAGGGAAAGCTTTTGCGTTGTCATAGAGTTATGTATGGTTTTCCATTTTAGGCTGGTAAATACACCGCACAATAATTTGATATGTCATAGAGATCCATCTATAGTCTTACAATTTTTAGACAAAGTTTCAATTACTCTATTGAATTTACATATTTTTTTAATTATTGATTTTATATCCGTAATCCATTTATCATTATCTATCATCATCCGCATTATTTATCATCATCCGCATTATTTATCATCATCCGCATTATTTATCATCATCCGCATTATTTATCATCATCCGCAATACATTTAATTTTAGACTTCAACACATTTATACATGAAGTGAACTCACGTGGCAATAAATAAGTAATCTCTTTCAATCAACCAAAAGCAGAAATTGAGAATTTATTGTTACAAAAAATTGCAACAAATTTGTCAGCGAGGCATTAGTACAAGCAATTTATTAAAATATGAAAATTAGTAATAAAAATATTATGTAATACAAACTAACCTGGTAGTAAATAAATTAACAAATAATTTAGGTATAAGAATGGACGCGAAAAAAGGATAGGGTAGGTTTTAAATATATATTTTAAAGTTCGTTTAAGTAATTATGTGTATTTATACTTAATATCATATATTTCGCTTGTTCATCTTTATTTTCATATATATTATATATATAAATATATATATATATATATATATTTATATGTGTTTGTGTATAATTTATATTATTACACATATTTATTAATTTTATCATTTTCAAAGGCTCCCTCACCTCCACTATCGTGGGCTGGAATTTTCGTGGCTGATCAAGACAATATATTTTGCCCTCAAATGTGGAATGGAGAGTTCGTTGGTATAGAAGACTGCCTCGTTGTAAATGTTTATACTCCGGACAAGGCTTCAGTAACAAACCCACTTCCAGTTATTGTTTACGTACATGGAGGAGGTTTTTATGGAAGTTCTAGTGCCTACTTTGGACCAGATCAATTATTGCCGCACGATGTTGTGTTAGTTACTCTTAACTACCGTGTAGGACCGCTCGGTCACTTATGTTTGGGTCACGAACTCGTACCGGGTAATGCTGCATTCAAGGATCAAGTAGCTGCATTACGCTGGGTACAAAGCAACATCGCTGCATTCGGTGGAGATCCGGAAAGTGTTACAATCATGGGTCAAAGCTCGGGTGGTGCCTCAGTGGACCTTCTCACACTATCTGCAATGACAAGAGACCTCTTTAAAGGAGCAATTTCCATGAGCGGAGCAGCCCGAGCTTACTGGGCGATTGTTGCTGATCCTGTCGCAGTAGCCAGAACAATGGCGGAAACGTATATGGACTTCACCGGTGATAGTTTGGAAGACTTGGTTGAGTTTTATTTGAAAGCTGACGTTGAAACCTTAGCAAGGGCCACATCTCGATTTCACCAGGAATTTGGCTACACGTATTTGCCTTTTGCTGGGTGCATTGAACAAGAATTTCCAGGTACCGAAGCATTTTTAACAGATAGCCCGGCTAATATTCTAGCTTCAGGAGAGTATACGGCAATACCAACTATTTACACAGTGACAAACAAGGAATACGTTAACATGATTACGACTGAAGAAATCAATAACATCACTGAAATTATAGAACACATAGGCGAACACCTACCCCGGGATTTAGTCATAACGCCTAGCCAGAGGTCAGATATCGCCAACCAAGTGCGAGCGTTTTACGTCAATGATCAGAGATCATCTTTGGAAGGTTACATAGACTTCATGTCGGATATTATGTTCTATTACGGCCTCGCCCGCTCTGCTCGAGAACGCCAGGCTAAGTCCTCTTCGCCTGTTTACGTAATGGAGTTTGCGTTTGAGAGCGAGATGCGAGTACCGCGGTTACCAGCAGTTGATGGTTTAACGGGAACTGGTCATGGAGATGATGTACTTTTTGTGATTGCCAGAATAGGAGCCGATGCTCCACTTACTGCAGCCGACCGGTTGACCATTGATCGATATGGTCAATTTTTCAGCAATTTTGCAAAATATGGGTAAGTGAAACAACTGGACTAGTACTTCTTTGTATTTTATTCAGTTGATAATGAAAAATTTAAGACAAAAGGTAATATTTTGTTAACATAGTTACTATGCGTGTGTTTAGCATATTTTGTGTCCCTTGCAAATTTCATATTCCTCTCATTAATCTTCATTTGCAAATGGGTTCTTTTTAAATTTAAATTATACCATCATGTAAATTGGAAATTTAAATTGAATCATAACATATTATTAATTTGATTTATTATATACGTAATTTCGTGCTATAGAAATTAAAAACACACATTTGATAAGACATTTTCAAAATCTCTTCATTATTTAAAAAGTTTAAATAATTTTTATAATTCTACCTACATTACAAATCCAAAAAATAACTTACGACTAATAATACCACTCTTTTTCAGAAACCCGACCCCCGAGAATGAACCTACAGCCTGGCTGCCGCTGACTGAGGAGCAGTTTTATTATTTGAAGTTGGGTGCACAGCTAGCCGTCTCCCAGTCACCAAACGCGGCCGCCATCGCGCTCTGGGACGAGATCTACGCATCATCCTCAGCAAAGCTGTTTCCCTGCCTCTTCGCCATTTTCCTTTCAATTATTTCGTTAGTGTGTAACATTCTATAACAATAAATTCACTTCAAAAAATACGTATTTCATTAGTTATTTTAATAGCGAAACAAAAATAAAAAATATTTTTAATAATTAAATACTAAAATATTCTTAATAATTAAATTAACGCACACAAACTCCTTTGTTTTTTTATTTATATACAATAGAGATATAAATAAACTTCAAAATGTAAATTATTTCTCTTCTTTAACAGACTTTAAAAAAAGGGGGAGGTTCCAATTCGTCGAAATCTTTTTTTTATGTAGGGCGTTTAAAGGTGGTCTCACATAAATATGATAATGATCTGATTATGAGGTCCAGGGATGAACGATGGAATTCCTTAACGAATAACAGTAAATCAATTGTGATTCAACATATTTGCTACAAGTAGTTGTTGTTTTGCAAACTAACTACATTACTTACCAAGTCAGTGTCTGATTAATAAATTCTGGATATGAACAATGGAACTCCTTTACGGATGATAATAAATCAACCGTGATTAAAGAGATTTGTTACTAATAGTTGTTACACTGCAAAATAAAAACACCATCGACTGGGTCAGGGTCAGATGATGAGTTCTGGATATGACCAATGGAAATCCTTAACGGATGGAAGTAAATTAAACGTGATTCAAGATATTTGCTACTGGTAATTGTTACTTTGCAAAATAACTACACTATAGACCATGTCCGAGTCTGACTATGCATTCTGGAGATGCACAATGGAACTCCTTATCGAAAGGTAGTATCAAATGTAATTCAAGATATTTGCTACTAGTAGTTATTACATTTAAAAATGACTGCACCACCGACCAGGTAAGGGTATGATGATAAGTTCTGAAGGCGAATAATGCAATTATATGGGAAACATAACCACCTACTCCTCAAGTATTAATTGGTACTTTGCAATGGACTTTGGATATGGCGAACCGAACCTCTCAACAGCTAACAGCTAATCACTGGCGGTAATTACTGTCGTTTCGTTTCCGTATGTTGTTGATAATCACCTTTAGACAAAGATAAAATTATCTATACACTATCTTTTGCCGTAAATTTTAATGATTATAAAATATTCTAAGAAAGGAAATAATTGAATGTTACTTATAGTGTGATGACTAATATTGTACCTACACTAAAACCTGACTTCAAAAAAGAGGATGCTGAAAAGTAAAAAGTAATTAACTCAAAATAAGTACCTACTTGTTCACAATAAAGAACTAAGTTACTTATTTCTGAAGTCGGTGCTAGCCAACGAAAACAAATTTATAATTTATAATATAAATTAAAAAGTTTAATTTCCAATGTACTCACAATACGAAATAGATTCATTGAGGGCGTATATGTAACATTAAATTATACGTTGCTTTAAGTTGATCGGCGGTTCCTGTACCGACTTCAAAAATAAGTAACTTATTAATTGCGAATAAGTATCTATTTTGAGTTAATTATTTTTTACTTTTTAGTACTTTCTTTTTTTGATGTCGGTTTTTTAAAAGATATTTTATGTGATATTTGAGTAATGTAACACGATGGAAGTCACCGATATATTTAAAGTCAAGCTCGGTACAATTATGGATGATCGCTTTTCACTTCATGGCTATTGCATCAAGAAAGCTATGAATAGTATTGGCATTTCCAAAGTAATATTCATGCGATTACTATGTTGTTGATTAAACGATGATTTAGTCCAATTCCTCAATAGTAAAATGAATTCAATGATTATGTGATTAAAATCGAAGCTTTTATGTGATGATTTTTATTTATTTTATTAATTTATTTATTTATAAAAACCCGATGTCCAGCATCCACATTTACAAAAAGTATTTGGCGTTGGTAAAAACATAAGAACGAATAGTTACAAAATGTACGAAAAATAACGAATAAGACATAAAAGTAGCACAGAACAATTCTGATAGATATCACTCTACTAAGGATTTGTCGTGAATTACAAAGGAATTCTATAACCTTATTCCTGAAGTGGTCAATGGAGTGAGTGCATCTCTTAGAAATGAGTGCATCTCATAATATTGTGTTAAAAAATGTGAGTGCACGAAAAGCAAGCGAACACTGTAGAATATTCATACGCCTTCTAGACCGATTAAATAAATTATGACATCGTCCCTCTCCAGATACATAAAGTGCTAATAAACTCAAAATCGAGGAGTAGTCAATGTAGAAATTTAATAATTGATATAAAATGTATGATCAAAGACAATTTTGGTTGAAGTTGAAGGAAACTACATCCCACTATGCCCCTTTAACCCTGAAGGTAATAGAGAACGAATGATAAAATACATCAATTTTATAATATTAAAACCTATTGAAGTTTCTTCCTATTTCTTCTTAATATTTTCCCTAGATTGAAGATATAAGTAACTACATAAATTAACTAGATAACTGCGTTAGTTTCAAAATTACTACGGGCTAAATGGTTTAAAAAAGTCACGGTACATTTGATATCATGAAAATCGTATGAATGCCGTATGACAAATCCTAGTAACTTATAGGCTTTTTAACTGGTTTTGATTATACATCCGTAACATGTGAGAATGTTCCCCATAATAACACCGAGATGCCGCACAAATGAAATCTTGATGATGATAGTTCCATTCAGGTCACAACTCTGCACAAGGGGAGGAGTAAGCGGCTGTACATGCTCACATTAAAATGTAACTTATTGTCCAGACTTCATTGAAATCGGCAAACAGAAAGCAACAAGTAATGTTAATATCCAAGGCTAAGTCAAATATAGTAACGAAAGTGGACCTAAATTACTACCTTGGCTGACTGCAGTTTAGGAACATAAACCTGAAATTTGAGTAATAGAAATTATAATTAGCGAAAAATTGTACTAGAGCAGGAGACATTCATGCCTCCATTAACTTTACTAATAGAATATCATTGTCGACTCGGTCAATGCCTTTTTAAAATGAAAATGGGCTAAATTTAGTTAGCGAACGCGAACCATCACCCTAACAATGTAATCTATAAAATTAGTGAGATTAGTAATTTTGGAATGCTTTGGAAGGAAACCTTGCTGGCAGTCTGACAGTTGGGATTAGATTTGCAAATAGATAAAGCGATGCAGAGCATATAGGAATACTTTGGCAAATGAAAATAATACTGTTATAGGTGCATAATTTTTCACATTTTCAAAACTGAATTTAAAAACTGGAGTCACCCAGGAAATGTTCCAAAGAGATTGATAACTTAGAGAAAAATGTATCATAAATGTAAGTTGTTTGATAAATATATCGGAACGAGCATTGATTAGATTGGGAGGTAAGCTGACAAGACTGGGTTATGTTTTGACTAGAGATATTTCAAAGGCAATCGAATTTCAATGCAATCCACCCTACCGATATGTAGCACGGAGACGTATTCCTTATTAACAGCAACCCATAACGTCACCGTAAAGTTGAGTATCGGTTTACCATTTAAAAAAAACTGATATAAAATACTCAGTAACGGCGTTCGTAGCGACGTCACCGAGTACTTAATTATCTTGTATATCATAGTTGCAGAAAGTTACCTGTCTGAGAGCTTACATATCATGTAAGTCACGTGTTTTTGAGTCAGACTAATGTTGGCTTCAATAGTCCAAACATACCTGTAAGCTAGAACACGATGTAGCCTGTAAGTTAGGGTAGAGTGAAAACCATTTTTTCTCTGATAAAATAATTGAAAAAAGCCGCTTATTAGTAACAGAAAAATAGTTTTGGTCTAACTTTATATTTAAAGGTGTCTCTAATAAGATATGGTTTAAAAATAATATTTTGCTTGCGGCATCGTCGTCGTCAATTTTTGACTAAGACAATGAGATTGTCTTTAAACTAATGGAGCCATAAATGGTGTTAAATCTTTGATATACACACTTTGTATCTATTGACATATTGTTACCCTAAAATTGTATTATTGAACAAAACACTGAGTTTCATCCCGGAATAATAATGCTATTTCTCAGAATGTAATGAAACTACGTGATGTAGTATTATTTCTTCTTTATTTAAATTTTTACTACGTAGGTTTCATTGTATAACAACATCTTCAGGTGGGCAATTAGCAAAGATTCATAAGATGTTGTAATACAACGAAACCTAGGTAGTGGTAAAGAATTTAAATAAAGTAGAAATAATACTACGTCACGTAGTTTCATTTAATTGTGAATAACGAATTTCTACAAAATTAACGACAAATATATTCGTTGTTTCTCAGGTCATTATGGACCAGCATGTTAGTTTGAATAGTGCAATATGTTCGTATCAAGTTTTATTAAAATATATCTAATTGTGATTTATTAACAAACATCCAAACATACTTTTCGCAGTATTAATATTGAACGTGTGTTAAGCCGCGGATTGTACGTATCCCTAGCTACTACAATAAATATTGCTTGCAGTATTATTAAGATTACAATATTAGGGGCATTATATCACTTCAGATGCACCTCTGAACGTAAAGTAGGACGAAAAGTATTTTTTCGGTTATCCTTAATGGATTTTAGAAGTATTCTGTTTTGTATCAATATTCAACGTGTGTTAAGCCGCAGATTGTACGTATCCCTAGCTACTACAAGAAATATTGCTTGCAGTATTATTAACATTACAATATTAGTGGTACGCAATATTAGGGGCATTATATCACTTCAGATGCACCTCCGAACGTAAAGTAGGACCAAAAGTATTTTTTCGGTTATCCTTAACGGATTTATATAAGTATTCTGTTTTGCGTAATTTAAATGTTGTTTTTCTAAACATTATTTTCAAAATATACATGGATATTTCGTTTTTTATAAATTTAAGAATAAAAATAAACAGTACAGTTTCGATGCACATTCTAACTCACGAAATCTATATAAATCTTCTTGTAACGTCGCAGTAAAGTTTTACTGTCTCTTTTGATTACAGAGCTTATAAATATTTGTATATTAAACATAAAAGGCACAAACAATTACAATATTTTGTATAATAGGTATATTAATCAGATATTTTATAAAAAAAAGGAACTATAAATATATTGTGCGGGATATGAAATATTAAAAATATAAAACTGTATATCAAGTAAATTTCTGGAGTTAAAACTAAAGCGTCTTATTATTTTTGAGAAATTTTAATTCTTTACGTACCGAAAAAAGAAAATAATTGAAAAGGAAAAGTGAGGATATCAGCCTTTTTTTTAAGTTTACCTCTGATCGTGTACATAAAAATTAAGAAAATTATGTAAATGCAACTAACGAAATATATTTAAATAATAAAGAGTATAGATGTAATAAACTGTCTTAAAATGTAAACGAAATTATTTTAAACTCAGACTTATTTTTGCTTCTTTATGAAAGTAGCGGGTGGCTTTGACTATCTTTACGAGCCCATTTTTTACAAATATTGCATACATCTAATTACCCTCAAATGTCTTGTCACATGTTAAGCATTTCGTTCCTCAATTTTGAGAATGGACAATGTTTTCAGTTTTGATACGTTATTCTTACTTTTCTTTATATTGCGAATATTTCTAGATGTTTGAATCTTCTCCACAAACTCATTCTTATATTGTAATGATGGTAAAATCCATGGTTGAAGTTATATTTTCTATGGTTAATTGAAAAGGGTGTTTAGTAACTATGATTATACTTCTTTCACCAACACGATTTGTTTATTTTAGTCTCAAATGCTAAATTATTAAGCGAATTGATGAAGCTGCTTGTTACTAATTAAAATGATTTAGAAAATGAAAACATAGGAGTTTATATAGAGCTGATTGATTAAATCAGATACTAAATAAAAACTTCATAGTAGAACAATTTTTCTTCCAGTATGGCTCTTTTTCATTACCGGAAAATCATCAGTCAATGAAACAATTATTTGAGCGTAGGGCAAAGAAAAATTTGGAATACTATTCTGTTTAGTCTCAGATGACAAATTAATGATCGATTTTGAAAATAAGTATTAGTCGACAAAACAAGAGTAGTTTTCCACGTATACTGTAAGCTCTAGTCATTTTTTTTTAAATATCTCTTCCGCCATTATCGTGAATACAACTTTTTTAAACGCCCTGTTTTATGTTATAATAATTATACTATGGATTTACTTTATGTGCAATGTGCACTATACTTTGTTATTTTATGTACTCTAGTTATAGGTGTAAAACTGGTCGCGTTCTAAATACAAATCTTGTAAAACTTAATCTTATCCAGGCAATCACATATATCTGCGAAACGAAACGCTATAAAATATAATCTCTAATCAAAATTCAAGAGATTGACTCAAGATCCCGGGAATAGCATTCCATGAAATTAAAAACGATACACCTCCACTTAGAAGTAACACCTAATTTGACAAAAGGGAGTGTCGCGTCTAAGACTAGTATCCCCATGGATTACATCAAGTTATCAAAATTTAACTAGAACAGCAAGGCTCAAAAAGATTCGTAGCCATAACTTATGATACCCATTGATCGATATTCTATGCAAATTTAAGAAAATCTAAATACAAATCTCAGGGTATCGTGATCTCAACTATCCTCCACCCCTCGAGATCAACCCCTGAGTAAAACTGTTTTTACTCTAACAAAAGTGATAATCCAAACAAACACTTTAAGAAGTACAAATGATCAGAGGTTTCAAAAATAAAATGGTGCGATGGTTACAAATATTTTCCATGCTTTAATCAAATATTTTCCATGCTTTAATCAAATATTTTCCATGCTTTAATCAAATATTTTCCATGCTTTAATAAAATATTTTCCATGCTTTAATCAAATATTTTCCATGCTTTAATCAAAATTTGTAGTTCTAGACTTTGTGAAACGAAAAATGCAACAGTCGATCAGGCATTGGGTATGAAAAATGGGACGTGTATGCTTCATGACCGGTAGATCAATAAAATGAAACGGTTTTGTAATTTGGTACAAAACAGATATTGAAATTTTCATGAAAATTTATGGTTTTATTAAATCCACTTCGATCTCTTGGTCCCTTATAATTTCGACATTTCAAATTGACTTCCCCTCATTATACCCCGTCATTTTCCTTCTTTAATTTTTCAATCCGATCATGGTACTGAAGAACTGAAAATATCCTAGATTTTATTTGAACGAAACTATGTGGATTAATTTACGTCAACATACTACAATTTTTTATAAGTAAGTTGTTCTGGATCATACTACAATTTTTTTGGATTCATACTATAATTTTTCATAAGTAACTTCAAAATAATATTTCAATTCAGATATATTTTTTATTTTGTTTCCAAAAAGAGTTCATTCTTATTTTTATAACTGATACTTGATAGCGGCTAATTTTTTATTTAGTTAGTTTGAATGGTACTATTTACGCCAAAATATCTATTAAAGCCATAATTAAGTCTAAATATTATATTAAAACCATTATGGTGTACCACTTTTAGGAGAAGGGATTTTTTCATTATTTTTAAAATGTTACGTAAGGTCAGCTATCCACGTTGCATACAGTAGCATAATGTCGCATACAAATACATAAGGTCAGCTATCCATTTCGCATATACTTACATAAAGTCAGCTATCCATGTTGAATACGATTACGTAAGGTCAGCTATCTGTGTGGTAAACACAAAAAGTATTTTTTCCAAAAACACCGATTTCCGACCTGAAAGCAATAAATTTATTAACATTTCAAAACTTTGTGTCGTACAAAGTATTTCATTTAATTTTTCATCAAATTCTAATATTTACTTACATTAAAGGAGGTAAACAAGCATTTCCTATATACTTTATATAAACAGATATAGTGGAAAGTTTATTTGTAGTAAGAAATTATATTTTTATAATTTTTGGAAACAATGAAATCATCATTATTACGTATATAACTAAAAAAAATAATGAAACATCTGGATAGAACAAAAAATCCTAAAAAAATTCCAAAAGCAAACAATGAGTGAAAACATGTAAAATCTTTTCATATAATAACAATTAGAACTAAGGAAACATAGCACAGATAACTATAATTCATACTTTTAAGTTATTTGTATCATTAATTATTGTTAATTCTATTAGAAATAGATAAACATTTTGAAAATGTGTTCATATTTCCTCCAGTTTAACCATGTGCGAAGTCATAATTTAAAAAAATTTAGTTGCTATCGGCCTTTAACCAATACTTCGTAAGGCACCCATACCACAAAAACTGACAGGAGTACCTATTATATACAAATTTATCATTTTGATAAGAATAATCAGTTAAGATATAATTGCTTTGTACTTGGAAACCTATGTCGCACGTTATTTATTTCACATAATAGACAAATTTTATCATCATTTAAGGTCCATTTAAAAAGAATTGCGGTTATCTTAAAAAAAAAAAATCGATAGATAAATACAAAGTTAATGCTAATTTAGTACGTCGCTATCCGATTATGCAGAACAGACGTCAATGATGTTGCGAATAGTGTTGTTGGTGCTGGTCGCAGCCGCGGCGGCACAGGAGGACAGGCCGCTTGTCCAGACAGCTCAGGGTACTGTGAGAGGTACCCGTAATGCGGAAGGGCTATACTCGAGCTTCACCGGTATCCGATACGCGCAGGCTCCAACCGGAAGGAATAGGTTTGGGGTAAGTATAAATTTTGGTACATGTAATACTGCTTGACTAAACATAATTAAATCAATATTACTGTCAGTTACTTGTGTGTCATATATCTGTGTGTATACGTGAATAAAAAGTGTAATTATAATAAACGACGCACGGAAGATAAATAGAAAAAAAATATTATAAAAATATCTTAAGGGAATTACCAAATAAATTTTGTGAATTTAAATTGTATACACAATTAAAAGAATTCGTCTGAAAAAAGTATACGTAAACATCATTGTTGACAATGTTATTATTTAGATAACTCAACCAATCTTTCAAAATATTCTTTTCTTAGTTATACAATTGTAATTAGCTTACAGACGACTTTTTTTCTTGATATAATATTTGTTTTTTTTTATATAGTTAAATAAACTACCACGTTTAGGGACAAGAACGTCAACGTAAAGGTATATACATACGTATACGTAAATATATAAATATATATCTACTAATTCGCAAGAATTTAAAAAAATTATGTATATATACATTAATTTTAAAAAATTATGTATATGCACATTAATTTAAAAAAATTATGTATATATACATTAATTAAAAAAAATTATGCCATCATATTTTTCCTTTTTCAATCGACCGAACTAGCGGATTAATACTACTAATGATATAAATTATTTTATAAATCGTTGATTGATTATTAAAATAAATATAAACAAACCCGTCAAACACGAGTGGTGGATTGGCACATTATGAGCGTTCTGTGCATATTTAGATATATTTTAATATTTAAGTGTACGTTGTATTTCCATTAAATTGTTTACAAATATTAATTTTCAATAATTACAAAACAATGCTTACTAAATATTTTAAAGGTCCTAAAATAGGGTGCATATTTAAAAAAAATATGATATCAATTATTATCGCTATAGTTTTTTTACAATCTTTAGGTAGACAACTCCTACAATACTCGGGAAAACGGCACAAGATTGTTTGAGAAGCATACATCGTTCCAAACAATCAAACTCCAATTTTAAGGATATCCGCTATAGGAAAGTTTTTACTGGACGAGATAGATACACGGTGAAAAAATGCTCATAATACCTGACCTTAAATATTGCTCTTGTCAAAGACTTGCGATCTAATCCTAGACAACTCGGTTCCACTATAATCTTTCAAACATACTACTATTGTATTTTCATAATTCCAGGCTCCTTTAGCTACACCTTCATTTGAATATATATTTGAAGCAAATGAAAACAACATAATTTGCCCGCAAATTGTGGACGATCGATTTGTAGGTACCGAAGATTGCCTACACCTCAATGTCTACAAACCGGACGCAGCGTCTCAGGAAAATCGGAAAGCAGTTATCGTTTACTTCTACGGAGGTTCATACCTTACTGGCAGTAAGGTACTGTATGGTCCAGATCATCTCATATCACAAGATGTTATTTTAGTCATCGCAAATTTCCGCGTCGGTGCCCTTGGTCTTCTATGCTTGAACCATGAACTCGTACCGGGCAATGCGGCGTTCAAAGATCAAGTAGCCGCCTTGCGCTGGGTTCGACAGAATATCGCCGCATTTGGTGGAGATCCGGATAATGTTACTATAATGGGTCACGGTTCAGGAGGAGCATCTGTCGATCTTCTCACCTTGTCGCCAATGACTAATGGTCTGTTTCACAGATCTATTACGATCAGTGCATCATCTCAAGCGGTTTGGGCGGTCGATTTCAATCCTTTAGAGCGAGCTTTCGATATAGCTAGGAGGTTCTTAAACTTCGAAGGCGACGATATTGAAGCTTTAATTGAATTATATTTGAATACTGACATCGAAGATCTCGCTTTTGCAGTGAATAGATATTATAGCTCCAATCCATTTTATTCACTCCCCGTAGCTGCCTGCGTGGAAAAATATTTTCCCGGTGTCGAGACATTCTTGAATGATAAACCAGCTAACATTCTGACGTCAGTCGAATACATACCTTTGCCTAAAATTTACGCTTATAACAATAGGGAATATGTCAATATGTTGGATCAAATTGAGATTGACGCTGCAGATATATTTATGGACATCGTGGAGGCTCTATTGCCAGCTGACTTGAACGTGAACGGACAGCCACTTTGGTTGTTGGGATTTATCGGAAATCGTTTGAGAAATTTCTACAGTAAAAATGGCGTTTCCGCTCTTGAGAGTTACATCGACTTCAGATCTGACTCATTCTTCTTCTACCCCATTATCAAAACAGCCAGACAACGTGTGGCATCGGATAAGCCAGTTTATGTGTTAGAATTTTCATACGAAAGTGATATACGAAGACCAAGATTACCAGATGCACATGGTGTAACAGGAGTGGGCCATGGAGATGACACCTTTTTCTTAATAACCCCAACACCACCGGAAACACCTGTTACAGCTCAGGATCAACTCACAATTGACAGATATGCAACTCTGGTGACAAACTTTGCTAAATATGGGTAAGTTTGCCTAATTTAAATATTTAATATTTATTCGCTTCATTTAGTTTTTATTATTATTATTTCACCCCTATATTAAATTATTCTAAGATAAATGTAAATTATTAGCTAAGTGAACAAAATTACTTTAAATTAGATAACTTATCTGAATTCGGTAATAAGTAAGTGAAGGCACTTACTAGTACTTAGTAGCTATTGGGAGTAAATTTACTTAACCCAATATTGAATCTTAATTCTCGATTACGGGTACCGGTGCTAGAATGAAAGTGGTTTTGAAATAAAAAACGGTTTTTATATCAAATTTATTTAACTTATAATGAAAATTAAGACATCTATGTATTTATTAATATTTAAATAAAATTAACTACACGAAAGTAATCTTGTTATGTATTCTACAAAATAATAGAAAAAATCAAAATAATGAATCAATATTTTCAACAATCTTTCGCTCCGCGCCGACTCAACTATTAATTTCATGCTCGATGAGGTTAATTTCTGATGGCTGTAATGAGAAAATGAAATGATACAAAAGAAAATACTGACTGAAATCAAAATAATGAATCAATATTTTCAACAATCTTTTGCTCCGCGCCGACTCAACTATTAATTTCATGTTCGATGGGGTTAATGTCTGATGGGTGTAATGAGAAAATGAAATGATACAAAAGAAAATACTGACTGAAATAAAAATAATGAATCAATATTTTCAACAATCTTTCGCTCCGCGCTGACTCAACTATTAATTTCATGCTCGATGAGGTTAATGTCTGATGGCTGTAATGAAAAAATGAAATGATACAAAAGAAAATACTGACTGAAATCAAAATAATGAATCAATATTTTCAACAATCTTTCGCTCCGCGCCGACTCAACTATTAATTTCATGTTCGATGGGGTTAATGTCTGATGGGTGTAATGAGAAAATGAAATGATACAAAAGAAAATACTGACTGAAATAAAAATAATGAATCAATATTTTCAACAATCTTTCGCTCCGCGCCGACTCAACTATTAATTTCATGTTCGATGGGGTTAATGTCTGATGGGTGTAATGAGAAAATGAAATGATACAAAAGAAAATACTGACCGAAATAAAAATAATGAATCAATATTTTCAACAATCTTTCGCTCCGCGCCGACTCAACTATTAATTTCATGCTTGATGGGGTTAATGTCTGATGGGTGTAATGAGAAAATTAAATGATATAAAAGAAAATACTGACTGAAATCAAAATAATGAATCAATATTTTCAACAATCTTTCGCTCCGCGCCGACTCAACTATTAATTTCATGCTCGATGGGGTTAATGTCTGATGGGTGTAATGAGAAAATGAAATGATATAAAAGAAAATACTGACTGAAATAAAATTATACAAAAATAAATTGTACAATTCTTTTTGTATCAAGGCTTATTTCCAGTCGAAACAAAGCTTTATAATGACTTCAAAATAACAATATTGGACTTTTCAATTTTAAAATTCTTTCCCTAATACCAACTATATTATGTTTTCATTGACCAATAAAAATAAATGGACGGTAAAATGCTGAAAACACATATCTCTTTATATCCTATGACCACTAAGTGGGACAAAGGGCGTCTACGGTGCTTCACCACGCTGATCGGTTATATGCATCGTTAAATGCTTTATTCTAAATATGCCCAATGTTCTTCAATTCCACTGAACAATCGCAGTCTACTTCGAACGGCTACGTTTCCTCTTCCTTTCAGAACTTCAATCTAAAGGCTGTTCACGGATATGGTCTCTTTTCTTTCTGAGCGTTTGATCAATGCAGACTATTTCCATTTTCAATTGATGCCCCCGAGATAGGGGAATTTTAAAGTATGCTCATTTGTAATTAAGCAAATCAAAAAAATACTTCTTAAGGAAAAGTACATTTAAATAAATCATTCGTGTGACAGTTTTTTTGACGCGGTTTGCTATAAAGCTATAATTGAAAATATACAGTCATAATTATTTTTAAATCCTAAAACAGGAACTATTTTCTTTCGAAATGAGTTTCAAAATACAAAATGCGAAAGTTACACATATCATTAGTTATATATCGCAGACCCAAAGAAAAAATTAAATATAACTTAAAACCAAATAACGTTTAGGCATTATCTTGTAATAGTTTAGTAAATTTCATTTTTCTGCACTTAAATGAAATTATTAAGTAAAATTCTTGTTCTTGTCACTTACAGCAACCCAACACCGGACACCAATACCCTCCAATGGCCTCCGCTATCTCCAACTCAGTTCCCTTACTTACGACTTGGTTCAGAGATAGTGATCTCCGACACACCACGCGCTGGGGCCATAGAGCTGTGGGATCAGATCTACGCCGATGCGGGAATACCATACGTACAGACCGAGCAAGGTGTGGTAAGAGGCACGCACCACCCTGAAGCTGGGTATTTCAGTTTTACCGGCATACGTTATGGCATTATTCCCACGGGCCGTAATAGATACGCTGTAAGTCCTTTCTCAGCATTATAATTCTTAATTCAATCCAGTAATGAACTTAAATAAAACATCTTTACTCTTTCTTTAGTTTTGAAAGGTGAAATATGATCGTGGCAGTATTGCAGTTGAAATATATTCGTTATATTAACTAAAAATATACAAAACTTGCAGTTAAATGTTTTCGTATTGTCATTAATGATCATGCCAGTGACGGTTATCGATTAAAGGTTACGGTTAAAGGTTTTCATCATCAGAACTTATTGCAAATTGATAATAAAAAAATGCAGTGAATTTCATTTTCTTTCATTTTCTCTTGATCATGAAATCCACTTTTTCATACTTATACCTGGCCTATGAGCATATTGTAAATAAACAGTCGAGAGTAAACTCACTAGTCTTATCCATACCCCTGACATGTACATTTATGTTTTATGCATTGTATAAGGAAATTATCTATAAATAATAGGTATAAATCACCCTTTCAGAGTCCGTCACCTCCAACTAGTTGGAAAGGAGTTTTTGTAGCTGATCAAGACAACATATTTTGCCCGCAAGTGTGGAATGGAGAGTACGTTGGAACAGAGGACTGTCTCATTCTAAATATTTACGTTCCAGATAGTTCAACAAGTCAACGTTCAGTTATTGTTTACATACACGGAGGAGGCTTCTTTGGAAGTTCTAGTGCCTATTTTGGACCAGATCAATTGTTGTCTCATGATGTCATACTAGTTACTGTCAACTACCGAGTAGGACCGCTCGGTCACTTATGTTTGGGGCACGAGCTCGTTCCGGGCAACGCCGCGTTCAAGGACCAGGTGGCCGCGTTGCGCTGGATACGGAACAACATCGCTGCATTTGGTGGGAATCGGAATAGCGTAACAATCATGGGACAGAGCTCGGGTGGTGTATCAGTAGACCTTCTTACACTGTCTCCGATGACAAGGGGTCTCTTTCAAGGTGCGATTTCTATGAGTGGAGCGGCCCGAGCTTTTTGGGCAATCGTTGCCGATCCAGTTTCAATTGCAAGAACGATGGCGGAAAGGTACATGAATTTTAACGGAGGAAATTTGGAAGATTTGGTAGAATTTTATTTGGCAGCCAACATAGAAGATTTAGCAATAGCCACATCTCAGTTTTATGAGGAATTTGGCTATACATATTTGCCTTTTGCTGGATGCATTGAACAAACATTCCCTGACACAGAGGCATTCTTAACAGATACACCGGCTAATATTCTAGCTTCAGGACGATATACATCAATACCCACTATTTATACAGTGGCAAACCAAGAATACGTTAACATGATTACAACTCAAGAAATCAATAATATTACTGAAATTATAGAACACATTAGCGAACGCCTACCCCGGGATTTAACTATAACGCCTAGCCAGAGGACAGATATCGCCAACCAAGTTCGCGCATTTTACGTTAACGATCAAAGATCACCTTTAGAAGGTTACATCGACTTCATGTCGGATACTATGTTCTATTACGCCCTCGCTCGCTCTGCTCGTGAACGCCAGGCTAGATCCTCTTCGCCTGTTTATGTGATGGAGTTTTCGTTTAATAGTGAGCTGCGAGTTCCACGACTGCCAGAAGTTGACGGTATAACGGGAACTGGTCATGGAGATGATGTACTTTTTGTTATTGCCAGAATAGGAGCCAACTCTTCTCTTACCTCAGCCGACCAATTGACCATCGATCGATATGGTCAATTGTTTAGCAATTTTGCTAAATACGGGTAAGTAAAGTAATTAAATTATTAATTTTTTTTAATACTTTATGAAGTTAATAATTGTAAATTATATGAAATAAAAGTTTAGTTAATATTGTTCTTACAGGAATAATATAATAACAAAACAATATTTTTATTCCATTTGCGATGGTGTTGAATGACGAAAGTATTTTTAACTAAATTTAACATTTATGTTGAATCTTTTGAAGTAAACGCGTTTTAGTTATGTCGTGAGTTAATTTAGTTTACTGTGTATAACAATACAATTAATGTTATCACTATCAAATGTTAAATTTTGTTTGACGACAAATATTTCAAATCTTGTTATAGTCGATGACATTTTTAGTGGTGGCGTAAAATCGAAATAATTAAAGCAATCTAATAATTTGTCTCTCTTTCAGAAATCCAACTCCTGAAAACGTTCCTTTGGCCTGGCAGCCGATCACTGAGGAGCAGTTCCACTATTTGAAATTGGGTGCAGAGCTGATCGTTTCCCATTCTCCGAACGCGGCCGCCATCGCCCTCTGGGATGAAATCTACCTATCATCCTCGGCAAGGCTATTTCCCTCGCTCTTTGTCACTTTCCTTTCAGCTATTTTATTAATGTTTAATCTTCGATAACTATAAGTTACGTTAAAATATTATTTATACCTTGAGCTATTGTAATTAAAGGAGATATGTAAAATAACATTAATAACTAAATTAATTTGCGTTCATCAAACTTACTCTTTATTTTATGGAAAAAGACTTAACAATATGCATAAATTCATAGACAAAATAGAGATTTAAAAAAATCAAATTGTAAATTATTTTATTTTTGTGAAATTAAAAAACTAATTAGCAAGTAATTAATTAATATATTTAAAGGTGACCTCAGCGGAACTATGGACGATCGCTTTATATTTTATCCTAATTGCATTGGAAACAAAGAGGCATGTACGATATTGGAATGTATCATGAAATATCCGAAGTGATACCGAATTAATGATATCTTAGTATAATTCTTCAATGTCGGCACGAATGCGATAATATGACCTTGATATAAAGACACACACGTACGCACGACAATTATGCATGTTTGTTTATTCATTTTAGATCAGATCAATCAATTAACTAACAAACAAAACAATTATGCATGTTTGTTTATTCATTTTAGATCAGATCAATCAATTAACTCAACTATTTTTATTTTACGCTTTATTAACTTGACTTACAATTTATCGCTACCATCATCAATATAAATTTTGAATTATTTTGGATAAAAAAAAATAGTTTTGTGACTTTGATATATTGACACGAACGCACGCACGTATGGGCACATTTAAAACGCATGTTAAGTTGCATGACCACTCGTTCGTTTTGAATCAAAACACTCAAATAGTACAACAAATATTATATAATTCTTTATAAACTTTTCATTATCATCAATCACTGTATTCGTCAATTTAAATTTTGCATTATCATCAGTCATCTGTAATAACTTTGTGTTATGATGATATCTTAGCTTAATTCCTCAATTTCAAAACGAATGCATGTGATCTTAATATACAGAAACACAAGTATGCACACAAGTACGCAAGGAGGTATTCACGACAATTTATTCGTATACACACACACACATAGATAAGTACTTCATTTTATTTGACACTGACTGCAAAAATAAAAATTATGCTAATTCTAATTGAAATATTAATTAAGCACAAATTATGCTAGATCAAGTTTGTGATGCCATTTATTTTCTCTAGGCACATAATGTAAATATCTATTTAAGGACCAAGTTATCTGTATGGGTTTTAAGATATATTTTTTGCAGTTAAAACGCTTGAGTATTCCTAAATAGGGATATAAATACCACAGATGTAGATACATATAGTTGTTTGATATGTTTATTGAAAAGTATTTGGATTTAATTTTATTTCCACTAATACTTTCGATTCCGCTTTCCCTCTACAAAAAATGAATTTGTTACTCATATAAAAAGGGATGAATGTTATTTTGTCTAACAAATACCGCTTGACGCCGTATCTTCTGACAAAACTTTGACATTCAGCCTACATTTAGAAGACTTATACTCTGTTTATACTTTTTCTCATAACTTGAGATGTAGAGTATATTTTCGTTATTTCGTGAAGAAAATAAAATAATTTAATTAGTTTTGATCCCCTAAATACAGTGAATTTACTATATTTGGCGTTAATTTTGTATAAATTCATTGTTCACAATTAAATGAAACTACGTGGTGTAGTATTATTTGTACTTTGTTTAAGTTCTTTACCATGACCTAAGTTTCGTTGTATTACAACATCTTCATGTGGGCTGTTAGCAAATATTGCTAACAGCCCTTATCAGCCTGATACCTTTGCTTTTGGGAATTGATATGACAAACGAAATCAGTTTTACTGCAGCTAAATGTATATTCTATATAACTAGCACAAAGTCTTAACTTAGCACAGGATGTAACAAGATAAGATTATTTAGATAGTGAAAATGGGGATTATGTAAAACAGTGAGTTAATACGTCGCCTACTGATGGTCATTAAAAATCATCATTTATCAGTCTGCGTATAATTGAACTATTATCGTTTAGATTACATCTGTAATTTCAACTCAACCTATTAAAATAATTTATGGTCAACATTGATACTCTAAATCAGCTGTAGAAAACGTCGATGAAGCGCAAATTGGACTTCCATGAATAGTATTTCGTATCATTAAGTTGGCTCGGCTCATATAAGTATCCAAAATTTGGTAAAGCTCTCACCGATCGCGTGTGATTTTACTAAACTCGATTCACACGAACGCTGTAGACTCTAATTAAAATAAACATTGAAATCTATAGCTTTTGTGAATGAAATAATGTTATAATGAAATAATGTTATTTTACCGTTACTTTTTACCTTTATCTTCCTGTAAGTCAAATTTCAATTTTTCATGTCAAATAGTCTCTGAGAAAATGAGTGTCACAGATAGACAGAAATAAATGTAATTTTAGAAGTGTGCCGTTTTTCCAATTTTTTCTTTATAATTTCGATTCATTCCAGATGTATGCCATATTCATTTAATAAAAAAGAGAGTCTTTTGTTTACTTAATTTTTAGAGATTGGTCAAATGCAAGCAATTTGAAATTTGACTTTGAATGATTGTTTAAGTGTTTTTAACCTACAAGATTGGATCATATAGTTCTCTATCAAAACAGAATAAATAACTAAACTTTTTACCCAGGTAAAACCGAAATAGGCAACTAGTATCCAATTAAACTTTTAGAACTAAATTATAAATCTACCAACAAATTATGAAGAGAAATATCTTAAAAATGAAATTAAAGATCTAAAACAATAATATACGAGGAAAACCTAAGTTCTTAATACTAAAACAGGCTCAATGAATAGAAAGTAAAGGCAAAGGCTTTAGAGTAGCAATTTAGTTGACAGATGGGCAGAAATTCGCGCTATTTGGGCAGTTCCGGGAGGTAATAGAAGACGATATGATTAAATATCCAAATCGTAAGTTACAAAGACAGTCAGTCTCGGAAAATGGAGTTTTCGTTCAATATTTTTGTGGAAATTTTCAACAGTACCTTGAAAGCTGTCTTAAATCTTATTTTGAAACCATTTTTGTTTCCTTGTAACTCGCTCTTTCAATTGATACTCCACAAGACGTTTGAAATTAAAAAAAAATTAGATTACTGAGACTTCCTTTTCTCCCTCTCTTATATAATAAGTATAAAAAAAGAGATATTTTCACATATATTCTGAGTACTAAAATTTAAATAGATTAAAATACTTTATAATTACGCCAAATTTCAAATTTCCTGGTTAAAGGTGTTGTGTGGAAAAGGGTTGTGATACCCAAATTAATGGACAGACATGTGCGTAAATTTTAAAAAGGTTCTGTTTTTATTTCTTTTCAATTTTGGAACAATTTAATACGCAAACCAATAAAATATAATCAATAATTGAGAGTAATTGAGACAAACAGAAAGACCCGATATTTAACTGAAATAATATAACTAATGATTCATAACATAATTACTTTAACACACGATAACTAAGCTATAAATTTGATTGTTTATTTATAGTTTACGCATATCTAACGATATCCATTGATATGTCATTATCAAGGTAATTTTATGTAAGATAAGCATTTAATCGATAAACGTAGAGCGGACGTTACATTATAGTGGGGATTTATAGATATGCCCAACAGTGTTTTACGATGTGGCAAATATGTACGCAGGTCGCAGCCGCGACGATGCAGGTTGGCGGACCGTTGGTGAAAATGGTTTACACTGTGACAAGCACCCGCAATGAGGAGGAAGGTTACTTTAGTTTCATCGGCATCCGGTACATGGAGTTTCCAACTGGCAGGAACAGTTTTTGAGGACAATAAATTCCATCGTACGTACTTCAGTTTTACGCACTGTAATTTTTTATACATATGTATAGAAAAACATTCATCTTAATTAATTATGAATTGGAAATATAAAATTTTAAACCATATTTTCTACTTTAAAAATGCGTGTTTAAAAATGGTTTAAAAATTCGTTTTAAATATTCATGTGTAGCTTCTATGTTTTAACATATGTATGTACGTTGCTTTGTGTAATAAGACTCACATTTTCTCTTCATTATTATCCCGGACCGTTATAACGAATGTTATTTTTTTTATTTACATCAGTATTTTTATTTATCGTATTTAAAAAAAATGGAATAAACTTATTCTCCGTAACTGAAACTATGTACTTAATCAAATTTTATTTACACATTTTTTTATGTTTTTGTCTTTAGTGATATTTTCATCTGTACGATGTGAAGATCATTTCACCCAAACTTGCACGTTTTTTCTAAATCATCGGAAATTTTCAAATTTGTATAATTTGTTCAAAATGTAACAACACAAGGGGAGATCAATAATTATAGCCATTATTGATCGTCCCTGGTGTTATCGCATTTCTTTATATCCTTGTCCTTACTATTATTTTCATCTGTTCGAAGTGAAGGCCATTCCGCCCAAATTCGCACGTTTTTTCTAAATCATCGGAAATTTTCAAATTTGTATAATTTGTTCAAAATGTAACAACACAAGGGGAGATCAATAATTATAGCCATTATTGATCGTCCCTGGTATTATCGCGTTTCTTTATGTCCTTGTCCTTACTATTCTTTTCATCTGTTCGAAGTGAAGGCCATTCCGCCCAACTTCGCACGTTTTTCTAAATCATCGTAAATTTTCAGATTTATATAATTTGTGTACATCACATAAACTATCGACATTCAAATTGTAACAACACAAGGGAAGATCAATAATGTTAGCGGTTATTGATCTCCTCTGGTATTATCGCGATTGATAACGCATACGTCACTAAGCTACGCGGACACCGCTTGCATCCGCACACGGCGGTCAGATAACTAATTAACTGACACTTTAGCACCACTCATCAATGCCGCAGAAGTCCGTACCTCTTTTCCGTTTGTCTTTTTAAGTACGTATGTGTTTTTTCATTACAGGTTTTAGTTACGGTTTTTCAATCGCCCCGTTAAATTTGGTCACTCAGTTTGAAATGTAAAGGTAATATAATATATTGAATATATTTGGCGTTGATTTTGTAGAAATTCATTATTCACAATTAAATGAAACTACGTGATGTAGTATTATTTCTACTTGTTTTAAGTTCTTTACCACGGCCTAGGTTTCGTTATATTACAACATCTTCAGGTGGGCTATTAGCAAAGATTCCATCTTTTCGCATGTGTATTCTGAAATTTTAGTGACGTTCGTGCAATAAACATAAACGTTAATATTTTATTTAAATGATGAGAAAATGTACGAAAATATCATCACAGGAAAGGGCCTCGCTATTATCTCTCAGGAATAAATATTGTTATTTCCCCTTGCTATTTAAAGATCATGCTGACGGAATACAGAGCCACTATACTGATGCTAAAGGTGATATGCCTGGTGGCATCTGCCTTTATTGCAGTTTACATTTCAGATTCAATCAGCAATTATTTGTGTCACGTTACAATAATAATGCAGTCGTATAAATTAAGACTTTTAGAAAGTGAAAGCAAATTAATGCAGCTAATTAGGAGGTATGCCGATATTTCCTTGAAACATTGATCTCAACGATCGAATAAAATTGATCAATGGACGATTGATCTTTGATTAAATTGTCTTATAAAAGATTGATCTTTTTAGTTAAATACATAGACGGCCAAGTTAAAATGTGTTTTAATGTAATTTTATACATGAATAATTAAAACAAAGCAATGAACTCGATTTGTAATAAGCCAACAATTTATTTCAATTTAAAATATTAAAGAAATATTTTTAAAATAATGACAACAGAAGTATATTAATTTCATTACTTAGATCAAAGTGCACTTTTCCTTCTTTATTTTTATTTATTTGATTCTTACTTCTAATTTTAAAGAGTAAGGAAATATTGATTTTCCTCTAAACTGAACAAGATGTAAATATAATTATTTCGACAGAAATATAATCAGGCAAAAATTATTAAAAGGTTATGAAACGAAACATAATCAATGACTTGAACATGTTTTTCGTAAGGTATAAAAAATATGAAAGCATAGGATGAACAAAGAAATTTGCATTAAGAAGAGATTTAACCTTAACTATACAAACCGACAAATAGTTTGTAAGATCTTTAAATTCGGCACAATATCTTTTCAAAATTCCGAAAATCTAGAATTGATTTATATAATCTTTAGCGATATTTACATTTTGATGAAATAAGCTAATCTTAGGACCTTCTATCCATAAGTATTTAATATGGCTTTTGTTATCTCATGATAACTGACGCACAGGCGACGACATGTAAACACATCGTAAAAACCGCAGGGAAACTAATTTTTTCGAATTTGTTCTGATAAAGTCAGTTTCGTCGGAGCATCGGTATAGTTGTAACGTAATTTATTGTGTATTTCTTAAATAATGCACATCGTGAACTGAAAAATAAAATTATTGAATAGTGACTAACAGATTTAATCATACAGTGAATTCCTTATGTCCTAATGATTGCCTTTCATTACATTGGGGGTGATTTGAAATTTGCCATTTCACAAAAGTCTAACGGCAGGTTTTTTATTCAATATTTTTGTTTTTTTTTAAATAGTTTAATTGCAATATGAGAAGTAAAACTAAAAGTTTTTGACCACCAACTTTCAAAGACAAATGATAAATTCGAACAAAGTTCCAAACGAGTTGGGAAGTAATTTATTGTATTTTTCTTAAATCGAACGCACCTTGAATGGAAAAATTAAACTATTCAATAGTAAATAGACTTATCATGCAGTGAGTGTTTTATATAATTTATTGTTGAATTTCATTTTTTTAATACGTGAGTTTCAACTGTATATTGTTTTTAGTGCATTGGCGAAAAATTTGAATGTCTCGAAAACTCAAAAAATTGTAAGGGCAGTTTTTTGTAATAATTGTTTTAATTTTTACAGAATTGTTTAAATGTGCTCAAGAGATAAAACGGAATGATTTCAGAATATCAAAACAGGAATCAACTAGCAAGTCTAATTTTTCTATTGCTTTTTTTTTTAATTTGTCTCCATTTCCCTATGCATCATTTCATTTGATAAACCCACCGAGAGGAACAGTTGGCTCATTTTTCCTTTGACATCATTTTCAATGCATTTTTGAAGACAGTCACCGCTTGTTAGGCATCCGGGGATCATATTTCTTGCAATTTTTCTCTTATACTTGGGAATACATAGAAATCGCATGATGTGATGTGGGGACTGTGCGGCGTATAACCCATAGTTTTAGGTATGTCGTCCCTTTACCTAAGTAAGCAGAGGCATTGTATTGAGTATTCTTTTTGATGCGGGTGCGAAGGGGTTACTCTTGAACTTTTTCCAAAAAAAAATATATAATTGCTGGTATGCTATTTAGCGATAACTGTTCTTTTAGTTTCCAGAACAATCGTTTCATATTAATCTGTCCGTTCAAAGAATGAAGGGAATATCTTTTTTCAGCGCTTTGACCTTTAACGATGTCGAGTAAAGAATCTGAAAAACATCCGTCGAAATTTTCTAACGTTTTGCGACATCGGATAAATCATGGGGTATTCGCCTGGGAAAAAAGCTTCTTGACACTTTAACATTTATGTAGGATTTTCTGTGTTTGGTTCATATCAATGGTTAAATTAGTTGAATTTGCTGATAGATTACTCCCATATCAGTCGTATTCATTAATTTTATAAAGTGTTTGATTGAAATAGCGGCTATGAGTCAATATACACTGCTATATTTGATTGCGTTATGCACAAATATACTTAAATGATATTTAGCGTAAAGGCATTGAAACAAAAATTGTGACATGTTACTTTTTTTCAAATAAGTGTTGGTATTATTTTGCAGTATAGAAAACATATTTTGTACGAACTTTAGGGCAGTGTTTTTTTACAATGACTAAGATTTTATTCTTATCTGATATATATTTTCTATGATTATTTTTAATGTTAGATACGTCCATTAAAAAAAAATTATAAAAAGCTTCAAAGTTAATATACGGGATTATTCACACATACTTCACATTATATATAATAGCCTGTAGTGCTGTGACTAAGACTCTAGCGCCGGTATAAAAGACCGATTCCTCGTCGCGTGTTTGCACATTCATAAATTGTTCATCAAATTTTTAATGATTATTATATATTTTATTATATGTTGAGTTTAGCCAAGATTTCAAGTTAAACAGATGGCGGTAAAGTCGGCGATACATCACGCCTAGTCTCATAAAAATACACTTATGAACACAATTTCTTTTATGAGAAGAATTGTACGCATTACCCGGAAAAACTGAGAGGTGACCGGGGACCGAAATACAGCATTGATGGTATTTATATATATCATAGTCACTAAATGTAGTGCATTCGCAGTAATTCATTATAATGCATTTCAATGATTTTGCCAAAAAATTGCATTATGAGCGGTACATGCACTAAGTGGAAAATAATATAATTGGAGAATTATTCTGAAAAAAAACATATATATATGTTTGTTAATTATATTATTTTTATACTACTTGTATAATCTGAAATATATTTGAATATACATTATAGAAGAAAAGGAAAGCGAAGCCCATTTTTAGGATCAATACACTTTGAGGTTTAGTTAAAAACATTATTTTAAGATCGTTCTTTCATCATATTGTCATAAAATTATCAGTCCATAACCTAAAGGTACCGATTTATGCTTAGGAACTATTCAAATAATAGGGAAATAAAATTAAACATTAAATTAATGTTTTTCGCTAATTGCTGGCGGATTAAGTGGTGACAGTACCCACACACTAGTGACATAATAACTAACTACGTTATGTTCAAATTGTTTATTATGGATAAAAATTTTGTCGTTAGGACCACCAAAAGAAAACTTAATATACAGTATTGCACTATAAGTCAAAATATTATAATAATGTTTTACTACACGTTACAATATTAACTTTTATTCTCCATTCAAATTTGTATGTGTATTTATTCTAAATTGTTACTTGTCGTTTTGAAGACAACCGCCCCTTCCGCAAAGACTCAAAACTAATGAGCGGATATATGTTTTATTTTGTTGTTGATATATGTGTGAATGCATCATTCGTGCTTTAGTTTATGTTATACATACTTTATCTATATTTTCACACCCGATATTCTACTAATTACGTCAGTATACACATAGATCGCGAAAATTTTTAAACATATCAAATGTATTTTTCTATTAACCGTACACCGTTGCGTCGTCACAGCAACAGTGCCGCTTTATCGACTGATTAGTTATCGATGCGAATCGGACGCTTGACGTCGGTAAAACAGAGCGAATATTCCGCGATTAACAATTATAATATTTATATTATGTGCAGCTATTAATTCACTCGCAACTTTTAATTTCAAATATTTCTTTTTGCCTTTTTAGCATTTCGGAAAATTATTTAATTATTTTGTATTTTAGTACGTTTATTGCATTAATGTGTATTTAATAGTATTTAATTCGCTGTTGTTACATAATTATGTGTGTTAATTTACAAATTTTTTTGAAATTGCTTTAAAAATGGCGAATCTGAGTTTATACATGGACCAAGTGGAATGCTTGCGTTTCATATAAAAAATACTCTAAACGGGACGCCTTAATATCGAAGGAGAAAAAATCCGTTGGTAAGTCAGTATTAACACATAGAACAGAATATATTTAAGGAAAAATATATTTTTTAAAAATGGAACACATGCACTTTACAACCAGGAACATTTTTTTGAAATCGTATGAAAGTATACACATTAAAAACTACATACCTAGAAAGAAATTCTGCAGCTCATAAAAAAATATTTAAAAAAAAAATACTCACCAGAAATATGTCGAATATGTACATTACATCGTTATTTATCCCTATATTCACAATGAATTTATCGTTAGATATTACACATTTGACACACACACAATGGAGTTAGAAATTAATAAAATTAAATAACTTAAAATAAACTTTTCAAATTACTTTAAAACAATGTAATTTTTAACATTATAAAACGTCAAATAAGACATATTATAAATTATACCAACTTAATAGGTTTTATTATCTGTAAATATTTAATTTATATATACGCCAGAGCAAGTAGATGAAATTAACGGGGTTGTTTTTAGCACAATATACAGACAGATACAGGACAGTTGACAGACAGATGAGACTTGGATTAATGAGTATAACATAAGAAGCACAGTATTGTATGAACCCTTCATACATTTGTCATGGCAGACCTTATTGTTTGGATGGAAGGATTATCAAGTGATTTAAATACTTCTTCAGGAAAAGGAAAATCTCTAATCGTACACATCGGGTCGACTAAAATTAATACTGATTACCACTAGGAGTATTTGCTCGGAGTGATATTTTTTTATAAAATATTAATGTTTTGTAAGTTTTTTAAATATTAATTTGTCTTTCAAGTTTCAGGTTCATTGTGGTATGATGGTTGCACTGTAGTGTATTTTTTTATGAAATATTAATGTATTTCGTGTATTTTTATGCATTAGTGTATTTTATTATTATGTTATACAAGCTCATTGTGAAGTAGAGTGCAGTGTGTTTTCTTGTAAAATACTAGCGTATTTTGTGTGTATTTATACATTTGTGTATTTCGTATTTTAAAAATTATTTTAATAATTACTAAAAACATCACTAGTATATTTAGAAAATAATATACTGCTTATTAGTATACGGAGGCAAATACCAGAAATATTTATTACAGTTGAAAGTTTGCCAAGTATGTTTAGAGATTTGTCTACCGACGACATTTTAACTACGCCAATCTTTTAAGACTGCCAGTCTCAAGCCTGGAGAAAGCACGAGAGAAAAATTGTTGGTATCATTATAAGTATTTTTTGTAATTAACAATATATCTATATGTTATTTCATATATTTCCTCTTACTTACTTGCATTTCTCTTAAATATAAAATATAATATTGAATATATTTGGCGTTAATTTTGTAGAAATTCATTATTAACAATTAAATGAAACTACATGATGTAGTATTATTTCTACTTTCTTTAAGTATTTTACCACGACCTAGGTTTCGTTGTATTACATCTTCAGGTGGGCTATTGGCAAAGATATTTGCTAATAGCCCACTTGGGTCCCACCTAGGTCACGACCTAAAGAACTTAAAGAAAGTAGAAATAATACTACCTGACGTGGTTTCATTTAATTATGTATATAATGTAAGCTATATAAGTTGCACGTGTATATATTTTAAATGTGTAAACCAATAAAAAAAAATTAATCAAAGATGTTAAATAAATCCATATTAAATTATGAAAATGGATATTAGATAAAAATTTACAATACTCGAATTATCAAATTGATTTATATAAAAATATATCTTTTGAAATTAAATGGAGTATTGTTTAGTTATTGAGAAAATAATAAATTCTTTAGAAATAAAATAACTAATCTAGTTTTAAAAAATAGAGGAGAAATGAACTTTGATCTAATTAATGAAATTCATGATTTCATTTATTATTATTTTTAATGAATGCAATATTATTTTATAGCAATATTATTTTATAATTTGAAATTTTTGTATTATGAGATTGTATTAAAAGATATTTTAACTTAGCCTTCTTTTCTAAAAAGAATAATTCTTTACTAGCCGATTTAATTGAAGATAATCTTTCTTCAATCACTCTTACTTCATCATTTCCACTCTTATTCAAACCTTCAGATCGATTTTTCAAGGAAAGGTCACTATCTCCAATTCGCAATATTATCTTATGCCACGACACAAATTACTGGTGTTTGAATCTGAAATTTCATGTATATTGTAGGCAGTATTTACCAGATCCTAGATTGAAGGCTTATGTCGCTCAGCCTTGTTAGTTTGTAGGAACAGCATATCTGCTCTATTTTTCATCAGCATATCTACAAATATAAAAGAAAAATAATAACTTAGGAGACGAGTTGATATTTACAGCATGAATGCTACGAAAATTGCAAGACGCATTTACAAAAACAATTTTGTAATTCTTAATGTCAGAAAGTACATTTTGCCAATAAGCACAAAAGACTTTAGGTGTCGATTACAGAGATCTACACTATTTTAAAGTTTATTGACAAACGATCGAGCAGATTTATTGTATTTGCCCATTATCGGCATTTTCTCTGACACCGTCACTAGTTCTGTGCGAAATTTCAGTCATTTTACACAATTATTTTTGTAAATTATATATTAAGATGTAACCATCTTCATCTTTAACTTTAGCTAAATGTACAAGTATTTAGTTTTGTAGTTTATTTTCGGATATAAACTCAATAAGAGAGTGATTACTTTAAATTAATTAAGTGTAATTATGGCATTGCGTGTAAAAAATTAACAAAAATGTCATATTTTAATGTCGATACGACGACAAGGTATTTTTCTACGATGAATATCGTGGTAACGCGTGGTGTGATTTGACTTTCTATCACCATAGACATTCAAACTGACGGCATCCACCACAACCGGGCATCATTACCGATTACCGATGCCTTCCAAAGATTTTGGAACACTGGAACGGCCGAGGAACATGTGATTAACTTGTCTTAGAAAATCCTAGGTCAAGTGCACGTGAAGCTCGGCTCCTGTTTAGAATATATCATAAAATTTTAGAAGCAAATAAACGTTATCCATAGTTGCTAAGCCTAACCCCAAATGATTATGCAAAGCACGTTAACAACTGTAAATGGATTTTAGGAACGAAATTTTCTGAACCAAGATTTGTTATGTGGATACTTTGGACAAATCACAATCACTAGAAAGGCATTTTTAGTAGGAAAACTGTACTTATTGGTCCCGAGAAAACCCATATGTCGAGAGTGAAATATTTTATCAAGCCAGGTGGTTGTTAAATTTCTAGGCGGGAATATATGATGATAAAATAGTTGGATTTTTTTTTTACAAACTAGAATAAATGGTGATTATTTCAAACGTTTTGTTAGAATAAAACTTGCTGATAATGATGACAACTGGTTTCTGCAGGATAGAATTAATATGCGGGTTCAGGAATATGGAGATTCATCACACTCCACCAACAAGGTTCAATAAGGCTTAATATCGTGTTTTGGCGAGTGATGGCTTCGTATATTAGAACGTTATAAATAAGAAGGATTTTTTTCTGACGAGGCTTTACCAAAGGTTTTTGTATTTTGTTGTACCTTGTAATACATTGGATGTAACGAAAGTAAGAATTGAAGGAGCATTCATTAAGTTAAACGAATGCCGAAAAGTTTGGTTGCCATTCACACATCGATTTATTATTAATTGTGCCCAGAAATGTGGTCGGTCGTCGTTTCGATAATTTTCTTTAATACTGCTAAATATTAAGTATAAACAGTATTACTAATTGCAATGCAAAGTTTTATTTTGAATATAATAATGCTAAGTATTTGAACAATTTACTTTCAATTCTATTATACTATTTTTTAGCTTGATTTTATTTCTTTAACAAAATTAATGTATCTTGATTAATTTGTCTAAGTGACTCAACATAACTTGGTAAAAATTATTGCCAGTCCTTTTTTGATAATTTTATATTTGTAATTATTTACCTAGCAGCGATCTTAGGTTTGAAATTTATTTGAAGTTCCGCAAAGGATAATAAACTTGCTACTAAGTAAATTTTAAAAGTAATTAAGGAGTAGCATTTGTTTCATATGTACTTTCATGATTTATTCTTTTGCTTCACTGTATATCATACCCAGATATTAAAAATACGTTACCATAGAGTAAACTTCATAGTTCTCAATACATTTCTTGGTACGATCAACCTGGGAACACTCGATAAATCTGAGATCTTTTCGGCGTTCATTTAATTTAACAAATACTTCTTTAATTCTCGCTTTTATCATTTGGTCGTCCCTGTGGTGTGACATGCTGATCACACGGTTTACGGCTCTTAACAACATGGCGAACTTATAACAGGCTCGATTTCTGGTCGATTCTGGCCTTGCTAAAATGACAAAAATTAGTGACGAGCAATATAGCAAGAAAATTTGCTGGAAGATTAACATGTGTGGTACCATCGTTAAGTTAATTTAACATTGGGTTATCATTTTAAATATTAAAATAATGTTATTTTTGAGAGACATTTTCTTGTAATCGAACTAAGACAATTGTTATAGTAAATCGAAGAATGAAGTTAAGATATAAGATCATAATATAAATGGAAGTGATGGAAGTTTCATATCAATTGTATAAACCGTTTTGGCCCTAACCATAAAAATCAAACTTGCGTGTCCTTCCGAATGGCAGGGGATATTTTCAATTAAAGCAATTGGTCTTTAGGACCTCTTTCCTCAAAAGGACAAACCTACCAAATACAAATAGAACACGCACTACGAGTGTGTACCGAACCACACGTTTACACACTTATCAACATTTAACAATACTCCTATAAAATTATTTACAATATTCATTATTCAGCACGTAAATATATTGCCTATAACATCTTTTAAAGGCATAAAAACCTGGTGTATATTTTAAAATTTATAAGAACTAAGATAGTCATTATAACTTTTACTGCATTTTTTGGTCCGATTTTAGCAACCCTGTTTCTAGGATTTTTTATTCAATATTCTCGGAAATATGACACTTCGTTTTTACACACTTTTCAGGAAAAATCTTTTTGTTTATGCAATTTAAAATAACAAAAAAAATACTTTTACACTCTCCATATAAAGCCATTTAATCTGATATCCTGCAAAATATACAAGGGAATGTCAAATAGTTCCTTTTCATTATATTTTTCTTTAACTCTAATATATTTCTCAGATCTATCAATTGACTTATTTATACCTCCAAAAATGTTTACTCTCCATATTAAATATAAACTAAAATTACAAAGTTGACTTCTTAATTCTCTATGAATTTTCTTCCAAGTAGCATCCTTCTCATTTTTGGAAACAAATAATAGCCGCAGGCAGTGAGGCTTGGCTTGACTGTGAAGTGGATATTGTAATATTTTTAAGCCGTACTTATGAAGGGTAGACATAGCAACATGACACTTGTGTACAAGTTCGATATTTCTAACGATTATTTAAGTTGGTATACTAGACTAGCTTAATACTCTTACATTATAGAAACGCACCTTGTATATCACTCTTTGGCTCTGAAAGGAATTTTACTTTTTTATCTTTTAAACTCATCAAATGTTCATTTAAATTTTTATATAAATTTATTTAATTAATACTATGTATTCCAGAGTGCTTCGCCTCCACCTTCGTGGGAGGGGATCTTCGAAGTAAACGGAGCTTGTTCTCAAATAGAGGTAGATATATTTATAGGCACTGAAGATTGCCTCACACTAAATATATACAAACCGGATGTAGCTACTCCTGAAAATCCTATAAAATATAATGTTCTAGCAGTTTTAGTAAACTTCCGAGTGAGTGCACTTGGACACTTGTGACTGAGACGTGAATTCCTACCCGGTAATGCTGAGTTCAAGGATAAAGTAACCGTCTTTCGTTGGTTGCAGCATAATATCGCACCATTCGGAGGGGATCCGGAAAATGTAACCATCATGGTTCATAGCGCTGGAGTGACGACATTTTATTTACTCACCCTGTCACCGATGGCCAACGGTCAACGGTCTCTTCCATAAGGCGGTCTCAGTCATCGGATTATCACGAGAATTCTGGCTCAGCGAAAAATTCGCTAGCTATAGAGCAACCATCTACATCCACTACACCCATTTATTTGTTAGAATTTATATATGAAAGTGAGCGGTACTTCCACAGATTGTTAGACACCACCGAAATATCGGGAGTTGCACAAGGATATGGTACCTTTTATTTGGTCATCACAATGGATATAAACGTACCGCTTACTCCTCTAGAACAATTGACTATTGACAATTTAACAAAATATAGGTGAGTGCAAGTTTCTATTAACATAAACAGTAGACTCTGCATATTTCGATATAGACAGAAGGCAAATTTTGAATCGAATGTACATACGAAATTGTGAAACCTAAAGAGAAATAACTACTCATAAAACTGTTCTATTGAGACCTTAAATATTTCAATATCGCAAACATAGTTTTCATATTCAAAATCACGGATCTTTTACATCATTAATTCAACTACTTATGGATTCATTTATTAAAAATAAACTTAACTAACTCTGGTTGTAATAACTTACTAATATTTTTTGCAAAGTTAAAACAAATTTTTCAACACAATAAAAAAAAGTAAATAAATTTTTAAAAAGAAACTACTTTATAACCTTGGCTGACAAACATTTGTTATTACTATTGCCTTAATATTAATATAAATTTGTACACAGTAAAAATAATTGCTTTAAATTAGAAGACTAATCTGAATTCATGAAAACGGGTAAATGCTTTGGCAGGAATTAGAGCATAACATGAATAAATGTTTCTGCTTTCGGCTTGAGTTAGCGAATTAACCTGTAAGGACAGTAGCATCGAAACTAAGTTTCATACTGAGCTGATATCAATGTCATTTTATATTACGAACTCATGAAATTATTCTCCTGAATGAAGTCACCTCAACATCATAAGTTTTAACTGAACATTCCAAAGTCACATCAAAATGTTGAGGTTTAGCTAAACAATAACAAAGTCATCTCAATATATTGAGTTTTAGCTGAACAATAACAAAATCACCTCAATATGTTGAATTTTAACTAAACAATTACACAGTCACCTCAATATGTTGAATTTTAACTAAACAGTAACATTTTACTTAATTAAACAAAATGGGAAACATATGTCCGACTGTATGGACTTAAAACACCCATACGAGCAGAATTTCACGGCCTAACACCCTTCAAGGGTGTTAGGCCGTGAAATTCTGAGCAGAATTTTCTTTACAACTAAAACTTATTTCGGCTCGCCATTATGAAAAGAGTTTACATATATATTGTGGCTCGCCATTATGAAAAGAGTTTACATATATTTGTTTTGTTTGTTCCCATAGATCTCTAAAAGTATAATAATTTTTTACTAAAATTACACTTTATTTATATATTTATGTCATACGCGTGACTATGTTTTAAACGCGACTTGCCATAATTCCCTAAAATAATAACGGCAAATTTGTATAAAAATAATTTTCAATGTCTAAAATATGTTTCAAAGTACAAAATGCAAAAGTTACACGTCTCGTAATATACAAAGAAAAATTTAATATATTTAAAATGAAGCGATCTTAATAAAGTGGTATCTTGTCATACTTCACAGATTTCATTTGGCTAAACTAAAATCGTGCTCAATAACATCGTCGTTTATGTAACTTTTTCCCTTCACCAGACGCCAACGACCTGCAATGGCCACCACTAACTCCAACTCAATTGCCTTACTTCCAACTAGGCTCGGAAATGATCACACGCAAACACACAACAAGACCCACGCCGAAGCGGAAATGCCACACGTGCTAATAGCACAAGGTCTGGTAAGAGGCAAGCACCACCCTGAAGCTGGATATTCTAGTTTTACCAACATACGTTAGATCAGTATTCCCACAGGCTGTAATACTAGTGAATCTAGGTAACAGATCCTTATATTCAGTTCATATTTTAAAGGGCGAAACATGACAGCTATCCATGAAAAATTAAGCTTTTGATTATAAGCACTTAATTCAAATTGATAATGAACAGACTGCTTTCCATAACATGTTCTTTGATTCTCACTTGATCTTGGATATACTTCTTTTATATATTTATTTCTAGCCTGTGAACATATTGTCAACAGATACTCTAGTGTAAACTCTTTGGTCTTATTTGTGTTCTTCACACAATTATAAGAATATATAGTCTTTTCAAATTTTGGATAAACTTGTGTATCTAAATTTGCTTTGGCAACACAAGACTACGGCCCGTTTTAGTATTAGTATTTTTTTCTCACGAGTACCAAGCAACCAAAGATATTAACTCATGCTAGTTATGCTGGGTGAAGTTTGAATGAATTGGTGAAATAAGATAATAGAAATAATAGTGTCAACGCCATAGTATGTTCCTTAATATATCGCAAAGTATCGACTAATTAAATTATACCTCTGTGAGCACTTACATTTCGCATAGGTCCAAAACGTCTTAAATTTAACTTTAATGAGTGATTTAGTATCACTAGATATCTCTATTATATAAGGCTTATACAAAAAATATTCTGTAGAAATTTTGTTATTATGAGACTTTATTTTACAGCTCTATCACCACTAATTCTGATTGCAGAATGAAACCGTAAATACATAACTACTTGTCGGTTGAAAGTAGACATTAAAATAATCGTTAACTTTTTTAGCAAACTTCTTGGTGGCTGATTAAAAAAATCATCCTATCCTTATCAAAATCTCACTCAAAACCTAATTCAACTGAAAACATTCCAACTGATGGCTGATACGTTGCGAAAGAAATGTCCACTTGCTGAGATTCTAGATTGGTACATTAAGTCTGGGTAATTCAAATCGATCGGTGGTTTTCATCTTCTTTTAAATATTTTCATGGTAAAATCCACTGCGTGATGGATCGGCTTTTAAGTCAAACCATACGGTTTAGTGGAATATCTAATTCTGGACGAATTTTTGTGCCGCAAGCATTAAATACCCCACAGAGAGTTAAGAAACGTTTTGCGTTGTCACATAGTTATGTATATTTTCACATATTATGTTTTCTTTCTTAGACAACTTGTTGGTAGCTAATACCTTTTTGGAAAAGTTATGTGTACTTTCAAATAGGTATATCATTTAAATTGACAATTAAGACAGTCTCACTTTACACCAAATAAGGTGACATTCAAAATCTTAGACACAATAACAATTATCCTTTTAAATTTATGGCTTTGTTGTAAATTATCTGCTGTATATTCGATACAAAGAAGATATAGTTTTTATTTTGTTTGCAAAAAAAGTTAATGATTATTATTATAACTCATACCTGATAACTGCTAATTTTTATTCACTCACTAATTCAGTTTCAATGGTGCTATTTATGCAAAAATATCTGACTTTTAATTTTAGATTATTTAATTATCCCCGCTTTTATATTAGATATCGTGTATTGAATATATTTGGCGTTAATTTTGTGGAAAGTCGTTATTCACAATTAAATGGATGTAAGTGATTTAGCATTATTTCTACTTTCTTTGTGTTCTTTACCACGAACTAGGTTTCGTTGTATTGCAACACCTTCAGGTGGGATCTCTTGGGGTGGAATCCGATATTTGCTAATATCTAATTGTGGTTAGATATCGATTCAAAATTTCAATTTTTTTTATGTAGCTTCAAAATTTCAAAATTTTATATTAGACTAAAGCCACTATGGTGTGTTATTTTAGGGAGAAGGGATTTCTCCAATATTTTTAGGAGTGTAGCGTAAGGTCAGCCATCCACGTTGCATACAGAAACATAAGGAGAATTATAGCTATCCATGTCACATGTAATTACATAAAGTCAGTCATCCACGTTGCATACAGAAACATAAGGAGAATTACAGCTATCCATGTCACATGTAATTACATAAAGTCAGTCATCCACGTTGCATACAGAAACATAAGGAGAATTACAGCTATCCATGTCACATGTAATTACATAAAGTCAGTCATCCACGTTGCATACAGAAACATAAGGAGAATTACAGCTATCCATGTCACATGTAATTACATAAAGTCAATCATCCACGTTGCATACAGAAACATAAGGAGAATTACAGCTATCCATGTCACATGTAATTACATAAAGTCAGTCATCCATGTTGCATATGATTACATAAAGTCAGCTATCTGTTTAGTAAACACAAATAGTATTTTTTTCAATAAAAAGTAATTGAGACTATAAAGAAAAATTTATTGACGTTTCAAAATTTTGCGCCACACAAATATATCACGTTACTTTAATCAATTTGTAATTTTTACTATCTTAAACAACGTAAGTAAGCATTTCCTATATTGATACTTTACGTAAATAGATATAGTGGGAAGTTTATTTGTAGCATGAATTTATCTTTCGATAGTTTTTAGAAAAAATAATATAATTATTATCACTTATAAAACTAAGGAAAATTTTAAAAAATCCGGATAGAGCAGAAAATCGTAGAAAATTCCAAAAGCAAATAATGAGTAAAAATGTGTACAATATATTTAAGTAACAACGTTTAGAACTAAAGAAACATACCACAGATAATTATTCTTCACACTGCTAGGCTATTTGCATCATTAACAATTATTAATATTCACAATTCAATGAAACTACGTGATGTAGTATTATTTCTACTTTCTTGCTTGGTGGGCTATTAGCAAAGATCTTTGCTAATATCCCACCTGAAGATGTTGTAATACAACGAAACCTAGGTCGTGGTAAAGAAATTAAAGAAAGTAGAAATAATACTACATCACGTTGTTTCATTGAATTGTGAATAATGAATTTCTACAAAATTAATACCAAATATATTCAATTATTAATATTGTTAGAAATATATAATATTAGATAAATTCTGAAAATGTGTCCCAATATTCTCCAGATTAACGATGTGAGAAATAATACTATTTATAAGAACAATCAGTTAATATATATTTGCTTTGTACTTGGAATCTTATATAGCACGTTATTTATTCCAAATACTAAAAAATGTTATCGTCATTTAAGGGTTATTATTGTTCAAAAAACACTGTTACATTAGGTAATTTATTTTAGTGATCGTATCATGTGCAGTATATATTCCCTCTAGCGTCTTCAAAATTTTCTTTCAACTAAAACGAAAATTTACTTTCGACAAACATTTCAGTCATCACTTACATGATAGAGAGGTGTGCCCTACTCTGATCTTAATAAAGAACATTCAAAAAGGTTAGAACACCTGTAAAACTTATGCGTTCGGTACATCTTCAGGCTCAAAATATTTCTGAATACAAGTCATGTCTCAAATGTTGGAAAATCCATGATCGATACCGACATTTCACATGCTTGCGTAGCAACGCATATGTTAAAAAATACTCAGAGTCGAAATTACTTCATTGGCAGATTTAAAGACTTGTCTGTTAACGACTTTGGACTGTGTTCTCAAAGCTCCCTTATCTACTTATTTCCAAACATAAGTCTAACTCTTACAAAAAAATCTCTTATTGTACTAACAGCAAAACTTTGGAACTAACTTTATACTAACCAATATCGAATAAGCAAAAAGTATTACGTAAAGAGAGATTGTAAATTTGACTTTTGACAACCAATTAATAGCGTTTCTTCATTGTGAGCTATCAAATGATTGTCACAGAATAGAAGCATAATAAAAGCACATCATCTTACATATAAGTAACATCTTTCACCGTCTAAAAAACAATTCATTTTTCGAAAATTTATTACCGAGGTTGACTGGAGAAGACTGTCTTGTTTTTTAAAAAAATCACCATAATTAGCGTATACACTTAGGAGCATAGAATTAAAATAGGGCGGCGCCGCCCTTTTTAAAATATATAGAAACTTCCCGGACCTATGCAGAAGATATGTGAGACCTTTTGTATAGATAAACTTTAAAGAAAATGGACCGACTTCAAATAACAACCGAATAAGAAGCGCACTGAAAAGTATAAAATAATGAAAATATATCTAGAATTGGTAAATATCGGTCTAGACCGATATTAGCAATACACACCCATAGGTGTGGACTTGAGACCGATATTTACCAATACACACCCATAGGTGTGGACTTGAGACCGATATTTACCAACTCCAGATATAGCAGTAGCAGTATATAGAAAATGCATGTACATTCAAAAATAATGTTAGACTGCAAAAGTTCCATCTAAGTACTTTTCATTATTTTATACTTTTCAGTGCGCTTCTTATTCGCTTGTTATTTAAAGTCGGTATATTTTCTTTAAAGTTTGTCTACACAAAAGGTCTCGCATATCTTCTGCATAGGGTTCACTCGACACCGGCTTGAAAAATTCAACTTGTGTTTATCCTAATCAAAACCTTAATTAATTCTAAATTATACTAAACAAATGTTTAAATTCTATTTATTTTCTCCAGACGTATATTAGAAATTTCTGTTTAACGACCAACGTATCCGAAGGAGTTTACAGCTAAATTTTAGTTGGTTGAAAAAGCTCAAGGATTTCTAAATAGGGATATGTGTACTATGTATACAGATACACATTTAGGTCCCTTATTGAAAAGAATCTTGATTAAATTTAATTTTCATTTCGCTTTCTTTCTTCAAATAATGAATTTATTTCGCTTTCTTTCTTCAAATAATGAATTTATTTCGCTTTCTTTCTTCAAATAATGAATTTATTTCGCTTTCTTTCTTCAAATAATGAATTTAAAAAAAATCTTGATTAAATTTAATTTTCATTTCGCTTTCTTTTGTCAAATAATGAATTTATTTCGCTTTCTTTCTTCAAATAATGAATTTAAAAAGAATCTTGATTAAATTTAATATTCATTTGGCTTTTTTTCTTCAAATAATGAATTTAAAAAGAATCTTGATTAAATTTAATTTTTATTTCGCTTTCTTTCTTCAAATAATGAATTTATTTCGCTTTCTTTCTTCAAATAATGAATTTAAAAAGAATCTTGATTAAATTTAATTTTCATTTCGCTTTCTTTCTTCAAATAATGAATTTATTTTGCTTTCTTTCTTCAAATAATGAATTTAAAAAGAATCTTGATTAAAGTTAATTTTCATTTCGCTTTCTTTCTTCAAATAATGAATTTAAAAAGAATCTTGATTAAATTTAATTTTCATTTCGCTTTCTTTCTTCAAATAATGAATTTATTTCGCTTTCTTTCTTCAAATAATGAATTTAAAAAGAATCTTGATTAAATTTAATTTTCATTTCGCTTTCTTTCGTCAAATAATGATTTTATTTCGCTTTCTTTCTTCAAATAATGAATTTAAAAAGAATCTTGATTAATTTTAATTTTCACTTCTCTTTCTTTCTTCAAATAATGAATTTATTTCTCATATAATAAGAGACAACCATATCTGTGAATATCAATTACCCCTTGATCCGTCTGTCCTTTCCCAAAACATTAACGCACAGCCTACATTTAGGAAACATATATCTTTGTTAATATGTTTTCCGATGACTTGAGATTTGTAAAGTATATTTTCATTATTTTGCGAAGAACATGAAATGAATAAAATTCACTGAATTTATAGGAAAAATTAAATCAGTTTTACTGCAGCTAAATGTATATTGTATATAACTAGCACAAAGTCTTGACTTGGCATGTGATGTAAAGATATAAGTTTCTTTGGATAGTCAAAATAGTGATTATTTAAAACAGTGTATCGATACGTCATCCATTGACAGTCATCAATAATCATTACTTATCAATCGGCGGATAAACGAGCTATTGTTACTTAAATTACAATTTCATCTCAATGTATTGGAATCAATAAATTGCAACGAAACTTTTACTAAAATCCTTCAAAAACCTTCAAAAACATTAAATTTTAAAAAAGTGGTTAAGCAAAATCGAGGGGCAAAGCGGAAAGCATTGTAGAAGCGACTTGTTTATTTTGTAAAATTTGAGGTTAATACTGATACCCTAAACCAGCTGTAGATTTAAAAAATTTCCAAATTGGACTTGCATGAATAGTGTTCTGTACCATTAACCAAGTGCAAATTGGACTTGCATGAATAGTGCTCTGTATCATTAACCAAGTGCAAATTGAACTTGCATGAATAGTGTTCTGTACCATTAACCAAATGCAAATTGGACTCGCATGAATAATCTTCTGTATTAAGTTGAGACATATAGGTATTGAAACATTCATAAAGCCCTTATCGGTAAACACAATTGACATTCTAACTGAAATAATATATTCATGTCTACATCGTTTTTGGGGATAATGTTATTTTGCCATTACCAATGTAATGGTAACATAGTGTTACCATTATAATACTAACATATCGTTATGGTTTTGATAATTTGATAAATAATAAAAACATGAGAAAAACAATCATTGTAGTTTGAATATGTTTTAATATGGGCAATTTTTGTCAATAATTATTTTATTAATTTACATTATTTGCAACTTAGATTTCAATTATTAAATAGTTAAATACTAAAAAAATTCCTGCTATTACGATTTTAATCCGCTGTGGTTTGGCTAAAATTACCCTTTTTTAAATTGTTTGATCAATAGTTTTGTGAGAACGTCACCGATACGAAATTTTTTCGAAGATCATCAGCAATATTGTTATAAAAAATATTCCAAAATAAACAACTATAAGTCTTGCATTCACATATAATAAGGTTTCACTTTATAAGCTTTAACAATTTTTTTTACCTCTTGAAATTAAGCCACCGCTTCCTGTTAGTAAGACTATTTTCGTAAGCCATACTTTAACTATTCTTTGAATGACTCTGAAAAAATGGGTGACACACATAAACTGACTTCAAAGAAATTTTATGAGTCTACCATTTTTTCATTTTTTTCTTTAGAATTTCGATGCGTTCCAGACTTATGCCATACCAATTTAATGAAAAAGAGACTTTTGTTAGTTTGTTTTTTAAGGGTTTGGTAAAAAAACGAATCATTTAATTGACATAAACAGCTTACTCGATTATTAGATTGTTTTTATGTTTTTAAGTTCTAAGATTAGATTATATAGTTTTCAACTAAAATAGAATAAATAACTCAATATTTTTGCCAAGGTAAAGCCAAAATGGGCAACTAGAATCCAATAAAACTTTAAGAACTAGTTTACGGATATACCAGCGAACCATAGAAAGAAGTATTTTCAAATTCAATAAAAAGGAGAGATCTAAAACAATATATATGAATAAAAAAACCTAAGTTCCTGATACTAAAACAGTCCCAACGAATAAAATATAAATGGAAAGGCTTTACAGCAGTAATTTAGTTGACAGACTGACGGAAACTCTCGCTAATTGGGCAGTCCCGGGAGGTAATGGAAGAAGAAATCGTCTCAAAGGACGATGGATTGATATATATTGATTGATATGATTGAATATCCAAATCGTAAGTGACAATGGTAAGCTGTCTCGGATATTGAAGATTTTGTTGAGTATTTTTTCTAGAAATTTTCAACTATATCTATATAACTGCCTTAAATAATATTTTAAAGTCATTTTTGAATACTTGTAACCCCTCTCTCTTTCAATTGATACTCCATAAGACATATAAAATTTAAAAAAAATATATTACTAAAGCTACTTTTTCTCCGTCCCTTATATAATAAATATAAGAGAAAGATATCTTCATATATATTTTGAGTAATAAACTTTCAATAGTTTAACATACTTTATAATTACGCCAAATTTCAAATTTCTGAGTTAAAGGTTTTGTGAGGAAATGGGTTGTGACACTCAAAGTAATGGACAGACACGTGCGTATATTTTTTGTTTCTTTTGAATTTTTGAACAAGTTAATGAGCAAACAATTAAAATATGATCAGTAAGAAGGACTCATTGAGACAAACAGAAGGACACGATATTTAACACCACTGATATGACAAATGATTCACAACATAATTACTTCACAACTTTAACACACCATAAATAAGATATAAATTTGATTGTTTATTTATAGTTTACGGATATCCAATGATATCAATTGAAATATCGTTATCAAGTTGGTATTATGTAAGATAAGCGTGTAATTGATAAATATAAAGCGGATGCTAAATTATAGTGGGGCTGTATAACTATGCCCAACGTTATTTAACAATGTTGCAAATATGTTATTATTGACGTTGGTTGCAGCCGCGATTATGCAGGATGGCGGGTTGCTGATGAAAACGGCTTCCGCCACTTTGACAAGCACCCGCAATGAGGAAGGAGCTTACTCGAGCTTCACCAGCATCTGGTACAAGAAGTTTCCCACCGGCAGGAACAAAATTTTGGTGACGAAAAGTTCTATTGTATGTGCTTCAGTTTCACGAACTTTAATTTCTTATGTAGATGTGTAGAAAAACATTCATCTTAATTAATGATTAATTGGAAGTATAAAATTTAGGGGCGTGATTCGTGGAATGCGTTTCGATTTTAAAAATGCGTGAAATAAATAATCACAGTGATAATTTTTTGATTGCTTTAAAATTTCGTGTGTAACTATTGTGTTTTAGCATAAGTGTGTAAATTGTTTTGTGTAATAAAATGATAATTTTCTCTTTGTACTTGTCATAAGCTTGGGACCGTCATAACGAATGTTATTTTTTTATTTACATCAGTAATTCCATTAAGATGTACCTAAAAAATAAATCAACTTATTCGCCATAACTAAAACTTAAGTACCTAATAAAATTTTATTTAGACATTTTTTAGGTCCTTGTCCTTACTGATATTTTAATATGTTCAAAGTGAAGACCGCTTCGCTCAATGTTGCACGTTTTTCTAAATCTTTGTATATTTTCACATTCACATAATCTATGAATGTAGAATAAGCTCTCAACACTGAAAATGAAACAATGCAACAACTCATCATTTTAGCGACTATTGATCTCCCCTGATATTATCGCAATCGATAACAAATACACAACTACAAGGACACAGCTGCACGGACGCAAGGGACACAGCTTGCACGGACGCAACTACATGGACACAGCTTGCGCGGCGCTCAGATAACTAATTAACTGTCGCCCATCAATTCCGTGGTGGTACGGAGACCCAAGATTGCTTTTCGTTTACCGGGTGATGTGGGAATTGTGGATTATTTAAAAGTAGACATATTACAAGTAGTAATACTTGTAATGTGTCAACCCACCAATTTTATTGGTAATGGACAGATTAAAAAAAATTTAAAGAAACGTATGCCTTTTTTCATTATAAGATTTAGTTACATAATATATTGGTAGAAAAATGTCATTTTCACATCTAAAATGATAATATTTAACAATGTTAAATTCACTCACTGGCTGCATGACACCTGCTAACCTTCTGGCATATTTTTTGCTGTCTTGCTGGTCACCGATCTTTGACATTTTAGTTACGCGTTTACAAACATTAGTTCGTCTCGCTTGACGATCGGCCGAGAATTGAACCTGGGACCCGCGGAGCGCTGTAACGTTAAAAGTCATAAGCCCTATGATCAATATAATACACCACAGTAAAGATTAAATTATGAAAGCAAGAATAAAGGAAGCATTTATCAAATTAAACGAACGTCGAAGAGTTTAGTTGCCATCCACACGTTGATCTACGAAAAATTTTGTCGGATTAAGATACGATGACCTGACAGATCATTAACATCATTATAATTGACCCATCCATTGCTCGCCGAATTCAATGCTAAGCCTTCTCATGACCTCGCCAGCGGAGTGTAATGAAGCTTTATCATACTGAATCCACATAATTCTATCCCAAAGAGGCTAGTTATCAATATCCCCAGCAAGCGTCCTAGGAAAATCTATAAAAATGTTGTCACAAGAAACGGCCTTGCTATTCTACGAAGCAACGGAGATAGACCGGGTGATATCAGCCGTTAGTGTAGATTATATTTCAGACTCAATCAGCAATGATTCGTGTCACGACACAATAATAATACGGTCGTACAAATCAAGACTTTTAGCTATAATGATGTAAATAAAAATAAAATGACTAACAGAAAAAGCAAGCCAAAAAAATTTAATGCTGCAAATTAAGGATGTCGATATATATTTGAGAAATCAACCTCAACGTTCTAATAAAGTTGATCCACGGATTATAAAATATCGATGCTTTTAGTTAAATATATATGTTGAAATATGTTTTAATCTCACATATGGAAAATTAAAAAAAAATTAAATCAAATTGCAATAATTCGACAACTGATTTAAATTATAAAGATCAAAGAAATAATTTAAAGTAATGAAAACAGAATATGAATTTCATTATTTGGATCAAAGTCGCTTCTCCTCCTTTGTTCCTATTCATTTGATTCCTAATTCTAATTTTAAAAAACTGGTTACTATTCTAACTGAACAAGTTAAACATTAATTAATTGAAACCGCTATGGACGATTATGACATAAATATAATTATTTTGACACAAATATAAACAAGCAAAAATTAACAAAAAATTAGGGAACATAACATAATAAAAGACCTAAAAAAATATTTCTTATAGCATGAAAAATCTAAAAACGTGTAACGCACAAGGAGATTTTCATTAACTGAAGACTTAACGATAACTATACAAATCGATCAAGGTCGTCGTACAATCTTTATGTTCGACAAAAATATCTTTTAAAAATTCCAACAATCTAGGATTGATTTGGTAATCTCCACAATCTTTAATATAATGTTTACATTTTTATGAAAAAATTAATCTTTAGTTCGCATGGATAAATCTGTGCATACGTTTGTAATATGGATTTTATTATCTCATGATAACTGGCGGATAGCCGACCTGTAAACACGTCGTAAAACCCACAGGAAAACAAATTTTTCCGAGTTTGTTCTGATAAGGTCAGTTTCGTCGGAGCATCTGTACAGTTACGACGTAATGTATTGTGTATTTGAAAGACACATGATGAACAGAAAAATAGAAATTATTGAATAGTGAATAACAGATTTAATCATACAGTGAATATTTTATATTAATTATCTTTCAGTGCATTGGTGGCGATTCGCAATATCATAGTTCACAAAAGTCTAAAGGCAGATGTTTTATTAATTATTATAATTTTTGGAAAATTTTCTAAATTTTCAAAACACGGAGTGACATTGAAAATTTTTGAAAACTTTCAAAAACAAATGATAAATTCGAGCAAAGTACCAAACGAGTTGGGAGGTAATTTGTTGTATTTTCCTGAAATCAGGTGCGCTGATCATTCAGCAGTGAATAATGAATTTATCATGCAGTGAGTGTTTTATATTTTGAATTTAGTTTTATTAAAATATGAATCTCAACTGTGTATTGCTTTTAGTTTACTGGCAGCAATTTAGAATACTCCGAAAACTCAAAAATTATAAAGGTAGGTTTTTTAATAATTATTTTGAATTCTTTAAGTATATATGTATGTATATATATATATATATATATATATATATATATATATATATATAGATAAAATTAAAAGACTAGAATATTGAAAGTGGAACCAATTAGCACGTTTGAATTCATTTATTTTTTTTGAATTCATTTCACTGTGAATCGTTTCATTTGATAAACGGACTGAGAGAAACAGAAGACCATACTTCCTTTCACATCACATTCACTGCATTTTCGAGACAGTCACGGTTTGTTAGACGTCCGGGGATCACATTTCTGGAAATTTTTCTTTCGTCCTTGAGAATAAATAGAAGTAGAATGAAAAAAATATGCGTAGAAAATATATTTTGGCTGTTTTTAATTGTGTAAATTTTATTAAAAAGTATGCTGTGGCGGCCAAATTCTATTTTAAAAGTTTCTATACCATTGCCATGGCACTTCTATATATTGTCAGTCCTTATCATAAAATTCCAATCAAAATCGATCGTAACTTTGTTGTTGATTAAGACCATAATGAAAACATCATCGAATGAAAAAACACGTGATACAGTTAATTATCAAGTTTTTAAAAACAAATGAAAAATTAGGGCAAAGTAGTGAAGTAGTTTAAGTAAAAATTCGATTATCAAAATATTAATAAATTTTTTACCGTTATTATAAACAGCTAGTTCTAAAAATCTTCATCGCTACCATTTTATTATTACAGAACATATTAAATCAATATCAGGCAAGAAATTGTGCGAAAAGTTTTTCTATAACTTCCTTTATTCTTTTCACAAAATTTATCAAAGTCAACTATCATTATTATATTAATAAACAATCATTAATATAATTAATCTATGATTACTATATAATTCAACTAACGGTAATAATTATTAACAAATACATGACCATATTGTTTTTATTCACGAACGAGCTTTAAACAGTAATTTTACCCCACTCGTACATATGTGAGCTGGACCAATCCATCAAATCGGCAACGCCCAGAGGCAGAGGTCACCTAAGACCGTACTGAAAACTCATCAAATGTAAGTACCATAACTTTCAAAATTATTGTGTTTGCAGTACGTTCACCTAGTGTAGTTTCCTATTATTTACAAGCCGATATATACACTCGGACGCTGCGCGTAAATGGAAACAAGATGGCCATTTATTACTATATTATTATCAGTGTACTTTGAATCATTTGATAACCTTAGATTAATTATTATTTAATATTCTAATGATGTTGACCGAAATTGTTAATCAATTTCGGTCATTAGATTAATAAACAATAATTAATATAGGGTCAAATTAAAAAGGATAATTTAAGTATTAAACAAAAAAATTTTTATACAATATCGTATTTGATATGGTTTTCAATGTATTCCATACAGTAAATTTCCAGAGATGACCGTTTGTAATAATGGTTATAAAAATTAAATCAAATTTTGAAAGTAAATTTTTTACTTAGACCGTTTAGGTATCAGCAACAACTCAGTCAACAGCGAAGGACACTGGCAAGAGTCCATACAGTGTTGAGCCCAGATGTTACAAGAAAAAAAATGACACTTTTATATAAAGAAAATGAAAAAAATAAGCTTCTTAAAAGTTTTATCACAATCGTCAATAAGTCGAAAGAGAAATCTTGTACTTTTTATGGAAAGTTAGGTTATCTTTCATAATAGTTGGTAAACGTAATTTCTACGGAATTTTTCATTCTAGTTAAAATAAAATGTAGATTGTGTCTTGTTGTATCCTTCATCCATAGCTATAACATATTAATCCGTGATGCTCACAGGTTCGTGGAAAAAATTACGTAAACCTCGATAAGAGCAAAAAAGCCATTAATTTTGAGTACCATTGTTACAGTACCATTGTCAAAGTTTGTTAACATTTTACTTTTAATTAATTTAGGCAGACACGTTAAAGAAGGCAAGAGGCGTTGATTATTTTTCGTAATCGTTTGTAAAAAGTTATTATGCATTTTATAAATTTTATAGATAGATTGGAAACAATTCTTGATATTTTAAAAATATAATAAATACGCTTTTATGAAGATAGTTTTTGTTCGTTTTGTATTATGGTTACAAATTGTATTTTTTTTCTTACTCTTTTCTGATGGTCGATTACTGAATTTTTTGGTTTTTTATTTTTTTAAAAATACCAGATTTTTAAAAAGTTATGTTTTATCCCTGTAACATCTGGGCCCATTTTTGGCGGTCTCCTTTATGATCGACTTCAATTAGAATTTTGTGACAAAAACTGACATGAATGTAAACTATCAGTAGATTCGGGAGGTTTAGGCATTGATATGGGTCAAGCACAGAATATACTACATGGACACATAGACTTTAGGAAGCTTTGTGCTAGGTGCATATTCCATAATTTAACAAAAGCTCAATAACACAATATTGCGATGATAGGTTTCGAGAAATGTAAGAAAAGTTTAAAAAAGAAAACCCAGATGCTTTACTGGACATCGTCAGAAGTCACGAAAGGGCGAAGGATGGGAAAATGATGGTAGCTTGCTCTTCCGTCAGACGAGTTATTATGCAACAATTATTCTAAAAACTAACACATATCAGAAACTGGTATATCAATAATTGTTTGTCTATTGTTCTAGAAAAACTTCGAGAGTAAGACCTTCATATAAGCATTGAAGAGGATGCGAGTAGCAAGCTCACGACAACGCTTTTACATATTTAGCCAGAAGATCGACGGACTACATCAAATGTAGAAGTTATAGGTCATCTGCTATATATTTTCAACCTTACGATATGATATTTATATTCATTCTCAAAAATAAAAGATATATTACGATCCCCGGGTGCTGCAGAGGCTGTGCTTGTTGAGATGTCATAGGAAACTATTTTTAAACTCAATAAGTAAATAATAAACTTGTTAGTTGACCCCATTTTTGAAATTCTTAATCCTTTCACTTTTACATCTCATATAAATTAAAACAATTACTTAAAAAATCTGGCCTTACAATTTAATAATGACCTCTGCGGATATATAAAATTTTCACTGATATAGTAGAATGCAAAATTTAATTATTAGACATAAATAAATTCAACTATAATTAATATAAAATACCACAGGATAAAATCTGTTATTCACTATTCAATTATTTCAACTTACGACGTTTCCGATTAATTTTATAAATATTTAAATACCTTAGAAAATTATGGAGATCACCATATCAATACTAGATTCTTTAATTTTTGCAAAAGATATTAGAATTTTATAATCATATGGATTATTATCTAGATTTTTATAGTTATCGTTCAATCTTCCTGCAAATCTCCGCGTTCACCATATTTTGAAAATATTATTGTGGTATGAAAAGTTTGAAAATGTTACGTATTTTCGCACATCCAGAAAATAGTCATCCACTCATATACACGCACAAGTTACTTCGCGAGACAAATTCATTGAGTTTCGCGAGTCTTAATAATTGCGAATTTTAATTAATGTCAGTTCCGCCATTAAATTAATTTACAGTTTACAAAAAACAGAACAAGTTATTGCAATTCTAAGTACATTTTGCAGATAATTTGTGAAGAATGGATACCGTACTTTTTGCAAAACCCGTTGAAAATGTCTATTTCACATATGACATTTTACAGAATAATATGCATGATCATACGTAAAATAACGGTGTACGTTGAAATAGCATGGTTTGCCAAGGTAAAGGTATTTATTTGACGTTAACGCTAGTTTTACATCCTCATATCCATAATTCTATCAATAAAATTAATCGATAGGAATTAAGGTATTGCTCTTTTTAGAATTAAGCAAACAAAGAACTGTAGCAAACTAGGAATCTTATTATTTCATAACATCTATTCGTCCATCTTTTGTACATATGCCACAGCGCAGTAGTTATGTAATTTTTTAAATATTTTGAAAGTGTTTTTGAAATATTTTGCGATTATACATATTTTGTAAGTTTATGCGTTTAGGCAATCCATGGAAAATTGAAATATTTTTTTGCCTACCCCATCACATTAATGAATATTTTTAATTGTTTTTCAAAATGTTATGTAATACATTTAGTTGGATGCATTATTCCCCTTTTCCAATCGCACGTTTCACAAATCTGAAAAAAATCATAATAAAAATAAGCTTTAAACTGTTACTTCAAAGATTTCATCGGATAACCTTTAAAATACCCATAAAATACCTTTAAATACCCAATTTTTAAATAACCCATAAAATATTTGTAATTTTATTTTAAATATTATTTTATAATATAATGAATAATTATAGAAAGTAAATTTATTTCTTGGAAAACCAAATATTTCGAAAAATTATCAAAATGTAATTCCTAGTCAATTATTTTTAATAATTATGCCATATTAACTAAAGTAATTAATTAAGTGTTTTCAATTTGAGAACATTTATATTTAAAATATCTATTTATTAAACTCGGAGACAAGAAATAAAATAATTTAAATTTATTTTAAATAAAATAACTCGCTAAATTGTTTAAAATTTCTTGTACAATTCTATTTAACATTTCATAATTGTTTTATTTTAAAATATTTTTTATACTTTTAATTTCGAAATTATTTTCATTATAATAAAATAAATATTTTGTTTTCAAATTATTTCGATTTACAATGTAAATGAAATAATGTACATAATATACTCAAATAAATGTTTAATTTGTTTTTGATCTGATTTAATTTTTAAATACTTGTTACGGCAATTGAAATATTTGATAGTTTATTTGTACTGACAGAAAAAAGTTTTAAAAATAGAATCTTAATACAATACAAAATTTATTGACATATTTTTCGATATTATTGAACACCACTCATCTTACACTATCGTACGTTCGCGCACGTACAAATGTTCGATTTAGGTTACGCGGAATTTATAAGCGAGGTAGTCTAGGTAGTAAGTCTATGGAAACTAGACTTGGGCGATACGAGTATTTTGAGATACTGAGTACGACGAGTACGAGTATTATAAAATATCAGTGACTGATATCGGTGACAAAATACTCGACGAGTATGGGCGGCGTAATTCCATTGAGAGAAGACCATATTACAAATGGCTATAAACTTACGGTCGCGGGAGACGTAAAATAAATCTTAATTGTAACCTTTTATGAAGGGTTCAATGCTAATTTCCTTTATTTCTTACAATTAAAATTGGCGAAATTCCTATTATTTTTAATAAAACACAATGTTCATTTTTCTTTCATACTAACAAATATTTATGGCTCCAGGCTTAGGACTGGTAACTAAATGATTCATTTAGCATAATAGTTTTGATAGTATATATACTAAATGAATCAAATTATTTACAATAATAACCATTAATTTTAAAAAAGGGACCACATAATTAAAAACAATTTTTTTATTTTTGCCATGTTTATTTTAGCCAATTTTTTTTTAAATAATGTAGCAAGTTGTTCGGAACAAGCAAATTATTTCGTATTGATTATTGTTAAATTGGATGTTTTCTATTCAAATATTTCCTTAAATTATGTGTAGCTGTTTTGAATGACAATTTAGTGTTGTAAATATCGTGAGAAACAAAATAATTACACAAGTCTGTAAAATACTCTTATAGGGCATTTGACTTTCTTGTGGATATAATGACGAAATTAGAATTTAACCTAATTAAAAGTTAGTTTTTATTTACACGATATATTAACTATATTTACATTACAAAGTAATTACGCTCAGCTTACTCGTGTTACATACTTTAAAGTATTACGATTTACGAGTATTTAAATATTCAGTTTGTCCCTTATTTCATACATGTTTTAAATATGAAAGAGTGAGACAACCTGAATACGATATGCGTGAGTGAAATAGCTATAGTTAGCTAGACAAAGAGGGGTATTGGTCGCTGCCCGACCATAAAGTAACCATTGTACGAAAGTCCGGTAGGTCAAATATTTTGTATTTCGCATACCACCACGGTCGACCATACCATACAAGTATTTACGAAACCAAGTATTTTGTATTTTGCATACCAAGTATGTATTTGGATTTGAGATATCGAGTATTTTTACCGGTGACAATAAATACGCCCCACCTCTAATGGAAACAACCAGCTCCACGCCCACCCCCAAGTAGTGGAGACGCTGTTTAATAACCGGCTGCCAGGTTGCGGGGTTGTCGGGTTTATAAAAAACAGTCGTATCATTAGTTTAGTTTTATTATCTTTAATTTAATTAAGTGATTGCAATAAACAATTAAATTTTATATGCATTTACATTTTGAAAGTTTGTCACCGAATATAAATTTTAAACTATCACATCCGATATATGGATATTTAGTGTGACATGCGGACAACTCCTGTTTGGGGAAGGGAAATTTTTGGGGAAGGGTGGCCTTACCTTCCCATGAATAAATAAGTTACATTATAGAGAGACCCTACTTCCTCGCTGTCAATTAATTTATTTTTCTTGCAAATTAAACTTCCTATGGACTAATAGTTGTAAACTTCTGTGGACGACCTGGGTGAAACCCGACGCCGAAATCATATTGTGCGTGGTCGTTAATCACTACAATATAATTCTATAATTTCAAATGATTTTAGTAATCGATAAACGTAATTCTTTTAACGTAATTGCATAATCTCGAATACATTTTGGTGTCAATATTTTCTCTAACTCGGGGTTACACAGTCGTCAATGATATTTAGTATGCTGTGGTTGGGATTGGTGGCGGTGGCGGTGTCACAGGCGACTGGTTTGCTGGTGGAAACAATTAATGGAACCTTGAGGGGAACTTATCATGAAGACGGCGCCTACACAAGTTTCAAAGGCATCCGTTTCAAATTGCGATCAAGTATTTTGTCTTGATAAGGCAATTAAATTAATTTATAACCTAGAGTATTCAAAAACAACCTAGATAGGATGATTGATAATAATCATGAAATTTATTAAAAAAATATATTCCATTAATAAATTAAAATAAGAATACTCAAAGTTAACAACGCAAACGCTTTACTTTACTAATTATACAAATATAATCTCTCAATACTAAACAAAATTTAAATATCTGGAAAGCATATATATCTGGCTTCATATAAATAAAAAATAAAATTTAAATGAATTTTTACTCTTGTTTCGTTTTTCTATACTCGTTTATGTTATGTACCAATGAACGTTGTACTAAATAATAAATATAACTATAAATCCTACATAAATTACCCCAATAAATATATAATTTTCCACATTATGAAACTTTTAATTTCCCAACCGTTTGATGAAAGAGTCAAAAAACATTAACGTTTGCAGATAAATATAGCTTATAAGATATATTGTTTTATGCCATACACTTTTTGAAGATTTTGCATATAAGTTGTCACAATAATCCAATCTATTCTAGATCGATCTAAACTGGAAAATGTAAACGGTTTATAAAATTATACTTTAGGTTAACAAGGGTAAATAATAAAACCATAGTAACGTAGATATTACAAATGCAAAAGTTTCATTGGATAGATGTATGGATGAGTATTTGTTACAATGTAACCTTATGATTTCTTTACAGATATACACGAAATGGATAATGGTCCGGACCAATATATAAGATTAATATTTTATCCCAAGCTCTAAAGTAGTTCCTGAGGGATAACGTCCATATTGCGTTTATTAAGCTCTTGCTTAATCTAATTATTGTTTGCAAGGATAATACTGTAAATTTGATTTTAGTATATATTTACTCATACTTTGTATCCCCAATTCCTGAATCAGAGCATAAATCTTGTGGAATGGCATAAAACATTTTTCTTCCTGTTTTCCCTCAATAATTACTAAACGTGAACGGATCCTGAAAAAATTGAAACAGAGATGAATCACAGCTTGGATGGAGTCGTGAGCTATACTATTATAATCTACGTAAAGGCTGCTATAAATTATACTTTATTTATTACAACTCATTGCTGATATACACTTCATATACTTGATAAATATTTAATAATACCTAAAATAATTAATTAGGGAGCCATATATGTTATTGTGAATATATAAAAAACGGTATATTTTCAAAACCCTAATATTTTAACGTAAAAGATGTCGCATAGTTTCAAAAATGGGGGGGGGATTGTATTTTTGCATATTTACCAGTACATCTCTGTACGAGTACATATGAGCAGAAGGAAAATTACTATTTCACCCGCTCATGAACGATATAATATATGTTATTGATGATTGGCATTAATTCATTTTTTTAAGTTGCGGGAAATTATAAATAAAAATGTTTTAATACAACTTAGTGCTTATTATTTTTTTAAAATTGTATTATTGTAATACAAAGGCAACACTAAATTTCTTAGAAATGGCCATGGGTCATAATAGTAATAAAAATTTAATTAAAATTTAGAAAATCGTATTCATACTAAACCATTTAAGTATTTTGTTTGATTTTATCATTTGTGTAAACTTGAACAAAACCATCGATTACTGGATAATAATTATTACTTTTCTTCGAATTATTTCATAATCTTATATTTCTTATTATTATATATAAAGTATTCAATATTTTTTATATTTAGTATTTAATTATTTCCGACGACGACTGACCTTCATTTATTTTATAAAAAGGTTAAAGGAAATTAAATAAAAAAGTGTTTTCACATATTTGTGCTTATTATTTTTTTTAATTATACCATTCTAATGCGAGGGTAACACTGAAAGTTTTTAGAGCTGACCATTTGAAATAATAGTAATAAAAATATAATTTTAATTTAGAAAATCGAATTCTCAAATTTGCCATTTGTTTTTAAAAATCGGCGGTGATGTAAATTTTTTTATACGATACAGACAATTTTCAAATAGTCAAAACTAATTAAACGGGAGAAAATGTTCATTCGATGACGTTTTCATCGGGGTCTCGATCGATAACAAAGTTACGATAGATTTCTATTGGAATTTTATGGTAAATATCCGTCCCGGGACACTAATTAAAATGGGTTTAATGAGTTCAAGCATGGTCATACCAATCTCAATTATGATCCGTCCCGCGACACTATTTAAAACGGGTTTAATGAGTTCAAGCATGGTCCCCTTCCCCTTCCCCTTCCCCTTCCCCTTCCCCTTCCCCTTCCCCTTCCCCTTCCCCTTCCCCTTCCCCTTCCCCTTCCCCTTCCCCTTCCCCTTCCCCTTCCCCTTCCCCTTCCCCTTCCCCTTCCCCTTCCCCTTCCCCTTCCCCTTCCCCTTCCCCTTCCCCTTCCCCTTCCCCTTCCCCTTCCCCTTCCCCTTCCCCTTCCCCTTCCCCTTCCCCTTCCCCTTCCCCTTCCCCTTCCCCTTCCCCTTCCCCTTCCCCTTCCCCTTCCCCTTCCCCTTCCCACCTTTTTCTTTTTTTAATTCATTACTGTTCTGGCATTAGTAAAGTTAACTTATTAGTAGAGTATTTTTATTGTATTTAAATTAAATTAAATTCTTTTTTTAAATACCGAAATCTCCCGTAACATATCTAGCGCACTTATAATAAATTATAATTAATTATTAAATTTTTTTGCAATATTTCATTTAGAAACAAGGGGTAGAATCGCGTTGGATAACGTTTTTGCAATTTTTTAGATCCAACGATCGGAGTATTAAAAACATCATTCAAGTGCAATAGACCTTTTTGAGCCTCTATGACTAACAAGAATTTATGAAACACATCAAGTTTGATATTTTGTGAAACAAGTAGTGAATTTACGAGTGTCGGACGCAGTTGAGAAATTTTTATTTTTGCCTTTGCCCCAACGATGCAAAAAAAACTATATAATTGTGATTTCCAAAAAATTTACTCAGAGCGGAGAATTTTAAGAAATTCTGAAAAAATCAAAACATTTCCTGATAATATTAAATAATTTTGAGATATGTCAATTTATTAAAATGTAACGATGACCGTCAAATATTTTCTATATTGTATAATTTAATCTTAATTCACAATTAAATGAAACTACTAATGTGTGTAAGGTACGCTCACTAGGGTGACCATAATATACACACATTAATTTAAAACATAGTATATGTGAGTAACATATAAACATAGTAACCTGAAGATGTTGTAATACAACGAAACCTAGGTCGTGGTAAAAAACTTAAAGAAAGTAGAAATAATACTACATCACGTAGTGACGGCTTCTCTCATTCCAAATAAATCGCGTTTATTTTGATTCTTCAATCATTTTGTTACTGAATTTGAATTTCACAACAGTCTTGAGGTTTAAAATAGTGGTATCCTCCGTTTGCAATAAATCGCCACTAATTTAGTTTTGGATTAAACTTAGCCAAAGCGAACAGAGTGATGATTTATTTGGAGAAGACAGATTTCTTAACAGGTGAGATAGAAGAAGATTTCAGAAGAGAGAAGACAGATAGAAAAAGATTTGTTCCATCTTGAATCTTAAAAATATGATGAAATTTGAATTTAGTACCATAAAGTTAGTCGAAATCATATATAGTGACGATTTATTTCGAGGAAAACAGACGTTATCATCTTGGATCTCAAAAATATTATCAAATTCGAAATTAATACCAAAAAAGTAGTCGGAAGTGAATATAGTCACGATTTATTTCAAGAGAGACAGATACCACCATTCCGATTTTCAAAAATATTGTGAAATTCTAATTCCACTCCCTAAATCTAGTTGTGACGATTTTAGAAATAATTATTTTTATTGACGATTAGTTTGAGACAAATGCCACCATTTTGTATCTCAAAATCATTATAAAGTTCGAATTCAGTACTTCAAGTTACTCAAATTCGAATATAGCGACAAATGATTGTATGAAAGACCATTGTATATTGGATCTCAGAAACACGGAGAAATTGTAATTAAAATCGGTAAATGTAATTGAAATCGAATATAATGTTTTTTTTTCATTAAAATTAGACTCTGGGTCTCAAAACTATTAAACAGTTACGATTTACTTCAAAAAAGACCTATGCTGCCATCTTGGATCTTAAAAACATAGAGAAATTCAAATTTAACACTCTAAAGTTAGCCAAAATCAAATATGGTTACGATTTACTTGAGAAAGGCTTTCTCTTTGGTTACCAAGAACACAGTGAAATTCCTATTTAACACCCTAAATATAGTCAAAAATAAATATAATGACAAATTTATATCAAGAGAGATAGATGCCGCCATATTTATTCTCAAAAACGTTATAAAATTTGAATTAAGCATATTAAATTTACTAGAAATAGTTTTACCATCTTGGACCTGATAAATATTGTATAATTCAAATTCAGCACTATAAAATTAATTTAACTTGAATATAATGACTATTTATTGTATGAGAGGGAGATGTCGCCATTTTGGATGTCAAATACATTGTGAAATTCCAATGCAAACTTCTAAACGTAATCGGAACCGACGGTTCGGTTGTTAGAAAGGAACAAATAGCGTGTGATAGAAGTAGTCTGTCAAGGTATTATGAAGCCATAATTGCGGTATTTGTGCAAACAGCTGGTTCGAAACCACCAGCTGCTTAAATTTATAAATATCTTTACAAAATTCACCAATGTAAAAATTATTTTGATTCTGTAATTTTCAAATATCCACTTATTTTAGTACAAATTCTTGTGTCACTTTTAAATTTAAATCTCGTTGTGCAACAAAATTATATGAAAATATATGATTAATGTTTCATGGGTAAGTTCTATTTTATGACTTTCATGATAAATACTGGTTCAATTACATTTTCCGTTACACATTCTATAGTTAACTTAATTGAAGTTATATAGTTAACTATATAACTTCAATTAAGTAATAAAAATACAAGTACAAATGAATTGCTTATCTATTCACCTGAACTTATTTATCGTTTGAAAGGTCACTAGTGATGTTACTGTACTATGTATATAATTATCTAGTATATCGACATTTTGCTTGCGAGTTACCGTTTATTAACAAATGTCCATTTCTAATTTATAATAACTTTACTTTATATTTGTGGACCTTCTCTTTTCTAATGACTTCGTGTTTCAGTCATCGTTTATTTTTTTCCGATCTTTGCCTAGGTTAGGAATTGCAATCAAAGTGGGTAAAAGCAGTACATCGCCGCAATTTTCTTGGGATTCAGAGAAAAGAGAAATATCGCAAACCTATATATTCCCAAGTACGTTTCCCAGTTATCTTACATACTGCCAACAAAAAGTCAGAAAACTTTTTTTAAGGTACATTGAGCATACTATCGTTATAAGTAATCAGAAGCTTCTATAGAAAACGTGTATTTTAAATCTACCTCAACTGTCATTAAACGACGTCTTTTCTGACTCTTCAATACCTGTATCTTCCTAGAAAACTCAAAATACGCCTAACAGCCTCGGTAAATGTTGGTCATTATTCTATTCCTTTCCTATATTCTCTTCTATACATAAGTTTCGCATTTATGTAGGCCATTATTTTGTGGTCTCCTTCTTTCCTACATTCACAACATTTTAAAATCTTCTGAACAAATTTAATTGACTGTCTCATGTAACAATAAGGAAGCCAAATGTATTTCTTTAAGACTAAAAATAAGTAAATTTTACTGTTTTTAGTTTTACGCCACACTTTGCCTGCTTGCTAGGTCTTTGTGAAAAAGCATGTGATATTATAATATTCTATGTACAACTTACAGCAAACAAAAGACAACAAAGACACTTAAAAATTGGTTCAAGCCCTGAAATCAGCGGACATATTCAATTAACCCGCTGAAATTTCCTTTATTGGTTCGTTACAAGATACTTCCGAAAATACAAAGTTAGGCAGGTACATGAAAAATCAAACGCATCTACCTGAAAATCGTTTAGGTAAACTAAAAATATTAAGGTAATATTTCGTCGTTTCACAGAAAAATATCAATTTATAGTAGATAATTAGCAACTAAGGAAAATCGAAAACAAATTGAAGACAAATGAGCTAAGTTGTTAGTGATGGAAGGAGAACAAAAGGATGCAACAAAACATCGAGAAATTAATAAAATAATTTTATAAATAATGGAATGTACTTATTATTCTTAACTGTAAGCTGAAAATAATAAGTACATTTCATCTTATTTTTCAATACTAATTGTATTTACCGTTTATTTTCTACCCTTAAAAAAAGAATCTAAAACTTGACCTCCAAGGTTTGATATGATATATATATATATATATATATATATATATATATATATATATATATATATATATATATATATATATTATATATATTATTTTTTTGTCATATTATTAACAAAATATTATAAAAGGTTATATCAATTGTAATTGTTACTGGCAGGTATAGTGTATTCTGGCACATAAAAACGAACGTTCTAAATTTGAAATTTATTTTTTTTTAATAAAAATTCTCTTTCACTGACAAAAATGTATTTTTGGCGGTAAATGATATCCAACTATTATTAGGTTCTTTTTCATTTGAATGTATGAAAGTATAGTTGAAAAAATTATAAGAGCTAGTAAAATTATTGCGCTGCTTGAAGAAGGCTGTAGCCAATGTTATGTGTCTCAGCAGTATAATGTGAGCCGTTCCACCGTCCAAAGGACTTGGCAATGATACCAAGAAACGGGCTCCGTCAGTAGAAGGCCCGGTTCTGGAAGAAAACGGTGCACTGAGCCACGGGACGACCGCTTCATAGTCAGTCAAGCGCTACGATATCGTCAAGTTATGTACGTGGAACTCAAACAGAACCTCGAGGACATCAGAGGTAAGGTCAGGTGTCGAGTAAGCCTATGGACAGTCAGAAGGAGACTTCAGGCCGTCAATAAACGTAGCTATCGCCAAGCTCGGGGCCCTACATTGCTCCGTGAGCATCGAGTTGCCAGATTGAGAATCGCTCAAAATGTTTCGTCACGGACTCAACAAGACTGGAATAGTGTTTTATTCTCCGATAAAGCTCGAATATCGAATAGTGGTGAGAATCGACGTCGGCGAGTCTAAAAAAAACCGACATGTATGAAACTGTAGTATGCATCTAGTTTTGTTTCTTATAAGCGGAAACTAGTATACCGAATTTATAATTAAAGATTATTAGAATAAATTAAATTTCATTAAACTATTAAAATAGAACACGATTATTTTTATTTTAATGTTGAGAAATATCACAAACTAGAATTAAGTGAATTTTGAGATTTATGATTCTACAACGATGGTAACATTTTCGTAATGGAAATTGTAAAAATTACACTATTGTTTAAAAAATAGATATACGTTGTTATGAATTTGAAAAAAAAATCATTTTGGGAATCACTGAGCTTATTTAGGGCTCTGTATTATCTACACATGTATGTATATATCGCTCTAAAAACTCATTAACCTTTTCGAGATAATGAGCGGACAACTACCATATATGCGTAGCCCAACGAACACAATTTCCGTTGAGACTTAACGTGGCGAGTTACTAGATCACACCGTTTTTCCCAAAAATGTTTCATATCCAAAACCAAAGTGTAATAAATTATTGGCATTTAATTGTTTATAACTGTGCTACAATGCAGTTAATGCATATCGACAGTATTAGATTGAAAATATTATCGATAGTCGATAATGACTGGGGCATCTCCAATTCACTCGCACAATTGCATTGAATATCTATAGAAACCTTGACTTCAGATGTTTGAAACAATAGACTTTCTTCAGATGTTTGAAACAATCGACTCTTCTTAGAGAATAGTATATTATTTGTCCCTTTCTTGTTAATTTAAATAAACGTAAGTGAGAAACAGGCCACTATGAACATTATTTTAATTTTTATATTTGGCCTCTAGACCTGTTATTGTTTTATGAATATAATGACGATTCATTTCAAGAGAGACAAATATTACCACCTAGATTATCAAAAACGTGGTGAAATTGTAATTCAACATACCACAATTTTTGAAAATCGAGATGCCGCCATAAACATTGTGTAATTCGAATTCACAAACATAAACATTGTGTAATTCGAATTCACAAACATAAACATTGTGTAATTCGAATTCACAAACATAAACATTGTGTAATTCGAATTCACAAACATAAACATTGTGTAATTCGAATTCACAAACATAAACATTGTGTAATTCGAATTCACAAACATAAACATTGTGTAATTCGAATTCACAAACATAAACATTGTGTAATTCGAATTCAACACCTTTAAATTAATCAAAATCGAATACATTGATGATTAGTTTTAAAAAAAATAGATGTCACTATTTTGAGTACCAAAAATATTGTGAAATTCTAATTCAAAAGTTTAGTCGGAAATTAATAAAATTATGATTTATTACGGGAGACACAGAGTCTATCATCGAGTGCAGCGTACTCAAATTCGCGGAGGTAAACAACAGTAAGACCGGTCATGGCCAACCAATCATCAAGCCAAAAGAGTTATTTGCAACCCCACTCTCCTCTATAAGAATTGATCCAGGTATTATAAGTATCCAGTATCAAAGGCTCTATATTTTATTGAGTTAGGGTATTGTAAAATTCTATAAACTTAAAAAAGTTAGTATAATAAACTAGACTAAATGTATAGTTATATCATCTCTTTGAAAATAACACAAGTCGAAAATATGTCTTGACCTAAAAATAAACCTCCTTGCTGAAATGATTATTCAGATGTAATGTTGTGAAAAAACAACGTAAAAAGAAGCGAACGCTTCGCGATGCGCGAGTTGACCACTGTACTTGTAATCAAAAACATATAAAAACTGAACGCTCATATATTGGTAAAATGACATAAAATACGTAACTCGACGAGCAATTTGAATACTACTTGTCCTTAGCTTTTCGTAATAATATTAGAGAAAGATACTATTTGACATAAAGATTTTAAAGATGCTAATAGTTTCTCTAATATAATGATGTCAAATGTAGTGTTTTACAAAATTTTCATTCCTATTAATCTTTAAGCGAAACTGTATCAATAAAGCAATCATATTAGCCGGCAAGAGTTCATATAATAGACGAACCTATCATTTTGATAAGAACAATCAGATAAGATATAATTAATTGTTTACCCTCAGAAATCTATAAAGCACGCCACTTATTCCGACTAAATTTAAAACTATTATCGTCATCAGAAGTCGATTTCAAAAGAATTACTATTTATCTAAAATAGATAATCGATCGTTAAATGGAAAGCGGCCACCAATTTATAACAGCACTATTCGATTAAGCAGAACAGTCTTCAACGATGTTGCGAATAGTGTTCTTGACCCTGCTCGCAGCCGCGGCGGCGCAGGATCAAGACGGGATGCTGGTGCAGACGGCTTACGGTACTGTGAGCGGTACTCACAATGCGGAAGGAGGATACTTGAGTTTCAAGGGTATCCGGTACGCGCAAGCTCCAACCGGCAGGAATAGGTTTGGGGTAAGAGAAACTCCATTATCTATGATGCCTCTTCGCTAGCTTCAATTAAATCACTATTAAAGTCAGTTCCTTCTACTTCATACGACTGTACTTCTAGATGGATGAAAAGGAAATCTAAAGAGAAATAAAGATCTAGTTCATTTTTACTTCATTTCCCTTTAGTTCTTTAGATTCCTTTAGATCTTTCAATATATTCTTCACTTGGAATTAATTTAATTTAAATGAACTTTTTGTCCCGAAATTTCCTTTTTTGGTCATTAAACAAACCACTCCATTTAGAACCGGCTTAAACATAAATGTGTATTTCTATGTATGTGTATCAAACCAGTTAACGGTTTCTAATGCTATGATCCAATATTTTCACAAGAACATAATTTTTATATTAGACCACCATATTTTCCCTTTTCCACTCGAGCGAACCTGAGGGCCCAAGCTAGGAACAATACAAAACATATTATATTTAATTAATATGTTACTCGTAATAAATATATAAATTATTGCTTCTTAGAGTTTTCATTCAAAGTAATTTTTTAGAAGTTATAAAAATAACAAACAACGCAAATATGTGATTAAGAGTTCAGACTTTAATATTAATTTTAATTAATTAAATTACTCGAAAATAAGACTTTTTAATTTGGATAGAAATATCTTGTCATTTCACATATTATAGCAATTTCTTCTTATGTAACATGTTTTTAATACTGTAAGAATACTTGTTGTTCTCAGAATCTCACTTTTTGATAATACGTATTTCAAAACTTAGGTAATTTAAGAATCGATAATCGAAAATATTTAATAAATCTTGTTAAATCAAGGAGGAAATTCTTAAACTTTCCTGAGAAATGCATTAAATGCGAGGTGAACTTACACTATGAGGGTTCGGTGTACACGCGGGGTTCCAAAGTTTTTTGAAATAATTCATAACCCGTGTTACACAATCGCAATGTTCCATTCGTAATTTGAGTTCCATACAATTAACTACATGGAATGTGAGAGTGTAAAAATGTATTTTACTTAATTATTTTTTAAAAATAACAACACACAACGAACTTCTAACCGCTTGAAACAAAACTTGGTCTCTTTTCCAGTCAGTCGTTAATTTAATTTTAAATGATCAACCCTTGTATATTCTCTTGGCTTATGTATTTTTTTTATTAGGTCCATGCAAAATTAATTTAAGTTTGTGTATTTTTTTCAATTTATTTATTTAATACTATTCTTTCTAGAGTGCATCACCTCCGCCTTCGTGGGAGGGAATCTTTGAAGCGAATCGAAACGACATAGCTTGTCCTCAAATAGAGGTAGATAACTTCATTGGTATTGAAGATTGCCTCACGCTAAATGTCTACACACCGGATGCAGCCACACCTGAAAATCCTGTCGCCGTAATAGTTTATTTCTACGGTGGTGGCTTTGTAGCGGGTTCCGTTACAATGTACGGCGAGGAACTTTTAATAAAGCACGATGTTGTTGTAGTGTTAGTAAACTTTCGTGTAAGTGCACTCGGACACTTGTGTCTGAGGCACGAACTCATACCGGGTAATGCCGCGTTCAAGGATCAAGTAGCCGCCTTACGCTGGGTGCAGCAGAATATTGCGGCGTTCGGCGGAGATCCCGACAACGTAACCATCATGGGTCACAGCGCCTGAGCCGCTTCAACTGACTTACTCACCCTTTCGCCGATGGCCAACGGCCTCTTCCACAAGGCGGTCCCAGTCAGTGGATCGGCGCGAGCATTCTGGGCTGTCAATCCTGATCCAATAAGATATGCGACTACGTTGGCTCAAACCTACCTCAGCTATGATGGAAACAGTATTGAAGACTTGGTCGAATTCTATCTAAATGCTGACGATGAAGATTTGGCTAGAGCAACAATGCAATATTATTTGGACTTGCAACATAGGTCAGTGCCGGTGGCTGCCTGCATTGAAGATATTTTTCCGGGTATTGAGGCTTTCCTAACGAATTCGCCTGCTGACATCATGTTAACTGGACAATATATACCCATACCAAAGATTTATGTAGTCGCGAATAAAGAATATGTTAGTATGTTAACACCAACCGAAGTTGAAAATGCCGAGGACCTGATGCAACATTTGGAAACCCATCTACCGAACGACCTCATCTTCCAGACGGACCAGCAGCGAACGGAAATTGCCAATCGAGTACGAGATTTTTACATCAAAGAGGAAATGTCGATTCTAGAGAGCTACATAGATTATAAGTCGGACACTATGTTTTATTACACTGTCGCTCGAGCGGCCAGGGAAAATCCGTCTACATCTTCTACACCCATCTACATGTTGGAGTTTACATATGAAAGTGAACGGCGCTTACCGAGATTGCCAGAGACCTCTGAAATAACGGGAGCTGCGCATGGAGACGATGGCTTGTATTCGATAATGTCAATGGATTTCGGCTTGCCGCTCACTCCATCAGATCAGTTGACTATTGACAGATACACAACATTATTAACCAATTTTGTGAAATATAGGTCAGTACCAATTTTTCAATAATATAAACAATAGAAACTGCAGAGTTTGACGTAGTAAAGAGCAACTTGCAGAAATTAGCTGATTTTTGCTAGGCAATTTTAATATTTTAAAATATTTAAATTAACGTTTATATTTTCATCCAAAATTATAAATGCTAACAACAAATAATTTCAAGTAACCTCTTCAATTGTAACCTGAAATATTTCAATTTTGCGCCCACAGTCCTCCTATTGAAAATCACGGTTTCTTTATTTCCTTTATTCAACTTCTTTGAACTTTGTTTATTAAGAATAGGTTATATATTTTAATAACTTGAATCACTTTTATTTTAAAAACTTTATCAATCGTATATGTGCAATGCTGTTCTGATTTGTTAATGAATATAAAAATAAATAAAAAAATTAATTTTGAATTGAATAATGTAGCTCATAGCAATCGCCGATAAATAACTAAACTGATAAACATGTATTGAAATTGAGCACTACACTAATAAGCATAAGTGCGATTTATGTCCTAAGAACGCATAACGTAAATCTTCATTTCGATTACTTCAATTTTCTGCGGTTATCCATTCAATTTTATTCGGTCAGATTGAAATTTGATTATTTAAATGCGATCAGTACTTAATTGTGGCGCTGCTTATCACTTTTACGACAAAAAATTATTTAAATATATATCTGTATTTACCTTTCAAGCAATCCGACACCAGATCCGGATGACCTTCAATGGCTGCCAATGACTGAAAACCGATTCAGCTATCTACAGTTGGGCTCCGAAGTCACTCCGTTAATTGCTCCTCATGCAGAGGCGATCGCTCTCTGGGATCAAATATATACCGAAGCAACTCTTACAACACTTGTGAAAACAGCGCAAGGTTGGGTGAGAGGCACGCGTCATTCTGAAGAGTCATACTACAGCTTTACGGGCATCCGCTACGCCGCAGTACCTACTGGACGAGATAGATACGCTGTGAGAAAATAAATGTTTCTAATCCCTGATCTTAAAAATTGTTCCAGTCAAAGATTTAAATTCCTAATTTTGTTTTTAAAATTAATTTATTTAATTCCAGTTCAGTTTGATTTCATGGTATTGTTTTAAATATCCACATGCTATATTTTCATAATTCCAGGCACCTTTAGCTGCACCTTCATATGATGGTATATTTGAAGCAGATGTCAACGATATAATTTGTCCGCAAATTACGAATAATGGGTTTGTAGGCACCGAAGATTGTCTGCACCTTAATATCTATAAACCGGACGCAGCTTCTCAGGAAAATCGCAAAGCAGTTATTGTTTATTTCTATGGAGGTTCCTATTTCACTGGCAGTAAGATACTCTATGGTCCAGACCATTTGATATCGCAGGATGTTATTCTAGTCATTCCAAATTTCCGCGTAGGTGTCCTCGGTCTTTTATGTCTAAAGCACGAACTCGTGCCGGGAAATGCCGCGTTTAAAGATCAAGTGGCCGCTTTGCGTTGGGTTCAACAGAATATCGCCGCATTCGGCGGAGATCCAGATAATGTCACCATCATGGGTCACAGCTCAGGAGGAGCGTCCGTCGACCTTCTCACATTGTCGCCAATAACTAAAGGAATATTTCATAGATCCATTACAATTAGTGCATCATCTCGAGCGGTTTGGGCTGTCAACTTCAACCCTGTAGAGCACGCTTTCACCATGGCTACAAGATACTTAGATTTTGAAGGCGACAATCTTGACGCTTTAATTGAATTGTATTTGAATGCTGATGCCCGAGATCTTGCCATTGCAGTGGCTAGATATTATACCGACGTTGTATTCTTTTCACTCCCAGTAGCTGCTTGTGTAGAAAATAATTTCCCTGGTATCGAAGCGTTCTTGGAGGATACACCAGCTAACATTTTGGCGTCAGTCGAGTACATACCTCTGCCTAAAATTTACGTTTACACCGATAGAGAATATGTCAATATGGTGACTCAAGCAGAAGCCAACATTGCAGAAGGATTGATGAATTCCGTGGAGGTTCTCTTGCCCATTGATTTGAACCTAAGCAATCAGCCATTCAGATTGAGGAGAATTATTGGAGATCGTGTGAGGAATTTCTATCTCAGAGACGGTGTTTCTGCCCTGGAGAGCTATATCGACTACAGGTCTGACTCATTATTCTTCTACGCCATTACCAGAGCAGCCAGAGAGCGCGTGATATCAAATGAGCCAGTTTACGTGTTGGAGTTTTCATACGAAAGTGACATGCGCAGACCAAGGTTGCCCGATACAGATGGTATAACAGGAGTAGGCCATGGAGACGACGCGTTATTCTTAATATTCCCAACACCACCAGAAATGACAGTTACACCTCAGGATCAGCTGACTATTGACAGATACACAACTCTCGTGTCTAACTTTGCCAAATATGGGTAAGTTTGCTAACTTATTATTTTTACTTTTTTCACTATTTCACCCTGCGCTAAATTATCTTTAAATAAATATAAATTAATTGCCCAGTGAAAATGATTGCTTTAAATTAGACGACTTATTTGAATTCTACCATAAGTGAATGCCTTAGAGACACTGACATATACAGTATCAGATGGTTTTCAATTCCGGAAGTGGAATTGTGCATTGTGCCGGAAATTCAAACCCACTTCTGGTATCGACGTGTTTCACATCAAATCAATTTAATATTTACTAAAAAAACACAACTGCGCATCTGAAAATAAGTAAGATCAACTATAGGAAAGAACTATTGTTATTACCACAATGTTAAATGAATATTCCCAGTAGTTTTTATGGATAAGGGCTAACTCACGTCCTAAGAATGATGGTATTTCTCTATTCAAATACGTCTTCAATTAATGTACACTACGTGACCCGTGCGAGGTTTTCGCATTATTTATTCCATTATGAAGCTCAGATGACAGATCAAACAAATATTTTACTAAAATTGACATATAGAGGCGGAAGTATCAAAAGCATTGAGCTAAAGCGCCACTTTATTTATACGTGAGTGGATTTGAAATTAAACAAAAATTTTACCGACCGTCAATCATATTGACGTTGAGCCGTTAGATGGCAGCATTGCTGTTTTGTGTATATAATTTTAATAATTAATTAATTTGCAAAAACAATAGCAATAATAAATTTTTTAGTTGTGGATGCCGGTAGAGCAAGCAATTATCTATAAAATGATATATAATTTATGTGGATGAGTTGTGAGGTTTTTTCTAAAAAGGGAGAGTAACATCTTAACCTCAGCGTATTAATATATATGATGATGATGATGATGATGATGATGATATGATGATGATGATGATATTACAAATCATCTGGCTGACAAAACATTATTCACTCCACACTTATTCCGAATATAAATTTGACTCGCTATAAGCTTTATTTCTTAAGGCACTTTTGTTTAAACCTTAGATTTAGATGATTGAAATGTATGCTATTGAAAAAAAAAATAAATATTGAAATATAATATTACAGAATAAAATTACATATTCCTTTTATTAAAAACATAATTTCTAGCAAGAAAAAGTTTTATTCTGATTCTAGAATCACAATATTAGACTACTCACTTTTAGAATTAAACTATCGGAAAAAATCAGTACAAAATTTGGATAATTTCCGTGTCTTACTATCGATTATATTATGTTTTCATTAACTAGTATACGGTAAAATACTGAAAAAAATATTCAATATTTCCTGAATGAAAAATATGTATTATTTCATACTATATTAATAATATTCCGGTCGAAACTTACAAAAAAAAATTTTGCATAGAAAAATATCGTTAAGTAGATTATTAGTGTAAGTGATTTTTAAACGCAGTTTTGCTGTAATTAAAGTAATAAGGGGCTATACACATTAAAGAATTTTTAAATCGTAAAATAAACACTGTGTTCCTAAAATATATACTGTCATCAAAAATGCGTTTCGAAATACAAAATATGAAATTTGTATCATAATATACAAAGGAAAATTGAATAAAACTTAAAACGATGTGATACTTAAGCCATAGTTTATCATATTTCAGTGAAATTTATAGTGTTAAATTTAAATTATACTCATAACATAATGGTTCTTATCACTTGCAGTAACCCAACACCAGACGTCAACGATCTGCAATGGCCGCCACTAACTCCGACTCAGTTCCCTTACTTACAACTGGGCTCGGAGATAGTCATCAACCAAACACCACGATCTGAGGTCATACAGCTATGGGACCAGCTCTATGCCGAAGCGGATATGCCACACGTGCTAATAGCGCAAGGTCTGGTAAGAGGCACGCACCACCCTGAAGCTGGATATTCCAGTTTCACCGGCATACGTTATGGCAGTATTCCTCCGGGCCGTAATAGATATGCTGTAAGTCATTTATTAGCATTGTGCTTTATTATTTAATCCAGTTGTGAACCTAGGTAAAACATCCTTATATTTTGCTTAAGTTTTAAAGAGCGAAACGTGATCGGAAATTGCGTATCTGATATAATTGGTAGTTTAATTGAAAAAGGTAAAAATCTTACGGAGAAGCGATTTTCTATTATTACTCATAATCATCACGATAGTTTAAAACTAAGGTTTTAATCATCAGCACTTAGTTTAAAAAGATATTTAAAACAATGCGGTCCATAAGATCCCTCTTGACACTAGATCCACTTTTTCCATAATCCTTCCTGACCTTTGATTATATTCTAAATAAACATTCAAAGATTAACTCATACGTCTAAAAAGAGCTCTTGTGTGTGTATATATATATATATATATATATATATATATATATATATATGTATATATATATATATAGTACCAAGTTATGCGTTATTTATTGGAATTTTAGTTCACACACATTACCATTTCAGAGCCCGTTACCTCCACGTGCATGGGAAGGAGTTTTCGCAGCTGATCAAGACAACATATTTTGCCCGCAAGTATGGAATGGAGAGTATGTTGGTACAGAGGACTGTCTCGTTCTAAATATTTACACCCCAGATAGTGCTTCTCCAACAAATCGACATCCAGTTATCGTTTACATACACGGAGGAGGTTTTTATGGAAGTTCTAGTGCCTATTTCGGACCAGATCAATTGTTGTCACATGATGTCGTACTAGTCACAGTCAACTACCGTGTAGGGCCACTCGGTCATTTGTGTCTAGGTCACGAGCTCGTACCGGGTAACGCCGCATTCAAAGATCAAGTAGCCGCATTGCGCTGGATACAGAACAATATCGCCGCATTCGGTGGGGATTCGGAAAGCGTCACAATCATGGGGCAGAGCTCGGGCGGTGTCTCAGTAGATCTTCTCACCCTGTCTCCAATGACAAGGCATCTCTTCAGACGAGCTATTTCTATGAGTGGAGCGGCCCGAGCTTATTGGGCAATCGTTTCTGACCCAGTTGCAATTGCAAGAACGATGGCGGAAACATACATGGACTTCAACGGTGAAAGTTTGGAAGACTTGGTTGAATTTTATTTGTCAGCTGACATTGAAGCTTTAGCAAGAGCCACATCTCAGTTTTATGAGGAATTTGGCTACACATATTTGCCTTTTGCTGGGTGCATTGAACAGGAATTTTCAGGTATACAAGCATTCTTAACAGATACACCCGCTAATATTTTAGCTTCGGAGGATTACTTATCGGTGCCAACTATTTATACAGTGACTAATAAAGAATACGTTAACATGATTACATCTCAAGAAATTAATAATATCACTCAGATTATAGAGCACATCGGTGAATACCTACCCCGGGATTTAATTATAACGCCTAGCCAGAGATCAGAAATCGCCGATCAAGTGCGAGCGTTTTATGTCAACGATCAGAGGTCACCTTTAGAAGGTTATATCGACTTCATGTCAGATATTATGTTCTATTACGGCCTCGCCCGCTCAGCTCGAGAACGCTCATCTACGACCTCTTCGCCTGTTTATGTGATGGAGTTTGCATTTGAGAGTAATTTACGAGTACCACGGCTGCCAGCAGTTGACGGTTTAACGGGAACTGGTCATGGAGATGATGTACTTTTTGTGATCGCCAGGATAGGAGCTGATGCTCCACTTACTGTAGCTGACCGGTTGACCATCGATCGATATGGTCAATTGTATAGTAATTTCGCTAAATACGGGTAAGTACGGCAAGTGTTAGTAGGTTTTTAACAGTTATCAAATTGATAATTGTAAATTTAGTGAAATACAGTTATAGTTAATGTTATTGTTGCTGAAATAATATAATGATAAAGGTATCCGCCCTGTAAAAGGTGAAATTAGTTTTTGTGTTTTGATTGCGTAACGAAATTGCCAGTTTCCTTGAATCTCTTGAAGATAGTCATATTTTAAACACATGATTAATTTAGTTTACTCCGTACAGCGGCGAATCAAATTTTTTTCTGGACCAATTTGAAATTTTGTTCAAGATTAATTTTTAAAATATCGTTAAAGTCGATAATTTTTTAAATTATGTTTCTGACACTCTCAAACTAAAAATAATAAAAACAAATTAATAAGTCGTCTCTTTTTCAGAAATCCAACTCCTGAAAATGTGCCCGTAGCTTGGCAGCCAGTCACTAGGGAACAGTTCCATTATTTAGAATTGGGCGCAGAGCTAACCACCTCGCAGTCACCGAACGCGGCCGCCATCGCATTTTGGGACGAGATCTACGCGTCATCCTCAGCAAAACTGCTTCCCTCACTCTTCGCCATTTTTGTTTCAGCTTTATTATTAATGTTTAATCTTCGATAACAAAAGGCTGAATTTAATAATTATACGTATCCTGAGTTATTATAATAAGAAATGTCAAATATCGTTATTAATTAAATTATTACGCACATAGACAAGCTTATCTTTTATTGTGTTCTAAAAATTGTATTATTCATTTTAAAACATTACAGATTTAATAAAAATCAAGTCACTAAAATTATTTCTATCTTAAATAATTTAGAGACAAAAATTAACATTCATTATTTTGGTATTAACAAGGACATAAAACTCATTGTTTCATTAAGTTTAACTTATTTTACGGTGTTTTTGTTAAGTTTTATCGCTAGTGTCTCTTGAAGTCTTCCTGTGTCAGATGTATTTTCTGTAATTTTGTCAACTTTGTAGTAAGTAAAGCGAAATAATGTTTTCAACATATTTTACTTTATCACAACGTCCGCTTATACACACGCACACACGTACGCACGTACACACGCACATACACACATACACACACATAAACATATTTAAAGAGAATGAACAATGCAGCGCAGTCCAGCAATGAGGAGTATTTCATCGCCACGTCTGTGAGGTTCCACTTTTTCTTAGTAAGGTTCTGATCAAAAACGTCCGTTAAGAAGCTTCGCTTCAAAAACAGTAGTGACGTCTAATAAGATTAATTATACTTTATTTTGACTTCTTCAAAAAAGTTCCGACTAGCGATCTTATAGACACCCGTATCTGCATCCGCAATCACGAAAAATCCGCATTATTTTTAAAGTCCCCATCTGCATTAATGGTTACAGAGCTTGCGGATATGAATATTGGGCACGCAGCGAAATCAAATTTTCGGCAATTGTCGTATCTCCGATCTGCTCGGTTCCGTTCGCCAATAATTTGTTATTTCGCGCATAAATTATAAACCTTATTTATGAATGAAGATGTATATTTGTGAAGCTATTTATTTATTTCGATAGCATATTTAGTAAAATTGAAATAAAAAATAATTGAATGACCAAAATCGTTTAGTTTTCATAATTTTACAATTTTGGAGTATTTATTTTAAAATACATCCTGTTTTTTATTTAGAACGTAAATAATGTGATTTTTTTTTAAACTAAACCCTATTAAATATATTTGTAATGTTCTTGTATTTTTTTTAAATGTCCTTATGCGCATTCGCATTTCCAGGTGTGGACGTAGCTAAATCAGCTTTCACATCTGTATCTGTGTCATAAAAACCAGCATCTATAACATACCTCCAACTACCGAAATAATTAACGTTTTGACTGTCACAGTTGCATATATGCTGTAATGAAATTCAAACTCTTTTCGCTACGGTCACTTTTATGCGATAAAACACACTTGAAAATGTTACGATATTATTGGTCTTTGAGGTTTGAGGTAAGTTCATTCGTATTTATACATTTTCTAAACATCTTAGTCTTCGTAACGATGAAAAATTTAATAACAAGTTTGGGCCTCAAATCCTATATTGTAAAAGAACTGTTAGTTTGCCATATTTCAAAAAATTCTAGTTTTGTCTTAATAAATGTATTTATATCGGTGTTGGACGCCAAATTCGCGTATACAAGAAAATAAGGAAGGGATCTGCCGATTAAAATCGACTATAAGTCAATTAAAATCTATTAAAATTGAAACGCTTGTCAAATACTTAACACACGATATTTTGTTATATGTGAATTTGATTTATATAATCTTTAGGAAATTCTGACAGGTATTTACGTAGACACTGGACTATATCGACATACAATTTAATGACGCCACCGACGGAGATTCACTTCTCTAGTTGGTTGATATTTTTCTAGTAGCTCCAACCACAGTCGCATTTATGCGACCATTTCTGACGTCAAGTACGACCTGGACAGTATCATTAGTGTTGTGAAGCATATCGCATTATTGTCGATACTTTGGTGAAAATGAATATCACTGAAGAATTAATTGGTATTTTAGGATGGAGAGCCTAGTAATTATTGTTTATTTCAAACATATATTTTGAACGTATTTATAATTTAAACATAAACACAAATATCTTTGTTTGTAAATTTTCCTTGCGAGCATCTTTGATTTGCATGTCGTTATTTTTAATTCTTTGATAACACATGAATGCCAGATCATGGTTGAGCAATTGTTACACATATTACAGAATTATTATAATGTTAAAATTAAGTGCCTATAAGATTGATAAACAGAAAAAAAACTGGCCAAATGGTGAGTAGCGTACCGAGCGTTAATATAATAGAATTGGGTATTTGACTAAATTTTGTTTATTTTAATTCATTCATAATAATTAATAATAAATATAATTTTTTTTATATCAATTTCAATCATAATTTCAAGGCACAAGCTGATGAGGAGTGAAAACTTTTTTTAATAATCTTAAAAATTTATCGAGTTATAAAAGTATAAATTTAACCTTTAGATAAAGATGACAATACTATGTTGTGAGGTCATTTTTAATATTGCACATTATATTTTACAAGAGGAAGAGACAGGGATATACCCAACTCTATTCGCATCTTCAAATTTAGAAGCCTACAACTGGCTTAATTTTCAATCAATTTTTGATTTTTTTTCAAGACTTAACCAGTCTTACTTAACTGGTTAATTAACTTATATTTCACAATATTGCATGAATAATATCAAAATTTAGATGAGTCAACTACCGTATTAGTGTAGTGTATGAATATGATATAATTTTTCAGATAATTTGTAAGGTTATTGTTTAATTAATATCTACATTAATATTTTAATTAATATCTTTATTACAGAGGTAAATTATACAGAGGTAAATTTGTTGTCTTATCACTTATATATGTTCATGTCATCTGTATTTTAATCTTAAATATTGTCTTTTTCATTATTGAATATATTGAAGAACACAAAAACTTTAATATTTACATATTTCAGTGTAATTTTTTGAGATTCAACTTATAAGTTGTAATAACATATAATTATGACTGAAAACCAAAATTTTTAATTTTAATTCTTTTATTTTTTCTACACATCTAACAATAGAAAGACTAATAAGACAAATAACAACAACTAATGTTGTTTTGAAATATTTGAATTATATCCGAGACCTAACAGGCATTATATTATCCTTCATAAAATTAAATATAAGTCTTTTACTTGTACATACTTTGCACGCAATAAGCTAACTTTTTAAATAACTTTAATATTCCAAATACATTATTAGACTTAGTTTTTGCGGTTATTTGTATTAAGTTTGAAGAATTGTTTATAAATATTGATTCAGAGTATATAGGATTTTTTCACCCACTAGGTGACTATCTTTAATGCAAACTTGAAAAAGTTACAACTGTTCTCCTTTTCAATTATATTATATTATTTTGCTAAATGGTACAAAATCAATTTTAACTTAGTCTAAAACCTCCAAATAGTAAAACAAGATAATTTGCTGAAAAGCCAAATTCGGATATTCATTCCAAAAGGTTCTTTAACACGGGAATAGGAAAATAAACCAAATTTAAAAATGTCAAAATCCCCTAAAATACGACGCATTATCTCGTTATATGATTGTTAAGTGACGCAAGATCAGAATTTAAATATATTTATTTCGAGTTAATTTGACATTTAGAATTTATTATTTAAACTGTCTCTGATTCAAGTCCACAATAAATCAGTGTCTACTATTGCATACGTCTCGAAAATGAATTATAATCTCAACAATTGTTCACAATAATATTTTTACATATAATACAAAATTTTATGTAAATTATACATTTTATCGGTTTTACGCGTCCCATCACTAGTTCTTCTACCGACATAAATAGTCGATTTGTGGCGTGGCTTGGGTGGTACAGCGCGTAGACAAAAATTTAAGGAATACATTTTATTGTATTGATTTTTTGTATGCGGACATACAACAAAACTGTGGGATAATTCTAATTGATTTACATATATACAAACTTCATGAACTCAGTGTCTTCACAGAAGTAACATTGGATCCAGTCCTCGTCAAATGAATCGTACTACATAATAAGCATTCCGTTGCCTGATTTCAAGAATATGGTTCGAATATAACATTTATAATTTTGCTCTATTTTGCATATTCTTCATTGTCTTGGAATATTTTTAGGGACTCCAGTCTGTTCTATAAACTCATTCTTATATTGCGACGTTGGTAAATCCTCAGATCTTTATTTTGATACCTAATTAGTATGAGTGCTAGGTATTTAATTTCGGATTTTTCTTAACACATTTTTTTTGCTTTATTTGCAAATGACGAGTTAATAAGTGATTTGGTAACGCGGTTTATTGTTTATGGAAATAGTTCAGAAATTAAAAGTATCAGCGATGATGGAAAGCGGATTAATAGATTGGATTAGATACAAAATAATTTTGTGTCATAGAATCATCATTTAGAGAAAAAATGCTATAAGAATAATTGAAACGAATTATAAGAACAATTAAAATGGAATACTCGAATCACGAAATCACATGGTATCACCACGGTCTATACCGGTTCAATTGTGCGAAACAGGTATATTCCCCAAAGAGATATTTTCAACATAATTAAAATGAAGCGTTTGAATCACGAAACCTCACGGTATCATCCTCCCTACGTCGATCCAACTGCGTGTCGCAGCCATTTTTTCCAAAGAGATGTTTTTAACATTCCGTTTAAAAATAATTAAAATGGAACCGTTGAATCAAGAAATCACATGGAATCAGCCTGGTCTATATCGGTCCATCTGTGCCATAGGTATTTTTAATAAAGATATATTTTAACGTTCTCTATATGAATAATCAAAACGGAACACTTGAACACGAAATTACAAGGAATCACCCCGATCTCTCTCGGTCCAACTGTGTGTCACAAGCATTTTTTTCAAAAGAGGTATTTTTGACGTTTCCTATAAGAATAATTAAAATGGAAAACTTTAATTACGAAATCACACGGAATCACCCCCCCCCCCTCCTCCTTATGTCATTGCGACTGTTTATCATGGGCATTTTTTCTAAAGAGATATTTTTAACGTTCCGTATAAGAATAATTAGATTGTATCACCCGAATTACGAAATCAATTGGAATTACCCCGGTCTATGTCTGTCCATCTATAGGTCACAGGCAATTTTTACAAAGATCGTCGGATATAAAATGTTACCTAGTTGTACTTGTTTAATCAGATCACCACTCTGATGACTTTTTACTTCGGCAATTAAGAGGGATGAATAAAGGGGAAAACAATTTTTTTTGCAGTCACCTTTTCGAATATCAAATCCAAGATTGTTAAAACGCGAGTTAAATAATATTTAATTTTATTTTAAAATCACAACTTATGATATTTGAAAAAAAATTCTAAATTACTAGGTCCCATCCTATTTCGCAAAATTTCGTTTAAAAAACTGTGTTTTATAGTTTTTGGATGCTAAAAATCCCATTTTGAAAGAAAATTTAATTCAAAAGGAAACGAAATTAACCTTATTATATTTAGTAAACAGTACTAAATTTAATGAAGTTAATTTGCAGTTAAAAGATGACTGAAGTTAATACACACAAAATCTTTCTTTTCAACTCTTTTTGTCAGAATTAATTTACTGAACCAAAATATTGGTAAGTACGAATTTCCCAGTTTCCTAACTTGTCATTGACAATTATGATGTCTAGGCTTATATTCAATATATAAACACCCACATATTAACTTGAAAATAGGTTCCAGAATGTCTGGACTATGAAAATGTGAAAATATATTATCGTTCCGTCCAGTAACATTAATTATCGGATATATTACAAAAAGAAATAATTGTATTATGCACTAACGAAGTATTTAAGAAACAGTTCGGAATGGAGTCATCAGCAGTTTCGCTTGGTTATCCTACTCTATAGACTATTCCGAGAGTTTTTGATAGCTTTTCCACTTTCATACCATGTGGAATGGGGTTATAGCACAATTGCTAATCTTGTTACGAAAAAATGAAATCGATTACGAATCATTGGACGTGAAGATTTTAATCTGTACTTCAATAATTTGCAGCCAAATATTGAACAATTTTCAGATCAGAGTATCATTCTCATCTTGCCATTAACATCATCATTTGTGTATTAAATGTGTTTTAGAACTTCAAAAGGTTTTGATTTATTTCTTCCCATATTTCAATGTGTTTTTAGGGTCACGTACCTCAAAAAGAAAAAAAGAACCTTATAAGATCACTTCGTTGTCCGTCTGTCGGTCTGTCAAGACAATTTTTCTCAAGAACGCTTGAAGGTATCATATTGAAATTAAAATCAGATATTTGGGTCTATGGTTCCTTGGAACTTTGAAAAAATCAAGCTTCTAACTCAATGCACTCAAGAAGAACCTTAAAAACATGGCTACTTAGCCGCATATTTTGCCACATGCTAAAAAATCAAAACCTATATGGTAGTTCTCATTGACATCATGAAATTTGGCAAAAACAAAGGTCTTATAGCAAAAGCGAAAGAAAAAATTCGAAAATCATTAAAGCGCCTGTGAAAAATATGACCGGCAATATCTTTTCGTTCTAAGAGATTTAAATTTTTAAAATATTTTAATAGGAATAGTATGTACTATAAAATATTTATAAATGCCTAAATTTCCATACAGATCCATCGTAGAGCGAGTTCCACTGGTGCTTGACTGGTTTTTATTTACAGTTGTCCATTCATGAGGACCAATGTTTAAGCTATGACAAATATGTTAAAATGCTTAAGGAACTTTATATTAGATATGCAGGGGTCTACGGAAAAGAAAATTAATAACCAAGCAAAACAGTTGGAAAACCTCTGATTTAAAAGAAGTGAAATCAGATAATGTTCGATGTAACACAATTTTTATTCGTGCACGCGTACGTTTGTGCGTGTGCTTGTTCGTGTGCGTGCGCGTGCGCATGCGTGTGCGCGTGCATGTGTACGTGGGTGCGTGTGTGTGTGTGTCGGTATGTTTGTGTATGTGTGTGTGTGTGTGTGCGTGTGTGTATGTGAATTAGAAACTATTAGCTTAAAATGTTTTTGATGCTACTGAAAAATATATAGCTAGAAACATTCTATGTAAGCGGTGTTAATATTTTAATTGTAAATGCATTGAATGTGACATAACATTTTTTCATTTTCCGAAAACGTCAGTGTCACAATATATTTACTAATTTAATTATTATCGTAAGACACGTAGTTTGTGTTGACTGGGGACAGTAACGAAACAAAATTGAGTTGACGGAATTAAAAAAAAAATACTCAAACACGACATAGTTTACATACAGATTCAAATTTAATTTCGTCACTTAATAATATTTACATTGTGTCATCACATATACACAATAAATAACCTTATTTGACAATTTTTTAATTCTTAAATCACAATTTCAATCTTTAAACTGACGAGGACAATTTTGACAAATCTTAAACTATGACCGAGTTGTAAAGGTTTAAATTTAACGCTTAGACAAAGATGGCAATACTGAATAGTGATATCATTTTTAATAACATTAACTGTATTCATTGAGAGTGAATAATACGGAGAGATATACCCACCTTATCAGTATAATTAAATTTATAAAATAATAACCCGCTTGTTTTTTAATTTATTTTAATTAACTTTAATTAACCTATGCTTTCATGATATTTTACTAAAATATGATATTGTTTTACTACTGCATTGTTTAGTTATAAACTCTGCATAATAAAAATAAATGTTATACTAATTCCATATTATGTATATTGCACTATTATGATTATTTTTAATGTCTTAAAAAAAACAAAACGATTTGTCATTAAATCACCAATTGTTCGCAATGTTTGTACAGGTTGTCTTTTTTCCATATTAAGCAGAATTGATAATACGCATATCCTCGAATCATATCTATAACACATAATAATTTAAATTTAATTCACTCGATAAGAATAATAATAAATTAACCCTACGTAAGTACTAATCATAATAATGTGTGTTAATGTTACTATCACAAATCATTCGTATGCGATCGATCAATCAAAAGCTGCTCAAAAACAATTACAAACGTTTATTTATAGGACGATATACAAAACAATACCAAACTGCATTTATTTTTTTAACCTTAAAATTGTGACACACACTCGCCAAAACTGTTACACTCGCATCATATTTTGTTTTGTAGCAAAATATGATGCGAGTGTAACAGTTACGTTAGTTGTAACAGAACGAGTACTCGCTGATTAATATGGAAATATCGATACAAGGTGAGCACTGCTATATCAAATAGTGGAACAATTTTACGAAAGTTGTAAGCTTCAAAGGACTCTAAAACTGTGCTTATAAATTATAATGAAATAGGTAAACATTTTATTAACGAACCACAAAAGGAATGAAAGTTACCATGAAAACTACAAATAATAACTTTTCGAAAACTACTTCACGAAAAATAATATATATAAAAACCTTCAATGAAAGACCAATTCTTACAAAAAGACAGATATTGCTAAACACTCATTTGTTTCTAAGAAAATGTTAGTTAACTAAGCATTTAACACAAAGATATATACAGGCAGTCCCCAAGTTAAGTCGATTCGACTTAAGTCATTCCGATTTACGTCAAACAACATTTTGACACCGAAATAACAATTGTTTCGATTTACCTCATGTTTTATTCGTATCAGGTTCGGGCGACATAAACTCTTTTGGCTCGGATGTCGGGTCTCGACGTGCGGAGGATCCCCTGTGTCAAAAACCGCGCGAGCCATATCACCGTAGTATGCGACGAACGATCAAATGTGTCATAGTTTCCTTTATTTCTTTGGGAGTTTCTGTTTGTTACTTATTTGTTTGAAATTGTTTATTTATTATTATGCCACAACGAATAATAATGACAACATTAAAAAGTTAATAGTACACATTGAATTATTACTATGCAAACGAAACAGTAGTAGTCAAGTTCAGAAAAAAGTGAGAAACGCAATAACAATGGAGGTTAAATCTTGATTTTAAATCGTGGTTTATCCATTGACTGGACGTGAACTCAATTTATCGTACTGTACAATTGTACAGACAATACTGAAAGAATGTCTGTACAGTTAAGTGAGATAAACTTCTTACAGTTTAATATTACCTTTCTGTAAATAGCACTATATTACGTAAGAAAAAAGCTTTAAGTTCTGAGGTGGAAAATGTTAACAACAAAGTGTCTTAACGTTAACAACAAAATTAGTGATGCCTATACGTGTTATCGAGACCTTTATGACGACAAGAAAAAAGAAGCAAAACAAACTAGAATTGAAGCATTCTTCAAGCCAAAGATCTAATTTATTATGTTCTTACTAATATATATTTTTTCATTTATGATAAAATTACTTAACTAAAGGCAATAATCTAATATTATGTATTAAAATAACTATTATTTTAATAAATATATAGTTTATATTCTTATATTATATCATTATTCTTTGGTATTAAATGTAGATTTATTTATAATAAAAGACCTTGTAGAACCTAACTCCAGAATATTAGATGGAAGTGTATGAAAAATATGTTTCGAATTACGTCGATTCGATTTACGTCGTATACTCGTATTTCTGGAACCTAATGTGCCTTAAATACGAGTACGGCCTGTACAAACTAATACAATGGTCTCTAGGATAAATAATAATATCCCAAGTATTATAAAATAATATGGAATACCTACTTTTATTAGCAAATTTTAAAGTTTCAGAACTGTCATTTTATTTGGTTGGGCAACGCTAAAAGATTATTGAATTTTTTTGGGGTACAAAATGCCTACAATTTTTACAATTTTTTTTCAAATTTTATTTTACGATTTCCATTTGTTAATTACGAATGGAACTCGAACTACGTAGGTTCTACGCAGGACATTTAAGGGTACGTGGTTTTCTATTAAGTTTAATTTACAAGTATTCATATTATTTTTCACCATGTAAAAATATTGCCTAATATGTATTTCACAGGCGAAAATATGACGTGAATTTCCCAAAAGCTGGTAGATTTAGAATCATTGCTATTTTTGTTTTCAAGTTAGTAACTTAGTTTTTCAGGGTTTCAGAACTTAGCAGTCAAAACTGAACCACTTTTTTCTCCATCTGTCTGCCTGTCAAGACCTTCAGAAACGAGTAGAGATATTAAGATGAAATTTATATAAATTACTAAGGCCCATGGCCCCTAATACTTTACACTCATTCCCTCTTAATTCATTAAGCTTAATTTTTCCTGTAAAATATTTATGTCTTACGTCGTTAGTCTAAGTATTTTCTTCTAATCCAATGCAATAAAAGGATACAGCCTTTCGAACAACACTTATTTTGATATTGAGTCACTCACCAAAACTTAAAATGTGCTTCGATTTAACCTATAATCTTTAAAATCGACACGAAAAAAGTTTGATGGTCCAAACAAAGGAAAAAGTCATTAATTGCTAAATCTATATGAAATTATTTTTTGACAAATATAACTTGTTGGTTTTCCAATTTCCTTCCGTATATTACCCAAGCAATTAAAGTAATATTTCTGAAATTTTAAAATTTGTTAACAATGGTAGGTATTCCATACTATTTTCTAATACTTGCGGTATTAATATTATCCTGGAGACGATTATATTACTTACCACAGGCTGTCCTCATATTAGGCACATTAGGTTTCAGAAACATACGACGTAAATCGAAACGACGTAATTCGAAGCATAATTTTTTCGTATATTTCCATATAATATTCAGGAGTTAGGTTCTACAAAGGCTTTTATTAAAAATAAATACACACTTAATACCAAAGAAAAATGCTATATTACTTAAAATAAGTATGTAAAATATGTATTTATTAAAATAACAATTATTTTTAATACGTAATGTTAGATTATTGCTTTTATTTAAGTTAGTTACAATACGGAACCCACAGGGCCCACGGAACCCACGAGTCCTGCTCCCACTTGGCATTTTGTTTTTAATTTTTAATATTGATATTAGTAGTTTCAGAAATGGTGTTAATTTTTTGCGAACATTTTCAACGATCTTACGCAAAAAATCATATGTAAACTGGAAGTCCATATGTCAAAATTATATTTCCACTTTTGGACAAAACAATATTTTTTGCCAATTTATGTTTAGTTGAAAAAATTACATCGAATACCAAACTTAAATAGTATTAAATCGTATTCAAGTCAGTGTATTAAAGCAAAGAATCAATTTAGCTATAGAATTAAACAAATTTAAACCTTTTTCTATCTAATAGTTTATATTTACTAACTTGTCCAAACCAAATAGTAAACATTTTCAAAATAGTGACACCTAAAACTATATTTCCAATAGGTTACCCCAAAGGGTTAAATTGTTTTTTAAACAATTGACGTGATTCTATACATGGATATATCAGCCTTTTAACGTATCAACAGTTTTAACTGGTTTTGTCTCATATTACTGCAAAATTAACAAAAAAAACATTTTAAAGCACGGGCAGACCTGGACTCCGTAGTTCCGTACAAATTTAGGCACTTGTAAATATTTAAGGCTACATAGTACTTCTAATTAAATATTAATTTTATCACAACGTAATTACATTACCTAATATATCCTTCACAGAAGTAAAAACAAACTAATTATAAAAATCTGTAATTCCGCACATAATTAGAAGTCACTGTATTCTAGATTTTTTTCTTTTACTAGTGTAACATGCCAACTTTCAAGATTGTAGGTCGACCGGAAATATACTATAGGTTTTGATAATCAGTTTGTAAGACTATGGTATGAATAAAGAAATATTATCTATATTATACACCTCTCATAATTATATATATATATATATATATATATATATTTATATATATATATTTATGTATATATATATATATATATATATATATATATATTTATGTATATATATGTATATATATATATATATATATAAATATAAATATTTAGAACAAATATATAATTCTACATGGAACAAAAATAATCGATTTCTAGATTTTTTTCTTTTACTAATGTTATATACCGACTTTCAAGATTGTAGGTCGACCGCAAGTATAAGTTTTGATGATCAGTGTGTAAGACTATGATATGGATAAATAAATGTTGTCTATATTATACATCTCTCATAAGTGCATATTTAAAACAAATATATAATTCTACATGGAATAAAAATAATCGATTTCTGTGTGAATAAGAAATATTGTCTAGATTATTCATATTTTATAAGTGCATATTTAGAACAAACATATAATTCTACATGGAATAAAAATAATCGATTTCTGTGTGAATAAGAAATATTGTCTAGATTATACATATTTTATAAGTGCATATTTAGAACAAATATATAATTCTACATGGAATAAAAATAATCGATTTCTGAGTGAATAAGAAATATGGTCTAGATTATACATATTTTATAAGTGCATATTTAGAACAAATATATAATTCTACATGGAATAAAAATAATTGATTTCTGTGTGAATAAGAAATATTGTCTAGATTATACATATTTTATAAGTGCATATTTAGAACAAATATATAATTCTACATGGAATAAAAATAATCGACTTCTGGATTTTTTCCTTTTGCTTGCATTCATGCCGACTTTCAAGATTGTAGGTCGAATGGAAGTACCCAAAATTGTTTAATGATAACTTAGAAAAAATACGATTTTAATAGTCGTATCTTGCATCATATCTTACGTGAACAAAAAAACTTGAAATTTTACGATTTTAATATCAACTAGCGCGACCCGTGCGAAGTCTTCGCGTTATTTATTCCATTAAGAAGCTCAGATGACAGATCAAACAAATATTTTACTAAAATTGACATATAGAGGCGCAAGTATCAAAAGCATTGAGCTAAAGCGCCACTTTATTTATACGTGAGTGGATTTGAAATTAAACAAAAATTTTACCGACCGTCAATCATATTGACGTTGAGCCGTTAGATGGCAGCATTGCTGTTTTGTGTATATAATTTTAATAATTAATTAATTTTCAAAAACAATAGCAATAATAAATTTTTTAGTTGTGGATGCCGGTAGAGCAAGCAATTATCTATAAAATGATATATAATTTATGTGGATTAGTTGTGAGGTTTTTTCTAAAAAGGGAGAGTAACATCTTAACCTTAGCGTATTAATATATATGATGATTTGATGATTTGATATAGCAAGCCGTTTCTGAGTAAAAGAACTTTGACAGACACTAAATAGTTTTGGAATCCTTAAAAGTATTTATTTAGATTAAACACCTTAAATAGCATTTAAAATAAAAGAAGATTAGGTTATTTCGCCTCCGTTCTCCAAAATTTCTAAATAAATATTTTAATTGTTAACTAATGAAATATGTACAGGTTAATAGGCTTCATAATTTTGCTAAATTTCAAATTTCTGCTTAAAACTGTCTCTAAGAAAAATGGTTGTGATAAACGGAAAGTCAGACGAACGCATGGGTGGTATTATTAGTTTCCTAATATTTTTCTTTTAAAGAAAGAAACTCTGAAAAGTAAAATGTGTCAATACATTTAAATATTTCCAAAAAATAAAACTTATATTTTGGAGTTATATGCAAAAAAAAATAAATGTACCATTTTTTTCATTTTTGGCACATTTATTGAGTTCGTTTGTATCTAATAATTAATATAGTGATTTTATCGTTAATCAACAACAATTTTCTTTATCTAAATTCTAGCACAAAGAGATAAGATTATCGGGTAAATGATACCGCCAAAGAATCCTCTTTGGCGTTTGATATATAACAATAATACGATCAGTCATTCGGCATTAAGATAACTTTTTACGCTACATATAAAAGAAACGAATTGTCTTCTTGTCTTAATACTTACTATTTACGAGTTTATACTAGCGAATTCATCTTCATAACTGATGCATTAAAAAACAATGATTCGATTAATTGTGAATGACACAAATATGAAAACAGAAAACTCGAACTTCGTTATAAAAATTGTAAATAATTTTTATTTTATTTTTATTTTTACTAAGGATAAACAAATAAATAGGATGTCTAAAATATTTATGTTTTTAGGGATTAAAATAATTGTTTATTAAAAAAAATTATTTTAACATTTTGAGACCCGGTGAGATGTATATTATCGGAATTCCTCACGCATGTTCAGATCAATTTGAGTAGAAGCGTGCCTTCTCCCACCACCACATCGATCGTGGTAAGGATTTTAAAAGAAATATTAGTTAGTTTTTACATAAATTAAAAGTGATAAGAACAGTTTGTTGCCGTTATATTTAATCGCCATGGTATGCAGGTGAGTCACTAGAAATAATTTAGGAATAAATGGTTTACAGAAGACCCAAACCAATTCGTTTGCCTTAAAGTGTTAATTATTACTTTATTATATATGTATATAGTCAAATAAATTTACGATAATGATAGAAATACTAAAATTTGATATTGAATATATTTGGCTTTAATTTTGTAGAAATTCATTATTCACAATTAAATAAAACTACGTGATGTAGTATTATTTCTACTTTACTATCTTTGCTAACAGCCCACCTGAAGATGTTGTAATACAACGAAACATAGGTCGTGGTAAAGAACTTAAAGAAAGTAGAAATAATACTACAACACGTAGTTTCATTTAATTGTAACAAAATTTAATGATATCTCAATGCAAAACAATGAGATGAAAACATTAAATAACCATATTTTGCACACATAACTAACAAATCACTTTAGTGAGTGATTGGTTGGCAAGTGGGGTTGGTTGGAATTTTGGGTATTTTTATATAATTCTCTTCTAGACGGTATAACAAAAACAGCTTTTCCAAAAAAACATTATTATGTTATTATTATGTAGACATGTTATTATTAGAAGATATTATGATTTATTGAAGTGAGTGATATATATGAAGTTATTATTATGTTATTATTAAAAGAAGTGACACTTCCAATGAGAGGACTCATTGGAAGTGTCATTTCTTTGGAATTCGCTTTTATTTGTATATGTGTCAGTTATTTAATAACGTGTGTGTTGTTTTATAATAGCGGAACCAACAGATGGCGTTAGTGTTGCCTCAATAAGGATATACCACCCGGCGTCATATGGCTGTATTAGTCCCAGCATGATGGCCAATCTTCCTGAACCGACATGAAATATCTTTCCTGAACCGACATGAATAGGAAATTTATAATATAAATGAATATTTTCATTACTAATATTTTTGTTACAAAAAATCAATTTAGAAATTTAATATCACTCCTAAACTGACAAGAGTAGGAATGTATAAAAATTAAAAAAAACACACTATTTCATAAACAAATAATGATGGACAAATTGCATTGAAAAATTCGTAACATAGAGGTAGGACCCTTTCGCTGGTGCACGGCGGACTCACTTGATAGATCATATATAAATCATTCATACGGATACAACGAAGGCTGTTCAAGAGGTGAAGTTAATAGAGAGCAGAAAAGATAATCATCTCTTTCGCTCTCAAACGTTTTATTTATACGTGAGAAACTGACACACAAACTATTTAAATTTCGAATTATTTGTAATTCGTACAGAGAAGTAATAGAAAATTCACTGCTCTACATGAAAGTCGCTTTGGCTTCTCCATTAAAAGGAAGGTTTGTAGTTCTATGGATCATACCTTATAAAGATTTAAATTTTATATTACAGACATGTACTACTTCTTCATTATCACTTACGTTTCTTTTTATATAAATAAAATCTCCTTTAGGATAATAATTGCAATGTTTCGAAGAGTAAACCGGGTGAAGCCCGGCGCCAAAGGCTAACTACCTGTGGGCGTAAACTAATAAAATATAATTCCATAACAAAATCTCGATTGAATTTAGTTATCGATAATCATATTTTCATTAACTCGAGGTTTCTATACCTAACAACAGTCGTCAATTATGCTTCAAATACTATGGTTGGGGCTAGTAGCTGCCGCAGCGTCGCAGACAACCGGTCCACTGGTGGAAACAACTTACGGAACTGTGAGGGGAACTTATCATGAAGACGGTGCCTACACGAGTTTCACCGGCATCCGTTATGGAAGAATTCCAACCGGAAGAGATCGATTTAAGGTAGGATATAATGCTGAGAGTTTTTAATTTTTTTTTTTTTCAGGATACATAAACGTTAAATAATTAGGTGGGATTGAATTAAAATAATTGTCAAATTGCGTTCAAAATCACGAAATTAATTTACAATTTTATATATAGCCTAGCCTGTCGCATGTTGTTAAGTGCATTTAAAATCAACTTAAACAGGATTGTTATTAGCAGAAACTTTCTTTGTGTTTGACTTAATATTGGAATATAAAGAGTATATTTTATTAACTGAATATAAATGAGAACAGTCGTACCAACGTTAATATCAAAGATACGCGTCAATATTTATTAATGGATAACTACTATATTATAATATGTATATATATATATATATAGATAGATATATATATATATATATATATATATATATATATATATATATATATATATATTAATGAAATTCTTATTACTTATTCTTCAATGTTGGAGTTGTTCAGATATATTAGCAAAATAATTATCAGCAGATTATTATTTTTATGTTTCAATTTTTAAATAACCCGGATAATAAACATGACGAAAACATTAGCGAATTTTTCAAAATTTAAAATGAAAATTATTTTAAAATAACTTGGATAAGATAAAAAATTATTGTTCTTTTAGAATAATTTATTCAAACATAAACATTCGGCTAATTGAGCAACTTTTGACACCACTAAAATATATTATATTTTATTTTTTAAATATATTTTATATAATTTTGTAGTTTGTGCTATTATTACACGGGAGTACGTCTAGACGAAAGTGTATACTTTTTCTGACACAAGATAACATGTTCATTTTACCCTTTCAAGATTCTACATATTTTAATTCCTCAAATATCTTTTACATAATTTGAAACAATGAAAATATATTTTATATAATTGTACAATTCGTACTATTGTTAAATCGGGAGTAGGTCCAGACGAAAATATATACTTTTTCTGCTGCCTTGCAAGATCTACATATTTTAATTTCACACAGATCGCAATATCGTTTTCTCAATTCATTTTTAATAATTAAAAATTGATCAAATGCAAGCTATACTTGCACAATTATTGTTCCGTGCTATCAGATCCTCACTTGAATATCAATAGGAACGCACTCCGACTTTGTGCTTAAAAGAGGATAATTTGGAAATGGAGGATTTATTAGTTTTATCTTTAATTGTAAATAGAAATAAACTTGTTAAATACGCTTAAGAAAGATGCACTTGTAATTGTATATAGTATTTTATTAAAATATTTACAAATATAACATTTTTTTAAACACATAAATATATTGCCTAGCACATCGCTCACAGGCGTAAAAGTCTAAAATACTACGAAATTTAGAACTGTCGCTTTAGTTTTCCACTAAGCTTTCAGCAAACTTTCAGTAACACGATTTTTTTTACAATTTTGACTTTAGCAGTTCCGGAAAGGGAAGATAGGATAGGGGGTGTGATGTATTTCTTGTCAACCATGTTTCTGGAATAATCTTACAAAAAAATATGAAGAAATATTTTTGGAATCCTTATGACATGGTTTTTAAATCGATACCTCAAAAAAAAAACCAAGAGTAAGGGTATTTTATAAATTTAAAAAAACGAGAAAAATCTTTAACAATTGCGACCAACTATTTATTTCATAATGTTCGTTTAATTAACTCATTCATTCGCCTTCGTCATAATGACTGGAATCCTTATGACTTGGTTTTAAAGTCGATACCTCAAGAAAACACGAGAGTGAGGGTATTTTATCAATTTAAAAAACAAGGAAAGTTTTTAACAATTATGAACAATTATTAATTTCAAAATGTTCTTTTCACTAGCTAATTACATTCGCATGAAAATCTTTAACAATTATGAACAATTATTTATTGTATAATGTTCATTTCATTAACTAATTATGTTTATTATCTCTTGTACGTATTAAAAAGTTTATAGTTTAAACTTCTAATTAAACAATCGTTAGATTTAAGAGTTGAAACAAAATCACTAATGAACTATCTGTCCGTTAAACAGATGTAGATCACAGGACAGACACAGTTAGTGTCATAATACTTTTGAAGATTTGCTTACAATTTGCTAGATGGAAAAATCCAATCGATAGTTTTTCCATCTTACTTAATCAAAATGTGTAAGATGTTTATAGATGTTTATAACTAATATAATAAATGCTTGGATATACGGATGCATGACGTTTGTCACTTTATAAATTCATAATCTCTTTGCGGATGTACACTAAATTTAGCATATTAGTATAGGACTAAATAATAGCTTAAATTTACATACAGTGTTTTATCTCCAATTAGATAAGCCCACACTTACACACACACACACACACATATATATATATATATATATATATATATAAATATATACACGCGCATATATCCATACTTGGAGTCGACATACACTCTCGCACGCAGACACTATTTTACTAAATTTCTAAGACAATGACTTAATTAATTAATTAATAATGATCTTATCATTACTGCCGCGCTTCTCTTCATTACTAATAATAAAATCTAATTTAATGAACTAATTTAGATCCAAGTTTCGAAACTAAAGTACACTTTTGGACGACCAGAAGTGGGAGTGGAGCGCAGCGTTACACAATCGTACAAGCTCACATACAAATCATTTTTGAGTATTTATTCAGGAGTACGAAACATTCATTTAAATTATATATTTAGTGCAAACTCAGAGTGACTTGCCAGTATGATTTAAACCTTAATGTTTCTTAATCTTTAAATTGAAAAGGGCAATTGCACGAAAAACACTTTTTGAGAGAAGTTGAGAGGGAGATATAAGTTAGTGAAGACAGAAAGAGAGAGAGTTACGTTTCGTATATTACTGTAGGGACAAAAGAGAGACACACATTTTCTTTCTCTCTTTCTCTCATAGCCAGTTATGTTTCGTATATCTAAGACACAGTGCAAGCCTATTGTCTGTATCACACTGTAGGAGCAAGAGAGACCAGTGCACACGCACATTTTCTTTCACTCTTCTTCTCATAGCCAGTGCATAAAACATATATATATATATATATATATATATATATATATATATATGCGAGTTTGCTAGCGTTACGCGAACGGTGATTCTTTTATTATTTTGTAATTTCATTTCGTTCTTGAACAACTTTATAAATTATTATTTTGTTCAATACATTAAATATTCTACGTTTAAAGTGAATAAAATTGTAAATTCATTTTAAAGTTCATATTTTGTGAATTTGAAGTTTTACTTCAGTCATGTGGTCCAAAGCACACTCGTTTTTTTTCAACAATGTCATAAAGGTCACATAAAGTCACAGATTGCATATTATTACTTCCTAAACTTTAATAATTATATAAACAGACATATTCCAAACGTCTTTATTATTTGAAAAAGGATTATTTGTAGTGACCTACTGATGTCATCCAGTAAAATAATTTATTAAAATGTGAACATCCGACTAAATGATGAACTTTCGAAACGACATTAATGTATTTTATATAATTTTGTAAATGTCTTCTGTATAATTTGAAACGACGAAAATATATTTTATATAATTTTGTAGCTGTGCTATTTTTAAATCGGGCGTACGTCTAGACGAAAGTTTATACTTTTTCTGACACATGATAAAATGTTCATTTTACCCTTACAAGATGCCACATGTTTTAATTCCTCACAGATCGCAATATCATATTTCCAATTATGTTTAATAATAAAAATCGGTCAAATGCAAGATATACTTACACAATTAGTGTACCGTGCCCTTAGTTCCTCGACTATTAATAGTAGTGCACTCCGACTCTATGCTTAAAAGGGGGCCGTGTGTTGTGCTACACTCCTCCTACCGCATCGATAACGTTTCATTTCGAATTAAAAGTTTTGAAAACGTAATGTGGCATATTACATCATGAGCATCTTTTTAGAAATTTTTTTCTCTACAATCAATAATTTATTAATTATAAAGAAATAAAAAATTAAAATGTTTATAAAACTTTATAAAAATTGCCGTAATTTTTTAATTCTAATAATTTGATTTCAATTTATACCTAATACTATATGTTCATGATATTTTCAGAATTTTCTGAGCGACCTTTCTGGTGAAAAGAGCGACCACAATTTTTAAACGGTTTTAAAAAAATCATAAACAAGTATATCATATATACGATTGAATTCGTGGTTAAATAAGTTTTCATTTGAATTCCGACGCCATAACCTTGAAATAGTTTTTTTATTTCTCAATTTACCACCCCTCCCTCCCTCTGCGGAAATTAACACATATTAATTTGAATTCACCTCCAAATTAAAATTCACCTCCAAAATCAGAATTCATCTTTTTTACAATAAGCTGTCTATAGGTCAAATTTAAAATGTCTGCCTCGAATACTTTCCAAGAAAATCACTTGTGACCGAACGAAGGACGTACGGAGTGCTTCTAGTAATTTTTCATTCTGGCTATTTTACACTAAAGATAAAAAAACACGAAACAAAAAACTAAATAAATACATACACACTGACTAGCTTCATCCGTTTTCTCCAAAACAATTTATTATTTTAAATAAATGTTGACGAAAAACTCACTTCACTTCTGTTACAACTTCATGTTAAACGCTTTGTTCTGGTCACGTCTTTTGAGACTTTGTTGGGTCATGTCTTCTCAGAGATTCGATTTCATTAGGTTTTAGCAATTATCTTAATAAACTTACGCTTGAAATTATGTATATTTCAACTCTACCTCCTAAATATAAAGGTCATAAGATGTGAAATAGCGACATCCTGTAAAAATCCTGAAATACGAGTGAAACAACAGATGTCTCACGTATGCTGTAATAAAATTCAAGAGTGCGTGTGATATATACGTTATGATATTAATTATACTGGTATGAATTTCATGTGAATTGGTTCACAGCTGTGTCGTCGCCTTGGTATCGAGGACGTATTATAAGAGCATGTATATTTAAATTGAATAATCCGATGTAAACATTATAGTTATATTATTTTTTAAAAATATTGAATATAATTAGTTTCCGCGTGGATAAGCCCGGCTTTTTGTCCCGCCAGTAATATAATTCATATTTTATGATGTACATTAGGATGCTTGATCACGTTGCATTATTATCTGTACAAAAAAGTCTGCAATTTAATTTTCGTGAATTAATGTGTACTGTGTAGACCTACATTTCAAATATAAGAGCTTCGTCCATAGCATACAAAGTTTCTCTCTTTTTAGTATTTATATTCATTGCTGTTATTATATTTACAGCAGTTTTTTTTTATCTAGGGTTCTTTTATTACAATAAAAATACATTTTTTTCTTTAAAAATTAGACCAAACCGTTTATCGCGATTATTATCAAATAATGCAAGCTGCTTCCTAATTGGTTACCTTGGTACTGCAATGAAAAGTGTATTTTAACTTTCTTGAAACGAGCCTCTAAAGAACTTGATACCATAGAATATTAAAAAATAAGATAATTGTGCAACTTTTGAAACAAATTGACATAATGTAATTCTCTGTCACAGGGCCCTTTACCTCCATCTTCGTGGGAAGACATTTTTGATGCAAACCAAAATAACATAGCTTGCCCGCAAATAGGGATGGGTGGGCTAACTGGTACCAACGATTGCTTAACTCTGAACATCTTCACGCCAGACACGGCTTCTCCGTCGAATCCGGCTTCTGTAATGATCTTCGTGCATGGTGGTGCAAATATCTTCGGCTCAAACGCCAATGATGGCCCGGAACATTTACTACCCCATAACGTTGTCTTAGTAGTCATAAACTTCCGTGTGAGCATCCTTGGTTTGCTGTGTCTAAAGCACGAGCATATACCTGGCAATGCCGGTTATAAGGATCAGGTGGCGGCCTTGCGTTGGGTGCAGGAGAATATCGCCGCTTTCGGCGGAGATCCCAACAAGATAACTCTTATGGGCCACAGCGCTGGCAGCGTTGCAGTAGACCTTCTTACTCTATCCCCTATGACATCAGGTCTCGTCCACAGATCGATATCGTTAAGTGGATCAGCTCGATCCTTCTGGGCGGTCAACGCTGATCCCGTAGAACGAGCGGAAATGATGGCCCGAACGTATTTAGGCTATGAGGGAAATAATTTGGAGGAGTTAGTCGAATTTTATTTAAATGCTGATGATGAAGCTCTACTTCTAGCAACGTTGCAAGAATTCTTAGCACCGGGAGACGGATCACTACCAGTTGCCGCCTGCGTAGAACAAACCTTTCCCGGTATCGAAGCATTCTTAACAGATACTCCAACTAATATTTTAGCAACTGGTCAGTACACTTCCATTCCAAGTATCTTTGTCGTAACTAACAATGAATACGTCACGATGATCAGTCCACCAGCAATAGATAATATTCCACAAGTGAAAGAAAACTTTCACGAATTTTTGCCTTCTGATATGATCTTCCACTCGGAGGTTGAGAGGATGGATGTTACTAATAGACTTAGAAATTTTTATTTCAACAATGAAAGAACAGATTTAGAGGCTTATATCGCGTTCAATTCTGATAAATTGTTTTATCACGGCGCCGTGCGAGCTGCTGGTGAGCGAAGAGTGAAATCTTCTTATCCAGTGTACTTCTTAGAATTTACATATGAAAGCGAGTACCGGTCACCCAGATTGCCGGAGACTGCTGATATGCCAGGGGTTGGACATGGAGACGAGTTACTTTTCCTAACCAATCCCATTCAACCTGGAACTATACTCACCCCCGATGACCATCTTACAATCGCTCGATTCACAACTTTATTCACCAATTTCGCTAAATACGGGTGAGTTAATACAATATCATTGTATATACATGTATGTGTGTGTGCGTGCGTATATATATATATATATATATATATATATATATATATATATATATATATATGTATATATATATATATATATATATGTATATATATATATATATATATATATATACATTTTTAATAGTTCGTTATGGGAAAAGCTTGCTGAGAGGGTAAAATATATTTATAACCATGAAGTAAAGACCATTTTTAAAAGTTCAAGATAGATTTTAAGAGCCATGTGCTATTGTAAAAGACACCCTCACGAATCATCAACATAAAATTATAACTCTGATGATGCAGTCAGACCTTCAAATCTCTGCACGAGACCGGGAATCAAAATTTCTTAATTTCTTTGATTAAAGGGACGCCGTAAAGCAATGGATTCAACAATTTCACAATTCATAAACAGAATGACGCAAAAAATCTAATTACAGTGTTCTCCCGTAAAACCCGCTATTTAGACAATGTGAACATGTACAAAATGGTAAAAAAAAATTACTACTTGTACTCATATAGCACCACAAACAATGTAAAACAAATTTCCGTCGTAAAACAAATTCAACATTTCGAAATACGTATGTGTGCACTTAACTTTCGTTAATATAAGAAGCAGACAGTTTAAATAAGAGATGCTTCTGTTAAAACTGTTAGCAACTGATACCAAGATGTGTGCATGCACACATTTTATTGTGTTAAAACTGTTAGCAACTGATACCAAGATGTATGCATGCACACATTAAATAAGAGATGCTTCTGTTAAAACTGTTAGCAACTGATACCAAGATGTATGCATGCACACATTTTATTGTGTTAAAACTGTTAGCAACTGATACCAAGATGTATGCATGCACAAATTAAATAAGAGATGCTTCTGTTAAAACTGTTAGCAACTGATACCAAGATGTATGCATGCACACATTTTATTGTGTTAAAACTGTTAGCAACTGATACCAAGATGTATGCATGCACACATTCAATAAGAGATGCTTCTGTTAAAACTGTGGGCGTTGTTAACACATATCTCAGGATGACAGTTACAGCTGAAGAGACATTTTTATACTTGCATGAATTCTAATAATAATGCACGTTTCGTATAACGCGATTTCCTATGAACGTATCCCCTGTATTGTATGAGAGTCCTCTGTAAAGTAGTACAGGTCAACAAAAATATAATATACAATTCAATGAACTAAGCATCAATATGTAGAGTGAAAACATTAAAAAAAAATGCTTAACAAAAAAGTTTAATTTCCAACTCAATGGATGGTATGTGTATTTTTTTTTAAAACGAGAAAATAAACTAGCCCACTGAAGCGGTCTATAAAAAATTATTGTTTCGTAAAAATACTCATTGTATTTATAAAAAAAAAACAATTAAACCATTACCGACAGCAATCCCACGCCGGACATCGACGATCTGCAATGGCGGCCGTTGACTGAAAACCAGTTCCATTACTTGAACCTTGGCTCCGAAGTCCTCACTCTTCAGGGACCGCATGCAGAAGCAATTGCACTCTGGGACCAGATCTACGCCGAACTGGCAGTTCCAGTAGTGCAAACTGCTCAAGGTTTGGTGCGGGGTACGCACCACGCTGAAGAGGCATACACCAGTTACACCGGCATTCGATACGCCTCAGTACCTACCGGAGAGGATAGATTCAGAGTAAGTAAAAATTCGGGCTAAGTTACAATATTACAAAGAAACTCCTTCTAGAAAAAAAACTCTTTTAAAGTAACAATTAAATGAAACTACGTGATGTAGTATTATTTCTACTTTCTTTAATTTCTTTACCACGACCTAGGTTTCGTTGTATCTTCAGGTGGGATATTAGCAAAGATTATCCCACCTGAAGATGTTGTAATACAACGAAACCTAGGTCGTGGTAAAGAAATTAAAGAAAGTAGAAATAATACTACATAACGTAGTTTCATTTAATTGTGAATAATGAATTTCTACAAAATTAACGCCAAATATATTCAATCTTTTAAAGTATTAAAGATATTTTAGAAAAAAATAAGAGTACGGAACTACGAAAATAATACAGAAAAGAAATCGACAATCTTTGGAATGGTTAACTATTTGATTGGATACGTAAGATAGGAGGTAATAGCGTATATTAATTTCTACTTGCATCACATAAAACTACCTAATAAAATTTAACACATTTGATTACCTGAAGTCTGGGAGAAAATCAAATTTTAATTTATTTTAATAAAATACCAATTTTCCAACAAAAGCTAACTGGATTAAAATTACAAAAGACTACTGTTTTACTGTACTTTGAGGTACTACTTAGAGCTAATACTTTTCAAATATCACTTATTTTGATACTGATCTGGAGCCTTAAAATTTCGTAGGGAAAAACGCCTCATGGTACTAGCAAAGGAAAAATTCAAAAACCATTAATTTTCTGTTATATGTGACATTACGACAAACTTTATTTTTAGATTTTACGGTTTTTTATCATCTGTAAATTTTCTTATTAAGATAGACGATAACAAGTTATAACAGTACGGAACCCTCAGACAGTATCTGCCACTCGCACTATCATCTTTTTATTTTCATGTTATAGTGTAAAATTGAGCTTTATTTCTATAACATAATATAATATTAGCTTTATCCATTTAAAGGTTTTTTTTTCATCCCTCGTATTTAATTTTATGATTGAGTTTATAGCTCAAAAATCAAATTCACTTAGTCATTCCATTCAGAATTAATCAGAGAATCTCAAGAAACCTATCATCATGGAATTTCGGGACTGCACCAAATCACCTAACAAGCCATTTCATGGTCACGAAAACTATTTTTTATAATACACGAATACACGAATATAAACGAATATACACGAATATAATACACGAACATAAAACAGTCATAAAAAATAAGTAAATTTACAATTAATTCCGAATCATATTGTTATTGCCAATTGTTGCAGTAATATTTCATATTGACTATTGAAATACTTTACAGCGACATAACTTCTGAAATGACTGCTGCTCCAAGCTTTAACGCAATTTACCTTTCGATAGTGCACTATTATGGTAACAACAACAACATTCAGGTTTAGTCAAATTGTTAACGTTTAAGGAATAACGCTGGAACAAAGTTAGGGGTGGAATCTGAAAGTTTTATTTATCGATGAATTATTTTTCTCCTTACCTTTGTAATTTCATTCTTTAATTTAGTTATTTATATTTTTAGAGTTTCGTAGTGAAATACGGAACGCTTATAAATTAATGTCAATATCTTGCTATGTCCGTATATTTGTTCGTAAGCCTGCTACACCATTATAGTTTCTAAAGTTTCAGACATACGTACGTGAAATTGCAAGAAAATGCAATGTAGCAAAAATCCTGTTTTTAGCTTCAAAATAACGTGCAATGTGTCCCCCCTTCCATATGCAAAGAAGACTATGTAAAAATATAAAAAAACAACCCCAATTTGACGAACATCTTCAAATTAAATTTACCGTAATCGCAACACAACTTCCCTAATTTTGAAATTATTAAGAAAGTCTTTGAAATAATGAAGGTAGAAATAACTAGACGACTGAACTTGAACTTAAACATGCAAACACTGATGTGTGCTCATGAACCCACAATGGATGTAAAAGGCCAAAAAAAAAAGTACAATGACATATGCGTATTGTATTAACCTGCTCTCAAATAAAATAATAAACACTAACTGTATGCACTTTAAATATTACATTGATTATATATTATAACATACGCGTATTATATTAAATTGTACTCAAATAAAATATGAATAGGAAGTAAAACATAATTCTTGATACAATGCACTCCATGGTAGACAGTTAACTCGGTTAGTTGATACTGGAAGAGCCGAGCTTACCCGAACAGTGAAGTCGCTTGGTTGTTGCCGAAAGATAGGGAGTTTAGCCGATTAAACGTCACCGCCCCAGCGTAACGGACCAGTTTCGTTCGCTGCTCAGAAAAAGTGTGCATGGTGCACCTAAATAAGTTTTCACTTCGCAAAAAAATATAGAAAACGTACTTCAATAGCGGGTCCAACCGTAGGTGTAATAAAATTCTAATGTGCTAACTGCGCAAATATTAACAGACACATATGAGCAAGCATACAGATTTATAAAAATACGTGATATTTTGTGAAATGACAAAAGAAAACTAATTTATAACTGATTCGATAGGTATTAACCAAATTTGACAACCAGAGATTGACCAACTGATCACTTCGCTTGACAAACTTGACTTGATTTGACAAACTGGCCACTTTTATTTAACAATTTCTGGAATTTGGTAGAAACTTCTCGAATATGTCTGATAGGATATTAAACAGCGCGACATGCAACTTCTGTTCAGTTACCAACTAAGTCTCTTGCTGTTTTATTTCTATTTAGAAGGAAAAGATAATATCACTCAGCACACATACATTTACAACGTTTGGTGAAAATGTACTCTCCTGTGATGTGGCCATCTATTATATCTAAAAATTTAAAGAAGTAAATCCTTTGATCCCTCCGATAATCATCATCCAAAATGATGTCTATTCAGAATCAGAATTTCACAATATATAGAATTAAAATCTGGCCCTAATTTTTCATTTCATATTATTGTAAAAACAAACTTTTTTTTACTCCAACCCTGTGTGAATGTTACTCACATAATAATTTTTTGTAGATATTACAACTTTTCATTATTTTCCCAGGGACCTGCACCACCGCCGTCTTGGGTGGGCGTATTCGATGCTAACCATAACGATATCATCTGTCCACAAGTAGACGCTGAAGGATACATAGGCACTGAAGACTGTCTCGCTCTCAACGTCTACAAACCCGACACGGCTTCTGAAACCAATCCACTTCCCGTAATCGTTTATATCCACGGAGGCTATTTTTTCATAGGTTCCAACAGCATGTACGGCCCTGATCAATTGATGACACAAGACGTAATCTTGGTAATAATAAATTATCGCATAGGCGCATTGGGATTTATGTGTCTAGGCCATGAACTTATACCTGGCAACGCTGGATTCAAAGATCAGGTAGCCGCGTTGCGCTGGATAAAGGAGAATATTGCTGCATTTGGTGGAGATCCGGACAACGTTACCATTATGGGTCACAGCGCCGGAGGCGCTTCTGTTGACCTCCTTACTTTATCGCCCATGTCTGCGGGTCTCTTTAATAAGGCAATTACAATTAGCGCTTCAGCACGAGCATTCTGGACGCTCAATTCTGATCCAGTAGATCGTGCGACGGCAATGGCTCGTACGTTCATGAATTACAATGGTGAAAGTACTGAGGATTTGGTGCAGTTCTTCTTGAATGCCGACGCCGGAGCACTGGCTCTTGCCACGCTGTTCTATTTTGCGACTATAGTTGATGGATCATTGCCTTTCGCTGGCTGTGTTGAAGACACATTTGAAAACGTGGACGCGTTTTTAACGGATTTGCCTGAAAACATTTTGGCTTCAGGAGAATATGTTTCGATACCAAAATTATACGGTGTTACTAATAGAGAATACATTAATATGCTTTTGCCAGCAGAAGTCAGCAACGCGTCAAGTGTTATGGAAAATTTGGAGACCATATTACCAACAGATTTGATCTTTGAATCGAACGAGCAACGAACGGGTATTGTTGACCGACTGCGGGAGTTTTATGTTAACGATGAGAGGTCAGCTTTAGAAGGTTACATAGATTTCAGGTCGGATACGATATTCTATCACGCAGTGACCCGGGCGGTTAGAGAACGGCAGGAAAAGTCCTCTGAACCGATTTACGTCTTTGAATTTTCATACCAGACTAATCTTCGTTTCGCGCGACTTCCGGAAGTCGCTCATTTGAACGGTGTAGGGCACATTGATGACGTATTTCATCTTATATTCCCGATTCCGGAAGGGATGCCTATAAGCCAAGAGGACAAGCTGACGACTGCTAGATACACAACACTGATCACTAACTTTGCAACATATGGGTGAGTTTAAACATTTTTTGTCTTAATGATCAAAACTTTTTGATATTTTGGTGCTTATAGATTCTACTGCTAAAAATTCTTAATTGTAGTTTGTAAACAAAAAAAACTTGTCAAGTTCGAGTAGAATTCTCACTACAAAAATGCCATTGTACTAAAGCAATGTTTCTATTAAACGAATTAAAATATATTTTTTTAAATGTAAATATGTTTTCCCAAGCATAAAATTATTATGAATTTCTCTAAAACTCCGGGGTTTAGAATCATCGCCATATCTTAGCTTCCAGAAGCACTGTTATTTTCATAATTTTAAATTCAGTAGTCTTGCAAATTTAGTTTGAAATAATATATTGACTAACATATCTCTATATGCTGCTTAAAACTATGAAAAAAATATTTTTGAGGTATTGCCATTTTGAAAAATAACGTGCATTTTTCTAATGTTCCGTAGCCAAGCGGTAAAAATGGTACGCTTATAATTTTGTCATATCTCTTTTTACATATTAGGCGTAACATAGACAGCTGACTTTTATCAGAAATTTATGGCCGAAAATTGCCAAGTTTTGTCGAAAAAGGATTGACCGCTGACTGGTCATTTCTTCACCTATTCGACACACACAACAAGTAGCGCGCCACCGACGAAATGTCTGCCATCTCCGTAATCGGGTGTTCATTTGTATGCTCTATCAATGGTTTTCTTAGTTAGCGCGTAATAACTCGTATATTCTATTTTTTCGGATTGGCTAGAATCTGTAAGAGTTGGTTAATTTTTTTTGTAAGACCTATTTTTGTAGGAAGTGTGCAATAAACTATAAAATGTCGTATGTTCTATTTTCACCGATGATTGTCGGACCAATTGTAGTGAGTCATCTACATTAGACCTTAAGGCCATTTGTTATTAAATTTAGTGCTAGTGGCGATAAAATTATTTGCGAAAAAAATTTTATGGGATAAATTCTTTTTTTCTCGAAACCTGTCGAGCTGGTGTTAAAGAGATATTAAAATGCAATCAAAATGTCTAGTAATAATTTTTCGTAGTGTATATATTTTGCCAGGTCTAACTTTTTAACTATGTATGTCAAAAATCAGAAAATCTGAATATATGACAATATGCATTGAAAAATTTTAGAAAAAAATCTGAAATCATCCTTCATTACACATTGATCAATTGAAGAAAAAAATTTGAAATGATCATTCAACACGTATTAACTAATTAAAGAAGTTAATCTGAAATGATCATTCAACACGCATTGATTAATTAAAGAAGGAAATCTGAAATGATCACTCAACACGTATTGACTAATTAAAGAAGGAAATCTGAAATGCTCATTCAACACGCATTGACTAATTAAAGAAGAAAATCTGGAATGATCATTCAACACGCATTGACTAATTAAAGAAGGAAATCTGAAATGATCATTCAACACGCATTGACTAATTAAAGAAGTTAATCTGAAATGATCATTCAACACGCATTGACTAATTAAAGAAGGAAATCTGAAATGGTCATTCAACAGGCATTGACTAATTAAAGAAGAAAATCTGAAATGATCATTCAACACGCATTGACTAATTAAAGAAGGAAATCTGAAATGATCATTCAACACGAATTGACTAATTAAAGAAGTTAATCTGACATGATCATTCAACACGCATTGACTAATTAAAGAAGAAAATCTGAAATGATCATTCAACACGCATTGACTAATTAAAGAAGAAAATCGGAAATGATCATTCAACACGCATTGACTAATTAAAGAAGGAAATCTGAAATGATCATTCAACACGCATTGACTAATTAAAGAAGTTAATCTGAAATGATCATTCAACACGCATTGACTAATTAAAGTAGAAAATCTGAAATGATCATTCAACACGCATTGACTAATTAAAGAAGTTAATCTGAAATGATCATTCAACACGCATTGACTAATTAAAGAAGAAAATCTGAAATGATCATTCAACACGAATTTACTAATTAAAGAAGGAAATCTGAAATGATCATTCAACACACATTGACTAATTAAAGAAGTTAATCTGAAATGATCATTCAACACGCATTGACTAATTAAAGAAGAAAATCTGAAATGATCATTCAACACGCATTGACTAATTAACGAAGGAAATCTGAAATGATCATTCAACAGGCATTGACTTATTAAAGAAGGAAATCTGAAATGATCGTTCAATACGCATTGATAAATTAAAGAGATATAGGCCACCACGTTATTTACCTTACGCCTGTGAAAGATACAGTAGGCAATATTTTTACACAGTATACATAACGCGAGTACTTGGACAACTTATTGCCACAAGATTCAATCATAAAAATCTTTTAAATTCAATTGAAGCATGCAAGTTAGGAAAAGTTTCAAGAAATATAACTAATCCATTTTTGAGCTCATTTTCTGATTAGGACGTTTGCATTTACGCCATTATTAAGGGTTTAAATATTATTAGGACTGAATATATGACGATCAAATACATAATTTACTTATTAATGGTGTTTAAAACGGTGATTAATGATATCAGCGTAAAAGAATGTCGTAAGTAACAATGGAAGCCAAACAATAGTCCCATTCACTAGTATTTACGGTGCATTCTAGGTAAACCGTCTAGATAAACAGTAGAAGATTCCACTTTACATTGAGACAATTTGTACGCTGTTTTCCATTCAGATGAAAAGATGGACATTTCTAACAAAGAAACGAAAATACCTGTCATAGATTGCGTAATCACAACGTTTTCCAATTATTTCTAATAAATTGCAAGATTTACTTTGAATTCCGAATTGGAAGTATTTACAACCGAATATTGTTTTTTACTACGCTCGACATCTGTTAGTAATTAGTTGTTTGTTTGAAGACAAACAAATTATTTAATAAATTACATCAAATCATACCAGCTTGACTTGTCTTTTTCGGAAGTGTCGAGGAAATTCCAGATATGTATAAGAGAGTAGGTTAGCTAATTATTAAATACATTTAATGTTATTTTTTTGCGTTTCTATAATTCCAAGAGATTCAAATTTGGATTTAAGTTTGCAGACATCTTTCCTTTCGAAGTTTAGCTTCATATCGAGCATTGGGAACAGCTCACTCAATCTTGTTACTGCCGATATCTTCAAACAAAGTCTCTCGTTCTGCCAAAACCACATTTATTAAACTTACTCTAAAGTTACTGACCAAGTGATTTATGGTCTTAATAAGAACTTTTTTGTTGTTCAAAAATTCATACCACCCAAGAAATAATAATTAACAATGGGCACATTTTGAGTATTTTTCTAGTTAATAGAATATTGTAAAGGTACCTAATATTTTTGTACTCGGCTGCAAATGTACTAATACCATCTTATTGCCCAAGTGTCAAATTCATTGAATACATTTCAGAAATCCAGTACATCAAGTGACTGATTTGCTGCCGGTGCCCTGGCTACCGGTGACTGGGGACAGGCTGAACTATCTGCAACTGGGTTCGGAATTAATTATGTCTCACACACCCAACGAAGCTGCCATAGCTTTATGGGACGAGGTCTATGCCGAAGCGGCAGCTGGATCGTCTGCATCGAGGCTTTTGTCAAGTGCTTTTATCTTCTGCGTCGGCGCATGGGCGCTAAAGGCTGTTTTTAAAAATGAGTCAATTTAAATTTGAAGAGATATTAATGGTAATATTTAAAATACATTTAATTATGGGTGATTAACCTTGATAATAAAAACTTAGTACAACACTGTTACTTAAGCATTTGCCTTGTAGTATAAAATATTACTTTCTTGACAATGAGTAAACCATACATATGCTTATTTTTTTATTTTTATAGTAAAACTTTTTGTTAATACACAAATAATGTCGATTTTTTTATCGTAATATTTTTAATAATAACAGCCAAAAAAAATTACTGAAAGCCAGATATTTATAAAGACTGAATGGGTTTCGAATGCTTGGCGGGTCTGGATTTTTAAATTTATCACTGAATTATAACGGTCGTTTTATTGTCAATAATTAAAAAACCAGATACAACAACAAATGCATATCAGATCACACACAAAGTCGGGTTCTCTGATGATCTGTAACTGATCTGTTGTTGTTGCCAGTTGACTGAAATAATTTATTTGAAAGTTCCATGTAAACGCAATAATATTTAGAATTTCGTCAAATTGTTCATAACCATGTTTGGAAAATAAAAGGGGGTAGAGGTATGTTATGTGTCACTTTAAAGCCCAATACATCACAGATAAGGCTTAGAAATAAAAACCAAAAGTTTTAGTTGGAACTTTTGTAGTACAATATAGTTTTCGACCAGAAATAAATTTGCAAAGTATTGCTACTACTGGAGATTTTTGGAATCGATACCAAGTCAACGCTTCCGTCTCCTCTCACATGAAATGCTTACCTACACACACAGATGAGTTATATATTTCCCTTGACACTGACTTCATAAATCAAAGCACTAATAGAGCTTTGCAAATTTATTCATGTTTGAAAACAATGTTGCACTGCAAAGGTTCCAACTAAATACTCGTGTTTTCAAAACTTTATACTTTTCATAGCACTTTTTATTTGGTGTTTGTTTGAAATCGGTTAATTTTTTTTTAAACTTTAAATGCATATGATGGAATGTACGTTAGCCAAAACAAGTTTATTCCTCATCATTGAAGAGTTCTGTCACTATCCTCCGGTTGGAACCGGAGGATAGTGACAGAACTCTTCAACCTACAATAATGGATCATTGTAGGCTTATTTTTTAAAAGAGCAAATTTATATCATCATTATTCATATCTTATTAGATTTTCATTAAACTTATGTCATAAAAACTCGATCACAGCACCTACGCTGTTATATGGTGAGGTATTTGTTGAGGTTGAGGTATATGATGTATCTTCAATCCATTATCAGATTCTAACCAAATTTGTGGTACTACACTGGAGGTATACCCTTCCAAATAAAAGAAGAATCATACAAATGCTCTGATGAGTGCCGGAATACTGTAGAAATGGTAAATGAAATCTTAACTTTATTTTAAAATATTTAATAATACTCAGTGTGTTAAGCAAAAGATGATGAATTTAAAAAAAAAGTTGTGAAATTCTGCATAGCAATTATGTAGTATATTAAAAAAATTGCGGTGTCTTATTAATGTGTTATAATATAGATACAGTAATAAAGGTGATAATTTTACATATATAAAAATAATATTTAAATTTAAACAAAAAACCACACGATGTTGCATTTAACATGCAATTCAATACCTTAGTCAGTACATTATATCATGGATACGATTAGTTTGTGGTAACTAAATATGTTTTTCGTTTTCTTATTATAAATATTACGATGTTTATATCGTTTATATGATTATATGTTTAAATTAATGAAACATCTAAAACTTACGTTTGTCTTTGATTTTTTGCCATATTAATTAGATCTAGCATCGCCGCGTTCACGACGTTTCACTTTTTCTCAGGTAAATCCCCATCCCAAACGTCCGTTAAAAAGCATCACTTAAAAAACAAAATTTACACACATTAGTTTAGATTACTATATTAAGAACGTATTTACAAAAAACGAAACCTCTAGAAATTATAAGGATATGATAGACAGGGATACACAGGTAAATGAATGGACACAACGAAACCCTAAGGATTCCTTTTTTATAATTTGGCTACGGAACCCTAGGCAATACTGGCTACACTTACAAATATCTGGTGAAGATGAAACATGAGTTTTTAAATAAAATAATTCATCTAAAATGCTTAATTCTTATTAATATAATAAAAGTGAAAAGATGTCTGTTTTTTTATTAGTTTGTCTTTCTTTCACGCTTAAAATGTCTAATGGATTTCAAAGAAATTTTTCATATAAATTACCAATATCCTAGGTTAGAAGATAGACTATATATATTGACACTATCATTTATAAGCGCATAGTATAAACATTAAAAAATACTGACAAAAGCTAGTAATTAAAATACCTGCATATCACGGAGCATTTATTTCCTTAATATTTGAAACCTTTTCTGTTTAATTGTGCGATGTCTTTTTTCCACATGATGGTTCAAATATTTATTTATTTCCAGACTTTAAGACACATATTGATAAATACACATGTATTTTAAAAACTGATTGCCACATAAACTATCGTTTCCAATCCACAACAATGACTAAATTTGATAATTTATTTATGTGGAAGACTAAAAAGTTTGATGAATCTATCCAGTCACAAAAATAACTAACTAAAAATACACTTAGTTATTAAAATAACAAAAATAAATTGTAATTTCAGCATAGAATACATATATAAATAAATAAAAGAAATGAAAGGACAAGAAAAACTCACACTGCAAGGATTCGATACACAGACAAATATAAATACTTACGTGTGCTTAGCATTTCTGTTGAACTACTAATTAATATTTTCATAATCTTTCATCGTGTAAATATAATGGGTTATCTTTCAGAGGTGTAAAAATATTGGAAATTCCTCATGAACATTTAAAAACATTGATATAAATTTTCGGTAAGCTTTGGGTAAATTTCTGACAACTCAGTTTCTTTTGTAATTTTGATTATAAAACTTTCGGAGATGGAGAAAATATGAATATACCTTTGTGGACTTTTTAAAAATAACTCCTGAATTTTTCAAAGCAAATACCTGGAAAGAATACTTTTCATATGCTTGTAAATTGTCCATAATTTTATATCTCACGATGGAAATGGGCCTATAATCTTTAGGTTTTATGAGAGATTCAATTTTAGGGAGAGGAGATTCAATTTTTTAGAGATGTAATGTACATAATAGGTTTAAGGGTATGAATACTGATACCGTCATTTCTGTATAATCTTGATTTAATTGCAGAAAGATTTGCTTCGTCTTCAGTTTCAAACGTATTTGGAATTGAAAATTAGGTATAATTACAGAGATAGCAACTAACGTTGTTAAACTTATCGAAATTCGTGGCTCAGTCAAAGATAACAGGTGGTTTTGACAAGAAGTTATTTCGTAACTTAGTTTTAAATTTAAAACATTTCAGTAATTAACGTTTATATTCTGATTTATTTTTCATGGGTATTTTACTATTTTACAGTTTATTGTCCTGGAAAATATTGAAGTAAATACATATAATCCCACTACCACATTGAAAATCCAAGGAGTTTCTATTTCATAATGTTTTTCACTTTTATATTTATAAAACACCAAATTATTTTTATGACATATTTATTGTTAAAGAAATCTGAATTTTTCTTTAAATTATATTCCAAAAATATATTATATTTTGAAACATATTATATAAATATATTCCAAAAAAGCAAAATCCTAATCGGACGAAAAAATGTTAGTCACTTTTAGTTTTGCATTATTCTTTAATAACAGACGGTTTAAACCGTGTAAAACAAATGATTAGATTCCTTTAATAATGAAAATGTTATACATGGATAACTAAGCAATATTAAAAACAATCCGCCCCAATCTCTATTTCAATCTAAAAGCCCGTGATACGCAATCTCCATAATTTTATTTTTATAAATATTTCTTTGGAAATAGTATCTTTAATATTTTTTAAAATCTTGATATTTAATGTATATTTATTTTTAGGTACCCCATTTACACTAGTTAAATAATTAGATGATAGTATATTTTAATTTAATTATTGTATTTTTACAAATATATTTTTTGCAATTTGTTTTGCACACCAATTATATATGGGTTTTTGAATAATTTAAATGCAAAATATTTTCCCCCCATACACTATTTTCCGATCTTTTCTTTAACGATACAAGTAAACCAAAAGTTGACGAACTTCATCTTTCCGACTAACGCTTGCCACCGACTTTCTAAGTATTCTTAACAAATATATAAACAAAGAAAACACAAGCTGTATACACGGTATTAATAGACATATACTTCTAAAGTATTAGTATCCTCTTGTAAACAAAATTTACTGCCCATACCTATATACACATATTACACTGCTGTCCTATTATGATAAAAATAATTTACAGCGTCAGCGATTCCACTTACCTTATCGGCTATCAATTTTTATGAGATGATTAAACAAACCTTGAATTGAAAACGTGACAACCTGTAATGAAATATTGTTCAATATAATAATTAATATTATTGATGAATCAGTGAGGTCATGGAGAAGAGGTTCATCCAGCAAAACCTCAACTTTGATAAGTGTTCTAATAACTGTATTAAAATACAACGTTAATAATGACTCATAAATTAGCAAAAATATTCATTTAATATTTTGCTTACTCTGCATCACATGTTTAAGTTGACGCGTGTTAATATATCGAGAACTAATTTCTCTTAAATTCAAAGCATTTTAAATATTGTTGCATAAAATAATTAATATTATTGATGAATCAGTGAGGTCATGGGGAGAGATTTATCCGTAAAACCTCAACTTTAATAAATTTGCTGACGACTGTATTAAAATACAGCATTAATAATGACTCATAAATTAGCAAAAATAGTAATTTAATATTTTATTTTAAATATTGTTGCATATAATAATTAATATTATTGATGAATCAGTGAAGTCATGGAGAAGAGGTTCATCCAGCAAAATCTCAACTTCGATAAGTGTTCTAACGACTGTATTAAAATACAACGTTAATAATGACTCATAAATTAACAAAAATATTAATTTAATATTTTGCTTACTCTGCACCACATGTTTAAGTTGACACGTGTTAATATATTGAGAACGACTTTCTCATAAATACAAAGCATTTTGAATATTGTTGTCTATAATAATTAATTAATATTATTGATGAATCAGTGAGGTCACGTAGAAGAGATTCATCCAGCAAAACCTCAACTTTGATAAGTGTTCTAACGACTGTATTAAAATACAAAATTAATAATGACTCATAAATTAGCAAAAATATTCATTTAATATTTTGCTTACTCTGCATCACATGTTTAAGTTGGCACGTATTAATATATTGAGAACGAATTTCTCATAAATACAAAGCATTTTGAATATTGTTATATGTAATAATTAATTAATATTATTGATGAATCAGTGAGGTCACGGAGAAGAGGTTCATCCAGCAAAACCTCAATTTTGATAAGTGTTCTAACGACTGTATTAAAATACAACGTTAATAATGACTCATAAATTAGCAAAAATATGCATTTAATATTTTGCTTACTCTGCACTCCATGTTTGTGTTGACAAGTTAATATATTGAGAACGAATTTTTCTTAAATAAGAAACATTTTGTCGAATGATAAACTTATATGAAACCTATTAATTTGGTGTGTTTATTCCTTATTTCCAAGTAAAAAAATTCTTGATCGGCTTATATTTTGTGTCATCTTATCCATTCAGCAAGTTAACGAGGAACAAAAAAAAGACAGATAAAACAAATACATTAAAACAATGATCACATTACAATAAATAAAAACATAATTTTGAAAGTGAAAATAATGACGATAATGAGTCGCTCATGAACTAAACAGATACGTCGTCGTATTTCTGAAATAGGAGTGCTACTGTTTTATATATAGGATGAAATAGGCATGCACGCGGAATATGAAACAGTGAGTATCTTCGTACTAATGCATAACAATCCGTTACAAAAAGATGCCACTACGAACGAACCAACACTTTAACAATCCTAAAATGTATGGATATGTCGATATAACCTTTGTATATTTTGAATAAAGGCAAGATTAAATGAGATCAAATGATTCTTAGAGTTCCGTACCTCAAAAGGAAAAAATGAAACCCTTTTAAAATTACTTCATTGTCCCTCTGCCTATCTGTCTGTTAAGAAGATTTTTCTCAGAAACGCGTGGAAGTATCAAGTTGAAATTAATATCATATACTTAAGTCGAGGGTCTCTTGGAGCTGTAGGTAATCAGGCTTCTAAGTCAAGGAAATTAAAAGAAATACTAAAAATAAGGTCACGTATGCCGCATTTTTTTACACTTGCACTTAAATCAAAACTTATAGCCTACTTCCTGTTTGCTTAGAGTCATGGAATTTGGCAAGGAGCAATAACTTACAGCATAAATAAAGAGAGAAATCCGAAAATGTTTAATTTGTAGTTATACCGCATAAGAAAAATATATTTTTTTAAAACTTCGTGACGACATGTCAGAAGTAAAAGAAAAGTATCCAAAGTAAAAGAAAACAGGATTATTTACGACCAAAGTCATGAAAATTACAAATATAATAGGAAAAAGGACTGAATATGGGATGCAATAGGAAAATATTTCACCCCAAGTCGTCAGTAAATTATATTATTGTAGTGAACATTTCTTTAGGCTGAATAGTGTACGAAACTGAACCCATCAGGTTCAGGTCGGTGACGCTGAATCGGGTAAACTCGGCAAAACTTGTATAAACGTGGCAAAACTTGGATAAACAAATTAAAAAACGATAATGTAATATATATAATGTGCAATGCATTGTCCGGGAAACTCGACTCCTTTCGGCACGGCCGAGCGAGTTCACTGGCTATCACGTAGTGCATCCTTTCAAGAATTACATTATTTCTTGAAAAATATTTTTCGTTGTACCTAATTTAATATGATAAGCGTGTGTTATTTTTGCATTTTTTTAATTTCCTTATTAAAATGACCAACAAACACAGTATAGTTACGTTGGTTTCCAAATTTTTCACTTGTACATTTTGGTCTTAAGCACACCAATTTTTGTATTATAATTACGTATATTTTATTAAAATTTATCACTTAATAAAATAGCTACCTATGACTACAAAAATTATAGCATATATATTATTGAAGTGAACATGCATTCGAAGAATCTGAATTACTTAATATTTTAAATAATGTAACGGCAAGTACTTACATTATATTCTGAGTTTCTTCATCCGCAACTGCAAACAATAACAAAACTTCTTCCTCGAGATCGAAATATATCCTTTCTCACCGAGAAACTAATGGTAGTGACACACAGGAAGTCGCATCAATGTAAGTGGCTAAGCGAACTAATGAACCGTGTCGAATTTTGTCCCATATCCGGCACAGGTTTCGCTTCACTTTGACCAATTCTTTAACGGGCACGTTTTAAAACGTTAATTCGAAAATGAAATTTAACGTATAAAATACAAGGTTAATGGAAATAAATATCTTAAGTAGAAGTATAACTAGTAATATAAGGGTTCCGTATAAAATAATGCAAATTTAAACATGTGAATATATAGAATGTCTATGAAACTATTTACAAATGTTAATATTGTTTTTCACCGTATAAATATGTTACCTGATATACATTTAATAGGGTTAAATATGTTCTGAATTTCTTAAAATAATTTTGCTTTAAATATTCATAACTGTTTTATATTCGCTCTTTTTAATATTTGCTGTTTAAATAACTTCCTACTCAATGGCGCTTTCGAGATAGACCTGGTGGAAAAATTGGTCTAAAAATACCAACTTCTATAGTCTGCTAAATAATTATTTTTTGATGAAAAGTTGAGTTATTCCTCACAGACCTATGCAAAAAAAACTGTACTTCGTATTATTTGTTTGCGTGTACTTTCGAAGTATAATTTGAAGTAATTTTAAATACCATTTCTTGTTTCAAGAAAAAAGTACTTATTATGTTTGAACGTGTCTTATTTCGATAGTCAGGTGACAAGCATACATACAGACCAATTGGTAGAATGTAGAGACGGTAGAAGACTTTGCCGCAACAATAGTATTCCTGCTATCCCTTCGGTTACGACAAATAAAAAACACATTGGGAAAAGTAACATATTGCGTTAATAAAATATATGTAAAGTGTTTCATCACCATTGCTCATTTGCACCCTTATTGTGCTTAATCATTTTTTAACGAAACAAACTACCAATGATCTCGATTACACATTTATTAAACTTCTCCTTATTACCATGCGGTCCCTTTGGTTACGGCAAATAAAAAAAACACATTGAAAAAAGTAACATATTAAGTTAATAACATATATGTAAAATATTTCAACACCATTGTTCATTTGCACCCTTATTGTGCTTAATCATTTTTTAACAAAACAAACTACCAATGATCTCGATTATACATTTATTAAACTTCTCCTTGTTACCATGCGGTCCCTTTGGTTACGACAAATAAAAAAAACACATTGAAAAAAGTAACATATTAAGTTAATAAAATATATGTAAAGTATTTCATCACCATTGCTCATTTGCACCCTTATTGTACCTAATCATTTTTTTAACGAAACAAACTACCAATGATCTCGATTACACATTTATTAAACTTCTCCTTATTACCATGCGGTCCCTTTGGTTACGGCAAATAAAAAAAACACATTGAAAAAAGTAACATATTAAGTTAATAAAATATATGTAAAGTGTTTCATCACCATTGCTCATTTGCACCCTTATTGTGCTTAATCATTTTTTAACGAAACAAACTACCAATGATCTCGATTACACATTTATTAAACTTCTCCTTATTACCATGCGGTCCCTTTGGTTACGGCAAATAAAAAAAACACATTGAAAAAAGTAACATATTAAGTTAATAAAATATATGTAAAGTATTTCATCACCATTGCTCATTTGCACCCTTATTATGCTTATTCATTTTTTAACGAAACAAACTACCAATGATTTCGATTACACATTTATTAAACTTCCCCTTATCACGATGGGGTCCCTTCGGTTACGGTAAGTAAAAAACGCATTGAGAAAATTAACATATTGCGTTAATAAAATACATATAAAGTATTTCATCACCATTGCTCATTTGCACCCTTATTGTACTTAATCATGTTTTAAAGAAACAAACGTTTGACACATTTATTAAACTTCCTCTTATCACCGTGTATTTAAATCCAAAATTTTTGTTATTCTTCATCCAATTTCATCTACAAAATTTTAGTACAGGAACGTCTTTTCTATAATAATGTTAAAATAATTATTAATTATGGTAATTAATTAAAAATTATAATATAATAAATAAAGTAATGAAAAATATGAAGGAAAAAGCTTATTGATATATATGAAGGAAAAAGCTTATTAATATGAAGGAAAAACCTTATTGAAATATAAACCAGATACCCAGAAAAATATTTGTGTTTACTTAAACATACAACGCATACGCAGTCAGATACGCGACCGCACAAATGTATACGCCCAGGCAGGTAATGAAAATTTCAAAATTGGAAAAATGAAAAAGAAAAGCTGAGGTTTTGTATAAAAAAACTCCAATAAATTGTCATCGAACTGATTCAACTGATTGTGCGCTGAATGTTATAAAGAACACGTATATGCCACAGATATATTTTTAATTGTCGTTTTTTATGCTCGATTATTGCTTTGGCATCAATAGCCATTACTTAAATTTTGTGAAGATTGTGATATTTTCTTCGTTCCATTTGTATTTCACAAATGAAAATAATTCGATCGCTTGCAACTCAGTTCACATAATAGAAGTGAACCTTCTCTAACGATCGAAACTTTGACTTGTAAGTTTATGTCAAGTAGATTAAAACGGTAAAGAGAAAGAAAGAAAAAGAAAAAATATTCTCAAAGGTTAAACAAATATATTGAATGTATAGTTACATAAAATATATACGAACATTCTTCAGATATCATTAATATAATTTAAGTAATTGAATTTTTCAAAAGATTGACAAATGAGTATGATCTTTAGTGTGTAGTAAATATATATATATATATATATATATATATATATATATATATATATATATATATATATATATATATTACTTACTACTTACTAAAAAATATATAATTATAATTGTCAATTAAATTGGCCTATGGGATAAATGAAGACTCTCTATTAACCACGCTAAATAAGACATTAAAAAAAGAAAGAAGAGCCATAATGCCATTAACAGAACATGGCTTAATAAATGATCTATGAACACAACTAAATATGACTGAAGGAAATCAGGATGCATGGCTCCTGTTTTATATTATATTTACGATTTAGTTGCGGAGATATAAATAAATAAATACATATATTGTAATCAGTCATAAATATTTAAATAAATAGACAAAATATTGTTCACTTACTTTTACAATGTACAAAAGTAGTGAGCGCCATTTTTTTTTGGTATCGCGCATGCGTACATTTCTTGTCTTATTCTATCGTGTTCATCTATATCCCTCGGTTATAGCTAAGTGCCTATTATCCGTTCTTCTTACGATAGATTCGTTACATCAGACGTTACAACTAAACGTTGCAAAACGTTACATGAAGGACGTTGCAATCTTAACGTTTTACTTTCAAGATGTCCAAAGAAATTTAACTTCAAGATATTAAAATTTACTTTCTTAATAACCGTTTGCCACTTTATTCCAATATTCAATTATCTCCATTACTAGTTTGCTCAATATTTACTACATGCTAATTTTATATGTTCATAGCTCTTTAACAAAATATCTTCCTAATTCAAATCTAAATTGTGACATTAAAGTCATATTCACAAGTAAATGCAACTACGTGATGTAGTATTATTTCTACTTTCTTTAAGTTCTCTACCACGATCTAGGTTTTGTTGTATTACAACATCTTCAGGTGGGCCATTAGCAAAGAATAACTATTAGGAAATTCCAACAGCATCTATATATTACACAAAACAATAGCGGAAGCCGGGTTTGTGCGGGTTTTCCCACTGCTTTCACGTTAGTGAGTTTATTGTAGGGGAGAGGAGTAGTTTTTATTATACTTTCGAAAGTTATACACTATACAAGTATTTTAGTGAGGGTAATAAATTAAATTGATGTTATTCTATGAGGTTATGCAATGCAAATGTTCCTGTGTATGTAATGAAATTAGTCAGTAATAAATTTATTGTATTATATAGTTTCATTTAATTGGGAATAATGAATTTCTACAAAGTTAACGCCAAAGATATTCAATATTAAAGTTTCGATTTGGTGTAGGTAATTATATTAGAGTCCACCGTATACCATTCCCGTGCTGATAACCAAACCAAAGCCGATCATAAATATCAAGATAAACCAATTATAAAACTTAATCTTGAGCTTTATCGCAAATATATCTAAAATTTATGGTCCAGATAAACTTCCCGTCGACATCATCTATTTAAAGTCGCAAAAAATAAGGCGAAGGACATTTGTCACTTATAATGCGATTACTGTGGTTGCTACTGCTGGTGACGGTTTACGCGCAGGAAGATGACGACCTGGTCGTGGAGACGTATTACGGACAAGTCAGGGGTACACGAAATGCGGATGGAAACTACATAAGCTTCACGGGCATACCTTATGCCACTGCACCAACAGGTCAAAATAGATTTTTGGTAAGTGGGTCATATGAGATTTAAATATACATATATATATATATATATATATATATATATATATGTATATGTATATATATTTGTAAGGAGACATTAGATACGAATTTAATGAAATTGAGTCATTAATTTGGATTTGGAAAAAAACGCACAGTGACGTCAAAAGATAATAGTTTTTGGACGAATATATTATTTTTTTCATCCTTATTATCGGGATCACTTTAAAGTCAAAATCAACCTCTCTGTTATTTTTTCTTATCCTTTCGGTGAGAAAATTTCATTAGAATTGATTTAGATGGTGTCCAAAGACTTTCTATCGAACACAACTTTCTAACAAGAATAAACCATAGATGCTTTCTGTAGTCTTATGTTAAATATTCAGGATCATAATGGAATCATGCTAATTTTTAGTAAAATCCCGTCAAAAGAGATTTCTTTAAATTACCAGAGAAATTACTAAATTAGTGCGATTATCCTGACTTTCTCCATACGCCATATCTCATCCATCTTGTCTCAGATTGCTTTACATGGAGATATTTTCCGTACATGCAGCTTTCAGAATGAAGTGACGTATTTAACGATGACCATGATGTGGGTTTTCTTCTTCTTGTTGTCCACGAGGACTATATCAAGTCGACTGTGCAATAATACCCTATTATTCCATTTTGTTATTGTCAAGATGAACCTGTTACTCCATATTAAATCATTAAAAGCGAAAGCTAAGGGTATCTTAGGTCTGCCTGGGTTGAAATAGAATGTCGCTGGGATTATTGTTTAAATCTAATTGTAAACTTGGCCAGGATCCTAACCCTCTTCGATCTTGCTGTTTTCTGAAGTATTAAATATGATAATTTTGATATTTTTAATATATTTCTTTTAATTTCACCCCATAGTTGCATGTGCATTCTTATTTTCGTCGTTACCTGTACTATATTAGTATTTAACACTGTAATGTTCTTTTCACATGTATAAATGTGCAAATACTATATCTGATCTGTTGTTGCACATAATATATTTCAGCGGTAATATATTATGTGCAACAACAGATCGATGTATTGATGAGAATGATCTATTGATGAGAGAGATGTGATCTATCAATATATTTCGGCGGTAATATAATTCGTAAGATACATTTTCTCTAGTAGCTTATGAGGAGTATTTTTAAAACGATGTATGTGGATCATTTATTACTTTTTATTTCAGTACTATATTTGGGGCATAATATTTACCTATAAATTCATTGTACCGATATATACATATATATATATATATATATATATATATATATATATATATATATATATATATATATATATATATAATTTTATGGTAAGCGTAAAATGTAGTGCATTCATAATATGCTGTATGGTTTTGGGTTCATTGTTACATTTTATGTATAAATTATTTTGATACTGATGATCGTTCTGCCATTTATAGCTTCAGATATGAAAATGTTCGAAGAAACCTCCAACTTTAGGAGAAAATCTCCCAAATCATGCCATTTATTTGTTGCGTTGGTCTAGTGGGTATCTGACATGTAGTTATTTTCCCTTCCATCTGTTATGATTTTTTCGTTATATTTTTTCTTGTCTATTAACTTTATATTTTCACTACGCAAGTTTATTTTTGTACATTATTTACCTAATTTTATTATGATTTTATGTAAATTACTGCTGGTCCTTATTGACTTTGAAAATATATTTCTTGTTTGCTTTTTTCTTTTGTGAATTGCGTGGTCTTAAATAATCTTCTTCCTATCTTTTTATTTGTGACTGTTATATGTGTCTACATTAAATAAGATTGATTTTTGTTTTTATTTCAAGTGTTTGTTACTAGTATTTGCATATGTGTTAAAAGATTTGAATTAAATTGATCTATAACCGTTCTATTTGAGAATATTCTCCAGCACGGATACGAATTATAACCAAGTATCCAGGCTAACTTGGTCATTATATAAGAATTTCCTGTCTATCCATCAGTGATTAATGATTACTGCTTTCTCTATTTTCATCTAGGTATTACATAATAGGCTTAGGATCTTAATAAAATTATGCAAAGTTATCTGTATGATTCCGGTGCTGTAGAGGTGCGTAGGCTTGCTTCACACTAGTTGAAGTAGATATTGGGTATGTCATATACCCAATATCTACTTCACCTAGTGTTTCAAGTTGCTCTACTTAAAGATCTTCAGCGTAATGAATTCTTAAGATTTCAGATGTTGGATATAACGTATTTTCTGTAATTGAAATGTATTTGTCCTTCTTTTCCATAAAGTTGATATCAAGTCAATTATGTGATAGTATTATGTCCGTTAATATCGGTGTCCAATTATATGATAGTATTGTTCAATTCCAATATAGCTTTTTAGTGTAATTCTTTTGGGTTTTCTGGAGTGCATATTTTTTAGGGCATGGAAATTGGGTTTCGATTAGATGGTATTTAGAAGAAAGTTTCTAATATTTGTTGTCCACTCGATTTTGATGTTCCCTATATTCATCATGTTTGTTAAATATTAATTATTTCTGGAACTCTTGATAATACCGGAACACATCAATAGCCACCCTTGTTCCTTTTGATTATATGCTTACCATTATTAGTGGTGTTGATGACCTGATCAATACTATTACCAATAACATTGTTAGTACCATTATTATTTGCTATGTTAATTGTATTTCAATTATAGTAGACAAGCTGTATATTGAGAACGTATTCAAGTAACGAAACTAATTCGGTAACGGGTTGCAACTTCTTCGATACAGCATAAATAATATTATTTTGAGAAAAAACAAATAAAATAGAAAAGTAACTCTTAGAGTGTTTCCATATTTACGAACAAACAAACAAGCACAAAACATCCTTATTATCTCTATCCAAAAATTTGGAGTAACTTTTGCTAGTAGTTTGACTAGCGTTGATTTTCCTTTTTACATTAAAAGTTTTTCACGACTCATAATTTTGGTATCTCAAATGTACCTTTAAACAAAATAAAAGTAACTCACCTCTTATCGATTCTATTCATTAATACTTTAGCCCTCGGTTCATACTGTGTGAATGCCGGTAAACAAATTTCAAGCCGCGATTGGCGATTTAACACGCGTTGATTCCGGGAGTGTTCCGTTCCTCAAAATAAAAAGAAATGAATATTTATAGGATTACTTTTTTGTCCATCCGTCGGTACGCGTTGTTGTTAAATTATTTTTGTCAGAAATGGTTTGAGATATCTAGTTGAAATTAATATTGTATATGAAAACTTCAAGTTTCTTGGTTCGCTGAACGTGAAGACGTGGCCCTTTAAACCGTATTTTTAAAACGTTCCTGTACCATCATTAGAACCTACAGAGTACTTTCTTTCGAACTATAATCTTGAAAGTGGTCATAATGGGAGATCGCATAACACAAATAAAAATCTAAAATCATGTATTTCTAATTTATGTAGAAATATAATTTTTTTTTAAATAGCGATAGGTATGGTAGGTTATATATTTAAATTCCGAAAAATTAAAATTTTATTTATAATTTTAATTAATACAAATACCGAGTGCCATTAAATATTTATAAAAACCTTTATGTTTATGAAATGATCGTAGTGTGAGTCCCACTCATGCTTGTTAGGATTTTTCGTGACGTGACAGAATTAGTTTCTGCTAATAAATTTGAAAAATAACATCTCTTCATTTTAACGTTAAGCTGATCGCCATCATAGTTTTCTATTCATCAATTCTTAAGTACTCTATTCTTAACGTACAAGTTAGTGGTTAGTTCTTTGAGAAACAAAGATTATTTTTAATCTGAATTCCAAATAATATGCCTGTGTAGTTTTAGTCAAATCACTTCAGCAGTTTTGCATGATTCTCTAGCTAACAAACCTTCAGACAAAAAGTCAAAAATTTAAAAGGAAAATTTATTTTCTCAGCTACTTTAGTTTTACTTTAGGGGTATATTCCCTAAAATAATCTACAACTTGACTTGAATAATTTTATATAAAGCTCTGCTTATTTATATAACAATATTTTCTTTTATGGTAAAGTTCATTTCCCAAATATTCTTTTTCAAAGCACAGTCATAAAAGTCTTAAATTTAATTTAATCGAATCAATTTTGGATGATAACAAAGGCGTTAATATAATTCGCGTAAAGCTTAATATGACTTGTATTCTCTGTAGTCACTCAAAACATGTACTAACACTTTCACATTCCATCGTAAAAATACTTATCAATAATCTAGGACTGATAAATATATACCATCATACATGTTAAATATATAAATTATTTATTAACTCCCCGATTTTTTCTGCACATACATGATCAGACTATCACCATAATCATGAACTGGAAGACGTTCATTGCTTACCATAGCCATCCCACATGGTTTCCATACCGCTTGCATCCAACGGCTTCCCGCCAACTTTACCATGTCACCTGTCCACGGAGCGGTGAATTGTCCGACTCTACGTCTTTCGGGACGTAGCTTGTATTCAAGAAACATTCTTTCCTAAAGTTCGTCGGTTCTGAACGCTTCATCTTCTGCTCATCAATCCTACGAGTTATGTCGGTAACTTAAGTTCTCCAATGGATATCCTCCTTACGGTTCATATGCCACTGAGAAACTCATAGCATAGTACTTTCCATTGTTCACTGAGTGACTTGGAGTCTTTTTACGGGACATAGTTAGAATTTACATGTCACATTCATATTTTATAACTGATAACGGATATTGATTGGAGACTTTCGTCTTCAAATATGGGGTGTTTTGATTATCATTTGGAAGGAAAGCTCTATTTTTGTGATATTTTAGAATGTATTTTAAATATTTAATTCAAAATTAACAAAACATTTTTTGTATTCCTCATGACAAGCCCTTTGAAATGATAAACCCACATTAAACACAAAATGAAAAAAAAAATAAACAATTTGTTTACCACTTTTTAATTCTTATTTAAATATAAAAAAAATAGTCTAGTGCGAAATAATTGGGTTAATAATATCCCAAATTTCAAGTTTTTAGGTCGAATAACATCTTAAAAAATCAGTTGTGACAAATGGAGTGACCGAGATCTGAATGACCTCATAAAGGTTCCGTTTTTCAATTTAAAGTACCGAATACTAATAAGATCAAATTGAATGTTGTAATGAAATCGTTTGAGAAGTTGAAGTATTATTTCACATCTAAGCTGCTGTTATGCGGAATTATTTGATCGATCAAATTTCTTGATACAAATTTAACTCTACTTCACAAATATTCATTTTAATAATTATTGTACTCTATTTCACAAATATTCATTTTAAAAATAGAACACTATTTCACAAATATTCATTTTAAAAATAGAACACTATTTCGCAAATATTCATTTTAAAAATTGAACTCCATTTGAACTCTATTTCACAAATATTAATTTCAAAAATTGAACTCTATTTCACAAATTCTATTTCACAAATATTCATTCTAAAAAATTCTTATATCCGATTAAGACTCGCCAAATGTAAATTTCGCGGATTTCGATGCTGCATAAGTACATGACAATTTATTCTATGAATTTCGTAGGAAATTTTTCCGAATAAATTAGCACAGTACTACTATACTTACACAGCACTACAATGATGTACGCATTTTTCAGAATTAATTATCACAGTACTAATGTACATACACAGCACTACAATGATGTACGCATTTTTCAGAATTAATTAGCACAGTACTAATGTACATACCACCACAGTCATGCACGCATTTTTCAGAATTAATTATCACAGTACTACTGTACATACACACCACCACAGTCACGCACGCATTTTTCAGAATAAATTATAGCAGTTCTACTGTACATACACAGGATCACAATCACAAATGCATTATTTCAGATTAAACGATGGAAGCAAAATGGAAACAAATATCTTTGTTCGCGTACCCCTTTGAGTAGGGTTTCGACCAGGTTTTTGAAGTGTAAAATAAATCATCAAACAGGCTTTTGAAGATAAAGTTGCATTCACGTTCATTACAAATTTTCGCCTTGTTTGTAAAATATTAATCTCTAAAGTAATGTGCGATATGCCCCCACATCTCCTTCCTCCACCTCTGTCTTTCAAACCTAGAAATTAGGAAATCGGACGGAAAACTACGTAAATTCTAATCAAATTCTAGATTTGATCAGAATTTTTAAATGCAATGTCAGTTTCATAAATTTGTATCAATAAACTTCCAAAGTTAGTCAGATACGAAACATTTTCTTATTTCATTTGCTTATTCCAACACGTACTTTGTTCGTTTCACTCAAAGTGTTTTGTAAAGTTTCTCACAAAATTATAAAAGGTGGGCTAGACCCCCATTTTGTAATTTTTAAATGTTTGCAAAAATTCTAAACAAATCTTAAAATTAATGTTATTGATCAAATAATTTAAAAGTATTTCAAGAGTATTTATATTAACGGCTTTATTTATAAAAAAATGGCGACAGAACTTTTGGATTTTTGGTGGCACGTTTGGTTATTTTGATCAAGATCTCTTTTTTAAATGATAAGCCACTTTTCCCAATTAATTATTTTATTTCTCCTAAAGCAAATAGATACCATAATGTAAATTTTAATTTTTTGTACGTTGAAATCTGAAATAAACAAAAAAAGGCGCGAGCTTCACCCATGTAACTCAAGAATTAAGTGAAAATTATTTAACGGCTCATTTTAATTAATATTTGTAATAATCGATAGTTATCATGAAGGGTGTTCTATTTCTTATATTTCTGATTAAACCTAATTATTTCAATTTAAAATAGATTAATTTTTATTACAATAGATTAGATTAATTTTTATTACAATAGATTAGATTAATTTACAATAATATACTTAATGGATTCACTGACTTTAAAAAGTACCTGCTAAATTTCTACGTAATTAACGGGTGACTACAATAAGAGGAGACCTTGAATTTGAGGCAAATAATCGAGAAGGTCAAGAGGTTAATACGCATATCCTCATATGCCTCACAGATAACTCGAAGACATTTCATTGGGTAAGATGGAACAGCCTGTGGACAATATTACATGAAGTGGGCATACCCTTGCACCCCACAATACTTATCGCGAATCTATAATAATTTGACGAAATCATAGTAATTATTATATTAACGACACCATCTCAGTCCCTTTCCAGTGAGAGAAAGGAATCAGACAGAGCTGATTTTTGTCTCCCATTCTTTTTAACATACGTTTATTTTGTACATATGATTAGAAACACCCTAATAGGATTGGAGGGAGTTATTTCTGTCGGTAGCATTAAAACTAGCAACCTGAGATATGTGAAGGACGCCACAATTTTTACGTTATCGGAGAAGGAAATTGTTGAATTATTTTGCAAAATAAAATAGATGCGTAGTCTAGTTGGACTCGGTATTAACAAGTCAAAGATAAAAGCCATAGTCGTTAATAGAACTGGTCAAGTTTCCAGGATTGGGGTGTTCTTGGATCTAGAGTTTGTAAGGAGTTTTCTACGATTGATCAAGATAGAAACGGGCGAGAAATCAAGAAACGGACACAAATGGCCAAGATTGTAATAAGCCAATTAATACGTCTGTAGCAAGAGATAAATATCTCTAATATTAACAAAGTGAGACCAGTCCGGACTCTGGTTATCCCGACAATTCTTTATGGCTCGGAATTGTGGACTATTCGGTCAGTCGAAGAACATTGAGGTCTTGGATTTGTAATACTGCAGATGGATATACGATATCACATCGTTCACTAAAAGAATGAACAAGTCTATTGCCGAGCAGCTAGATATCAAAACTAGATTTTCAACGATTTGTTACCAAAAAAATCCCAGTTACTTCGGTCACATTGCAGGAGGTAAACAGATAACCTCCACCAGTTAGTCGTGTGAGACCCCATGACTGGTAAACCAGCCGTCGGTGTGACCAAGTAACTGCTATCAATGGTCTCCCTGATACAACCGCCTTTAGGATAGCTGAAAACCGGACAAAGTGGAGAAAATTTGTACATGAAGTCACGAATGCTTTTCAAAAACACGACCTTCGTTAATGAAGCCCAAGAATAAAACTTAATGAATTATCACTCGAATTACTTAAATACATGGTAATATAGCACATAAACGTGGCCCAAATATTTACTTTAACACTGTTCACTTCAGTTAACACGACAAAGTCAGGCAAACCTTGTAAGGGATGCTTTGGACGTTGAATGTTCATATAAATACATCACATGTACGGGTACATATATTCTAGCTTAGGCATTATATTTTCCATTCGGCTCCACACACACATATGCATACATAAACTGAAATATACGCACTATGTCCTTGTAAAATAACTAGAATAACCAAAATGTAATTATCGGTATGTGTTAAAATCAGAATGTAATTATCAGTAATTATTGATATGTATTCGTTATTGTTTCCAAAGATAAAAAACATACAACGAACATTTACACGTCACAAACAAGTCGTGATAATCATAATATAGTTACACTTTTATATTCTAAAAAAATAATTCCACAAATATAATTAAAGTGACGTATCGCGTTACTGTTTATTCAGTAACGCGATACGTCACTTTAATTATATTTGTGGAATTATACAGGACACAAAAAATAAAAGAATTACTAAACGCGCTAAAATTGGTTGCGATCTTCCGATTTATCAACAGACTAGTTTTGACAACAGACTCTTTGTTAACGTTCGGACAACAGACTCTTTGTTAACATTCGGATCGAGTTCGGATGCATTCGGCATTTGTTCTCTCAAGCGTTACACAACTTTAACGTGACAATGATTCAGGTGTAAGTAAAGATTTATAACTTCAAAAAGCAGACGCATATATATATATATATATATATATATATATATATATATAATATAAAAATAAGTCGGGTTTTCCTTCCTGACGCTATAACTCCAGAACGCACGAACCGATTTCCACGGTTTTACATTCGTTGGAAAGGTCTCTGGCTCCGTGAGGTTTATAGCAAACAAAATTCAGGAAAAATTTCAACAGAAAAGCAGGAAAACAGGGAAAATCATTTTTCACATACAGCGCCATCTCTGATACATAGCATGTACTACAAACCAATATGGTTTTGCATGGTTGTGGAGCAGATGGCGCCAGTATTATAAGTAGGTGGCGCCGATGCGTGATACATTGTTTGACAGCTACTCATTGTACTCTGCTCAGTTAATTTCTTGTGACATTTATTATGCGCACGTTCTTTCAAACGCTAACTTATTGTGTATTGTGTTCACTGTGAAATTGTAAATCCGTTGATTCCATAACAAATCCCGATGACATAGTAAATTATCCAACGGAGTTTTTGAACTCTCTGGAGTTACCAGGATTTCCACCACATAACTTTCAACTCAAAGTTGGTTCAGTTATTATGATATTGCGTAATTTGAATCCACCGCAACTTTGCAACGGTACTCGACTTGCGGTGAAAAGACTTATGCCGAATTTGATTGAGGCAACCATTATTAACGGAAAGTACGCAGGTGAAAATGTATGTATTCCTCGAATACCAATGATTCCGACTGATCTTCTGTTTGACTTTAAACGATTGCAATTTCCGGTTCACCTTGCATTCGCAATGACAATTAACAAGTCGCAAGGCCAATCGCTTAGTGTTTGCGGGATAAATTTAGAAAATCATTGTTTTTCACATGGGCAGCTATACGTTGCGTGTTCACGAGTTGGGAAACCATCCGCTTTGTTTGTGTTAACGTCAGACCAAAAAACAAAAAATGTGGTTTACCAAAGAGCACTTCAATGAAACAGATAATTTGCGGACACGTATAACGCTTCGATTCAGTATTTACTTTGGATTCACTTTAATTTTTTACTTAGAGAAGTTCAACTAAATTACACTTCATTTTTGTAATCTAAATGAATTCATTACTGTTGTGAAATGAAATAAAATTGTTCCTTTTCAAATATAAAAAAAAAAATATTTTCTTCATCTTTTAATCCCCAAACAAAATGTTACAAAAAACGAAGCCATCTGGTGGCGAAACGGAGTTCGCCGGGTTTGCTAGTATATATATATATATATATATAAATATATACATTTATACAGTATCTTTTAAATAACCATAATATATTTAACCGTAATGCAAAGATTTCTTCTTAAAACAAACATTGTATTTAATATCATCTTAAGGCTAGTAAAGCCTAATGGATTTTATGTTTGCCGTAGCAGACACCCTAATTTTTTTAATAGTTTTTATTTTTGTCGTAATCAAATTTGGTAAGACAGAAAATGTTTAACTTCACAAAAGCTTTTTATATGGTCATAGAAGAGACTATTGCACTATTTATTTTCATTTTAAAGATGACTGAATTCAAAACATGTTACACCAATATTTATCTGAATTTAGTTTTTACATAGCATAAATAATTTTAATATAGCCTTATTAGGTTACAAAAGTTTAGGAAAAACCAAGAAAAAATGTTAAAAATACATTATAATGTTGGAATTTATTACAATTTTAAAAGTAGGCACGCCTTATTTGCTGCATATAACTTTAGAACGATAATATTACTAATACTTTCAGAGCCCATTACCGCCACCTTCGTGGGACGAAATCTTCGAAGCTAACCGCAATGATGTATTATGTCCACAAATATTAAATGGCGTATTCACTGGCATCGAGGATTGCCTTACACTCAATATCTTCAAACCAGACGAGACTTCGTCAGCAGAACCGGTTCCGGTAATTGTATTCATCCATGGAGGAGCTTACAGCTACGGCTCAAATTCACACTACACTCCGGATCATTTGATGTCGCAGGGTGTTATAGTAGTAATGATAAACTACCGTCTTGGACCTCTTGGCTTTCTATCTCTGGGACATGAGTTTGCCCCTGGTAACGCCGCTTTCAAAGATCAGGTGGCCGCATTGCGCTGGATACAACAGAATATCGCTGCTTTTGGTGGAGATCAAGATTCCGTTACTATATTTGGACAAAGTGCCGGCGGTGCATCTGTTGACCTTCTGACTTTGTCCCCTTTAGCTACAGGTCTGTTTAACAGGGCAATTTCAATGAGCGGGACATCACGATCCACTTGGGCTTTTAATGACAATCCAATATCGTACGCAACAGAACTGGCAGAAACCTACCTTGACTACGAAGGTTCCGATATTGATGAATTATTGCAAGTATATTTGGATACAGATGCTGAAACTTTGATGTCAGTCGCGTTTCAGTATTCTATCAGCACCGATTTTAATGGCCGATTGCCTTTTTCTGCATGCGCAGAAAACGTTTTTCCCGGAGTGGAAGCTTTTTTAACAGAAAAACCTGCAAATATTCTCGCTTCTGGAGATTACAATTCGATACCCATTATATATACAGTCACGAATAAGGAATTTGTGAACATGATTTCATCTACTGATATCATTAATGAGGTAAAGGAAAATATAGCGGAGTATTTACCTCCTGATCTCATCTATGAGTGGAATCAAGATAGAACAGCTGCCGCAAGTCGCGTACTGGAATATTACTTTAACGACGAAACGACAGATTTGGAAGGCTACATTAATTTCAGATCGGATACGTCATTTTACTACAGCATTATAAGGACAGCTAAAGAGCGCCTGGCTACGTCTTCAGAACCGATCTACTTTTTAGAATTTTCATATGAAAGTGCAGTGCGACAGGCGCGTTTGGCTGAAGCTACCGATATTTCAGGAGTTGGGCACGCAGATGATTTATTCTTTTTAGTTTTCCCGACACCAGCGGATCCTATTTTTACCGATTATGATCAGCAGACAATGGATCGATACACCTTGCTTTTTACCAATTTTGCTAAATATGGGTAAGTATTTAAAGTATTGTTATAATATAGTTTAATATAGTTTAAAGAAGGTTTTATCGAAATATGGTTTGGGGAATTAAAGTCAACAATGGATGATTTTATAACGAAATATTCTTCAAAGAATTTTGGCCTCTCTTATAATCTTTCTTCGTAAAAACGTGGTCTTCTCTCATCATGTCGAAATAACCATTCAATTATACCATACATTTGAACACATGAACATATAATAACATTGTTATTCGATACCAATATTTCAATCTGTTCTACGCGCCTAGTTTTCACTAGTGAGTTCATATAATTTTTAAATTATACTCCTCCTAAATGATTACTACGACTGTCATTATATTTTTTTGGCATTTTATAATGCTAATTTAGAATGCCACTATTTCATACCCAAATATATTTAACAGAAATAGTATATTATTATTACAGCTAGAGTATAACCTCGCTACAGTATTACTAGAAACAATACAGTATTATTACAGCTACAGTGTAAGTAAGTGTAGGGTATATAATTTATAAAAATACCCCATCTATATGAATACTACGATTGTCGACATACTTTTTGGCTTTTTATAGTGCCACTATTTCATACTCAAATATATTTAACAGAAATAGAATATTATTATTACAGCTAGAGTATAACCTCGCTACAGTTTTACTAGAAACAATACATTATTATTACAGCTACAGTGTAAGTAAGTGTAGTGTAAATAATTTTTAAAAATACTCCTCCTATATGAGTACTACGATTGTCGACATATTTTTTGGCATTTTATAATGCCACTATTTCATACCCAAATATATTTAACATAAATAGTATATTATTATTACAGCTAAAGTATAACCTCGCTACAGTATTACTAGAAACAATACATTATTATTACAGCTACAGTGTAAGTAAGTGTAGTGTAAATAATTTGGAAAAATACTCCTCCTATATAAGTACTACGATTGTCGACATATTTTTTATTATTCCATACCCAAATATATTTAACAGAAACAATACATTATTATTACAACGTCCACAGATCAGCCATTAAATAATAAAAAAACAAAAGGAATTGCAATAATATTAGCAGGCAAATTTCGCGACTTTGGCTTTTTATTTCTTGTAAATTCTTTGATTCCAATTTGTAACAAAAAATAATCTGTAACGATTGGCAATGTGCAACGTTTATTTTTTGTATATTTCTCTGTTATCTACAAAACGTGAATACGTTATTTTAAAAAAGCTACAATGGTTTGAAATTTTGACGTAAAAATGCACCCAGTACTCTTCCATTCCTTTGACTTAAATCACAATTACTCAATAGCAATAGATTCTAAAAAAGTATTATATGACTTAAGCTTAAATGGCACTGTAATTCACCTCGCACCCTTAATGTAAAAACAAATATGATTTTTCTTTTTAATATACAACCATTTTTATAAAATTAGTGTAATAATGTCAAATCTCAAAAAATAGCAGTAACAGAAATATACTTTTATAACTAACGCAGGTTAACTTTAACTTTCAGGATCACAATTACACATAATCTCACTAACAGCTTAAATTTAAGGAAAATATTATTCCAAAACAAAAAAAATGTCTGCGCAAAGAACTGAATAGAAAAAAATTAGTTTTATTAAAATTAAGTTCAAAATATCTTTAAACAGTGATTTTCGGGCGAGGTCCGAAACTTAATTTTCAATTTAGTTATATCGGTTAATATGATTAGATGGCGCCTGTAAATAATTTCTCATAAAACTTTTCAAGTGTAAATAAAACATATTTCCTATTTTTTGGGCCATCGACTTGTTTTTTTAAATATTTTTTTAATATTCTTTCTTTTATTTCTAACTATGTCGATCTACTTTTTGAAATACCTGTATTAGTTTATTTCAAAGATTCCTATTCTGTAAATATTATATTATTACCGCTACAGACTTGTAATGTTTCATTCCAAATATTGTTATGTATTAATTGCACTCTTCAAAACTAAAATGAATACGATTATACTTTAAACACAAAAATCAGACAGTCTGTTCAAGCTACAGACGGAAAGAGAGATCCACATACATATAAACTCGAGAAATATTTTCTTTTTCGCTGTGTGTAGTCGGTTAAACATAGTAATAAAAAGCTACATGTACTGCGTCGTTTGAAATATCAAAAATCATTTGCTTTAATTATAATTAGGTTAAAGATCCAACAGTGTGTCAAGATTTATTACAAATTCAAAATCATTCCAAGCGCCACCGGAATGGTTTAGAAAAGAAAGAACCAATTCAAATCGCATAAACAGACGCGCGATCTAGTACTTAACATCAAGGAGTTTTACATAATTTAAATAAAATTACGTGACACTACCTCTCGGAAATGCTTTCAGAAATCCTACACCTGAAATATCAGACCTTATAAACCTAGAATGGCATTCCGTATCCGCTGACGAGTTCCACTATCTAGAACTAGGTTCAGACCCCATCGCCTCTACATCGCCCCACGAAACAGCCATGGCCCTGTGGGAGAGCATTTATATAGAGGCGCAGCGGCCTATCGTGCAAACAACTTATGGATTGGTGAAGGGTACTCATGATGAAGAAGGTGGATTCTACAGTTTTACAGGCATCCACTATGCCCAAGCTCCAACCGGTCAAAACAGATTTATGGTAAGGATATTTTTCTGTTAACAATTTTGTCAGTATGATACAAATTACCGAAATATGCTATGACGATCTTAATAACATTTCTCTGTACTTTTTATATGTGTGTGTGCTGTAAATGAAAGTTCCTCTGCATATTGCTTATTTAATAGTGATCGAATTTTTACACGTTTTACTTTTTGGTGTAAATTTTAATGGATGATTTAGGTGAACATCCCATTTTTGGAGTTGCGTTCTTTTTTTATTTGAGTAAATTTTTTAGAGGTTTTTCACATGTTTAGTTATTCAAATTATCTCTTCTAACCATTTTTGTTGTTTTAATACAGATATATTGTACTTGCTTTTATATTTTTTCCATCGGTTCAAAAAGGTTGCTTATAAAAATTTTGGAGTCTGCACGTGTCATTTCATCATTAAACTCAATTTTTAAATATCTGACGATAATTGTAAAACAAATTTTGACGCAACTAGTAACTTCTTTTCAAGTTTCATATCATAATAAATTTTCAAATCGCATGAATTCAAATATATCCATTTGCATCAGATCAGGTGATAAATCCAAAAAGAATAAAACGGGACACAAACAATAAAAGAGATACAAATATATAATAAAAAACGGTAATTGGGTAATAATCTAAATTAAACGCAAAACAAAATCTAATTGTAACACAAAAAACGCTTGCGGACGTCGAAAACTATCGAGTTGATTTAATTTCGTTTTCGTAATTAATGCAAACATTGTAAACTTACTTTCGTTATTTAACCCGTGGCAGACATATTCAAGATCAAGACCTAAAAAAACTAGATAAATGCCTTACTTTCTCTATTAGAGTATAGCATACTAACATATATAATATAATATCAAAACCTGTTTACTTTGTCGCTTAGTAGCGCTATAATAGGACTGGTTGCAAATTTTCTTGACATTTTTGTTTGATATTCTAACATTATATAAAGAACAAAATAACAAAAAGACGACTTTTAAAACCTTCTTATTTTCGATTTACTTAAAACTAATATTTAATAATTATTGAACACCGTGCGGCCGTATGTCGCTTCTGTTACCGGCTTGTCGATTTCGCTGCGTTTGGCTTTAGTTTTTTTATTAAAGTGACTCTAATATTTTATTTTGATTAACAATCATAAATTTCAGTTAATGTAGCCTTTTTATCCTACTTATTTCTTTTTATTACTACTTGAACCCTTTTTAATACCCAAGATATATTTTAGTGCAAAGATTATTTTATAATTTTCACACGATATTTGATTCTGTCTTAAAACTAATGACACCACAAACCAAATAATATTACTAGAAATGGTAAATAGCATTGTTATGCGCGCAGCGGATATGATACCCATATAATATATTGTTCTCTGCGCAATGGCTATACCACTTATCGTAGACTAAATCCGATAAGTGGTAATGCTACATGTGTATGTAGACTAAATCCGATAAGTGGTAATGCTACATGTGGTAATGCTACATGTGTATGTATATTGCAAAATGTGTGCATAATTAAAATCCAGCGAAATGACGTGACCGATTATGGAATTTTCTATCATCGATAATTTATTGGCAAAGTCGATTCGTTGCTTGGGTACACATCACTAGTGCATAATACTTGATGTTATTATCGCAAAAGTATCAATAACTAAAATATGTTTGGGGGCAGTCATCTCATTGACAGAAAAGTTTCACGCTTCAAGGCATTTGAATTTATGTAATAATTGTAAAATATAGGAATTATATTGAATAAACGACTACTACGTTATTCATTGATTTCATAAGATAATTTACAAAAAAAATAATTAGATTAATGATAAAATTCTAAAATATACCTTCATTTAAAAACACTCACGACTAATAAAAAAATGTTTGTACCAGCAAAAATTATATACCTGTACAAATATACATATGCAACTTTTCTTTCACGACACATTTAAGTTCGAGAAAGGACTAAACTTTTAAATTTTAAAGGTTTAAGACTTTGACCTTATATCGATTTTAAGACCAAACTGAACGAGTGGCGGTATTTAAATACAAGCTATTATTAGCTCTAAGTTTAGAAATCCTAAAGATCCTTCGACAAAGGCGAAATTAATTTAATTTGTTGGATGGTACAACTGGTTTCTTATAAAGATATGTTAAAGTTTGCTCAGCATGTTTTTTCCAACATGGTTTTGATATAAAGTATAAAAGTTAGATATAAAGTAGGCGAGTAGAAGATAATTCTATCTCAAAACAGTTAGTGCCCAAAAGAATTATGCAAGTTTAGCTATTCATATCATGGATGAAATGGAAATATATCTTTATGGCCATAGTTTCATGGTCATGAAGACTAAGAAATTGGTTTAAGTGGTGACTGTCTGATAGAAGGCAAAGGAGCACTTGTATTTCTAGCTATGACTTTTAACTCAAACTGGAATTGAAGCTCTAAGTTCAACAAGGAAAAAATTATAATCTAGTCTTTAAATTGTTTCATGTTCACAAATATATTTGATTACATTGTTTTTCCCAATACAGAGAATTTTCCTTAAAACAGCCATGTAACCGATTTATTGAAAGGGATTGTGGAAAAACAAATTAAAATTTGTTTTATTTTATTTAACGAAACACCTTTAATGTAAAGTTTACAAAACGTGAACTATTACACATGCATGACTTTTTGGGCAAGAAGTTTCCAATCAAATGTTCCCTGAAGTATTTTGTCAATATATCTTATTGTAAGCAAGTGTTAAGTGATTTAAGTCAATACGATTCAAAACTTGTTTAAAAAATTTGATATTCCTAGGAAACTGGCAACCCATGGAAACACACAATATAATACACATTTAATTAAATCCAGTTTTTCTATTAAATTACTCATTCATCTTTTGTTATTTATATCCATTTCAAGATCTTATGAAATTTTTTTTTACTTTTAAACGTTAGAATTTGAAATTTATTCTTTCCTAACAAAAATTTAATTTATAAGTATTAACTAATCTATATTATTATGCTGTCCTTAGCTCAATACCTTATAAATCCTTGTAATGAAATATATTTGTGGATATGGTGAGCTCCTGATAAATGTATAGATAATAGAACACCGAACGATTGTGGTATTTAAGTTTCCTTAAAAAATCAAATTTAGTTATGTGGGCTATTCGGCTGCTGTACTAATTCAATATGTGGTGAGCGGTCGTTGAATGTATGAAAAATACTAAGGTTTTGGCACATTTGTTGTGAACGGGCTAAGTAAATGTGACTCGGGCGTACAGGAATAAGAACGCATTAAACACCTCCATAACGATTTTGAGCAGAGATGGCTCATGAACAACAAAACAACTTTTGCAATTAATTTGTTTCAAAATGGCAACACGTGTTTTTCACATGGTGTCACTGGGCAAACATGTCACTTATATTTTGTTTTATGTTCTGTGAATCCCAAAGAAATTGAAGATGGCGTAATTACACTTTAAAATTTCTTAATAATTTTAATTATTGACGTAGCTGTTCAAATTTTGTGATCTGAAACATTTGTAAAACAACAAAAATAAATTTAAAGAGTAAATGTCAAAGAAAATATTGCCATACTTCATTTTGTTTAAAAGGTAGCAATTTAAATTATATTACATATTTATTTGAATTTGGTTTCTAGGTGAGGCGGAAGACATAGGTAATTAAGCCTTATTGTGGTGTCACAATTTAATAAGAACGACGGAAGTGATGTTCTGGAAACACTTGTGATGTGGGAATGTTTTACGAAAGTTTTAATTTTCTTATCAATTTTCTTCTTAATAACACAAGTTCATGTTTAATATAAGTTTTTCAAATTCAATATGGTAATTACGTAAAATATTTGATTTATAAATTAGAAGCGCTTCAACTATTGCAGGTAATTTTAGAATAATAACAGTACTAATACTTTCAGAGCCCACAACCGCCACTTTCATGGGACGAAGTATTCGAAGCTAACCGCAATGATATATTATGTCCGCAAATACTAAATGGCGTATTTGTTGGCACCGAGGATTGCCTTACGCTCAATATCTTCAAACCGGAACAGATGTCATCAACAGAGCCTCTTCCAGTGCTTGTCTTCATCCATGGAGGAGCTTACAGCTACGGCTCAAATTCACACTACACTCCGGATCATTTGATGTCGCATGGTGTTATAGTAGTTATGATAAACTACCGTCTTGGACCTCTTGGCTTTCTATCTCTGGGACATGAATTTGCCCCTGGTAACGCCGCCTTCAAAGATCAGGTGGCCGCATTGCGCTGGATACAACAGAATATCGCTGCTTTTGGTGGAGATCCAGACTCCGTTACTATATTTGGACAAAGTGCCGGCGGTGCATCTGTTGACCTTCTGACTTTGTCACCTTTGGCTGCAGGTCTGTTTAACAAGGCAATTTCAATGAGCGGAACATCACGATCCACTTGGGCTTTTAATGACAATCCATTATCGTACGCGACAGAACTGGCAGTAACCTACCTTAGCTATGAAGGCAACGATATTGACGAATTATTGCAAGTATATTTGGATACAGATGCTGAAACTTTGATGTCAGTCGCGTTTCAGTATTCTATCAGCACCGATTTTAATGGCCGATTGCCTTTTTCTGCATGTGCAGAAAACGTTTTTCCAGGAGTGGAAGCTTTCTTAACAGAAAAACCTGCAAATATTCTCGCTTCTGGAGATTACAATTCGATACCCATTATATATACAGTCACGAATAAGGAATTTGTTAACATGATTTCGTCTACTGATATCGTTGACGAGGTAAAAGCAAATATAGCGGAGTATTTACCTCCTGATCTTATTTATGAATGGGATCAACACAGAACAGCTGCCGCAAGTCGCGTACTGGAATATTACTTTAACGACGAAACGACAGATTTGGAAGGCTACATTAATTTCAGATCGGATACGTCATTTTACTACAGCATTATAAGGACAGCTAAAGAGCGTTTGGCTACGTCTTCAGAACCGATCTACTTTCTAGAATTTTCCTATGAAAGTGCAGTGCGACAAGCGCGTTTGGCTGAAGCTGCCGATATTTCAGGAGTTGGGCACGCAGATGATTTATTCTTTTTAGTTTTTCCGACACCAGCAGATCCTACTTTTACCGATTATGATCAGCAGACAATGGATCGATACACCTTACTTTTTACCAATTTTGCTAAATATGGGTAAGTATTTAAATTATTGTTATAATATAGTTTATATTTACGAAGCTATCGTTGTTAAAGAAGGTTTTATCGAAATATGGTTTGGCGAATTAAAGTCGACAATGGATAATTCTATAATGAAATATTCTTTAAAGAATTTTGGCTTCTCTTATAATCTTTCTTCGTAAAAACTTAGTCTCCTCTCATCATGTCGATATGTACATGTAATAACATTGTTATTCGATATCATTATTTCAATCTGTTCTACGGGCCTAGTTTTCACTAATGAGTTTACATACTTTTTAAAAATACTCCTCCTAATTGGATACTACGACTGTTAATATATTTTTTGACATTTTGTAATGCTACTTTATAAAGCCACTATTTTTTACCCAAATATATTTAACGGAAATAATACATCATCATTACAGCCACAGTATTACGCGCCCAGTTTTTACGTGCGAGTTCAAATAATTTTTAAATATACTCATCCTAAATGGATACTACGACTGTCATTACATTTTTTTGGCATTTTATAATGTTAATTTATTATGTTATTATATTTTATACTATTTCGTACCCAAAAATATTTAACGTAAATAGTATATTATTATTACAGCTAGAGTATAACCTCGCTGCAGTATTACAAGAAACAATACATTATTATTACAGCTACAGTGTAAGTGTAGTGTAAATAATTTAGAAAAATACTCCTCATATGTGAATACTACGATTGTCGACATATTTTTTGGCATTTTATAATGCTAATTTATTATGTTATTATATTTTATACTATTTCGTACCCAAAAATATTTAACAGAAATGGTATATTATTATTACAGCTAGAGTATAACCTCGCTGCAGTATTACAAGAAACAATACATTATTATTACAGCTACAGTGTAAGTATAGGGTATATAATTTATAAAAATGCCCCATCTATTGAGTACTACGATTGTCGACATATTTTTTGGCATTTTATAATGCCACTATTTCATACTTTTTAATATTTTTTAATATTTTTTTAAATATTCTTTCTTTTATTTCAAACTATATCTATCTATTTTTTGAAATACCTGTATAAGTTTATTTCAAGAATTCCTATTCTGTAAATATTATGCTATTACCGCTACACACTTGCAATGTTTCATTCCAAATATTGTTCTATATTAATTGATACTCTTCAATCTAAAATGAATACGATTATACTTTAAATACAAAAATCCGATAGTCTGTTCAAGCTACAGAAGGAAAGAGAGACCCACATACAATATAAACTCGAGAAATATTTTCTTTTTCGCTTTATGTAGTCGGTTAAAAATAGTAATAAAAAATCTATATGTACTGACAAATCTATATGTGATGAGAAAAATCCATATGTGATGATAATAAAAAATCTATATGAACAGACGTAAACCTAAATCCTATATCGATCAAACATTAACCGACTTCTAGTTCTACTCCAAATTCAAAATTATTCCATTCGCAATTGAAATTATTTTAAAAAGATATAATAGATTTAAATCACATAAAGAGATGTACACATAAAGTGATTTAATCACATAATTAGATGAAGCCTAAATCGTATGTCTATCAAAAATTTACTAATTCCTAATTCTGTTCCAAATTGAATTATTTTGAAAATAAAAAATAAATTCAAGTTGCAAAAAAATTGCAAGTCGAAATTGTAGATCGATCAAAAATTATCCGGTTTCTAGTTTTATTCCAAATTCAAAATCATTCCATTTGCAATTGAAGTGATTTTTAATAGAGAGATTAAAATGACAAAACAAACGTGCGCCTAAATCGTAAATCTTTGAACGATTGAACGGTGTATTCAAGAACAAAATTTCAATTCAGTTTCTCCCTGTATTAAAAAACGGTTGCCATGATTTATCTATCATATTAGATCTAGTACCCAACGTCACGGAGTTTTCATAATTTAAATAAACTTACTTGACACTCCATCTCGGAATGCTTTCAGAAATCCTACACCTGAAATATCAGATCTTGTGAACCTAGAATGGCAGTCTATATCCGCTGACGAGTTCCACTATCTAGAACTAGGTTTAGATCCCATCGCCTCTACATCGCCCCACGAAACAGCCATGGCCCTGTGGGAGAGCATTTATATAGAGGCGCAGCGGCCTATCGTGCCGACGACTAATGGATTTGTAAGGGGCACTCACGATAAAGAAGGTGGATTTTATAGTTTCACAGGAATCCGCTATGCTTGGGCGCCTACTGGCCAATACAGATTTACGGTAAGTATATTTCTCTACAAATAATTTTGTAAGTATGTTACAAATTATCAAAATATGCCATAACAATCTTAGTAGCCTTTCTCTGTCATTTTTAGATGTATGTGCTGCAAATGAAAATTCTTCTGGATATTGCTTATCATAACTCAAATTTTTCTGCATCTTGTGTTTGATGGAAATTCGATGAAACGTTTAGGCGGACGCCCCATGTTTACCGTTTTGTTCTTTCCTATTCAATTAAATTTTGTTTTTCCACATATTACCTATTCGAATTATCTCTTCTGGTCAGTTTTGTTGTTTCATTACAATTACATTGTACTTGCTTTTATATTTTTCCCATTGTTTCACAAATGTTGCTCATAAAAAATTTAGAGTTTGCCCGTATCATTTCATCATTAAACTCAATATTTAAATATTTGACGATAACAGTAATATAATGTTTGATGCAACTAATACCTTCTTTTGAAGCTCCATATCTTTTTCAAATCACATGAATTCAAATAAATTCTATAATTCGCATTAGATCAGGTAATAAATCCAAAAAGAATATACAATTCTCTTCTTATTAAAAGATACAAGACTGTTATAAAAAAATTGGTAACTAATTAGGTTACATTATAAACTAGACTGCAGAGTTAATTTAATTTCGTTTCCTTAATTTATATAAACATTGCAAACTTACCTTCGTTATTGTAATCCATAGCAGACATATTCAAATTTGAAATAGAACATACAATAACTGAAAAAAAAACTGGATAAACGGCTTACTCTTTATATTCGAGTATAGGACAATTAACAAATCAAAACCTGTTTTATATACTTTGTCGTTTAATAGCGTAATGATCGTACTGGTTACGAATTTACTAGTTGGTATTTTTCTTTGATATTTCTGACATTATTTAACAACAAAATAACAGAAAGATGGCATTCAAAACATTTTTAATTTTCCGGTTACTTAAAACTAATGATTAATAATTATCGACCACCTTGAAGCCGCATGTCGCTCGTCTTGCGGGTTACATTGCGTTTGTCTCCAGTTTTTTGTTGGAACAACCATACTCTAACATTTGATTTTGATTAATAATAGTAATTTTCAATTAATATGTAACCTTTTTATGCTACTTATTCCTTTTTAATACTAATTGAACATTTTTTTAATAACCAAGATGTATTTAACCTAGTTCAAAGATTTATTTTATAAATTTAATATGATATTTGATACTATCTTAAAACGAATGAGATCACAAAGCATAAAATATTACTAGAGATAGGCATGCGTGCAGCGGATATGATACCCATATCATATGTTGTTCTTTGCGCGTTGACCTTTACTTTAATCGAAGATTAAATGTTTATATAAAGTATAAAAGTTTGATATAAAGTAGTCTGGTAGAAAATAATGATAAGAATTGGGTTAAGTGGTGCCCGTCCGATAAAAGGTAAAGGGGCTCTTATATTTCTAATTATGACCTTTAACTCAAACTGGAATTCAAGTTCCAAGTAAGGAAAAAACTATAATCAAGAGTTTAAATTATTTCATATCAACAAATATAATTGATTACATTGTTTTCAACCAATATAGATATTCTCCTTTAAACAATCATATAACCTGATTGAATGAAAGCGGTATTAGAGAAATACATTAATATTTGTTTTATTTTATGTAATAAAACACCGTAATACTAAGTTGACACAATGTCACACTTGCATGATTTTCGGGAAACTAAATATTTTCTGTAATGTTTTATCAATTTATCTCATTGTAAACAATTAACACTAAAGTGATTTCAGTGAAAACTTTTATTTGTTCCGAAAATTTGGTATGCCTTGAAAACTGAAAATATATACAATATGATGATATTTAATCAAATCCGGTTTTTTATATAAACTTTACTTCTTCATCTTCTGTTATTTATTTCTATTTTAAAACTTGATAAATATTTTTAAAATAAACATAAGAATTTGACATTTAATATTTCCCAATAAAAATTAAGTTTCAAAAATATCAGCTAATCTATATTATTACGCTGCTCAATGTCTTCGCGAGATATTTATAATAAAGAACACCGCTGTGACTGTAGAATTTAAGTTTCCTTAAAAATCAAAATCATTAAATGTATGAAAATATAAACAATAAAACTCATTAAATATATGAATAACACCGTTTTAAGTTTTGGAAGATTTGTTGTGAGCGGGATAAGTGAATGTGACTAAAGCGTACAAGAATGAGAACGCATTGAACGCCTCCATAACGATTTTGAGTAGAGATGGCGCATGCACACCAATGTACATTCTAGCCATTAATTTCTTTCAAAGTGGCAACATTTGTTTTCCTATGGTGTCGCGAACATGTCGCCCCTATCTTGTTTTATACTCTGTGAATCCCAATGAAATTGAAGACGGAATTATCAAACTTTAAAATTTCTTAATAATTTTAACTTTTGAAGTTATTGTGCAAATTTTTTCATCCGTAAAATTTTTAAAACTACAAAAATAAAATGAAAGAGTAAATGTCAAAAAAAAATATTGCCATACTTCATTTTGTTTCAAAGATGACTGAATTTAAATTATATTACATATTTATTCGAATTTAGTTTCTACGTGAGACGTAAGACATAAGTAATTAAGCCTTATTATAACAACACACTTTAATAAGAATCACGAAAATGGTTTTCTGGAAACACATTTTGATGTGTGAATTTTTTGCAAAAAATTTAATTTTCATATCCATTTGTTTCTTGATAACACAAGTTTATTTTTAATATAGGTTTTCCAAACTCAAAATTATAATTACGCAAAACATATGACTTATAAATTAGAGGCGCCTCATCTGTTGCAGGTAATTTTAGAATAATAACAGTACTAAAATTTTCAGAGCCCACTTCCGCCAACTGTTTGGCCCGATGTCTTTGAAGCTGACCGTAATGATATATTTTGTCCGCAAATACTAAATGGCGTATTTGTTGGCATTGAGGATTGCCTTATGCTCAACATCTTCAAACCGGACCAGATCTTATCGACAGAGCCGCATCCAGTACTTGTCTTCATCCATGGAGGAGCTTACAGATTCGGCTCGAATTCACAATACACTCCGGATCATTTGATGTCACAGGGTGTTATGCTGGTAACGATAAATTACCGTCTTGGACCACTTGGCTTCCTTTCTCTCGGACATGAGCTTGCTCCTGGTAACGCCGCCTTCAAAGATCAGGTAGCCGCATTGCGCTGGATACAAGAGAATATCGCTGCTTTTGGTGGAGATCCAGATTCCATCACTATATTTGGACAAAGTGCCGGCGGTGCATCTGTTGACCTTCTGACTTTGTCACCTTTAGCTAGAGGTTTGTTTAACAGGGCAATTTCAATGAGCGGAACATCACGATCCACTTGGGCTTTTAATGACAATCCATTATCGTACGCAACAGAACTGGCAGAAACCTACCTTAGCTATGAAGGCAACGATATTGATGAATTATTGCAAATATATTTGAATACTGACGCTGAAACTCTGATGTCGGTCGAGTTAGAATATTCTAACAGTGCCGATTTTAACGGCCGATTGCCTTTTACTGCATGCGCAGAAAACATTTTTCCCGAAGTAGAAGCGTTTTTAACAGAAAAACCTGCAAATATTCTCGCTTCTGGAGATTACAATGCGATACCCATTATATATACAGTCACGAATAAGGAATTTGTTAACATGATTTCATCTACCGACTTCATTACCGAGGTAAAGGAAAATATGGTGGAATATTTACCTCCTGATCTTATCTTTGAATGGGATCAAGACAGAACAGCTGCTGCAAATCGCGTACTGGAATATTATTTTACCGATGAAACGACAGATTTGGAAAGCTACATTAATTTTAGATCGGATACAATGTTTTACTACAGCGTTTTAAGGACAGCTAAAGAACGCCTGGCTACGTCTTCAGAACCAATATACGTACTGGAATTCACTTATGAGAGTGAAGTACGACTAGCGCGTTTGGCTGAGGCTGCCGACATTTCAGGAGTTGGGCATGCAGATGATTTATTCTTTTTAGTTTTCCCGACACCAGCCGATGCAACTTTTACCGATGATGATCAGCAGACAATGAACCGATACACGTTGCTTTTTAGCAATTTTGCTAAATACGGGTGAGTGTAAAGTATTTTCATAATATAGACTTAAGTCCACGATGTGATAAAACACTATGTCCGCGATATGTATAAATGTTATAAAATGTTTATAAAAATATTATCAAGGGAATTAAAATAGGCAACAGCTAATTTTATAACAAAATATTCCTTAAAAATTTCGATCACCGTTGTAATCTAACTCGATTCATTGCTCCCTTTTTTTCTTCGCACTGTACTTAATAGTTTTCTTTTCTCTTCTAACCTTTCTCAAAAAAGCTTTTTCCCCTATTATATCAGTATACAAAAAGTTTACATAAAATGTATACAAACATTATCTTATTTGGTGTCATTGCTTCATTCTGTTTTATCTACTCAGATTTCGCGAACGAGTTCAAATAATTTTCTTAAAATTCTCTATTAATGTTTGAATCATAACCGATGACATTCATTTCTTCATCATTACAATTACTATTTGGGAACCAAAATATCTAACAGGAAAAATAAATAGCTATTATTATCTCAATATTTCCTCCATTATATTCGCAATATGGAAAACTAGAAATGAAAAAGAGTGCGGTGTAAAATTTATAGGCAATAAATATAATATTAATAGGCAACAAGCCCTGATTACGAACGTGTTCATCAATGTAGTTTTAAGAGAAAAATTATAACATAACTCCAGATATGCACAGTAATTGTTCAAAATTACTTCCTAGCTGTACAGCACTGCACCATTATTAACATTACTTGCACAGATTGTATGCTAAATACCAGCATTATCGTAGTCCTGTTCATTTCAGTGGACATTTTTCTTTATAGAAATTGAAAATGAAAACCAATATTTATCATCCAAGTGGTTCTTTTTCGCAAATCTATGTTAAGTACTTTATACTGTATTCTTGTTTTCTTCAGAATAACATCGGCGCATCGGGCGTTGTGTAACGTATCGGAAATAGTATATTACTAGTTTGGTTTCTTTTTAAATTTTATCCTTGTTTTGTAATTGCTTTACTGGTGTTATTATGCCATATTTGGATATCTTATGTTATCAAATAAAAATATGCGAATATGTGTAACAATAATTATGGCAAATAGTAATAATGCATATTGTAAAAGTAACCCGAAAAAGTACCATTGGTAAGCGATAACAGAATATGCAAGCCACAGACGGTAACAATATTAAAAATCGACCGATATTTTGATTTCCTACTTTGTAGATGATTTAGCTACTCATCCCACTCTGGGCCAATGAGGGCAATAAAGGACCATGACCACTATCTTCATTACCAGACTGTAACTGTGCATTACCGGTTATGAGTCTTTCCCAAAGCGCGCAACAAAAACGGTTTTCAGCCTTCTATACTCAATCACTGCCTATCGACTTTTTGAGGTCATCAGTCCGTCTGGATAGAGGGCTATGATTTGAAGTTCGTGGTCTCCACTTAAAAACTCGTTTACTTAATAGCTTTTCGGTTTTTTTATAAATATGACCTGTTTATAGCCACGTCAGTTTGCCGATGTTACGCACCATGTCGAAAGTGGTCCACTGTCGAATTTCTTTACTTCGAATTTTGTCCTCCATATTAATACAAATTATAGTCGTAGCAATATACATCTCTCTTTGCTCGATAAGCTACTTTTAATTTATAATGTGACTATTATTTGGACTAATAAAAGTTCATAATTACGTTTAATTTTAATCATTTTTTTATGTAATAACTATTTATGAAGAATATGTTGAAGATAATTCCAAAAGTTTAATTATTTGCTTTATACATTAGTTGAACACAGAACTCTACAGCCTAGTCTTGCAAAAGAAACTACTTATAATAAACAACTTCGTATAATTAGCTTACATAAATCCTGAAATCTCTTGTACATTTCAGTTCCTCGTGTACTTCTTTCAAACTTTTGCTCGATATGCCTATAACGGTTTAATTTGCTTAATTAAGAAATACTTCTTTAATAAATTTTTGAATGGAAAACTCATCACAAAAGATAATACGTAATATTTAGCAATATGGAGTTAAACTTCTTTGTATATTGCTATGCTATCTATAAGATCTTCATATTTTTAAAGCAGTTATAACTAATTGCAAGTCGTTACTATGCATTATCAATTTAATCTAAAATTGCCCGATTGTGAAAATTACATATAAATTCATGTAAAATTTATTCTATAAATTTTATAAAATATTTTATAAATTAATGCTAAAAGAAAACAAGTAAAAGTTTTCTTTTTATAAAATTAATGTAATAAAACTGAGTGTCAAAAAAAAGAAGTGAACGAATTAATCTTACTAGGCAGAAAAAATTATTTAAAAAAACAAGTTTTACTAACAATATCAAAAATGTTTTCTAAAAGTGGTTCAAAAATTAATCTTTAGGTTTCCTATATAGATTTCTTCTGATTGCATCCTGTCTACAAATCATTTCTTAGAAAAAATTTTAAAGTGTCTTGTTTGTTTTTTGCATGACAGATTTTTTTATTTTTTTTCTTTCCAACTGTTTCTAGTTACTTTTCGAATATATTTGGAGACTTATGCTCTACATGTTGTTAAAATATAAGAATGTGCTAAGCCATATCCCAAGTTCAATTAAATTTTAATTAAAATGAAAAAAACGACACAATTCAAATCGCATGATCAAACAAGCACTTAAACCCGGTTTGGATAGAATTGATGAAATGGATGAAGAAAATATTTTCCTTTTAATTCAGGAATTTAAGAATATGAAGTGGATGATAAATTATGTGCTTTATCCTGCTCATTAGACATTTCCATGATTTCCGTGACAGTGGGTGTCTTAAAAATCATGGAAATAAATCTTTAATTCTTTAATCTAACCCTTGGAACCAATGTAGTTATCTGATCTTCAAATGAGGTAACATGTATACTTATGTTTGAAAAAGTCTGAAGAAAGTTTACTAGACTTTTATATCAAAAAATGCGAATAATATCCTCATTTTTTTGTAATGGATATGATCAAATGTCACTTCAACTCTGGCGAGAATTACTTTTGATCATGCATCTTTTTTTTGGGTTTGGTAAAGCTGTAATTACGCTGATCGTTACATGAGATGATGAAGTTATAGTTTATTTCATGAGCCTACAGAGCGCATAAATATCCTGAGATTTTCACTAGTTTTTTACCGATTTACTGCGCCAAATCTTGACATTTTATTATGATATGTTCCAGTGAACATTTTAGGAATGAGCATGTGGAGTCCCTCGATGGATCACGTTTGATTCTTAGTTTTATCTCTTATATTAATTATTATTTATGTCATTTCGAAATAAATTTATGAAATAAATCTGCTGTTAACCAAACACTTTGAACTGAGTATTTACTTGCAATGATCCGTCGGTAGTATGAAACAAAATATTTAACTTCAGAGAGTCTTGACTGATATCCGATATAATTTATATAAAGTTACTCGACACTAGTTCCCAAAAATATTTTCAGAAATCCAACGCCTGCAGTGTCAGTAATTATGAATCAACAATGGCAGTCTATATCTGATGACGAATTCCACTATCTAGAGCTGGGTTCGATCCCTATTGCCTCTATATCACCTAACGAGGCAGCTGTGACTCTGTGGGAGAGCATCTACTCTGAGGCGCAACTGGATAGACCGGTAGTGCAGACAACTTACGGACTGGTAAGAGGCACTCACGATGAAGAAGGTGGATTCTCAAGTTTCACCGGTATCCACTACGCCCAAGTGCCAACTGGTCAATACAGATTTACGGTAAGGATTTGACTACATATATATTATGGTCGGTATGGTACAGATTACCAAAAATTCACCTATAAAGATTTTCACGGCTTCTCTTTCCCTCTTCCTTTTAACCTTATTTTAGTCGCATAATCATCATCTCGTCTCATCGCATTCCTTATGACCATACTAGCCCAACTAGTCTTATCTCATTTTATCCACAATGCAGAGAGTTTGAAGGTGGCTAAACCTTCACCTTCATTACCACTTCATTGCTCACTCGGTTTGCTTTTATGATTCCACCAACACAGCGCAGCAACTTGTCTACTGTGACAGTGCAACAGCTTCAGTACTATGATAGCTTTTATTCATCCGCTTTTCTTACTAAGCAACATTCAGATTCATGTAGCAGCGTTGATCTTACAACATACTAATAACATTTGTCTTTAATTTAATTGACAATCATTCAAAATTGGACTAGCTTCCACTCAGACATTATTTATACCCAAAATATATACGAAACGTTTTTATAAAAAATAATAGTAAATAATAATAATTATATCTTAAAAATACCATTTTTATCAACATTTAAATTAAAAACGTATTTTGCTTGAAGTTCGTTAAAAAGGAATCGAAGGTCTTAATATGTTTTACTTAATTAATAAAATACTTTTAATAATTATCTAACAATACTATAATTGAGTTTGGTTCATAACGATTTTAACAATTCTATGATACACGTATATGGCTTTTATCGTCGATCCGTCTCATTGAAGGCTTACCGATAAACAAGTTTTATGACATACTACAATATGCCGATATTGTTTTCAAGTTTTTTTTATTTCATATGGAGATAAGATGCTTATAAATGACACTGTTATTACTCGTTAATACTGAAAAAATATGGTTAACGCGTGTAGATTGTGGGCTTTCCTTATCAGTGCTATTGTGCATTCACACTATCTGGCTACTTACTCAACATGATCCATTTTCTAAGAAAAATGACAAAGCAATTCGCTATTTTATTTTGCTGTTCCATTACGTCAATAACTTATATATTTATATATATAATTATTACCGCTTTTGGTTTAAAGTATGCCCTTAAATTCCTTTGCCTGACTCGTGCTCGGTATGTAATTAAAATGTGTCAAATCACTTGTATTTATAATAAATCTTTCCGAAATCCTGAAATTTGTCCATAAGTTTGACATATTTTCCAAGTGAATCTTGTGTTCAAATTTGGTTCTGGGTCAAAAAAAAAAAAATTTTATACCTATAGCGGTATTATATTTGAAACTATTCCGAATTGACATATCTATTTGTAAATCAAATCCAAGCTTACAGTCTGCCAGCGCGGTTTCCATCCCATGCATTCCAATATCGCTAGTCTCACTAATTTTATTCTTTATGAGGCTAGAAAAATGGGCTGAGGTTATTTAATAGATGTAGCAAATTTTAATTTTAAAAAGGCATTGTATTAATAGGACACCAGTTAAATTATTGAAGACAGGAGTGTCTTCCGTTCTAGTAAAATGTTTCCCCAATTATCCAATTTGGAAATTTCGAATATCATATTTAAATTACTGAATCTGGTGTCAACCAAGGTAATGATTTAGATCCCATTTCTGTTTCTCATTATGGCAAATGACTTGTCTTCAATTATCAACACTACTCCTTGCCTTCTCTTTGCCGATGATTTAAAATTCTTCTCGAGTATAAATAGCAAATCTGACGGTGAACTGTGCCAACACTCAGTACATCAATGGAGCTTGAGGAATAATCTAAATTTTAAAGTAAGCAAATGTGCAATGATTACATACTCATGCTTTCATATTCCCCTTATGCGTGGTTATGAGCTGGCCGAAAATAATCTCGAAAGAGTTTCGTCTGTATGGGATCTCGGTGTAATTATGGATAATCATCTCACGTGTGACAGTTATATTATTAAAATCTACCAGAAACAAACTACTAGGATTTGTCACACGAAACTGTAGTATATTAATTTGATCATAAAATGTATGGCCTTTGACGGTTCGGCGCATCACGGGAACCCGGGTTCGATTCCCGACCACTCATCGAGTGCGGCTAGACCGGTGTTCTGGTTGGCTGTGAGAGATTGCTTTCGTAGCAATAATTCCGCCATTTCTAATAATTGTATACATTAAAATACGTAAATAAAGAATAAATAAATATATTTTCATGATATCAAATGTATCGACGCTTTATTTAACTTTTTGATCCATAGTATTCCTAAAACCAATACAATCATCTGGTCTCCATATAAAGGTACTTATGGCCTCATGCTGAAGAAAATATTAAAAGTGGGCGAATATTATACCTATATTTTCTCTTCTGAATTAATAATGGGTATAATCAAAGGTAATTTCCTTCAATTCCAAAGAGAATTGCTTTTGATCATGCACTTTTTCCACTATAAAATCATAGGTTGACAACCTCTCATTTTTGAGTTTAGTAGCTCTTATGGATCTTGACTGCTACATAAGAGGACGATATCATAGTTTATTTGACATACCTACAGCTCACACGAATATCCTACAGCATTCCACTCGCATTGTTAAATGCAATATTGTGAAATACACCTAGTCTAGATATTTTTTCTGCTCCATTCATAGCTTTAGAAATTGGGTTATGGAGTTTCTTAGTAGTTCACGACTGATCACTAGTTAGAATTATAATTATTCGCACGCTTCTGTTTCATCTGTTATCATTACTGCTTTTGAATCCTGTTCATTGTTATCTTATGTGCTTGTATTGAACTATTAATTATAATATTTTTCTTCATGCTCAACGCTTTGAGTAAATCTTTAAGTTGGACATGGGGGTCTACAAGGGCATTTTTAAATGAAGCGTTCTCTCCACAGTATTATCAAGATTTAAATCATAAAGCATCCCATATTTTAAATCTTGTCATGGATACTCCGTTTACATGAAACACTGTATGGAGATTGCCCACTCTCTTACCAACTATTTTGGCATGTCATTTATTTATTTTATCTATGATTAAAGAAATATTTAGACGCCTATATATATTGTAGTGATTAGATTATAAATTTTTTGACATTATAACAGGTAACTAATACATGTTTCTAAAAATATATATTCTCCTATCAAATCGAACTCTTGAGCAAATGCTTTATTTCAATGAAGAGTTAAGTATTGTAATTAGTCTACATACTTGTGAACTTGTCTGCAACGGTATTTTTTAAATGGAGCATTCTCTTCACAGTATTATTAAGATTTAAATCATAAAGCATCCCATATTTTAAATCTTGTCATGGATACTCCGTTTACATGAAACACTCTTACCAACTATTTCGACATGTAATTTATTTATTTTATCTATGATTAAAGAAATATTTAGACCCCTATGCATATTATGGTGATAATATTATAAATTATATGGCATTATAACAGATAACTGCTACAGGTTTCTAAAACATATTTTATCCTATCAAATCAAAGCAAAAAAAATTTAGTTCAATAAAGACTTGATTACCCTAAAAAAGTATAAAATTGTGGTCTAATTTTATTTTATGTACTAGCTTTTTCGACAATATTGCAAAAAGTTTTTATAATAATTAAAAAAAAGAACAGCATTTTATAAAAAATCTGTTTCAAAATACAAAAAAATGGAAATCTGGTGCTATAAACCTCAAAGAAAAATAGAACAGATAAATAACTATTACGTGTAATGTACGCCTTTTATCGAAGAAACTCCTTTTAAATCAAGCTGTGTTTGATCTCGTGGATTCAAAATAATTACATAACATAACTAACTAGGATAATTATATAAACCTAGGGAGTTATTAAGTATAAAAAGCAAGTATTTTTTTCAACATACAGATAAATAAAGTTTCCTTTTAAAAAAAGAGGATTAAATTTTATAAAAATATATCTGTTTTGAAATGTTTAGAAGGGAAACCTGTTATACCATAGCATAAAAAGTAAACAAATAACAATTATTTATTTGCCTTTTAAATATTATGAAAATATTATCCATTCAATATATAAATTCTGTCTTTCGAGTGGATCATACGTTCAAATACATTTCAAATTAAAAAATCAACACTTTAAACGTCATAAAAGCTCCAGGACGTTTTCCCCCACAGCGATTACATTGTAGATAACTACATTTTTAATTTTGAGAAAAGTGAGGAAACACAGAAATTTATGTCAGCGGAACAATCTCAGACCCACCTAAAAGCTTAATTGTTGTCCGTAATTGAACAAAGTACTCAAGTACCCCAACGAGTTGGAATTAAAAAAGTTCAAGTTCGAATCCGCTCCTGTTGTTGAAAAGTGGAGCGGATATACGCTACTACTTTAAAATCTGTTTGCCTATTACTTACACGGATTACAGTAGTCTAGTGAGAAGTTTATATGTTGTCGCTGTGGTGTATTGGTTTGATCCCGGGGTATACAGCCTTTAAAGGCTTAATGCACAGCGGGAAACAGAGTTCGACTCCCGGGCTGTACCGGTGATCTGGATAACTGCAAGAAATTGCCCTTTTAGCAATAAGTCTGTCATATGTGTAATTTCTATACGTTAAAGTACGTGAATAAATAATAGGCCATTTTAACCGAGCATTTAAGTGGCGATTATTATTTATTTAAAATAAAATGAATTTATTATAGACACATTATGGATAATGATGTATTTCTAAACGTAGGCACATAGCTATATTGTTTAAAAATTTACACGAATTTCGCAAAAATGTAAATATATGGGTGCTTATGAATACTCGTTATTGAGAACTAAAAAAGAGAAGTAACTACAATACTACATATACCCATATCGAATTACCGGCTTTTAAAAACGTTCCATCATCAGAAATACATGATCTTGTGTAGACACCGAATAAGTGGACTGGTTTCTAATTTATTCCACGATATAACTGCGATAATAACTGACTGTAGATACACTGAGAAATATCCCATATTAATTAACACGAATCCAGATCCTCTTGCCAATTTTTTTCATTTCATTTTCAAAAACACTAATTTAAAAAATAAACACGCCCATAGGGCACAAAACTTTGGATGCCTGTTATACACTCTGGGCCTATAACACGATATCTATGTGTACATCATCATTCATACTACAACATATGTACGTGTATAAAGTTACTTATTTCTCCATCTCTCTCATACTTGTGACCCATTAAATTTACGTTCTCAAATTATTCATCTGTCTCATATCCGAGACATGTCGTTTTGTTTGCGTCGACGCCATTTTAAAATATTAAAAACACGCAATAATTTCTAAATATTTACGTTTTATTTAATATATATACACATACGCGTGTAATTTTACACTTTTAATCTTATTTATGTTTCAATTGGTGTTTTTACTTCGTGAATGAGCATGTTTTCTGAAAATGTTTTCATGTTGACATAAGACCACTTGCAACGGTTGCCATAAGCAACTGACGTTAATATGTATGCCTGTACACGATATACTGTGAACGATTTTTGTACACTTAATATATAGACTGGATCTATCTTTGTTATTTACAACTTTATTAAAAAAAACATGAACGCGAACTACTCTGTCTCCTAATTTGACGACTTCATTAAGTCGGGATGGGGGTGAGCTAATAACAGTCTCTACCTATTCATATCATGGAAAAGCTCACATTTGGTTCCTGGCAGAACGTTTACTTCAATGAAGCCAGAAACCTCCTTTATCAGCCATTTGATGATGGTATTAATCAAACCCTAAAATAACTTTCAAGCTACTACATCACTAGTAAGCAAAAAACAAAAATTTCCTATCGTCCACCAAAATAGATACAGCTCGGTCAATAACACTTAAAAGAATTATGATGTAGGCCATAATTCCAACCCTGAGACTTTTTCAATAATACGTATAAAATAAGGGTAAGCTCCCCGCCCATTTTAATTTATTACAAAACTCTCAGAAGCAATGCATATTCCTGGCGCTTAATTTTGATGATTTTGTGTAATACCAAAATATAGCAAATCGGATCGTAATATCGCAGTCTTCGATCTTAAATATTTATTGATTCATTCCATTTGTGATAACAAAAATTATTTAAAAACTTTTAAAAAACAAAGTATATCACTTAAATACATAAGAAATATTCAAACATAGAAAAAAACTTACAATGCGTTCAATATAGGTAATCTTTGATCAAACTTGTTTATTATCAATTTGTGTAATTCTGTCGTCAAACTGAGTAAATTTGAAGAATATTTCTGTAAAAAAAAATTAAATGTATTTTTTTCGTCAGAACCATAACAATGTTACGCATTTCCTTAACATTTCCCACCAAGTTTAGATGCACAAAATCACCTGTGTAAATTAGTACTCTTGATTAGAGATAATCAAAAGCACTCGATTTGATACTCTGCTCTCGGAACTGGACTGGCTCATTTGTAGATAAGGTCGTGTCGTAAAATAAAATTAGAAATATAGATTAAATGACTGAAGTATACATATAAATTAGCACACTTATATACAGTACTTCATTTTATGGCCATTCATTCGCTGTTTGTATTGCTACTAAGTTATGGACTAAATTCGTTTACAATACCAGATTTTCACCGCCTGTTCAAGTATTCAAAAGTCATATAAAAAAATCATATATTTCCTAACTTTATTTTCCACATTCTATTTCCTTTTATACCTCTCTTCCTTAAGCCTTCTTCTTCCTGTCCTCTCCTTCATAGTTTTTGATTCATAAAGTTCTAACAAACTACAAATAACTTAAATGAGAACGACATAGAATTAAGAAAATTTCGTACGTTGATAACTATCGGTTTTGAATATTGAAAATATTAGACGTTGATTTTGTAGAAATTCATTATGTACCATTAATGAAACTACGTGATGTGGTATTATTTTCACTTTCTTTAACTTATTTACCACGACCTAGGTTTCTATTTTCACTTTCTTTAAGTTCTTTACCACGACCTAGGTTTCTATTTTCACTTTCTTTAAGTTCTTTACCACGACCTAGGTTTCTATTTTCACTTTCTTTAAGTTCTTTACCACGACCTAGGTTTCGTTGTATTACATCTTCAGGTGGACTATTAGCAAAGATCTTTGCATTTGATTTATAGTTTCATTTAATGATAAACTACCGGTTTGATAAACATTTTTCTTGTGTACCACTGGATGTCTCTTTACTGAAATAAAATTTTAAACTTATTTTTTTAATAAAACAATGAATGCGTTCATATTTATTATCAAATACATGTAAAATTCAATCCATTTTTAACAACATAAACTATGTCTAAAAATATATATGCAAAATATTGCCGCTTATTTTAAAAACAAAACAAATGGTTAAGTACCTTAGTGTTTGTTTATGAGTGTAGATGAGAAAAGAAGACGAAGAAGAAGAAAGAATGAATGAAACATATCATTAAGCAATCCATATTTGATTTTAATAAATCCCAAAAAACTGTTAAATATCACACGAAAAGCTCAGCGAAAAGAAATTTTTCTTATTAAACTATTTACAAACATTAATATTTTCACAATATAAATATTGACTTATACATGTATAGAAACAAAGGGGCCATGAGATTTAGAATCATCGCTATAAGTTTTCGTTACAATTTTGTAACAATATTAGATATCAATCAAACCATAAAAAGGAGCATAACTTGTAAAAAAAATATTGGGTGACTGAAAATTTTCATTGGATATTCGCAACATTTTTGATATTAAATTGGTGAATATCGAGCTAAATACTAACATCAGTAGAATGTTTTAATTAAGACACTACATTTTATGTTATCTCAAACTACGGCCATAACACAATTAAAAACGCATTACGTATTTTAATTTAATTTTTTTTAAAAATGCCAAAGATCTAATCGAACGAAAATTTGATAGAATAAAATAAAGGGCATTCTGACTGACTCATGCCTTTCAATTATTTTTTAGGCAGATTAATGTAGTAAATAACAATTTAATTTTAATCGCCAAATATTAAAAAAAAACTCATGTAATAATTGGATCACAAATTTTTCACACTTAGTTCAATCCCAAGATCCCGATACAGTATCTATTTATGATTCAAAATTTTAAAGACTCAGCTCCAATACTAAAATCACCTTAAAATCAAATGGCCAACTTATCTTGAACTATTCAATAAGAGTATCTGCTGTGCAAAGTCCAACAAATAATTCATAGCACATTTTAATAATTTTTTAATTTTCATTTTATTAATTTTCGATAAAAAATAATACCATGTAAACGTTTTTTACTCTAACAAGCACTTTTCGATAAAATATTTCAAAGATCTTATATGGCTTTTTCAATCTGGCCGTAATTATAAAATATTACGGCCAGATTGAAAAAGCCATATTATATAAAACAAATAATTCTAAATTAATTTTACTCCCAGTTTTGAATTAAAACTATATTGTCAATTGCTGTGAACCATCTTCCTAATACTGTGTCAAACTTTTAATTTATTTCAAATAGTTTTACCTTTCTTCCACTTTGCACTATAAAATGCCTCTTTCACATTCATAAAACTAGACTCATGCGCCTTCATTAATCCTACAAATTATTCTAATTGATCAATTCTACGATCCGTTAAAAAAACTACTGTTTTATTTATTGTCCTTGATGCAAAAATTCACATTACGCACTTATTACTACAATAAAATTACATAAATGCATATTAAATTTACATGTTCACAAATTTTTATTTTATATTGACAAAAATATAAAAGAAAGATAGGATTTAGGAAGAGAAACCAGAGAGGGGATCATGGGAAGTTACGAAATAGAATTAGAGAAAAATTGTTTTTAAACGACCTTTCAAAGAGTGAAATCGCATCAGGTAAGAGCATGGTAGGGTCAAAATTATTCCACAGTTTGGCAGCATAAATAGTGAAAAGATATTCGTAGAAATACTTGAGGAGCTATCATGCTTGTGAATAAAAGAAGTAAGGAGATTTTCAGAGCGTAATCCAAACCATATACTCCTACGGCTGAGAATCTGAGCATATGGTAATCAGGGTAATGCATTAGAAAGAAGAAGGAGAAAGTGCAAATTCTATTCCCGTTAAGTCATTTTCTCAAATATTTGATGATGGGAGATAGATATCTTTTTGCAGAATTATTTTGAAGAAGATACCATTGAATGATCGAATATCAAATTAATGGATTAATTCGATGTTATAAATATATTTTAACTCCAACAACTATGTATTTTTTCATTCAATTTCCATTTTATCTGATTATCTGATTTAAAAAATTTGTTTTTTTTAAACGATATTCTATTCAAATGTAATTAATATTTCATGTTCATTTTCTAAAATACGTACCTTTTTAGGATCCTCTACCACCAACCTCCTGGGACGACCTCTTTGATGCCAATCAAAATGACATTTATTGCCCGCAATTCACGGACGGAGGATACAGAGGTACAGAGGACTGTTTGACTCTCAATGTCTACGTACCAGACACTGCATCCACCACAAATCCACTATCGGTCATCGTTTTTGTACACGGAGGCTCATACGTAGGAGGTTCCAATGCTATCTATGGAGCAGATTATCTAATGGCACGCGATGTTGTGCTGGTCAATATCAATTTCCGTGTGGGTCTACTGGGTCTCCTCTGTTTAGGCCACGAACTTGCCCCTGGGAATGTTGCATTTAAGGATCAGATAGCTGCCCTGCGCTGGGTACAGCAAAATATTGCCGCATTCGGTGGAGACCCCAATAGCGTCACCATTATGGGACATAGCTCAGGCGGAGCATCCGTCGATTTGCTCACTCTGTCTCCATTAGCTACAGGTCTCTTCCATCGAGCCGTTTCACTCAGTGCTTCTTCTAGAGCTACCTGGGCAGTCAATGCTAATCCTATCGGTACCGCAATATCAATGGCGCAACGTTTTCTCAATTATCAGGGCGACAGCATAGAAGAATTACTTCAAGTCTACATAAATGCAAACACTGCTGAACTGGTTTTAGCAGCAACAATAGATTTAATGGGTCACATGGACGGATCGCTACCAGTCGGTGCGTGCGTAGAGGAATCATTACCCGGTGTGGAAGCCTTCTTGACTGACACACCGGCCAACATTTTAGCTGCAGGTGCTTACACGCCAGTTCCTATAATCTACGGAATAACAAGCAGGGAGTACCTCACCATGGTCTCTGATCAAGAAATACTCGATGTTGATAACATGATAGAAAACCTCGTAGACTTTATTCCTGCCGATTTGGCTGCGATTTTCAATTTCCGAGAACAAAGAGTTGAGATTGCCGACCAAATGCGAGAATTTTATGTGACCGAAGAAAGATCAACCATAGAAAGCTATATAGATTACGTCTCGGATGGTATATTCTATTACGGTAGTCTGCGCGCTGCCAAGGAACGTCAGGTTACGTCATCGGAGCCTGTTTATTTCTTAGAGTTCGCCTATGAGAGCTCACTTCGACTGCCACGCTCATCGCTGATTGAAGACTTGGCAGGAGTTGGACATGGAGATGATTTAGTGTTTCTAGTTGTTCCTTTATATCGCTTTATGCCAATAAGTGAAAACGATCAACTGACGATTGATAGATACACAACTTTGATTGCAAATTTCGCCAAATTTGGGTAAGTTTAAAAATACAATTCGCATTAACTAATCACACCTCCTTCTCTGGCATCTTGAAATTGAAGTTTTTAACATGAAAAAACCTCTTAAGTCATTCTTCTAACTCGTCAAATATTTAAGTCGTTAAATTCTCTAAGCTCTATCTCTGGCATTGTTTAATTAAAATGTTTAACAAAAAAACTCCTAAGTCATTTTTTTAACTATTAAGCTTCTAAATCATTCTATTTAAAATGTATTTTTAAAAATCCTAATATTTATCTGTAACCAATAAAATATGTCAAGTCTAACGCATACAACGCTACTAAACCACAAGCATTACCTGCAAGATTAATCCAAGCAAAGGCACTCTCCCCTCACTTTGTTTCTACTTCGCTCCATCCCCACTCTTAACGGACCGTAACGGTAATAATAACGCGTTAAGCACATAATACTCTTCAATCATTATCCGTTTCATTTTTTTTATTCTAATGTGATAAAAAAGTTACACTTCAAAATTATGTCTACCTAGCTTATATGCCAAATAACTCTTAGTCACAATGACTGACTGTACGAATACAGCCGTTTAAAAGAACGTTGATATTAATGGTCTTTTTTTCTAGCGATCCTACGCCGCAAGTTTCCGTCCAGCTGAACCAACAATGGCAACCCATATACGAAGACGAGTTCCACTACTTGACGCTGGACACCATCCCGGTCGCTTCTCTGTCACCCCATGAGCCGGCCATGACTCTATGGGAGAATATCTATACTGAGGCGTTGATGGACAGGCCCGTAGTGCAAACGGCTTACGGATTAGTGCGAGGCACCCGTGATGAAGAAGGCGGTTTCTCCAGCTTCACCGGCATACGATACGCCGAAGCGCCTACGGGGCAGCTGAGATTTACGGTAAGACTGTATTAATATATATTAACTATTACAGTTACGATATTGACTAATGAAATATTAGTTTTTGGCTGCAACCTCACTTGCGTGGATTACTCAGTTTAATCAGTTGTTGACGACAATGAGACAATATTAAAACGTTCATTGAGGATATAGACACGAACGAAGTATGGAGATTTTTTCTTGTTATTCGATCATAGTGATAACTGTCGAGTCAGCTCTGTTATTTTTTAATTTTTTTTTTCAAATATTTAGAGAAAAATAACATTAAGTATACTTTGAAGGTTTTTGTCTCACGCCGATGCATGGTATGATGCTTCCAAGTCAATTTCCGCATTAAAGGTTTTAATTAAATCTTGATTGAATCTAAGATTTCCTATCTATTTTATTGCTATACTCAAGTGTTTCAGTTATTTTTTTCTAGAATTTTACAAATACAAGAGTGAAAAATTAATAAAAATTTGTATAGTCAATTTTAGATGGCACAAATATAATCAAAAAATTCTAAACAAACATCTGATAGATTAAAAACTTAATGACCAGAAAACGAACTCTCGTGGGCAAGTTCTATCTATGGTACAATCAGACAGATAATATTTGCAAATAAACTTTTTTCTCGTCTTCAGCTTATTTATTATCCGCCAAATGCGCTTCTTCCAAAGAATAGTATTTGTACAAACTTTTCTGCTTTTGTTTTTTTTTATCTACCGGATTATTATATAGATCACTAGATTATTAACTATTTGTCCTGGATATCTTATATATACAATTTATATATATATATATATATATATATATATATATATATATATATATATATAGCTGTATCTCGCCGTTTCAACTGAATAGAATTATTTTAATTATGCTATACTCTTCTCGCCTCTCCATCTTCCCGCAATTACTAAACGCCTCCAATCCGTACGCCAAGCAGGCAATATTCAATATAATCAGTCAATATTTAAACCAGCTTCTCTCTCTACGACTTCTTTAATATTTTTTTTATCACTGATCTGCCCCTTTTAATAATACCCTGATAATTAATAGTTTATATTTTCTTCAAAGTATGGGCTTTTTACTAGAGAATTTTTTTTTAAATCGGACGATATTATAGATTTGTGCGAAGATTTCATAGATTTGAGCGAGAAGAAAAAAAAGTTTTAAATATTCAAACTACCTTTTTATAAAACTTACGAGTCAATATAAATATGTTCTTTCGCATTTTAGATTTATATTATTATGTTTTTACTAATTTTTCCACACATTAACTAGATTAAGCGATGTAGCGTTTTTTTTTTAAATTAATTTCTTTTCTTATAATATTCGCATTATTTGATATTTCACTTCAATTACAAAAGACAATTTTTTTATGTACTGTTAATAATTAATTTAATGTTAATAAGTTATTTTAATCGATACATATGATATACAGCATGTTTAGAAGCTCGATGCAAAGTAGAAAATGACTAAGGGTATTCCATTTATTTTTTATATACCACAATTTAAATAGTTTTTTTTAATATTACCAATTTTCGTAAATTTTCAATTGTCTCTGTTGACTGGGACTTTATTAGCTTAATTGCTATGCAATTTTGGGTTTTTTTAAAAGAAAATCTTAAAATAGCTATAATAATAAAATAAACTTAAAATAGCCAAAATCTAAATAAATATTTAAATTTTGGCTTAAATATGTATGGTTCAAAATCTTTTAAACGGTCTAACCACTTTCTGCCACTTTTGCTCAAATATCTGTATATCCAATAAACTAATTTATTTATTAATTTTTAGGATTTCGTAACTCAAAAGGAAATAAAAAAGGTATAAGATAGATGACTCACGTGTCCGCCCATCTGTCCATCCGTCACGCCTCAAAAATTGTTTTACGCGGAAATTTACAATTTGGCATAGCGATATAGTATATAAAGCCACATACAATTCAATAATTAATATCCAAAAATATACATATGGAAATAATAGGAGGGAGGGAGCAAATAAACAAATTGTATTTAATATGTTATTAACTTAAAAAGCAAAATTTTATAAATGCTTGCTTTCGTAAATTGATTTAAGAAAGTTTAGAGATAGGTATTATTGAAAGCCCTAACCCATTATACTCGCTAAAGGCTTGATGTAGAGTCTAGAAGTATGACATGATGGTATAATATATAAGCCCACACATATTTCAATAGTAAACACTCAAAAATGTTTATATAATGAAGTAGCGTTGTGGGGTAATTTTTTTCGAAATCATTATATCAGAATTTTAATATGGGAATTTTTTACTGTTTGAGGAAAACCACTTTTTTTAGTAACACTAATATTAGTAAATATTTTAATATAAACTTTTTCTTCGAATCGTACTCACACTTAATAGTTTTTATTGAGATATTTGGAGACAGGAGGGTAAAAAAGGTGTTAATTGTTTCAAAGTTCTGATTAGTTTGATAATAAATCTTTGTAACGTTTTTAACTCCTGATTCTGGTTTGATGGTAGATTCTCAAAATATTCCGTACTTTTTAAGGAAACAACTTTTTTTAATTATATCGTAGGCCATATTTCCAAACACGAAAGGTAATATTTGATATTAATAATTTTAATCTCGAATATTGAATATATTTGGCGTGGTAAAGAACTTAAGAAAATAGAAATAATACTACATCACGTAGTTTCATTTAATTTGGAATTTTAATCTCCTAAAGAGGCATATATTGTAAACAAAATACTTTTAAAATATAGACAAAATAATACTGGTATCTTGCATATTTAAATATGGATATAAATATAGAATATTTTTAATCGATAATTATATAGATGCTAAAACTTTAAACGGAAACGTCCATTCTGATCAAGTACCCTGCCCATTTTATTCTCTGAATTGCGATGTATTTGACCATATCCGGTTGTTTAAATAGTTTGTAAAGTTCAGAGTTAATTATTCTTCTCCAGATGTTGTTACATTTTAGACCATCAAAAATACTTCTTAAAGTCTATCTTTTAAAAAGAGAAATGGTATGTTTAACGTTTTCTGTCATTGTCCATGTTTCAGCAGAGTAGGCAAGAATGGGTCTAATTAAGCTTTTATAAATCAGAGTTTTTCTTTTCTACTGGTGAAGCAAGACTTCAAGTACTTTTGGAGACCGAAAAAACATCGGTTAGCTGCGTGACCCTACTATTTAATTAATAATTAAATTATGCACATGCGTAATTTTAATAATAACTTAAATTATGTACTCTACACAGGGACCATTAACCCCCTCATCATGGACAGGAATATTTGAAGCCAATCGGAACAATATTTACTGTCCCCAACGCGTGAATAATGCATTCGTCGGAACAGCGGATTGTCTGACTCTCAACATTTACGTACCAAACACAGCATCAGCGACTAATCGCGCCGCCGTCATGGTTTATATCTACGGAGGATCCTATTATAGTGGCTCTAACGCTGAATATGGTCCAGATCACCTTATGTCCAAAGAGGTAGTACTCGTTACAATCAATTTTCGAGTGGGAGCATTTGGTCTTTTGTGTCTAGGACACGAATTAGCTCCAGGCAATGCCGGACTTAAGGACCAAGTCGCCGCGCTGCGCTGGATACAGGAGAATATTGGAGAATTCGGTGGAGATCCTAACCGCGTTACTATAGTCGGACAGAACTCCGGAGCTGCTTCGGTGGACCTACTAACACTATCTCCCATGACACAAGGACTCTTCCATCGGGCGATTTCCTTAAGCGGTTCCTCTCGTACTCCATGGGCAGTCAGCGCCGATCCTATCGCGTATGCCACGACTTTAGCACGCCGATATCTCAACTATAACAGTGACAACATATCTGATTTAGTTCAGCTGTACCTAAGTACCAGCAACTCAGCTCTCGCTACAGCCACCTATCGTTACAGCATGGACCTTACGGATGGAACTCTTCCATTTGCTGCTTGCGTCGAGGAAATACTCCCTGGGGTCGATGCCTTTCTAACTGACACTCCTGCTAACATTCTGCAATCCGGGGAATACACCTCTGTACCAATCATTTACGCGTCCACGAGCAAAGAATACGTCAACCTAGTTACGTTATCAGATATACCAATCGTCAATCAGGTTGTAAATAATTTAGGAAATTATTTGCCGAACGACCTGGTCTTCCAATCCGAATATCAAAAAGAGGAGACAATAGATCAAATTTGGGAGTTTTACTTCAACAGCGGGGTAACAAATATGGAGGGTTATATCGACTTCCAGTCGGATACGATGATAACTTTGGGAGTACTTAGAGCTGCGAGGGAGCGCCAAGTGAGGTCTACAGAACCGATTTACATGCTGGAGTTCACGTACGAGAGCGAGTTACGTTGGGGGCGCATCACTCAGGTCTCAATGATAAGGGGCGTCGGCCACGCGGACGATTTGCTGTACCTAGTCGCACCGACTCCAGCTTCGATAACAGTGACCAATGCCGACCGGCTGACTATCGATAGATACACCACTCTCTTCAGTAATTTTGCTAAATATGGGTACGTAATCTGTTATCCATATTTATTTTTTTATGAATCTAAACACACAATTATAGCTACGTAATTAATCTAAAATTTTACAAGATTTTATTTCTGGGACAAGTGGTTATTCAGTTTGCCTTTTATTCAAGCTCCTTTTTACAGAAGCTTTCTTCCTTGGATTTTACATTGTATTGAATGTATCTTATTTATCTTTGAAATTACTCAATGTAAATTATATTGAGCAATTTCAAAAAGAAATACGGCTACATCTTTAAAAATTATTTATTGGCTTCGTAGAAAGCTGAAAGAAGCAACTTACATGACTGAGATCACTATCGTTGGGAACTAGGAATACCGAGCTTGAGTGATCGTTATATAATAGTCGCTCTTCTTTAAGAAAAGCCTTGCGAAATTGACATTACACAGACATATAACAGATTGAAAATTTAAATTTGAAAAATAGTTCCAGCTTTCAAATAGAGACTCTAATGGTTGTACCACTTACACAATATTTGCCATAAAACGTGTTTAGTTTAGTTTCAATGCTTTTCATATTATCGAAAGTTTGGTGCGAAGATTAATAAAGTATAAGTGTTGTATAATTATTGAATGTTAAGCGTCGATGATTCGGATAAGTGGAAAATTACATATTTCCACAAATCCGAAATAATATCATTAGATAAAAAAAATATTGATTAATATGAAATAAAACAATAAATAAAAAATAATTGATAGGTTTAAAAATTGTTGCCATTTTTCAATACCTTTATTGATAACTGTCAATCTACATTTTAAACCTTAAAACACTTTAAGTATTAATATAAGATATATTTACGTTCATCCCAAAATATTCAGATTGTTTGAAAACTAACTTCTTCTGAACAAAATTTATTTACGTAAACACCATTCGCAGGCACCCCACACCGCAGACAGCCCGACTCGGTTCTATCAACTGGAGCCCAATAACCGAAAACAGCATCACTTATCTAGACCTCGGAGTGGAGCTAACGAGCTCTCAGGGGTCTCGCGCGACCGCCATTGGACTCTGGGACCAAGCATACGTAGATGCTGATGTAACACCCGGACCAAACACTCCCACACCCTCACCAAACACTCCTACACCCTCACCAAACACTCCTACACCCCCACCAAACACTCCCACACCCTCACCAAACACTCCCACACCCTCACCAGACACTCCCACACCCTTACCAACCACTCCCACACCCTCATCTGCCAATTCCATCCTTTCAACTACCCTCTACATCGTTTTGGCTCTGCTCTTGTCGTTTAGGTATTTAAGATTGTAATAAATCATATGATATATTGAAGTAAATCTTCTAATTATTTAAATTTATAAATTGATAATAACCACCATCTTATTTAACTGTTCATATTTTCTATCCACGTGCTTATAGTCTCATAAATTGTAAATATACAATAACCAAAGTATTTTTAAAGTTTTGGAGAAATTCGATACAACATTTTGGAAATTATATTATAATTTCGAAATTGAACATATTGCCGTTCAATAAAACTTTTATCCAAAAAAAACACGTCTCGTTTGGCCGATGTGTTGGAGAATATTGATAAGGGAAATTTCAAAAAGCTTCAAAGATTCAAATAATATAATTGACATAGATAATGTAAGCAATTTAATATATATTTTCACATTATTTTATTCATTGTATTCCTGTTGAATTTAGACGCACAAAAGAACTTTGAGCGGCCTAAATCCTTACGTTTTAAATCAATTTGCTTTTTAATAAAAACGGCTCGTTAAAATTGTGACGCGTAAAAAAGAGAGGGTTATATCAAAGGATATCGTATAAGTCTTTCCATATGAGTGAGAAAGTGACAAATATAGTTTGTTAATACTAAATACCTTCTGAGGATTTCAATGTATCGCATTTATGTTACGCTGACTTCATTTTCCCTACCATATTTTCATGTCGGAACATTGGTTATAATCAATGTTCCAATATGGAAAATATATTACATAAATATTATTATTAGTTTAAATTTAAATGTTAATGTATATTTAATGTTGACAAAAAATATTTAAATAAAATGAAATAAAACATAATTCATTCGGGTAGAGCAATGTTTTTTACAATTACAATTTGCTCATTACTGTTAGATGTTTTATGTAATTTAATTCTTAGAATATCTGATTGCCAACATTATGGAACACATCGAACTCACTAACTAATAACTACAAAACTTTCAAAATATCCAAGAACTCATAGGGCTCTGATATGTTAATTCAATTCAAAGTAAGTCGTCATTAAGTTTATTGTAATCATTAAGTTTATTGTAATAGCCCACCTGAAGATGTTGTCATACAACGAAACCTAGGTCGTGGTAAAAAATTTAAATAAAGTATAAATAATACTAAATCACGTAGTTTCATTAACGCCAAATATATTCAATATATGAATACTGGTATGAAACTTTAACACATATATATACAATAAGTGTCATAGCCATTTTAAGTTAAATAAAAAAATAAAGTATATATTGTACAATAACGCATATATATTTTTGTTACATATTTCCGGGGATTTGTTTTTATTGCATTCTTGATTATTTATCATTAGAAAATACTTTTAAATGCATTGTGTCGGGTTCTTACAATAACGACTGTACTTTTAATAAAGACATTGGTAAAAATATTGGGTTAGATTAAAACACAATTGTAAAGCAACAAAACAATAAAAAGTATAATATTCTCAACGTGAACTGTCAAGGCATACATCACCATTGAAACCTAAACGACACTACAGCTGTCTTGTTCCCCGCAACATTTTCACCACTTCAATATATTAATCCATTGGGTGGATTTCTTTTCTATTATCAGGGTTACTATTTATATATATATATATATATATATATATATATATATATATATATATATATATATATGTATAATGATTGTATAAAATTATTTAAGGGAGACATAACTTATTGTTTAAATAATCGTTTATAACTTGAATGTCATTCGAGGTAATTGTGATGAAGTGGAATCTTCGATAACAGAAAGTTGCAAACCGTTATTAAATTCTGCCAAAAAAATTCTTATCTAGGTAACATAAGGTAAAACATATTAAATGAAAATATTATGAAAGCCGCAATAAATATTTTTAGTCGCCATAAATATTTATCAGATGGTGACAACATTTCAAGGCATAAACAGACGGTGACATCATTTCAGATGGTGACAACATTTAAATACCAATGGTGTGCATTCCCCTTTCTCTGATGGTGTGAATAAGCAGTGGCAATATTAATTAATTTATTTATTCTAAACACCATGCCCAACTTAAAAATTTATCCAAAGCGTTATTCACATGTATGTATCATCAATACACATTATAGCCATTTAAACGCACTATATTAACAAGTGACAAATCATAAACTACATAGCACTCCATAATCGTATTCCTGAAGTGGTCAACAGAAAAAAACCTGTCCATATTGGGCGCATCTCGCAATATTGCAATGCGTCCTGTGATTGCATTGTAAGTGACGAGAAACATTGTGAACGATGCAGACTATTCGTGCGCGTTCGAGGCTCGTGAATTAAACTATGACTTCGTCATAACAGCCAGGTGCATAAAGCACTATTCAACTAAGGACCGAGGGATCAGAGGAATTATCAATATAATAATTTAATAATATAAATAGCATTCCCCACTGAAATTGAAAAGCATTTTCCACTGAAATTGAAGAGAATTTATCTTTGAATATTCTCGCCATAAAATCTGAAGGAAATAAAAAATTATAGTAAACATAAATTCTGTAGTTCAAAAATCGATTTAATTTTTACAAGATGTTCTCCAGCATCAGGATATAATGAGTGTCATATGGAGGCAATATGATTGCATTCAATTCATGAATACAGACTAGAGACTTAATATGGCAGCATAATAATAGGTTCAACCCACAAGAAACTGAACACTAAACTGGCAACATTTTGAACTCTTCAGACATGCTGGACTGACTATAATTCTTAGAATATTACCTTGTCTTAAGGACCCTTCAGTCTGTCTAATCATGCATCATGCCATTTTCAACTCACCCTTACAACACCCTTCCACACCTTCAATTGACATATACTTCTCCGTTTCGTCAGCTATTTATCATCTTCGTCTCCATAAACCTTTCTAAATTTCTCAACCACTTATTTTTTATCCTCATTCGTATATAAAGGATCTTTTTAACGCAAAAACTGCAGAACCAATTGAAATGAAATTTTAATTGATATAATACTTGCTGTTTACTTTAAAATCTAATCTATTTATTTATTGACCAACGCCCCAGCGTCAAGTTTCGACGATAGAAATAATTATAATTTACAAGTAATCAACTTTTTGTACAACGTTGAGAAAAGAGCAGACCTTCTTCTTTTAAAAAACTATATATTTTTAACTAATTATTATGATTTAAACTTTCTTAGGTAATTGCCTTACTTTTTACTCACCAGAGGTATATATATATATATATATATATATATATATATATATATATATATATGCAACAAACAATCAAAGATCGCAATCCACGACCAATTTTAGTGATTCTTCTTCTATAACTATTACATAAAAATCGAAATCCATTGATTCGAAATAGTTCGTCATAATTGTCAATTAGTTTAATTTTATAAACACTTTTCTCTGTCTCTTTACGGTCTTCAGTTTGCGCTAATCTTCTTGGTGTTCGATAAAGAACAACTAAAACCAAATAAAAATGAATCATTAAAGTACGTTCTGTAGATAGGCGTCAGTGCTAGCCACCATTCACGGATAAACTTGATAAGATGTGTATGAAACTATCACGTTGATTTTTCCTATCGAGACAATCATTGAAAAATAAAACAAATTTATACACGTCGATTTTTAACCAATTAATCAAGTTTAATCAAGTAGATTCGGATATAAATTCATTCATCCCTTGTAGAGTGGACTAATATATTTATATATATATATATATATATATATATATATATATGTATATATATACATATATATATATATATATATATATATATATATATATATGTATATAAATATATATATGGATAGATTTTATGCATTACAAATGTGCATTATATATTTTTCGTTACAAACACTAATCTCTTTTGTTATCAGATTGTTTATATTTTATGTATATTGGGAATCAAAATAGCTGTTAACTGCGATTTCACTCCTATGATCTACTTCCTGCATATACTACCCGTTTTTCGATGGTGATGCAGTCAATGATTAATTATATGGTAAGTCGGTTGATTGTGGTGTTTGTGGTCGATGGAAACTTAATCAAGAAATATCAGTTTCATTCTTGGACTTTAATAAACAAACACCACAGTGCGAATTCTGTTTAAGTTTTAATCATTTTTAAATGTCATAAGTCCAAAAAAAGCAAATCATTTTAATAAACAGACATATGAAAATCCCAGGAACAACCAATACTTTTGCATTTTTGCAGACACTGAAGAAGTGAAATTTCATCATAATCAGTTCAAAAATTTAATAAATAGACAGACATGACTCTAAGAAATGCAAAAGTGCAACCCTCACCACAATTAGTTCAATAATTTAATGAATGGATAGACAAGTCTTGAAGAAATGCAAAAGTGAAACTTTCACACAATCAGTTCAATGATTTAATGAATGGACAGACAGGACTCTAAGAAGTGCAAGAGTGAAATCTTCATCACAATCAGTTCAATGATTTAATGAATGGACAGACAGGACTCAATCAGTTCAATAATTTAATTAATGGACACTCAGGATTCTAAGAAATGCAAGAGTGAAATACTCATCACAATCAGTTCAAAAATGTAATGAATTGACCGACAGGACTCTAAGAAATGCAAAAGTGAAACCCTCACACAATCAGTTCAATGATTAAATGAATGGACAGACAGGACTCTAAGAAGTGCAAGAGTGAAATCCTCATCACAATCAGTTCAATAATTTAATTAATGGATAGACAGGATTCTAAGAAATGCAAGAGGGAAATCCTCATCACAATCAGTTCAAAATTTAATGAATGGACAGACAGGACTCTAAGAAATGCAAAAGGAAACCCTCACACAATCAGTTCAATGCTTCAATGAATGGACAGACAGGTCTCTAACAAATGCAAGAGTGAAATCTTCATCACAGTCAGTTCAATGATTTAATGAATGGACAGACAGGGCTCTAAGAAGTGCAAAAGTGAAATCCTCATCACAATCAGTTCAATAATTTATTGAATGGACCAACAGACATACTAAAAATCCAAATATTTTGTCGTTCAGTTCTGTAGCTTTTTTATAACGTCTGAATTTTGATAACTCTCACCAGTAAGTCGTCCTTCTTAACGGCAATGTCACTTAAATATTTTTGTTTAATATTTAAACCTACATTATCATAACAGGTGTTGTGAATATCAAAGTAATTAAAGAAAAAAATTCTCATCTTATACTTCAGCTAAGATTTCGAAAGCTGCACTTAAAATGAATTTAAGTTGAAGATTCACTTAGAGAATTACTTAGCGCAGATGATATTTAAACAAACAACGGTTAAGACAAAACTAACAAATAATTTTATGGATACGGAAAAAAAACAGCAACAAATAGTCAGATAATATGTTTTCTGTATAAAATAGAGAAAAAAACAGTTTATAAAAATTTGATACTGTTTTTTCTGCATCTATAAAAATATTTTTAATCTCTCCCCTCCTCCTTGTGGGTTATTAGCAAAGGTCTTTGTTAACAGCCCACCTGAAGATGTAATACAACGAAACCTAGGTCATGGTAAAGAACTTAAAGAAAGTAGAAATAATACTACATCTCGTAGTTTCATTTAATTGTGAATAATGAATTTCTACAAAATTAACGCGAAATAAGGACTAGGTCGTTTGGTGCACTTATCTTCTTCGTGTCTCATTTGTGCTTCCACACTGCGAAGATAAGAATGTAGGAAACTTAGAGTCATAGCTGCTGCAATGTGTAGGTATATCTTTTACCAGAGATAACAAAAATATTTTTACATAATTTAATTTAATTTCTATAGTAATTAAACAATTAAACGAATCCCAATCAATCCACAGACACAAGAAAAATGATGAAAAAATAGACCGAGTACTTTCAAACCGTTGTCAATGATTCCAGAATAACGAGGAAGCAATAGGGGGAGAGTATTTACTAGGACAGGGTTTGGAAGTAAAAGATGCAACATTCTTCAAATTGAAAGACGCATAAAAGCCATAAGTAAGAATAAGTCTCCAGATGAAACTTGGATCGCGGCTGAAATTGTTAATAAGTAAATTAAACTGCTGGATAACAAATTCTTCGAGCTCATCTTACAAATTTGGTGAGAAGAGAGAGTAACAAGTGAGTTGCATTTACGACTCATTGGAAGAAAATTGGAAGATTCTTTTTGTTAAAATTGCGCACCTCAAAAGGAAAAACAGGTCACTTCTAAGGTCACTCATATTTCCGTTTAGATATCGGTCATAGCCGTTTCTCTCAAAACCGCTTGAAGTAAATAACTTAGCAGCTGTTTAACAGGAGAATGTCAGAACAATTAATTAATGTGAAGTGTGTTATATATTAGGCGGAAAATCTTTATTTATCTCGGGCCGCTTGTTCAAATAAATCGCTAAGTGATTATTAACTTCTGATCGCCATCAAGCAGACCGTGTGGCCTAATGGATAAGGCGTCGGACTTCGGATCCGAAGATTGCAGGTTCGAGTCCTGTCACGGTCGAATGTATAAAATTTTGCTGCAATTTTATATGTTCTTTTAGCTAATAGCTGTTAGTTAACAAGGAAAACCTGTACCTGTAAACTTGGACCCACAAACATGAGTAAAACTTAAACTACGTTTCTTATACATTAAGGCATATACAAACGTTTATTGTATACCTAATACCTAGTATTTCTATTAAAATATTTTCAAATATTAATATTAATTTTTACCATATCAATATATTGCCTAGTTCCTCATTTATATATATATATATATATATATATATTGCCTAGTTCACAGTGTTGTCCTAGTTCACAGTGTAAAGGTATTAAACCTAGTATTCCTATTAAAATGTTTTCAAATATAAATATAACTTTTTACCATACGAATATTGCCTAATATATATTTCACAGATGTAAAAAAATATTCTAGATATCTCGAAAAATTATCGCTATAGTTTTCCGTTAAGCTTTAGTTAAACTCTAGTTAAGCCGTTCCTTTCCTTGAAATTAGCATAAAAATTAAATATATTAATCCGTACATATCTGTTGAACAGGGGTGTCCAATATAATCGTGCGGAGGGCCAGGTTTATTATTTTTGAATCCGTAGCGGGCCAATAGCATAGTGAACTTTAAATGTAAAGAAAACAGTAATTTTAATTTTTCAACGAGAATAATTTATTAAAAAAAGAAATCCTCAGGTATACAAATTATCGCACTAATGAGAAGACACTAAATTTTGCATTTTAATTAGTGTTAGCTCTAGACTCTAGAGCTAACACTAATAAAAAATAAAAATATTTATGGAGAATTTTTACGGAGGGAAATTTAAGTAATATTTTTTTAAAATTTCGTGTATATGTGGGCTGCCAGTACGGGCCACAAAAATATTTTTCATAATTATCGATGGCATATTTTCAGAGGCGTACTAAAAAATATGCAAAAAAGTACGTTTACCGCTCTTATTTCCGGAACTACTCAAATTAAATTGTTTATAAGTTTACGCATGAATTATAAGAAAACTACAGTGATTATCTTACATCTTATTATTTTTGTAATACTCACGATCAAATATATTTAGCGCTAATTTTGTAGAAACTCATTGTTCACAATTAAATGAATATTATTTCTACTTTAATCAATAATAAATTTATACTTTAATCAATAATAAAATAATAAATTACTTACATCTTCAGGATGCTGTAATACAACGAAATCGAAACGTTCATCTTCAAGTCTGCTAATAGCCCCCCTGAAGTTGTTGTAATACAACGAAACCAAAATTGTAGTAAAGAAATGCAAGAAAGTAGAAATAATACTACATCATGTAGTTTCATTTAATTGTGAATACTCATGATGTTTTAACGCCTGTGGAAGATGTAGTAGGCAATATATTAACATTTAGTTGTCAATGTGTCAAAGATGAAAAATTGATATTTGTAAACAGTTTAACAAAAATTCTATGTACCCGTGATATTTATATACATCTTAATGTATACAGAACGGTCATAATATAAGTTCTATCATGTTTAGCAAGTTTTATGGCAGAAAATTAAATCTGAAAGAATTTGTTTACTAACATTGTTTAGTTATTGCAATATGCACTAACTTAATAACACTGAAGATTGATTAAAAAATTTAAATATTCCTAATATGTTTGACATCAGAAAATAATTACATATTTTGGGTTTATAACACGTCTTAACAGAGTTGAAACTCATTACGGCGCAACGCAATGATGTTATTCTATGCGCAGTTATTGAAAAGAAATTCAATATTATCTTGATTTCATAATCCTTAATTATAATAATTAAACCTTGGATTATTTCCTTATCCCTCCATGTTCTTAATAATACCACCTTCTACGAATTCTCCTTCACTGATGTGCTACCAAACTTTGGAACAAACTTAATATTGAAATTCAATACGCATGGCCGATTTACTTTTACTAAAATCGTCTGAAAAATTGAAACATATCTTGTTTCTTCGCATCCGTCCCTATCTTTTCCTCTTTACTCTTATCTCTCTTCCCTATTCAGGTTAGTACTAAATTATTAACAGTATAATTGGACCCTCCACAAATCTTAATTCTCAATATGCAGCGTTTCGGTTTAATGAAAGTAATTGCCAAGACAATACTAATCTCGCCTTAGATATTCGTTGAAATCTATAATAAAAAATAAAAACGTAATAAAAATAAAAATAAAGTTTATTTTTCTAAGTTATATGTAACATTCGTGACGTTTGTTAAAAGCAACGATGAAAATTTTGCTACTTTTCAAATAACTTACTCAAACTTCACAAAATTTTGTCCAGAGTCGTCATTCTACCGCCAACTAGCTGATTCCTAGATTCGGTAAAACATTAGAATTGATTGACAATCCACTACGATATCTGAACTCGTAAAAGAATACCGTATCGGTGCTAATACGACCTCTCTCCTGCATTGCAAGCGCTCCACTAATACAGAAACTTTCATCAGAATTAAATATGTCATATCGTCCTAAAGTCAGTGGATACCTGAAGTAAAACTTATATGAACATGTTTTCAGATCCAACAATCATATCCCGTGACATAGGGTTTAGACAGTAGGTTTCTTTCTCTGCAACGCCAAATATCAATGGAAACGAAGTATAATTGCCGGATCTTATTTACTGTATTATATTTGTTTCCTAGAGTTATAATTATTCAATAACATTTTATATAACTAATCATGTATATTATAGTAAATAGCTTAAAAACTCTAGAATCATTGTTAATATTTTCCTACGACTTTTCCGTAAGTATTTAAAAACTCTATTTATTTATTATAGGAAAAATATATTGTCGCATATTTCCTGTACATAGCTGAATATATGCTATATAATATAAATATATACTAAAATTAGAATGACGGAAAAAATATTTTTGGAACCCTTATACCTAGAATTTTACTAGCCCTTTCACACACGACACACCACATTATATACGGAATTTCAATTTTTTTGAGGCAATTACCTTCGTCTCCCCTAATACTTTTATATAAATATTTTTACATTGGAAATTAAAATATATGTAGTTTAATTCGGTTGATTACTGTATCAAATTAATATTTTCTACTCAGCTGACATCCAAAACAGTCTTGTCAGACGCGTGAGCGAAGAGTTCATTTTTTTTCCTTTTCAGGTACAGAACCCTAAAATCCTAAAATAATAAATTGCGATGAAATCATTTATATAATTTTATTTCAATTATACACATATATACTATTCTGAATATTAATTCAGAAGAAGACCGAAATTCAAATGATCTACGGTTTTCAGTAAGCATAAGACAATCGTTACAAGATCGAAATTTTTGAGGAATTTTCTTTATCTACCTAGGTTAGGTAAAAAGTGCAGTTTTTCACTTGCAAATTTTTTGAAAAAATAATAAACAAATATGAAAAAATCTATTCCATTTCTATTGATATTTATAGCACAAACATACCAGTATCTTTTTCATCGTTAGTTATTATCGAAAAATTCTGAAACTCCTTTTTAATACCACTTTTTACAAGTCCTTACTAAAATAAAAAAAGAATAACTCTCGGAATAATCTGGGAGCTACTAGCTTGTTATATGGATTTTTGACGGAGACATTAGAAATTAAAAGAGGAATTTCTATATATATGGGAAGTGTGGTACTAATATATATGGGAAGTAATGCTGGAAGTTGTAGCTAAAGCACAGACTTTAGATACGAAATGTTTAATTTCCATTCTTGGAGATAATTTTTTTTGGAATCGGAGTAAGGGCAACAATGTTTTCAAGGACATCTTTAGAATAATAGATTGATTATCGTTGGAATTGTTATTAAATATAAAACAGAAGCGTAAAAGTTCATTAATATATACCTAATCTCCTTTAATGTAATATTTTTCTAATAAAATTAAAAACGATTATTAAAAAAATCTCTATTTTCTTTATGATTTCAGAAAATTAAGTCAATCAGAAATATATAAAAAATTAGGAACATTGAGCGCGACGTCTATATTGGTAAAACGTCTTCATCGATCATTGTACTTAAATACCAAACCCATGGTCACATTGAGGGTTTTTTTAATAAAATTTAATGCAAAAATGCTGCGCAACGAAAGCTATGGTTTATTTCGTAGATGGAGAAAATTGAGCTAATATTTAAAAAATGGCGGTATTACAAATGATAAATAATTTTTTATATATTAATAAATAAATCTTTTTGTTTAAAAAATAATTCTTTTACTTACTGGAAAAAAGAAAAACGCCCTTTTTCGTACACACGATACTTGTGCACATTGTTCAGTGCCGCTCGGGAGAATAACCCGCAAAGAGCTGCGAATACGTCGCCACTGCGGGTAAAAACCGCACTCCCGTCAAGTATCGGGCGTGTGTATATACACATATATATACACACACACACACACACACACACACATATATATATATATATATATATATATATATATATATATATATACCCGACCCTTATAATTAGCCTTTAGGAACATTGCGATGCAGTAAACAGAATTTAAAAAAAAATTTTGGATCTCTTAATTTGCCCCACCTAACGTTTCCAAATGAATATTTCTATGTTTTGGTAAGTGAGATATGTGTGGCTTTCTTCCTTTGTTAAATTTCATGTTTCTACCTCAAGTGGACAGACGGACAGAAGTACACGTTTTTAATCATATAAGGGTTGCGTTTTGCCCTTTTGAAGTAAGCAACCCCAAAAATAATCATTTATGCCCCGTAGACTATATGATTGAATACAAACTTCTTTAAATATAATTGAATTATTACTTTTAATACAATATTACAAATAAATAAATAAACACATAGTCTGTAACAACGATCAAGTTTATACGTGATCTTCACTGAAATATCATTACAATCGTAACGTCAGGTTTATTAACTAATTACATTATGATAACCACAGACTACAATTTAATTAAATACCAATTATATTGAAGTTATCTATATTAGTTTATAAAAACTTACGGAAATATTACAGTTTAATACTCGTACGTACATATGTTATTTCTACAAGACATTTACAAATAAAACCTGCCAAGCACGAACGGAACTCGCACTACGAGGGTTCTGTACACATTTAGGCACTTATAAATATCTAGGGGTATCTAGCATTTGAATTAAACTATTTACAAATATTTTCACTGGGAAAATATATTACTTACTATACCTTTCGTAGGTGTAAAAACACTATTTATCTAATCAGATTTTACACAAAGTTTATAAGTAGAATATGAGTAATTCAATTAGTTATCAATAAACCATTTCATCGAACAGGGTTCTACACATACGGAACTCCTGAATTTACAATTTCAAATGAAACATGTTTGCCAGTTACAGCTGCCAATTAACATAGGTTACAATGAACCGAACGAGCAGGAAACGCTTTGTTTTTTAATATTTTTAGGATATCTTTTTAAATACGTAACTTAAAATGATGGAGAATATCTTCACATATTACGCATAACTCTTTGAAATTATACCCATATATATAAACTAAAATGTTATTTTTTTAAAACGTTTGTTTAGTCTTTCTAATATTATTATACGAATATTATAAAAAATTGCTAGAGCAAAATATGTGGATTAATAATAAGTGTCATTGTGCCAGATTTAAATTTTCTACGTTGCATATTTTCTCAATACAGAGTAACATAAATTTATTTCCTCTGCCTTTAATAGGCGGAAAAACTACTTAGTGTATATTTCCAATAGGAAATATGCACTAAGTAGTTTTTCCGACAATGCACTAAGTAGTTATATAAAAAAATTATACACTAAGTAGTTTTTCCGACAATGCACTAAGTAGTTATATAAACAAATATATACAAAATAGTTTTTCCGGTAATGCACTAAGTAGTTATATAAAAAAATATAAACTAAGTAGTTTTTTGACATCTAAATCGTTGCTATAGTTTTCCTTCAACCATTGCGCTAAAAACCTACATATTTTCATGATTTTGGATTGAGTAGTTTCAAAAACAGATCTGAATTTAGGAAGTAGTTGAGGGTGAAGAAAAACTTTGTATATTTTTCAGTTGATCTTTGAAGAAAAGTTATCTAAATTTGTGAAAAAAATTGAGAGTCTCTCGTAAGACCTTTCCATACTATACACGAAGTTAAAGAAATTTTATCCTGTAATTTGCCCCAATCAAATTTCCAAATTAATATTTTTTAATATACCAAATTTCAAGTTTCTACACAAAGTGGTTAGCAAATAGTTGTAACGTACGGACGGACAGATACGTGAGAGGTTTTTTAAAGGTGCTATTTTTTTCTTTGGTGGTACTGAATCTTAATATGACACCACAAAACGTCAGTACCGTGTTAGGTACGCGAAATGACAACTCAAAAATTTGTTATTAACGATAAATTACGTTCCTTGAAAATTCTTAAGCAAATTGAACGACATATTCCGTTAAGGCCGGCGAACTTATCAAACATGCATACGGTGCATTATCGCAACCGAAATCTTGATCTAATCCCAGTAACAATGACTGATATTACTCGATATCAATGACTCTGATATCACTATCATGAATGAATTTTTCAAACCACTTCACAGTGGAACAGATCATTATTTATAAACAAAAACTGCACAATATAAATTAGAGATTAAATATACAGTTTCTACATTTCTATTTGGTCTATCAGTTGTCTCGTTATACTGCGAACATGATAACACGATATATTGGACCCCTTCTCGCTATATTCCCTCCAATCGGAGCACATTACTCCGAGTGGAGATTATGTAATATGTTTTGTGTGTAATATGTCTTTTAATTATATAATATGAAAACTTCACTGTTTATTGATTATTAAATGAAATAACATAGATGAAAACAATATATTCAACGAAAAAATGTTTTATGTTTTGCCGACAATAAAAAAAATTATTTGAAAAAGATGTTCCATACAAACTGCATTTTATAATAAATTGTTCGTTAACAATTTTTTGATTTAATTTTCATTCTTAGTGACATTAAATACTGAATATGCAAACATCAACACGAATTTATGTAAAAAAAAACAAAATCTAACATTTAAATAAACAAGAATGGCTGTGTAAAGAGGGTTCAAAATTTAATGTTTGCTTGCACTTTTCTCGCAGTAAAAGCAATTTTAAAATCGATTAACATCCAAGAGCGAAATTTATTTTATTAAGTACGTTGTTTTTTTTCGAAAATTGTTTCATTTAAAAAAAAAATTATCATTAGGACCAGCACAGCATTTCATTCGAAATTCGACTCTCGGCAAGCACAAATACTTATTGCAAATGAAAATTGTGTACATTTAATAGGAAGGCATAATTTTAGCTTTGGCTTACTATTCTCAATTATATTATTGCAATAAAACATTATAAAAATATCATCTGACGGACTTATTCTACGGAACAACAAACATTCCTGTTATGATGAAAATGCATATTCACCATAATAAACTAATAAAACATATGTAAACAGGAAACGATAACTAAATCAGTGAATTAAATTCGCTGACAACATAACAATAATAATATTTGTTATAAAACGGAAAACAAGATATTTTACTCTATTAATGTGTTTACTCTGAATTATAGATAATGACACAATGATTCTGTGCGTGTTTGTGTGTAGAGTGTAATGCGCTCGGAACAATACACAGAATTGTTTTATTCTGAATATAGCTGTAAGCTATAGAATACTAGCTTGCTTTCGTTCTTTAAATCAGTTGATTTAAATAACTTAATAAGTTTTAGTTTCACATAGAATCTTTTTCGTCGAGAAATTACTTGTAATTTCATACTTAGGGAGTAGTTTGCATATTTCATTTAAAACTGCACGTACTGGTAGCGTTTAGTTTGTGCTTTTACGTTGATAATCATATATTAAATTGCGAATTTCTTTTGAATACTTTAAATAAAATAGTTTTAAATATTTATAATAATATGATACACATATGTCAAATGTACAGGAGAAGCTAGGTATGATTGCTTATAAGACACTACGTGCCACCTAGCCTATCTTGTTCGTAACTTTTATTTACTCTAAATTAATGTTTTAAATTTTGTATGTAAATACATTCTAAAGCAAAATTACTATTTCTTAAAAAATATATAATGATTGGTTAATATTTTGAAATCATTGGACTAATCGTGCCTGAATTGGGACGTGTTTATGAAGAAAATATGTAATATTTTATTTTTGTTAGCAATTTCTTGCTCGTTAATGCAATTTAAAATTTGAAAAAGGTATAACTAATGTGTCACTTTCAAAAGCAATGACTGGCTTGTCAAACTTTTTTTGAAATGTCGAAGTTTTCCGTGAGATACAAAAATATATGTGGAATTCACAACAAAATGCACGCTATATTAATGGTTTTGTCATGAAGTTAATATAAATAAATACAACAAATATGCAGTGAAAACTGTACCCAATTTTGTAAAAAAATATACATGGTGTAATATGCCACCCCACTTCAAAAATATCTTATTCATGAACCACTAATAGGTCTCACTTTGTTGCCAATAGGCCGGGTTACTGCAACTTGCGGGAGAGGACCAAGAGTCCTATGATAAGGATTAAAAAATAAATCGATCCTATTAAAATCTTGGTTACTATAGCAGTAGTTTCAAACTATATCAAGAAGAATTAGAATGCGTAACGTAGACAACCGGCTATAGTAAGTAAAGTCAGAGGTCGACAACTGCCGACTTTTGTCGGAAGACGTCGGTGGCGATTTTCCAGACTTATCGTACAAGTCAAGAAGCGCGCCGTCTCCGCTAGCGTATGTTCAGTCGTATATTCTGTCTTTTTCTCCTTTGGCACATTTTAACTCGAAACATTTAAATCGGCGAAAGTCAGCTAGAGTTGCTCAGATTTTTCTGTAGAGCAAATTTTTGTAGGGCGTTAAAGTTTTAAATATAGTATGTTCTATTTTCTCCAATTATGGTCGGAACGATTATTTTTGGGCCGATTATTTTTAGATCGATTATTTTCGATCGTCAGTAATTCGCATAAGGGAGAGTAAGTAAATTGTGAAAACAGAATAATGTTTGATAGTTTCACACTTTCAATACCATTTTAACTTTATGTAAAAACAATTTTAATAAAATAATAAACAAAATTATACACACCAAAATAAATTTATGCTAAAGATTCCATGAATAATCTCAGACAGATTTTTGATAACTGACACACTTGTTATAATGTTATTCGTCATTAATGCCGTATAACTGGTGAAAAACAATATTTATAATAAAATAAGTATATGAGCATAAAATCATCTCACAAGCACGAATAGAACTATGATGGTTCCGTACACATTTTGGCACTTATGACAATTTAAGGGTACATAATATTTGTATTAATTTATATACAAATATTAATATTTCAGAATGTAAATATATTTTATTAAATACAATGCAATGTATTAAATACTGTCCTTTATTAGACGTAAAAACATCGTTCACATATCAAAAATTGTACGATCAAGGATAATCACAACAGTTTTTCTGAAATTTTCTAGTCCGATTTTATCAACTCTGTTTTTTTCTAATTTTTAACTCAGTTGTTTCGGAAATGATGCTATATTTTTTAATACTTTTTAGAGTATCTTTTTCAATATGCAATTTTGAAATTGTGAAGAAAATATTTTTATGTTTCTTTTGATATGATACATATATATCATATGAAAAGACTTGTTATGAGGTACACAAAAATATATAATAGATAAAATGAAAAAAATATTTGTTTATGACATTTATTTACACTTCTTTAATTATTATACGGATATTTGTAAGCAGTTGGTGGTATAAGATACAAAAAAAACTTGTGTGTTGATAAGGTATGTCACTATACCAACTTTCAAATTTCAATGTAACAGGTTTTCTGAGAAAATCAGACTTGAAAATAGAACAAAAGTAAATGCCTACTATTTATTTCATAGCTGTAAAATATGAGAAATATTTCAAATATTGTGACAAATAGAATAATCGCTCTAGTAATCGAACAACCCTTCTAGAAGTCCATATTTTTAATGCCTGCTATTTATTTCATAGGTATCAAATATGAGGAATATTTCAAATATTGTGACATAGAATAATCGCTTTCTTGAAATGAAAAAACCTGAATGTCTATACTTTTTTATCTTATTTTTCTCGTTTATAAATTTCAAATTACGACAATCGTATGAAACATAAATTGAAAAGAAATAATCTCAGTTTCATAAAAATTCGCTTTTTATTTTATATTCAAATCTTCTTATATCAATAGTTTTTTAATCAAACGTACTTATCACTGTCTATACAAATTTAAAATGATCTTTAATAAAACTCATCATAAATTTCGTTCCAGAGCTGAAGGGCGGCTGCATTGGGAGACTGTTCGAGAGAAAACTCATCATCCATGACTAGGTAGTAGAACTGCTCTTCACTCAAGGGAGACCAGCTCAATGGCAACAGCTCAGTAGGTTCCGGAGTCGGGTTACTGCAATATTTCATAGTTATTTGTTTCAGGCCTTCTAGATGTCGGGGTTTCAAGGGATGGCACAATCTTTTTTAAAGTCATTATCGTAATTACCATTTTTTTTCTAAATGGACTGCGGAAAACTGTATGTGTTACTTTAGATTTGCTTATGTAATCTGCAGAATTATCAAAAATTATTTTTACTTTATGCTTTACTGCAAACCTGTTTCAGTGCATTAAATCAAAATAATCAGTTCTGGTAAGGATAATCGCTTGTTATTGCCTGTAGTTATTGCCAATTTTGTCCAAGTGGGAATCCACTTATAGCCAAGACAATAAAGATTGCTGGCTGACCTCACTCTAGAGCAAGCCACATAAAACTGATCATAGGAAGAGCGAGAAGAATGATCAAATACTTAAAAAACAATTATATTTTTTCGAACTTTTCAGGATGTAATTTTAAAAATACTTTCGTAACAGGTTTTTTCTTTAAAAAGTAAATACATCTTCTAAAATTTAAACACCATTAATATGAATAAAATGATTCTCTTCGAAATCTCTGAAAAATGTAATCTAACCATTTTCATCTCGAGAGGGGCGGAATTTTGTAAAATCCTTTCTTAGCGAGTGCTTTAGTTGTAAAAGTAATATTTTCTGCTTTCTTGTTCTATTACCAAACATCAAACCTAAGCGTTAATATATTTAAATATAATATTTGACTTTTGCATATGCATAGGGAATATGAAATTGGTTTATAAACTAAAAATATTCAAAATTTACAAACTAATTGTACTAAATAATATATACTTGCCCAAATTTTGCAAAGTTTGTCCAAAGAGTTGACATTCTATTGCCCAATATTTGATCATTTGCGTCAGGAAATACATTTAAACCGGTCGACATCAAAAAATCCAGTTCAGCCGCATGTGCCGGTGGTGCTTCTTTTCTACCCCGGTACCTAAACTCGTAAAAGTACACCGGTTCGGTGCTGGTACTAGCACGCTCTTGTACTGTACGTGCTCCGCTAATATAGAAATATCTATCAGAATTATATGTATAATATTGTTCTAAAGTCGGTGGAACACTAAAGTAGAATTGCCTGAGCTTATTAGTTACCCTTGTTTTATCCTCTTTACTCAAAAATACTAGATCCGCTGGTAAGTAATTTTCTAGATTTAACGTGAACTCAGCTACCATTTCTTCCGATATAGGACTCCATCCATATGTTTCTCTTTCCGTTACACCACCTATCAATGGAATTGAAGCATAGTTTCCAGATCTTAAAATATCCAAAGGCATTTGGGTCAAAAATCTTTCTTGACCGAAATCGCTAATTTCAATACAAGGTACGTACGGAAGAGACGTATCTGTAGTGACCAAACTACCCATTGATCTAACTATGGTCTCCAAATTAGTATTCAAATAGAAATTCATCAATTCTTGAACATTAGCTTCACCAGCGTAACCAGCAGCTTCTGCAATTAAAATGGCATATCTCAATGGATCAACGTTAACTGCCCATGCAGCTACAGCGCCTCCACTTTGCGTTATCGCTCTCTTAAACAATCCATTGGCCATCGGAGACAGAGTGATAAGATCCACTGAAACCGAACCAGCGCTATGGCCAAAGACAGTCACATTGTCCGGGTCACCACCGAATGCAGCAATGTTCCGTTGAACCCAACGTAAAGCAGCCACTTGATCCTTCATGCCAGCATTTCCTGCATTGAGCTCGTGCCCCAGACACAAGTACCCTGTGACTCCTACTCTGTAGTTGATAATAACTACGATAACTCCATGCGGGACAAGATGTCTCGGGCCGTAGAAGACACTGGAACCGTCAGTAAAACCTCCACCATGTATGTACACCATTACTGGCAGAGGACTTTCTTTCAAAGGAGCAATTTCAGGTGTGTAAACATTTAGTACTAAGCAGTCAAGGTCTCCAATATAATTGACTCCTGCCATCTGCGGGCAAAATACGTTGTCTCGATTTGCTTCTAATACTCCCTCCCAAGCTGGTGGTGGTCTTGGAGCCTGTAATATCACCCAACATGAAGAGATTTGATACTTTTTAATGAAATTACTTTTTAAAGGATAAACAAAAGTACTATGATAAAACACGCGATTTAACAATGTATAATGTCTATATATAGAATGATAAAATGGATTAATGATTCTTAATGTAAAAATAAACAGCGTATCGTTAAGAGTAAATTCAAGGTAGCTATACGAATATAAGATGCGATGAAGTTTATTTCACTTCTGAGCTGATCTCTGAAATCGCATGTCCTAATTCAAAATTTGTGTTTAAAGCCCATGCCTTAAAGAAGACTATGGGCTCCATGTGATCTCACTACTATCCGTATGGGCAGAACTGTGACAAAAAATGTAATGAAAGTCGTGAAACACTGCTTATATTGTGCAAAGTCCTCATCCTGAGTATTCCCCCTATGTGCCTCCAACCCCCACTGACCGATGTCGTTTGACCAACGAAATGTGACCGCAGGTTATAGCTAGTTAAAATATGTATGGATAATTACACGTAATTAATAACTAATAGTTATTCTGGAATTTAACGTGAGAGAGGTTAAAATAGTCTTACCGCAATCTAAATTAAATCATCAAGAACGAGATATTTAAAAACTACAAAATGTCTGTGAAGATATATATAATAGAAAATTATTAGAAAACTATTTTGTACTGTATTCAGGAAAAACAGAAGAGAGGAAGAAAGTGGACGAAAGTAAAAGTGCAAACAACATTGTTTTCATTGGAAGACGTTTAACATTTTTTAAGACATTTTTTTTGCAAACCTTGTTGTCAGCATTTAATAACAAATCACCAGTAATGAAAAGTAACTAAAATAATTATCAAATATTATTTACTTATGATTTACTACAATAATAATAAATTATTTGATACATTTTCATAACAGTACACAGTTTCATAGAGATACATTTTTCATAATATGGCAAATTTGTACTAAGAGCAAATCATGTTAAATTGCTAACTGCTCATTACGATTAAATTACAAAATGAACTCCCCGATATTTTTACATTTGTTATACAAAATGTCTCATACCAGTTAAAAAATAAAACGTTCTCCTCTCTAACGAATTTTGGCTACATACATGGAAAATTGTCTAACGTGTAACGTCCTAACGAATTTTGACTACAAACATGGAAAATTGTTCAGACTAATGAGTTCAGATTGTAACTAAACTAAATAGAGATTCGTGATTGGTACCGAGTTCATTTATATTTTATACTTTTTATCGTCTGTAACAATACATACTATTCCCGCCATAACCACCCGAGTAGTCTCAGGGCCCCTCCTGGGACCCGTAACGATCCACCTCATCCAAAAAGTTGACCTTCGAAAGTCCCCTAATAGTGTCCCGTATCTACAATCACAGCGCTTCCACCCAACTGAGTTAGAGTCTGCTCCTACTCAATGTGTCATTTAGGATCTCCATTTTTTCAAGAACGCCCTTAGCGAACGCTCTAAATGACTCAAAGATCAGACCATTCCCAACCAAGTCTCGGTGACTATACATACTGTCGTCATCGTCGTGTGTTGGGTTGATCATAAAGCATACGCCCTTTTACAGTGCGGCGCACCGCGGGATCAGGGTTCGATTCCCGGCCGCTCTTCAAACGGGGCTGGACTGATGTTTACGTTGGGTGTGAGAAATTGCTCAATAAGTCCATTGTATGTATCAATTATATACATTAAAGTACGTAAATAAATAAATCAATAAACGTTTACATTCTCTTTTATCTCCAATCATATTTCTATATATTCGTGTTGTAGGTCTACGTTCGAATGTACCACTTATCCCCAAACGCTACGAATATTGGTTTACAGTGAACACTACCAAATTATGGAATGAACTAAATCTCTAAATCAGGAACTCCTCAATAATACAAATATTCAAAAATAATTTCAAGAAAACATACATTTCCTAGTCCCAATTATAGACTTCCTGTTTATCCCTCGTGGTTTGTCCCATTTTACATATTCTTTCCATATTTGCACTCATAAACCAAATTTATCAATTTATTGCTTTCATTTCCATTACAATTTTATTCTTATTTAATGGAATCCCATTCCCATGGAAAGGTTTTCAGTATAACTTTCTCGTAAAATGAACGCACAACACACTCTTCGTTTTGTAGAGGATACAATGGGGAGTAAAAGGCTGATAGAGAAAAGTTTAACGGAAACCAATTGATTAACAACTAGAATTTATGAAATGCTGCTAAATAACTAGAAACTTTTTATTGGAGCCATCCATCGATATGGAGCCATAACCATAATATACTAAATAGTAAGACTAATGCCAATAATCGTGAAATATTCAATTTTATTATCATTATTCAACTGCTAGATATAAACAAAATATATAAAGAAAATATACTCGATTTAGTATAAACAACGAAGTATAATTACCTGGAATTTGTACTCTCCGAGTGGCGGCTCGGCGTAGGGAATGCCTAGAAATTTGTAGAGTCCATCATCCCACGAACCGCGCACCAGGCCCTGAGCTGTTTCCACCACCCACTCATCCTGGCCTAGAACACATGCCGCCGTCAACAACAGTACGACCAACAGCAAATCACATCGTACCATTGTAACACACCAAATGTTCTCTCGCGTTGGAAACATCCCACTTTTATATCTGTTCAACAACACTTTTATATATATTCAAAGAATGTTGATTTGATGACGACTCTCTTCGCAGATTAATCTTATCGATTGATTTAAGTTATCCAAATACTGACTTTGAAATATTAAATAGATTGCTTGTAGATTGACCTATACACGCTTTACCGCTATGAATGAACAAGGTCGCTATTTTGTTGTTAACAAATTATCTTGACATTCGTATAGATAAACCTGAATTGCATAAAATGAATTATATATTCACGTACTTTGTAATGATGACGTTCCTTTTTTTTCAACAAAATATGTTAATATTTTTGGCAAAACAAAAAAGGCACTGAAAAATGCTTTACAACGTTTTTATGACACCTTCCGTAGAACGCGATGCTGCACTGAATATTATCTTAGATAATGTATTTTGTTTCATTCTGCATATGTCAGAGGATAAATAAATTTTCTATTCTGAATGTACAATCAACATTCTAAGCCCCATCGTTTTTTTCGGGGGGGAGGGGGAATCCGTACCCTGAAAAAAAAACGAAACTCTCACAAGGTCATTCACAGATCCATCCGTGTGTTATACAAGACTTTTTTCAGTAACCGTTAGTGCTGTATGACGGATGAATCATAATTTTAGATCCAAGGTAATCAAATATTCGGTCATTCGTCCGGATGAATGAATAAGGTGTAGTCGTGATAAAGGAAGATTCTACTGCGAGGGAATTGCTCTGGAACTTTCCAAAAATAACGAACAAAATTTTACTATTATACCAGTCTAAGCTAACTATTCTTTTATTTTCGAGAACAATCCTTGCAAAATAAGCCTCGCCAGGGGAACAAGCCGTCCATCGTTTCCCCCGTATTTCGTTCTTCCTTCACCTTTTTATGTAACTCTTCAGAAGAAACAACCAATTCACATACTGCGTATGCTTTTGATTCATAACCACATATCCAACTTTCATTATTTGTAGCCTTATCATTTGAGTGACCTCCAGCGAATTTTTAGAAAGCTTTCGCGACATCGATCAACGCGACGTTATTTTGAACTTCGGTCAAATCAAAGGATATCCATATAGCACAAAGCTTGCTGATGCCTAAAGGTTCATGTAGAATCTTCTGTATTTGACTCATGCCAATTTCTAAACTTGCCGAATCTGCTGATAGATCACTCTCTTCTTCATTTTTAAAATGAACCCCGTAAAATTGGTTCTATCTTCAGTCGTCACTGTTGAAGGAGGACCAAGCTTGAACTTGTTAAACCGTAAGATCCTTTATCGCAAAATGCTAATCAAAATCGATCGTAATACTGTAGTTGATTGAGACCAAAACGGAATCATGGATTGAAAATTATTTCATTTTTATTTTAAATGATAAATACAATTTTAAAATTGCCGCTAATTTGTAAAAACAAAAGATTTATTCAAGTAAAGCAGCGCAATGAATTACCAAAAATTAGTTTTTCGAAATTTTTGTTTATTTTTTTAACATTTAGTTTTATTACCATTGTTACAAATAAGGACTTTCAATGCTACTGTCTAATAATAGGCAATATAATTCGAAAAAAAATATGTCAGTACAATTACTCGATCAGTTTTCAATACACTATATTGTTATATTAACCTTTGCAATCGCTTTCTCTGCAACTATGTCATCTCATCTTTTTATTTTGTTTTTGAAGTTATACTTCTTTAGGCGCGTTATGAAAAAATGATGAGAGTGAAATTTTAAGATTCGTCGCACAAAAGTTACAGTATGAAGTTGCAGCGGTTGCAGTCTCGAAACAAAAGCCATTGGCACCATAGTCGCCTCTGTTCACTGTTTTCATATCCATAGTATTTATCCACATGTTTCTAGTGTCTACATTCACACGTGTGTTTTAGTTTCATATAAGTGCGATTTATATATGTGCTAATAAATTATATTCAGTAGTGATTTAAATTCAATATTTTGATTAATATATTTACTATTCGTAAATATTAGTTAAAAAATTGTGTTTATAGACTTTTTCAAGTGCTCCAATATAATTGAGGTTATCTATATGTATGTATTATTTAATGATGCCAAAGAAGTATAACTTCTCACACGCGTACATAAGTACACGCACCCTTTTTTTCAGGGACTTATTATTATAAACAATCAAACGTGAAATTTAAGTAACGTTTAATTCAAAATACCGTACTTTTTTTATTATCAAAAATAACTCTCAACAGATTACATTAATAACCTTATTTTTATTACCAGAATAAACTTGATTTTTATGGAGATCATTTTCAAGGGGCACCGCGTCTTTCAACGGGGAGCTAGTTGTTTACATAAGACGTTAATACTATATCAAACATTTTTTAATTTTATTTATTTATTAAAATACATCTTTTAAGGTAATTTTCCTGGTTCACCTATTCTCCTGCCACGCACAATGTTATGTGAGTCTTTAATTACTCACTGTAACAATATTTTCTCTTTCCTAAAGCCAATGTTATTAGTAAAATTAATCTGGCCGTTAATAATTTACTCGATCTAGTCTAATAAGGTTCATAATTTTAATCAATTTACTAGTCTGAATTGAATATAAATTTTTTTATCACGGCACAGGCCATAGTTATTTTGAGTGCATCAATTAGTGTTAATATAAAAATAACCTTCCTAAAATATTTAGCGTACACGATTTAGCTGTAAATAACAATTTTGAATATTGAATATATTTGGCGTTAATTTTGCAGAAATTCATTAATCACAATTAAATGAAACTACGCGATGTAGCATAATTTCTACTTTCTTTAATTTCTTTACCACGACCTAGGTTTCGTTGTATTACAACATCTATCCTAAGTTTCGTTGTATTACAACAAATATCCCACCTGAAGATGTTGTAATACAATAAAACCTAGGTCGTGGTAAAGAAATTAAAGAAAGTAGAAATAATACTACATCATGTAGTTTCATTTAATTGTGAATAAAAATTTTCAAAAATAATTTATATCCGCTGAATGGCTAAACTTATTTCAATAAAATGAAAGTATGTTCTACTTGTAAATGAAACTCACTTAGGTAAGGAATCATTAAAACATAGCAAAATAACAAAGCGGGAGGAACAGAAAAATGAAAAAAAAAAAGAAGATATATTGTAATGTTAACTGTCTTATCGGCTTGATATAGTTATGTCATTTATTTTTTATAACCTTCAAGTGCTTTCTAAAGCATATTCATTGTTTTTTAAACCTGTAAACTTTATGATTCGGTAAATTGACAATGTTTATAAAAAAAACAACTAAGAACATTTGTTATACTTTTGTTTGTCTTTTTTTCTGTTAATTCCTTTACAGCAAATCAAAATCGGATGGAGACCTTAATTAATATTTAATTATTATTTCATCACAATCAGTTTATTTAACCAGAAGATAGGAGAAGTCAACTTTTTCAAAAATTAATTAATATTGCATTAGTACGGAGACAATAAAGAATTGTCTAGCTACTCGAAACGAGGTAATTACACTAATATATGGTGCATGTATAGACATCAGTAGATAGCACTACTTATATTTTAAATCGCGCAATGAAGTTTTCCACCCATACATACATTGACGAAAATGATATAAACAGAGGTGAAGTGTGGAAGTATACTTATAAAAACTGCATAAATATGTTTATGAGTGGTCTGTACGTACGTACGGTACGGCTGGTAATAAATGATAATACATTATCATAAATATGAATTATTTCTTACGTGATCTTAGACTATTTTATAATACATAATATTTTTTAAATTTTTATAACATGTACATTGCACTTATATGCATAAAAATGTACTATTTACATTATTTACTCTAGTTTACATTATATACATCACTTTATACTGCTTGATCAGATTATTATCTTGACAGTCTCGATCAATAACAATGATAATGCCCTTTGTTCGACAAATGCTCTGCTTGATGCTAAATCTTCGATAAATATCAGGCGTGTGAGAAATAATACGTGATTACGACGACAATAATATGTAATAGTGAAAAAAACGTGACAATAATATGTAATAGTGAAATAATACGTGATTACGACCACAATAATATGTAATAGTGAAATAATACGTGATTACGACGACAATAATATGTAATAGTGAAAAAAACGTGACAATAATATGTAATAGTGAAATAATACGTGATTACGACCACAATAATATGTAATAGTGAAATAATACGTGATTACGACGACAATAATATGTAATAGTGAAAAAAACGTGACAATAATATGTAATAGTGAAATAATACGTGATTACGACCACAATAATATGTAATAGTGAAATAATACGTGATTACGACGACAATAATATGTAATAGTGAAAAAAACGTGACAATAATATGTAATAGTGAAATAATACGTGATTACGACCACAATAATATGTAATAGTGAAATAATACGTGATTACGACGACAATAATATGTAATAGTGAAAAAAACGGCTTAAAAATACAGATAATGAATGCAAAGAGGGTATTAAAAAGTAATAAAATGCAAAATATAATAATCATAAACACACACTTGTAACAAAATACTTTGGAATTTACAACAATTAATGTAATAAACATTCAAAAATGTTTTAATAGTAAATAGTATTTCTACTAAACTTAACTTTTCTTCTTCGGCGCTTTATTTCTTATGTCTTTTGGGGTCGGTCCTCCTCGTCTTAATGCGCCATTTTTGGCGTAATTGAGTCAGGTCCGGGTGTGGTCCCATCGTCTTCATGTCCGTTTCCACCATTCGTATTCAGGTGATTAGTGGCCTACTGCGACCTCTTTTAGGTTGTTTTAACTCCGTAACAGATTTTGCCATGATATACATTTCATGGCGCCTAACGTGCCCGTACCAGCGCAGGTTTTTTTTTGCCAATATTATTTTCTCTAGTATTTATACTAAACTATTTACAAACGTTAATATTATTTTTCCCCGTATAAATTGATTGTCTAGAATATCTTACAAATATATAAGTATTTGGTTAATCTCTTAAAAACTATGCGACTTTGAGTTATCGTTAAATTCCAGTTAACTTCTAGTATCGCTGTTTTATTTTTAATTTTGACATCAGCAGTTTTGGTGACAGAGGGGATAAAATGTTTTTGTGGACATATGCAGCAATATTTCTCGAATCATCTTACAAAAAATTCTAACAAAATATAAAAAAACGTGCTCTTGTAGCGATGTGAACTAAAAAAACATTTTTGAATATAAAGATTTTGGTAAAGAGTGAAAAGATGTCTCACAACTCGATATAGCATAATTTTTTTTTAAAAATTAACTTTAATGTAGATAAATGTGGACGCTCGTTATAAAAATGTAAATCGGAAGCATAAAAAAGCATCGGGGGGATAAAAAAGCATGTTTTTTATTTTTTTAAACTATAATTTTGTTTTCCAAATTTTTCGTTATCAAATTATTGCACTGTCATGGACCTGATACGGTGCAAAATTTCAAATAGTTCGGACGTCTGAAAGTGGATGAAAATTCAAATGAAATATTCCTTTACGTTATACTTAATTTTGTAATACTTAATTTTGCTACTCAAAAATTTCCATTGAAAGGTTTTTGAGTATTAACTATTAAGAAAAATGTGTTTATCAGTATGTTGAATTTTAAGTTTCTAAAACTTCTAAGAAACAGCCGCTATAATAGGCAAATTGACAGACGGACATATGAGTGATATTTTAATCTTATGAATAATAAATCTTATGAAGGATCATCTTCGTTTTGCGGTGTCCTAAAAAAATAATATAGTGAAACCCACAAAAACAATTTGTGACAATATTATATTAGTAACAGTACGTAATAAATTATATTAAGAAACTAAAAGGAATCCACTAAAAGCACCAAAATAATAACCGAAATTGTAAGACGAACAGGTCAGCAGATATAAAATATTCAAGAATTTTATTTTCCTATTTTTTTCTTTCTGTCTATCATGCAAGAGCCACTGAAAGTGTTTTTTATAAAGTTTCAACTGATGAATTTCATACGATCTGAGTTAATACATACATAGACTTTGTTTCATTGCCATTGGGTCATTTGGAAATGATATTTAAAAGGCGCACTTATATTGTATCTGACGATTGGTTTGTTATAATACATAAACAATTTGACTACAATACTAACACCCGTTTGCACCACACACGGTTAGAACTCTCAATCGGATTTAGTGATAGTTAAAAACCTATTTTCTATGAATTCTTTAGCAATTGGACCGTGCAATACGGCGCGGCCGGTAAAGGAGAATATTGTTCCGACTCGACTGTCCGAAGTCCGACTAACAGTCCTGACCGTGTGTGGTGCATATGGGCGTAAGGAGTCAGATGTGATTCCCAAACTCCGATAAAAGAAAGTTTTCTAATAGCGCTCTATTATTAGTAATTATTATTGGTAACCCATAATTACTTTTAAGCTTTTAGTACAACATCGATCGTACAATAATAATGTTTAATTTAAAAAGTGGTTTATCGTTATTTCATCTTTAACTTTTAGTGCACTCTATTTGCTAAGTCTGCACCTACCCTAATGCACAGTTCTCACCATGCCACAAATATTGACTTGGCTGAATTTAAAGCAATCCAAGTTTGAATTTAAATTAGGAGATCACTGTCAAGAATAATTTCCTGTGGCGTAATTTACAATTTGAAAATAGAAGATAGCCAAGTCATTGATTTAGACAGACCATACCATTGCAGCATTAGAACGGAGTTGAAACCTGCTTGAGATCCACAATACTAATTTGAAACCAACAGATCCTGATGTCTCGCGGTTTAGGCAGACTCCTCTAGTGGGTACTCCTGCGCTCTAAGACGATGGAATAAACTATGACCTCATCTTCTGATATAACAGCCAGAAGAATTAAGCTCTACCAAACCTAACCTAGGGATTATTAAAATAATTATTTAAAAAATTCGAAAAATTCATGGTCAAATCCATTCCAATTCCATCGATGTTGTAGGTAATCGCCCTTGACCACAGTTTATATTACACCTACAAAATTGCTAGCACCTTTTGTGGAAAATGACCTTCTAACTTAGTAAGATTATTTGGCATTGATCAACATACTATTCACAAACAAATTTTATCAGCTTTTTCATGTATTTCTAGATTATAATTCGAACATTGAGATTATGACTGGACGTAAAATTTTATTACAGGGATTTAACGTTAATGTGACGACAGATTGATTTTAATTTTTTTTATCCCGTATTAATATTGACGTTTTTAATTATGACTTCGCAATATTAAAATAAAAATTAATTGAAAGAATATTGATATTGATTTTCCTAATAATTACAAGAAAAACGTTTCGTTAAATTTGTTTAATGAGACTTCATTATTTTTAACGAGACTTCATTATTAATTCGTAGTGCAGCGTGCTATTCTCAGAAACTCTAGCTATTCCTTTATTCGAATTCTATGCTCCCGGTGAAGACGAAAATGGGCCTAGCTTATTTTTTTACCATATTTAGAAAACTCCATCGATGTTAGGAATCTCAATAACAATACTGTATCTAACAGATATCAGAGGAAGAGGTTAAAATGTGAAGGAATTGGAGACTCAGAAAATTGTTTCAGACCTCAATCTCGAGTTGCTTCTTAAGTAAATGAGTTCGACTCGATGAAACAAGGCAAAATGAGTTAAAACTCGATAGGTTATTGTTAACTACTGAGAATTATGATCTCAGTAGTTAACATTAAAATGTAGTTTCTAATACGTTTTTATTAGGTCAGTTTATTACTAATTAACTAACGACTATGAAATGCGAAACTAAATTTTATACACTTCTAATTATTACAAATACTGAGAAGTTCCCATGTCTACCACGCTTTTCCATTTTTAGATCCCCTCAATTACAATATGGTTACTCACTGATACAAGTCAAACGAGTTGAAAATCGATGGGTTTACTGTTAGCCATTGAGAAGATCTCATAAGCGCTTACCTTCTCCATTATTAGATCCTCCTTGTGACAACATGGAAACAAGAGACTCACTGAGACAAAAGAAATGAGCTCAAACTTGATATGTTTATATTAACCATTGAGAAGTTCTCACTTCCTCCTTCATTTTGAGATTCCTCCAATTATAATACGACAACTCATTAATACAAGCCAAATAAGCCCAAACTCAATGTAGCAAACACATTGAGTTAGCAATTGCGATTTTTCTGTGTAAATTTTCATCGTCCACCATCATATCAGCTCATAGTACTTTTAATTTAACTGTTGTCGGAATTGCCTTATTTTCCAAAATTTTAAATTAATAGGATAATTAGAAGTAGATGAAAATCGATTTACTAGATTTGTTTACATACATACTGACATCGTCGATTTGCTAGATTTGTTTACATATATAGTTACATCATTGATTCGCCAGATTTCTTTCTATACATAGTTGCAGCATTGATTTGCCAGATTCGTTTACAGGATCGTTTAAAGAAAAAGAGAAAAAAATACAGGTACACAAAAAAGTAATAATTTCAAAACACTTTTCATTTTATTTAAAAAATGCGTCGAACGAATTGTTTAAAAGCTAAGTCAATGTAAGATGATGTTTTATTAACATTTTGAAAAAAAAAATTATTTATCGTTCCATTTTGGTAAAAATCGCTCTCACAAAAAAGTGGTAATTCTCAAGAAAATAGTAATTTCACAATACTTAATTGTTTAGAAACGTGTCGAGGGATTTATCTAAAAAATTAAATCAATATAAAATGATGTTATATTAAAATTAAAAAAAAAAACATTTATCGTTTAGTTTTGGTAAATATCGCACTCAAAAATTTTACAATTAACCTTAGAGGAAAAGTAGATACCCCACCATAATTCATTTTATTTAAAAATGCAATAATTAACGCAAAATTAAAATAATGTCATTAACAGTTTGGAAAAAAATCATTTTTAAAGGAAATTTCTATAATAATTTTTCAATGTAATTATCACACGGTAACTATTTTAACACCACATTCTCATCCCCTCCCTTCACTTATTTAATAATTAAAACTTCATAAGGCATGTACTTTCTAAATTACAAAAAGCCAACGGGTTCACAAAATTAAACATACGTTGGAACTGAAGATATTTATAAACGGTATGAAATGTAATGAAATTTATTTAAAGATATGACACTGAGATCCCCGAGTTACAAATTTCTGCTAAAACTTTTAAGTAAATTCAGACAAATTTTTCGAAGTTTGTCCAAAATGATCGATACTTTATTGCCTACTGATTTATCTGACGAACAAAAATGTTCGAATTGGTACCCAATAAAGGACAGAATAGCCTCGAATGCAGCTGGAGCTTCTTTCTTGTTTCCAGATTGGTGCTGGTATGGGCGCGCTCCGCTAACATAGAAATATCCATGAAAATTGTACGCTTAATATTGCTCGGCGGATTACTAAAGTAAAAATGTCTTGGTCTCTCAGCTTCATTCTTATCATTCAAAATGCTAGGATGTACAGACAAATATGTTTATAGATAGAACATGAACAATATTGTTTCTTACATAAGATAACGACTGAATATTACCATAATACCACTAATAAACGGATTCGAAATTTCGATTCCCACATCTTTAACATTAAATAACAGTCATTTTCCTTAACTAGGTAGCTACTGTCTTGATAGAATACGTTGTTCACAATTAAATGAAACTACGTGATGTAGTATTATTTCTACTTTCTTTAATTTCTTTGCCACGACCTAGGTTTCGTTGTATTACAACATCTTCAGGTGACTTCTTCCATCTTCGACCTAGGTTTCGTTGTATTACAACATCTTCAGGTTTCGTTGTATTACAACATTTCTTTGCCACGACCTGGGTTTCGTTGTATTACAACATCTTCACGTCACATTATGACAAAGTAACAAGACGACGGTAATTAAATACTTAGTGCAAAATTCATCTATTTATGAAGTAAATATTATTTAAAAAAACGTAGAATTATAAGTCTATTCACGTTTAACAGGTGGCATGCAAAAGAAAAGACTTAATTCTTAAATCACATCCCCGAATGCCATTAGTTCACGTGGGCCATCAAAATAATAGAGTGCATCACACAAGAGTATTTAATTGTAGTAGCATGTATTTGAGCTACAATTTTGGGAAAAGAAAGTTGAGGTTATCAAAATGTAATCCAAGATATAATCCAAGGACATGAGCACGTAGAGATAATGTGAAATAGTGTACAAGGGAAAAACATTAGGTTTTAATTACCCAAAAACATGTTTTGAGTCAGTACTACAATTGGAAAAAAAAATCGTAGGAAGATAATTTTACGAAATAATGCAATAGACGAAATAATTTACGAAATAATACAGACCTCCAGATAACTTCTAATACAAACTTAAGTAGTTTCTAATATGTTTTTGTTAGATTGGTTTGTAACTGATTATTAGTTAATCAGTTCATCAACTACGAAATGCGAAACTAAATTTCATACAATTCTAATTATTGTATCATAGTGAAACTTTGTATGTAGTTCTGATGGAAACACAATAAAACGGAACTATTAGACTGATTCAATGAAATAGAACCAAAAGTTAAACACTGAAAACTATAACAGAACAACGTATCTAACCATTTTCATCTTTCTAATTGGTATATATGCAGAGGTATCTTTAGAAATGCGAACCTTTGCGTCTAGACAAGAACACACTATAGCTCTAACATATATAAGCATAATAATGAAATAGAACCGAAAGTATAATGAAATAGAACCGAAAGTTAGACACTGAAAACTATAACGGAACAATTTATCCTAACCTTTTTCGTGTTTCTAATTGTTGTCTACGCAGTGGTCTCTCTAAAGCGATTACCTTTGCGTCTGGGCAAGCATACTTAGCATACTATAACTCTAATATATGTAAGCATACTATAGCTCTAAGTAGAGATTGAAGTCCACATACTATAGCGCTTTGTGAACTTCAAATCAAAGAATTTGATTATTTGAAGCTTACCGGAAAGACCTCTTCCAATATTGATACATTGGCAGCGATCGAGAAAATGTGTGCTCCTACCTACGGACACAAACTCGAGAAAAGACCTCAACTTAATCAACTATATATTTAAGAAAGTGTAAAAATAATTGAAAAAGTTATTCAAAATCTACTCGTATATGCACACACACACAAATATATATATATATATATATATATATATATATATATATATATATATATATATATATATATATATATAGCAAAGTTATAACAGAGTAAATTCTGTGCACAGAAAATGTTTTAAGAATAGTAATTGATTTGACGTATAGAATGCCAATAGAAGCCGGAAAACCTTTTTCTTAAATTACCAAATATAAAGACAACATTCTGGCTATAGGTAAAGTGAACCATCTAGTGCAAACTAACTTGAATGCACATTTTAATATTTGAGATACAAGTACAGGGAATCATACCGCTAACTAGATTGAATTTCAGGAATATAATTTTTGAGTTGCAATCATTATATGTGAATATTTGGTGTCTTCTATCCTACAAAATTAAAAAGTATCTTTTAATTTTAACTTCTTAATCTGACGTTACTAAATGTTTTTAATTTTGTTGTGTAAATATAATCTTGTTCATTTATATTTTGCTTGAAAATAATTATATTGTCAAAATGTCTTTATTAAAGAATTTTCCATTTACATTTAATTATATTGATATTTATGTATTTATATATAGTGTTACCTATTTTACACATTCCAAGACAATTGTACTTAAAGACTTACTCCAGTCGCGCGTCGGAGCTGACACGCACAATTTTCTTTTCTTGAGCGACGTTGCCAAAGTTACTGATATTATCGGTGAAACTATGTATGTATTCTATGTTTACAGTTCGACATTATTAAATTATAAATAAACTTTACGCGCGTCCCTACTCCAATGTAGTTTCTACAACCGTTTCAAATAATTAATTAACGGTGAATACTTAAAATGCAGTTAAAAATTCATTATTTACTTAATTGATTCAACTCAAACGAGATATTAAGTAAATCTATTAGATACATACGATGAATATTTATTTCAATTTCTGTTTGTCGTCCTTTCATATGTTTTCATTCACCAAACGCCAATTTATAATATGATATGAAGATAACTATGTATATATATATATATATATATATATATATATATATATATATATATATATATATATATATATATATATATATATACACATATATATATATATATATATATATATAGTTTTCTTATCATATTTCTCTTAAAAATTGCATTCACATACATTAAATGGACACATTGAACGTCCAAATAAACTATGTGATGTTCACACGTAGTATATATGGACGTCTATTTTCCTGACATCCACACATTTAAATACATACATGAGCATCCGTTTACGTCACAAAGTTACATTGTATTTTGAAAATGATATACATTTGAACCAAGTTTCACTAATTTGACTTCCACAACATCCTTATCTAATTATCGTCTATTACAACTTACGAGTATGTGAATTTCTGTGCCCTATTTGTTCTCAGCATGCAGTTATGAGTTTTGGAAAGAAAAATGAGGTTTGGAAAGAAAAATGAGATTTAGAAAGAAAAATGAGGTTTGGAAAGAAAAATGATTTCAATCGTCAAAAATTATGATTGAAACTATTTCTTCCATCCTGAGGTGAGACTTATAGAAATCAATATATAATTATTATTAACATAATGTCACCTATGCATACGGTGTGGTACAATAGTATAAACCATTAAAAATGCAAATATAACTATTTGACGTCTATATATTTGTACGTACAGGCTTCTGTTTTGCTGACGTTCGTATATTCAAATATATTGACGTCCGTTCACCTAAAGAAATTAAAATAAATTTTAAAAACTTTACATCTTTCAACTTACGTCTTTTTGAAATTAAGTTCCACCAATATCAGATTGGTGAACCTCCACAATATGCTAATTTCATTATCGTCTTCAACAACGGCTCTAATGACTGAAACTATATTCTTCTCCAAGCCAGCGAAACATACAAGATAAGAGATTTTTGAAATAAACAACTCTCATATAAATCAAAAGATAAATATTTTTATCGTTAATGTATACAATGTTGTACAATTGTATTATTTATTGATGTAACTTGTACAAATATTTACTACGACTTTTATAACATGAATTTATAGTGTTTATATATTAGTTAAAATCTGATAGAACAGTAGAAGTGTTTAGTACTAACTATAATATAACAAAAGTCCAGGTAGGAAAAACTGAATGAATTCGGTTCTGCAACATGCGCTTTCACACAAAACCAACACGTTACCAAGCGAGAGAAGACAACACAAGAAAGCTGAGACAGAGCGTTGTGATAAGCCCAGTGCCCTGCACCACGGAATCAGCAAAATCATCCCTACCGTTATCGTGTTTCACAGTTTATTGCCGATCGTCGCAGGATGCATAAAAGGAGCTCTCCGCGCTGCACGTTTGGTGATGGTTTAGTCGTTAAGACCGAGGCGTTGCGATGCGCGGGCTTTAAACATTATTTACGGCACCGTTTGGTAGGTGCGGAAGAGCATACTTCTCCTTCTGAAGCGAAGCTTACCGGTAGACGAATTGCGTGTCTAGAGCATATTTTCATTAGGGCTGGTTGAAGCGGTGAGACAGCCGGTGATTTAATATTTGATGACGTGTGTTATACTCGCTGTCCATTGAAAGCGTTTCTTATCTGTCCGGTAGTTGCAATATAAATGTTATGCTACCTCGTTTTAATAGTCTGCAAGGGTCGTTGTATGGTGGTTGCAAGGGCCTCTTGGCCGCGTCATTACGTACGAATACACGTTCACAAGTCACGAGGTCTTGATGAATTAATATGGGCCAATACCCCGAGTGTGTTTTGGAAAATTTAGATGGCTTGAGAGTATTGATAGCATTACCTAGTTGTTACACGTAGTGTAATCCAAGCCGGCTTGCGTGTCGGTAGTTGTAGTCAGGAATTCGTCAGGTAGTCGAAGACTGTATCCGTAGGTTAAGCGTCAATTCCGCAATCAGTGCGTATTGCTCCTGCCGAGCCGAGGAGTATAGTGGGTAATTCGTGCGTCCACGAAGTTTTGCCGCCCAGACAAGGCATTAGTGTGGCTTTCAGTGAACGATGCCAACGTTCAGTAATCCCTTTGCACTGTGAATGAAATGGCATGTCTCGTGTCTATTCGATACGTAAACAGATTCTGAGGCTGGCAAAAAGTTGGTTCTCGAGGTGGCACTTGATATCCGATTACCATAAAATATTTTGGCGACCAATTCGAACGTAATGTTATCCGCGGGTAGCACCTATGGTCATCTCGGTGTTTGGTCGATAATTGTGACTCTACGATGTTGATGTGGACGTATTAGAACCCGTCGAATGGTGGTAAACTCGTAATGGCTCTTGTGGTATGGCCATGTATTTTGATTTTTTCTTTGCAGGGAATACATTTTGCGACATCCGTGTTAATTGATGGCCAGAAACATTTATTTTTCATCATTTTGCGCGTTGTTTTGATGCCGGGATGATTCATATCGTACACGAATTTGAAGGCGGCGCATCGATACTTCTCGGGTGTGTACGGGTGAATATTCTGGATCGACACTTTACAATATAAGATAAATAAATGTAAACTAACCGAAATAAATTTATTAACGAAGAGACTGGAGTGCTGCTGAAAAACAGCTCGAAACTCCTAGCTTAACAGAAATTTAAAAATTGTATTTTTGGCATTACAGTCTCGATCTACTCGCTGTGTTACACAATGAACGAACGAGGCCAGTATGGGTAAAAAATTATGATGACAGGAATTTTAGTAAATTTTCATTCCCTGTGCTCTTAAGAACATTTCAGAAAAACATGTTTTTAATGCCACTCCCCTGTGAAATATTAGCAATAAACTTAATCGCGCATCAAAGGGTTATGTTATACGTTAAAACATGCCAGAATTCTACCTAATCGGTTTAAAAAAAGGGACTAGAATCAATCAATAAGAATGCAAAAAACTGTAGAAAATGTCAAGATGCAAGAGACTGAACTCCTTATGTTATAAAGTCGAAATGGAGGACTATCGAAATTTTTTTTAATTTATTTTATAATACTGTCAGCACCATATGAACATATATTTTAGAATTAGTGGCATTAACTACATTTTCTAATATTTTTAAACAATTTTTTAAATTTTTTTTAAAGTGAAACTTTTATTGTATCGCCTCAGAATATTTCGTTTACCTATCGCATGTCGCATTACAGTCGGCCGCGGAGTGGGGGTAAAGTAAAAGGCGCTTGGCAGAGCAGCTGAAACCAATATGGCGGTACCTATAGCTCTCATCAGCTGTGCAGCGTTTACATTCTCACTTATTTGTATGATTTGATCTGTGTTTTCATGTAAATGTTCATAGTCACTTGATCGCGATGGACGCAAATATAGCTAATAAATCAAATAACCCGATAAACGAGGAAAAGACCGAGAATAGTGCGAAAATATCAAACGATGAATTAGTTTTACGCCGTAAAAGGTTAAATGCCGAGAGAGTTCGTGCTTTTAGGAAAAGAAAAAAAGATCATGGTAAGTCAATATAATTTTTATAGTGAATTTATCAGAATTATTAGAACTGTCTGTTGGTGCATATTTGTTTAAATATTCATTTTAATTTCGAGTGTTTAAATTTTAAATTTATTTAAGATTTTTTTATATATATTCGATTCATTCAATATATTTAATTTCATTTAGGCCTCCCGTCATCTTCGCAAGCCGAACTAAACTCTGAGCCACCGGACAAAATTGGTAGACCGATATCAGATGTCACACCGAGTAGTAGTAGAGGTCCAGCGTTGAGTCCTGGATTTATTCAATCTGTCGCTCAAAGTGGTGAGTCCGTGTCAGAAAATAATGTGACAAAAAATGCTGCAGAAAAAAGTCTAAATCAAAAGCGACTAAATGCGGAAAGATGCCGTAAGTATCGTCAAAAATGCAAGCGGTTAAAATTGGGCACCAGTTCTAATCAAAACGTTAGTAACTGTGATACGAGTACGAGTCGAGATTCAAACACAAGTCGAGAATTTCAAACACAGGCTCCTGAAAATATTACTGGCAACGCAAACTCAATGTTATTTACATTTATAAACTGTGAGACTCAAAGCGAAGATGAAGTTAGTGATCAAATAATCGAAATTTAAAATAATTCAATGATTTATATAAATATTGATCTACGTTTTTAATAGTTTTATATGTATATATATATCATACCGAACATTGTATTTATTTATGTATTTATGTATTCTGTACTTTAGTACGCAGAGTAAAATAAACATTCATAGTTATATATCTTGTCTACTATTATCATTTCCTTTTTCACGTCTTAAGTTAATATTACTTTTAAAATCCTAAATCAAGTAGCTTTCGAAAAATTCTCAATTAAATGCCTACAATCTGAAAAAAAGTTTCACTTTCATCGTGGGAAACCACGATGAAACCACACAACTTGTTTATCTCTATGTGTCACTTGATTGAAATCAAAGTTAGACACATTCGGTTTAACGTTTTGCTTTAAGAGTTTATCAGTGACGAGGGGTTCAGAAGCCAGACCTCTTTTAGTTAGAACAGGAATGTTTGAGAAGGAGTTGTCGAACTCAGTGGCTACCAATTTTGGTCTGAAACTATCACGTCATTTATTTATTTTTTATCCTGCTAGTTTCAGAATGGATCGTTTCCCATGTAATTCTAGTTTTAGTAGTGATTTTATTATTTATGTATAAACATTTTTTTTGTTTTTAAATATCTTTGAATATTTCTAACATAATTATGGGAGGTTTTGTCACTAGTAAACCTGCGTTTATTATAGAGATAATACAAAATGTCTCTATTTATTCGTATTTTCTTCATCGCCCGGACACTCAAACATACAAAACATACACTTTTTGTACGATGATTTCCTTTTTGTACATATTCTCATGAACTAACTACTCAATATTTAGAAACAGATACTTGATATTTGAGGTTCGTGAGACATGCACGATATTTAGGCCTCGTGAATCTACGTTGAAGAAGATTAGTTGCGTTCTAATGTTGGCATTTAATTTATTAAACCTATGTTTAGTCAAAGGTCAGCACTCGTAGTTTAATAAGAAAATAGCTATATTCAGATCTAACACCATAAACACGTTCTTTACTTACTATTTTATAATGTGCGATTATGTTGTGTTTATGGCTTACTACATACCTTTGTATCAGAATCTAATGAAATCTCAATATTTTTAGTTAACTTAATGTATACAAAAAGTACACAAAGTTGGATGACGGTAGTCGATATACACGTCAGATAATGTATTCATCCATTTCCGCATAGTCAATTTTGAACACGCATTCACAGAACAATGCCAGAAAAAGAATTTTGTTTGAAGAGCGACTAATGTTTCTGTAAGTAAATATCAAATTATTGGCATATCTAATTGTTGTCACAAACCTGCTGTAACTTAGACACCGCCTGTTTAAATACGTACTGAATTAACATTACAAAGAGGTCGTAGTTTTGTAAAAAGGAATGCGTCACTGCTTGGACACACCTCGTTAATTTGGATACGCTTTCTAAAACATACGCATATATATATATATATATATATATATATATATATATATATATATATATATATATATATATATATAATATATATATATATATATATATATGTATATAGTTCTGCACATTCCACTTATGTGAGTAAAAATACATTATTTATATTATTTATTATAATCATCATGGTAGTCGCAATAAAAGCGTTGATGCTTTTGTTTCAAACAATATTGAGAAATGCTCTGCCAAATGCAAAATCTTTGATAAATATCACCATTGTGAGAAATAATATGTAATAATGATATTGAATATATTTGGCGTTAATTTTGTAGAAATGCATTATTCACAATTAAATGAAACTACGTGATGTAGTATTATTTCTACTTTCTTTAATATCTTTACCACGACCTAGGTTTCGTTGTATTACACCATCTTCAGGTGGGATATTAGCAATCTTTTCTAATATCCAACCTGAAGATGTTGTAATACAACGAAACCTAGGTCGTGGTAAAGAAATTAAAGAAAGTAGTAATAATACTACATCACGCAGTTTCATTTAATTCGTAGTTTCATTAAATATCACCATTGTGACAAATAATATGTAATAATGATATTGAATATATTTTTTCGTTAATTTTGTAGAAATTCATTATTCACAATTAAATGAAACTACGTGATGTAGTATTATTTCTACTTTCTTTAATTTCTTTACCACGACCTAGGTTTCGTTGTATTACAACATCTTCAGGTGGGATATTAGCAATAGGATATTAGCAATCTTTGCTAATAGCCCACCTGAAGATGTTGTAATACAACGAAACCTAGGTTGTGGTAAAGAAATTAAAGAAAGTAGAAATAATACTACATCACGTAGTTTCATTTAATTGTGTATGTAATAATGAATAAATGGTAGACGAAAATACAAGAAATGATAATCAAACAGAGAAAAAACTGAAATTTACCTAACAATCACGCACACACATCCATAACAAAATACATACGAATTAGACTACAGTAATTAATATAATACACAAATAAAAAAACCCCATTAAATGCGGACATAACTCGCAATATGAGGGTTTTGTACTCACTAATTTACATGTATACATTTAAAAGTACATAGTATTTCTATCAAACTAATTACAAATACAAATATGATTGCTCACTTTATAAAACTGTTTGCTCTGTACAGGCTTATAAATATTGCAAACCTCCCAAAAGCTCTTAGATTTCGAATTACTGCTGAAGTTTTCCGATTAACTTTTAGTACCATTGTTTTATTCATAATTTTCATTTCAGCAACAAATAATACGAGTATGTGGGGTACCATATCTTTCGTGAACCTTTTTGGACATTTTATTTATTTTTATTTATTTATTTATCACCTATGGAGAAAAAACAGATACAAGTCATAGTGAAATACAAAATAAAAGTTTTTTGACAATAAAGTTAACTTATATCCTAACATTCCCACAGGAAAGTAATATTCTACATACATATATCCTCAGTCTTTTGTAGATATTTCCATGATACATTAAATATTCAGAAATTTTATAAAATATCAAATTAAATTTTAATAAAGTAATATTGTTAACAATCAAGCAATAACTATTGAAATTATTGAAATCAGCCTTTCATTTAAAGTTCGCTGTAACAGTTATCAATAATAGAATTAATAGTAATCACTATCCCACTTATAATAATATCGATTAAATAAAAAGAAAAAAAAAAAGAATATCAGGTCGATTTGAATAAATAAAAATGTAGTGTCAATGCTTTCAAAGGACTAATGGTTGTATAGTATCCGTTTAACTGACGGTTTGTATTGAAGTACTGAGCTGGCAAATATATCTAGAGAATGAAATTTTCCGTCGCAATCATCACAAAGCCTGCGTGGTGGTACACGAGCACCAGCATTAGTGCGAGCGGTAGGTAGATGGAACAGTGCGATGCTACGGGTCGCTCTCTCTGGCACACGAAACTGCAACTGATTCACTATATCGGCGCAATCATAACGACTATGGCAAATATTACAAAGTACAATTGCTCCGAGTTCGATACACCTTTCGTGGAGAGTACGGTATTTGAATGTGTACAATGCATTATAATAGTATATTTTGGGTGTATTGAAGCGATATTGCAATGTACGTATAAATCGTTTTTGCACTCTTTCACATATCTCTAGAATTATCCAATTCCCAAAAAAACTGTTCAGCAACACTTGTCACTCGTTTTTTCCAGTAACATCCGACAAATAAAACAGAGGAAAAATTTAGTACTTCATTTCCGTATTTGAAACTTGCCCAGTAAATGTTTCGAGTATTGAGTATTACATGCTTTACCAGTACGCTAAATTTCAAGTTTCTATGTCAAATGGTATCTGAGAAAAAGGGCTCTATCAAATAGCCAGATGAGAGGATGGGTACGTGAATATTATACAAGGATTCCTTATAAGAACATGTTTATTTTGAGATCAAATTCCTAAAAAAATAAAGAATTTAGTTAGACCCACAAAAATTACCGTATATTTACAGCTAAAAACACAAAAATTATGATTGCGAAAGTGAGTTTGTTTGTTTTGCTTTGACGCTTCAACTAATCAACATATCTTGAAAATGCATGAGTGTAATCTGCGTAATTGATATAAAGTTAGGATTATTTTTACGTTAATATTATTTTTGCTGGTAATGAAAATATTACTAGGTATGTTAGGAACAAAAGCGTGAAAATAAGTGAGGATGTATGTACATGTTTTTCTGTATCAAACTACGTAACCATTTGCAATATTTTCGTGAGGACATTATTTTAAAATTATATAATTTCTTTTTCCATTTTCCACGCGAACAACACCGTGGGTCAAAACCAGGGACAAATTATTAATAGTCACACAACCGTTCTTTAAATATTTATAAAACTGATCTCTTGAATAACCCTTATAACATCATTGTTCTCATAACAACGTTAAACCTTGTAATTGAGATACATTTCCGTAAAACGGAAGCTCTGCCTAGCAGACATTGTATATTTTGTAAACGACTCAGATAAACTAAGACTGCGACTTTTCACTGGGTTCGTTAATTGTCTACTTGCTTCGATATATATTTACATAAATATAGAGATTTTTAAAAGACTGAGCGCGTACAACTCACAACACGCTTGACGAAAATGAAGCTTATTTTGGCGATATAAAGTTTAATTTTAAGTATTAATATACCCTTAACATGAGCACGGAACAGGCAAACTTTTTTTCAGATTAATGTAACATTTCCATTATTGTCTCTTTTTAAACGAATTCAAAAAAGGAGGAAGTTTTCAATTCGTCTCCTTTTTTTTATTTATTTTACATCATATCTCCAATATTTTCCAATCAATTTAGGTAATTATTTTTATAATTTGGTAGGGTATACCGCCAGTATCATCATTGAAAATTGATTAGAATCTGATCATAAAAATTGAAGATATACCATAGAATTACTCAACTTTGTACAGGTTTAATTTATTTTAATAAATACGAATAAGAGAGACATAAATTTGATATTTAGCAAGAGCAGGATGGAGCCGGAAGATATTGACAGGAATTGTTTAGTAATGAGGAGTGAACTCATCGAATTTGGAATGGTTTGACTTGTCCTGACGTGGCAAAAACGTAAATAGGTAGATAAATTTATATGTACTAGTGGTCGCCCAGTGGTCGAAATTCGACCATAATAAATATAAATTATAAGTTATTTAATATAAATTATAAAAATATAATGCTCAAACATAATTAAGGTTCTATTGTCAAAGACTATATACTACTATAACCACAGATTTCGCCAACGCTGTTATTTTTGTGTTTAAAAAAAATAAATTACATGGAAATCAAAAAGGAGAAAAATAAATAATACCTATTTTAAAAAAAAATATTGAAACGGAACATGCTATAAGATGATGCGAAATAAAAAAATTATGCGGTAAAAAATGCTCTCCATTGAATAGCATTTTTTATCGCATATTGCGATAATATAATTAACGATTTAAAACTTTTCTGAAAACAATTTTTTTTGTAAAAACTCTTTTATCGTTTGCTAAACGTCTTTGACCGTTATATTGGGAAATATAAAACCTTAAACCATCGAATGAACGGACTCTACTTGCTGCGACATACAATTGCCCATGTGTGAAAACTGGCCGATTCAATAAAATTCCAACCTTTTGGAATGTTTGTCCTTGAGACTTATTTATTGTCATCGCAAATGCAGATATTATAGAAAATTGTGTTCTTTGAAAGTTAAACGGTAAAATAGTTCAAGAGTACGATAAATTTATACGTGGAATCAAAATTCTCTTACTGCGTGCGGTCCCAGTTAAAACTTCGCAATCTATTGAATTTCGTTGCGCATTCTTGTTCCATTGACTAATGCGTCCTTAGTATTTAAGTTTCTGATCAATAAAACTATGTAATTAACTTTCAATACTAACTTTGTGAACTAAGCGGTGGTAAACCACTAATAGACAAAGAATATAACAACTCTACCGGATAGTTATTGATGTCATTGTCATTATCACAAATTATTTTATCGTAGCTATGATATTTTCGCTGTTCACTAGGAATTTGATTAAGTATATCAGTATTAACAAAATTACAATCGTCATTTGTAGGTGCTAAAATAACAGAGTTCAATATATTTTCTGAGAGTATGTTATTGGAAATATTTCCATACACCTCATCAATAATATTGTTTTTATCTCTTATTAATTGATGAGGTATTTCAATAACATTTTTACCAAACTGAGGGAATTGTGGGGCCTCATCATTTCCAATTTTTTTCAAGAATTCTACAAATTCTATTTCATTTGGTAAAGCTCTCATATTTCGAGTAAATGTAACTTTATGAAAATTAGGAAATTCATGCCAACTTGTAACACAATATTCAATTAAAGTTCCACGTGATCCATGTGGGATTACTGGTAAGATTTGCCGAAAATCACCGCACAGAAGTATAGTTTTTCCACCAAACACTATGTTTATCGTTTTCATCACTTAGATCATGCAATAATCTATCTATGATTTTCAACACTTGCAAATTTGTGCTGACACTCGCCATTCATTATCATTTGTAGCTATTCCGCGAGCATGGCACGCTTCAACAAAAGAAGGGTATAAAAAATCATTGTATGTTCTAACATCCTCGAATGATTTCAGACCACAGATATGTAATAACAATCGTAATAGCAGTCGTAAGTGAAAAAGTTCGATATCTTTTGGTGACAGTACATATATCCTTGTAATGATTTTATCACCTCCACGGCTTCTCTTCTTCCATTTATTTCGGGAATCTTCCCACACATAACGCATAGGAATTTCAGTATATTTATACTCTCGTTCTGGTGGATCTGATCGATTCAACTCAACTGTTTGTCTTTCATTTTCAATTACTTGACGTTCTTGCCGTTCTCGGAAGTATACATTCTGTCGACGCGGTAAATGAATATCAAATCTGATTATAGTATGTGACTGAAAATGCATTGGTAATTCATAGATGCGCCATAAGGCTTCTGTTGATCCCACATAACGACCAATTAAAAAAATGGTAACTTCATTAATTTCTATATTTTGACCTTGTTCACTTCCACCAGTCTAGTTTAACAGATGCACTGTCATAACCTTCATACACATATTTATAAATGTATTTGACACTTTTGACTGTAGTACATACTTCAACATTTATATAGCAATTAAATTTAGCAAGTAAATATGGATTGTATGGTACAACATACCAATTGTCAAGGCAACTACCACGAACTTCTGCATTAATACCATTATCACGTCTTATGTATAATGGATACCCATTTAACGATTCACATGTAGTTTCATTAAATCGTTTTGGATACTCTTTTATACATTTTCCATCTCTCATGCATACAGAATTAGGATTAAGTACTCCGCATGGACCATGCATCATATGTTTTACAACATATTTATGTAATGTTGGATGTGTTTCAATGTGAGGAATCTCCGCAGACACAACTTGATCAATATCTATAGCATTAACAATTTTATCTTGCTCATTTAAAGTGAGTAAAATGAGAGCATGAGGCAATCCTCTTTTTTGAAATTCAATTGTATAAATGAGTTCTTCAACTTTACCAAAGATATTATTTTGTATAAGGCCCTCTATGAATGCTTTCAAATTTGACTTGAATACACGCACAATAATATCAGGTCTAAAATTAGCAGCTTCACCTACACCACTGTTGTTAACTATTTCTGCCCAACTTGGATTGCAAGTCATTGTAATAAATAAAGACGGTTTTCCGAAATGTTGTACAATTGACATTACATCTAAATAATTCTGATACATATTTCTTGGAGATCCATTGAACGAAGATGGTAAAATTATTCTACGGCCAAGCTTACTGGCATTGAAGTTCAATTCTATGTAGTCTGTTAAATTGTCGTAAACTTCAGATCTAAGAATTGTTTGATTTTGTCGAATGCCATGTAATCTTGAGCCCTCTATTCTCACATACATATCAACTATCCACTGCAGAAATAATTGTTTGTGAATGGTGCTAGATGCTGAAATCTTCTCTAATCGCAAGTCGATAGGCTGCATACTGAAGCATGGCTAATTTTTTTCTGGGTGCTCTTGAATTAGATATAGTTGGTACGTTATGAGGAATATTGATATGCCACCCAGTATCACCATTTGGAAAAAGTAATGGATGTGCTCAAGGGTCTAATTATGAATTTAAAATTGAGATATTTTTGATGATACTATTAACTTTTGAAAATGAAATCATATTTCGTTCAAAGGTGGCTCACCATCAACTGTACTAAATATTACTGCTACATCAGTTTGAACTGCATCATTGAACAGGCGTTGATTTAAATCATGATTTACTTTAATGAGCATACAAATTTCTTTTTTTTATTTTCAACTCTGTGACAATGATGTTTCATTGCAATGAATGACCGAACCAAAGGATTACTGCGTTCCAATTCAAGAGATATTTTACGCATTATATTGTTATTGCATGTTTGATTAAAATGTTGTTGTAATCTATAATTGATAAAATATAATTGATAGTGTTGACATCATAAAAATCGAATTGCGCACAACATGGTGAGCGACCATATGCCGCATTCATTGAACCTGATCTGTGATAAAAATATCATGTTTTTGAAATGATACACTCCACTTGTAACTGCCCCGTAAATTTTAGCTTTTGAGCTAACCATAGAAAATGATGAATTATATTTGCGAATGTTTTCAAAATCATTTTTTGCCTTATTTTTGATTGAAGGTTCATTTGAAATAAGTTCATAATACAATGATTTAAAATATTCATTTTGACTTAAGGGCGGTAATATTGCTTTACTCTTATGACAACATTAAGTGAATTCAGTCCTGTCACTTAAAATCACTTCAGATTCAAAACGTTTCGCATTGCAAAACCTGCATTGTAAATCCATTAATCCACGATCATAACTATGAAAAAGTCTTGGAATTACATTTAGTGCACATTTATATGTATCTCTAAAAATTACTGCTTCATTTGTAAACTATTAATATTATTTAAATTTGCGTTTGGTCTATTAATATGTGTGTGCGAAACAAACTATGAATATGATATTATCATAATTATGATTATTTTTGACATTCAGTAAGACTATGGACAAAAAATATTAATCTCAGTTTGACCATAGACTTCAACCATAAACAAAATAGTACATATATGTGTGTTATTTCTAATAAAAATATATATATCTCTTTCGATGTAAAAATATTAGCTTTCAGCACTCTTCTCCATATAAACTTTAACTGTGCCAAATTTCATACTCCTCCGGACGCGTAATTTTCGTAAAAAGGAGTATAAAGGTTTTGCTTCGCATATTAAGATTTTGGTTATTATTAACCTTTAAATTATGGTTATTTTTAACCTTTAGAAAATTGAATAATATTTTATTAAATCGTAATAACTCTAATTTCAGATAAAAGGTAAAATTGTTTACTACTATATATGGGAAAATAACAAAGTTAAAGCACAATAACTTAGAAACTGCCTGGCAGATAAACTACTATGGAAAGCCAGCGGAAAAATAAAATTATTGACAACTCATATGTCAATATGTGTGTATATACATGTGTGTGTGTGTGTGTGTGTGTCAAACGCATGGTAGTATGTGTAATGTTTTTTTATTAATTTAATGTGTTTCTAATGCATTATTATATAAAAATTTTAGCTTTTCGTACTCGTCAATACAAACTTTAACTGTGCCAAATTTCATACTCATCCGTCCGCGTAATTTTCGTAAAAGAGGTACAACGTTTTTGCTTCACGTATTAATATTATGATTATTATTAATATTGTTACATTAAATGATAACAACTGTAATTCTAGATAAAAGGTCAATTTTTTTACTATTATATATGAGAAAATAACAAAGTTGAAGCACAATAACTTGCGAACTGTCTGGCAGATAAACTACAATGGAAAGCCAGCGGAAAAATAAAACTATAGACTACTCATATGTCAATCGTATGTATATACATGTGTGTGTCAAATGCATGGTAGTGTGTGTAATGTTTTATTTATTGATTTAATGTACTTTATGAGCATTATTATTGAAAAATATTAGCGTTCTGCACTTCTCCTACATATAAACTATAAGTATGCCAAATTTCATACTCCTCCGTCCGCGCAATTTTGGTAAAAAGGGGTCCAAAGTTTTTGCTTCACGTATTAATATTTAGATATGGATACACAAAATGTAATTTCAACATTTGATCCATAAATCCTGATGCTGCAAGTATATTATCCACCTAAACCGTGAAACTTGAAAATTCACAATCATTTTTTAAAATAATATCCTGGATCTCGATCACAGTCTCTGTCAATGATGATGTCTGATGCTACTGTACTACCTATCTAAACCGTTAGACATGATGATTTGCTATTTTTGAATTAGTGATGTTGAGTGAATTATCGGAGAAAGAGAGAAAAGGAAAACATTCTAAAAGAAACAGTATTTATAGGATTTAAAAGAGAAGGAGATCAATGCAGACAAAATATAGTTATAATTCTCAATTTATTTCCCCGATATTTACAGTATTATCTGGTGACGTTTGTGTCGATAAAGTTGATAATATAACGTCACGGTAACTAAAACAAGAAACGTACGTTCATGGTTCTATACTTTCCAGATGTGTAATAAATTAAACACATATGTCTTTGGTCTCGTAATAATACATAATGTACAAAACAGCTACTAAACATAACGTACTAAACAATTGATGACTGTAGCAAGATCCATTTTTGGTTGTTTTTGCACATGCTTAGACTTCTTGTCTCATTCTATTGTATGCTCGGTTGTTAGTTATGTACCTATTTTTCATACTTCTTGGGATAGATTCGTTACGTTTAAGCGTTACAACAAAACGTTGCATGAAAACTTTAAATTAAACTATACCTTGATATTTTACTGTTTTTGGGCCCAAAAAAGTTCCAACTTGCATCCAAAACATGCTCTTGTAAGTTGCAATGTCACTGATGAATTCTCAATAACCAACATCAAAAGATTATTTAATTTATAAGATAAACATATTGTTAAATAACTAAATAGACGAAAAATACCATAGGCTTTTGAATGCATTTAATAATACAAGAAATTATGCAACTTCCTAGGCTCCCATGGTTTCGGAACAATAACATTTAAATGTTACTTTCATGAAAAACGGATTTTACTTAAAACTTCTGAAAAACCCTCGAAAATGTTAAAATGTTGGAAGACGAGGCATCTCGCTGCTCTACGTCAAAACCATCTTCCGTTAAGAATTTGAGAGCTAAACTAGTTTTACGGAGTCGATAATTATCGAGAAATAGCTTTAAAATAGTATGTTGAAGTGGAGACAGTTAATCAAACACTTAATAAGGAAGTCGTATCTTTATAAAGTTAGAGTTGTTACAAGTCTTCCTTTGTTTCATATAAAATAAGTCAAACTCATTTGACTGAAAATAATAAAATTGTTTTTTTCTGTGGGTGTAAAAAAATTAATAATACCCATTTAAAATATGGTATGTATTATGTAAAGAAATATTATAAATTTGACAATGTCAAAAAATGTTTTTGAAAGATTATACTAATTCTAGTTCATTCACAAAATGGAAAATGTATCTATTTATTTATGTTATGTTCGGAAATTTTAATGTACACAAATACATTAACTCAAACAAGTGGCTTCAAAAGCGGATTCTAAAAACTACAGAAAACGGAAAATGTATCTATTTATTTACGTTATGTTCAGAAATTTTAATGTACACAAATACACTAACTCAAACAAGTGGCTTCAAAAGCGGATTCTAAAAACTATATAAAATGGAAAATGTATCTATTTATTTATGTTATGTTCAGAAATTTTAATGTACACAAGTACATTAACTCAAACAAGTGGCTTCAAAAGCAGATTCTAAAAACTATAGAAAATGGAAAATGTATCTATTTATTTATGTTATGTTCAGAAATTTTAATGTACACAAATACATTAACTCAAACAAGTGGCTTCAAAAGCGGATTCTAAAAACTACAGAAAATGGAAAATGTATCTATTTATTTATGTTATGTTCAGAAATTTTAATGTACACAAATACATTAACTCAAATAAGTGGCTTCAAAAGCCGATTCTAAAAACTATAGAAAATGGAAAATGTATCTATTTATTTATGTTATGTTCAGAAATTTTAATGTACACAAATACACTAACTCAAACAAGCGGCTTCAAAAGCGGATTCTAAAAACTATAGAAAATGGAAAATGTATCTATTTATTTATGTTATGTTCAGAAATTTTAATGTACACAAATACACTAACTCAAACAAGCGGCTTCAAAAGCGGATTCTAAAAACTATAGAAAATGGAAAATGTATCTATTTATTTATGTTATGTTCGGAAATTTTAATGTACACAAATACATTAACTCAAATAAGTGGCTTCAAAAGCCGATTCTAAAAACTATAGAAAATGGAAAATGTATCTATTTATTTATGTTATGTTCAGAAATTTTAATGTACACAAATACATTAACTCAAACAAGTGGCTTCAAAAGCGGATTCTAAATACTACAGTCAACCAGACTAATATTTAATAAAACCATAAAGTTTTGGTAAGCTGGAATTACCTCCGTAAACAGAAACAAGATACTCATTTATGTTTCTAGGTTCACAAAATGAAAAACATATATATTTATTAACATTTTATTTACAAATTTTTAATGTACCAAAATACTTTAGTCAAAAAGATTGCTTCAAGAGAAAGCGATTACAGTCATCCAGACTAAAACCAAATAAGATACATAGAAATCCAATAATCATTTTTACCAATCATCATTTTATGGAAGAATGAAAAGGAAGGCAAAGCCAGTATGAAATTATTTAAAGTATGACTTTTTAACAAATTATTTGGAAACCTCTTCTAACAGAATGTTTCACATACCGGAATTCAATTAATTCCACAACTTAGCAGCATACGTTGCCTATAAGCTTTCGTGGTATAGCACATTCTAAAACTGTGGGCATGGTTATTAGCAAATCTAAAGCTAAGATATAATATGCTGTTACAATTATTTAACCCATTATACAGAAGACTAATATTAAGTAAATTGATCCGGTCATGTAATTTCATCTCATTAAGACGTAGTTTCACAAATTGATTCTTGAGCAATTGAGCAATTGATTGATTCTTGAGAATTTTTTTCAAAATATAAGCAGAAGAGAAAGTTTTGTACCATAATCTAAATTAATTTAAAAGTATGTGTGAACACGAATTGACTGATAAAAATATAACCATAAAACCACTAGAAATTGTTCCGGTCATGTAACTTCATCTCATTAAGACGTAGTTTCACAAATTGATTCTTGAGCAATTGAGCAATTGATTGATTCTTGAGAATTTTTTCAAAATATAAGCAGAAGAGAAAGTTTTGTACCATAATCTAAATTAATTTAAAAGTATGTGTGAACACGAATTGACTGATAAAAATATAACCATAAAACCACTAGAAATTGTTCCGGTCATGTAACTTCATCTCATTAAGACGTAGTTTCACAAATTGATTCTTGAGCAATTGAGCAATTGATTGATTCTTGAGAATTTTTTCAAAATATAAGCAGAAGAGAAAGTGTTGTACCATAATCTAAATTAATTTAAAAGTAGTAGTAGTGTCTGAACACGAATTGACTGATAAAAATATAACCATAAAACCACTAGAAACCTGTTATTTAATCAGCTGAAAAATTCTGTCATAATAATGAGCTGCGAATTAGGATGATTTGTATCAATTATTGTAAAATATGTAAATTCATTGTCCATTACCTAAATTTGATTGACAAAGAAATTTAAAGATTATGTAATAAAATGCACTCGATGCGATGATAATAGCCACAATCTCATTGCCTGAAATTTGGACTTAGTCTGTTATCAAGATAAGTGGCGGCAAAACGGATGCATAAACTTATAACCGTTTGCCAACGTTGCGAATGCAATATATATGCATATATATATATATATATATATATATATATATATATATATATATATATATATATATATATATATATATATATATATATATATATATATATATATATATGTGTATATACGTATACATATGCGTATATGTATACGTATACATGTACACGTATACATATACATATACATATACATATACATATACATATACATATACATATACATACAGCCTCAGTGATTAAGATTATAGCCCTGGAGCATCCACACATACTTCTGAGTGCTTACAATGCATGCTTGGCTACTGGCACGTTTCCAACAGTCTGGAAGCGGCAGAGATTGGTCCTGCTAGATAAAGGGAAAGAGACCCCTATAACCCCTTCGTCGTTCCGTCCACTTTGCATGCTGGACATTGCCGGAAAGCTGCTTGAGAAGCTCATTCAAGGAAGGCTTCGCAACGACATCGATCGTGCCGGAGGTTTTGCGACAAACCAACATGGCTTCCGAAAGGGAAGATCGATAATTGACGCGATTCAGAAGGTAACGAAGACAGCTCGAGAAGCATGGTCTGGTAGCCTCAAAGCTCGCAAGATGTGTCTTCTCCTCACATTCGACGTAAAAAATGCTTTTAACAGCGCGAATTGGGAAGACATTTTGGACGCTTTAGAGCACAGATTTTTGGTGAAGCCAGAAAATCTGGGAATGATCGACGACTATCTAGACAAGAGGAAGCTGATTGTGGAAACGACGGAGGGCCCGCGAGAACATGAAGTAACAGCCGGCGTGCCTCAAGGCTCAATTATGGGGGCTGACCTCTGGAACGCTGACTACGATGAGCTCTTGCGAATCCCGTTGCCGAAGCAAGTACAGCTCACAGGCTTTGCGGATGACGTTGCGGCTACGATAGTGGTAGATGGTGCCGAGGAAGCAGAGGTTTTAATTCGGGAGACCACGGAGGCCATAGAAATATGGCTTGAAAAACACCACCTGAAACTCGCCAAACAGAAGACAGAGATGGTCGTACTGACTAGACAAAAATGGTTCCCTAAACCATTCACCATAGAAATGGGAGGGACAACTCTGACGTCAACAAGGGCTCTGCGCTATCTGGGGGTAATGATTGACGAGAATCTATCTTACCGTGAACACCTCGATAGTGCATGCAAGAAAGCCAGCAAGACCGTATCCAACCTATCAAGGATCTTGGCCAACTCGATAGGACCACGAACCAGGAAAAGACGAGTCCTGCTAGAGGTAGTTCACTCTGTACTGCTTTACGGAGCAGAAATATGGGCAGATATCTTAAAGCAAAAGACATACCGACGGAAAATAGCAGCGGTACAACGACGAGGAGCTCTCAGGGTAGCCTGTGCCTACCGCACGGTTTCTGAAGCGGCTGTATTGGTCATTGCAGGAGCTGCGCCTATCGACCTTTTGGCGATTGAGAGAGCAAAACTCTACGACGCTAAAGGAAATGGTGACAACACTAATGAGGCAAGAACGACAATTAAGAAGGAGACGCTACAGGAGTGGCAGAAACAATGGACGACGGGAAAGACAGGCAGATGGACGGAGCGCCTGATTCCAAACATTAATGCCTGGCTCACCCGGAAACATGGAGACACGGACTTCTTTCTGACGCAGCTTCTGACAGGGCACGGACAGTTCAACGCCTATCTCCACAAGATGGGTCTGCACTGCACGGCGGCATGTAAGTATTGTCCAGACAAAATTGACGACGCCGAACACACGTTCTTCGAGTGTGTTCGGTGGAAGGACTGCAGAGGCAGCACCGAAGAGATCATAGGCACCAGGCTCTCCCCCTCAAGCCTGGTAGCCCATATGATCGAGCAAGAAGCGAACTGGTCAGCTGTTGCAGCTTATGCACGGCGCCTTTTGGAAAGCAAAATTGCTGAAAGGGACCAGTAGCCAGAAGTAGGCGTCGCGTGACGCAGCACGGACTGGATTGAAGTAATGCCAACGCGGTTCCGATTCAGTCCTCCCCGTACCATCTACGGGGAGAGGGGAAGAGGAGTGTTTTTTTTTAGTGGGTAGGTCTGCCACGTCTGCCAGGTCTGGTAGGAATCCCACACTACCGTCACTGTTATCTGCCGTAAGATGGGCGGCAGAGTATTAACATTGGAGGTGTCTTTCGAAGATTTTTTTCCCGCACCTCTTAAAAAAAAAAAAGACATATACATATACATATACATATACATATACATATACATATACATATACATATACATATACATATACATATACATATACATATACATATACATATACATATACATATACATATACATATACATATACATATACATATACATATACATATACATATACATATACATATACATATACATATACATATACATATACATATACATATACATATACATATACATATACATATACATATACATATACATATACATATACATATACATATACATATACATATACATATACATATACATATACATTAACATATACATACACATATACATACACATATACATATACATATACATATACATATACATATACATATACATATACATATACATATACATATACATATACATATACATATACATATACATATACATATACATATACATATACATATACATATACATATACATATACATATACATATACATATACATATACATATACATATACATATACATATACATATACATATACATATACATATACATATACATATACATATACATATACATATACATATACATATACATATACATACACATATACGTATACATATACGTATACATATACGTATACATTACGTATAGATATACGTATAGATATACGTATAGATATACATATAGTTATACGTATAAATATACATATACATATACGTATAGATATAAGTATAGATATAAGTATACGTATATGTATACGTATATGTATACGTATATGTATACGTATATGTATACGCATATGTATACGTATATGTATACGTATATGTATACGTATATGTATACGCATATGTATACGCATATGTATACGTATATGTATACGTATACATATACGTATACATATATGTATACATATACGTATACATATACGTATACATATACGTATACATATACGTATACATATACATATACATATACATATATTTATATATGTTTATATATATATATATATATATATTTATATATATATATATATATATATATATATATATATATATATATATACATATATATGTGTATATATATATATATATATATATATATATATATATATATTTATATATATTAGTTTAACGTATAATGGTTCGATGTCGACTCTGTAGATTGATGTCTTTTATTCATCTGGCTTACATAAAAATAGATTCAAAGTTGAATTGCACAAAATGTATTCACACAATTTGTATTTCCTCGCACCTAGCCAGAGTACTCTAAAAGTATCAAATCAGGTCTGTGAATATTGTTTCTTCAGTCAGCAACTTTATATGCAATTACACGATGCACAAACTTTCTATCTGAATTGATAAATTGCCATGTCCTGGAGATGACCTTGTCTTTGCATCTATGCTCAGACGCTTGGGAAAAACTGCTAAAGAACAATTCCCCAATATTATCAACACATCTTAAAACATACAATACATCTGTAATCTGAAAAAAACCTGAAGAATGAAAAACTACAATAATTGTATCAATTTCCAATCGCACTTACAAGTAATCTTTGCAAATTGACTGAGCGCCTTATACATTCAAGAGTTCTCCCCGGCTCATCGAAAATACCTTTCCACCAAACAGCTTACAGAGCTCAATACTCAACAATAGACCAGCTCTCTTTCTATGCCAGTCAATAATTGACTCCCTCCAAGAGAAACCTTCAAAAAAGACCACTGCCAATTTCCTGGATATAGCATCTGCCTTTGATTGTATCTGGAGACAAAAGCTTATTAAAATTATACATGACTCAGGAAAAAAGAACAAGCTAATCTGGATTGCAGACTTCTTGAGGGGTAGAGAAATTAGGGTCAAATACAAACAATGTCCTCTCATAAAAGTAAAGACATTGGGCTAGTGTTCCATAAGGGTCAGTTCTCAGTTCACTTCTATTTCTTCTTTACGTAAACAAGATCCATCCCTACATCTCTAAGGCACAAAAGTGGCATGATATTCAGACGAAACTGTCGTCACAGTAGCGAAAGTATTAATAAGTCCGGATATGCACTAAGAAAATCAATGAGAGGACTTGAGAAATGGTAAAAAGACCTTAACTGATTATCAACCCAAACAAGATCCAACTCAGCGTTTTCAGCACTGATAGAAAACACAGACGTTCGTTTTTTATATCAATCCGTGTTTGTATTTAAATTTTCTTTTACTTACTCAATTTTTTTTAATTACCCATTCGTGTTTGTATTTACAAATATTTTTACGCGACCCTTTTTACTTCTTAACTTTTGGATAATTTGTTTGTTTTTTTGGTTGCACTTCATGTTTGTTTTCATATTTTTTACGTAATCCTTTTGCTTACTAAATGTTATTTGGTTTTATTATAACAATTCTTGTTTGTATTTATATATATTTTCACGTGATCCTTTTTGGTCACCAAATTTTTGAATATCTCGAGTTTGTATTTTTGTTTATTATATATTCGAATTTTTATTTATAACCTTTCTTTGTGCGACTCTTTCTGGTTATTAATTATTTTTGGTTTTTGGGTTTATTTATTATATCAATTGGTTTTCGTGTTTATAAACTATATACAATGATATTTAGTGCATCAGGAAAAAGACATAGGCTTCGACCCGAGAAATCTCATTCTAAGTAATATTATAATTATAACTAATATGAATGCAAAAGTGCGTTTATTTGTATTTGTTTCAAGTCATAATGGAGCAATAGATCAACGTGACATTCTGCACAGAGAAAATTTATAGACCAGGAAAAAGCTTAAGCTACTTTTGAATCCGGGAAATCTCATCCTACATAATGTGACAATCCCAACTAATATTAAAAATTCAAAAATATTTTTGTTTGTCCTTTTCCCATGTCACAGTGAGGCAACAGAAGCGAGGTAACTCTACACTTCTAATTTGCTATTACTCTACTACTACTTTCTACTAAACTTCTACTGACGGGCCAGGAAATAACATAAAAATGTCATGTCGCACGTAGTAACGGAAATCAAAAGAAAAAATTAATAAATAAAGAAAATTATCTCACATTTAACGAATTAACATTTTACCTGAATTTGAATAGAACTAATGTTACTAGTCGTCCTTAATTTAGTCAACGATTTAATCATGTCGTTGTTAGTCTGTTTTTGTAAAGTAACACAATTATCATAAACTCGATTTTTCTTGGCGGCTTTGTCGGTAAAAAATTTTAATTAAGACAGCGGGATTTGTACCTGAACCAAAGAAACTATTGCAACACCGCTCTATAAATAAAGTTAAATTATTGCCTCATCCACTGATATATTGTAATGGTATGTATTTACTACTTAGTAAAAAACACAGAATCTCATTCTACAAGTATTATGCCATGTCGACATGTGTACTACGCTATCAGCCTGTATGGTGTTCCGTCACACGAAGTTAATAATTGTTGCTTGGTTGCAGAGTTATTAGGTTACAAACAAACAAGTAAAAATGCTTTCGCGTTTATAAAGTTATAGAAGAATAATAAATTTTGAGAATAACGGTTGTGATCATCGAGTATTGCATAGAAATAAGAAATAAAATTAATTTTTTTTGTAATATATTTAAATTAATATAAAATAATTAAAATAAAATTTAGTAACTTTTTTGTAATATATTTAACTTAATATCCCAAAAGAATACATATTTTTCTCTCATTTCCAAATTGTCCATGCAGACATCAGCGATAACAAAACTCAAAAGAATCTTTAATAAAATTCGTCATAAATTTCGTTCCACAGCAGAAGGGCGGCCGCGTTGGGAGACTGCTTGAGGGAGAACTCCTCATCCATGAGAAGGTAGTTGAATTGTTCCTCGCTCACGGGAGACCAGCTGAAAGGCAACAGTCCTGTGGGCTCCGGTGTCGGGTTGCTACAATGTACGATAATTATATTATTATCTCCGGACGTCTGGATTGCAAATTGAGTTAACAGCTATTATAAAAAATTTATAGATTATTCGGATATAAAAGTTGATCTCAATATGAAAAACAATTGAATTCAATATGAACGCGGAAAATTACGTCATAAATTTAAAACGCAACATATTTCTATCTGTCGTTTATAATTTGAGTTCTTATCAGATGAGTTTTAATGCTGAGAGATATATTATACACTGTCATAAAAAAAACCTTTATCCAGGAAGGTTTTTATGTATGACATATTAATGTAGACACTAAAGTTATAAAACTATAATCATATTTATGAAGCTGTCATTGAAAGTAGTTAGATATAAAGTACTATGGACAGCGTGACGAGAATAGTAACACTGGAAATCGGGAGAAGTCATTCTGTTAGTGAGGTTTTAAAATTAAATCGCTATTCGAGAAAGTTATGAATATCACAAACTTTACGCAAGGAAAGTTACTGTATTAGTACACCGCAAAATATAGTAGAGTCAAAGTCAAAACTTTCCTTAAAAACGATCGAGCAATACGACCCTTTTAATTTTTGTTATCATAAATATATGCATTTAGCCTCATCTTAAAGCAACCAGTTTGATGTAAAATTTTATAAAGAATTTTTTTCTGAATCTCAAAGATTTGACTACTTGTACATTTTTAACTGAAAAAAAGAACTAGAAGTGGTAAAGGTAGACGTAAGCATATAAACTTTGAAACTGAAGAAGCTTAAACTTTATAATATATTAAGATTATCTCAAAGGTGTGATATGGAGCAAGTATTATCTCAAAGTCATGACACGATAATCTCTCACGGAGATCATAAATTTCTGCGAAAAAAAACTTGCCTAAATTTCGCAAAGTTTGTCCAAAGAGTCGACATTCTATCGCCCACTAGCCGATCTGATGAGTTAGTAAAGGCATTCGAATTGGAGTATATCAAGAAGGGTAGTTCAGCATTGTGCGCAGCTGGTTCTTCCTTCCCTCTTCTGTACGTAAACTCGTAGAAATATACCGGTTCGAAGCTGGTGCCAACGCGCTCCTGCACTGTCCGTACCCCGCTGACATAGAAAGCTCTATCAGAATTGTATGCATAATATTCCTCTATAGTCGGCGGATCGCTAAAGTAGAACTGTCTTAGCCTATCGGCTACCCTGGTTTTATCCTCATCATTCAAAAATGCTAGATCTGCCGGCAAATATGTTGGCAAATATGTTTCTAAATTTAACTTAAACTCTGACACCATTGCCTTTGATAAAGTTTTCCACCCATAAGTCTCTCTTTCCGTGAAACCGCTTATGAATGGAATTGAAGTATAATTACCAGATCTTAAAATATCCAATGGCATTTGTACCAAAAACCTTTCTTGTCCATAGTCTTTAGTTTCAATACAAGGCACATATGCACGAGACGTGTCTGTAGTAACTAAACTACTCACTGATCTGACTATAGTCTCTAAATCAGTAGTCAAATAAAAATCCATTAAATCTTGAACATTTGCTCCTCCAGCGTAACCGGCGGCTTCTGCAATTAAAATGGCATGTCGCATTGGATCGACATTGACTGCCCAGGGAGCCAAAGCACCACCACTTTGCGTGATGGCTCGTTTAAATAATCCCTTGGCCATCGGAGACAAAGTTATAAGGTCCACTGAAACCGAACCAGAGCTATGACCGAATATGGTCACGTTGTCCGGATCCCCGCCAAATGCGGCAATGTTGCGCTGTACCCATTGTAAAGCAGCCACTTTATCCTTCATTCCAGCATTACCGGGATTGAGCTCATGTCCCAGACATAGGTACCCTGTGACTCCCACTCTGTAGTTAATAATAACTACAATTACTCCATGCGGAACAAGATGTCGCGGTCCGTAGTGAGTGCTGGAGCCCATAGTAAAATATCCACCATGTACGAACACCATTACTGGTAGAAAATGTTTGTCCAAAGAAACATTTTCAGGTGTATAAACATTTAACACCAAACAGTCAAGGTCTCCAATATAATTGTCTCCTGCCATCTGTGGGCAGAATACGTTGCTTCGATTTGCTTCAAAGACTCCATCCCAGACCGGTGGTGCTCTTGGAGCCTGTAAAGTCATACGCGATCAACTTGTTTGAAATTTTAGAAATTAAATTTCTTCAATATGATGACTATATGTTGCATGATAAAATGGACTATTAATTCTTATTCCGGAAGGAACAATCTTGGTGGTGAACTCAAGATATTGAGTTAAATGAAAATAATTGCACATTACCAACAACTAGTTATTAATCTAAAATGCTAAATGGGAGACGTTGAAATAATTTTATCGCAAATTAAAGAAATTTTCGAAAACTAGATGTTTGAAAACTTTTTGTAAGTTCAAAGAAATTAAAAAAATAAAATTATTAGAAAATTGTTTCTTATTGTATTTAGGAAAGACACAAAGACCGAAACAAAATAAAAAAGGATTAATTTTTCTTTTAACGAAAAAGTTCTAAATTTTTAGATATTTGCATTAATAATCAATTATCAATAATTAAAAGTAACAGCAATAATCGTCTAACTTTATTGATTCATGATTTAGTAGATCAATAATAGGCTGGAAATACGTTCCTAAGAAATTAATTGTTGCACATAAATTTTATTCGAGCTAGAATATTTTTACCACAAATCATATTAAATTGTTTACTGATCATTATGATTAAATCACAAAATTAATACTTTAATATTGTTACAGTTGTCACCCTTTTAACATTAAAAACACTATGTATCCGAAGAATATTGACACACTAATTGGTTTAGGTCGTAACGAAACTGAATAGGATTCATACGTCACTTATTCCCAAACACCGAACTACTCCATACAAATATTCAATCACAGTTTTATGAAGTAACGAACATTCATTACACACAACTTATTTCCAAAACAGTACCATTTTTTTATTCATTTACAGTGTAGACTGTCACATAGGGTTTCTGTTCGAGAATTCTTGAGAAATGTGTCTTTAGTCGAGACGGGAACAAAACTCAACGCCTCAAGGACTCTAGAAATAAATTCCGTGCGCTAAATAATTAAAAAAACACGCACACGACACGTGACCAGTCTAGAGTATTTCCTCGCTCTCACTGTTAGTGTCGGCCGCTCCGTCCGTGCGCGGGTCGCTCCGTCCCTCAGTGTTAGTTATTGTCATTATGTCTGTTGCTTGTGGGTTATGTTTTTTGTCGTCGTAGTGAAAGTAACTACCTATTATTAACTAATTATTAACTACCTACTCAGATTTTATTAGTTGTAGTGTAGTTTACGATCAACAAATGATTTTAAGTCGATTTAATTGTCGACGCATGGTTAATTTACGTTTGAGAATTGTTTAGGTTATGTTTTGTCTCCGTAAACAAGTAGTACATAAATAGATTAATTCATTTGTTCCACTTTTGCCATGGAAAAGTCGAAGGTGTGCATATCTTCGCACAATGTCTTAGATGTGAGTATCCATTAAGAGCTCAAATACAACCGGGTTAGTAAGACATCTTGAACATATCCACGAAATTTGTTTAAAAACACAAAGTGAAAGACGAGCAATTTATTTTAACGTTGACCTTGAAAGACTTTATTGGTACTGAACATCTACCACCGGAACGAAAAGGAAAATCAAAATCTTTTCAAAATACTCTTCAATTCGTAGTGCAACAAAACTGGCCGCTAGAACAAATCGTGTCAATGTTAGCTACAGAAGATCGTCTTACAATTTGCCAAATTACAAGAAGCGATTTTATACGAGAGGCCATTTAATGAAAAGGATTTAAATTGCCTAAAAATGAATCCGATTTCATGCGACTTTACGGGGGAAAAAAAAAAGAAACCATTACCTTTTTGGATCAAATAAAACAAAATGACGATACAAACTCCGAATCTGCGCGATTCAGCCTAAGCGTCGATGAGTGGACAAGTTTAATATGCCGGAGATATATTAGTCTTTGCATACACCATACGAGTGGCACGTTTTATAACTTGGGGCTTGTCTATATCCCGAGAAAATGCGGAGCCAAAGAAACCAAAGGAATTGTGGAAAAAGATTGCAAGAGTTTAGCATATGTTTTGAACGAGATATCATAGCTGTAACTAGTGATGGCCTTAATGTGATGGTCAGATTTGGATTCGAAAGCCCGACTGAAATGGGTCTCGCCTGAATCACGTGATTCATTTATCTGTGATAGCCACTTTCTGCAAAAGAGAAACTGCAAGGTATCAAGATTTAAATCGAAATCAAATTAGTTCTGATGAGAAAAGTGAATATGATGCTAATGGTATTGATGACTGGGTACTAGAATCTACTTCCACAGAAAATGTAGGATACATTCAAAATATTCAACAGGTTTTGAAGGAAACGGGAGAGTTGTAACATTATTTCGAAAATGTCCATTAAAAAATATAACGCTGGAAAAATATGTCAAAAAAGAGTTTATTCTGGAATTTCAGTTATTATTAAATGTGCGTACACGATGGAACTCTATGATGCAAATGTTTGAATAGTTCCTAAAACTGAATGCCATCAAAAAAGTGTTGATTGATTTAAATATGTCTGAGAAGTGGAATGATGCTAATACAAATATTCTGGAGTATCTACTGAACATTTTACATCCCGTAAAATTGTCTGTTGAAGCATTATCGAGAAAAGATGCTACAATCCTGACTGCAGAAGCAATAATAGATGTACTGATTAATAAATTACGATCGATGAAAAATGATTTAGGGATATAATTTGTGGAACACCTTATTGGCAAGATTACTGAAAGGTGAAATGTGAACTTGATTTCTCTAATTAAATATCTGCACAACCCTATAACATACAACAATGAAAATGAAAGGATTTTTCAACGCTACAACAAAACGACATTGATTAAATATACCGAAGGGTTATATAATAGATTATATCCAAACTCAAATTCTAGTTCAACTGAAGTTTCCGCCATCGCAAACCAAGATGACAAAGTGGACCTCAAACTCGACAAAGAATTATTTGAACTTCAACTAAAAAGGTCATTCAGATAGCTGAAACTTCGGACAAAACCAGTCACACTCACTTAACTAGAAATTTAATAAAAAGAATTTCAGTTATTTAAGTCTACTGAGCAACAAACGCCTAATTGTATCTTGAAAAAATGTACAAAGCTGTAATCCTCCAATTTAAAACAAAAAAATTAAAAAGCTAATATCGACAGAGAGTGAGCGTGTTTTCTCGTTATCGGGAAACATTGTCAGTGAAATAAGAAAACGCCTATCAGATAATGCTGTTAATGCTCTTGTACTTCTGAAAGCCTGTTTCATAAGGAACAACCGTTGAATTAAAATTTGATTTCTTTGTCGATTCTTTGCGGGTTACCGGTTTAGTTTACTATGCCCAAATTAAAAAAATTGTTTGAAATTTTTTTTATGATTTGTTTAATCGAAAGACTTTGATGTTATTAACATAATAATTTATAAGTATAAAAAGTATGTTTAGTTTAAGTTGATAGCAAAATATTTGTTTTGTTAAACAAATTTTTATAGCTATCTAAATATGTTACTAGTAATTTTGTTGATTTAATTCCACTAATTATTTTTTATTCATTTAAAGGCTGTTGTACATTTGAGAACTGGTAGGACCCAATAATTATAAAAAAGTTAAGTACAACCCTACTTTTTACTTTTTATATAGACCAGACGATTATAGTTTGTTTAATTTATTGTTTGTTTTTGTTTTGATTAATAACTGCAATTTAGGGTAACTAAAAATTTACGATTTGATTTAATTGATTTTATCTGTCAGTCTAATTTGTAATAAAGCAAAAATTTTAAAATAACATCGTGTTTTATCAAAATTTTCAAAATTTCTCGAGATACGCGAGAAACTTGAGAAATCCTGGACGAGAATTCTCGTATCTCGAGAAGTAAAAAAGTTCGAGAAACCAGAAACCCTACTGTAAAATTATGTAACAAACTAGATCCCAATGTCAGCAACTCCTTAACGATGCATGCATTCAAACGCCGTTTAAAAGAATGTCTATGGTGTTTCTGTTTATCCCTTATGCCTTGCACCATTTTAGACATCTTTTGTTCTCAACAAATTTCCACTCACATGCCAAATTTAGAGTTTTATTTCCATTCATTATCATTATTAACACATTTCTCCTATTTTGTTGTATTTATGGTCTTATTTAATAAAATCTCATTTCTATGGTAAAATAAAATATAATTCTTGTACGTAAGAAAGAGAGAGAGTTAGTGAAGGCGATGCTGAGATGATATTTTAGAAAAAAGTCCCCTAATGAAAACTAATTGCTCAAGAAAAATTATGTATTAGCATGAAGTACTGCTAAAAAAGTGGAAACTCGTTGTTAGATTAAATCTATAAATACTAAAATATTTAGAGTGACAATAATAAAACATTTATTTTGAATTATATACGGTTCAGCATAAACAGCAAATTATAATTACTTGGAATTTGTGTACTCCGAATGGCGGCTGGGCGTAGGGAATACCTAGAAACTTATAAAGTCCATCATCCCACGAGCCACGCACCAGACCCTGCTTTGTCTCCACCACCCATTCGCCCTGGCCTAGAACACTTGTGGTTGCTACCAACATTACCACCAATAACCGATCGCATCGTATCATGGTTGCACAGCAATGACCTTCTCCGGCTGGAAACATCCAATATATATACATACATACATATATTTATATATATATATATATATATATATATATATATGTGTGTATATATATATATATATAAATATATATATATATATATATATATATACATATATATATGTACTATTATTTTCCATGAATTTTTATTCTTTCGTGATATTTCACAATTCCTTTTAAATGTCAAATTCTCAATTAGAAGACACAAGAATTCAATCTAATCATCCTACGAAAGAGGCTGACACCGCCCAATAAGCAACCGCCGGAAACCGATAAGTAACCTGCAGAAAACCCCTGATAACACAAAAACACAGGAGGCAATTACGAAGGCGGAATGGGCGACCATTGGAAATTTATTTATTATCAAAACAACATTTTTTTGACATTATCAACACGATTCCCCAGTTTTCGGTATATTTAATAAAAACGGTTTCAAATATTTATTACCACTTTCTCCACAAATTTTTTGTCTAATTTTTTTTTAATTCGGTTTTCAAATATTTTTTATAAAAACACGACACATGAAATTTAGGTAATATCATCATCATCATCATCATCATATATATTAATGCGCTAAGGTTAAGATGTTACACTCCCTTTTTAGAAAAAACCTCACAACTAATCCACATAAATTATATATCATTTTATAGATAATTGCTTGCTCTACCGGCTCCACAATTAAAAAATGTATTATTGCTATTGTTTTTGCAAATTAATTAATTATTAAAATTATATACACAAAACGGCAATGCTGCCATCTAACGGCTCAACGTCAATATGATTGACGGTCGGTAAAATTTTTGTTTAATTTCAAATCCACTCACGTATAAATAAAGTGGCGCTTTAGCTCAATGCTTTTGATACTTGCGCCTCTATATGTCAATTTTAGTAAAATATTTGTTTGATCTGTCATCTGAGCTTCATAATGGAATAAATAATGCGAAGACTTCCCACGGTTCACGCTAGTTAAGAATATATCTGTTACCTGTGCTGATCACAATACAGACCAGAAGACGTCATATTTTCATTAGGGCTAGGTCCCTTTGACTTCAAAACATATAGATCATAAAAAGAAAAAAATATTCATAATTTTTTAATGAAAGAAGAATGTCCCAAATAAATTTTATAATTTATTTATTTCCCTGTACACGCAAGGGTAGGGGAGACTTTAATTAAACAAATATTATTTTATTATTTATCCACTACAAACTAGGTTTGTCCTTTACATACCTGCAATTACCAGCAAAACTAATCCTTTCGTTACTTTGTCCGAGCGAGTTCTAGATTACTAATTTTACTAATTAACTAACTTGTTTTCAGAACATGATCTAATAAACAGAATATATGAAATAATTTGCTTAAGACCCACTTTTCTATTACTACACAAAACCTTATTTTCTGACACTTCAATAGCACCTCTATAAAACGAATAAACTGTTAAGACTAGAATGTAATTAGATTGAAATGAAATAGTTTTGCCGTAAGTTTAACACACCATCTGTTCAAATACGTATTTAATCAACACCGCAAAAAGGTCGTAAGTATACAAAAAGGTGGAATGTGCTACCAGATGGTTCATGATTATTTTGAGCACTTTAAATAGTAGTAATAATTTCGCTACAATATAATACACACCATTTAATTGTAAGCATTAATAATAATAATTTTAATGTTTACAGCCAAATGGTGGTAGCACTGCACCAGGATATATATGTTAATTATCAATTCACTTTTTGAAAAGTGTGAGTGAAATCATGCGTAAACTCATGCCGAATTAAAATATTAAGTTTATACAATACAATTAGACAATATTTTAATTCGTTAAACTCGATAAAATTTAATGTATGTGAGGATCTTTCGATAAATTCTCAAAATAACATAGCTGTTGGCGCAAGTGTGACACTATAATATATCTTAAGTATAATATTTAATATTTCTTAAGTATACACTACAATAGATAAAAAGCTATAAAGTAACACTATAATATTTCTTAAGAATAATAATTTAAATGTGATGCAGCGCCCTTTAATAGCTCATTTGTTGGCATACATTTTCAGCTGGAATGTGTTTTTTAGAATTGCCTAATTATTTTTCCCATACATTACCTAGAAAAGCTAAGATCATCACCAGTTAATTTCAGGTTTCACTACTGAATAAATTAAAGTATTCTATTCAGTCGAAATGGCCGAAAAGTATTTTTTACACTATAATGCGTCTACACATACATCTGCGGTTGATGTTGTAGAACTCTGTGATCAATATTTTAGTTACCAGCGATTGCTTCCCCTCCCTAAATCTGTATTTATCCAGGTTATCAACTGGATGAATATTCGTTTCGAATGATTATTCAAAGCTGACACAACCACTTATTTTGCAGAATTAAACAAAGGTAGGGTAATTTTATCTTTGAATTGAATAAGAGTATCAATATAAATATGTATGTATATGGATGTATGTCTGCATCAAACTAATTAGCCATTTCCAATATGTTCACAAGAGTTTTCTTTTAAAATTTCGCCGCCCCTTTTTCCCCTTTATTCGAAACCGAAACCACGTGTAAAAACCAGTAATAAAAAATGAATAACTTCACGTTGTTGTAACCATTTTTCTAATATTTATAATACTAACCCACTTTTAGTTAAGTAGTTGTAACCATTTTTCTAATATTTATAATACTACCTTGTGACATTATTATCTCCATAACAGCGTCAATATGAAGTCCGATTTCTTTGATATAATTTTTTATGAAGTAAAATACATTTCACGACAATTAAATACATTTCACGATAATTAAATACATTTCACGACAATTTTTTTTACACTATAATAATAAATACATTTCACGACAATCATCATCATCATCATCATATATATTAATACGCTAAGGTTAAGATGTTACTCTCCCTTTTTAGAAAAAACCTCCCAACTAATCCACATAAATTATATACCATTTTATAGATAATTGCTTGCTCTACCGGCATCCACAACTAAAAATTTATTATTGCTATTGTTTTTGCAAATTAATTAATTATTTCATATATATTAATACGCTAAGGTTAAGATGTTACTCTCCCTTTTTAGAAAAAACCTCACAACTAATCCACATAAATTATATATCATTTTATAGATAATTGCTTGCTCTACCGGCATCCACAACTAAAAAAATTATTATTGCTATTGTTTTTGCAAATTAATTAATTATTAAAATTATATACACAAAACAGCAATGCTGCCATCTAACGGCTCAACGTCAATATGATTGACGGTCGGTAAAATTTTTATTTAATTTCAAATCCACTCACGTATAAATGAAGTGGCGCTTTAGCTTAATGCTTTTGATACTTGCGCCTCTATATGTCAATTTTAGTAAAATATTTGTTTGAACTGTCATCTGAGCTTCATAATGGAATAAATAAAGCGAAGACTTCGCACGGGTCACTCTAGTTAAATATATTTCACTGAGTCTGTTTTTACTAACATTTAGAAAGCCTTTAGCAAGTCCGTATTGTTTATTCATATTTTACGTCTAGTTTGACATTGACCAAGTGTATGTAAAGATGTATATTATAAATAGTAAATAATTTCAAATTTACTAATTATATTTTTAGGTTAAATGCTTACATTAGGATATAAGGAAATTAAATCAAATTTTGCGGATTTCCGATTAGGGCATTAGTATGCTTTGTAAATGTAAAATTGCCAAAAAAATAGTATAAGCTCGTCAAATAAATAGTTGCACGTATATTCCAATAGACTTGCCGATATGCGAGAGCGAAATAAGTATACACGGATATTAAATTTTACAACATATTTATATGACACATTACAAGGAATCGTTTTTAAATTATTTACCAGTTAATAATCACCAGCTTGTTCATAAAGGCTTATAAACATTAAACACATTCATACTTATGAAAATAATCATACGATGTAAAATCATAATTATTGCACTAAAAAAATCATTTTGAAGCAATGTATTATATTAAAATTATTATTTTTCACATTGGCAAATATATGATTCGGTGGTTTTAAAGAAATATAAAAAAATAATAATGAACCATTTACAATTATATTGCACACTTTAAAATAAATGACTTATCTTACAAAACTCATATCAAAGTAAAATCATCTTTTCATTCACTCGGATTAAATGTGAACTTAGCTGTGCATAACCTTTTTATTTAAGTTTAATAAAATACTTCGTCAAACAAAATCTATGTTTTAATAGTAATTTGTATTTTCAATATGTATTTGAATAAATATATACATATATATATATATATATATATATATATATATATATATATATATATACATATATATATATATATATATATATATATATATATGTGTATATATATATATATATATATATACATATATATGCATACTAAAATTTTAATTTAATTTGATGTTTTTTTTTTAAACATAAGCAAATGCAGTCGGTTACGTCATATTAACAGAAGTTTAGAGATAAAACGTAATATTACTTAACTTTCTCTAGTTATTCAAACAGAATTTTCTTGCAATAATAGTAATTTAGAAAATTAGACTAATAAAATCCGTCAATTGTATTTTGTGTGGAAATTATACTGAAACCCATATTCGGAATTAAGGTATGAAATAAAATAATGGAATGAATTTTTAATTCACTTAAGATTGCAAATGGGATTTTCTTAATATTCTCCCCTTTATTATTTTTTTTAGAATATTTATTTTTCTAATCAGTAATTTTTTAATTCAAAAACTCTTCAAAATTAGCGCTGAGACATCGACACAGTTAATTTTTTATAAAATCTTGGTTAGTATGGAAAAAGTTACGAACGTGATTAAAAATAAGTATAACATCTGATTGTTTTTCTAGACGTCCGGCAATTTGAAAGGAGATCTTTATGTAAAGCATATACTCCAAACACCGCATTGTAACAGACTGATTGTGACAGACCAGAGAGATCGCCATGGCAACAGTTTCTGAAAAAATTGTGTGTTGTTCCTTGGTTTATATCCAAAAAGTAATGAATAAATTTAAATCGATAATTTTTCATTTTCTACAGCTTGTCGAATAAAATAACGGTCACGTCACCTCAGTGCAATATAAAACAAAAATAAAACTAATTCCTTTTTTTTATTGTCTTCTATTCATATCACATAAAAATTAAAAAGTCAATTTAAGCTAAGTTCGTATTATTAGATTATTCAGAAAAGAGAAAAAATACTGAGGCATATTTTGGCCACTAAAAACAACAATTTGATAAAGGAAATATGTCAGCGAAAATTTTATTCTAAGTACCCTTTACTCAAAACTTAGTAAATTTATTAAAATCTTTTTCATAATCAACAAAACTTTAGGGTGTCGATCTAATAATTACCGAAATAATCCGAGAACCAGAATTCAGAATTAAATAGGCCAGGGTGATTGGTATAAAATTTATATGAAATTGATATAAAATTCGTTCATATGTTTCAAATTAAAGCAATGGTTTTTACAAATTGTCAGGTAGGTGCGAAACATAAAGAAAAATTAATTATTCTCATTTTCATGTACCCATGAAAATGCGCTTTCTATTTTATATTAAAATATTCTTATATCTTTCTGAATCAAACATACTTACCCGTATCTACACATAAGTGATAGGAAAATATAAGACGATCTTTAATAAAACTCATCATAAATTTCATTCCAGAGCCGAAGGGCAGCCGCGTGGGGAGATTGTTCGAGCGAGAACTCTTCGTCCATGACTAGATAGTTGGACTGCTTTTCACTCAACGGAGACCAGCTCAATGGCAGCAGCTTTGTGGGCTTCGGAGTCGGGTCACTGCAATGTTTATAAGTTACGTGTGTCACGCCTGCTAGATCTCGGGATCCCAAGCAGACATGGCAATGACAGTGACATTGGCATATGTTTTATAATACGGTAAACAATGTCATATTTATCAGACAATGTTTTGAAAAAATGCAAATGCTATCCTAGAGAATTCGAGAATTAATTGACTAGCATTACGTTCTTAATAAAGTTATTTGCTCATCTAATCTGCTGAAGCATCCAGGTTATTAATTACGTTTAAGCACTTCGCTGCTGTTTTAAAGCATTAATTAAAAATTTATTATCAATTCTATTTTCAAACTTAAGAATAATTGTTCCCTAGCAGCTTTGTTCAAATGCAACTTCAAATCTGATTAAGATATGATAACTCAGAACCACAGAAGCAAGAAACATGTTCTATCCGTTTTTCATTATGTTTGGGACGCAATTTTTAAAAATCCATTCGGAGCAAGCGTTTATGGTATAGAGTAAATACATATTTTCATATTTGAAAGATCATTAATATGTGTAGAATTATTAAATCTCTGAAGAAATAAATTTATCTCCTTTAATCTTCTCTCGGATGAAATTCTGGAAAACTCTTTCTTTCTCCTCTTTCTTCTTAGTTTCAAAATTTATGCCTCCTTCTTTCATTTTTATATGACCAGACATGGTACATATGATAAGCAATAGTACCTAGGTATTCATAATATGATGTTTGTATGTAAATGGAAATGAAGTATAGGGCCATAGACTGGAAATATACAAAATTTACGAATTAACTGCATTAGATGAAATATACTTGCCCAAATTTCGCAAAATTTGTTCAAAGCTTCGACATTTCATTGCCAAATTCTCGTTCCTTTACTTCAGCAAATACATTGGAATTGGGGAATATCAAGCGTAGTTCAGCTCCGTGTTCCGCTGGTATTTCTGGCCTATTCCGGTACCTGAACTCATAGAAATATACTGGTTCGTTGCTGGTGCGGACGCACTCTTACACTGTACGTGCTCCGCTAATATAGATATACCTATCTGAGTTATATGTGTAGTATTGCTCTAAAGTCGGTGGATCGCTAAAGTAGGATCGCCTGAATTTATCAGCTACTCTAGTTTTATCCTCTTCACTTAGAAAAGCTAGATCCGCTGGTAAATAATTTTCCAGGTTTACGGTCACGTATCATTTCCTCCGAAATAGAATTCCAGCTATACATTTCTCTTTCTGTCACGCCACTTATCAATGGAATCGAAGTATAGTTTCCAGATCTTATAATATCCAAAGCCATTTGGGTCAAAAATCTTTCTGGACCAAATTCACTAGTTTCAATACAAGGCGTGTATGGAAAAGATGTGTCTGTAGTAACTAAACTACCGACGGCTCTGACTATGGTCTCTAAGTTTGTTGTGAAATAAAAGTTCATTAAATCTTGAACATCAGCTCCACCAGCGTAACCGGCGGCCTCTGCAATTAAAATGGCATGTCGCAATGGATCTATGTTGACTTCCCAGGGAGCGAAGGCACTTCCACTTTGCGTGATTGCTCGCTTAAACAATCCTTTTGCCATAGGGGACAAAGTGACAAGGTCCACTGAAACCGAACCAGAGCTATGACTGAATATCCCCCTGAAGATCCCTGCCAAATGCGACAATGTTGCGTTGTATCCAACGTAAAGCAGACACTTTATCCTTCATACCAGCATTACCAGGGTTAAGCTCATGTCCCAGACATAAGTATCCTGTGACTCCCACTCGGTAGTTGATAATAACTACAATTACTCCATGCGGGACAAGATGTAGTGGGCCGTATTTGGGCGCTGGAACCGTTAATAAAAGCACCACCATATACAAATGCCATTACTGGTAGAGAAATGTTGGCCAAAGGAGCATTTTCAGGCGTGTAAACATTTACCACCAAACAGTCAAGATCTCCTATATAATTGCTTGCCACTATCTGCGGGCAAAATACATTGCTTCGATATGCTTCTAATCTTAGAAAGTTATTATGTTTTGAAATATTTTGTCCTATTTAAAATGTTTAATTTTTTAAATATCTGATATTTAAAAAATTAAACATTTACAAAGGAACGGCATCTACCGTTCCTGAGCGATGGTGCTCTTGGAGCCTGTAATGTTATACGCAATCAAAATATCTGACATTTTAAAAATTAAACATTTTAATAGGACAAAATATTCCAAAATATAATAACTTTATATTCATTGATTAAAGTATTAATAATTCTTATCATAAAAGGAAACGATCCGTGATGTGAGTGGTACGCTTATGATATTAAGTTAAAAGAAAATAATTGCACGTAAGCAAAAACTAGCCGTTAATTTGAAATGCTACGAGGGGAGGTCAAGATAATCTTATCGCTAGCTAAAATAAAGCTTCGAATATTAGATGCTTAAAAACTTAGAAAATTATACTTTAGAAAATTATACAACAAAACATATTTATGTTTTGTTTATTATTGGCACGCTAAGAGTTTTGTCACAATTTGATTCGAGAACACATAATTATATGTACAATTTTCTTGTGACAACACCAAAATTAGTGGACAGAACGTGATTAATTTGGTGTTAAGTTTATCATATAATATTATTCCGAATAAGAAACATTTTAATTAATTTCAATAAATACAATAAATGATCAATAAATGTGTATTAAACTTTTAAATTAATTATAATGAATTAAACAACAATTAATAATTGAATTAATCAATAAAACATGGGGTCAAATAGAAAAAAACAATTGAAGTTAATGAACAGAGTTGAATTATTTTAAATGTAAGCATAACAATACACTAAATACCACATTGTTAAAAATACAAGTTACTTGTACTACTACTTACTCTATCAGTCACAATAAGTTTATTTTTAATTGATGAAGCTGAGGACCCAAAAGAAATTTACAGTTTAAGGAAGATTATTCAGGGTACAGCTTATTCTATTTACGGGAGCAAAAAATCCTGAATTCGTGCGACACTTTATAAATATATACATATATATATGCGGTCTACTGTTATTACGTGGAATGTTAAACTGAAAATGAGAGAAGTGAACTGCTGTCAATTGTATTGTGGATGAGCTTGTGGAGGAATATGCAGTCAGTACGTTTTTGTCTTTGAACTAAAGTGTTTAATTCAAAATATGAAAAAGGCTCTTCGTAAGTGAGTAATTTTTTGTTCAACCCAGCTTTGAATGTGACGTGGTATAAACATTTCCAAAAATTGAGTTTTATACCACACATGCGTATTCGAGCTGACTGCGTGAAAGTGAATTGTACAGATACACCAATGTTTGAACATTTTGAAAATCCTTGCTTGCCCTCAAAACGAAACCCAACATCTTCGCAGCTTCACAAGTAACGTGGTCCACGTGTTTTTCCAATTTTAACTTATCGTCTACAATTATTCCTAGATCCTTAATGGTAATATGTTGAACAAGTTTTACTTTGTCGATGGCGTACTAATTATTAAAAGTTTTGGGAGCGAATGAAAAATGTTACGTAGTAACATTTATTAGGATTTGGGTGCATTTTGTTCCTCGATCACCATACTGACTGGATGTCGAGATATTTTTGGAGTTGTGCAATATCTAAATCGTTTTCCATTATTTTTTTTAATTTTGAAATCAAAATAAGATACTTGACATGTAACAGTACTTTGCTTAAGTCATTTATAAAAATGCCGAATAATAGTGGCCCCAGGTTGGAACTGTGTGGTACGCCAGAGGCTAATTCACGTTCACTAGATGGGAACCCATCAATTACAATGCGATACTTCCTGTTTGCCAAATATGATTGAATCCATCTCAGCAACTCACTATGTACATCGTAACATTGCAATTTGTGTATTAAAATAGCACGATCTACTTTACCAAAGGCTTTACTAGAATCAGTATAGATTGTGTCGACTTGCTTCCGTTTATCTAAAGTTTTTGCAATATTCTTTATGTATTCAACCACATTTATTGACGTAGATTTTTTGATAAAAAGTCATGCTGACTGGGGGTGATATGAGGTTCAATATGATAATAAATAGTTTTATAAATAAGACACTCGAAAACTTTACCTTAATAGGTAGAATTGATACAGGACGATAATTAACTATATTGTTTAAGTCACCTGCTTTGTAAATAGGCGTTATGTTAGCCATTTTCCAGCATTTTGGAAAGTTTGATGGAATTAATATGAAATTCAGGGGAGTTGCTAGTGTATGGGTACAATTCTTTATAAACATGCCAGGTATTTGATCAAGACCTTATCCTTTCTGTACGTCCAAATCTAAAAGGGCTTTCGGAGTCTCTTTGATGTCTTTTCTACCATTCTTTTCTACAATTCATAGTATTGCGATCAAATGTGTTGATTTTCCAATCGGAGTTTTCTAATTAATTTGGATTGCTCTTCCAAGATTGTTTTATATTCTTCAAATTTGTTTGATGTAAAGCTTATGGTTTCTTTTACGTTGGTCGTCTCTTTTTTGATTCTTTTTATTAAATTGGAACTTATTTCCTCCTACAAGCAGTCAATTTTGTTATTAATATAGGCTATCAATTCGTCGATGGCGATAGATAATAAAAACTGATTGACTTTAGCAGGTGTCGATACAAGTTTTGTATGTTTGTACTCTATGTACTTTTATTTCATGGGCAACGTCTCTCTAAACGTTTTCTCACGTATCCCAGCACAGCTAAAGTAGAATTTAATAGTAAAACTAGGGCATTCAGATCATTTATTTGAATTAAATCAACACATTTAACGCAGATGTTTGCCATATCTCAAAATAAAGCAAATTAAGCGGCACGCGTAGTATGTGACGATTTAACGTGCATAACGTAGTGACACTTTCTATTGTCTTTTCGCGTTCAAGGTTCTTTGCAACATTGGACGTACACAAACAAATTTACACACCGTACTGTATAATTATTCACTGGAGTTCGTATTGTTGATATTGAACAAATATCAATAAAAGTAGTTCATTACACTTACTGAATATTGTAATAAAATAAAGGGAAACCTACTTAAAACTTTGTGAAATTTTCATTGAGTATCTTTCGATAAAAGTATATAAAATATTTTTTAACCAAGCATACTCGGTAACACGTCTTTCCGTAATGACCGCCCAGGTTATTCAATTTCGCTTTGTATTTACGAAAGTCAGAAGATCTAAGCAAGAAAGACAAAAGATAAGACGCTTCAATTTTTCGTTCATTGGAAAATGTTTTAAATATTTAAAGACATTTTTGGAAAATTGTTTACCAGCATTTAATAATAAATTATCAAAACAAAAGTAATTATAATAATCATCTAATATTATTTACTATTTACTATAATAATAAGCTGCTTAAAATATTTGCATAACAAATTAACATACATTGATTTTATGTCATATATACGATTTTTGGTTGAACGCAAATCATATTACATTTTTTACTGCTCATTACAATTAAATTACAAAATTAACACTTTAATATGTATACAGTTTTTATCCTTTTACTAGTAAAATATAAGAACATTTTGACTGTAAACACGAAACACTTTCCTGATTAATGGGTTTATATCGTAACTAAACTAAATGAATATTCATATACTGCCAATTATTATCCAGACATGAGACCACTATTTACGGATATTAATTTACAAGGTTACGACGTACCTAATGAATGTTTATTATACCACTTATCCTAAAACACATAAATACCGTTAATAAATATTCATTTGTACTGTCACGGAGCAACAAATATCCATTTTACCCATTATTCACAAACACAGAATCACTATTTACGATTTATTCATTTACAGTGTACAATACCAAGTTATGGAAAAATTTAAATTCTAATGCTGGGAACTTTTCAACAGTGTATCCATTGTTATATCGTAACTGATACAATGTTATATCGATCAAGCGCGATGTTATATCGCAACTGAACTAAATATACATTCATACATCACTTATTCCCAGACATAAGATCACCATTTACCGATATTCATTTAAAATGTTATGAAGTAACGTTTGTTCGTTATACCACTTATTCTAAACACATAATCACAAATATCCATCATACCCATTATTCTCAAACACGGATTCACTATTTAAGATTTATTCATTTACAGTGTACAATGCCAAATTATGGAAAAAATTAAACCCCAATGTTGGGAAGTTTTCAACAGTGTATGCATTCAAAAGTAATTTAAAATAATAGCACTTCCTAACATCATCTTCGGCCTTCCTGTTATCCTTCCTGCCTTACACATCTTCAGCCCTTTCCAAATTTCTACACACGTACCAAATTTAGAGGTTTATTTCTTTTCATTGTCATTATTGTCCCATTATTTTCATTGTGACTGTTGTGTATTCCTCGTCTTTTTATGTTTCTGTCCTCTTTTTATCAAATCTTATTTCCATGGCAGGCTTAAATCTCATGCATCTACGCAAGATAGAAATTTTGTGAGGCGATACGCCAATGTGTAACTTACTAATGAAATTCGGCTGACGGAAACCAATGGATTAAAAATAAGAGCGTATCAGGACGATTTCAAGTTATAATAAAATGCGAATTAAAAGGACCAGTAACAATAATCATGCTATGTTTAAGATATGAAAAAATATACTGTCCAATACAAACGGCGAAATATGATTACCTGGAATTTATACTTTCCGAGTGGCGGCTCAGCGTAGGGAATGCCTAGAAACTTGTAAAGTCCTCCTTCTCGTGAGCCACGTACAAGACCCTGTGTCGTCTCCACCACCCATTCGTCTCGACTTAGAACACTGGGCGTCGTTACCAACATTGCCACCAAAAGCCAGCCGCATCAGGTCATTGTTGCACGCCAACTGCCCTCTCTGACTGGAAACATCCAATATATATATATATATATATATATATATATATATATATGTGTGTGTGTAATTCAATTTATAAAAATTGTATTTTCGATATTGAAACCTTAGCCTAGACGCTTTGTTACAATGAACGAGTAAGATCAGGTTTTTGTCATGTTAAAAAATTGGGGGTAATATATCTCCGAAATTCTTTTTTATAAATTTTTGTTCTCTTAAGGATATTTCAAAACTTCATTTTTTCAAAATGTCATCTTAGAAATTAAACACACCACCATTCAGTCCGATCAACCTACAAAAGTGGCTAGAAACACAAAACGTGAAATTTAGGTGTTATTTAATTTTTAAGTGAAGAATAATTTCATATCCTTTTTTTAAAAATCTCCTAGACAGTTTATAACAACAAAGTTTATTTACAAGAAGATTTGTGTATTTTTGCAGATTAGATTATTTTGAGGCAGTTACGATGCTGGCGAGAAGGCAGTGTTTATCATCAGAGACCTAGGTGACTGCACAACGCATATATTACATAATAAAAAAAATTAAAAAGTATCATTTAATACTTACCTACCGCATCAATGTTTTCCTTATCTACTGCTACTACCAGTAAAACTAATCTAGTGAGCGAGTACTACAATTATAATTTTACTCAAACACTAGCACCTCTATAAAACAAATGACTTGTTAAAGACTGGGATATAATGAGAATGAAATGAAATATTTTTTCTGTATCTTTAAAACACCATCTGTTTAAATAGGTACTTAATTTACATTACAAGAACGTCATAGTTGTGAGAAAGTAGAATATATTATCACATTCATCATGGACATTTTAGGTACAATAAATATTTGTAATGAATATGTAATATTCGTAGAATAATAATCCATGTGATTTGGCTATAAATATTAATACCAAAGATTTTAATGTTTATAGCCAAATGGTGATTTAAATAGCTATATATTTGTTAAGTATCAGCTCCCTACTTGGGAGCTGCAAGTGAAACCATGCGTATCCTCGTGACAAATTGAAATATTAAGCTTATTAATGAAGGTTCCAGTCGGGGCATTCGAGAACATTAAGATTCGTTAAACTCGATAATCTTTAATATATGTGAGGATCGATCGATAAGTTCTGGACCTGATATAGAGAAGGCGCGAGTATAACACCTAACAACTATAATATTTATTGAATATATTTGTCATTAATTTTGTAGAAATTCATTATTCACAATGAAATGAAACTACGTGATGTAATATTACTTCTACTATCTTTAATTTCTTTACCACGACCTAGGTTTCGTTGTATTACAACATCTTCAGGTGGGCTATTAGAATCTTTGCTAATAGCCCTGAAGATGTAATACAACGAAACCTAGGTCATGGTAAAGAACTTAAGAAAGTAGAAATAATACTACATCATGTAGTTTCATTTAATTGTGAACTGTAATATTTGTTGAGTATAATAGTTTAAGTGTAGTGCAACACCGTTTAACTTCCTGTTTATGGCGATCGAATAATACATACGAGTATGACGCTTTCAACAGGAATGATTTTTTTTTAGAATACTCCTGTTACTTTTGCCACACATTACTTGAAAAATGCCAGGAACATATCTGGTGAGCTTCTCCTTTTCCTACTAGATCGGTTGAATTATTTTATTCAATGCAAACCTCCACATCTGGCTAAAAAGAATATATTTTTCTGGTGTTGCTGCTGCAAAACTCTCTGATCAAGGCTACGAAATGCTTTTACATGCCCAATTTTCACCAGATTCATCCACCAGCGTTTACTTGCTCTTTAAACCTGTGTTTATTCAGATTCTCTCTAGATGAATATTCTTTCAAATGATTAGTTCAAAGGTGGCTCGACCGCTTATATTGTTATCTATTACACGGAGTGAAAGAGTTAATCGAAATATATAATTAAAAAAAACTTAAAAAATCTCGTATTTCTTTGTCAGATCAAGTACTTTTCGTACAGGCAGCCGCAATTTATTTTTTTTTACACTAGAATGTTTATGGATGAAAATGAAAACAAGATAATAAAATTGTTTTTATCAATGCCACCGAACGTGAGTCTACTAACAGGTAAACAGACAAAACATAATACAATTTTGTGGCACCAAGAAAAGAAGCAAAAAATCCTCATTTTTTAAGACAATCGGGATTAGCAAAATTCTTGAATGGTCATGACCCTATGAAAAGCGCATGTGCTTAGTATAACCATGCTTAAAAAATTTTCAATCCTAACAAATATTATGAACGTAAACGTAAGTTTGTTTGTTGTTTTGCTTACACACCCCAAACAATTAACAGATTTTTATTATGCATAACCTGTGCAATTAATACTAAGATAAACACGTATGTATATAGATATATATATCTGTATCAAACTAATTAGCTATTTTCAGTATATACACAAGAATTTTATTTCAAAATTTCACCACCCTCTTTTCCCTTTTCAATGTGAGCGATGCCACGAGTGATTAAAACCAGTGGTAAATAATTTATAACCACATGTTGTTGTAATAATTTTTCGAATATTTTTAATACTCGTAATTAATTCCCGTAATATCATTATCATCATAACAACGTCAATATGAAATTGACGACAATATGAATTTCTATTTCTCTGATATAAACTTCCATGAAACGGAATGTCAGGCTAGTGTACATTTTATATTTTGTAGACCGCTCATAAGAGCAAAGATTTCATTAAGCTAAATTTACATTAATATGAAATGGAACAAAAAATTTAGCTTTAAAAACTATAAACACGCATCTGAAACCAAAGAACCTATTGAAATAAAACAAACCAGCCCAAATTCGATGATATAGCTATCAACCATTGAGAGCTTCCCGTGAATTGAGAACCACCCTCCTTTCTCTATTATCAGGTCCTCCAGGTTACGATGTGTAACCAAAGGGTTCATCAATACAAGTCTAATGGATTCAAACTCAACATATTCACTATTACCCATTAAGAACTTCCCAAACTTCCTACGTAACCAAAGGCTCATTGAGACGAGTTAAACGAACTCAACCCGAAAGGGTTTACTGCCAGTCCTTGAGAAATTCCCATTCCCACCTCTTTCCTCCATCATCATTTCAACTCGATTGTATATATTGTAGCATTGTCATAAGAATTGCATAAGTTTGCCAAGTTCAAGTCGATACGACAATCAGAAGTAGATGAAAAATGAGTTGCAAGGCTAGTGAGTCGAAAGTATTAAAACAAAGTCAACAAAAAAAATTATAAGATTGATACACACATACTTACATATGGACATATAAATCACATTCGCCTTTTGACTTCACCTTAATCAGTACTTCAAGCCTGTATATATCTGCACATACTACATATCTGCCCACTAATATTCTAGTTGCTGCATGCCTTTGTATACACATTTATATATGCATTTACTTACTTACCTAGCTACCTACTAATATTCAGTTACTTTATATATTTGTTTATACCTGTACTTACTTACCTACCTACCTGTTAATTCCTTAGTTGTTTCAAGTTTTTTTATGTATCGGTATATACTTACCTACATACATACTATATATACTTACCTACATATACACTAACCACTGGACGCACTATACTTGGGCATCCCCCCTAGCCGTACGCAGGTAAAATCCGATAGTCGCAAACGCATCGTGGTACATAATGGCGAGTTGTGCAATTAATCGGTGCAGAAATCATAGTGGTAAATCAAATTTTGAAAAATATGGCATAACATTTTATTGGTGGGTGTATAACATTTATATTATATCGTTTATTTCAAAGCTAATAATTATTATTTATAAATTATTTGTAGTAGAAATTGACATGTAGTTTTCATGACATTAGTAAAGTGTGTAAACTGAGCGCCGATTTTTATCGATAAAAATTATTACTGCTGTGAACGATATATGAAAAATTTAAATCCACATTATAACGATATTATTATTAATTGTAAAAAATATATCTACGTATCGTTTGCATGATAAGTATAAAATTTTAGTCATTGCAATTGGAAAAGGGACCGTTAAAGCAATTTATTATTAAAATTTAGTTTTAACAAGGAAAGTTTGTCTGCTGTATAACTATATTAAATGTAAATTATCAGTGGTTTTAGTATTTGCACAGATTCCCAAAGGACCCATATATTATGTTTTTCTTTTGTTATTTTATTTATTATGTTTTTCATATATTCTCTATTTATATTTACTATGATATCGGCTCATCAACGTTTTATTTTACTGCCCATATTTATTTTTTTAAAAACATACTTAAGTTTTTATAAAAAAAGGACTTTTGACATATCGGAGTATGCCTAGACTGTCACTGTGACTATGACTAGGACTGATGACAACACGTGAATGATACAAAAGTTAAGCTATGACCTTAGGCGCTCACATTTAAAAAATGTGGTATATCCACATATGGTATATCCATTTGTTACCAACTCCGTGATGTGGGTAACAGTAAGGACTTTTGTGTTTTTAATAACTGAGTTCAATCATCACACATCACATACATACACGTACATCCACATTTGCATAACAGCATATTTAAGTTTTAAATCGTGCCGATCAAGCACATTTTCAATTATATACCTTAGATAATTATACTCAAGTAGTGAGTCATTAAATGTACAATTAATAGTATTGGGTACTAATGTACTAGGAAATATTTTCAATTCCTAAAATATTTCCTAGAGCGATGTATACTTTTTAAATTTTTGATATTTATTAAAAAAAACTTGTTTTATTTTTAGCTCTATTGCCTTCATTGTCAACTAGGTGACATTTTTTATTTAAATTATACTTGCATGATTTTGTTTTGCCTGTGCATTGGACAAATTTTATCTTTATCAACCCTACAAAATTAGTCCACAAAGAGTTATGATCAAGACATTTTTTCCATTTGGCAATTAAGATCTAATAGAGGAAAAAGATGACATTGTATTCATCCTTATACATTTGATAATTCAATCATTGTCAAAAATCATTTGTTCCTCATAAATTGTTACTCTAATTGCGTTGACCCTATATATATATATATATATATATATATATATATATATATATATATATATATATACATATATATATATATATATATTTATATATATATATATATATATATATATATAAATATAAATATATACATATATATTTATATATATATATAATATAACGTAGTTTATTTAATTGGGAATAATAAATTTCTACAAAATTAACGCTACATATATTCAAAACTACCACAGTATTAAACGTTCCCGGAAAAGTGTAGTGAATTGGAACCGATCACTCCTATATCGTCAAGTCGGTACATAGGTTATTTTTTGTATTAATTAAATATTTACTCTTTGTCTGAATTCCATTCTACCACACCGCGAAATAACTCCTTGGTCTCACACTTTAAGGGGACTATTAATATTATGGCGGAAATGGTATCGTCAAACTGTGGTAAGAATAGAAACACGAGTATTTTCAATGAAGGCTTCCTTAAATCTCACACGCTGCTGGTTCAATAATATATAGAAATATATGGAAAAAGTCCATGTAGATAATAATATATAGAAAAAGATGAAAAACCCATGCGCTACGGAAAACTTAATTATTTTCATTCCATTGTAAGTATGCCAATACCTATATTTCCATAAGCGTGATATTTCCTGTGTATTTAGGCGCGACTTCCAGATATTACTAAATTAACATGTCGCATAAAATTGCAAACAAATAACATTTACTTTAATATTTGAGCCGTATCAGTTAACAGCTAACGCACTTGGATTAAAATATGTGTCTGTAACTTTGAAAATATTGCAGCTATGTATAAATGAAGTTAAACCGATCCCCAAGAACTTTTTATTCTCTGGAAATTTACTAAATTACATTAAAAAATGGATATCGTTTTTTGGAAAAATTTTAGCAGTATTTTCTCCAAATCTAAGTAATAATTGAAACATGTAATTAATATTTTCTTGTATAAAAAATACACAATATTACAGAGTATATGAAATCTCATGTATCTAGCTTTTCTTCGTTTTCAGATATGGATCTCTAAAATGTCTTCAATTTTGACACTGATAGATCATTAAAGCTTATCGATAACTTCCAGTGTATCTATAATATTACAAGAAAAATAATAAAATCATAAAAACTTATCGGAAAACCTGAAAAGAAGGGAGCAAAGTTATATTTGCATTTATTTTACAAAATTTTATGTGGATTTAAATGATTTATGTGGATGCACGGCATTAATAAATTTGTTCTAATTTGTGCTAATCTAACACACGATATCTAATTATTGGTCTCGTAGTTTTATTTAATATATTTCTTATGTTTACAAGAAGAGGAGCCATTCCTGTTTCCTATGCGTTTTCCTTGTATTAAGGACAACTTTTGGTTTTTGTTGTTTTTTTTTTCAAATAATTGATATATTAATAATTATTAGAAAATTTAATGTGTGTTATTTTTATTTGAAGACTTTATTTCAGATTATGTCAGAGAGTTCGTCCTAACTACTAGGGATTCTGACAGGGTTCTTTTATTATTAGTCTGGTTCACTGTACAGGTTTCTATTAGGATTATATTATATTTAGGTATAGCCTTTTTATCTTTTATTTAAAATGTTTTTACTTCGTCTTTTTATACTTTTCGCTCATTTCATATTTTTGGGAGAACAGTCTTCTTTTATATAGTATTGTGTTCCATTCAACGAATTCTTTTTTATTCAGGTGGGATATTAGCAAAGATATCTTTGAATCTTTACTAATATCCCACCTGAAGATGTTGTAATACAACGAAACCTAGGTCGTGGTAAAGGAATTAAAGAAAGTAGAAATAATACTACATCACATAGTTTCATTTAATTGTGAATAATGAATTTCTACAAAATTAACGCCAAATATATTCAATAATTATTTGTGTTAACGATCTTCACCGAAACACACAACACGTTGAAATCCACCTTCCTCGTTTATTATTATATTACAACGACTGACTTAATCTAACTAATAATTACTAAACTCAACCCAAAACTATTAAGTAAGTCAGTAACTTATAGCCTTTCTTTAATATATGACAAGAAAAACCAAATTCCTCAAAATAATCATTTTCCGAAGTTCCCGGTGTATTCTTAAAATACTTCGTGAAAACTCTCGGAGCATTAGTTTATTCAAATAGTATTTTGTTTATCCTACAAACGTTTTCCATGCTGTCTATAAATAGGTATAATTCTCGTCCATATAATTTTTTATACATATACCAACACGGTCACCTGTGCCACAGACTAGCAGTCCAACGGTGCCACAGACTAGCAGTGAAGTGTATTGGCACCTGCCAATACGCCAAGTGACGGCTCAATTGTGACTGAAGGCAGGTTGAGTTCGACCGCACTATTCATCTTACAAAATGCTATAAATTTTCTGAATCAACTGACCAATTGCTTGAATGAACGATAAAAAACTTAGTATGTTGAAACTAGTATAGTATAGTAATAATCTAATCCTTTTAGTTCATTTGGTCCTGGTTCCATGATAAGTTCTATTCTATTTCTATTTGAAGTTATTTTTTACAATAAAAGAAATAAAAAAAGTGTAGCAAGTTTGATGTGATTTCTAACAACATAAAATATATCTTGATATCTTGACAAAGAAGATGCGTCGTGTTATATCATATTAAAAAAGTTTGGAGGTAAAACATAACGTTATTTTACTTTCTCCTGTGATTCAAGCTGAATCATAGTACAACGATGGTTGTTTATAGTATTAATCTATAAGTTTCGTCACTTATATTTTGTGTAGAATTTAAACTGAAACCAATATTTGGACCTACGATATGAAATAAAACAATTAAATAATCTCAGTTTTCTGTTTCTTTTATAAAATAATTTTATTATTTTATATATAAATCTTCTTACATTTTATATTTTTAATCAGAAGTATTTACTTGTTTCTACACATATATGATAAGAAAATTTAGAACGATCTTCAATAAAACTCATCATAAATTTCATCCCATAACCGAAGGGTAGCAGCGCGGGGAGACTGCTCGAGTGAGAATTCTTCATCCATGACTAAGTAGTTGAACTGATCCTCACTCAGTGGAGACCAGATAAATGGAAGCAGGTTCGTTGGCTCCGGAGTCGGGTTGCTGCAGCGTTTAAAAGTTACATATGTCACGTTTGCTAGATCTCGGGATTCCAAGTGGACGCATTAATCTTTTATAAAGTTCCACCGTAATAGCACAGGATGAGGATGTTTTACAATACGGTAAATAATATTATAGTTATCAAATAATCTTTTGTAATATTGCATATGCTACTCTGGAGGATTAGAAAGTTACATTGACTGGCCTTACATCCTTAATATGATGATTAGCTTATCTAAACTGTTGAAGTGTCAAAAACCAGTAATTACTTTTAGGTAATTAATTTATTCAAAATTGATAATCAATTCCATTCAAATGTATGTATAACTTTTGTCCACAAGGAACCTTGAATGTGACAATAGGATTGCTGGGTCAGCCCACTCCCGATCAAGCTATGTAAAACATTACGACCATACGTAAAATAATACAGGGAAGAACAATAAATAAATTCATCTTAAAATTGTCTTAAAATTCGATCTTCACCATGTGAGGAATGGAATTGTTAAAACTCCGTCATAAAATCGATTAGTAAAAATCTGTTCATTACTAATACTTCAAAAATAATTAGTATTTAAGGATTATTAAAGCCCTTGAAAAATATGTCCACACACTAGAAATATATAAAATTTACGAACTAACTGTACTGCATAAAATATACTTACCCAAATTTTGCAAAGTTTGTCCAAAGAGTCGACATTTTATTACCAAATACTTGATCACTTGCTTCAATAAAAATATTCGAATTGCTCGATATCAAAAAGCGCATTTCAGCTCCATGTCCCGCTGGTGCTGCTTGTCCACTTCTGTACCTGAACTCATAAAAGTATACGGGTTCGTTGCTGGTACGGGCACGCTCTCGCACCGTACGCTCTCCACCGATATAGAAATATCTATCAGAATTATATGTATAGTATTGCTCTAAAGTTGGTGGATTAGTAAAGTAGAATTGCCTGAGCCTATTAGCTACCCTAGTTTTATCCTCTTTACTCAAAAATACTAGATCTGCTGGTAAGTAAGTTTCCAGATTTAACGTGAATTCAGCTACCATTTCTTCCAATATAGGACTCCATCCATATGTTTCCCTTTCCGTTACACCGCCTATCAATGGAATGGAAGTGTAATTTCCAGATCTTATAATATCCAATGGCATTTGTGTCAAAAATCTTTCTTGACCGAAGTCGCTAGTTTCAATACAAGGCACATACGGAAGAGATGTATCCGTTGTGATTAAACTACCCACTGCTCTAACTATGGTCTCTAAATCAGCAGTCAAATAGAAATCCATCAAATCTTGAACATCAGCTCCACCAGCGTAGCCGGCGGCTTCTGCAATTAAAATGGCATGACGCATTGGATCAACGTTAACTGCCCAAGCAGCCACTGCACCTCCACTCTGGGTTATCGCTCGCTTAAACAGTCCATTGGCCATCGGAGACAAAGTGATAAGATCCACTGAAACTGAACCAGAGCTATGACCAAAAACGGTAACATTGTCCGGGTCACCGCCAAATGCAGCGATATTCCGTTGAACCCAACGTAAAGCAGCCACTTTATCCTTCATACCGGCATTACCGGGATTGAGCTCGTGTCTCAGGCACAAATACCCGGTGACTCCCATTCTGTAGTTGATAATGACTACAATTACTCCATGCGGAACGACATGTCTCGGGCCGTAGTAGGCGCTGGAGCCATCAGTAAAAGCTCCACCGTGTACGAACACCATTACCGGCAAACTCTCGTCCAAAGGAACAACTTCAGGTGTGTAAACATTTAGCACCAAGCAGTCCAGGTCTCCGATATAATTGCCTCCTGACATTTGTGGGCAGAATACGTTATCGCGATTTGCTTCTAACACTCCCTCCCAAGTTGGTGGTGCTCTTGGAGCCTGCAATGTTATTCAAAATGAAGAAATTTCATACTTTTTATATTAAACATCTTCTTAGAGAATTAAATAAATGAACCCAAGTTTGAAATGAAGTAAACTTTTAAAATAAAACATACCACTTAACGAAATGTAATAATTACAGTAATGTACAGAATGATAAGATGGATTGATGCTGTATGTCATCCCGTTACTATTCATAAGGCCATAGCCGTGATAAAACATGTAACAGAAATCGAGGAACACTGCTGGAATGGTGAAAAGTAGAGAGACCGACTCATTCACGAACTGTTTATCACGAGTGTTCCCACCTATGTATCTTCGACACCCCCGACCGATGTCGTTTGACAAACGGAATGTGACCACGTATGAAGAACAGTATAATTAGGATAATTTTACAGTGTTATAACTGCAGGGAACCGCTAGTTAAGCTATATAAGGATAATTGGGCGTAACTAGCAACTAGTCGTTTAACTGGATTGCTATGTGGAGTGGTTAAAAGAGTTTAATCGTTATCTGAATGAAATCTTCGAGAATTAGATATTTGAAAATTTCAAAATATCGATAAAAATTAGATTTAGAAAATTATTAGAAAAGTGTTTTGTATTGTATTCAGCAAAGACAGAAAACGAAGAAAGAAAATTGGATAAAAATAAAGATGTAAACAATTATTCTTTCATCGGAAAATATTTCAAAAATCTGAAGACATTTTTTTTTTGCAAAATGGCTTATACCGTAATAATCATCCAATAATATTTATTTACGATTTAATCTGACAAAAATAAGTATTTTATACATTTTCATAACATACTGATGATTAAAGATTGACTCGCACAGATAATTTTGTACTAAACGAAAAATATATTACACTGCTGACTGCTCATTATGACTAAGTTACTAAATAAATTCTTCTATATTCATGCAGCTCGTATTCTTATAACCCTAACAAGATAAAATATTAGGGATTCTCTAACGAATATTGACTGCAAACATGAAAAACTTTCCTGGCTAATGAGATTAGGTCATGACTGAACTAAAGAGAAATTCGTAATCGCTACCAAATACATTTATTTTTGCTGTGTTTAACGTCTTTAACATTATATAGCATCGTTTATCTCGATTCATATCTCTGTCGGACACATAAATGCCAGGTCTACGTTCAAATAACCTAGATACGCCTTATCTCCGGACACTATGGGATAAATTAGATACCAATGTCAGGAAATCCCCAATAATATACACATTCGGAAGATATTTTACAAAACCACACCTTTCCTAATCCCAATTATAGACTTCTTGGTTATTATACATCGTACTTCGTCATCTTTTACATATCCTTTTTTCATTTTCTTAATAAATTTTTAATGTAAATGCCTTACAAAATAAACGCCAGAAAGAGTATCTTTGGAGGTGATACGCTGAAAAATAAAAAACTGATAGAAAAAAGTCTAAAGGAAACCAATTAATTAACAAAAAGGACGCATGAGATGCTGCTGAAGTACAAAATCTCGTTGTTAGATCAAATCGAAAATTGCTGAAAGATTTTAGCTGAAGATAGCTGAAAACGCGAAACTGCGTACGAACACGCACTACATTTGGCGTTTTCGCTATTTTCGTAGTCACCACCGGCATGGATTCCTGGACAGCAACATACGTTGCGACTTTGTTATAAGAAAACTGTCAAGAACTCGCACTATGACGGTTCCGTACGTATTTAGGCATTTATAAACATTTGATGGTACATCATATTAATATTACACTAGTAACATAAAATATATTGCCTACTGTTTCTTTCACAGGCGCATATTCAAAAAAAATATTTCTTATATGATATAATCACAAATTAACGATTTTCTGGTTAAGGTTTTTACTTTGTATTGAATCAGAAACTTAATTTTTATAGCTCCAAGGGACCGTAGACCTAAATATTTAATATTAATTTCAACTTGATTCCTCCACGCGTTTCTGAGAAAAAGAGTCTTGACAGACAGACAGACAGACAAACATACAGACGGGCAACGAAGTGATCGTATAAGGATCACTTCGTTCCTTTTTTTGAGGTACGGAATTAAAAAAATAGAAGACGCTGCCCCTATATATACTAACTGATGGAAGACATTTGAACGGATACTTTTGTAAAATGTACAGTGACGTGCGAAAGAATCCCGGTAAATTGTTTAACTACTACAGAATGTCGATCGGCAGTTTAGACGAGTCGGACGACATGACCTTTCCGAGTATAACACGGCATAGACAACTCTCCGCTGCCATCACCGAGGTGACAATGAATCGAAAACTGCGCGCGGTTAACCGCTGTGCGTGGGCTACCAACGAATAATATGGGATACAAAAAATGCGCGTTTTCGAACCGCTTTCCAAAACGTAATAAGTTATCTTTTCAAAATGAGTCAGCGAAGAAAACTATTAGTACGTGTACTTGTAAAAAAAGAAGGATTCGAAACCACGTGCTGATCGCAGTGCGTGCTAGGTCGAAACACGAAAATACTAATGGCAATAAACGTAATATGTTCAAATTCATTATCAATATTCAACTGCGAAACGTCAATATTCAACTGCAAAATATCAATATTCAACTGCGAAACATCAATATTCAACTGCAAAATATCAATATTCAACTGCGAAACATCAATATTCAACTGCGGAATTCAAAGATGAAATATGTTTGGCTGAACAACGAACTTTAATTACCTGGAATTTGTACTCTCCGAGTGGCGGTTCCGCGTAAGGAATACCTAGAAACTTGTAGAGTCCATCATCCCACGAGCCACGCACCAGACCTTGCGCTGTCTCCACCACCCACTCATCTTGGCCTAGAACACATGTCACCGTCACCAACAGTACTACCAACAGCCAATTGCACCGCATTATCATTACACACCAACTGTTCTCTCAAGCTGGGAATATCCAACTTTTATATCTGTTCAACGAATGTTGATTAGATATCGACTCTCTTTATAGATTAGTCTTATCGATTCATCTGACTTATCCAACTACTGACTTTGAAATATTAAATAGATTCGTTGTAGATCGTCCTACCCGCTTGTCATAATAAAAACAAGGTCGCCATTTCTTTCTATTGACAAATTATCACGATATATGAAATATAAAGTGTTAAAGACTGGAATATAATTAAAATGAAATAAAAAAGTGTTGCTATGGCTTTGAGATACCGTCTGTTTAAATAGGTAGTTAATTAACTTTACAAAAATTCGTAGCTATATAAATAGCTAGAATATTGAGTTGGTGTTGAAATATAAATAACTTTCCTGGAATATTTAGCCCGCACAATGGGTGTAATCAACAATTTTGAAAATAATGTATACCTATTGAATGGGAAACTCATCATAATTAAATAAATACTCACTTTAGACAGTTTTTCTGAGACACATTCATGTAAGAGATGATTAAAATATAGGAGAAGGACAAAGTAAAATAGACGTAAAGTTTAAAAAAAAGAAAATAATTTATTTTTTTTTTTACTATCTTATCGCCCTGGTATATAACTATGCCATTTATTCATGCCTCTTATTCGTACGTTCTATAGCATATACATATTTGTTTATATATAAGATATGTAAATATCAACATATTTAGAAAAAATATCAGGCGATTTTTGATTGTCGTTTTAATGCTTAAGAAATTCAAAGTTCATAATATAATAAAATTATATTATGAACTTTGAAAGTCGGTACATTGATAATATTTTCAAAAAAACTGATGAAAGGGGATGAAAGGTAAGTGATAAAATGTATTAGGCTCATTTTTTTAATGGTCGTTCAACGCCAGTCCACTTGAGATCTACAATGCTAATTTAAATCTAACCGATCCAAAAGTTTTGCCTTTTAGGCATGCCTCCCCTTGTGGGTACCCCTGCGTTCTAGGATGATGAAATAAACTGTGACTTTAGCTTCTGACGTGACATTAAATGCTATCCAACCTAACATCAAGCAATTATCAACATAATTATTCGAAAATTTCGAAAAATGCATGACCAAATCTATTTCGATTCTATCGGAGTTGAAGGAAATTGCATGCGACCACTGATTACATTATACCAACAAATTGCTAACAACTTTTGTGAAAAACGATATCGTAACTTAGTGAAATTATCTAGCATTGAATAACCATAGGATATCCATAGCACTGAATAAATTTTATTAGTATATTTCATGTATTTCCTGATTATAAGTTGAACAGTAACTTGATTGGACGTGAAATTTGAACACAGGGATTTAATGTAAATGCGACCTCGGTTGTTTTAACTCATAACTAGCCTTGAGGTTTTAAATTATGATTTAGTGATAGCAAAATTATGATATTGATATTGACTTTCCTAATGGATATAAGAGTAGACCTGGATTGTCAGAGCTGAGAAACTATTCGTTATCTTTTTCTAAGAAACTTAGAAGTCTCCGTGTGACTACTCGGCAGCTGTAATACGTATTAATCCACCTCGTATATTTCAGTCCCTACTATCTGAAAGATCAGAGGAGAATGATTTTGTTGGAGAAAAGATTTACGAAATCAGCCGCTCTAGTTAGTAGTTCTTTATTCTAATCCTCTTATCCTAGTGAAGAAGGCAATGATAAGCGCATCGATTTTAGAGAGCTCAACAAGAATACTGTGGCTAATACATATCCTGTTCTCATTAACAAATGCTATAAAAAGAAAAAATGAAGAAGTTTGGGAAAAAAATTGTTTTAGACTTCCGTAGTGAGATTTCTTCTTCAAGATATTAGACAGATGTAGGAGTTTCGCTGTAATGTTTTTCATCGTAAGATCCAGCGTAATTGTAAAACTTGATGTACATCCATAATTCTTCGTGCGTGTAGTTAATACGTAATTGACATCGTTCATGAATCGGTAATCCATTTAGGCTGGAAGAGGTACAGGCAATACATAAAATCTGTGTGCATGTTATACCACCCGTACGTACACTTCGAAGAAGTTGGAGTATAACATTAGTATTTTTGGAATACCTAGTCAGGTTATACTCACTAAGATCGCTGTTTTACTAGTAGAGTTTAGTAGATTCTTTGATATCATCCAGATTTATCTCATAGTGAAAGGCGAGAGTAGCGTGAATAAAGAGGTCAAATAGACCATGACCATTCTCAGAAGTTTGGTTATCACCATTGAGGCAAGTTAGTAGCATTCAAGATAGGATTCCTCTGGCAGTGTTTCACTTGCTGCCAAATTCATTATGAACCGTGTGGTAAAGATGGATGGGTCCATTAGAATGAATGACCTGTAAAGTGGTTAATCGAACGACAGCCAAATATCGAACTACAGTTGATGACGAAGAAATAAGAGAGCAAACCTTGCAGAAAATCGAGTCATGCGCTATGTAAGAACAGTTCCGATTTTGTACTGATTAAAAATGAAAACAATGACCAAAGCAAACGATCGTTACCTTTTAAAATTTTTAGGCTCAAATCATACTTACGTACGTTTATCTCTATGATGGAGTGAGAAAAATGGCTAATCACCGAGGTTCATCTTAGCTTCATGTTGAGGCTAAGTCAGAAAACGAGCAATGAGAAAATTGGTCGCATAGGGTGTGAACATTGAACTGGTTCACCCATGTATTATAATAATTATCATTTAATAAATGCATTCGTGCATCTAACGTAACGCTGTGAAATTAACTGGCCGTTGAAATGGCTTAGTGTGCCGTTGGTACGGCAGGATGTATCGTCGGTGCGGTATAACCGATCACTGGTGCGATCGAGGGATCTTCACCTCGATGCACTGGTAAAGTAGTCATAATGATTATATTGATTTGAATTATGATCGTAGCTGAGAACTCGTGATGATTTTGCAGTTAAAATTTATTTCAATTTTAGCTTAGATGATCTTAATTTACATTGTTTTGTTAATTGAGCACTTTCGTCGACAGTCAAATGAAGACTTTGATGAAGTTATTGAATTTTCTTGTATCACTTCACAACTGTTATAGTTTGAATTGAAGAACATTGCTCTGTGTGTTGTGTGTTTTTGTATTTTCCTTTCAGATGATTGACCAGATGACAGGTGTACTTTCAAAGAGACCGTGATTATTTTGCAGAGTTGAACGAATCATTTTATACTGTAGGTTAGAAATTCGTTGTTGTACTAAAGATTAGAATTAAATATGATTATGTACGTCCATAATAGATGACAGATTCACAAGCATATGATTAAAATATTCTAATTGGGGTATATTAAGAAAGTCAGATCAGCATCGAGTGCCGCTAGCCCTTCCTCCCTGTGTCTGTATCGCTGCTGGTAAAGACCGAATAAGAATTTTTCGGTTACTGACAGCTCAGCTAACATAGAAGTATGCATAAAAACTGTACGCATAATATTACTCTAGAGTTCGGGGTCACTAAAGTAAAACTTTCTTAATCTATTAGCTTCATTCATATCACTCAAAAATGCTAGGATCTTCTGACAAATATGCTTCTAGATTTAACGTCAACCCTGGAAACATTGCTTCATAAATAAGATACAAACTATATATTACCATAATACCACCTATCAATGGATCCGAAAAAATTGACTTGGAAGTTTAATTAAAAAGATATGTCTTTTAACATCCAATAGCATTTGAATCAGACATTTTTCTTGACTACAAAGCTACTGAATTTATAGAATACATTGTCTTAATCTGAAGTTCTAATCCAAATCGATAGTGCTCTTGAAGCTTCAATAACACTGATAAATTCAAGGTATTCAACATGTTTGACAGTTCTACCTATCCGCAGGCGGAAAATAAAACTTCTTTATACTTCTCTCTTGTTTGTAGGCATGAGAGTTATTTGTTAGCGGTTTCAACAGATGGCATTAAAATCGCTTTAATATAGAAATAGTATTTGGTGTCACACGGCTATTTCAATCCCAGTATGATAGTCTATTTAGTTGAGACGTTACACTTCAAAAAGATCTTCTAAGATAATCAAATAGATAAAAATAAAATGAAGGAAAAATGAGTCAAAAATAAACTGAGCCTTTTAATATACTGAAAATAATAAGAAATTACGCAACCTATTTGCATAAGCACCGTGCCAAAACAATACCATTTAAAAGGGTCACACAAAATTTAAACTTTCACCTTTATAGGAATTAAAACGGAAAATAACTAATTTTAAAGGATATTAAAGAACAATTGGCACTTTAAAAGCAACATGAATACAGCAGTTAAACGTTTAATGCAAAATTAATAAACTTATAAATTAAAAATTATTAGAAAAACGAATTTAATATCCGGCAAGCAAAAGAAATTATATAGAAATATTGTTATATTCCAGAATCCAATTTGTTCCACAAGAAAGGGCAGGCAAATAGCACAATGCTTCGCAAAAGGTCTACTTGTAGTAGCATGTACTTGGGATATAATATTTGCGACAAGAAGATTGAGATTTTAAAAATGTAATCCGAGATCCATCCAAGGCCCTGAGTACATAGAGATAATAATAAACAATGGAAGAGGGGAAAATAATTGGAATTTAAAGTACCTAAAAATCCACAAAATACGTCACCATCTAGTTAATTTCTAATACAATTTACGAAAAAAATCAATGGAATGGTAATTTTACGACATAATACATCGCCATCTAGTTAATATTTAATAGAAAATTTAATAGTTTTTTTAATAAATTTTAATTTTATTAGGTAAATTAAAACAACACCATGTTGTAACAGAAACTTGATAAGAATTTAAGTCTTTTATGCGACATTTTCTGCATATCTATTATAGTTTGCCACTCCCAAGTCGTGGTAGACTTCTTCAAAAATAATAAATATTAATTATACACTTCGTGAAATTTTAATTAATTACTATCAAATGCACCATTTCTCAAAGTAATATTTGTCAAATGTACCATTTCTCAAAGTAATATTTGTCAAATGTACCATTTCTCAAAGTAATATTTGTCAAATGTACCATTTCTCAAAGTAATATTTGTCAAATGTACCATTTCTCAAAGTAATATTTGTCAAATGTACCAACCATTTCTCAAAGTAATATTTGTCAAAATGAAATGATGTTATATAAAGATATCGGAAGAAACATCTTGGTTAAAACAAAATTTAAGATGATGTTTTTTCGATAAGTGATAATTTTTACACACCACTTGTAGTATTTTAAAAGTTGTTCTGAAATATTTGTTTTCTTTATTTTTTCGAACTCGGTTGTAAAATAAAAGTTTAAAGATTTTTTCAATCTGAACTACCTCCATGTTTCATCCATCTTTCATCAAATATCATCTACTTTACTATTTGAGCCCTACCAAGTATTTGCAGCATTCGGATTAAAAATGTATTTGCAACTTTCAAAATATCACACCTATAAGTAAATACAGATTCAAATACTCTTCAGGAATCGAACTGTTGAACTGCGGAAAAAGAAATATTGTCTATAGCATGTTTACTGACTTTTGTACCTATATTAGTAAAGATAGTAGTACAACACTATCACCAAACATCATTCGTTGACGTAGTTATTCATTGCTAAAGATAAATTTAGAAACTTAGAAGAAAATCGTTTATTTGTCGAACCCACCGATTACGAAATATTACATTAAGAGATATTATTAAATAGTAATGCGTGCGTTAATTAGCCCAAAAATACAGTAGAAAATTATGTCACATACATGATATTATCTTTCCAAATTGACTATGATCTTAAATCAATTTACCTGAATAATAAAGAAATGTTAATATTAACAAATAATGAAAAAATCTATTCCAAATTTCTGAAAACTTTGAAGCACTTTGTTACCAATTGTGAAAATCTGAACAAACACGATAATAAAGTAATTTCCACGGGGGTAATAAACTTCTGGTTAATGCATAAATTAGTTCATATAATTCAGTTGTTAATAATGCCATATTATACGTCAATCAATTTGATCACATCAATCAAAATGATCAACATAATGATCAATCAAAATGATCAACAGTTATTGAAATGAGCACACTAGTTACTATACGAAGAAGACGTATATAAATATGAAAGTAATGGAACGCGTGAAATTCGGAATAAGAATTTTTCTCTTATATGTTGTTCTTGGTTATAAACTATTACTACACAAAATATTATCAAAATTCATCCAGCAGATTTTGCCTAATTGACGCACAAAATAACATGCAGTACAAGCAGATCGAAAAAAATTGTGAAAACAGGTTTTCTCTATTTTAATGTCGTTCTTTATGTTGTAGCAGGTTTTTTGGTTCTATTATCATTCCTTATGTAATAGTCACTCTTTTTAAAATTTTCCATGTACAGAATTCACTCAGTCACAATTTTATTATATGTGTAGATTAAGATTATCATTTTAAAAATAAAAATGATAATAAAATTTTAATTGCATACTAACTTTAAATAAAAACGTAATCTTAAAAGAGATTAGGTGGTTGTCGAAGGACGCACAAGTTGGGGTTGCATAGTTGTATACGTTTCTTAAAATTTTCAACGTTATTGGCAATTTTTTTTCGATTTTGTAGTCAAATAGTAGTACAAATATTAAGTGGAAAATATGCATGTAAACTATGCATAATTGGCTACACCTTTGAAAAAGTTATTGAATTTAAATAACTTGATACAGTAATTAACGACAAAATTAAACTAAGAGCAGACATTGATAACAAAAGTAAAATGACAAATAAATGCTTCCTTGAACTGAGGTCTAGACTCATCAGTTGGAAGACTAAACTAAAAATCTATAAAATACTAATTCTACCAGTCCTACTTTATGCAAGCGAAACATGAACTCTAAACGTAGGCACAAAGCGGACACGTTTGAGCGAAAGATCCTCAGAGCTATCTTCCGCCCAGTGCAAAAAGAGGGCAGATGGAATGGCAGACATAATTTTGAACTGTATACATTTTACGGAAAACCACAAATTACCCAAATAATCCGTAGTAACAGATTAAGATAGATTGGTCACATGTGAAGAAACCCAGAGGAAAATCCTAAAAAAATATTAACATTCAATAAACCCGAGGGTACTTGACCAAGAGATAGGCCACCCCTAGGTAGATGGATGACATCAAAAAAGACATAAAAACTTTAAACGTAAGTAATTGGATACGAGTCGCTACTAATAGGAGACGATAGAAGGAGCGCATAATAGATACAGCAAAGGACTGCAAGGAGCTATTACGCTTGTAGGGAAAAGGAAAGACTTTTTTTTTATTAGTCCTATCGATGTTTTTCGAGATTAGGTAAGAGCAGTTTTACTGAGTTTTTTTGTTCTTAATTTTGTATAAAATTTAAATATACCAAAACAAATGAAATATTTATTTATCCGTACAGAATACTGCAGTATGAATTTTTATTAAAAATTAAAAATCTTTGATTTTTTTTAATTTAAGACATTTATATTATGTTTTATTCATCCAACATTATCCCATAAAATAAAACATAGAAATGCACATGGTCTTGTCTAAGTTGTTCAGTTCTTTTCCGAAATAAACTTCAGTACAAGAAGAAACAACTTAAATGATACCTTTATGAAACAAATATACTATTACAACAGCATGTTCAAATAAAAACCTAATTGTCATGAATCAAATTTGTATCATGAAACACTTCATATTTGAGCAAATGTATTAATAATAATATTAATATTATTAATATTAATATATTCTATTATTCACTATCTTTTAGGTTTAAAGCCCCAACCGACTGGGGAAAAAATTAATTAAATGACATTTCTTTCATTCTACAGAAAAGACCAATTATTCTTCCCTCTTTAAGAAATAGGGATGTCAATATTTCAGTGACATTAAAACAGTTGCTTTCTCTCAAAACATCTCTTTTTGATTTTTTTTCGTATTTTGCCGGTAACATATGTGCCGTCTTTCTGAAATATTGTCGCTATTCCAAAATGAACATAATTTCGTAACTAGCTCATACGCCACATCTCTTGCTGTTGACTTGCCAGTGGGTATTAGATATAAGTGAAAAGCATATTTATCTTCTATCATCCTGTAACATACTTAATTTTTTATAAAATAATTATACTTTTTTTATACAAATACGAAAAAATTCCTGAAAAAAATTCGTTATAAATTTTGCTTCAAAACCGAAGGATGGTCGTGTTGGGACTACTCAGAAGATAACTACTTATCCGTGAGTAAGTTTCTGTTCCTCGCTCAGTGAAAATCAGCTCAAGACACATCTAGGAAAACACCGGTGTTAGGTTGCTGCAATGTAAAATTATTACGTTATGAACGCAGTATGTTGATACTGCAAATTGTGGTAATGGTAACTGGAAAACTGTTAAAAATTTTAGACTTGAAAATTTATTTCGATATAAAACAACGAAAAACCGACTGGTGAAAACATCATTATAAATATGTTTGAAACACAACGTCTCTCCGTCTGTCTGTCTATTCGTTGTAACTTGAGTACCAATATATGGATTTTAATGCAGCTTTACCTTAAAAAGGTATTGCACTGCCATAAAGAGTAATCACCCGGGAATGTTTTTATAACATATTAGTGTAGATACTAAAGTTATAAAACTAAATTAATATTTGTGAGGCTGCCATTAAAAGCTGATGGATATGAAGTACTGTGGATAATCAGACAACGGTACCTATACTGAAATTCGAGAGAAGTAATTTCCTCAAAGGAAACTTAAAATTCAGTCATCAGTCATGGAAGTTGTGAACATCACAATTTCTATGCAAGCGGAGCTGCGGGACAGTTAGTAAATTAGTTTTGCGTAAAATATGGTAACGTAAGATTCAATACATATCATACTTTGAAAGTGATCGATGAACACAACGTTTTTCATTATTATCTTCATAAATATACATTCATACACTTAGTCTTATATAAGTGAAAGCAGGGTTTAAGTTTAATGTTAATGTTTTATTGAAAAACTTTATTTGTAATAATATTAAATTGTGATTTGTGCCCTGTGCCTAAATTTAAGATTTCATGTGAATAAATCGAAAAAAAAACGATTGAGCAGAATAGACAGGCGGAAATCGTTTCAAGTGAAGAAGTCAGTGAGCGTGTTAATCTCAAACTTGTGACATAGAGATTTCTGTAACATGTAAATTACTGCAAAGGCTATATGGGACCTATATAGCATATGCAAAGTTTATTAAAAAAATGACATTCTATTGCCTGCTACTTGATCCGAGGATTCAGCAAAAATTTACGTATATCAAGAAGTGCGGTTCAGCATTGTGTACTCTCTATCTGAACACTGTATCTGAACTCGTAATAATATATTGATCAGGGTTGGTGCCAACGTACTTCTGCATTGTACGTGCTCCATTGACAAAGAAATACCTGGGCAGAATTTTACGCATAATTTTATGCCAAAGTCAGTGGATTACTCAGGTAGGACTGTGACCTCAAACTCTCGTACCATTGCTTCCGATATAGGATTTCGTTCATAAATTATTTTCTCCAGAACACCACATGTCAATGAAATTGAAGTATAATTACCAGATCTAACACTAAATTTATCGGACGCATCTATGGAGATTTACCACAATTGAGATCTTAACCCAATAACAATGACTGATTTCACCACTTTTCTGTCAGTAACCGTGAATACGATTTTTTCATGTTAATCCGTTAGTAGAAAATCTAAAGCCAACCAAATACATGCTTAAATGTGCTATGTCACTTATTTCTATGCAGTTCTCAATCCTTGGAAAACTAAATGTGTACTTCACTCAATGTATACATTTAGTTTTTACCTGATGTTTGTATTCCTGCTTTCTACAAAATCTGCCTAGTATGAAGTTAAAAAATACAAAAGACTATCGAAACTGGCAAAACTGTTAGGTTTAAGCTAAGGTTTCATATTCCTATTTTCTATTTCTTAGCTGTAAATATAACCCATCTAACTTTTAAAATCAAATATTCCTCTACAAAACAAAAAATACATATTACTAAGAAAATAGAAAACAAAAAGGCTACATTTTAATCAGTATTTCCAATACTAAATTGTGTTTTATAAAAACCTTTTTCCAAGGCCTATTAAACTTCAGTTATCTGACAAGGCCGTCACTTATATTTTGTGCTGAATTAAAATTTAGAGCCAAAATTAAAATTAATATACGAACCAAAATTAGTAAATTAAATAAGATAATTATGTTGGAAATATAATTTTTTCCATATTTCTTTTTTGCATTTCAGAATATCCATCAAAGAATTTTCTCCTCCATTTCTTAAATTTACGTCTCTTGAAAATAAGCTAAATTTTTAGCGCTAAGGCATCCACAATGTTAGTTTTCACCAAAACTGTAAAATCTTGGCTATTATTTAAATTCAGAACAGTGTTAAAAACAATTATAAGGCGTAACTTGAATGGGCGTCCGATAATTCTGACTTTTGTCGGAAAAGGTCGGTGCTCGATTTTCCATTCACTTGCTGAATATTTATTCAAAACGCATAAAAATTTTATTAGAGTCTATGTTTTATACTTTAAATTGTCAATTTAATAAATGAAAAATCCAGGACCCAGAATAAAATAAACCGTACTAGTTACAATTAAAAAATTAATTTCATATTACCACAATGATCTTCTTTACAAAACTATCGGTTAGGTATGATACATAAATAAAAAATTAAATATTCTCAATTTCATTTGTCTGTAAACATTTTCATATATTCGCTTTTAATTTATATTCATATTTTCTTACAACTTGTTTTTAATCAAACGTATCTGAACATGCGTGATCAGAAAATTTAAAACGATATTTAACCAAACTCATTGTAAATTTCATTCCAGAGCTGTAGAGCGGCCGCATGAGGAGACTGTTCAAGAGAAAACTCTTCGTCCAAAACTAGGTAGTCGAACTGCTTCTCGCTCAACGGAGACCAGGTGAATGGCAGCAACTTCGTAGGCTTCGGAGTCGGGTTGCTGCAATGTATAAAAGTTACATGTGTCACGTATGCTAGATGTCAATGTTCGAAGCGAAGAATTTAATCTTCTATAAGGCTTCATCGTAATTGTCATTCATTTCCCAACGTCGAAAATATTATTATGTTGGTCAAACAATATTTTGAAAGAAGCTATGAGGTACTCTAGAGAATTAGGAAGTTTTACTGGCTGGTATTACATTCTTAATAAAATAATTTGCTCATGTAATCTACTAAAGTACCAAAAGTTATGCGTATAAGCATTTTACTGCAAACCTATTTTAGAGCATTAAATCAGAATCGATAGCCACTACTAGTCACCTAACTGCAACTAGTTGCTACCCGCAACTTCGTCAACGTAAAATTCTATATATGGTCAAGATATAAGGCTGCTGTTTAAGCTCAGTCTCAACCAAGTTGCGTATCTTCAAATATTTCAAGATATTTTATATTAATACAATTACCAAATCATTGAAAATGTATGTTTATCTCTTATGATTTTCTTAGAGGCTAAAATTTTAAAAACCAGTGCTTCAGTTTAAAAAATAACGCCTCCTTTTTCATGTTTCACAGCCAGATGTTGTACTTAGGATTGAATATCTCTGACCATCAAGTTTTATTTTTTCTTGTATACAGGGAATGAGAAATAGGTCCATCGACTAGAAATATTTATAGCTTACTTAGATAAAATATATTTACCCAAATTTTGCAAAGTTTGTCCAAAGGGTCGACATTTTATCGCCAAATACTTGATCATTTGGTGCAGTAAACAAATTGGTATTATTTGATATCAAAAAACGCAGTTCTACTCCGTGTACTGCTGGTGCTTCTTGTCCACTCTTGTACCTAATCTCGTAGAAGTATATCGGTTCGGTGCTGGTAAGAACCCGCTCTTGTACTATACGCGCTCCACCAATATAGATATATCTATCAGAATTAAATTTATAGTATTGCTCTAAAGTCGGTGGATTACTAAAATAGAACTTCCTGAGTCTATCAGCTACCTCAGTTTTATCTTCATCACTCAAAAAAACTAGATCCGCTGGTAAATAATTTTCCAGATTTAACTTAAACTCGTGCAACATTTCCACGGATATAGGAAACCAACCATACATTTCCCTTTCCGTAACACCACTTATCAATGGAATCGAAGTATAGTTTCCAGATCTTATGATATCCAATGGCATTTGGGTCAAAAATCTTTCTTGACCGAAGTCGCTAATTTCAATACAAGGCGCATATGGAGCAGATGTGTCTGTAGCCATTAAAGTACCCATGGCTCTGACTGTAGTCTCTAAATCAGTAGTCAAATAAAAATCCATTAAATCTTTAACATCGTCTCCACCAGCATAACCGGCGGCTTCTGCAATTAATATGGCATTATGTTTTGGATCAACGTTTACTGCCCAGGCAGCCGCCGCACCTCCACTCTGCGTGATCGCTCGTTTAAATAATCCATTAGACATCGGAGACAGAGTGATAAGATCCACTGAAATCGAACCAGAACTTTGACCGAAGATGGTCACATTATCCGGGTCACCGCCAAATGCAGCAATGTTCCGTTGTACCCAACGTAAAGCAGCCACTTTATCTTTCATGCCAGCATTACCGGGATTGAGCTCGTGCCCCAGACACAAGTACCCTGTGACTCCCATTCTATAGTTGATAATAACTACGATTACTCCATGTGGAACAAGATGTCTCGGACCGTAGAAAGAGCTGGAACCTACAATAAAAGCTCCACCATGCACGAACACCATTACGGGTAGAGAACTTTCTTTCAGAGGAGCATTTTCAGGTGTGTAAACATTTAGCACCAAGCAGTCAAGCTCTCCAATATAATTATCCCCGTCCATTTGCGGGCAGAATACGTTGTCTCGATTTGCTTCAAAGATTCCTTCCCAAACCGGTGATGCTCTTGGAGCCTGAAATATCATCCATCATCAAGATATTTGATACTTATAAATTGAACCTATTCTCAAAAAAATTATGTATATATACTAAGAAATTAAAATAAAACATATCATTGAGAAAAGTATAATGATTTGAATCAAAATTGTACTGAATGCATTATAAAATAAAAATGGGTTATCAATTCTTATTAAACAAGGCAATGCGTGCCTTTAGCATATTAAACTATACGAGGATAATAGCACGTAAGCCACGATTAGTTTTTAAAATCTACATGGGGGAGGTTAAAATAGTTTTATCACGATATTAATTAAATCTTCGAAGATTAGCTGTTTGAACACTTTAAAATATCTATAGAAATTGAAGATGGTAATCCATTGGGCACCATTTCGTTTTACCGTTAGGAAAGATGTAAAAACCAAATCAGCGCAAGTGGATAAAAGTTAACATTAATTTTCTTTCATTAAGAATTTTTTTTTAAATTTGTGAAGAATTATTTTATTATAAAATTTATAAACAACGTTTAATAATAAATCACCAATCATGACAAGTAAATAAATAATCATCCATATAATTTACTTATAATTTAGCTTAGTTTTTGCACTGATGACAAATCATCAAATATTGCTTGCTGCTCATTACGATTAAATTAAATAATTACCACTTCAATATTCGTACAATTATTTTCCTTAGAATGGTAAAAAAATAAAAACGTTAAAGATAATTAACCGATTTTGACTGCAAACATGTAACACTGTCCAGACTAATGGATATAGGTCATAAATGAATTAAATGGAAATTGGTGATATATCAAATACATCTTTGCTACCTTTCAACATCGTACACAACATATACAGTCTTTCACCTCGATTAATTCCTCTGTTTACTCATGTCCTTCTACTCCTCAAATCTACTTTCAAAGAACTAACATATACCACTTAATCCCCAAAAACACAGCACCTTTATCCATGAATATTCATTTACACTCCTCAATGTAAAATCATGGAATAAACTAGTTCCCGATGTCAGGATTTCCTCAATAATGTGTGCATTCAGATGTAAATTTAAAAAATCGCACCTTCCTAAAATATTTATAGGCTCTCTGTATACAGTTCCTGCCTTACACTGGCGTACCAAATTATTACTAATTTTTTCCTATTTTTTTTTATTTTTGGTCTTTTTAATTAAATCTCCTTTCTCTTACAATATTTTTAATATGAATATCTACTAAAATATACTGGAAATGGAAGAAGTTGGCTTAAGGCGATACGCTAAGGGATAATAGGCTAAGAAAAAGTAAACTAACCGAAACCAAGTTCTTAACAAAAAACGTATAAGCATGGAGTGCTGCTGAAAAACAGAACAAATTTTTGAAATAATTAAATACGAATTATAAATCTAGTGCCGATAATTATGCAACGTTCAGATTTATTTTCAATATCCGATTGCGAATATACCAAGAGAGCAATGTATGATTACCTGGAATTTGTACTCTCCGAGTGGCGGCTCGGCGTAGGGAATACCTAAAAACTTGTAAAGTCCTCCATCCCACGATCCGCGCACCAAGCCCTGTGCTGTCTCCACTACCCACTCGTCCTGACTTAGAACACCTGGCACCGTTACCAATAGTATCATAAATAACCAATCGCATCTCATCATGGTTGTACACCAATTGCCCCTCTGGCTGGGAACAACCAATATATATGATATCTATATCAGTTTAACGAATGTTCATAAGATGGCGACTCTGTGGATTGATCATATCGATTCATCTAGTTTATCCAAAATTTAACTTAGAAATATTGTATTTTCGATATTATAATCTTAGTCTATACGCTGTATCACAATGTATGAACGGGGCCAGTTTTCTGTATGGGTAAAAAATTATCATGACAGGAATTTTGGTAATTTTGCATTCCGTGTACTTTTGGAAATCTTTCAATTAAATTATTATTTTTTAAATGTCACTTCCTTGTAAAATTTTAGCAATAAATGTAATCGCTCATTTAAGAGTTATATTAAGCATTAAAATACATTAGAATTCAATCTAATCTATTTAAAAAAAATAACTTGAGGTGTCGTTGGACATCCGGTTGGAACGAAGTTCCTTTCGCTATAAATTATGTATTAAATTTATATTATATACAGGAATAAAACATGTCAGCACAATAAAACATTCCCTATACCATTTACTAAATATTAAAAATTTATAAATTACAAAAAAATTTTGGCAAATTAATTTATTTTCATTATTAATTTATTATTTATTTAATACATAAAATTAATAAACTACAATAAATTGTCAGCATATCCACTTATTTTCATTAATTAATTAAACTTTACTTATTTTGTTTCGGTAAACTTAACAATTCATTAAATTCACAGTTAAATGTAACTACATGATATAGTATTATTTCTACTTTCTTTAAGTTCTTTACCACGACCTAGGTTTCGTTGTATTACATCTTCAGATGGGCTATTAGCAATAACCATTGCTAATAGCCCACCTGAACAGACCTTTTAGAATTAGTATTATTAACTATTTTATACTATTTTCCAATTGTTTTAAATTTATTTTTCAAAATCTTTGCAGCTGTTCTCTACAAACATGTCGTCTCTTTCTTTTCAGTTATTTCAACGATTTTTTACAGAAAAAAACATGAATTTTAAGTGAAGTTTAATTTTTAGATTCCTTAAATATTATATTTTTTGAAAAACTCCCTCGATGGTTTATAATTATAATATTATTTTACAAGGGCATGTTTATTTTTGCACATTAGATCGTTTTAGAGGTAGTTACAATGCAGACCAGGAGACGCCATGTTTTTCATCAAGGAAAAAAAATTATGATTAATTTGTCGATAAAATATCAACTAAAAACAATCTTCAAAGTAATTTTCCTCCTTCACTTATTTTCCGATTCGCACAAAGTTGAGCGAGGTCATAAGAAAACAAATATATTTTATATTTACTCACCGCAACAATATTTAAATAATTAACGGGTCGTCATTAATTTTAATAAACGAATCCTCTATTCATGATTACACTCAACTTATTTGTTTACCTTCAGAATGGAATACAATAACGACCTATCTTATTAGTTTCTAACTAATAAGTTACTTAAGTTCCAATCTAGTATGATTCCACATAATGCCTTTGTTTTCTGAAAATTCAATAGCACTTTTATAAAATAAATAAACTGTTAAAGGACTAGAATATGATTGGACTGAAAAGAAATAATGTTGGTTTTTTTTTTAAAAAGTAAAACTATTAAGGTCTCTTTTGATATGTCACAATTTAACTTCTAATCGTTATGATTATCCTTATAGTCTATGTATCCACAAATAGACCAATCTAGAGTCTACTTTGTGTACCATCAAGTATACTCTAATGACCTTCACACGTCTCTGTCATCGACATAATACTTAAAACTATAATAAGGTTCTGAAATGAGCTTATACTTAATACGTATTTTAAATTTTCCTATTGAAATGTTTTGTATTTAAATTTTCCTATGGAATTATATATTCCGTGGAATTTTGTTAAAAAATCGGACGCCATTACCCAGAAAACTATTATTAGATATTTATAATCTATATTTAGGATTATGAAATTTATTATTGTTTTTTACATTAAGGGTATGGATATCACAACATTTACCAAAGGAGTTTAAATTCTAGAAAGTACTTTGCAATTATTTTGGAGATTTCATATTATATATATATATATATATATATATATATATATATATATATATATATATATATATATATATATATATATATATATGGCTCAGACTGCTCTCTTTTTTAATAAAAATAGGTTCAATATCGGCTGTACTTCTAAAGTAATTTACTTTGACAGAGAAATAGGATTGACACGGTATAGAGCCCTGAGACACTCCCAATTATATAATAAAACCTTTAGAATTAGTACCAATAATTCCGATTCGTTGTTCCCGATTTGACAAATAGGACTTTATACGTTCGTTTTTCACTCCCTCAATACCGTAATTGCTAAACTTATTATTAAGTGTATTATGATCCACGCAATCAAAAGCCTTTTAGGGATCGCGGAATCTTCCTATACCATTCTTAAAGCAACCTCCTAGGAGCCTTGGAGCCTGCGGACTGTATAAATAGATTTAATGAGATGAAATCCAGCACCATCCATGGATCTTCCTCTGGTAAATCGAATCGAGTAAATCGTGTTAAATGCCCTTTTTAAAAAAATGAGAGAGAAGTCAATCAAATATATTTTTTTGAAACATTTGACTCAGAGCAAGCAACACGGAGATTAGACCATAATCCATGGGGCCATACGTACAACTCGCCTTAAAATATGAAAAATTTTACAATGTTTCATCAAATCGGGAGACATGCCTTTGCCAACACATATATTAAATAAAAGTGCTAGTAATGGAGCAATTTTTGTGATAACAAAACCAATAGCTATAACTAACAGCCTCCATAAGTCTTCAGTCTTTACATTAACGATTTTAACATTTTTGTAATATCACTCTATATCACTTGATAACACTTAAATTTAGACACATTCAGTTTAACGTTTTGCTTTAAGAGCTCAAAATCTTTTAGTTAGAATAGGAATGTTCGATAAAAAGTGTCGAACTCAGTGGCTACCACATATTTATCTGCAACTGTCACGTTATTTATTTTTAATGTCAATATATTTTATGTTGCTAGTTTTTGAATGGATCATTTTCTATGTAATTTTAGTTTTGTTATTAAACAATTTAACTTTATTACTTATGTAGAAAAATTTGCTTGTAGATACACATGTTTAGATATCTTTGAATATATTTTAATATAATTATGCAAGGTTTTGTCAGTTTATTTCAACATACAAACCGTCTCAAGTTGTTCGTTTTACCTTCGTCGACCAGACAATAAAACTTACACTTTTTTGTACAGTCATCTTTTTTATACATATTCTGTTGAATGCACTACTCAATGTTTAAAAAAAGTATCAAATACAATATGTAAGTTTTATGAATCTACGTCGAAGAAGATTAGTTGAGTTTACATGGTGGAATTAAACTTATCTAACCTGTGTTTCGTCAAGGGTCTGCACAAATAGTTTAATAAGAATACATCTATGGTCAGATCTAATACCACATATTAATTGTCTATTTATTGTTTACAATTTGTGATTATATTATCTACACATTATGCAGATGTGGGAATAACTTTGAGTAGTTCATTAAATACATAATCAAAATTAAATGAGAAATCTTTGTTTCACTAACAAAGTATCAATATTTTTACTTTACCTAATGTATATTCTAATATAGATAAAAATAGGATGACGTAGCCTATATATATATATATATATATATATATATATATATACACACAAGATAACGTATCCATCCATTTCCGCACAGGCAAACGCACTCGCGTGTATATCGAACATTGCGTGATATATTTCCTTCCTCTGAATTTCAGATTATTGTTGTGTTACATTAATGAGCCTCCCCTTCACATTACACCTATCAAACGTACTGGTTACTGAGAAACTGTTTATATTAAAACTCATGTTATCGACTCTTAGCCACATTTCAGTCAAACTTAATATGTCAGTATTGCATTATGAAAAAAAATTCAAAATCTAGAATTTCGCCAGAAGAGCAATTTATGTTTTAGTAGGTAAATATCAAAAAATGATTACAATAGTTCAAATTATTACAATAGTTGTTTATTATTTTTGTCTTATTTATATTTTATTATTCACAACATTAATACTTACTACCAATGTTGTGTCGTTATCGTGAACCAGCTTCAACTTAGATACCACCTATTTGAATACGTACTTAATTAACATTTTAAGAGGTCGTAGTTATGTAAAAAGAATGTGCCACTACACGATTTATGATTATGCAAATATATATATATATATATATATATATATATATATATATATATATATACACACACACATATATATATATATATATATATATATATATATATATATATATGAATTGTTCTGAACAATGTTGAGAAATGCCCTGGTCGATGCAAAATCTTCAATAAATATCAACATCGTGACAAATAACATATGACAAGGCGCAATAATTGATAAATGATTGAAAAAAGTACAAACAAATCATAATAAAATAACTAAAGTAAAAAGCGAAATATATCTGATAATCACGTACACACATCAATTAATAAACACGTATGAAATTTCATAATTAATATTATACACAAATAAAAAACCTATTAAGGACGGGCAGAACTCACAATATAAGGGTTTTGTACTCACTAATTTACATACAAACATTTAAAAGTACATAGTATTTCCATTAAACTAACTTCTAATATTAATATAATTTTTATAATATAATTATTACCTTTGTGAATGTTTGCTCTTTCACACACGTAAATATTGCGAATCTCCCAAACACTAGTAGATTTTGAATTTTTCCCCTGAAGTTTTCCGGTTAACTTTTAGTACCAACTTTTGTTCATAATTTTGACTTCAGCAGTTACTCGGACGACTATGTGGGGCACATGTTTTTGTTAATATTTTCAACATACCTCTAGAACTATACTAAGTGCAATTCCTAAAAAAATGTTCTGAAAAATTTAAGACATTTTTTCTAATAATATCCGACAAATTAAATCGAAAAAATTTCAAATACTTTACTTCCCCATTCGATAATTTCTAAAACAAATATTTTGAAGATTGACTATTATATGCTTTACTAGTACGCCATATTTCAAGTTTCTACTTCAAATGGTTTCTGAGGAAAAGGGCTCTATCACACAGACAGATGGCAAGATACGTAAGTGAATATTATGTAAAGGTTCTTTACAAGATCATGTTTGCTTGAGATCAAAATACTGAAAAAAAATAAAGAATGTAGTGGCAAATAAAGAGTGTTATGGGTTTTTTTCTAAGTTTTTAACAGAACTCAAAAAGTTTTGAGTTATGTGCATAGGATTTTGAAGGCAAAAATTATAATAAAATATCCAATACCACAACAGATCCTGAAATTCAATAAAAGAACAAAATAATGTTTTAATAAAACTAATGAAAATTACCAGTAATATTGTGGTAGCAGCTTGTAACAGTGCGGTGTGTTGTTTGTTCATATGGTTATCGTTTAATTCACTACTAACATTTCGTACGTCAACTATCAACTCACTACTAACGAGGCACAAGTGAAACCATGAATAGCCTCATGACGAATTGAAACACTAAACTTATTAGTGAAGCGTCCAAGCGGATAATTCGAGATCTTTTAAATTCGTTGAACTATATATGATGACGATCGTTCAAATGTTCTCGGCCTGACACAAAGATGAGTACTACACCAAACAACTATAATATTTGTCAAGTACCACAGTTCAAATATGGTGTTACGTCGTTTCATTGCTTGTCAAAAGCAGCACTTTTGACATTTCCAACAGCAATTGTTTGCTGCTTTTCACATTTCCAGAAGAAATGGTGTTTTCGAATTCTATTTTGTTAAAAAAAAAGATCATTGCTGTTTCACGTTTCACTACTGGACCAAATTTCACCACCGGATCAGTTGAAGTATTCTATTCAGCCTAAACGACCACAACTGGCTAAAAAGAAAGTATTTTTCATACTATGATACACCTGCAGACACCTTTGGGATTGTTGTTGCAAAACTTCATGATCCGAGCTTCGAAATCCTTTCGCCTACGCCCTATTAACCAGATTTACCTAACATCAACTGATTCTTCTAGCATCGATTCTTTCCCTAACCTGTGCTTATTTAAGTGCTTACTGGATGAATATTCGTTTCAAATGAAGAAATTAAAGCTGAAGCAACCGCTTTGAAAAACGCAAAGTTAAAAAAATAAAACCATGTGTCATAAACAAAGATTTGAGATAAATGAAACCAAAATAAACTCGATGGGTTTACTTTTAAACATTGAGAAATTCCCATAATTACCCGTCTGCTTCATCTTCGGATCCTTCCGGTTACAACAAATAAAACCAAAGGGTTCTTTGAGGTAATTGAAACGAGACAAATTTGCTGACGCCATTGAAAAATTGCTATAACTCTTCCATCATACATCAACATACATCTTCCATCAACTTCTCCACCATCATATTAGCTCAGTCATATATTGTATAGTCGTATTATTGTATATTGTCCAGTATATTATGTTGTATAGTCAGATTATTATACATCTGATGACTACACATTCTGTTGTATAATAATTTAAATTGCGTAAGTTTGTAATGTTTCAAGCAAAATAATAATTGGAAGTGGTTTAAAAGTAAGTTGAAAGATTTACTTGCATAATACATTATGTGCCATTCAACTTGGAATTGGTTTTAATATAACTGAGATGAATCAGAGATTTATTTTCAGAGTCGCCATCTAACCAACATTCGTTAAACTAATGTATGCATTGCATTCGCAACCTTGGAGAGTAGCTTTGTAGATAATTGACTTCTAACTGGTTATTAGCAACGATAATAGTTGTACTAAGCCAAGATGAGGGGCGGTAAATCGGTTTAGTGCCTGCTACGCTGCTGATAGGCTCTATAATTTTTTTGGCATTTCCGCGTTACGTATTACGAATTCAAATTTCAGGTAGTTAAACTCGGTTATTTTCATCGGATCTAGTGTGTTCTTTGTCGATATAATATTTTTATTCATTTGTTTATCGAATTTAGGTAGAGACAATGAATTTAGACACGGCACGATCATTGGTACAATTAATTCTAATTCGCGCTTCATTATGACGTCATTGAATTTTTCAGCTGATTAAACAATAAGTTTATAATAGTTTTATAGGTACCATTTCATCAGCATCTTTAGGTGAATTTGTACTTTTAAGTTAATTTATATTACAAAACAATTTTTTTTTTGCTTATATTTTTTTTAAAAATGTATCCACAAGTGGCGGATGGCTCAAGAATAAATTTAGGGAGCTACGTTTCAGTGGGATGAAGTTACATGACTGGATCAATCTATGTAATATTTGTCTCCTGTATAATGCGCTAATTAAACGTAATAGTCCATTTTACCTTAGTTTCAGATTTGCTGCTAATCAATACTACATCATTTTATTAAAAGATGTTTCCAAATATTTTCTTAAATATCCAATTTTAAGTAACTCTATCTACATTTGCTTTCTTAGACTTCCTCCAGTAAATTGCTTCATGCATTTTTTTGGTATTAGTCCAGTAGACTGCAATAGATTTCTCGTAAAGTGATCAGTTTGACTAATGTATTTTTGTATATTAAAGTTTGTAAATAAAACGCGAATAAATGTGAATGTTTTTCATTTGGGAACGTAGTAAAATAAACAGGTATCTTGTTTCAGTTCACAGAAGCAATTGCAGTTTACCAACATTTTGTGAATTTTATTTAGTTTTAGTATGGTTGTCTATAGGTGTTTGCTCTTGAAGTAATCAGTTGACTAACGAATCTGTGTATTTTAAAGTTTTTAAATAAAATATAATAAATACACACGTTTCTCATTATGTGAAGGTGGCAAAATAAACGAGTATCTTCTTTCAATTCGTGAATTTAACTGCAATTTATCAAAAGTTTATGCTTTTATTTGGTATTAGTCTGGTTGACAGTAGTGTTCAGAAATCGCTCTTAGAGCAACTTGTTTACGTTAACGTATTTGTGTATATACAACTTGTAAATACTACATGAATAAATATATGCGTTTTCCGTTTTGTGAATGAAGTGAAATGTTCATAATTTTTTAAAATTATTTATTGACATTGTCAAATATGTCCTATTTCTTGGTAAAATGGCACACAATATTTATAAATGGATATTTTGAATTTAATTTACATCCACAGAAAACACAAATTTAATAGTCTCCGTAAAATGAATATGAAGTAGACATTTTAAATGAAACGAAGTAATACTTGTAACAAATCTAACTGTATAAAATACAACTTCTTTATTAACCATCTGATTAAATGTTGACATGTCGCCATACTATTTTAAAACAATGGCTCGGTAATCGACTTCCTGAAATTAATTTAGTTCTCAAATAATTAACAGTAAATGGCATTGACGTTGATGACGCGTATTCCAACTTTGTAAGTTTTCGAGGACTTTTCAGGAAAACCAAGTAAAATCCGTTTTTGACAATGAAGGCCCTTCATTGTAAAAAGAAATTACAACTTACAAAAATACCTACATGCGAATCAACCCTACGAATAATCGAAAATGTAATAAAATAATAAAATTCTGTCTATCTAAGATGAAAAATTTTTAACTAACTACTTAATTACAATTACAGATGCAAGCCTTAAAAATAGCGAGCTGATGGTACTGGTTGGATTACGCAATTAATCCAGAAAGAAATATAAAAAATGGACTTACTTAAATCCTGCAAACGTATGTTACAAATCATTTTAATGGATACAATATGTAATAAGAACTTTAACAAAACTCATAAATTATTCACGCTACATACATAAAAACAACCCAAGCAAGCAACGGGTTATTAATTCTTAAAAACGCAATATTTCGAAAAATCAAAGTAAACGTAGGAAAAATGAAATAAAGAGAATAGAAAAATAAAGAAAACTACCCAACAATTACGAATACAACATTGACCCGAACTACGTCATTTCGTTGATTAAAAAGTAACCTATATATTAATCAAATCATTGACTATATTTGCACCAAGTTTCTTGAAAATATGTTTAGCTGTTTAGATATTATCCAATAGCAAACATCCAAACACTTTTTTAGCAGTAGTAGTACACGACGCTATCAGCCTATGTGATATTTGTGTGATGGCTCACAAACTATACGCAATATATCAAAATAATAATCGCTACTTGGTTGCAGAGTTATTAGGTCATAAAGAAGTAAAAACCCTTTCTCATTTGTGTTAGTAGAAATAAATAAATTTGAAAAAATAATGGTCACGACCATCGGACATTTCATAGAAATAAAAAATAAAATTTAGTTACTTCTGTTTTGTAATATATTTAACTTTATGTATAATCATTCTATTTTCCTTCCATTTCCAAGTTTTTCACACATGTATAAACGATAAAAAAATCTTTAATAAAATTCGTCATAAATTTCATTCCACATCTGAAGGGCAGCGGCATTGGGAGACTGCTGAAGGGAGATCTCGTTATTTATGGCAAGGTAGTTGAACTGTTCCTCGCTCACCGGAGACCAGCTTAGAGGCAACAGCTTCGAAGGCTTCGGTGTAGGATTGCTGCAATATACAATAATTATATTGTTATCACAAGAGGTCTAGATTGCAAAGAGTGGTTAGAAAACTTATATAATGTTGGAGCTTAAAAGTAGATTTCGTCATAAAGAAGAAACGGATGACTGAGAAAGCTACGTAACAAAAATATACAAAACGCAACATCCATCTATCTATCACTTGTAATTGGAATTCTGGTAGATGGATTTTAATGTAGATTTCCAGAAAGAGATAATGCACTGTCATAAAAAACATTTACCCGGGAAGATTTTTATGTATAACATATTAGTGTATATACTACAATTATAACACGATGTTAATATTGGTAAGACTATCATTGAAAGCAATTAGAAAAAAGCACTATTAATAGAGTGACGACAGTAGCAACACTGAGGATCGAGAGACGTCATTTTGTCAGAGATGTCTTAAAATAAAGTCCTCATTAATATAAGTCGTAAATATCAAAAATTTTGCTCAAATAAAGTTAGTGTATGCGTATTTTGCAAAATATGGTAGAGTCAGTTTCAAAATAGCTTTAAAACGATTAAGCGATGCGGCGCTTTTAATTTTTTTCAACGTAAGTACACGCCTTTAGCTTTATTTTAAGGTAACCAGTTCGATGTTAAAGTTTTATTAGAAAACTGTTAGATGTATTAAAAGTCCTTTTTAATGTTTCTTAAGATCTTCCAACGTGAATATTTTTTAAATTGAAAAAAAAGATGAAGAGGGAAAGGTAGATGTAAGCGTATAAACTTTGGAACTGAAGAAATTTTATGACATTTTAAGATTATCTCAAAGGAGCGGTACTGAGTAAGTATCATCTCAACGTCATGACATGACACAGAGATTATAGATATTTGCGAAAAAAGCACTTACCCAAATTTTGCAAAGTTTGTCCAAAGAGTCGACATTCTATCGCCTACTAATTGATCTGATGAGTTAGCAAAAACATTCGAATTGGCGCTTATCAAGAAGGGCAGTTCAGCACCGTGTGCCGGCGGCTCTTTTTTCCCGCTTTTATACCTATACTCGTAGAAGTATATCGGTTCGGTGCTGGTACTAACGCGCTCCTGCACTGTGCGCGCTCCACTGATATAGAAATATTTATCAGAATTGTAAGCGTAATATTGCTCTAGAGTCGGCGGATCACTAAAATAGAACTGTCTTAGCCTATCGGCTATCCTGGTTTTATCCTCATCAGCCAAAATTACTAGATCTATTGGCAAATACATTTCTAGATTTAACGTGAAATTTGACACCATTACTTCTGATATAGTATTCATTCCATAACTTTCTCCGTCCGTAAAGCCGCTTATCAATCGAATCGAAGTATAATTACCAGATCTTAAAATATCCAACGGCATTTGTGTCAAAAACCTTTCTTGTCCATAATCGCTAGTTTCAAGACAAGGCGTATACAGAAGTGTTGAGTCTCGAGCGATTGCACTATCTGCTGCTCTAACTAGGGTCTCTAAATCAGTTGCCAAATAAAAGTCCATTAAATCTTCAATATTATCTTCACCAGCGTAGCCGGCAGCTTTTGCAAATGCAACGATATTTCGCATTGGATTGATGTTGACTGCCCCGGGAGTCAAGGCACCTCCGCTTTGCGTAATTGCTTGCTTAAATAGCCCATTGGCCATAGGAGACAAAGTGATAAGATCCAGTGAAACCGAACCAGAACTATGGCCGAATACGGTCACATGGTCCGGGTCACCGCCAAATGCGGCTATATTCTGTTGAACCCAACGTAAAGCAGCTACTTGGTCCTTCATGCCAGCATTACCAGGGTTGAGTTCGTGCCCCAGACACAAGAACCCTGTGACTCCCACCCTGTAGTTGATTGTAACTACGATCACTCCATGCGGGCCAAGATGTCGCGGGCCGTATGAGGCACTGGAGCCGTTACTAAAAGCACCACCATATATGAACACCATTACAGGCACGAAACTTTCGTCCAAAGGAGCATTTTCAGGTGTGTAAACATTCAGCACCAAACAATCAAGGTCTCCAATATAATGGCCTAGTGCCGTCTGCGGGCAGAATACATTGGTTCGATTTGCTTCAAACACTCCGTCCCAGACCGGCGGTGCTCTTGGAGCCTGTAATGTCGTACATCATTAAGATGTTTGAAGCTTTAGAAATTAAACATCTTCATTATGTAAAACATACCAAAATATAATGACTGTATTTTGAGTTATGAATTGGATCATTTATTCTCATTATGAAAGGAGGCGATCCGTGTTGTTATAGGTACACTCAAGATACTAAATTTAACTTAAATAATTGAATGCATACAACCAACAATAGTCGTTAATCTGAAATGCTGCATGGGTGAGGTTATAACAGTCTTGTCGCGAACTAAAAGAAATCTTCAAAAACTATATATTTGAAAACTTCCAAACGTTTATGAAAATCGAAAAAAGAAAATTATTGAAAAAATATATCGTATTTTATTTAGAAATTACATGAAAACCGAAGCAAGGAAAGTGAACAAAATTAAAAAGGCATCAATTTTTCTTTCATTGGAAAAGGTTCTAAATTTTTAGATATTTTATAATAAATTTTCAATAATGAAAAGTAACAGCAATAACCATCCAATATTATTGATTTACCATTTGGTATAACGATAATGCGCTTCAAATGTTTTTCTAGAATATTAATTGTTGCACGTTTATTTTATTCGAGATAGATTATTTTTACTGCAAGTCATGTTAAATTGTTTACTGCTCATTACGACTAAATCACATAATAAATAATTTGTGATATAATTACGATTAAATCACAAATTTGATATTAGTACAGTTGTCATTCTTTTGATATTAAAAATATTATGGATTCGACGAATATTGACTGCAAATATGAAACACTGTCCAGAATAACGGGTTTAGACCCTAACTAAACTAAATGAGATTCATACGCCTGTTACTCCCAAACATAGCACCACTACATACAAATATTCATTCGCTGTGCTACAAAGTAAAGAATATTCATTACAAAACTTGTTTTCAAAGCAAAGTGACTATTATTATATTACTCATTTACAGAGTACACTGTCAAATTATGTTATAAACTAAATTTTGATGGCAGCAACTCCTCAAAAATATATGTATTCAAAAGCAATTTAAAAAAATCGCAATTTCTATGGAGTTCCGGTTTACCTTTTAGGCCTGACAATATTTTACAAATCTTTCGTCTCTTCCAAGTTTCCACTCACGTACTAAGTTTACAGTTTTATTTCTATCATCGTCATCATTAGCACATTTTTTATTTTCTTGTGTGTATCTGGTCTTATTTAATAGAATCTCATTTCCATGGCAAAATATAATCTCATTCTTGTTCACAATAGATAGAGAGGGAGAGTTAAGGTGATAGGTTGAAGTATATTACACTAGAGAAAGTCAACTAACAGAAACCAACTGATTAAGAAGAAGGACGTATCAGCATGACGCGCTGTTAAAAAATTGAAAACTCGTCGTTAGTTGAAATCAAGATTTACTGAAAGATTCGAACTTACAATAATAAAATACGAATTAGACGAACCAACAATCGTGCTACGTTCAAGACACGAAGATATATATGGTCCAGTATAAACAGTGAATTACGATTACCTGGAATTTATAGTCTCCGAGTGGCGGCTCAGCGTAGGGAATGCCTAGAAACTTGTAAAATCCTCCATCTCGTGAGCCACGCACGAGGCCCTGTGCCGTCTCTACCACCCATTCGTCTTGGCTTAGAACACTTGTCGACGTTACCAATATTACCAACAGCAACCAATCGCATCGCATCATGGTTGCACGCTAACTGCCCTTTTTAGCTGTAAATGTCCAACGTATATACATATATATATATATATATATATATATATATATATATATATATTCGGTTTGAAAATGTTATTAGATATCGATTCTGTGGACTGATCTTATCGATTCATCTAATTTAACCAAAATTTAATTTAATTTTAAATTGAATTATAAAATTGTATTGTCGATGTAATAGTCTTAGTCTAAACACTTCATCACAATGAAGTGTCTAGACTAAGACGCACAAGGTCAGTATTTTGTATAGGTAAACAATTATCATGACAGTAATCACAAAAAAGAAATCCACGTGTATATAAGCTATGATTTTTTTTTGACGAAATTTGATTCTCTTGAGAATATTTAACAATTACTTTTTATTTGAAATTAAACCATATCAGATTTCAATCTAATCAGCCTACAAAAGAGGCTATCACCGACAAATAAGAGCACAGAAAACCGTCGAAAACGCAATGACGCAAAAGGCTATACACCTACGAAACCGGAATCGGCTAGTCGATCGAAACTTTATTTGTCCATTTAAAGTCCTTTAAAGTCCATCGAAACTTTATTTGTTATCGAAACTATATTTTTGACACTTTCAGTACGATTAATCAGTTTTCAAAACATTTCATAATTTTTTTAATCTTTTTCACCAATTTATCTTCAAATATGTTATCTCATTTTTTCTACTTTTTTAATAAAAATACGATACGTAAAATTTTAGTGATATTCAATTTGGAATACTGTAATTTTGGCATATTTTTCTTTAAAAACCCCGAGGCAGTTTATAATAATAACGTTATTTTACAAGAACATTTGTTAATTTTACAAATCATTTTGACAGCAATTGCGATACAGACAAAGAGGCACCATGTTTGTTATCAGAGATATAATTGACTACATAACGCATAGATTATATAATGAAAAAAAAGTTTATTATTTTTTTATCGTTGAAATATCACAAAGAAGAATCTTCAAACTAATATTCCTAGTCAGCTTATTTTTCAGTGCACGCCTGAGTATGTCAGGTCTTAATTAAATAAATATTAGTTGATACCCCAACTATATTTTCCCTTACCTACTGCTATTACTAGAACAAAACTAATTTAGCAGTCATCCATTTATTCAAGCGAGTATTAAATTAATATTTCACTTAATTTATTAGTCTACTTAATTTTCAGAATATAATTTAATAAAAAATATAATAAATACTTTTGTTTTTACGTACGAGCACTTAAGTTCACTCTGCTATGACTCCAAAAAACACCTCATTTTCTGACACTTAAATAGAACCTCTATAGAGCGAATAAAATACTAGATATGGAAATGTAATTAAGCTGAAATTAAATTTGTTACCGTGACTTTAAGACATCATCTGTTTAAATACATTCTTAATTAACATTACAAAAAGGTCGTAACCATGTAATAATGTGGAATGTGCTACCGCATGATTCATAATCGTTTTAGATACGTCTAATGACTGAAAACATATTTTTCCTAGAATATTAAACCATTATTTGGCTATAAACATTAATAACATTAATTTTAAGGTCAACATACATTTTACATGTCAATTACCAATTTACAAGTGAAACCATACGCAAAACAACTCATGACGCAAAAAAACATTTAAAACACACAAAGCTTATTAGTGAAGCGTCCAAGCGGGCAATTCGAGAAAATACAACTCGATAATCCTCAATATATTTGAGAATCGTTCGATAAGTTCTCAACCTGGTACAGAGACGGTTCAATTATGACACCAAACAACTATAATATTTGCTAAGTATAATAGTTTTAGTGTAGTGCAACACCGCACATTGGGCCAATATATCTATCGGTGATATAAAGGTCATATCGGTGATATAAATATCTTCTATCGGTGATAGAAAAATCTTTTTTTTTTTAAATGGGAGTAGTTGGTCATTTACGTTGATTATATCTAGTTGAAGATGTTTTCTAATACAAAATACCCAGACAGCGTGCAACCAGCTAAAACGTTACATTCCCAGTGAATTCTGAAAAGTGAAAATTGTTTTAACTAATTTTAGTAGAAGTTTAGGATGGTATATTTTGTTAATTGAAAAGTAATTTTTACAGTGTTTATTTATAGTTGGCACTCATGCATTGGCACTCGTGTATTATTCAATATAAAAATTTAAAAAAAAACATTATTCTCGTCGATATATTAAACATATGACATTTTTTTTAATCATATCTGTAAGTTGTTTTATTAATGTTAGAATGTCAACATTACGATTTTGAAGTCAAATGTGCTTAACTTTTTCCTCTTTTATTTTTTTTTTAATTATTGCATCAATTTCGTTGCAGTAGAAGGACGTAGTTTCCAGCATTCAAATTGATGTTTTTTTGTTATTCTTCGTATTCCTCTATATTTACAAGTGTTTATTTACCAGTTACAGAGTGTTCAAAATTTCACGTGCCCTAGACAAACTTTGGTCAATATTATATTTGATGGTAGCTACAAAAATACTAATAAAAAAAACTTAAAGATCTTGAGTTATTTTTGGTTGGAAAAATCAACTGTGGTCAAAATTATATACATATACATCTTAGAAATGTTTTAAAAAGTTTTAGGTTCCAATTTAAAAGCAAATGGAACAAGTACAGCGGGGTTAGGTCAAAGTTTTTAGTATCAGAAAAACAATGGCTGACGGGAACAATTAGTTTCCCTAAATATTCAGAGCCAGTTGATAGACCCGAAAAAGATTTTGATAATAATTGTGAACAAGTCAAGAGGAAACGTACAGCTGATATGAGAGCTTCCACTTCAATAAATGAGCTTTTATATTGCGCTCAAATTAAACTAAGGGCTAAAGGGAAAAAAGAGTCAGCTGATTGTATTAAAACCGCAATGGAATGTCCGGAAACTATTAGACAGTCACTTGGAAAACAAGGTATCCCTTCACTTTCTACATAGGAACTTCATCTCTTTTAGTACAAGCGAATTTGTCCCGGAAACAGTATAATATCATAAGAAGTTATATGATGAAAATACTTCCATCTTATAAAGCTATCTAACAAGAAAACAAGCTATGCTACCCCGAAGGTAATTAATAAATTTTGCAATTTAAGTACTATTGCTCAGATAATTTAGAATGATTGTTTTTATACAATTAGCATATTTTTTCCTCAGGGATTACGGTAAAGAAAACTTTTGCAGAAGTCTCAGTCCGGAATTTGCTTGACCACATGGTAAACCAGGTAGTTAAAATGTTCGATTATGGCCTCACAATTTCATTAACTATAACTTGGATAAAATTTTGCAGTTTCATATGAAGGTCTAAATTCTAGCACCATGTCGAAAAAAAATATCAAGCGGAAGTTGCATTAAATATTCACAACGTAAATATATTACCTGCTATGTTTTTCACAGGCGTTAAAACGTGATGCATATTTCTAAAATCATGAGATATACGACAATCGTTATTGTTTTCCTATAACATTTGCATAACAAATGGTAATTTTTCATAAATTTAGATTGAGTATTTTCGGAAGCAATGGGAGGGCTTCATATTGTCTGAATATTCTTCAGGATGTCTCTGTAGGTATACTACATAAAAATATGCAAAAAATATTTTTAAAACCCTTTGTTATTAGCCCACTATACCCTACACTATATTTGAAATTAAAAACAATTTTGTGTACTTAACACAAAATGTCTACATCTAGCGATTTCTGAGAAAAACGACTGTGCCGAACTCGTCAGTGATCTTATACAGTTTTCGTTTTACCGTTTGAGATAAGGAATTCTTGAAAACAGATTTTAATGTAACGTACATTTTGCGATTTCTTTTTAAAAAACCCAATCCTACCCTGACAATTATAAAAATTATTGAATTCTGTTTTCAATTTTTTTTCCAAATCTAAACTTTAATACAACAAATAACTGAACTCGCTCAGTTCATTACTTAAATTGTATTTCTAAACATAAAATTGAGGTAAAGACAAACCTGACATTCAGGTCACCTGAGATGATTCCTGCTGAAGTGGTAAATGAGATCCAGCCGCTTGAAGAACTTCCTACCGCACGTGTTATATTTATACATGTGAAGAGAATGACATACTTTCAAGCAACTATTACTTATGTATAAATATATATTTGTAAATGGTATTGTAGGTTTAATTAGCGTGCTCTGGAAATTTTAATGATCTTACACTTTGCTTTCACGTTACAAAATTCATTAGAATCCTAAAAATTAGAATCATTAGAATCCTTTTTAGTGAAAAATAAATTTGGCGCCGACCCCGAAATCTTTCCTGGTAGCATTTTCCGCAAAATATATTCATTTTCGGGAACGGCATCGTAACGAATGTGCCATCGGAGTACTATTATTTTCATTATTTTATTATGCTTTTCGGTGCGCCTATCCAATATTATTAATGAAATTTTCTCGAAGATGTGGCACAGAGATCTCTGCAACAAATAAATTTCCACAAATTACGTAAATTAACCTCAAAATAATGATTATTTAAATTTAAGCTAATCTAAAGTGTTTACCTATCCCATTGCCTACTGGTTGATCTAACAAGTCAACAAAAACATGAATGTTATTATATTAAGAAGGGTAGCTAAGCATTACATGCCACTGGATCTTCCTTATTACTTCCATATCCGGGCTCGTAGAGCTATATGAGGGCAGAGCTGGTATGAATGTGCTCCGCTGTTCCAGAAATATCTACGGAAATATTAAATTGTAAATAAACTGTCGTAGTCTATCAACTACCCTAGCTCATCCTCGCCATTCAAAATGTTAGATCGACTTCCATACATTTTTTCATGCTTCAAATGAACTCAAGCACCATTTCCTTTAATATGAAATACCAACCTTACAATTCCCTTTTCATAATACTACCTATTAAAGAAATCGAAAGATGGTTCCAAGATTTTGCAACATCCAATTGCATTTGAATTAAAAATATTTCTTGACCGAAGTCGATACTTCCGATGCAAGGCACAAATGGAACAGACGTATTCGCAGTAATTAAACTGTTTACTCCCCTACAATTAAAATAGCACATCGTTTGGATCGAAAATAACTATCCGGACAGCCACCACATCTCCACTTTGCGTAAACACTCATTTGAATATTAAATTGGCCATCGGAGATAATAAGTCAAGATCCACAGAAGTTGAGCCAGAGCTACGGCCAAAGACTGTCGCTCTGTCCGGGTCTCATCGAATGTTACAATACTACCTAACAGAAAAAAAACAATTTTTCCTCCGTGTTAGCATTACCGAAACTATGCTTATCTCCTAGACATAAGTACCCTTTGACATCCATTCTTCAGTTGATAATAACCTCGATTACTCTATGCGCCGGCCGTAATACACGCTGGAATTACAAGTGAAAGCCCATGTATAAATACTGTTACTGGTCGCTGAAGGAACCATCTCAGGTGTGTAAATATTTAATACCAAGCAGTTAAAATCACAAATATAATTATCCTCGCCATCTGTGGATAAAATACGTTATCTCAATCTCCTTCAAAGATTCCATTCCAAACCTGTGATTTGGTTGGAATCTGCAGTATCATTGATAAATCCAATACCCAGCGCTTTGATATCTTACAAAATAAAAACCTTCTCAAAGAATTAAGTAGGTGAAAAAGAAAATAGGCTTTCTAACGTATTCAAATAAAATAATCCATTTTTCCGAAACAGTAACATTTGAAATTGTTACACTATCATGGAAAATGGATTTTACTTGATATTTCTGAAATACACTCAATACGCGTTACAAAGTTGGAATTAGCGCAATGACTGGTCACGCTGATCTGACACCATCTCTCGTTAATTAATAGAGAATATAGCTAGTTTTACAGATGGTTAACGATAAATAGCATTAAGAAAATAACATGGCAATATTTGGTCAAACAACGTTGTCTTTGTAAAGAAGTGCAGAACATCCACATTAATATTATTAAGAGGAAAAGTTTATCAGTTTGATTGTAATGTAATCTCAGAAACAACTAAACTAATTTAAATTTTTCACAGTTTGGCAGCCAATACTTTTCTTTATTAATTATAATTAATTATGTACGAGTATAAAACCTTACTCGATAATATTTCTTAGTAACATAAAGAGTAGTTCAGCGCGGAAAGATACCGGCCACTGTTAATATATTTACAAAGTAAGAATTATTAAAAGTATTACTTTGTTTAACTTTAAAACGCCTGCTTCAAAATCTAATTCTTGCTATTAAAATTTGTGTTTAACTCTCTATATTTTATTATGTTGGCCTTAAGCTACATTCAAAATGTGCTATTATAAAAACATTCATATTGAAAAAACGATCTGCCTGTATTCAAAGAAATGATTTCAAATTTATAATTTCAATAAATGTTTTTAAGAAATTGTATTTATATTGCTATTTTTATCAACTGAAAAAACAAACGTATTTATTTATGTTTTATTTACAAACTTTAACAAACGCAAATACATTAATCTAACTGATTTATTCAACAGTCATTTGTTACTGTCAACGGGACTGGTACTAAATATAATCTATAAAGCTTTTAAAAACTGCAATTTATTTTGAACTGGGAGATGATGCATATTTATTTCGCTTTTGCTGCTTTCACGAAATGAAAAAAATATTTATTTGTTTATGTTTTTTTTTAAATTTTAATATGCACAATTTATTATTCAAACTGATCGCTTCAAGAGAAACTTTTTACACTCAACCAGGATAATCTATACATATAATAAAATTGTAATAGGGTGAATCCAATACATTGAAAATATTTTTAACAAGTAATTAATTTAGTTTACAGAATGATCATGGTATTCGGAAAGACTTTTTTTAGAATTTTTGTCTGTGTGACTCTTCATTAATTTGAGCGTGTGTCACGCAAAATTTGCTAGATGGATTTTAATAAAATTTGGAAAAAAAAACCCAGGAGCAACATATAAAAATAAAAATTGCTTCCCAATTGCACACGAACGAAGTCGTAGAAACAGCTAGTTGTACATCACATTCATAGGCTTCGAGAAAACTGCGGTCACCTATGTGAACTGAAAGGAAACACTCGGTTTCTGTTTTATTTACAAATTTTAACATATATAAATACGTCAATGAAACTGACCACTTAAAGGAGAGATGACTCGGCCTAGGGTATGCCCAAATATTTTCAGAATCCATCAGCCACATAATAGGCTTTGAACCGTTTGTACCACACACTCATCGTCACCAAGAGCACCAATAAAAACCAATTACAAGATATTATTTCATAAACTGCTACCCAACGTTGCGAACATCCGACGCAATGAATATAGTAATTTAGCGAATGTTGATTAGATGTATATTGCGCAGATAACCACTTTGATTAAGTCGCTTATGTAAAGATTGAACCGTAGTTTAATTGCACAGAATGTATTTATTCAACTTGTACTTTCTTGTAATGACCAGTAATTCCTTGTAATGCTTTAAATGTATCAAATCGAACCTAAAAATTTTGTTTCGTCTCTTTTCCACATTTTTTTAATTAAATGAAGGTACATATTTCTTTTTACAAAAGAAACAATATAATGAAATACACTCTAAATTTTAATGATTAGAAAAAATCGTCTTACAAATAGCGCCTATGGACGATGTTGTGTGAGTATATCTTGTCGGTTGAACATTTATAAAAAGCAACATTTTAATTTGGAATTGTGATTTTCTCGGCCTTAAACGGGAAATTACTTACAAAGTATTATGCAATGAAAATACGACACTATTTGAGCCCTCATACCTTCGAAACGAATTATGCTAGAGCAATAAATAATATGTCATTAAAAAGACTATATAATCTGGGTAAGTGAATAACACTTGATGAAAAATAGAAAAGTATCAAAGTTCCACTTTTTAAAACAAGAATATAACAGTCAAAGGGATTCTACAACAATAGCAATTTGCGGCACAGTTTCTACTTTGTCCCTTTAGATTTTTTTCGTACATATAACTTTATTATACACAGGTGAAAATATTATATCATTAAATATTTTAAACACTAATACAAAAGTGTTAAAAGTAAAATTATTTGTCTTTTTTTACCTTTTTTTATTCTTTAAAAATTGCATTTACGGAAATGGACAATGACCTTTTGATTTTTTTCAAACCCTTAAAATTCTTGGTCTGGACTAACCCTAAAATATTCGTTTTCACACATTTAAAGTATCGTGACTCATATGCGTTGGCCACAACCAGTCTCTGTGCTATGAGATGATTTTGGAGTAGGTTGTACAATTTAAATATTGCAAAACTTTTAATTATATGCTACAGCATCTTGAATACATTTACCTATTTTTTTTAATTTTCCTACTATTTCTTAAGATGGCAACACTGCTTTTCTTTTTAAAAACTGTTATTAAATGTAAAACCTATTTAATATCATAAGACATTTCCATTAATGATTGTCAGATCATTTAAAATCAACAAATTTGAACGACTTTTTAATGTTTCTTAGTGAACCAGGGAACTTTTATATTTTCATCAAATCCATTCGTTTATCCGTCTTCTGTCGCAGTATCACGTTTTCTACAGTTTAAGCCTTGCACGCACAGCACTTGTTTTGCTGCTGGATTGCTTCCTTGCTCATTCCTTCCTACCTAAACTCACGTGTAATATATATATATATATATATATATATATATATATATATATATATATATATATATATATATATAAATATATATATATATATATATATATATATATTTATATTATTTATTTATTTCATTATATTATATATGTTAATAAAGTAATTTGGTAAAAAATTTATTTAAGTATTCCTTTTATTGAAAATTAAATATCAATTGGTGATTCGATTTTTAAAATATCTTATAAAACAAAATTCACTGTAAATTTCACACTTTTATAAGAATATATTCAAGTTAGGAAAATCATTAGAAACGTGAAACAATAAAATTATAAATAAGGCTTTTTTTGTTGACATAAAACGGCCTTCTATAATTCAAGTCGTTCGACTATAGGCAGTTGTAGTAAATGGCCACGTGACAAAATACGCTTTTCTTCTTGGATAACGTTTAAATGTAACAAAGTAAAGAGCGTAATAATAAAACCTGCTCTATTACAGAATTCCAATATGAATTCTCGTAATGGATCTTATAGTCACGTCATTTCGATTATGATAGCCAACGCGATTGCCATTACAACGGCCCACAAGCAATCCATTACCGAAACAAGTGTCATGCGAGTTGAACTTTATACCATCCAAGTAGATGCTCCATTCGGAAATCTCAATTAACATTCAGCAAATGTTTCAAGAAATGTTGAGTATATCTACTCGTTCATGCGTAGACTATCGACACATTTGTCTTTAAAAATGAAATTGCATACTTAAGTGCAATGTGACTCCCCCACCCTTCTAATTTTTCAACCACGTGCTTCAAAAATCACAATAAAAATTTAGATACCAGCTTCGATTTAACCTTCAAATTATTTCAGTTAAATTGCATAAAAAAATTGAAGATATATATATATATATATATATATATATATATATATATATATATATATATATATATATATATATATAAATACTTCTTGAAAACTCTTTACCAGTTTTTTTATATTATTTATCCTCTTATCAACAGAAAAATAGTTTTTAAGAAACGACTTTTGGCCAAATTCGATTTCCAAAAAAATTATCGCCTTTTCAGAATTAAAAAAAAAATATGAATATGTTGTTTCTATACGTGCAAACAAGAAATATTTTATATCGTCAGCGTAAAAAATATTCTGAGATAAACGCGTCTAATGTTTTAATTACAAAACATTAAATGCTTACATGTTGATGGAAAGCACACAACAAACAGCAACACACGCGTTAACGTCCACAAAATGTTTGATATGTTAAAACAAATACCCATCTTTTTCAAACATTTTCACATCCTTTTATTTATTATAGAGAGGTAAGTACTCTTCAACGATCTTCTAATTTGTTTTGGCCTTAAAAATACGATGATTCGTCTCTGAACACAGATTATTCACAAACAGCTGGAAAACTCGTGGTCGACACTCTTCTTACGTATCCACTTTTTATGCACTTTTTAAATATGCAAACATTTCTAATTGTTACTAAGACTCATCTACTTACATCTTGAACTAGATTCTGTAACTAAGTACTAACTGCAATATAACAAATTCGATTAATTTTAATTTCACTTGTCCCCGCTTTTTTTTTGGGCTGTGTAAAAATGGTTTTTAATAATTAATTAAATATAAATATAAACAGTGTAAATCGTTGTTACCAATTTATAGTTGATTGGAAGAGATCAGTCCTTTAACAATAAATCCACTATCAACAAATATAATTAATTACATTAATTACCGTCGCACAATATAGTATTTGTAAAAATTTAATTTTTATTCAAATTCTGTATTGCCACACTTCTACTCTTTTAACTTCTTTAACTCCTTATCCCAAACTTTTCAAATATCTGTCTCCATACCTCGTTCGTCTCAATAGACGCCAAAATGTTAAATTATATTTTTATTTTGGCGTCTATTGAGACGAACGAGGTATGGAGACAGATATTGATAACCAAAAATGGGATAGATTAGAAAAATAATAACTTTTCAGTCCTCTCTTCCACACAATAGTAAAGAGGATAAACAACTGTTACCTACCCCATCGATAAGAATACCCTCGTATAGGTTTAAAGAAAACAAAAGTTTCCTTGGAAATATGTCATTTTAATATTTTTTTCTAAAAATATTTGTACTCAAACTCGTTTAATAAAGCGAGTATTTTGTAAAAGCATTTAAGGAAACGCAGTTCATATAGCGATAAGACCAAAGAATTTCTATGAACCTTCAAAATAACTCAAAGTTTATAACTGATATAAAATTGTAGTCTTAACACCCAAAGATTACACAAAACGTATGCAAATAGGTGTTCTTGCAAAATCCGTATGAAAATTTCTACATGGGAAAATTCACTACAAATTCTCGAATACATAATTGTAAAATTTAGTCCAATAGGAAAAATACGAAAAACAAACATTACATACTCTCTTGTCAAGATCACTGTTGTCTCACAGACAAGACTACTTTACCTGAATGAAAATTTGTTAAATAACTAATTAACGCAAATACTAAAAATTGCCATTAGTAAGAGAATTAAATACATAAAAAATTTACATACTTCAAACCTAGATACACATTTTATCAATTATTTTGATCAATAATACATGTAAAGAAATTTAACGAAACTCAAAAACAATTATTGCTAGGTATAAAAAGCAATCAAGCAATTATCAATTTCAAATATTATAAACCAGCCTAGCTATTTTCAAATATTACAAAGTAGGTTTTTCCTGGCGGCTTTGGCCATAGGTTTTAATTAAGACAGCTTAATTTATATCTGAACCAAAGGCACTATCGCAACAAATTAAATTGTTACGTCCTCTGTTGATAAATCGTTATAATACATTTTTCATATTTAGTAAAAAATACCTAGCATTGTACTACTAGTATTATACCATTTAATGAAATTAATTAGTAAACTATATTGTCAGTAACTGACAATCATAAAGTATATTTAGACCAAGTTTTCTCAAAATATATTTTGCCGTTTAGATGTTATTAAATAATAAAGACCCAAACACATTTTCATAGGTAGTGGTATAACACCCTATCAACCTCTGTGATATTCGGTCACATAAGCCATAAGCATATGGAAGTTAATAATCGTTGCTTGGTTACAAAATTATTAGATTACAAACAAACATACAAAAAAAACGCTTTCGCATTTATAATATTATTAAGAATAATGACTTTTAAGAATAATGATTATGACCATCGGGTATTAAAAGAAATAAAGTTAAGAATCTTCTTTTTTGTAATATATTTAAATTTAAATAAAATAATTTTATTTTCAATATATAAATTTTCCTTCCATTTCTAAATTTCCAAATTTTCCATACAACATATACGCATTAACAAAATTCAAAAGAATTTTTAATAAAACTCGTTATAAATTTCGTTCCACATCTGAAGAGCGGCTGCATTTGGAGACTGTTCAAGGGAGAACTCGTCATCCATGAGAAGGTAGTTGAATTGTTCCTCCGTTAGTGGAGACCAGCTCAGAGGTAGCAGCTCCGAGGGCTCCGGTGTCGGGTTGCTGCAATGCACAATATCTGTATTATGGTCGTAAGAAAAGTAATAAAGTGTTGGAGTTTGAAAGCTTATTCCAACATATAGAAGTTATATCCGACTGGAAATAACTACGTCGCAAATATGTATACATATATATAACGCTACGTCTATCAAGCTGTCACTTGTCATTTGAGTTCAAATAGACAGATATTAATACAGCTTTACGGAAAGATATAATGCATTGTCATGAAGAACGTTTGTCTCGGAAGGTTTTTATACACAACATATGCTACAGCTATAAAGCTATGTTAATGTTTATGAATCCGCCACTGAAAGCAAATAAGCATAAAGTAATATGGATAGCGCGACGCCGATAGCAACACTGAGGATCGAGAGAAGTTAATTTGTCAGAGATGTCTTAAAATTAAGTCGTGTCATCAGTCGTGAAAGTTGTAAACATAGCAAATTTTACGCAAGAAAAGTCAAAACATGCTTTAAAAATGATCAAGCAATACATCGCTTTTAATTTCTGTCATTACAAATATACACATTGAATTTATTTTAAAGCAACCAGTTTAATGTTAAAGTTTTATTAAAAAATTGTTATTTATATTAGTATTTCCCTTTGTTGTAACTGAATTTTAATTTTACCATTTTTTAAAATTGAAAAAAACATGATGTTGGAAAGGTAGACAAATAAACAGCATATAAAATTTGGGATGGAAGAAATTTCAATATGTCAAGATTATCTCAAAGGAGTGATATGGACTAAATATTATCCCAAAGTCGTAACAAGGAGATCTCTTACGGGGATCATAAATTTGTGTGAAAAAAGAACTTACCCAAATTTTGCAAAATTCGTCCAAAGTGTCGACATTCTATTGCCCACTAGTTGATCTGATGAATCAGCAAAAACGTTCGAATTTGGGTATATCAAGAAGGGCAGTTCAGCATCGTGTGCCGGCGGCTCTTCCTTCCCGCTTCTATACTTAAACTCGTAGAAGTATACCGGTTCAGTGCTGGTACTAACGCGCTCCTGCACTGTACGTGCTCCACTGATATAAAAATATCTATCAGAATTGTACGCGTAATATTGCTCTAAAGTTGGTGGGTCACTAAAGTAGAACTGTCTTAGCCTATCGGCTACCCTGGTTTTATCCTCATCATTCAAAAATGCTAGATCTGCAGGCAAATATGTTTCTAAATTTAATGTAAACTCTGACACCATTGCCTCTGGTATAGGACTCCATCCATAAGTTTCTCTCTCCATGACGCCGCTTATCAATGGAATCGAAGTATAATTACCAGATCTTAAAATATCTAACGGCATTTGTGTCAAAAACTTTTCTTGTCCATAATCGCTATCTTCTATACAAGGCGTGAACGCGAGTGACGTGTCTGTAGTAAGTATACTACTAGTAGCTCTGACTATAGATTCAAGATCCGTAGCTAAATAAAAGTTCATCAAACCTTGAACATCGGCGCCACCGGTGTAACCAGCAGCTTCTGCAATTAAAATAGCATGTCGTATCGGATCAATGTTGATCGCCCACGGAGCCAATGCTGCTCCGCTCTGTGTTATTGCTCTTTTGAATAATCTATTTACCATTGGAGACAGAGTAATGAGGTCCACAGAAACCGCTCCCGAACTGTGTCCGAAAATGGTCACATTGCCCGGGTCACCACCGAATGCGGCAATGTTTTGCTGTACCCATCGTAAGGCGGCCACTTTATCCTTCATACCAGCATTACCAGGGTTAAGCTCGTGTTTTAGACACAAGTATCCGGTGGGACCCATTCTGTAATTGATAATTACTGTGATCACTCCATGCGCAACTAGATGTCGCGGACCGTAATAAGCGCTGGTGCCATCGGTGAAACCTCCACCGTGTATGAACACCATAACTGGCAAAGGATTAGTCTCCAAAGAAGCTTTTTCAGGTGTATAAACATTCAGCACTAGACAATCAAGTTCACCCACAAAATTGGCACCGACCATTTGCGGACAGAATACGTTATCACGGTTTGCTTCAAAGATTCCTTCCCAAACAGGTGGCGCTCTTGGAGCCTGCAATAGTTTCAATAGATTCTAATTATTCAGGAAGTGTATGTGATAGCTTTCAATTAAAAATCATTCATAGATTCATTTTCAGAGTAAGTGCATGAAAATGAAGCTTTCAAATCAATAGGGATACTTTTTAATATCAATCCTAATCATTCATATCTATTCCAAATTGTTAAAGACTATTTCAGCAAACAAAAGTCAATTACCCTGGCACCTTCACTTAATTTTACAAATGCAATTTTTGTTTTGTTTCTTACCTAAAAACTCAATAACTATATACTCATACTTTCATTATCAAATTTTGCACATGCCTAGACGTATTACGAACTAAAATATAGGTAAAAATGTTTTAATACTCCAGGCCCTAATATTTTAGAATAAAATTAACACAAACTAAAGATTTTTTCAGAGTTTGTTACTATATAAATTTTGAAGTTTTCCTCTCTAACCCAAGAAAAAAATAATGTTAAGAAATAATTTGTTTATTGATTCACCATTTTTTTCAATTTGCGAAAAAAATAACTCGGAATAATTAAAACTTATAAAAATTCTCTACAAAATTTCCAAGTTTAGAAAAATACGAAGCTTTGAAATATTAAATTAAGTTTTTTCTAATTAATCAATAATTCTACGTCAAACTCAGATGCAAATCAAATCCAATTTATAAATTGTAAGTAATATTCTTTTCAGACAGCATTCAATTTAACAAAAAAATTTAATAAGTTTTTTTGAAGAAAAACATTTTTCGAAATTTTACAAGGATAAAGCGAAAATATTAATCTAAAAAGAAAAACATATATATAGACTTTCTTATAGATAATTTTACAGGGTTTCACTTTGTACTGAATAATTTTCCTGTAAAGTTTAATAAAATTTTATTATTTTATTTTATTATTAACTTTTATGTACAGTACATATGGCGGACTTATTGCTACATGAGCAATCTCTTCCAGTCAACCATAAAATCCGAGGAACCACAAAAAAGCAATTTTTTTACTCCTTTGAGGATGAGGACACAGTCCTCGCCACAGAGAAAAAACTTCAGAATTATCATAACTCCTCAAATAAATATTTACAAAAAGCCTTCATACTCAATTATTTCCAAATTTCGCCACAATATCAATTGTTTGTCTAGTTCATAGCTAGCAATCAATATTTTATTTGTTTTCGATAAATGACCTTACGATATGGCTATTTAAATATATAATTAGTGCAGCAGCCAATTTATTGTCAACGTCCAACGAAGCATCTGCCACATGCTTTTTTACAAGCAATGTGTGCTAAAATCTTAATTAAAAGATAGAGAAGGCCCGTATATCTTATTTTTATAACATCTGATTCACATTAAGTACAAGGAATTATTTAAACTGGGATACATAACAGATACTTAATTTTAACGTCCTTACACATATTAAAATAAATAACAGGGTAGCCAAAAGTCAGCCTGCATATTAGTACACGTTATGTATTTATTTATCCTTCAAACGTAGTTGAACATGAACTGAACTAAATGTTTTGTCTTCAAATGCTCAACAGGCCACTCTTTGATTTGCTTCAGACGGTACAATAGGAAACAGCTTGTAAAAAATATCTTGAAATAGAGAGAAAAGGGAAATTTTCGATGACTTTCTCTCTCGATACTATTTGCAAAATATTGTTGACTAGTGTTAAATATAGAATATATTTGACGTTAAGTCTATAGAAATTTGCTTTAATCTAATTTTTCATAACTAAATGAAACTACGTAATGTAGTATTATTTCTACTTTATTTAAATTCTTTACCACGACCTAGGTTTCGTTGTATGACAACATCTTCTGGTGGGAAATTTGTAAAGAACTATTATTTTTACAAATTGCCCACCTGAATATGTTATCATGCAATGAAAACTAGGTCGCGGTATGAAATTTAAATAAAATAGAAATAATACTATATCACTTAGTTTCATTTAGTTGTGAGAAATTAAATAAGTCTTAGATATGTTATACCTGATATTTGAACTCTCCAAGAGGCGGCTCGGTATAAGGAATACCACGGAAGCTGTAGAGTCCATCATCCCACAAGCCACGCACTAGGCCTTGAGCCGTTTCCACCACCCAATCTTCCTGACCGACGACACTTGTCGCACCTAGCAACAACACCACCAACAACAAAGTGTAGCACTTCATCGTTCCCCGTCGACTATGATCTCTTGCAGGGAATTTTAAAATCTCCTATAAGTTTATCGAATATTGATTAGATATCGACCGCTTTTACAAAATAATCTTATCTTTTCATCTGGTAAAGACTAAGATTCTGTGCCATTTTTATGTAACTTTTTTGCCAATGGCACATTCCACTCATTCGATCTAGACAGTTATCTATTATTTATGTCAACGAAGTTTTTAAATACCAATTTACTGAATTGAAATGTTCCTGTAATCCATTTCTGCTGGATTCAATTATCAGTGTTATATTTGACATCTTTTCATTGTGCAAACCTTCATTAAATAAGAACTCAAAAGGTGATATTCCATGCAGATTCGATAGCCTTGAAGAATAGGCCACAGTAGGTCTTAATGGTTAAGGGACTCAAATTAATGGAACTACTCAATGTCAATGTATCCCTGAAAGAGTGAAATGAAAGTAAATATGAGGTTATGATTCCAGAACATGCACAATTACAATCCATAATCCACTCTTCCCTGGATTTTTAATTCACTTTCGTAGCGGAGCTGATTTGATTATTCGTTCGCTGTGGGGGAGCATTTTTTAATTGCAATTTGTCTTTTTATAATCCTAATGATAAATATGGTGGTCAAGCCAAATAAAGTTTGTTGACAGAAATATGTACTATATACAGCATTATTCGTATGGGCCTATGAGCATGTGGTATAAGCTGCACGGTGCCTCGTGGTCCAGTAAGTTTGGAGGCTTATGCTTAGGTACACGCACTGTTTATGGCTCTGATCACAGCTTATGGAACTTGTATAATGGATATGTTGTCGGTTACGGCGAGCCTCTTGCCTCCCGATCTCGCTGTCGCAGCTAACTTTGTTTGGACTCTGATGAGGAGTATCGTTTCTGATCCCTTGCGCTTTGAGTTTGCAGCAGTTAAGTCACATCTACCAGAAGGAGATTCATTGTCCGTGCTCACTGACAGTTCAGGCGAATTTACCCCAATTTCAAAGTCTGAATTAGACTTCGTTCAACAGCGATTGCTTTACTTCGTAGCTCCTTGCGAGCATGGAGCTTTCTGAACGGGATTACACCGTTTCGCCTTACAAAAATAGCCCAACGTGTTTTTGCGATCATGATATGCAAACCATGAATCACGTTTTATTCCACGGTAATGAGTATACACTTTTAGAGTTTTGTCAAGGGGTCGTCACAGTCGTCACAGTTTTACCCCATTTTTAGGACATGATCTTTAAATATCGTGTTGAGAGTGGACCAATCTTTCAAGAATTTAAGGCATTCACCAAGTGATTTGTCAAATAAAATGAAGATGTTAATATCTCATTGAGTATGGTCTTTGACCCTATCGTGTGAAAGCACTCGGTGGTATATACGAGACATTATTAGGGACATTCGAAAATCTCTAGGTATTTGTGTGGCATGAAGTGCATTGTCATGACTCTCTGCATGGGGCCCTGGGGCAATCCGGGTAATGGCTTAGGAATAAAAAGTCAAAGTAGGGTTTAGTTACGAAAGAAAAACTTAGATGGTAGTGAAAATCTCTTTCTTAGTCAATTGAGCAAGTTTCACATAGCCAACGGCTCAAGCGTGTCGAGTTCAAAAGAGTCTATTTTGCGGGTGTTAATGTAGGCTTAACAGTTCTAGAAAAAGTTACCCCAATTTTCTCGTAGACTTTTATTTTAGTGACAAAATAATCGAATCAATATAAAATAAATCGCCGTGACAACTTTTGTTATTTCTACCAATATTAATTGCGGTTCATTATTATTAACGAAATAAAAAATAAATATTTTCCGTTAAACCATCCGGATTTTATTCTATTGTGCATTATATTCGGATATCTACACCCAGTAGAGTGGCTACAAGTAAAAACAAACAAACGCTATTCCATTCACTATAACTTTATGTAATTTATCTAATATCTATATGTAATAGTAACTTTTATACCATTTGCAAATTTTCATATTTAAAAGTAATTTAATTCGTCATTCGGAGTGATTCAAAAATCTACATTATTGATAGTCGACGTTTCAATCAAATAATCGATTATTCATGGATTACATTATCGATATACGATGAGCATCGATACAACGGGAGTATTGGTGAACGGTATCGCTCCTAATGGGACAACGCTACTGATAGAAGATCAAAGTGTGAAAATTTGATGTCTTAAAAGGAACTGTGAAATGGAAGTGACGTTACAGAAATATAACGTATATTTTTTTAAACTTGCTATTTTTTTAATATGAAAAATTAAATAATTCAGTAATTGACAATGAGGGAAAAGCCAAAAATTTAATACAATTTGTGAACATTACGCAAAACAAAAATTAATTATATGCATAAAAGTGCATATGTTATATTTTTAATGTGTCAATAATTATTGACAAAAACTAAGGAACTAACAAAGTATACAATAACTAGAGAAGAGTGTAATTTTTATTCTTGTAACACCTGGGCCCAACTCTATATTGACTTGTGCTGGTATTCTTTGTGTTTAAACTGAGCAAAACCAAAGATTAATTGTCTCCATCTCTTCATCATGATAATGCTAGCTGCAGTTTTCAACTTCGATTGAATAACTTATCTAACATCAGATATCTGAATCACATTTTTAAAATGCACAACAAACGAAGTACTTACGACAAGTTATCTATGAAAACAAAGAGATGTATAAATAAAAAAGACTGACTAGCCAGTGTGAAAGTGAGAAATAAAAGTTCTCTTTATACTATTATTTTGAAGGGAAAAAAATATTATATATGAGCTTTTCAGTCAGCATTCAATCTTGTCTCTCTTCAACTCGTTCACTTGATCAAACGCTCCAACCTTCTGAATACTAAAAATGTATTAAAACTGTTTATCTTGCCTTTAATCATGGTTTCAAAACGTCGTTGAATGCAATAAGACCAACGGTTCAATCATCATATATCTCATTGTTTATACTATTGATAAGTATCACTAGGGTAAATAATTATCAGTTTTTTGATACATTAACCTATCAATACACTTAAATATAACAAATAGACCGGACTCGTAATTCAAAAAATGAAAGTAAAAAAAACAAAATATATTTTAACAACCCCAAAGTACCAAAAGGATTTATAAATTTTCGAGTAAAAGCTAAAAGGTGGTAGCTGAGAACAAGAATGCGTGCGGTACGGTGAGCAAGAATTCATCTCAGATTGTCGTGACCATTGAAGAAAGAGAAAAATTATGGAACATTGTAATCCTACGTGCCAACATATCTCGCTCTCTGTATTTTTCACTTTATTTGTCCTTGCAAGGAAATATACTATACATTCCATATTCTTTTTTAAATTCTAAGAATGGAAAAGTCAAAATACCATCGAAATCATTTCATTTGTTTTTAACTGACTTCAAAAATGATGAAGTTTTCAATTTGACTATATTGATATATTTTTTTGATATAGTTTTTTGACTATATTGATATAGTTTTCAATTTGGCTATATTGATAAATGATGAAGTTTTCAATTTGACTATATTGATAACTGACTTCAAAAATGATGAAGTTTTCAAAAATGATGAAGTTTTCAATTTAACTATATTTTTATTATGTATGTTAATCGAATTTTTCATTTCATTTATGGACCTATTTCATTTCATCTCATTTCATTTGAACCTATGTTTATGAAACTTGCTTTGTGCCGATTTGAATGATTCCTACGTAGAAGGACATAACTCATGTCAATTTGAATGTACAATGAAATTCCTCAAATGATGATAGTAATTTACATGCGATTACAAAAATTTGTTATGGAAGTAGATTTTCATGAAAAATCAATAACAGCACGAGCTGGTCAAGATCTAATGGCGAAACATTGGTCCGTCAATGGAATTCCTCAACGGAAGAACAGAAGCAAAAAATTAATGTAATAAAGAATCTAACGTTGAATTTCGATATTATTCTTTTCCATTTTTTTTGGATTTGATCCCGGCTTGGAAAAACTAATGATTTTTTTTAATATGGACTTAAAAATCGTCGAGAAATGATTTTAATTGAAATACTTTATTAGGGTAATTATTTTTACTGTTCATTGCTACGTAATAAAATCGCTTTCGAATTGGGATTTCCTTCTATTTAAAGTTTAATTAATTAATTACGTAAGCAAAGTTTCCAAAAATTGTTATAATTATATATTTTCAGTATCCTAACTAAAATTTTTACTTTCGATGTAAGGATATCGCTCACTTATTACCACTTCTTACTTTATCTGTTTTCACCTTGATACTCTTTCCTATTTATTTAGTGTAAGCGACAATAATAGCATACTCGCTACGAGTATGTATATTTCCAAATCGGCTCAGATATTCAATAGGTTTTCTACGTTCCTAATTAAATTACAGATCGACAACTTACAGTACTGAAATTTCCATTGGATATTATATATTATAAATAAAAGAAGATATTATTAATATTTTAAGAAAAACGTGTTTTATATTCATGAAGAAATTTCAAAGTATGGATAAAAATTACTTAACTAAGTTTATATTAATACGTATTTCTATACAATGATATTCAATAAAATTCATCATAGATTTCGGTCCAGAGCTGAAGGGCAGCAGCATTGGGAGACTGCTCGAGGGAGAACTCCTCGTCCATAATAATATAATTGAATTGTTCCTCGCTCATCGGAGGCCAGTTCAGTGGTAGAAGTTCCGTAGGCTCCGGGATCGGTTCGCTGTAATATTCAAAAGTCCTATCATGAAAGCCATAAGTCAAAACTTCAAACTGCAAGATGACTTTTGTAAATTTTAATGTTTTTCCGATGTCTAAACCAGCAATTTTTGATGTATATGGTAATAGAGGAACTTTTAAATGGAACGGTAAGTCCTAGTAAGTGAAATTGTTCTTATAAACGTATGCGGCCTTAGTGCGAATTGGTTATGAATACTCAAAAACACCCTTGTTCAATCTAAACTATCCATCTAAAATAAATACATAGAACATTGAAATTACTGAATTCAGTAGGAATTTAGTCTTTCCTACAAATATCGTCAGCTGAAGATTGATAGTATGGGTTAAACTTAGGTAATAAACAGGGTTGGTGATTTTCTACAGAACTATTTGAGGCAATTAATCTTGCCGTAACAATTTCCTGCGCGTCACATATCGTATTTAACCAGTCAACCGTCTAGGAGATAAGAGATATTTTTTACAGGTAATTATGGATACTATTGAAACCAACCATCTGGGAGGTTAGAGACATGTGATGGTTGGTTTTAATCTCCAGAGATCAGCTAATTTATATAAAGTCTTCGTAAATTATACATTTAAATCTATCCATTTAGGGAAACTGAAACAAAATTCGTTCAATAGTTACTAAAGAAACAGACGTGCCTTTTTTAATAAAAAGCACAAAATTCACTGAAAATCATATACTGCATACTAGTGTGAATAGAAATATAGCAAGCCGTGAAGTAAATGGTAAAGACGCGTACAGATTTCCAGCATAAGAGAAACAAATCCTATCTCATTATGAACGAACATATTGACTTATACCAAGATAACTTCAAATCAGGGATGGTCAGTTACATGTTTAACTCCTTTAGGTGGTGATGAAATATATTTGTAAACTTTCAAATTTATATAAGGAAGTAACTAAAGGTTTATCCACTATTTTCAATAAATAAGACAAGGAAATAAAAACAGATAACTACTACAGAATAACACGTCTTCCACCTGAGTAATCGTAAACGACTTTGCTGTTATAAATAGCTTTGCGTAGAAATGCAAGTTAATAACATCGACAAATTAACTTACCAAATTAAATAGAACACTTACCCAAACTTCGCAAAATTAGTCCAAAGAGTGGACATTCTGTCACTAAATAATTGGTCGGATGCGTCACTAAAAACATTGGAGTTAGGTGATAACAGGTAATCAAGTTCAGCCGAATGAGCTGCCGGCGCTTCCTCGCCACTCCGATATCTGAACTCGTAGAAGTATACCGGTTCCGTGCTGGTACGAGTACGCTCTTGAACCGTGCGCGCTCCGCTTATAAAGAAGAACCTGTCAGAATTATAAGAATGATATTGCTCTAGTGTCGGTGAATCACTAAAGTAGAACTGCCTCAACTTATTAGCTACTCTAATTTTATCCTCGTCATTGAGGAAAGCTAAATCCGCCGGCAAATACCTTTCCATATTTAATAGATACTCGGGGATTGCTTCTTCTGTCATAGAATCCCAATTATAAGCTTCTTTTTCTGTGGCACCACCTATTAATGGAACCGGAATATAATTTCCTGATCTAAGAATGTCTAATGGCATTTGCGTTAGAAATCTTTCTTGACCGAAATCAGCTGTTTCTATACAAGGCGTGAAAGCGAGAGACGTGTCAGTAGTGATTAAGTTGTTGATAGCCATGAGTATGGACTCAAAATTTGCAGTTAAATAAAAGTTCATCAAATCTTGGATATCCGTTGTGCCGGTATAACCAGCTGCTTCTGCAATTAAAATGGCATGTCGCATTGGATCGACGTTAATAGCCCATGGAGCTAACGCTGATCCGCTTTGTGTAATAGCTCGTTTGAAAAGACCGTTAGCCATCGGAGATAGTGTTAGAAGATCCACGGAGACCGCACCCGAGCTGTGACCTAAGACTGTTACATTGTCCGGGTCACCACCGAAAGAAGCAATATTCCGTTGCACCCATTGTAGTGCAGCAACTTTATCCTTCATACCAGCATTTCCAGGGTTGAGCTCGTGTCCTAGACATAAATATCCGGTGACTCCCATTCTGTAGTTGATAATGACTACTATGACACCATGCGCTACAAGTTGTCGCGGCCCAAAATATGCACTGCTGCCGACGGTGAAGCCTCCACCGTGTACGAACACCATAACTGGCAATGGACTACTCTCTGAAGTAGCTTTTTCAGGCGTATGGATATTCAGAATTAAACAGTCGAGGTCTCCAGCATAATTGCCATCTATTATCTGCGGGCAGAATACGTTGACCCGAGTTGCTTCGAAAACTCCATCCCAAACCGGCGGAGCTCTTGGAGCCTATAACATGTTTGAAAAATATATAGATCGTATGATAGAAAAAAATAGTTATATTAACTGTGTTATGAAAATAAATTTTAAATTAACTTATATTTAAATATTTCTGAAAAATTGTGATAAGATATATAAAAATAATGCCATAGTCTGCATGTCGAATTTATGTCATTAAAAACAATTTTAGTCATTGACTTTTTAGAAGGCATCGTTTATTTCAATACCATTCTTCAAAGTCTGGCTGGTTACTGTATTGTCCCCCACCCCCACTTCCGGCCCCTCTTGTCCTTGGGCATTATAGAATAACGCACTTGAATAACCACCTAAATTTGTCAGTAATATTGACCTTCTCATAATTATCAGTCCGATAACGCTAAAGCAGTGTCTCCCCGTTAGCAATAGAAACCTCAGTCACTCTAGAAAATTTAGTTGCTTTGCCTTTGTACAGTATTTGTCTCTAATTTGAACAAGCAGTAATATTGAGCAAAGATCGAAAAATGAAATTTTGCGAAATAACCTTTGGATTTAATGATGAATTTCTTAAGAGTTATGTGTATCTCCCATATTTGTACGTTTGTACATACTTCTCTGATTTTTTAATAGAACAGTCTAATGTAATAGCTTAATAGACTATTTAACAGAACTTTAATATAAAAATCAAGTCTTTAACAGAGCAAACAAACTTTGAAGCAATATTCATTCAATTCTCTCTAAAAGTAATTAGTAACTGAACAAGCAATAATATTGAATAAACCTGGAAAAGCTAAATTTTGTGAAATAACCTTTGGATTTTATTAACAACTTGAGAATAAGGGTTGCGATGTCTCGTATATTTGTACATTTATGCATTCTTCCCTGATTCTTTAATGAGTAGATTATTTAAGAGAACTCTAAAAAAAGAGTAAAATCTTTCATAGAACAAAAACCTTTGAAACATTATTCACTCAGTTCTGTCCTAAAGTAAGTATACACAAGATAGTCATAAAATAATTTAAATATATTTTTACAATAATTTAAAGATTATATTCACCTGTACACTTATGCTACCTCTAGTTAAGCACCTCTATTAAGTAAACTGACAAGTAACAAAATAATACACAAGATAATTTTGTTTATTTACGGCGGATATTAAACACTTTTAGTTTAAATTGGCTGTCAACTCCAGGCTTGCTTGGAAAACAAATCATAACTGTAATGTATTTTTAAAAAATTTAGGAAAAATTATTATTTTGTGATTAATTTATTAACGATTTTTTCAACGGTTTGGTTATTTATTCTATAATTTAGTGGAGAAAAGACCATTCTTGTCACGTAAAAGTAAAGATTCTATTATTATTAGCCTTATGCATCTAATATGTATATAATTCTTACATTGGTTAAGCGTAATCCTTGCAAATGCTATTTTTATATAATTTATTTCTAATTCGATTTTGTAAGAAAAAACCAGTCACAACAAGTAATTATTAGCATTGGCTTTTTCTACTAGCCATAAAACAACTTTAGAAATTATAACATAGCACTAATACGTACATGTATCTGTAAGTAGTGCGTTCCAATTGTACATTTTTGAAAAAAAACGACAGTCGCTACATCAAAACTTTTACAAATTTAATCATTTCCGTAAATAATAAATTTTTTTAAATTAAACCCAAGACATGTTTAATACAGAACAGGAATAAAAGGTACCTAAATTTTGATTTTATCAAGGTGACTCATATATCAAATGGATCTGGTTGGTTGCTTTCAAGAAAAGAAAATTCTAAAAACACATTGCTGTTCTCTTTATGTAGCTTTTTTTATTAATACACCACATGGTGAGGTAGAATTTTTTCTATTCCGTTTTTTATATGGATGACCCCATGAAATAAAATTGTATATAATTTTATTTTATTGACATTTTTCAAATTTTATTTCATAACTTATTCCATTTAGGATAGTATTTTTACAGCCATAAGATAACGTTTGGACTCTTTCGGTAAGAAGTCCTGAAATTGAGTATTAGAAAGACCCATTTACAGGAGAGCGAATCACAAATTTCACAAAATTTAGCTTTTCCATGTTTTAATTATATATATAAAACTCATATTACAAGATTTATAGTTACAGTAATGTGAAAATAAAGGGCAGAAAAATTTGCTACCATACATGTCTTCAATAGAAACAGACCTCTCAAATATGGCACTTAGAAGCCTTTAAACAAGTTTCTATGTCAAGCGGTCTCTAAGAAAAACGACTGTGACAGATGGAAAGACGGACATATAAGTGATCTTATTATAATAATATAAATTCGCTACATAACACATTTTATACAAAAATTTTAAATCACATAGTAAGATTACACATTAGTCCAAAAAAATAAAATTTAAAACCCATCATAAAATATTTTTAATAAAAAATATGAGGACAATGGATAATGGCTCTTACCTGGATGCCAAACATGCTTACCTGATATTTATATTCTCCGAGAGGCGGCTCCGCATAGGGAATACCCCGGAAACTGTAGATTCCGTCATCCCACCAACCTTTTACCAGACCTTGCTGCGTCTCTACCACCCACTCATCCTCGGCTAAAACAACTGTCCATGCCACAGATAGCACCACCAATAACCAACCGCACCACATTGTTGTCACTGGTTTGTAACCAGCAATATCTAGCGCCTTATATAATCCTGCCAAATTTTGATTAGATAACAACAGTGCTTGGAGTTTAATCGTATCAATTTATCTCGCGTGTTCTATGATAGGATATTTTTCTTATGTGAAAATATCACGTAACGTCAATCAAATTTGGTGACTTACAAACTAACATCTATCTGTGTATTGCTACCTTATTTTGAAATTCCAACTCAATCGTTTATCAGCACTTTGACTGGAATTTATGGTTTATCATTCCTATACTATAAACATCACTCGTGAAATCATACTTTTTGCTTCTTGTCACTATTAGACAAATACTAATTTGCGTCCGCTGATTCGTTTGGGTTTTCGTAAAAGACAAAAATTATTTTTATAAACTTTCTTCACAAAACTCAATTAATAAAAATGTCTATCAAAAATGGTTTACAAAACTTCACCTTAATTAAAATTTTGTGTGAATGTAATCTACTATATAGCTGCATGTCGATTAATTTGTTCATTTAATTATAAAAAAAACCACTTACAAGTTACCTCAAAGCGTTGAACATGTACAAACACTAAATGTACAACATTTAGACTACATGTTATAACATAAGTAGTAATTAATATAAAAGAGAAGGCACATTAATTCAAATTAAGCATAGAACTAATTATCACACACGAACTACCGAGCAACTCCATAATCTCATTCTCAACGCGGTTAACGGAGCTTTTTTTGCTCCGTTATCTAGTTTTGCCAAAGATGTTGGAAGACACGCGCAGTCCGCTCTCACAGGATATGCCATATGTACGAAACCTTTCGTGTCATTTGGGTGCACGCACACTAAGCAATATAAACAGTACACTCACTTTTAACCTACTCACACAAAGACTTGACGCATGTACACTCACAATTTCTTTCTGTCTTCTGACCAGAGCATGTACACTCACAATTTCTCGCTTGAAGTGTGCATTTGCACAAGTCCGTGACACGATGTTTGAACAGACATGACATATCTAGTAGAGAGCGGGTTGCGCGTGTCTACCAAAATTTTTGAGTTTTGCGCTTCTTGTAATACCTCGTTGATTAGCACAAGTGCGTGAAAACCTGATGTACGCTGTAGGACATTCGTGCACGCTCTGGGCAAATGAAATAAACTTTGACTTCTCTCCTTCCTCTCACATGAGAGTCAGGTAACCAAACCCACGACCGAAGGGTTATCAACAGAATTATTTAATAATTTAAAATATTTTATATATTGGAATACTACATTTTATCGTCTCACATATTATAAAACATAACCACAACAATTGTCTGTTCATCTTTATATAATCCGTTTTCTTAGTAACTGCAGAACGAATTTTATTCCGGTTTTCTTTGGTGAATCGATCGATTCATAAAGAAAAATTGAATGTGTAATTATTAAAAATATATCGTAAAAATTGTCCCACCTATGACGACGAAAATCGATGAAGTTAGAAAAAAACATTGTTTGAAGAGAGATATACTTTGGTGTGCACTGCTTAAATATTTGGAGATACTTAGAAATAATATGTGGCAACATTATTCTTTACAGAAAGCTCTACAGGTAAATTAATAACGCTATATGTGTACATATTATATAGAATCCATAATAAACGTTTTTATTTATAAAAAAATTAATTTTGCAACCCACTTTTGTACAATTTATTGTGCAAAAGTGTCTTAATTTTAAATTTTATAATTTGACTTTCGTCATCTTATACAGATTAAATTTCCTTTCGAGTATTGCTGTTTTTTAAGTAATAGTTAAATGAATATGACAGGGTTTTTTAAATAACTGTACTAAACCGAGGCAAGTCGGTAGTCATATATAAACTTCAGGTACTTCGACGAGTAGTCTAAACTGAAAATGTACCTTAACTTTTACTAGTTAAAACGACTTATATTAAAATTTTTAACTCAAGCCATAGAGAATGAAATTATTCTGTGTTTTAATCGATGTGAGTAACTTGAAATAAATTACAAAAAGCTCGATCAATCGCTTTAGACTGGTATTAAAAATGTAATCACAATCTACTAAATTAATAAAGTGAAATGTTGTCTGTTTATTTGTTCATTTGCGTTCCTTTCACACTTAAACCACCTAATAAATTTTGTTGAAACTTTTTTGCATAGATATTACATCCTAGATTTAAAGACATGCTATATATAATTACGCTAATATTTACAGAATCAGGACAGTAAACATAAACGCAAAAAATAACACAGCGCAAAAAAAATTAAATCTCATGGATGAAACGTTAATATAATTTATAAAATTAAGTTCCATTTAACATGTCAAATTCGTGGGTTAAGTTTGCACGGCATTTTAGTCCAAACTACCATCGAGTGCCACGGTCAACACATTAACTTATTTCGATCTATTTAAAAGATTTATAAAATATGTGTTGACAGATAGACGCACTAAAATTTACTAAAGAATTACCAAATATAATTGTCAATATTTCGCGCCAAAAGAGGAATCGAACATGTACGCGCATGCTTGAATGGAATGATCTAATAGTATTTAATAAAGTAAAAAAGATGAACATAATCAAACTTACTAAATGATATTAAAATTAAAAGACATTATAATGAAATAGCTTAATTGAGCGAGAGTGGTCACTTCGAATTCTTTGTTGTCCCATGATTACTTTCAATGATTTTAAAGATATCTTCCTATTTTTCGTAAAGTTTTATCATAACCGAGATTTTAATCTGCTATAAATTGTAATCTGCTACTCGACAAAATATGCATTTTATCTTTAGCCAATTGAAATATTTACGAAACGCATATTCTGCATCATGATCTTAAACAAATTTTCAATCACAATGCTTATCAAAAACGTTACGGTGATACAAGAGTGCAAGTCGAGCCCAGATACCAATGATACTATATAAAAACAGCGTTATCTACATTTATAAAATTTCACTGGCGGTCCCTGTCTGTGTGTATTCTCTGAAATGTATAGTATGAAATTTGACACAAACGTAACTAACAAATCAATTGGGGTATTACGCTATACAGATTGTAAAAGAATCCGTTCAGAGCTTGCTTAATGCTTAACGCTGTTTATTTGCACGGGAATTTACAGGCTCAACGGTCTAAATATTCCATTTCTGATGCAATACTCGCAACAACGCATCCGACAAATCGAAACTATGAGTAAGACGCCGCTAGAAGCCCAAAAATAAAATAATAACGCCAGTCGGCAAATTAAATTTCAGTAAAATTCAAGTCACTGTCCTTGTGCTTCTTGATTTTGCTGATGACCCACAAATCTATACACATTCAGACCTCCATTCCTTATTCAAATCCATCGAGATCTCGCTTCAATTGGTCAGTAGACTCATAAAATGGGTTAACCCAAGTAAGTTTCAAGCTATCATCATTGTTAGTCAAAGACTAATTTCTAAAGTAAACCTACCTAGGTGACCAAAATTGCTAAATAGTGCAATAATACCATATACGTCAACTGTTAAAAACCTGGGCCTATTGATCGATCAAAACCTTAATTGGCATATTCAAGTAAATGATCGTCGTGTTTTCAACAGGATACACTCTTTGAAACGTATTCAAAACTTTCTACCAACTAAAACGAAAATCTACCTTTGCCAAACACTCCTATTACCACTAATTGATTATGGAGATGTGTGCTATCCTGAGCTTAATGAAGAATATTTGTATTAGTTCAAACGTCTTCAAAATTTATGCATCCAGTATATCTTCGGCCTCGGAAAATATGATCATATTACTGAATACAGGTCACTTGAAGATCCGTGATCGACGCCAACTTCACATACAATTCTTTTTAATATATTAAAAAATCCTCGTAGCCCAAATTATCTTGGTGGCAAATTTAAAGATTTGTCTGCTAACAGCCTTAGGCTACGATCTGGATCTTCACTCACCCTACTTATTCCTAAACATACGTCTACCTCTTATGAAAAATCCTTCACTGTCCAACCAGCAAAAACTTGGCATCATCTGGATCCTGACACCAGGTAAATCACGTCCCTAAATATTTTCAAAGATCGAGTGAAAAAATCGTGCCTCTCCTGAATCCTTTTCTTTTGTGCCCTTATCCTTTTCTGTCTGTCCCATCCCAAATCATGTCAATAGTTTGTATCAATTATACTTTCGTATTTTTTTTGTCCAATGTACTATATATAATTGTCATTGCAAAATCTCTTACAGTCTACCAACTAAACTTCAATACCAATTGTTATGGTTAACTAGAAAAGATTGCTCATGTAGCGATAAGTCCGACATATGTACTATGCATAAAAGTTGAGAAATAAATAAATTTCAGAATTGTTGATTGTATAGATTATTTTCATTTTCGGAAAAAAATAATGAGAAGCAATACATTGAGGGAAAAAAATAATGAGAAGCAATATAGGAGAAACAAATGTTTTCTATTTAAATTACCTAAAAATACACTTTTGAATTGAAGATTGGCTCCAACTTTAAAACTCATTAAGAGATAACAATCAAAGATAAGTGGTAGTTGTCACAATAATGATCTATTAAATATTGAAAATAATTGAACAGTCTCATAAACCCTATTATTTGGCAGCGATTTTTTATGAGGTTTTTTTTATTTTTGCGAAAGGAAGATCAGGAGACTCATTCAGATAGCCACAATAGAAGATACAATAGAATATAGCAAGACAGAAAGATCACCAATATCACCACGATTAAGCTGGTCTGCACTATTATGACAACTTTAAATTTGTTTTTTCTTTAAACAATTTAATCTAGAATTATATATTCTTTTTAAAAATTATTTCAAATGTATTTCTATTATTATTAAAGACTTAGTAAGATCTGAATTATACTCGTATCTGGATTACAACTGACGTGGACTAAGGATTGGATTAACCGAGATGATCTGAACCCTGCGGTGATTCTACATAGGGTTTATAAAAGGTGAGAAGTGCTGAGGCATCTAAAAGTGGAGCTTACTGATGAACCCAGGAACAGGGTTTCATCATGGTAAGGTGAGGCTCTGAGAGCCGGACTGCTTTTGTCATAATATATGAGAACCGTGAGAGCGGTACCGTGTAAGAATTATTGCTAGCAAATATAGGTGTAACAGAACGCTTGTTACCTCCGTCTTTCTATATGAATCTGTCTCCTGTTGAGAGGAAAACTAGTGCCATGTGCTTGATGTCGCACACGCGTTGTTGTCAGGATTGTGTGATGTGGAAATCATAAGGACATATGTTGTAAATAAAAGGATGTGGAAATTATTTATATACCAGCGATGCCTTACGACTTCGTCCCCATGGAATTCCGATATGCAAGTGCAGGTTTTTTTAATGCGTTTATTTTACGTTTTTAAAGATTAGCTCAATACAAATCACGCAAGAGAGGACATTTTCCACTCCGCCCACCCCACCCCAATATCCTCGAGGCTTAATATTTCATAAATAGAAACACTTAAAAACGAAAAATGGTAAATAAAACTTTGATTTCGTTTTAAAAGACCTAGCCAATAATATGCTAATATATATATATATATATATATATATATATATATATATATATATATATATATTAATGTATATATATACATGATTAAGAAGAACTCGAGTTACGAGAATTTCGTACATATTTAGGCGCTTATAAACATTTCTGCCACTATAGTATTTCTAAACGGTTTACAAGTATTCATTTTTTACATCGTAAAAATATATTATCTATCATATCCTCGACAGGCTTACAAACGTGATGGATATTTAAAATATTATAAGAGATAGGTTATACAGTGTTCCTCTAATTTTTCACTACACTTTTTTTCATAATTTTTGGTTCAGAAGTTGCGGGAACAATAGGAAAGAGCGAAGCAGTGCTCTTTACAATGTGGACTACCTTTTTAAATATTCAATTTGAGATTACGAATAAAGATTATTGTATCCTTCTTAATAAGTCTTTTTATTCTTAATGGATTAAACAGAAAGGAGATTCGCTACGAAATTACATAGCCCCTTGTATACAATTTCGGAGCGAATGAGACCTCCGTACTAATTATCTACCTACAACGTTTCACGGGCATGAATCCAAGACATGATGAAATTCCAAGAGTACTCTATGTTTTACTAGACAACCTTGCAAACGTCGGAAATGTTTTCTATATAATATTATTCATCATAAACTCGCTATAATACATTGATGATGTGCCAATCGTTTGCTGCAGTCCTTGGTGTATAGTTCCCTTTATTGTGGCATATTTTATTATTTTTGTTCTGTGATCATCGTAGCGTTAATTTTGTCTAATTTTCTAAAACATCTTTAGATATAGCAAGATAAACTAAAGTGCAGATTATACTCTACTCTATTGTCTATATGTAGATAAAACATGCTTTGCTAATAACATAAAATATAGACAGACAGAGAAATGAAAGTGTAACAAAGTTTTCTCAATATGGATCTATATACGAAGTACCTACTTGCAAAATTTCACGCACGTAAATCCAAAACATGACATAAATTCAAGAGATACCAAAGAGTACTAAAAAGGAGGGAGAAAACCTATGCATTTGAAGACAATTAAGAAAGTTTAAATTTGCTTCAATATATTCATAATGTGACTAATCGTTTGCAATGGTCTTCTGTCTGTAGTGGCGTATATTGGGGCGTATTTTATTATCTTTTTCTGTGACCATAGTGCCAGTGATTTTGTTTAATTTTCTATGACACCTTTAGAGATATCGAGATGAACCAAAGTGCAGATAATACTCTGCTGTATGTAGATAATATGTACAATTTTTTAATAATATAAGGAAATAGACGAATACACAGACGAAAATACAATGGTCTAAATATTTCATTCCTCATGCAATGTTCACTATATGTATATAAATACATATATATTTATATATATATATGTATATATATATATACATATATATATATATATATATATATATACATATGTATATATGTATATATTTATGTATATAGCATACAATATATCTAACGAATCGTAGCTGTAAGTGAGGTACAGCTAAGCCCGGAAATAAAATAATGACGCCAATTGGGAAGGTGAATTGTTGAGTTGTTTATTACATAAGTTGTTTATATTGTTTAGGAGGAAATAATAATAAGAAGCAAAATACGAGGAACAAAGCGATACTTCAATTTGTAATAAAATTCGTGAAATCATTTTCTCATTAATAATTTTTTAATGTTTTTGTGAAATAATACAACTCCCGCTTAATTGATTTCTTGTCAAAATTAATCATTTTAATAACAAAATTTACATATTACTTTTTTATCAAAATACATCAACGGCTCATCTCCAATAGAAATGTGATTAGCCGTTAATTTCGTTTATAACGCTATCTACGTATCTACATTAAATATGGTATCGACTTATGTATTTTAGATATCTAACAAAAACCCACTCAAACAAAAACAAAGCATTTATTGCAAAATAACCGGCTGCTACTTGAAAATTTCTTAATACGTGTGTGTATATATTTAAAAAGAACAAATAGAATTAACCGAAATTAATTTCTAAATTACCACAAAAAAAAATAAAAGACCAAAGTTGTAAAATAAACTGACCTTCTGTTTTTAAATTGCCACTGCACAGTAGCAATTTAAAAACATTAATTATCAAATGAGATACAGGTATATCTATAAAATCTGAAGAATACAATAAATGAGGTAGTAACAATATATTGCATTTGTCAACATACATGCATTTGTCAAAACATTAGAAATTCCTCAGAAAATCATGCGGCCTAACGTTAAAAGTAATAGTATAGAGAGTAAAAATGTAATTGTATATTTTTAAAACCAACACTGACCTTCTGTTTTTAAATTGCCACTGCACAGTAGCAATTTTAAAACATTAATTATCAAATGAGATACAGGTATATCTATAAAATCTGAAGAATACAATAAATGAGGTAGTAACAATATATTGCATTTGTCAACATACATGCATTTGTCAAAACATCAGAAATTTCTCAGAAAAGCATGCGGCCTAACGTTAAAAGTAATAGTATAGAGAGTAAAAATGTAATTGTATATTTTTAAAACCAACACTGACCTTCTGTTTTTAAATTGCTACTCTACTATTATCAAATGAGATACAAGTATGTATAAAATCTGAAGAGTATAATAAATGAGGCAGTAACAATATATGTTACATGCGTTTATGACAATATATGTTACATGTTACATGCGTTTGTCAAAACATTAGAAATTTCTCAGAAAATCATGCGGCCTAACGTTAAAATTAATAGCATAGAGAGTAAAAATGTAATTGTATATTTTTAAAACCAACACTGACCTTCTGTTTTTAAATTGCTACTCTACTATTATCAAATGAGATACAAGTATGTATAAAATCTGAAGAGTATAATAAATGAGGCAGTAACAATATATGTTACAAGCGTTTATGACAATATATGTTACATGTTACATGCGTTTGTCAAAACATTAGAAATTTCTCAGAAAATCATGCGGCCTAACGTTAAAATTAATAGCATAGAGAGTAAAAATGTAATTGTATATTTTTAAAACCAACACTGACCTTCTGTTTTTAAATTGCTACTCTACTATTATTAAATGAGATACAAGTATGTATAAAATCTGAAGAGTATAATAAATGAGGCAGTAACAATATATGTTACATGCGTTTATGACAATATATGTTACATGTTACATGCGTTTGTCAAAACATTAGAAATTTCTCAGAAAATCATGCGGCCTAACGTTAAAATTAATAGCATAGAGAGTAAAAATGTAATTGTATATTTTTAAAACCAACACTGACCTTCTGTTTTTAAATTGCTACTCTACTATTGTCAAATGAGATACAAGTATGTATAAAATCTGAAGAGTATAATAAATGAGGCAGTAACAATATATGTTACATGCGTTTATGAATATATGTGTTACATGTTACATGCGTTTGTCAAAACATTAGAAATTTCTCAGAAAATCATGCGGCCTAACGTTAAAATTAATAGCATAGAAAGTAAAAATGTAATTGTATATTTTTAAAACCAACACTGACCTTCTGTTTTTAAATTGCTACTCTACTATTATCAAATGAGATACAAGTATGTATAAAATCTGAAGAGTACAATAAATGAGGCAGTAACAATATATGTTACATGCGTTTATGACAATATATGTTACATGTTACATGCGTTTGTCAAAACATTAGAAATTCCTCAGAAAATCATGCGGCCTAACGTTAAAAGTAATAGTATAGAGAGTAAACATGTAATTGTATATTTTTAAAACCAACACTGACCTTCTGTTTTTAAATTGCTACTCTACTATTATCAAATGAGATACAAGTATGTATAAAATCTGAAGAGTACAATAAATGAGGCAGTAACAATATATGTTACATGCGTTTATGACAATATATGTTACATGTTACATGCGTTTGTCAAAACATTAGAAATTCCTCAGAAAATCATGCGGCCTAACGTTAAAAGTAATAGTATAGAGAGTAAACATGTAATTGTATATTTTTAAAACCAACACTGACCTTCTGTTTTTAAATTGCTACTCTACTATTATCAAATGAGATACAAGTATGTATAAAATCTGAAGAGTATAATAAATGAGGCAGTAACAATATATGTTACATGCGTTTATGACAATATATGTTACATGTTACATGCGTTTGTCAAAACATTAGAAATTTCTCAGAAAATCATGCGGCCTAACATTAAAATTAATAGCATAGAGAGTAAAAATGTAATTGTATATTTTTAAAACCAACACTGACCTTCTGTTTTTAAATTGCTACTCTACTATTATCAAATGAGATACAAGTATGTATAAAATCTGAAGAGTATAATAAATGAGGCTGTAACAATATATGTTACATGCGTTTATGACAATATATGTTACATGTTACATGCGTTTGTCAAAACATTAGAAATTTCTCAGAAAATCATGCGGCCTAACGTTAAAAGTAATAGTATAGAGAGTAAAAATGTAATTGTATATTTTTAAAACCAACACTGACCTTCTGTTTTTAAATTGCTACTCTACTATTATCAAATGAGATACAAGTATGTATAAAATCTGAAGAGTACAATAAATGAGGCAGTAACCATATATGTTACATGCGTTTATAACTATATATGTTACATGTTACATGCGTTTGTCAAAACATTAGAAATTCCTCAGAAAATCATGCGGCCTAACGTTAAAAGTAATAGTATAGAGAGTAAAAATGTAATTGTATATTTTTAAAATCAACACTGACCTTCTGTTTTTAAATTGCTACTCTACTATTATCAAATGAGATACAAGTATGTATAAAATCTGAAGAGTACAATAAATGAGGCAGTAACAATATATGTTACATGCGTTTATGACAATATATGTTACATGTTACATGCGTTTGTCAAAACATTAGAAATTCCTCAGAAAATCATGCGGCCTAACGTTAAAAGTAATAGTATAGAGAGTAAAAATGTAATTGTATATTTTTAAAACCAACACTGACCTTCTGTTTTTAAATTGCTACTCTGCTATTATCAAATGAGATACAAGTATGTATAAAATCTGAAGAGTATAATAAATGAGGCAGTAACAATATATATTACATGCGTTTATGACAATATATGTTACATGTTACATGCGTTTGTCAAAACATTAGAAATTTCTCAGAAAATCATGCGGCCCGACTTTAAAGGTAATATTAAAGAAAATAAAAATATAATTGTACATTTTAAAACTAACAAAAGGGCACGGGAAACTACGCTGTCCATTGTCTTCTTGCTCCCTATCTTATTATATTATTCACAAGAAATTCTAATCCAATAATAACTCATTAACCTACTTTTCCCTACGAAATAACAAAGTCTTCATTGTACTTTTGTCGAACAATGAACCTGCTAACGAGCTGTATGCCGCAAGCAAAATCGCCTTCCGTCTTTGTTCCAAAAGAGATAATTGTAACAAGCAGCATTTTTTGCCACCGCTTGCATTCTATTATGCAGATGCTAAGAACAGCAGTATAAAGGTGGGGTTGCATTCTTCTTCCATCTTCTTCCTTAATCTCGAGGATGGACAAGCTCCGTACAACAAAGATGGCCTTAGAGTGCAAAATAACTGTCGTTTACCTACTAACTTTAACTATGCAAAATTTAAGTGGTTTACTGTTTAGCGATACTTGTTTACTAAAGTGTATTTGAAATTGTACTAAAGATCCCAGATTCGAAATTTTGGGACTATCAATTCGCCAAGGCCGTCAAAGTATTATTGAGCAGACCTTTTTACATATTTTATAAACACAGTAACTAATTATTAGTTTAATGAATAAACCATCCAGATATGCCCATTTTCATAGACTTACAAAGAACTTGCTCACTGGCTTATGCCGTCACTGGCCAGTTATTTAGCATTCATTATAAGGGAGTTTATTAAAAATGTTTAGTATCTCGTTCAATATTGCGTTTAAGTTATATTTTGCGTATTATAATTTTTTTCTTTTTTTCTGTTTAAACTAAATTCATCATAACTTTTTCAATTTATTGAACAAAAAAATTGACACTTTTTCCTATTTAGAAGTTTCGATTAATTATTTGTCATATACGTTATTTTTTCATCATAACGTTTTTTCTGCAGTTTTAAAATATTAAAAAAACTACATAAGTCAAATACCCTATTATTGACAGCAACTGTAAACGAGAATTGTCAAGTAACATTAATAAAACATTTAGTATGGATACATTAAACATTTGCTAATTTTTTAGACTTCATTGCTGTTTATAATCAGACTTAGTTCAAAAGCACTTCTAATAAAGCTTTTACGTCTAATGATTACGATGCTGTCGCAACTATTCTTCTGTAGAAATGGCTTGATAACAAAGCATATTAACCCACACATATCTATAAAATAAAAATATTAATAGTTGATGTTGCATATTTTAGCACTGGCATAATAAAAAAAAATCAATTTTTTTTCCAATTATACTATTTGCGTTGCTGTTGTGAAAAAAAAATGTAAAACTTATATCCGTAGCTAGCATCCAGTGGCTAAAATAATAATTGCTCATTAAAAAGTTTGTTCCTTCCGAACAGCAAACAGAGAAACAAAATTGAAATTTATGTATTGTTCCCTTTACGCCCATAGCCGTTTTCTTGGTTTTTCTATGTTAGGGTTTAAATAAAATGGTACTACCACATAAATATATCCGGAAACATATACATACATTTATATACAGTTGCAGATTCATCAGTAAAAGTTAATGGAGGTAAACGAATCGGTTATTGATAGAGGTGATTCTGCGCATCAAACTGATTTTATTTAAAGCGTGTTTTTGTAAAAAATAAAGTTTTGTTTCCTTGGAATATCAGCAATTTTGCTTGCGGCATACAGCTCGTTAGCAGGTTCATTGTTCGACAAAAGTACAATGAAGACTTTGTTATTTCGTAGGGAAAAGTAGGTTAATGAGTTATTATTGGATTAGAATTTCTTGTGAATAATATAATAAGATAGGGAGCAAGAAGACAATGGACAGTGTAGTTTCCCGTGCCCTTTTGTTAGTTTTAAAATGTACAATTATATTTTTATTTTCTTTAATATTATGATTTTCTGAGAAATTTCTAATGTTTTGACAAACGCATGTAACATGTAACATATATTGTCATAAACGCATGTAACATATATTGTTACTGCCTCATTTATTGTACTCTTCAGATTTTATACATACTTGTATCTCATTTGATAATAGTAGAGTAGCAATTTAAAAACAGAAGGTCAGTGTTGGTTTTAAAAACATACAATTACATTTTTACTCTCTATACTATTACTTTTAATGTTAGGCCGTATGATTTTCTGAGGAATTTCTAATGTTTTGACAAATGCATGTATGTTGACAAATGCAATATATTGTTACTACCTCATTTATTGTATTCTTCAGATTTTATAGATATACCTGTATCTCATTTGATAATTAATGTTTTAAAATTGCTACTGTAAAAACAGAAGGTCAGTTTGTTTTATAACTTTGGTTTTTATTTTTTTGTGGTAATTTAGAAATTAATTTCGGTTAATTCTATTTGTTCTTTTTAAATATATACACACACGTATTAAGAAATTTTCAAGTAGGAGCCTGTTATTTTGCGATAAATGCTTTGTTTTTGTTTGAGTGGGTTTTTGCTAGATATCTAAAGTACATAAGTCGATACCATATTTAATGTAGATACGTAGATAGCGTTATAAACGAAATTAACGGCTAATCACATTTCTACTGGAGATGAGTCGTTGATGTATTTTGATAAAAAAGTAATATGTAAATTTTGTTATTAAATTGATTAATTTTGACAAGAAATCAATTAAGCGGGAGTTGTATTATTTCACAAAAACATTCAAAAATTATTAATGAGAGTTTCCTTGGAATATCAGCTTTATAGCTCAACATATTTATCTTTCACGGACGGTAGAAAATTGTCATATATTGTCTTATTTTATATATGACAATTCACAATCGTTTCTAAAAAGAATTGCCGTTAGATATTCCTTAACTTGTTCAACTCAGTTTAGGGCACAGAATCGCCTGTACGAATAACAGACAAGTTCTTTGTTACATTCTCTGTGTATGTTTATATATTCTTGTCTTTGGTTTCATCCTTTCTCCAATTTCTACCCGATTTGAGAATGAGATTTGTTACCACATCCAAACTGGATTCATCGTATTCATATTATTCATGAACAGACAATACGTTAACGATAACTAAAACACTCTACGCTGCTACTCTCAAATGAGCAATTTATGAGTCAAAGATCAACAGAACACATTGCGAACCGCTCTGGTGCTTCAGAAACCTTACGTCCTTTCTTAAATGTTACCAATCAATTCCTAACATCAGGTGATCCTACTAGAGAAAATGTGGGTGCTTTACACACGAAAGTTACCAGTAGAATCAGTGTTATTTTATGTATAATAACACATAATTACGACTGGAATTCTATAGTGGCAGAATTAAAACGCGAGTGTGGCAGAATTAAAACGCGACTATATAGATGTGAATGCATTACAAACCGAAATTTTAAATTTAAGAAAGACTAGTAATTATAAAGATCTAATATATAGAAAGAAACTACAGATTATCTCTTATAAAAATAAATTAGTAGAACAATTTAATAGTATTGAAATGGTAGAACCTATGAAGCACACTTATATTAATATGGTCAAAATATATTTAATTAATGATAAATTTAATTTTCTCACAATGTCGCAACAATTTAATGTCCTTTATAGCTCAACATGTTTATGATAATAAAAATAAGAGCACGTAAAAGGAGGAGAAAATGTAATCGCCGGCATATTATCACGGCATTAAAGTAGCTCTAATGTAGCAACGATTAACGATAGCAATTCCGATATACAATTGACCATTCGTAGTAATTTCTATGATTCTGAGGGCGAATTTAAAATATTATAAACATATCCCCATATGTATGGTATGAATAGAATATTCATATATTCAAATATAAAATTAAAAAGGACAACGTTGGTTTTGAATTGAAATGTCGCTTGAACAAAAATAATATCAAAGTAGATTTTATAAAATTTGTTAACGGTTTTTGTAATATAAATAGATGTTGAATACTTCAGAAAATAAAAGTCATCAATCACAATTAACCGATACTACGTGATGTAGTATTATTTCTACTTTATTTAACTTCTTTACCACGACCTATGTTTCGTTGTATTACAACATTTTCAGGTGATAATTCTAATAAGCATTTGCTAATAGCCCACCTGAAGATGTAATACAACGAAACCTAGGTCGTGGTAAAGAATTTAAAGAAAGTAGAAATAATACTACATAACGTAGTTTCACTTAAATGTGAATAATGAATTTCCACAAAATTAACGTCAAATATATTCAAAAGTCATCAAAATAAATATTAAGAAAAATAGAATTAGGGACTATATTAAATTAAATTTATAGATTAAGATGTAATAAAAAAACCTAAAGATTATTTTATATCTGAACCGCGTGAAGAAACTCTCTCTGATGACGAGCTATACCGCACCACACAAGAAACCCATGAACGCTTTTTTAGACATAAGGAAATCAAGTACATGATTCTGGAATCAAAAAGAAAATATTAATTCGAGAAATCACCGTTCACGTAACGCTAACAAACTGGCATATATATATATATATATATATATATATATATATATATGTGTGTGTGTGTGTGTGTACATATATATATATATACATATATATATATATATATATATATATTTCATGCACTGGCTATGAGAGGAAGAGAGAAAGAAAATGTCTGCTCGCACCTCTCTCTCTTGTCCCTACAGTAATATACGAAACGTAACTCTCTCTCTTTCTGTCTTCACTAACTTATATCTCCCTCTCAACTTCCGGTCGCCTCGCCCGATCACACTTTTCGTAACGCTCTCGTCACGCATTCACCAGCTTACCCTCCAAGTCAAGCGTGCGTAAAGAAGTTTTACTTCAAAAAGGTACAGAATATGCATAATATTCTGTGCCTTTTTATTTCAGTTGGGCAATTTGTAAAGATTGGCGTCAATCTTTCCCAACCTGAAGATGTTGTCATACAACAAAACCTAGGTCATGGTTAAGAAATTAAATAAAGTAGAAACGATACTACATCACGTAGTTTCATTTAGTTGTGAAGAAAAATTAAATTATAATCAGGTTATAAAAAATGTAGATAAAAATAAATATGACTATAGGAATAAGACTAAAACTGGACCCAAAAGAGAATAATCAAAAATGAGAGATAAAATATACGTTAAGGCACAGAGAGGAAGTTAACGTATAAATATGGGAACGGGCCCATATAAAGTAATACAGGTATTTGAACATAATGTCATCGAATACCAAGGTAACCGTGCTAAGGGAAAAATTCATTTAAACGAAATAAAAATTCCAAGTAGCAAATCAAACGAGTCCGACCGGGTGAACGAATCGTTACCATAAATTTATATACTATAATAACCAATACAAGTGCAGTATAGAACTAAATAAATAAAACTCCTTAGTAAAAACAAAAAAAGCAAATGTATAAATGAGATAAGTAATAAAAATAATAAATTAACATTTATAAGTAGTTTATGTTCTATTCTTAAAATATATAACTGGAAATACAAATAAAAACAAGAGCCCGACTTCATAAATAATCATTGTAATAAGCGTTTCCCTAATCTATAGCCCAACCATACTAACCTTTTGCTTATATATCGTATATATTTGAAAACAATGAAATATTACTTGAACTTGAATATATTCAGTTAAGTGAAGCATACATATTTGCACTACATGATACTCTACATGAAGAACGATTTACATCTTCAAGATTAAAAAAAATCTAAAAATCAGTCGTTACAAACAAATCTCAATATCTCTATTGGGTATTTTTTGGTACTTCGATATCTTCCTAAACTCAATCTACAAAAACTCCTAGAGGGATGATGAATCAAGTGGACAGCCCATTAAGGTATAATGAATCAAGTGGACAGCCAAATTTTCACTCAACGATTCGCAGCCTAAGTATCTGGGAGATATCACTATGATCCCACGGCAAATAAGCGACTGAATCTGTTACAGAGATAGCAGATTTATGGGAAACTGAACTTCGAGTCACATGGGAACGCGTCGCATCGAACTTAAGGACTCGTTTTTAAAAACCCACTTTGTGGACCATTGTCGACTCAACACGAAATACACAATTGAATTTGCTACAGGAATGCCAGATTTATGGGAAACCGAACTTTAAGTCCCATAGGAAAGCGTCACATTGATTGTAATGACTCACCTATAAAAGGTATTTTTTCGAGAAAAGCGCGGATATATAAACACGTAGCGGACACAGACACATTCACATATTATTGTTTTGTAATATTCATTGTAATTATTAAATAAAGTTTATTTTTAGAAAGTTCATAATCTCGTTTCGTCGAATTTCTTAACTCGCAGTCGTCTCGACGAATTTCTTAATTCACGCGAAGAAATACCTCGCAAAGGCTTTTTCATCACTTTTGCGTCAACGCCTACATAGCTCGTGAAATTTTATAGTTTTTAAGTGTTTTATGTCAGTATACGATGTTGCCAATAAAATAAATATGCAAACTTGCTATAATTAATGCTGGAATTGGCGTGGCTTGGCGAGTAAAGCATGATTTGATATATACGTGTTTATCTTCGAATGGAATAGGAGGCTTGTCGTTAATATAATAGTTTGGAGGTGAAAAACTAAAAAGCTCGGGCGTCTGCGTGCAGATTGCAACATTACAAATTAATAGGATGCGACGCGACTGCACAAAACAGAAGCGCAACGGTCCATTGCACACTTCACATCTCGTTCCTATATGTGCGCCGCGCATAGTTATACAATCACACCTGCTCGCACGGCTGAGCATGTGACGTTACTTCACGCACGCAAAAACGTACATTTAAAAGGCCCTATTTTCAGCAAAATCTCCAGAACTATCTTATGTAAAATTCTGAAAAAAGTTTATAATTTACTCTTTACATCAATACTCAACAAGATACGATGAAATAAATTATTTGCCGATTTATTTACTGTTAAGTTAATCTTTGCTATAAATTTAGTTATTTATTGTCAAGTGTTATATAGTAATTATTAGGTATCAAAAAAAGTTAATTTTGAAATATCCCACTGTAAGTCCATTACATTCTTCCACAGCACTATGTTCTCAATCTATTCTATGCTATTGCTTTGGTTGATCGGTAATGGTCGGCCACGTAACAATGAACAGGTCAAATATGTAACACTTGAATGTGTAATGCAGTTAAAAAGCAAATAAATAAATAAACAAACCGCCAAGTAAGAAATATAAGTACAGTGGTAGATTGAAATGTTTGATGTAACCAATAACAAATAAAAATAAAAACCTATCAAGTACGAGTAAAACTACAAGGATTACTTACACATTTAGGCAATTATGAACATTTAAGGGTACATAGTATTCCTATTAAACCATTTACGGATCCAATGTAATTTCTTTATAATGTAACTCATGAGACCAAATATAGAGACTTCTCCTTTCGTTATAGAGAGTTTTCGCTTTATGGAGTGCATGGATAAAATACATATTTTTTTAAGATTTCAAATTGTTAAACAGTTCCCTTATTCTTATAGTTTACATTTTTTTCTTGCATTTTGTTATTTTATATATAAATTATTATTTAAAAGACTCCATCAACTTTGATTGAATTTGTTTACTTTTCCAATAGCTATTTTGTAGTTTATTATATACATTAGGTATAGTATACACGTCTTGGAAAACATTTGAAGTCGTGGAACAATAAGAATATGTCTACTAGCTTAATATGCCTTGCAGTTTGGTCTAGCTTACATGTTTGGTCTTTAAAATCCAGTTTACGACTGATCAAGTAATTATACGAAAGCGGTAATGTATTAAGAGTCATCTTTACTCAATAAATACTTGTGCCCAGCAAAAACAACAGTGATGACCGTACAAAATAAAAGGAATAAACACTATGTCTATTCATTCTTAAAATTGTCGGTATTCTTAAAGATACATTTGGAGTCTATGTAAATATTGACAATAAATCCATTGACAATAAATATGTACTTAGTGATAATAAACAATAAACAACTTTTGCCGCCTAAACAATGTCTTCTCTTTCATACGTTCGTAATAGGGAATGGCCGGTTCATTACAAAGCTGAATCAGTGTATGAGCTAGAAGGCAAACCGCCCAAGATCAAGCAGTGTCTACGTTATAAAGAGTTTTCATTTACAAAGTGTGACATTAAAAGAGGTTAAACTATATTAATTTATAATAACGTAAATATGTTGCTTACTTTATCTCCCACATGCTTAAAAACATGATGCATATTTAAATTATTATGACATCTAGAATATTGCTACAGATTTCTGGGAAAACTTCGTATTTTTCAAAACTTTAGGTTCAGTAGTCTGGGAAATCGTACATATTATTTTTGCGTATTATTCAGTATATCTCTGAAGACATAATACCCAAAATTGTGAAAAAAATGTTTTTGACCCTTATGAATCTTTAAATCATACTTTATATGGAATATGAAAAAACCTGTCAAGAACGAGTGGAACTCACACTTTGAGGGTTCCGTAGACCGTTGGACATTTATTAACATTTTATTGTACATAATATTCCTATTAAACCATTTACAAAATTCTAATTTTTGGAGAGAAAATATATTGCCTACTATATTTTTCACAGGCGCATATTTAAAAAATATTTTTTACATGATGTAACTACAAATTAACGATTTTCGATTTTGTTTCTTTACTTGTGCTATGAGACCTTGCTCCTTGCCAAATTTCATAATTCTAGGTCAACGTGAAGTACCCTACAGGTTTTGATTTATTTGGGAGTTTCGAAATAGACGGCATAAATGGCCATATTCCTTTGACTGCGTTGACATAGAATCTTGATTTTACAGCTCTAAGGAACCGTAGACCAAAGTAGTTGATATTAATGTCCACTTGATACTTCTAGCATTCCTGAGAAAAAGGGTCTCAACGGACCAACAGACGGACAACGAAGTGAGATAAGGGTGCCTTTTTGCCCCCTTGAGGTACGAAACCATAAAAATATTTTTCCTTGTATGAACTTAATTTTTCTCCCTCACCAAAATTCTCACCCAAATATTGTTCAGTGTTTCATATTGTTAATGTGCTTAGTTATTGTGTCAAATTTCAAATTTCTACGTCAAGGAGTTTCTGGAAAAACGGTTGTAATGAATTTCTCCTCGTTAAGTTTATTGCAGTTCCAATATTATCAAAGAATATTAACTATTACTGCGTAAAGAAGCGACACTCATCTCCCCCCGCCAGTTTATCGTCACCCGCAGATAAGGGGTACGATCCAGAGTACGCGTTCCTAGGTTGCCACTTGCTGCGCGAGTGATTTACTAAATTTTGCGATGTTTGGTTGAATTTAACTTGTGTAATTCAGTCTTAGTTGATAACTATTTATGATAATTCAACATAACGGTCCGTTATTGCACTGTCTAAGAATTCTTAGAAATCAATAATATCACTAAGGATAGTTGATTGTTTTATCTCCCTTTTTTGTTTGTTGTAAATAATTTTGTTTTGTGTCACCGACTTAATTGTTTAGTAGCTATAATTTTATGTCTACAAACATATCAACGAGCAGTTTTAAAATAAAACTGTTCTTAACAGTTATTGTTTTGTTTGAACGCGATGTTGATGGAAAACGTATCCTTGTAGTGTCTGCCATAGGCTTTTTATATGGTTTATTAAGAGTCAAAAGTACGACGAAAACCTTATTCCAGTGTATCTTATTTAGAAATGAACAAAATTTATTTTTATTTAATATTATATTTCATTTTTGAGGACCACACTAAGTACCTCTCTTTCAAATTCTATCTTAATATTATTATATTTGATAATAATTTTCACTCAATCAAATGTATAGTATAAAATATTTATTTACATAATTTTATATTATTTACAATATTTATTTTACAATTCTGTAATAATAAAGACGTGCGCGTCTGTACAAAACCTTACTGCGCCAGCGTACTATAGAGACAGTCATTCGATCGACTTTATTGGTTAGAAAGAAAAACAGCTATGTTGCTTACGTGTAGCGACAACTTGCTCGATCGGCGCGATTGCCTGCAACGATCGAGACCAATATTGTAGTATTAGTAAATATTCTTTACCTGCGCGCTGCGGCAGCCCTACATTAATTTACGCACACACACAAACGGATACAGATAGGCGAGTACTTATGTAATAGTGTAGGCAATTAAATTTATTCGCTAGTATGGAGAGTCGAGGGTGTGATATTATACTTAGATACCATACTTCATTCTTTATTTTATATCAAATGTAATCAGTTTTTTCTCCGTCGCACTGACCGCTCTTACAAAACACGACTTAACAAAGGAGACACAAGTGACAAAAGTCACTGGAAAGTAACTTCAAGGTGTTTAAAATCAAATTATATTAAATAAATTACATAGCAGCCTTATAGGAGCTCAGCTATGGCTATAGAATGTTACACAGGCATTCAAATATAAAAAGGCACAGTTGAAGAAAGAGACTTTGAGTTAAAAAGATTCGTGTAAAAAAGAGATAGTGATACTTATGGAAGTTTCCAAATTTTAGATAATATTAGTAGATAAATAAAGCCAAGATGATAACAAAGATAGAATGTTAACTAATTTCTCCTTTTTATGTTTCTTGCAATTAAAGTATAGCACTTAAATGCCATAAAGGTTAATAGTTCGTTCCCCATTTTAAATCAACGATATTCAATTTATTTTTTTTCCTCCGTCGGAGTGATTAGCTATTATTAAAAACCTGTCAAGCACGAGTGAAACTCGCACTACAAGGGTTCGGTATAAATTTAGGCATTTATAAAGATTTCACGGCACATAATATTCCTATTAAACTATTTACAATATTTAAATTTTACCTACCCTGCCGTACCCTATAAGTTTTAATTTATTTGCGAGTGTCAAAACGTAAGCCTTGCAGCCATTAACCGCATTTTTTTACTACACTAACTTAGAAGTTTAATTTTTTTACAGCTCCAAGGGACCACAGACCTAAGTATTTGATAATAATTTCAATATGATACCTCCACGTGTTGTTGAGAAAAAGTGTCTTGACAGGTATATAGAGAGACAAAGAAGTGGCCCTATATGAGTTCTTTTTTTTCCTTTTGAGGTACGCAATCCTTACAAACAACTAAACAAAGGAGACACAAGCGACAAACTAAAATGTCACTGGTGAATAACTTCAAATGTATTTAGCACTAATGCGCTTATATTAAACAGACAGGTTTAGACATAGACAGTCTTATTAGAGCTCACCCATGATATATAAAATTTTATATTCAATTATGGAACGGCATGGACTGAAGAAAAAGACTTCGAGTCAAAAATATTACTGTACATATAAAAGAGATATTTATACTTATAGAAGTTTCATTTGTAAAATACAGATGAGCGAGTTAAGGATATAAGCGGGAATGGTATAGCAGTGCTGTAAGGCAAATAGAATTACCACATTCCACAGAGGTAATGACGAAAATCCATAATCACGTGACAGAATTCAGTCAGGTCTTGGATAATATATTAATACAATGCAATAATTTAATTCCTAGGTCTTTTCTGTTGGTAACTATGTAATTAAGACTTTTTATTTCATTTTTAAATGTTCGCTTTCCACGGAGAGCTTCGTAGCCTAAGGGGAAAAAAAGGTAGAGAAATCGATTTTAATAACTACGATCTTAAGATCAGATGGATATCAAATCCGATTTACAAATTGTGATTAATATTTTTTTCGGTCAGTATTCAAATTAAAATGAAATTCAATATGCTATTACGGAGAAAAGCATTTCCTGAAATTTTAGAAAGGTAACGCTAATTAATATAAATCTGAAAAGAAAAATATATATAAAAATTCCTTATAGATAATTTTAAAGGTTTCGTTTTATGCTGGATTATTTTTCTATAAAGCTGAAGCGCATCCTTCTCTGATTTTCGCCATAAAACTAATTTTTCACAGCCACTCCTTTGGAGGGTAGTCCACTCCTTTGGAGGGTAGGACGCAGTCCTGTAGGAGGAAAGAAACTTCACAATTTTTCATTCTCAAATTCACTATTTTATATTCTCAAATTTCGCCAAAATATCAATTTCTCGTCTTCAATCAATCAAATCTATATTTCATTATTTTCAATAAATGGCCTTACAATATAGCTACTCAAATAATTAATTAATGTATTGGCGAAATTGTTGTCAATGTCAATCAGTGGCAGTGACATTTTTACAATGTTTGCTAAAATTTTAATATAAAAATGAAATAGGCACGTACATATTTTTTCTAACGTTTGATAAGGGTCACATTAAGTACAATGAATCATTTGAAATAGGATACATGATATGTACTTCACTTTGAACGTCCTAATTAAATATTAAAATAAATAATGGGGTCACCAATAAATGGCCTTACAATATAGCTACTCAAATAATTAATTAATGTATTGGCGAAATTGTTGTCAATATCAAACAGTGGCAGTGACATTTTTACAATGTTTGCTAAAATTTTAATATAAAAATGAAATAGGCACGTACATATTTTTTCTAACGTTTGATAAGGGTCACATTAAGTAAAATGAATCATTTTAAATAGGATACACGATAAATACTTCACTTTGAACGTCCTAATTAAATATTAAAATAAATAATGGGGTCACCAAAAGTTAGTCTATATATTAGTACACAGTATACATGTATTCTTCACATATAGTCGAATATGAACAAATTTTAAAATACTCCACAGACCATCCTTTGGTTTACTTCAAGCAGAACAGTGGGTAATAACTAGTAAAAGATATCTCGGAATAGAAGAACAGCAAAATTTTCCATATTATTCGCAAAATATTATTGACTAGTATCACCTAAGGTATATCTGATATGTGAACTCTCCAAGAGGCAGCTTGGCACAGGAAATACCGCAAAAGCTTTAGAGTCCATCATCCCACGAGCCATACACTAGACCTTACCGTTTCCATGACCTAATTGTTCTGGCTAAGGACACATGTCGTGGCAGGGACACCACCAATAACAAATTGCACCAATTCATCGTTACACATCAATTACGATCTCTCGCCGTAAATTTTAAAACGTCTTATAAGTTTATCAAATATTGTTTAAAAATCAAGTGTTTTTCAAGAATAATATTTTATTTTCATCTCATATGGACTAACATTCTGTGCCTTTTTTACCAATGCCAGATACCACATATTTAGTCTAGATAGGCACTTGGTAGCTGGAAATTAACAAATGGTATCAACGAAGTCTTCTCGAAAAAACCAATAGGATTGATATTTAACTGTAATCCATTCCTGCTGGATTCAATAGAAACTATCAATGTTACATTTGATATTTTTTTGATTCGTAGAAACCTTCTTTCAATAACAATTCAAAAACTTATATTTTGTGCAGCTCTAATAGCCTTGAAGGTCTTAATAGTTAAGGGAGCCAAATTACAATTAATTAATTAGAGAAGTTAAGGGGACTATGTTACAATTAAGTACTCAATGTCAATATAACTTTGAGAAAGAAAGTAAATAGGTAGTTATAATTCCAGAAAATGCAAGATTAAAAGCCTCATTTCTCTCTTAACCGGATTCCTTAATTCAAGTTCGCAACGGAGCCGATTTTGCTGTCCGTTATTTCATAATCTTAATGACTTGGTGAACACAATGGTCAAGTCGAATGTTTGTAGTTTGATGATAGAAATATATACTTTATAAGGGATTACTTCTATGGATCTATGCGCCATCGGTATTGGGGTTCGTGGTGCGTCGTGAACCAGTAAGTCCAGAGGCTCGTGCGATTATGGTACGAACTGTGATCTTGCTCTCGCAGAACACGCAGCTAACTTCGTTTTGGCTCGGTACAGAATTTTTGATGCTGGTCCGTTACGCTTTGAGTTTGTAAAAGATAAATTACATCTACCAAAGAGACTTATTTATTTTAGAGGTCGTCTGTGCTCATTGGCAGTTCAGACGAATTTCCCTCAATTTAAGGGAAGAGACTATTAGATAATTTTTCCCCAATTTTTTGAGCACTTGAATTAGACTTCATTCAACAGCGATTGCTATACTTAAATATTCCTGACGAACATGGTACCTTCTACACGGGTTTACATTGTTTTGTTTTAAAAAAAATAGCCTGGCGTGTTTTTTAGTTATAAGACGCAGAACATGAACCACGTATTATTCAACTGCAATGAGCACTATAATGGCAGTTTAAGAAATTTTTTAGGATATGGTATCTTTAATCACTTAGTGACTATTAGTTAAGAAACTAATTAATTAAGAGAGGACGAATGTTTATCAGGAATTTAGAGGGACCACCAAGTGCGTTTTCGAAAATATGAAGATTCTTAATGGCTTATCGAGTAGGGACTAAATTTAACCCTGTCGAGTGGAAGCACTTGATGGTAAATATAAGATATTATTAAGGACCTACGAATGTCCCTAGGTACTCGTGTGGCGTGAGATACATTGTCGTGAGCCTATGGGGCTCTGAGGCAATCCGGATGATGGCTTGTGAATATAAAGTCAAAGTGGAACTTCATAATAGAAGCAAGTTTTACAGAGCCAAAGTCTCAAACTTGCCGGGTTCAACAATTCTGGTGTGCCTATATTAATATAACCTTACTACTTCCGGGAACAACTACCCCAGTTTTCTAGTAGACTTTTATTTTTTTGACAGTTAGAAAATCATTAAATGTCTATACCAATTATATTACAATAAATGTTTATATTTCCATCAGTTTTAATTATTGGTTATTATTGAAAATGTAAAGAAAAAAATTGTGCGTGTCAGCTCCAACGCGCGACTGAAGTTTACTTCGATTATCTTTGAATGTATAAAACAGGTAACACTATATATAAATGTAAATGAAAAAAATTCTTCAATAAAAAATACTGAAAATATAATTATTTTCAAATAAAACACAAATGAACAAGATCAAATTTGTACAACAAAATTAAAAAAACATTTGGTAACGTCAGAATAAGAAGTTAAAAAGAGAGTTTTTAATTTTGTAGGATAGACGAGACCCAATATTGGATATTTAATGGTTACATCTGTATATAAGCGGACAATAGTAAACTATGTGTATCACACTCCGTCATTGCGATTACGCCGTAAGAAAATACCAATTTGTGTGACACGCTCCCTCATTATGGTTACGCCATAATAAAATATCAAATAAACAAATTTATATCTCACTCTAAAGATGCACAGAAATGTTGAGAGGCCACCTAACGGTTACTCTTTTTTAACAACTTCGTACCGGCTATATATAAAAATCGATTCTTAAGGAGTAACCTTCAAAAATTTAATCCTTGAAAATGTATCCATGACACCACTCAAATTTTATTCGATTGTGCGTTATATTCTGACACCTATGCCCAGTGACATGGCTACAAATAAAAATAGCTAGCACGAAGAAAAACAAACGCCATTTCTTTCACTGTGTCATTTTATAATTCATGTAAGATCTGCCTGCGATATTAACTTTAACGTCATTCACAAATATTCATATTCGTGAATAATTTAATTCGTCATTCGGAGTCTGTCGAAAATCACTATTATCGATGGTCGACGTTTCATTCAAATAATCGATTATTTGCATATTACGTTTTCGATATACGATGAGAATTGATACAACGTGAATATCGATGAACGGTATCTCTCTCTAACTGGGCAATATGTTATTTTGGTTAAGACATCAAGATACTGTGAAATGAAAATGGCGTTACAGAAATATATTTTGTTATAAACTTTTGTTATAATTTTTATTCTTGTAACACCTAGACCTAATATTATCTGGACTTGTGCTGGTATTCTTTGTGTTTAAACTGATCAAAACCAACGATTATTTCTCTATATCTTCATCATGGATCGACGTGAGGCTGGAAACATTAATAATGATAACGGCGATTATGCTAGCTGCAGTTTTCGACTTCGATTGAATAACTTATCTAACGTCAGATATCTTAATCACATTTTTAAAATTCACAACAAACGAAGTGCTTACGACAAGTTATCTACGAAAATAACTGGATGTAAAAATAAAAAACGACTGACTAGCCGGTGTGAACGTGAGAAGTAAATTCTCTTTATATAATTATTCAGAAGAAAAAAATATTATAATAATGGTGTAATAAAAACAGGAATATTTCTATGACAAAAATATATGTTGCCCACTTTTGCCCGCAGATTCCCCGTGGTATTTAGGGCAAATTTAAAAAAAGTTTTCATATTTCCCTAATATCACTTGGGAAAGCAGATCACCTCTCCTCTCTTTACCTTATTCACATGTGCAAATGCTCCAGTCGCTGGAGCATTTGCACGTCGGTTCTCCAGTCGCTTCCCCACCCGATTGAAATATTACCAAATATCTCAATTATGACTACTTATATATAAAAGCTAAATATTCACAATTAAATTAAACTACGTCATATAGTATTATTACTACTTTCTATAAGTTCTTTACCACGACCGATTCTTAGCAAAGATCTTTGCTAATGGCCCACCTGAAGATGTTGTAATACAACGAAACCTAGGTCGTGGTAAAGAACTTAAAGAAATAGAAATAATACTACATCACATAGTTTCATTTAATTGTGAATAATGAATTTCTACAAAATTAACGCCAAATATATTCAAGGCTAAATATATGAATTTATATTGTGAATTTCGCGGCTGAGTATATTTAATCACCAACAGTAAAATTTATTTACATAAAGGTACAAAAAATATCTTTGAATATGATGTTCAGAGATAATATGATGTTCTGCAATAATATTTTATTTATTATTAAAGCTCTTATTGTGTGAGTATATAGAGAGTGTATGTTCTGGAACACTATCCCTCGATTAACCCAACATACTCCACTGTAAAACAATTTCCTCTGTATTTGCTGCTCCGTATGTGACTTAATATAAAGAAAATATATCTTGAAAGAAATGAGATATCCTCTCACTCATATGATATGGTAGTCATTTGCGTGTGGGCGCCCTGTGTGTGATCTAATATATAGAGAAAATTAAGGACATTAAGTACACTCGACTTGTTAGAAAATAATTTTGTAAATTATCTTAATTCCCGTAATCTATCAGCACTTAATTTAGCAAGCTATACTAGTTAATTAAATGATATAATTAGTGAATTAATTACATTTTCAACGTATGTAGATAATTTCGTAATACGATCACGAACTAAAAATAAATTTCTGACTTCAAAGCATAATCTAATCTAATATGATAACTAACTAAATGATGTACTTAGTAAGTTAATTGCAATAATAATAAGTGTCAGTGAAATTGGAAACATTTTTCTCGTAAAGCTAACTTAAGATGATAAAATAACTAGTTAATTAATATAATTAGTAAGCTAACGATAATTAAAAACACTGTTAAATATTCCAAATGCATTCACAGCACTGAATATAAATTTAACTTTTGGATCATACAACTATCATCCTGATATTTTCGATTATATAAAAAGTAATAACGACGGTTAGTTATTTTATTGTCGCTTTAATTTTATTAAATTTATTTATTATTTTATATGAGTAGTATATCTGTAACAATATTAACATTCTATGTTATTCTACATCTTAATAATCTTAAAGATGATGATTCTCTAATTAATCTATTTTTCTACACACAAGATGCAGGATTATAGATGAAATCATACAACGATGATAATGACATAAGTTGAAGGGTATATGAATTCGTATCCAATTCAGCTAAAATATTTTTTTTAATTCTCACGTTTCTTCCCATTATGATCATATAGTTGATTATATTCGAACTTTTTTTGAAAATGCAAATAGGTAATTAATTACATCATTTAGTTAGCTATTATATTTTGCAAAGATAAATGATGATAAATTTTGGGATTAAAAATAAAATGCACAGCTATTTTCTAATAAGTAGAATGAACAGCAGTGCCCCTAATTTTCTCTATATACTAGATCACATACAGCGTGTACCACATAGAGATGACTATTATATTGTATCAATTAGATATACCCCAATTTCTTATTTACTTCAGGACATATTTTCTTTATATTAAGTCACGTATGAAAGCAGATACGGAGAAAACTAGTTTACACCAAATATGAGGGTCAAGGTAGATGATATTAGGTTAAGTTGGATTAGATTAGCTTAAGTGAGATGAGGCTAGGTTAGACCCGATAAGATTAGGTTAGTATATGTCAGATAATGTTAGATCATGTTAGGTCAGATAATATGAGGAACAGGATTCCAGAACATACAATCTTTACCTATTTGTGGGTTACCTATTGACTAATTTTCCATATAATTTTGGCTGTACATCGAGTTTCTCGTGCGCTTGCATAATTTATATTATCGATTATGTCTACTGGTCTGATTCTGTAAAGAACATCATATTTTTATATAAACTATCTTTTAATCTAGGATATATATTATATATGCACAAAATTTCATAAGAATTCACTATTTCTTTTAAGCACGAAAGACAGACACACAGACAGATCAACTCTTCATAAGTAATCGTCTGTCTTATATGTCTTTATACTTTGGAAATGAGAAAAAGATATCTGGAATTAGATCTGGACTATGTGGTTGATGGCTAATTTGTTTAAATCAGGAATAGTGCACAGGTTTGATATTTTGCATTGTGTCAAAACGTTACCGCGAAGAACTTCGTTCAATTTTTCACATCGTCTTTCTTTCATTTCTTATTTCAGCTAGTAAAGAGCAGGAATGCAGTATTTTTCGGTAATATAAACTGACTCTTCCTCCTGGAGTCGATCTGTAACATTCAGATAAAAAAGAGGTCTTAATCTTTCCGACAGACGCAGCTACTCGGAGTGTTTTAGGGTGGAATGTCTTCTTAACGGTCCGTTGCATTTGAAGCTATTTACTTTCCAGTTCACAGTAATGGACCAGAGTTTATTCTCCCATCAACACATTCAAATACAATGAATAAAGACCAAACACCTAATCGTGGAATGAAGGATGAAAAACGAAATAAATATTTTGGCCAGTCCAACGTGCTCCAGACCTATAAAGACAGAGTTGCACTAATTACGTTGAAAATGATTTTTACATTCTTGGAGTAAAAAATCGGAAGACCGTAGCCAAGAACAAGTCAGTTTCGAGGAAGCTCCTATTAAAGGCCAGAGCCCATCCCGGATTGGCGTTTCGACTAAAGAAAAAGAATCCGTATCAAACATTGTAATGCCATGTGCCGAATTAAAGAGCCCAATTTTTCGTTTTATTTATTCTGACAAGAAAACATGCTACATATTCTAAGTCATTTCCTATGCTCTAAAATTGAAAAGTGAAAATAACATTGAAAACCTTAAAAAAGAAGAGCTTTTCAATTCGACTATATTAAAAAAAACATTTAGACTATATTCTTTCGAAAACCTTCAAAAAAGAGAAAGTTCCCTATGATAAAGAGCCCTAGATGAGATGAACCTATTGAAGTATGAAGTTCTCTAGATGAGATGAACCTATTGAAGTATGAAGTTCTCTAGATGAGATGAACCTATTGAAGTATGAAGTTCCCTAGATGAGATACCTATTGAAGTAGGAAGTTCCCTAGATGAGATGAACATATTGAAGTATGAAGTTCCCTAGATGAGATGAACCTATTGAAGTATGAAGTTCCCTAGATAAGATGAACCTATTGAAGTATGAAGTTCCCTAGATGAGATGAACCTATTGAAATAGGAAGTTCCCTAGATGAGATGAACCTATTGAAGTATGAAGTTCCCTAGATAAGATGAACCTATTGAAGTATGAAGTTCCCTAGATGAGATGAACCTATTGAAATAGGAAGTTCCCTAGATGAGATGAACCTATTAAAGTAGGAAGTTCCGTAGATTAGATGAACCTATTGAAGTAGGAAGTTCCCTAGATTAGTTGAACCTATTGTAAAAATTCTTTGTTCCGATCTTAATTATTTTGAATGATTTTTATTTAGAAAAATATAGTTCATACAAATTTTGTCCAAATCTGATCATACCTTCCAGAGATGAACAATGGAACTCCTTAAATTATTATAGTATATTATTCGCGATTACTAAAATTTGTTTTATTAGTATGTTTTTCTTGACAAGACAATCACAGCACCAGCTGTGTCGTGGTTTAATTAAGATACGTGTCTGTGAATGGAATTCCTCAACGGAAGAACAGAGCAAAAAAATTGTACATTAAAGAATCTTACGTTAGATTTTAGTATTAAACCTGTCCTTATTTGGATTTGATATCGACTTGAGAAAAAAACTAGTAATTGTTATTACTATGAATTTAAAAGTCGTTGAAAACCATTTTGATTCAGGAACAAGCAATGATACTATTTAGAATCTGAGAAAAATTTAGTCTGTGTTTATATTATTGAGAAAAATTAAATCATTGTGAAATAACATTTGGATTTAATTATTAATTTTCTGTCTTACATTTGTACATTAATATATTCTTCCCTAATTATTTAATAGAGCAATTTAACATATTCTCTTATAAAATTTTAATAGAAAAATTAAGTCTTTAATGACAGGCTGTATGGTGAAAATGCCACTTGGCAGCTTGGCTATTACGGTAAATTTAGCAAAAAAATAATAGACAGAAAAATCTAATAAATGTAATATGTAAATAAAAATTTTCATATTTTTTTTAATTAATAAGAAATCCATAGAGAAATATCACAGAAAATGCTAAAAAATGTCTTAAATTCTGAGAATATACGCCTCTTATATGAATACTGTCTTTAAAATATCTAGATTCTGAAAGGTTTTAAAGTATTCAATAATATAAAGAAAACGAAATTTTTTTGATATTGCTTTGATTTTTACCACAATTCACGTAAATTTTCCGACAAATTTATTCATTTTCCGTGCGCAATTTTTATGAGATCGAATCGCTTTGCGCCTATATACTCACACTTTATTCCTGGCAAGGCTGCCAAATTGTATAATTGGAAACAAAATTTGTGTAATTTGATTGCCTAATATAGTTGAATGCAAAAATTACAACTCAGAAGTGAAGCGAATCCTACGTAAATTGAAATATCATCTTTCATTTCATTCTCACAGTAAGAAGGTTTCTTTTAATCTATTTCCGCAGGAAAACGTTGCTCCCTGGACGGTATTTGACTAAGTGATTGATTTACGCCTGCACTTTGCTCTGTTCATAAACCCACTGCAAAAGACACATATTCAACATAACTTCCGTAATTGTTCATTACATTGCAAATGCGGCAGTTATGTAGATTATGTGTGTGTGTTATGTGTTTTTATATACTTGATAGAACAAACGAGAAAAGGACCAGATGTTTTGAATGCGATTCATCCTCAAATTATCCAAACATTCTCGTTTCTCGAAAGCAAAAAATTGACTGAAGTCATCAATATCATATTAATAGAATAATCAGGTAAGTGTATGTTACATAAATATTTCTAATTATTAAATAAAACTGTACAATCACCAATTTAATAAACGCTGGCTTAAACGCCTTTCTAATTGTGGTTTTTATTTTGTAATGATTTTTCTAAAGCGTACCTTTGCAATTCTTGCAGTTGTGAATTATTGATAATTTTTATCATAATATATCGTAATATAAAATTGATAAATCATTCGACAGAATAAAAGAAGTATTTTTCTAGCAGTTGGCATCGACAATTTATAGCTCTCAATAAAACTATAAGTGTGGTAATTAGCAATACAGCAAATAAAATAATCAGGCAAGCGGAACTCAAACTTGCCGGATTACTTGCTGCAAATAATTTCCCTTCTACTCTAAAGGACACAGTAGTTCCATTGGCACCAATTATTTCCGGACTCTGATATTGCAAACGGCTTGGAGTTGGACAAAAATAAGGTTAGGGGCCTTTTATTTTGTCTTTTAAATAACGTTGTGTAAAAAAAACTAGCGACCCACCCCGGCTTCGCAAGCATTCAATGTAGGTACTGATGTGGTGTAATTGTGGAACCATTAGTAATAATATTACTGTCATTCAGGCGCCGCTTCTGCCGTCCGTATACAGCATCGGCATCGCGAATACAGATTTTTAGTAATAGTAAATCTGTGATATCTTCTAAAATATGAATGATAATGATTTGCTGTGAAGAGCAAATTTTATCTACATTAAATGCCCAACGAAACCAATTTATTTAATTAAATAAATATTAATATGATATTGATCAAAATAACTTCGAAAGTAGAATCCACAAAAAAATAATAAAAATAGCCAGTGTGGATTATCCGTAGGATGTAGATATATGCCATCGCGGATTTTTTTGTATCTAGTTTACATGAATAGGTATTAATCACTGAAAATATGGCAAATAAAATAATTGACGTCATTGTTATGACAAGAATGTCATGTTCTTTGGGTGAGGTGGGTTGCTGGCAGTGGTAAATCGTCTTGATCATTTTTTTACATTCAATAAAAATTATAGCTATAGTATTTTTAAAGAACGATAGCAGCACCACTTATACTTTGTTACGGTAAATACCAGGATGGTAAAATTGTTATTTCAGAAGATTCTTATGCATGTAACCAGATATCTAGTGATGAGTAGGTAGAAGTTATCTTTTGTGTCTGTTTATAACTGGCTAACTAGCAATAATCATAATTTTTTTCTACTATTTGAAGATGAGAACTTGGGTAGATTTAAAAGACTTTTGATCTTTTCATTTTACAGAACAAAATTACTACGTTTATTGTCTTTGATCGTTAAATTTGTTTTATTTTTCGATACAGAACTTGTGTTAGTTTATACCCCATTAGTATTTACAGATTAATTTAACTGACGTATGGTGGGCGAATTATTATAATTTTAGGCAAGTAATACCCATGTAAACATGGATTGATATTTCACTAAGACTATATTCGGGTCTCGATGATCCCATTTCTACCTTGTTATTGAAAATGTCAAACAAAACATATTAATTGGAACCTCGCCCTCCCCCAAGAAAATTCATTCTGGTATTACAAGTTCTATATTTTATCAAATTACGCTATTAGAACTAACTTATAACCATTCGTTAATGTTTTAGTCATTACATGATAAATGCATTAAAATATTCGAATTTAGCATCCTGCAATTTGTCAAAATCGATTATAGTGACAGTTAACAAAGACATGTACGACCATCTTAGTTTCCAAGAACATGGTGAAATTCAAATTCAGCAACCTGACTTTGGTTAAAATTGAGTATAGTAACGCTTCATTGGGACAAAGTAGATGCCGCCATCTCATTTCCCAGAAATGTGAATATAATAACAATTTATTATGAAAAATACAGAGGCCGTCATCTTGACTGTCAAATAAGTTGAAAAATTGGAATTCAGGACTCTAATATAAGTCGTAAACATGGCGATTTAGAGTGAATGACAGGGGTAATCACCTTGAATGTGAAAAACATTGTGTGATTCAAATTCAAGGTCCTAAAATTAGCCCAAAACAAATGTAATGGCGATTGGAAGCGAATGACAGATCCCGCCACCTTGAATCTCATAAATATTTTAAAATTTTAATTTAGAACTTTAAAATTATTCGAAAACAAATATTGTGGCGATTTGTTGTGAATTACAGAGACTGCCATCTTGAATCTCATAAATATTATGGAATTTGATTTTATAACCCAAAAATTAACCAAAAAAGAAAATATAGCGGCAATAGTTTGGTAATAAGAGAGGCGCCAAATTAAATGCCAAAAACATTGTGAATGTAGTGACAATTTATTTCAAGAGTGAAATTAAACCCACGAATATAATTCGCATGAAATTTTAACATGTTTTTAATAAACTTATTATTTATTTATTATTTTTCTCTAAGCTTAGAAAAGTAAGTATACAGTGGCAGACTCATTGCTACAAGAGCAATCTCTTACAGTCAATCAATTAGATGAGAACATTAAGTACTGTGGCAAACTATAAGTGATTTTTAAACATTAATTAATTCTGCTTAAAATATAAAATATGTAATAATATGTGGTAATACAATAACATTAATTAAAAACCAGAGCAAAACGACATTTTAGTAATAGGGAGGGACAAGGATGGGTTATAGTGAAAAGAGTCAGGATCTGCCAATTTATGACAGATAAAGTATTTTCAGACAACTTCTGAATGCAGACAACGAGGGCGCACTTTGTATATTTGTAGTCAGTTCATTCCACAATCGAGTAGAATATACGATGAAGAATTCTTCATAAAATTCCATTCTATGCTGAGCGATTCGGGGTATACTTGTTTTTCGGTCGTAGTTCGAGATCGTGGGATGACGTATTGGAATCTAGATTTGAGATATGAAAGTCTAACGGGATTGTTGAGGATATTATATACAAAACATAGAAGATGGAGGTTGCGTCGAATACAAATATTTAACCGATATGAACGATACTCGGATATATGATCAATTTTTTTAAGGCCGAAAATATATCGAATACGCAAGTTTTGAAGTCGTTCTAATTTATTGAGTAAATGTTTATTTAGATTAGAATAACACATATCTCATAATTAAGAATTGGCAGAAGTAAAGTTTGACAAATATATACTTTAGTTCGCAGAGGACAAAAATTTGGAAGCTGTTTGAGAGTGTACTTGGAAGAAAATCTTACGACTAACATAATTTACTGGAGAATGCCATGTGAGGCGTTGGTCAATTAGTAGACCAAAGTCTTTTACAGTTGAAGTAAAAGAAATAGAATAACCGTTAATCAATAGTTATGGTTAATCAGATATAGATGTTTTTAACAAAAGTTTCTGACTACCGATAATAGTAGGCTACGATTTAATTGGGTTAATCCAAAGATCCTGCCTACCAGTAGCACTGACTCATCAAATGTACGTCTGCATTTAATATACCAATACATGAAGACATTTTGTCGACATTGCAGTGACAGTATGTTGTAGGACAGTTACTTAAATACGGAATCAATGGAAATAGAAAAAAACAAGTGGAATAAGGACAACACCTTGAGGTACTCCGGCAATGAGTCTGGTCCACTTTGAGTAATTTTCAGAAATTTTGATTGCCTCTTTACGGCCACGAAGATAGGAGTTGAACCAATCAACACGTGGTGGCGACAAATTTAATAGTTTTGCAGTAAATTTGGCGGTTTATTTTATAATTGATAGATCATAATTGTTAAATCAATAAATAGGAATGGATATTGAACTTACGAGTATTTATGAAATTTTGTGAAAGAATTTAACCTTGAAAATTCATTTAATTTTACGAATACAACAAACATTTTCAATCAACTTTTAGCTATATCCACACCTCTTAGTATTATAATATCGTTATAACTCGCTTTGCAACCGAACGTTCAACTTTTGTTGCAAGCAATATTATTTATAATAAAAAAATCATCAAGAATATTATTCCATTCCTATAAGTATATTACAAATATGCATTATAACATGTTTTATATAAAAATTAAAAATCATGTAAGAGTTGCACATTGGGCTAAAACTAAATAAAGTTCAAAAACGCGTTATAAAATACTTTTTTATATAAATTAATGAGGACAGTGGATAATGGCTCTTGCTTAATACCGATGACTAAACATGATTACCTGATATTTATATTCTCCGAGAGGCGGCTCCGCATAGGGAATACCACCAACCTCGTACCAGGCCTTGCTGCGTCTCCAACCAACAACGAACTGCACCACATTGTCGTCACTTGCGTACTTTGACATGTAACCAGCAAGGTGTAGCCTTTATATACATAATCCTGCTGTGTTTTGATTGGATAACGACAATGCTTCGAGATTAATCGTATTGTTCATCTCACGCATGCTGTGATACGATATTTTTTTATGTCATGATATCACGTACGTCAATCAAATTTGGTGACTAAAAACTAACCAATCTTCAAGCATCTATTTATGTATTGCTACCTTATTCTGAAATTCGAACTCAATCGTTTGTCAGCACTTTAACAACGAATTAATATTTTATCATTTCTATACGATAAACATCACTTGTGATATGATACTTTTTTTTCTTGTCACTATTAGGCAAATAATAATTTTCATCCGCTAATTCGTTTGCGTTTTCATGAGAGGCAAATAATTTTTTTATAAACTTTCTTCACAAAACTCAATAAAATACGTCGATTGGAAATGGTTTACTAAGCTCAGCATTAATTAAATGTTCCATGAATTTCAGCTACTACTTAATTGCACGTCAATAAATTTGAGTTGCACATGTAAAAACAATAATATAAATTATCATTTGTATAAAAGAGAAAAACACGTTAATTCAAATTAAACTTGAAACTAACTAATTATCAAACGAGAATTAACAAGCAACTCCATAATCACATTTCTAATGCGGTCAATGGAGCAGAAGGAATCTCAACATTTAGCGTCTCTCTAAAAACCTCGTTGGTCAATATGGCATCAACATGTGCATGGAAAACTGCTGAACGCTGTAGGATATTCGTGCGCGCTACAGCCAGACGAAATAAACTGTGTGTTCGTTCTCTCGCGTAACAATCAGGATTATGAAGCTCTACCAAACCCAAGATCGAGGGTTTATTAACATAATCATTTGATAATTTAAAAAAATTAAAATACTAGAATGCTACATTTTACAGTCTTAAAATCGACTTTGCTCATTGTAAAGCAAAGTCTCTCGCATATTTATGTGCACTATAGTCGGATGAAATAAACTATGAGTTCGTTCTCTCGCATAACAATTAGGATTATGAAGCTTTACCAAACCCAAGATCAAGAGGTCATCAACAAAATCATTTAATAATTTGAAAAAAATTAATATACTAAAATGCTACCTTTCTTAGTCTTAAAATTAACTTTGCTCATTGTAAAGCAAAGTCCTTGGCGTCTTCTATTTATACATATGTACGCGATTTCCTCAGAAACTACTGAACGGATTCTGTTCCGACTTTCGTTAAAAACTAAGTTAATTTACGAAGAAGAATCAAACACATAAATTGTGAATATATTGTGTAAATTAACCTACTTGCGGGGGCGAAGATCGATGAAGAAATAAAGCATTGGTCAAAGAGAGCTTTGGCGTACGCTGCTTAAACCTTTAGAGATACATAGAAATAATCTATGAGAACATTATTCGTTTCGAAAAGCTCTATAATTAAATCCATAACGGCAATTGTGCTATATTATATAAAACCCATAACAAACGTAAGAAAAATTTAATTTTCCCACACAATTTTGTGGAAAATATTGTGTAAAACCCTTTAATGCTTATTAAATTAAATTTTGTAGTGACTTTCGCAAACTTATACAGATTACATTTCCTTTGCGTAACGCAGTTTTTTAACGAAAGTTATGACGACGTTTTTATATAACTGTGCCAAGCCAGTGCAGGTCGGGTGTCATTGTAAACTTGAGTTATAATACTTCCCACAAATAATTAAAAGTAAAAATGTATTTTAATTTATATTAGTTTAAACCAATCACATTTAACTATTTAATTAAAGCTAAAAAGTACTGTGGTTTTGTTGATGTGAATAATTTGAAATAAGTGACAAAAAGCATGGTCAGGAGCTTTAGCATAAAATTAAACTTTATCTTTTTATATGTCTGTTTGTCTTTCTTTCGCGGTTAACCTGCATAACATATGTCCTTGAAACTTTTGTATAGATAATTTAGACCTTAGATTAAGATACGCTATACATAATTACGCCAACATTTACAGGAACATTTTAGTCGAAACTACTATCGATCGCGACACTGTACCGACATATATGTTAGAAATCAGGTCTAACAAATTATTCTCTGACTACATAACGGGCCTGATTGAAATCTATACCTATTTCTTTGAAAAACAACTTTTCCTAGCTTCACGCGGGCGAAACCGAAGACAAAAGCTGGTGTATTAAATAAAGAATCCACATCATCAGTATAGTCATTGATTTTAAAGATATTTTTATATTTTTCGTAAAGTTTTATCATAACTGAGATGATAAATTTGAGTACTCATGAAAATGTGCATTTTATCTTCAACCACGTGAAACCTTCATGAAACGCGTATTTCGAAGCATGATGTGAAACAAACTATCGTCACAATGATTATCAGAAACGTCATGCTGACATAGGAATGCAAGTGAAGATGCCAATGATACTACATAAAAACCATGAGTGTTACAACGTTACCTACATGTATAAAAATTCCTATGTGCTTTTATTTTTTTGTGTTTTTATTATTTGTGTTTTTATATTTTGCTTTTATTTTTTTGTGATCTTATATTTTTCTGTGTTTTTATTTTCTCCTCGTCGAATAATGAAATTTAACACAAAGATTACTAATAAATCGATTAAGCTTGGACACTATATGCAGCGTATCCGACGAATCGAAGCTTTAAGTGAGGAGCCGTTAGACGCCCAAAAATAAAATAATAACGCCAGTCGGCAATGAAGTTTTTTATTAAATAGTTTTTTTTATATTGTTAAGGAAAAAACTTCAAATATGACTTCAATTTTGATAACATAAAACTTAAAAAAGTCACTAATTAAGAACACAGAATCTAGAACGATTCTAATAACTATTAACACACAATTTATTGACTAATATTTTCAGTCTATTATCAAAGTCGTGAATCGTCTTTTATTTGTTGAGGATCTAAAAGTCTTTTTGAAAATTGTAGTAATCTTTGCTGAGATCTGTTTCATAGCAACATCAGCTCGATTTATCAATCGATTCTGACCCATATAATTTTGTTTATAAAAAACCGACTACCAAAACGTCACACAAGAATTTATTTGGCAAATCACTACAAAATAAAAAGAATTTTTATTATTTTTAATATTTAGTGATGTATTATTTTTATTGGCAATAATGCCTATTTTTTATCATTATTTTTATGAATAGATTTCTGACGTGGATCTTGGAATGTGGGCCCGCCGCGCTGATGGTGACTTTCGAAACTTTTTCTATATGAAATACTAAAAGTAATTTAATGTAAATATTTAGATTATTATATATACTTGTATTATATCTCTTACAATTACTTCTATAAAAAAGATACGCACCGACTTCAAAACTCGTAAAGCTATAATGCGCACGTTTGATTTCTGCTATATGGATCTGAGACTTACCTTCTTCCATATGGATCTGAGATTTGCATTCTTCCATATGGATCTGAGACTTGCATTCTTCCATATGGATCTGAGACTTGCATTCTTCCATATGGATCTGAGACTTGCATTCTTCCATATGGATCTCAGACTTGCATTCTTCCAAATGGATCTGAGACTTGCGCAATCCACGCAGTGGACAGGAAGAAGAATCTATCAAAGATTTGGTGCGGAAGGAGATGATAGCACAGGAGGTTATAATACTTCCTCAACGTGAGTTATAATACTTCCCACAAATAATTAAAAGTAAAAATGTATTTTAATTTATATTAGTTGAAACTATACACATTTAACTATTTAATTCAAGCTAAAAAGTACTGTGGCTTTATTGATGGTAATAATTTGAAATAAGTGACAAAAAGCGCGGTCAGAGGTTTTAGCATAAAGTGAAACATTGTCTTTTTATTTGTCTGTTTGTCTTTTGTTTCACGCTTAACTTGCATGACAGATTTCCATGAAACTTTTGTATAGATAATTTATACCTTAGATTAAGATACGCTATACATAATTACGGCAACATTTACAGGGATTGAGCGTAAAATATAAACGCCAGAAAAATATGCCAGCCTTCAAAAGACTTAATTTTATTTGAGTAAAATTAATTTAATATTAAAATTAAGTTCCATTTAATATACCAAACTCATAGGTTAATTATTGCATGGCGTTTTACCATCCTACCAAACCAAACTACCATCGAGCGCGGCACTGTACCGAGATATGTTAAAAATCAAGCCTAACAAATTATTCTCTGCCTACGTAATTGGAATGATTGAAATCTATACCTATTTCATTGAAAAACAATTTTTCCTAGTTTCACGCGGGCGAAAGCGAAGACAAAAGCTCGTTTATATTAAATAAGGAAATCAACATGATCTGTATAGACATTGATTTTAAAATCTAGAACGCTTCTAATAACTATTAACACACAATTTAGTGACTAATATTTTCAGTCTATTATCAATGTCGTAAATTGTCTTATATTTGTTGAAGAGCTGAAAGTATTTTTGAAAATTGTAGTAATCTTTGCTGAGATCTGTTTCCGAGCAACATCAGCTCGATTCACCAATTCATTCTGACCCATATAATTTTTTTTTTTATGAAAAACCGACTACCAAAAGGTCACAAAAAACATTTTTAATAGTTAAATTGTCCGATTATTTTTAATATTTAGTGATGTATTATTTTTATTGCCAATAATGCTTATTTTTTATTATTATTTTTATGAATAGATTTCTGACGTGGATCTTGGAATGTGAACCCGCCGCGCTGATGATGACTTTCGAAACTTGTGTCTATATGAAATACTAAAATTAATTGAATATAAATATTTAAATGATTACATATACTCGTATTATATGTATTACGATTACTTCTATAAACGAGTTTGATGCCGACTTCAAAACTCGTAAAACGATAATAATCAAAGATTATTGGTATTAGTTATAATAATTTTGACGGAATATTTAATATAATTGAACAATCTCGTAAACCTTATTATTTTGGCAGTCGTTTTTTGAGTGGTCTTTTTTTATTTTTGCCTGCGAAAGAGAGATTAAGCGACACATTCGTGTGACCAAAGCAGAAGTTGGCATACTAAATAAAATATGGCAGGATAGAAGGAACTCCAACATCATCACTAAGAGGCTGGTGCAAACGTTTGTTTTCTGCTATATGGATCTGAGATTTGCCAATCCGCGCAGTGGACAGGAAGAAGATTGATAGATTTGGTGCGGAAGGAAATGATAACATGTGGAGGTTTATTAATTTTTTTTTTTAATTTTAATGAGTATTAATGACCTGCCTAAAAAAATTATATAAAAATTAATCTTATTATGGAAAATACAAAAATCAATTTAATTGTATAAATTATATACCTGCAATATAAATCAATATTTCACGAAGTGGAAAATTTTCAAAACCTGCGAAAAAGCGTATACATTTTAAAAGAAATGTATTCTATATATTATTATCATCTTAAACTCGTGATGTGACTAATCGTTTGCAATAGTCTTTTGTTTGTTGTGCCTTTTATTGCGGCATATTCTATAATTCTTTTCTGTGACCATACTGGCAGTGATTTTGTTTAATTTTCTATGAGACCGTTAGAGATATCGAAATGAACCAAAGCGCTGATGACACTCCGCTGTATGTAGGTATAACACTTCTATATATAGATATAACACACTTTTTGAAAATGCAAAGGTCTAAATATTCCATTTCCATGCAATATATATATATATATATATATATATATATATATATACTTGACATACATAGTATATAACGCATCTGATGAATGGAAATAAGACGCCGCTAGAGATTCGAAAATAATAATTAATTTATTTATTTATTTATGCATGCGTATGTATTTGAAAAAGAAAACAAATAGAATTTACAAAATTAATCTATAAACCAATGTACAAAATCAACCAAAATTGATCTATAAATCACGACAAAGAAACAAAAAACCAAATTATAAAACAAACTGACCTTCTGTTTGATATTGCTGCTCAACTGTCACCAAATGAGAAATGTCTACAAAATCTGAAGAATACAATAAGTGAGGCATTAAAACAAGTTACGTTTGTCAAAACATTAGAAATTCCTCAGAAAATCATGCGGCCTAACGTTAAACGTAATATTAAAGAAAGTAAAAATGTAATTGTATATTTTTAAAACCAACAAAGAACACGATGGACTACTAGGCTGTCCATTGTCTTTTTGCTCCCTATCTTATTGTATTAGTTACAAGAAATTCTAATCCTATCCCATTAATTTACATACCCCACGAAATAACAAAGTATCCATTGTGTATTTGTGGGGCAATAAACCTGCTAACGAGCTGTATGCCGCAAGCAAAATCGCCTTCCGTCTTTATCCTAAAAGATATCATTATGACAAGCACCAATTTTCCCCACCGCTTGCGTTCTATTATGCAGATCCTAAGAAAAGGAGGTGGAGAGGTGGGGTTGCATTCTTCTTTCATCTTCTTCCCGGATCTCGAGGGTGGATGGGCTCAGTGCATCAAGGATGATCTTAGAGTGCGAAGTAACTTTCATTTATCTAGTAACTTTAAGTTTTGTGTGCTTGTAAGTTTAACTGTGTGTGTAACTTAAAATATATTTAAGTTGTTTACCGTTTAGCGCTATTTATTTACTGTTAAACTAAAGTGTATCTGAAATATTGCTGCACATCGCAGAATCGAAATTCTTGGACTATGAGTTCGCCAAGGCCGTCAAAGTCTTATTGGATAGAGGTATTTACATATTTTATAAATAAGAATACTAATCATTGGTGTATTATATCTGAAGTATATAAATTTGTATAAATTCATAAAAACATAAACAACTTCTGTTTGTAAAAATATTTGTTTTATTTTCTCACTTCAGCTACTAATTATTAATAGCAACGATGATAAAACATTTCACCCCTCTACTGTCCAAACGGCCGAAATTTCAAATGGTGTTTATGAAATAAATATGATGGAACACGTCTTGCTATCTCGGTTATTTATTAAACACTGGCTCAGTTTAAACAACTTCATTAAACACTGGCTCAGATTAAACAACTTGGCACTCTTAATGTTAATATGGATACAATAAACATGTTATTAATTATTTTAGAGTTTATTGCTAATTGGCATTGGACTTAGTCCAAAAGAACTTCTAATATCGCGTTGATGGCTATTTATCAGAATCAACTTGACGTGAAAAGTTGAAATTATTTTAGTAATTAAGCATATTAACCGACACACGTCTCAACAACGCTAGCATAATAATAAAAACTTAGTTTTTTTTAATTACATTGTTTGCGTTGCTGTTGTGAAAAAAAATATAAAACTTATATACAGAGCTACAATCTAGTGGCTAGAACAATAATTTCTTATTAAAAAGCTTGTTCCTTCCAAATAGCATACAGATAATTAAAACTGATAAAACTGTATTGTCCCTTTATGCCTTTAGGCGCTTTCTCGCTTTTTCTGTGTTAGAGTTTTAAAAAATCACACACACACACCTGATCTGGCGAACTTATTGCTACAGGAATCTTTTACAGTTAAACAAAGTTATAGTGCAATAAAAACAAAATAGACATTATAACAATATGTAAAAAAGACCAAAGAAAACAAAACAAAATAGAAATCTAATTTGATATGTCTGCTGGGGTTTTAAACTTGGATTGAGAAGAATAAAGGAAGTAATGAAATGAATTAAAGGAAGTGAGATATGAAAGGAAGTAGAATTTTTAAACTAAAGTTAAGGAATGTATAATTTTTTCAGACGGCTTTTGAAAGCTGGAAGTGACTGACAGTCTGATGACAGAATTCAGTTTATTCTATATCCACGCGTGCGCGTGCACGTTAGCGTGCGCCGGGCGTGTCCGTGTTCGCGTGTGTGTGCCTGTTTGTATACGCGTGGGCGTGTGTGTGTGTGTGGATGTATGTGTAACGAAACACCGTCACAACGGATATACATAATTAGAGTATCAGAGAAAATGTGTCACAATCCTAATATATAGCTCAATATATGTTCAAAACAATATTCTATATTTTATATAATATCAGTAGCGAAATAAAGCCAAGATGGCAACAAAGATAGAATGTTAATCAATTTCTCCTATTGATGTTCGTTGCTGTTAAAGTATAGCACTTAAATACTATAGAGGTCAGTGCGTCATTCTCTGTTTTGTATCAATTATAATCAATTTATTTTTGTGTCTCCATCAGAGTGATCCGCCATTGCAAAAAACAACGAAACAAGGGTGTCACAAGCCGGGAACTAAAATGCCACTGGTAAGTAATTACAACGTATTTAAAATTACTTTTTAAAATTAAATTGTGTTAAATGAATTAAACGTAGCAGCCTTATCAGGGCTCACCTATGGATATAGAATGTTACACATACATTCAAATATAGAACAGCACGGACTGAAGAAAGAGACTTCGAGTCAAAAAGATTCGAGTATAAAAGAGATAGTTATACTTATGGCAGTTTCCATATCTTAAACAATATTAGTAGATAAATAAAGCCAAGGTGACAACAAAGATAGAATGTTAATGAATTTCTACTTTTTATATTCGTTTTATTTATAATATTGTATTTAGATATCATTGAAATTAGTGTTTCATAATCAATTAATTTTTTTTCTTAAGCAGAGTGAGCCCCTTTTACAAAAAACGTTGAAACAAAGAAGACTTACGCGGCAAACTAAAATATCATTGGTGAGTAACTTCATAGTATTTAACACTATATTGAATATACATGTTTAAACCTAGCAGCCTCACTAGGCCTCACCCATGGTGTATAAAATTTTTCACATTCATTAAAAGATGGAACGGTACGGACTGAAGAAAGAGATATCGAGTCCAAAAATATTCCTGTATAAATGAGATAGTTATATTTATGTAAGTTACCATCTTTATAGTATACATGAGTGAGTTTAAGACGTAAGTGTGAATGGGATAGCATCGCTGTGAGGCAAATAAGCTACGCAAATTCACAATAGAGAGAGATAGACAATGTCGGAAATGTATAATCACGCGACAGAATTCGGCTGGGTCTTGTATAATATCGTAAAAAAATAAAATTGTATTTGCATAAAAAACTTGCGAAATAATGTTATTCCTGGGTTTTTTCTGGCGGTAACCATGCAATTAAAACTTTTTATCATAATTTAAGGAATCATTTTGATATAGTTATATTTTATAAAATAAGGCAGTAACTACAGACAACCATAGACTATGTGTCGTAATTTGTATTAATGACAGCGACTTAAATTTGTGACAAGTTATCCTATTTCTTGAACAAAGTTTTGCAGTAATAACGACAAGTCTGAATGATATAACGTCATCGTTTAAAATGACGATAGATTGTCTGTTTGTAAAGCTAAAACAAATTATTAAATTCATTTAATTTAAATGCTTTTTATAAAATAAGGCATTTATTTTTAAGAGAAGTAAGAAATGCCTTATAGAGCTTTTTCCAAGCAAAAGAAAAACATTTTTAAAAAATTGTGAAAATTAATGTTACTAGTTAGTAACGCAAGGGTAAAAAGTTGTTTGCCTGTTTCTATATTGGTAATAATACTATTGATGTGAACACAAGTTTTACATAATTATTATTTATTTATTTTGCATGAAGAAAAACAGGAAAAAAGAATAAATCAGAATTCTCAATTTTTTCAAAACATCAACAAATAGGTTATATTTATTGTTTGTATGCTAACATAGTGCTTCTACAATTTTCGGAAAAGCACCATTTTGGACTTTAAATTTTTGTTTTTAAAAATCTCTTTTCTAAAAAGAGGTATGTTTACAATATTCCGAGTTAATGCTTGAGAAGTGATTAATACGTTTAGACTACGACACTTTGGTGTATACACTCAGTGTATATATCGAGTGTCTGTGTGTGAACACCACTGTCTGCCCTTGCGGCATTTATTGCGACACTTGTGTAGTATCTCGACACCGAAATCGCCCTATGTGTGAGATGTGAATGCTTTGAGAAGTGGTTAATGCTTGAGAAGTGAATAATACGTTTAGACTACGACACTTTGGTGTATACACTCAGTGTATATATCGAGTGTCTGTGTGTGAACACCACTGTCTGCCCTTGCGACATTTATTGCGACACTTGTTTAGTATCTCGACACCGAAATCGCCCTATGTGTGACGGCAAAGATATAAGTGACAGACATTTGTGTCACAATTAGTGTCGTAGTCTATACAAGTTTTAACACCTGTTTTGTACACGCATTCCAATCTATGACGTCACTCCGTAACGAATCAGGTCACGTTATTTAATGGTTAAACGAAAATGTTCTATAGGTATAAAAATTCAGTAGGTCCAAAATACCAATATTTCAAAACATATCTACTTGACACAAAATGTTTTTCCATCCCAAAAGAAAATGTTTGTAAACAAATCGATTTGACACTTAAAATATGATTACAAAACTCATCATATTCCATCCATAATATTATTAAACGAAATACTGTAATCAATATATTCATTTAATAAACTGTCACGCTAAATAATATTGCAAACGTCAATATTGCACGGTTGTTTTATTTATATAAATTGTGAAATTTAGAAAAGAAAGATGGATAAGCCTTGCTGTCGACCACGGGAAATTCAGAGGCATAAAACATTTTATACAATTTTCGATATTCTACTGTGTGAGAAATATGCTATTAGGTGAAAATCGGTTACTTCCTAACGTAAGTACCTACAATAAATCTATTTCCATTATACACAGAAGATATGCGATTCTATCTAGAGTGACATTAAGAAAGACAAAAGGAGTAAAGGATAAAATATTTGAAGAATACTGGATATTTGGCTAAGGATAATGAAAAAAAAACATTTGTAATATGTTATTTTATTTTCAAAAAAGTGTTAATATTATTTTGCAGTTTAAAATACACGGCAGTTGTTTTTTATAACGGCTAATTTATTTTCTTTTATTTCATTTATATTATCGAAGATTAAATATCGGTTTAAAATAAAAACGTTAAAAAACTTTAATGTTAATGTTATGCATTATTAAAACGCACTTTGGCATTATACATATCGACCCATAGCGCGTAACTATGCTACCCGAATAAAAGGCTCCAGGTTCAATTCACAACACAGTTTATGAATATACATAAATTATTAATCTAATTGTGAATAAATTATTATACCATGTAAAACTAAAATTAAAAAAAATACCAATCTAAAATTATATTTTTTTAATTCCATGTATTATACGTTACATTATTATCATCAAAACAATTAAAAGGTTTACAATACCTGAACGTCATTTTGTTTTATTTACAAGCATTCTCTTTTGGAATAGAATATCATATACGCATAAATAAACATTAATTTTAAACGATTAATAAAAATTAATTTAATTATTTACCTCGTAAATATTGCCTATTAATGTTTCACAAAATTTCAAAATAATTTGGTTTCATTATTCATAAATCTTTCACTATTTAACTAAAACCACCTTTTTAATGAAAAACATCAATTTAGTCCACCAAATAGATGGTTTTCATTAAAAATAATAAAATTTTATAAATTAAAAAGATTTATATTCTTTCGATGATTCCCCAATATTTATGCAAAATACAAATTAAAAAAAAATATTATCCCGCCAATGCGTTTTAAACCAATAAAAATTAAAATATATAATGTATGAAACTGTTGAATAATCAAATATTTATTTTAATCATTCAAATAATCAATCTCATGAAATATTTGTAATCAAATATTTATTTTAATCAATTATTTTAATTTATCTGAGTCTATCATGAGGATCACCTAAGCAATAATTAAAAAAAATATGGAGGAAAAAGTTATAGAATTATAACTATCTTATTTTCCGAATTTTTTCAAACTTTCAGGATTTTCCGATTAAGGAACATAATTTTGTTTTTACCGATTACTTGTGCATCGCATGCGTATACAACTGTTTCATATACCACGTGCACGTACCAATATGCGATATTTATATTTTCGACAGCTTATACACTGAATGCATAAGTTGGTACTGGAAGCAGTCCCGCATTTCAACTTAATCTGCTGTTCTACTCACGACTTTAGGATCAAGACCATCGAGCATTTGGGTATATTAAGATCTGCTAACAATTTTTGTTCCATTCCGTCAAGGAGAAAGTATAGTACACCTATTTAAGGGTCTTAAAAAGTTGAAGGCGGCTTACAAACTGAAAAGTTCTACCCTAACAATTAATTCTGTATTTTTTATTCCAGAATCCACTTAAAACCGAACTACATTGGTACCTTAATTTTAAAAGGTTCCTAACTATTCTAACTGAGTAGTAATTCGTGTTTTCAACACAAAAGTATCAATTTGTGACCTAAACTAAATGAAACTGTAACTAAATAATACCTAAAAGGGATTAAAATACTTCAAAGTTTGAATTGTGGTTTTTTTGTGTAACGCCCATAGATAACCCAAAAAATAACCTAATAATCCCATTAAAAACGGAACTTGTATTTTGAAAGTCCACGCGGATAACATCGCTAGGTACGACCAGTACCATAACTGAAAATTATTTATTGTTTTTCAGCTGGAGAAGCGAGCGAACAACGCAGCGCTGGAGCGCGACCGCAGGGACCGCATGAAAGGGGCCTACGCGGAGCTGGCAGCCGCTGTTCCGGATGCCAACGAGGAAGTTAGTTTACTTTTGCATGATAAGTACTGTAATTAAATAAAAAAAGTTGTATTACATAATTCATTGTATTTCAGCGACATATGCAACAAGACCCCATACGGAGAGTAGCCTAAAAAGCCTCTTCTCCGCTTTAAATACAATATAAGGTACCCTAAAATAGATCGTAGTTTCCCTTTACGTCCATCCTTAGGTTAAGTGGAAAACTGTCTTAGATAGTTAACCTGAAAAGTTTTATCACGAAAATAATGAAATTGTTAAGTTAAAATTCTGTAACACGAACGGACGGATATGACGAAAGGCCGTAGCGATTCGTAGCTGCTACGCCATCCTAAAATGTAGGAGCCAGAAAACATACAAATATTCATCTCGGCGAGGTGATATATATTAGTAATATTATAATTAATAACTATTAGTATAAATAATTACACATAAATGGTTATGAGAAAAAATGTTTCCAAGAAACCTATGAAAAAAAAACCGAAAAGTATACTTTTCCAAATTTAGTAATAGATTTAATGCTACGTACGTGTCTTATACACACAATGACCTAATATTTTATTAAGACATCAATAACCTCTAATAGCGCCCTAGAAAAATAGGATAATTATCCTAAATTTACTTGACTATTAGTATGAATTGTGATTCAAAGTGTAAAGTTGTCTATTGTCACTGCCCTATTATACGAAAATATCCATAAGATAGCATTATCTTACCTTATGCCAAAATATTTTTCATAACATATCCTAAAATAACACTTATTCCCCAAATACATGAAAATAATATTTAATTTTATTTTATTTTCGATATTACATTTTGATTTCTTTCGAATTGTCTATCTACGAGGCAATAGTAAGATAACCATAGTGAGAGAGCAATATTTGATTGTTTTTGTCACACTTGTACTATGTCAGCAATGTGACAAATCCATATTGAATTCTGTATTGATAGTATGATTCAACCATTAGATATGGGAGAATGAGATAACCCATTTGCCCTTACCGATATGCTATTCCATTCACACCTATGTCGTACCCTTTCACCTAATAATTATACCCATCTCTTTTTTTCAAGAGATTTTTACTATTTGAATGTGTGTGTATTGGCCAGTATTGGCATACTCGCTAACGGAACTATTTATTTCATTCGTTTTATGAAAAAGTCTCTATGAATTCTGTCTTGATAGTATGATGTAATCATTACATACGGGAGAATGAGATAACCCTATTGCCCTTACCGATATGCTATTCCATTCACGCCAATGTCGTACCCTTTCGCCTCATAATTATACCTATCTCTTTTTTCACGAGACTCACTATTTGGCTGTATGTGTATTGGCCAGTATTGGCATACTCGCTAGCGGAACTATTTATTTCATTCGTTTTATAAAAAGTGTCTATAAATTCTGTATTGATAGTATGATTCAACCATTAGATATGGGAGAATGAGATAACCCAATTGCCCTTACCGATATGCTATTCCATTCACACCTATGTCGTACCCTTTCACCTAATAATTATACCCATCTCTTTTTTTCAAGAGATTTTTACTATTTGAATGTATGTGTTTTGGCCAGTATTGGCATACTCGCTAGCGGAACTATTTATTTCATTCGTTTTATAAAAAAGTGTCTATGAATTCTGTCTTGATAGTATGATTCAACCATTACATACGGGAGATTGAGATAACCCGATTGCCCTTACCGATATGCTATTCCATTCACACCTATGTCAGTACCCTTTTGCCTAATAATTATACCTTTTTTCACAAGACTCACAATTTGAATGTGTGTGTTTTGGCCAGTATTGCCATACTCGCTAGCGGAACTATTTATTTCGTTCGTTTTATAAAAAAGTGTCTATGAATTCTGTCTTGATAGTATAATTCAACCATAACATATGGGAGAATGAGATAACCCAATTGCCCTTACCGATATGCTAATCCATTCACACCTATGTCGTACCCTTTCGCCTCATAAATATACCTATTTCTTTTTTCACGAGACTCACTATTTGAATATATGTGTATTGGCCAGTATTAGCATACTCGCTAACGGAACTATTTATTTCATTCGTTTTATAAAAAAGTTTCTATGAATTCTGTGTTGATAGTATGACATAACCATTACATACGGGAGAATGAGATAACCCTATTGCCCTTATCGATATGCTATTCCATTCACACCTATGTCGTACCCTTTCGTCTCATCTTTATACCTATCTCTTTTTTTCACGAGACTTTTACTGTTTGAATGTGTGTGTATTGACCAGTATTGGCATACTCGCTTGCGGAACTATTTCTTTTATTCATTTTATAAAAAAGTGTCTTTGGGTACACCATATATTTTTAATCATTTTCATCTATAGAGTAAAAGTAGTAATAACATATAGTGTAATAGTAGTAATAATATATAGTGTAATAGTAGTAATAATATATAGTGTAATAGCAGTAATAATATATAGTGTAATAGTAGTAATAATATATAGTGTAGTAGCAGTAATAATATATAGTGTAATAGTAGTAATAATATATAGTGTAATAGTAGTAATAATATATAATGTAGTAGCAGTAATAATATATAGTGTAATAGTAGTAATAATATATAGTGTAATAGTAGTAATAATATATAGTGTAGTAGCAGTAATCATATATAGTGTAGTAGCAGTAATAATATATAGTGTAATAGCAGTAATAATATATAGTGTAATAGTAGTAAAAATACATAGTGTAATAGTAGTAATAATATATAGTGTAATAGCGGTAAAAATATATAGTGTAGTAACAGTAATAATATAATGTAATAGTAGTAATAATATATAGTGTAGTAGCAGTAATAATATGTAGCGTAGTAGCAGTAATAATATATAGTGTAGTAGCAGTAATAATATATAGTGTAGTAGTAGTAATAATATGTAGTGTAGTAGCAGTAATAATATATAGTGTAGTAGCAGTAATAATATATAGTGTAATAGCAGTAATAATATATAGTGTAGTAGCAGTAATAATATATAGTGTTGTAGCACTAATAATATATAGTGTAGTAGCAGTAATAATATACAGTGTAATAGTAGTAAAAATATGTAGTGTAGTAGCAGTAATAACATATAGTGTAGTAGCAGTAATAATATATAGTGTAATAGCAGTAATAATATATAGTGTAATAGTAGTAATAATATATAGTGTAGTAGCAGTAATAATATATAGTGTAGTAGCAGTAATAATATATATTGTAGTAGCAGTAATAATATATAGTGTAGTAGCAGTAATAATATATAGTGTAATAGCAGTAATAATATATAGTGTAGTAGCAGTAATAATATATAGTGCAGTAGCAGTAATATTATATAGTGTAATAGTAGTAATAATATATAGTGTAATAGTAGTAATAATATATAGTGTAATAGCAGTAATAATATGTAGTGTAATAGCAGTAATAATATATAGTGTAGTAGCAGTAATAATATATAGTGTAGTAGTAGTAATAATATATAGTGTAATAGCAGTAATAATATATAGTGTAGTAGCAGTAATAATATATAGTGTAGTAGCAATAATAATATATAGTGTAATAGTAGTAATAATATATAGCGTAATAGTATTAATAATATATAGTGTAATAGTAGTAATAATATATAGCGTAGTAGCAGTAATAATATATAGTGTAATAGCAGTAATAATATATAGTGTAATAGCAGTAATAATATATAGTGTAGTAGCAGTAATAATATATAGTGTAGTAGCAATAATAATATATAGTGTAGTAGCAGTAATAATATATAGTGTAGTAGCAGTAATAATATATAGTGTAATAGCAGTAATAATATATAGTGTAGTAGCAGTAATAATATATAGTGTAGTAGCAGTAATAATATATAGTGTAATAGTAGTAATAATATACAGTGTAATAGTAGTAATAATATATAGTGTAATAGCAGTAATAATATATAGTGTAGTAGCAGTAATAATATATAGTGTAGTAGCAGTAATAATATATAGTGTAATAGTAGTAATAATATATAGTGTAATAGCAGTAATAATATATAGTGTAGTAGCAGTAATAATATATAGTGTAATAGCAGTAATAATATATAGTGTAGTAGCAGTAATAATATATAGTGTAGTAGCAGCAATACTATATAATGTATTAGCAGTAATAATATATAGTGTAGTAGCAGTAATAATATATAGTGTAATAGTAGTAATAATATATAGCGTAGTAGTAGTAATAATATATAGTGTAATAGTAGTAATAATATATAGTGTAATAGTAGTAATAATATATAGTGTAATAGTATTAATAATATATAGTGTAATAGCAGTAATAATATATAGTGTAGTAGTAGTAATAATATATAGTGTAGTAGTAGTAATAATATATAGTGTAGTAGCAGTAATAATATATAGTGTAATAGTAGTAATAATATATAATGTAGTAGCAGTAATAATATATAGTGTAATAGCAGTAATAATATATAGTGTAATAGTAGTAATAATATATAGTGTAATAGCAGTAATAATATATAGTGTTGTAGCAGTAATAATATATAGTGTAGTAGCAGTAATAATATACAGTGTAATAGTAGTAAAAATATATAGTGTAATAGCAGTAATAATATATAGTGTAATAGCAGTAATAATATATAGTGTAATAGTAGTAATAATATATAGTGTAGTAGCAGTAATAATATATAGTGTAGTAGCAGTAATAATATATAGTGTAGTAGCAGTAATAATATATAGTGTAGTAGCAGTAATAATATATAGTGTAATCGCAGTAATATTATATAGTGTAGTAGCAGTAATAATATATAGTGTAGTAGCAGTAATAATATATAGTGTAATAGCAGTAATAATATATAGTGTAGTAGCAGTAATAATATATAGTGTAGTAGCAGTAATAATATATAGTGTAGTAGCAGTAATATACATATAGTGTAGTAGCAGTAATAATATATAGTGTAGTAGCAGTAATAATATATAGTGTAATAGCAGTAATAATATATAGTGTAGTAGCAGTAATATTATATAGTGTTGTAGCACTAATAATATATAGTGTAGTAGCAGTAATAATATACAGTGTAATAGTAGTAAAAATATGTAGTGTAGTAGCAGTAATAACATATAGTGTAGTAGCAGTAATAATATATAGTGTAATAGCAGTAATAATATATAGTGTAATAGTAGTAATAATATATAGTGTAGTAGCAGTAATAATATATAGTGTAGTAGCAGTAATAATATATATTGTAGTAGCAGTAATAATATATAGTGTAGTAGCAGTAATAATATATAGTGTAATAGTAGTAATAATATATAGTGTAGTAGCAGTAATAATATATAGTGTAGTAGCAGTAATATTATATAGTGTAATAGTAGTAATAATATATAGTGTAATAGTAGTAATAATATATAGTGTAATAGCAGTAATAATATGTAGTGTAATAGCAGTAATAATATATAGTGTAGTAGCAGTAATAATATATAGTGTAGTAGTAGTAATAATATATAGTGTAATAGTAGTAATAATATATAGTGTAGTAGCAGTAATAATATATAGTGTAATAGCAGTAATAATATATAATGTAGTAGCAGTAATAATATATAGTGTAGTAGCAGTAATAATATATAATGTATTAGCAGTAATAATATATAGTGTAGTAGCAGTAATAATATATAGTGAAGTAGCAGTAATAATATATAGTGTAGTAGTAGTGATAATATATAGTGTAATAGTAGTAATAATACATAGTGTAATAGTAGTAATAATATATAGTGTAATAGCAGTAATAATATATAGTGTAGTAGCAGTAATAATATATAGTGTAGTAGTAGTAATAATATATAGTGTAATAGTAGTAATAATATCAAGTGTAGTAGCAGTAATAATATATATTGTAATAGCAGTAATAATACATAGTATAATAGCAGTAATAATATATAGTGTAGTAGCAGTAATAATATATAGTGTAGTAGCAGTAATAATATATAGTGTAATAGCAGTAATAATATATAGTGTAGTAGCAGTAATAATATATAGTGTAGTAGCAGTAATAATATATAGTGTAATAGCAGTAATAATATATAGTGTAGTAGCAGTAATAATATATAGTGTAGTAGCAGTAATAATATATAGTGTAATAGTAGTAATAATATATAGTGTAATAGTAGTAATAATATATAGCGTAGTAGCAGTAATAATATATAGTGTAATAGCAGTAATAATATATAGTGTAATAGCAGTAATAATATATAGTGTAGTAGCAGTAATAATATATAGTGTAGTAGCAGTAATAATATATAGTGTAGTAGTGGTAATAATATACAGTGTAATAGTAGTAATAATATATAGTGTAATAGCAGTAATAATATATAATGTAGTAGCAGTAATAATATATAGTGTAGTAGCAGTAATAATATATAATGTATTAGCAGTAATAATATATATTGTAGTAGCAGTAATAATATATAGTGAAGTAGCAGTAATAATATATAGTGTAGTAGTAGTGATAATATATAGTGTAATAGTAGTAATAATACATAGTGTAATAGTAGTAATAATATATAGTGTAATAGCAGTAATAATATATAGTGTAGTAGCAGTAATAATATATAGTGTAGTAGCAGTAATAATATATAGTGTAATAGTAGTAATAATATATAGTGTAGTAGTAGTAATAATATATAGTGTATTAGTAGTAATAATATATAGTGTAATAGTAGTAATAATATATAGTGTAATAGTAGTAATAATATATATTGTAGTAGCAGTAATAATATATAGTGTAATAGTAGTAATAATATATAGTGTAATAGCAGTAATAATATATAGTGTAATAGCAGTAATAATATATAGTGTAGTAGTAGTAATAATATATAGTGTAGTAGTAGTAATAATATATAGTGTAATAGTAGTAATAATAAATAATGTAGCAGAAGTAAAGGTGGTAATAATATTTTAAAAACCAACGGTCCGTCCCGACTTCGCCTGGGCACAAAAGTTTTGTTTGCGGAGCATTTTATTTTATTCGCTTTATTCATATAATTATAATCTACGCTATTAAAGGTACCGTCTACGGTTTAGTTATTTGTTATGTGCTTCGGTTGATGGTATAACTGTACCGCCCAATCCTGTAACATAAAAATGCTTTTAAAAAGCAATAACATTTTTAATGACAACGATACGGTCAAAGCCAATAGGATTATTTCAGTTTCAAGTTCATAGTAGAACACTGTCGCAAAGATATATTAAAAATAATCTTCATTAATTGGTCATTAGAGTTTATACTCTGCAAATATATATAGTAGATACTGTATTGAATGTTTAACACATTCACTGTCAATGCATTAAATATGATACATTTTTAACTAACTTGTAACGTCCGTGCATCATATGTGATACAATGAGTAATATAAACTGTATAGAGCTTGGTGTGGCGGACGTTGTATTTAGTAAATCTATTTTGTTACGGACGTATGGACAAGGGACTAAGGGAATAAAAACATCAACTTACCGATTGCTTTTCATTTTATTTTTGTAATAATGACATAGTAAAAAGATTCAAATGATATAGGTAAAAGAAATAGACAATTGCCATAATCCCAGTTTCTTTGTAACAGGTTCGTCGACCATATACTGAATGATTTCAATGGCGATAATCTGTCTGAAAATGTGCCATAAATCAGAATCTTCCGAAAACCGTTCTTGTTGACGTTTACCACCAGTATAACCGGTAAAAATATCTAGTGGTAACTGTCTAATATTGTTTTGCCAAGTAATAGTTAATTCAATCGTGGAAAGTGCACGCCCGCCAAAAATATTCGCAGAAGAACTTACTTTTGATATACCGTGCTCGATAGAATCAGAAATTGGCTGTAGATTTTCTTGATAGCTATCCTCAATAAATTACCAAATTATTAAAACATCTTCCTCCACGAGAAGCAAAACATCCTCATTATGATACAATAAAAGATCTATGTTACCTTCTTCGATTGAGTCTGCTATAGCTGAATCACCAAAATCTTGCATAAATTCATCTTCATCTATCTTCGAAGATTCGCCGTATTTGAGCGTCCATAAAAGATCTAAATGACATTGTTACACGATAATAACACACAGTGTACGAATACTTTTATTCAAGGTTAGTAAACTTTTTTGACCAATGAGTAACGAAGTTTTTGGCGGCATATGTCAAAACCTTACTTTGAAATAAGTATTGCTAGCCTCAAAACATGGTGCCTGTCATAAAAATTGTCTATCTTTTATTTGACACGACACACAACAACTCAACTCATACGTCCATGCGTCACATATAATGTATGCTAAAAATTATTATTTTTCAGGTTTATTTGCATCATTATTACGTTGTACGTCTCTTCTTATTCAAAACCTAAGCATTTGAAAAGATTAATGAAAAAAAACATTTTTGACGTTATAGGATTGCCACTAAAACTACTTGGACGTGTATATTTTTTAGACTTTATCAAAATATACCCTATATTTTGATAAAATCTAAAAAATAACATACACTCAGACTCACGAATATTCTAAAGCATTTAAAACACGTAATGCAACATTACGATTTTATTCCGTAAATAGTGTATTTTTTTATTGTATCCAATATCAGAGTCTGTATATACAAAAGGTTCTAAATGTAGCTTTCATTTCGCGTGCGTGCATACGTGCGTGCATGCGTGCGAATTTGTGGGTGTGTGTGTGTGAGTGTGTGTGTGTGTATGGGTGGGTGTGTGTAATTAACCAATGACGTCATAAGCCAGTTGCGTTTTATGTGGGGCGTTTTCGCGCGTAACGTAGTTCGTCAGTTTTTAAGTCATTATAACTGTGTAATGAAAAATCCTAGATACGATATATTTATTTTAACTGTGATGTCATTACTTATTCTATTCTAGTAAAAAAATATATAGTCAAATATCCCATTGAGTAAATGAGAAAATGAACATTCCGTGAACGACTATTCCACCATTACCAATAATGGCCTGCAGTGACAGTGTCTGAGCATGGGCCATCGTGTACAGGAATATGACGTATAGTTTTCCCAAGCTATTCTTCAGTGTATTTCTTGCCGGATCATTTCTAAAACTTGCACATTGATACAAATTTACTTTTTGACTTATACGTATACAAAACAGAAAATTTAATATATTTTATAAAAATTAAAAACATTATTGAATATATTTGGCGTTAATTTTGTAGAAATTCATTATTCAAAATTAAATGAAATTACGTGACGTAGTATTATTTCTACTTTCTTTAATTTCTTTAACCACGACCTAGGTTTCGTTGTATTACAACATCTTCAGGTGGGATATTAGCAAAGATCATAGCAAGATCTAGCAAAGATATAGCAAAGATCTTTGCTAATATCCCACCTGAAGATGTTGTAATACAACGAAACCTAGGTCGTGGTTAAAGAAATTAAAGAAAGTAGAAATAATACTACATCACGTAGTTTCATTTAATTTTAAAAACATTATGTAAAACATTGTGGGTGTTTTATTTTGAATATAACGTCATTTGCCATGCAAAAATGAATTTCTATGTATTTCTGTGACGGAAGCGAGCTTATAACGAAAACTGAAACACATCGATAATGGGGACCTCAAGTGATGGATAGAATTGGATAAAGAGGAGGAGAGTGGTAAGCAGAAAGTGTGAGGATGAGAGGAATGAAATGAATGAGAGTTTTGGTGAAAGAAGGGTGTAGGGTTTGGTACTCCTTCGGACTTCCTCATTTAAAACAGATGGTTATACTGATAATGAGACAGACAAGTAGAACGACGAGCTACTGAAACTTCACCCCGAATGGGCATCACCCCCAAACCCTTATTTACCAACCATTTTTTTCTAATTCATTATTAGCCGATATTTTGCAGAATTATACACATGCTTTAATTTGTTATCTATATTAATAAAGAAGAAAGGTTTGTTTGTTCATTTGTTTATTTGCATTAATCTCTGGAATGACATATTCGGTTTCCTAAAACTATTATTAAATACTTGTGTCAGAAAGCATATACGTTCATAAATGGTGTTGCTTATATATCATCACAGTGATATAAAATATATGAGAAATCGTACAATACTGTTTAAATAGTTCAAAGAAGAAAGAAACCGTCTTATTTGTTGACTGATCATCCCGAACATTCCCCCCGATATAGCCCCAATCCTGACGACTGATATAGTTTGGCGAACGGAGTGGAAGTGTTTAGTAACTAGGGAGGTGGGGAGTATAATTAAGATAATTCTAAAGGGCATAATTTATTTATAAACACAATATTGGTACCATTCGCAGATGAGCCGAGCGCGCCTGCTCGAGGTTACCGCCATTTTCATCAAGGACAAAAGCCTAGAGCCAACAACCGACCACATCCGGAAACAAAACGAGAAACTAATCGAACAACGTGAGTTCTTGTTATGTAAATTTTATATCAAAATCAATAAAGTTTATATACATATATATATATTCGTCGTCCAGCATATATACTCGTACTTACCAATGGTAAAAAATATTTATATCAGGTCTATAACCACTTTTATGTCGATAATAATATAAGGAACAAGTATAAACCAAATAAGGTCAAGTAATGTTCTGTATCTGTACCATAATACAATTTTATAAAGGCAACAAAGCCGTGAAGTACAAATTAGCTGCGTATGATGCACGTGCAACTTTTTTGAATCTACAGCTTAAAAAATAATCTTATATAACTTGATATGTAATGACAATTAGGAAAAAAAACTTTTATATATATTTCATATGAAGAATTTATAACAATAATTTTATTATTATCCAGAATACTTTGGTTATAAGTTATATTTAAATAATCACACTATATAGCGCAAAAAAGTGGTATTTTTGGTTAATTTAATGTACTAATTAAATTATGTAATTAGTCACTCAATTATATTTTCAAATAATATTTGTATACACTTATTTAATAATATTTGCATACAATAATATTTGTATATACATATATTAATATTTTCGAAATACATTCCTTAAATAAAAAAAATGATTTCAAACTATAATCGAATCTTATATAATGATTAATTAAAAATGAGATTTATCAAATATTTAAAATATTTTATAGGAACCGAATGCAAATCTATGACTTATAAGCTGAATTGGATATGAGATAAATAGTTGAATGACATAATTAATAAGCTAATAATGTTAGGTTTGCGAGTAAGTTTTTAGCCATTCGGGACTTTTCTAGGAAGGTTCTCGAAATTTCTAGAAGGTTTTACTGAAGGGAACTCGTCGTGTCTCGAAATTTCTAGAAGGTTTTACTGTAGAAGGTTGTACTGTATAAATGCAGTCAGTCGATAGCAGTCAGCCCCAAAGCTTTAAGTGAATTACATAAAATATAATGAATTTAAATCGATACCAAATACGGATTATATAATTTTACGAATTTCGTCTGGGTCACGATGCAAAGACTGCCACAAATAATATATGGCATGCGATGAGCGACTGCACGTTGTCTTACGCGACAGCAATTTGGCAAAGTTTCAAAATACGGAGTGTGGATACCCCACGAGTTGTTATCATATCACCTTCAGTGCAGAGTTGATACTTGTTAACAGATATTCACATTAAAACATAATTTCGACTTTCGTTTCGTTAATAACTGGCGATGAGAAGTGGGTTACATACGTTAACTACACACGCAAACGTCAATGGCTGGGTATCGGAAACAGGAGTTTCAGTATCCAAACCCTAAATAAGTGTCAAAAAGTTGATGCTCAGCTGCTGATGGAATGTCAAGGACATTATTCATTGGGAGTTGCTTCCAGGGGGATCTACAATTAATGCAGATATTTACTGTGAACAATTAGACTGATTAACTAACACATTGAGTAATCAACAGGATCGAGTTTATTTTCTACATGATAATGTTAGACCACATGTTCCAAAACGCACTCGTGATAAATTAGAGGAGCTTGGCAGGATTTTACTCACTCATCCACCATATTCGTCGGACATTGCGCCTTTGATTATCATTTATTCAGGGCTCTAAGTAACCATTTACGTGAAAAAAGTTCGACGTTAAAGAAGATCTCCAAGGCGACCTCGCACAGTTTTTTTAATCAAAGTCACCGGAATATAAGAAAGGTATATTGTCACTGCTAATTAGATAGCAACAAGCATACTTAAACCAAAGTAAGTGCATAGTTAAACTAAATTTAGTGTAATATACATTTTTAATAAAAATTGTTGATAGCAACTCGAGGTTAAAAACTTATTAGCCAACCCAATAATTACAAATACTATTAAATATTTAAAATTCACTGCATTGAGTACAAAGAAGACTGGTGAAACTGGTCCAGGCACAGGATATACGCCAAAAAATAGAAGAAATTATTATTAACTTTTTTTATTCTGGCGCCATTAAAATATGTCCGAGGGATAATAAGGATAAAGGATATAACTAGTCTGTGCCTAAATATTTTTAATTTCGTAAAATATTTTCTTCGAATATGTTCATTAACAAACTATACATAAAACTATAAATATATATATATATGTATATATATATATATATATATATATATATATATATATATGTGTGTGTGTGTGTGTGTCCATAATCGCTAATTGTCCAGAATCTATTGAATATATTTGGCGTTAGTTTTGTATAAATTCATTATTCACAATTAAATGTAACGATGTTATGTAGTATTATTTTTACTTACGTACTTACTTACTTACTTATTTACTTACGTACTTACTTACTTGTTTTACTTTATACTTGCTTACTTACTTGTAGTCTTATTTTTACTTACGTACTTACTTACTTACTTATTTACTTACGTACTTACTTACTTACTTGTTTTACTTTATACTTGCTTACTTACTTGTAGTCTTATTTTTACTTACGTACTTACTTACTTACTTATTTACTTACGTACTTACTTACTTATTTACTTACGTACTTACTTACTTACTTATTTACTTACGTACTTACTTACTTACTTGTTTTACTTTATACTTGCTTACTTACTTGTAGTCTTATTTTTACTTACGTACTTACTTACTTACTTATTTACTTACGTACTTACTTACTTACTTATTTACTTACGTACTTACTTACTTACGTATTTACTTACGTACTTACTTACTTACTTATTTACTTACGTACTTACTTACTTACTTATTTACTTATGTACTTACTTACTTACTTATTTACTTATGTACTTACTTACTTACTTATTTACTTACGTACTTACTTACTTACTTATTTACTTACGTACTTACTTACTTACTTGTTTTACTTTATACTTGCTTACTTACTTGTAGTCTTATTTTTACTTACGTACTTACTTACTTACTTATTTACTTACGTACTTACTTACTTATTTACTTACGTACTTACTTACTTACTTATTTACTTACGTACTTACTTACTTACTTGTTTTACTTTATACTTGCTTACTTACTTGTAGTCTTATTTTTACTTACGTACTTACTTACTTATTTACTTACGTACTTACTTACTTACTTGTTTTACTTTATACTTGCTTACTTACTTGTAGTTTTATTTTTACTACGCACGACTGATGACACAATACTGATTGATTTTATCGTCAGAATTTCTAAGGAAATAAGTCTAAAGCTTAAGTAATTTGTGAGCAGCATTCACTAGCAGCAACAATTTTCCTGCACGATGGTGGATTTGCCCTTAAATCTGTAAAATTTAAGGCAAATTCTTACTTTATGAGTATCGGTGATACGTTGTGAATCGTTCGCAGTTGGAGGAGTAGAAAAGAGAAGACTCTTATATCGTATGAGCGAAATGTATCCAATGTCTTATTTATTTCACAATATATTTTCTTTATACTAGTTTGCATTTCAAGGAGTAGACTCATAGAAAACAGTTTTATGGTAAGTCATATTTGCAATAATCCTATATGAATGATGAGGGGAATGATGAAGAAGTCGTATTAGATGCCGAGAAAAAGTGTTCCAAAAACACACTTTCTATCGAGTTATTCATATAATTTATGTATATATATATATATATATATATATATGTGTGTGTGTGTGTGTGTGTATGTATGTATATGTGTGTATATATATATATATATATATATATATATATATATATATATATATATATTATATTAGGGTATCCCTTATTTTTCAAAGTTTTTATTTTCGAACGCATACCTTCTATTTTTTTCATTTGGCCATAAAACACTCGAAATTAAATATTTTACTTATTTGAAGCACCGCAACCCGTGCCGAGTTGAGCGCGAAATATGTTCATACAAGTAACGCGGATGACTGGCGCGTACTCGCTCTTGTAGTCATTTGTTTCCGAGTTTTCACCGGCGTATCACTTAATTAACGTGCATAATAGTTTATTTTCAAGATGTCAGTGGAACTTAGAAGTAATAAGAAAAAAATTTTCTTGGTTGGTGAGATAAATCATCAAATAACTGGTGCAAAGTTGCCGTCTAATCGTCAAGTTCTCTCAGTTCTGTTTTTTAATATTCGCGAGGTAAAATTGACTATTAATGAAAGTGCAAATCTTGTGATTCGTGAGTGCATCATATTTTGGGAAAAAGCTAGAATACCTACCAGAGCTGTACCTAATTGTGTGAAAAAACTTGTGGATCTTTACCATGTTTGGAGAGAGCTACAAAAGAACTGTAAAAAACACAGGACGTTTATAAGCACCGCGAGGAGAAGTTCCAAAAAGATTTAGATAATTTATTTGATATCGCGCATGCCGATGCTCTACAAAGAATCAAAATAGAGGAAGACAAAATATTTTTACAAAAACAAAGAGAGCCAGGGCGGTGTTGCTGCTTAGCGGGTGTTGACAAAAACTTAGTTGAGAAAGAAGAAAGAGTAAGGCAGAGTAAAACTAGGAGAAGAGGAAAAAAGACTAAAGCATTTGACTGATATGAATTTATTGACTTCAGACACCTCTATCCCACCTCAAGACCTTCACGAACAGTTCTGACGAAAGTTTGGAAGAAAATTTACCTTCCACCTCGCAATCGCAATCCATGACTTCGCTATCTGCTACAAAAAGAGGAAGGACGTGTTTTATTACCCTTAAACTAGTTGCAGCTTTGATAGATGTCAACTAAGTGTAAGGGATTCTGTTTACATACTTCAGGCTGTTGTAGAACCACTTGGTCTCAGTTGTGAAGACTTCCCTATCAACAAGTCTTCTATTCAACGAATTCGAGAAAAGAGAGAGCAGAATCGATAAAAACTGATTTTCAGAACAACGTGCCTGAAATTGTAACTATTCATTGGGATGGAAAGCTATTGCCCGGTTTAAATGTGACAGGTTTAAAAGAAGAACGCCTGCCAATTCTCATTTCATTCGGAGAAAAAGACCAACTTCTAGCAGTGCCAAAACTTGATAATTCTACTGGCAAAGATCAAGCTAAAGCTGTTTTAAATGCCGTTTCTGATTGGGATCTCAATGACAAGGTACAGATTATGTGCTGTGACACAACGGCTTCTAATACAGGCCGCTTAAATGGGGCTTGTGTGCTCTTGGAGAAAAAAATGGAAAGGGAATTGTTACTTTTTGCTTGCCGCCATCATATGTATGAACTAGTACTGAAATGTGTGGTTGAATCAAAGATCCATCAAGTTACTAGCAGTCCCGATATCCCGTTATTTAAAAAATTTAGAGACAATTGGAAGAACGTTAATGCAACTGCTACCGAAACATGTACTGATTTCGTAAAGAAATATTTTTGTGAAACGATAATTAACGAACTTATTAATTATTATAAAAAAGAACTACTGCAATCTATTATAAAGTTGATTGAACTGTGTATAGTGTTTTTGGGGGGAAATAATGAAAATAAATTTAAAATCAGACCACCTGGCGCTTCATGGGAACAAATCCCTTCCTTTCAGGAAGCTAAAAAAAAGTTATGCACTTGAAGGCAGTCAATGACACAGCAGAGAGAGGCGTGAAGCTCATGCAAGATTTTCATGGATTAATAACTGCTGCAGAAGAACAAAAACAGTTCTTGTTACGTTGTGTACAAGAACACAGAAAGTTGTACCCAGATTGCAAGAAAGATACTTTAAAAAAAAGTATCCTGAATTATATATCTTTTTAAATTTTATAAATAAATACATAACCTAAATTAATCTTCCACTGTTTTCTATTATAAAATATGTATTTTGATCATAATATAGCTTACATGCAACTGAGTCTTCTAAAACCGTTGTTTAGAAAAACAATATTGCCTTGTCGGCACGGTTTGCCATTGTCATATGACGATGAAATTTTGCACGAAGGTAGCCTTTAGTACTATAAAAAGAATTAGAGGGTATGCGTTACAATATTTAAAAGGAAAAAAATCGGTGATATAAGGGACACCCTAATATATATATATATATATATATATATATATATATATATATATATATATATATATGTATATATATATATATATATATATATATATATATATATATATATATGTAGTTAGGTGGCAGCTGGGAGTAATGTAATTCATGAAGAGTAAAATGTTGAGATAAAAATTAAGTTAAAAGCAAGACTTGCGCAAAAATGCAGGCAACCGTTAATAAAAATAGTTTAATATTCTATAGGCAGAAAGATACAAGATGGATTTTGGAACCGCTTATTTATTCGGCCATCTATCTACCGGATCCGAGTCCATCATTACATCTTGATTTTAGAACCATCAACTAAAACAACTAAAAACTCATGAACTTTGGTCGGGAGCCATATTTAGCCACAATGTAGTGATTACTTAAAAATAAAAATAAATGAAGGGTAAAGAATTATTAATTTAAAATAAAAAATATTTTTATAAATATAAATTCAGCGTTAATATCAAATTAACGCTATGTGTTTATTTAAAAACATACCTACTAATACAATTTCTTTTATTTAAAAAATATACAATAACTTTATGTGAGAATACACTATCCATCTGGATGTATCCTTTATCTCTCCAGAAACCTCATCATGTCATCTTCCCTAAAATTGTGAGGTTCGTTAATAGGTTACTATTCAAGATGCACATCCTTATATCATTTACTAAATTAAATCTTATAACAATGTGATAATTTTTAAATGAAAGAAATTCATAAATATATGTGTTTACATACACACACACACACACACATACACACAAATATATATATATATATATATATATATATATATATATATATATATATATATATATATATATTTATATACGAAAAATTCAGCATCCGAGCCGGATTAGCGTCCGAGACAAAACATCCCATTCAAACCAATACTTTCATCAGCCACCACACTGAATTCTCTGCCTTCTGCATCCAACCGCTTATCGTTAACTTTTTTAAATCGTTAGTTCATCTAGCTGCGCGATGTCTCAAAAAAAAAAAGATTCGCTTGAATATCGCCGAAAAAGCAAATCATGCACGACAATATTTCGCCCTATCAAATCACGAGGAAACTACATGTCTGAAAAGACAGCTTTACTATTAACATATTTACTTAAACTTTTCCTCGAAAGCTCACATCCTTTTTCTTTTTTTTTTACAGTGGCAATTCTGGAGGAACAATTGGCCCTATTAGACTGACGAAAAATGTACCTGAATGGAATTATAGACGATAGACAATATCTGAATTGAAAAGCAGCTTTATAAAAAGACAAAAAAATTTATAAATTAAATATAAACCTAAACACTATTAAAAAATTATTTTGATAAAAATATTTAACTATTCGAGTGCAATAAAATAAATCTTTAAAAATATTCTCGTAGATGTCAAAATAAATCAACATCCTCACTGGAAGTAAAATTTCTTCAAGTGCAGCACATCATGAAGATACACGAGCGAGTGTCATGAACTAACGTCATTAATTGGGCGGATATCTTCGTGCATCTTCGGTTTTTTCCGCTTCTTTCTTTTCTTTTTATGCATTCCCAAGCATTCTCGAAAATACACAAAATATGTCACTCGCACGACTTGATTTCTTTGAATTTTGATTATTTTGAATTATTGTTTTCGACTTTATTCTCTAAGATTTCTAAATTTTATTTATCGGCATATTTAGTTTGCAGAGTGCGCACAAACATTATTACGTTTCGCTTCTGAGGAGAATTTTCTAACACAAACTTTGTTTAATTAGCTTTCCGATATTTATTTAACATCGTGATAATATATATATTATCTGTTTTGGCAAAATTCAATAAAAAGGCAGCTTTGTTCAAATTAACTCATCCCTAGACGAATAGAAATCCGTTTATTTCGGAAGCAAATTATTTCTAAAAAAGCTAAAATAAAAGTCAAATGAATATAATCGAAACATCGTTTGAAATAAAACTATTTTAATACAGTAATTATATTTTAATACAGTAATTAATAAATATTTTAATACGTTTGAAATAAAACTATTCAAATAACAGTTTATAATGAATGATTTTATTAATTTCTTAATTGGAAATTTCACATTCCTACAAATTAATTGTTTCAACGCCGAGTACTTGCATATACGTGTAAATTAAGAAAATGCATATAAATGGTTTTGATTACATTTCTATAAAATTTACTTAAGTTTATTCTAATTAAGTTATTTTAAGGTTTATAATTAACGAGAAATATACCAAAACATATTTTGATTTAAACAAGTTGTTTTATTTTCAACAAACAAGTTTATTCAGGTTTCCATTTTTTTGTAAATATTTGAAATTATTTAACCATTGACTTTTTTTACGGAAGTCCGTGTCTGTGGTGAGTGATAACAGACCGACTCAAAGTTTAGGTAGGTACTACTCATGTTTTAGAAATTTATTTCCGCCTCTTATTATCCTGTTCTTCATAACGATAATACAACTAGACGAAATAACTTTTGATGGTAAGAGGGAGATGAGAACAATACTCGCCACATAATCGCTTCCACCAACAAGATCACGCATTCCTTGATGCAAATAAGTAACGCAACGCAGACACGGGGTCGTCTCTGTTTCCTCCTAAAAAAACCTTTTATCCGTCTCCAAAATGAACTTATGGTTTATTCCAGAATATAATGAAAATACCCTTATCCAGATAAAGATATGAGCTAACCCTTTCACCATAACGACTGGTAATATAACCCGAACGATGGAAGTATTAATTCGCAGAAAAAGAATTCAATTATACCGGTAAATATTTTACTATGAAGGTTCTGTTTATAATATATAATAATTGAATGTAATATATGCGCGTGTGTGTGTATAATTGGTTTCTCGGAAACGGTTCTAACGATTTGAAATTTGGTATACTAATTGCTTGGGTAATTATTGTGGAAATGGCGGTCATTTCAAAATTATCATGAACACTATTATTATTTTGAATGGAAAAACAAAAGAGAATGGATGGGAAAGGGGAAGAAAACATAATACTAATTCTAATACCATGAACACAAGCAATTTCACGTTCCTTTGGGAAACTAGAAATACACCGAGCAACGCATGGTCACCCAGTACTAGTAATAAAGGCCCAAATCAAGAGTGATTATTTTCATCTTATTTCTTCGAGGGAATATATACCTTTATATGTCTTTCATGATTTTTAATAGACTTTATTGTTTAATTTTATTTTGGAGCTCTTAAAGTATTTGTATTATTAGGTTAGTAGACTTCAATTCATCCTTATATTCTTTCACCATTTCGTAATATTTCAATGGTACTTTCTTACTCCAGATTCACGAACCTACCCGCAACCTGGGTCTACTTTCGTAAATTCGTAAATATTGTTTGTCCTGTTATGCATAATTATTCTATGTTTACGCCATCAAGTTGCAGAAAGCGTTTAATTCCAAAGGCAGAAAAACGTAGTTCTGAATATATCTCCAAATACGTCATACTACACCGAGGGTAAGGGGAGTAACTTACTTAGGGGGTAAGGGGAGAACGGTTCATAACATACCAATCATTAACCGACCCCATTGTCAATCTCACCTGCACGCGCCGAATGACGGCGGCGGCCAACTGGCCTCCGTGGTGCTCCCTGCTAGACAACAGACGAGGCTCTGGCGACCGAGTCAATAGCGGTATAACTATATTAATAGGCTACCACAAGCCCTGGGGGACTAAATACCTCTCAAAAAGAGTGGATACAGGTTACTGAGACAGTACCAAATTAATTATGGAAGCGGAACATAAAACGAAACTACCCCAGGAGGGTACCGGTATTACCGGAGAATCCCTCCCCGAGTCAATCTCGGGCAGCCCCTCAGGATCTGGGGGGGGGCAAAAATTCGCTCTCTATAGAAGATGGATATATTGGGAAGGCGACTACAAATAGTAAGGCAAAAGAAAGTATAGACTTGACGGAGACAACGGAAAAATCAAAATCTGAAAATCAACGACAATTTAATCAGATTGAGACAAAAAAAACACTGACACAACAATTATTCCACACAAGCATGTTCCACAGGCCAAGATCGTCATTGACCAGTGACATTCGGGCAGAACCCCAACAAACCACAGAAATGGTAACGGACTGGGCTCAAGTTACAAATAAAAAACGACTACGGTCTAGCCCTGAACCACTAAGACCCCAGAAACAAAGCAAACTTGATTCTTACTGGCTATCTCAACCCTCACATATACCTACATCAAACAGCTTTGCTCTCTTGGAAGATGAAGCAGTACAACATCTTAATACGGATAATGACACTGAAATTGTAAAAACAAGTAAGCCACCTCCAATTTTCGTTGACAGAGTGAGCAATATCCAACCACTAATAGACCTATTAGAAGCTCATGCTCTCAATAAATATGAGATGAAGATACTTCATAAAGAACAGGTAAAGATTCAACCCAAAACGTCAGAAATGTACACCAAAATCGTCAAAGAGCTGGAGAAAAAAGAAACTGAATATTACACATACAAACCAAAACAAGATAGGAGCTTCAAAGTGGTCTTAAAAAATATGCATCCCTCCACAAACATTAACGAAATAAAAGAAGCATTAGCAGAACTTGATCATGAAAGCACCAATATTTGAATATAAAACAACATGCGACTAAAAAACCACTACCAATGTTTATAGTGGAAATAAAGCAGAAAGAAAATAATAAGTCCATTTATGACATAAAACATCTACTCCACTGCAAAGTAGTATTTGAACCTCCTAGACCTAAGAGGGAAATTCCTCAATGTGGAAGGTGTCTTCAATATGGACATACAAAAGCTTACTGTAGGAGAAGCTCAAAATGCATAAAATGTGCAGGAGATCACTTGTCAGCTGACTGCCCCCGTAAAAGCAGATCTGACCAAGTAAAGTGTATACTATGTGAAGGTAACCATCCAGCAAATTATAAGGGTTGCAAAGTCTACAGAGAGCTACAAAATATTAAATTCACACAGCCACCAGAAAGAATTAAGAGACCTCCACAAATCGATAAGACAAAACAATTATCTAACATGACAACAACAACAGGCTTTACATATGCAAAAATTACAAAAAATGCAACTGACAAACAGCAACCTAAAGAACCTATGAATAAAATTAGTGATAGTAATGACATAAGTAATAACAATGACATAAGATAATTATGATGAAACAGTTAATAGCTATGACAAATCTTATTCTAAATCTCACGTCCTAGTTAATTCCAAACTGGACTCCATAAAAATATCTCTTTGGAATGCAAATGGACTGTCAAAACATACCGTCGAGGTTAAACAATATATGTATTTAAATAACATTGACATAATGTTAATATCAGAGACGCACTTTACTAGGAAGAATCATTTCAGTATACTAGGGCACAAATTCTATCACACAACGCATCCTGACGGTAAAGCTCACGGAGGAAGTGCAATTTTAATTAAGAATAATATTAGACACTACTTGGTTAACCACTATTGTACCGAAAAACTGCAGGCTACTAACATAGTGATAGAAGACTGGTCTGGGCCTGTAACGTTATCAGCTGTTTACAGTCCCCCTAAACATAACATAAAACAAGAGGACTATGAGGAGTACTTTGCAACATTGTGGCCAAGATTCGTTGCAGGTGGTGACTTTAATGCATTCATACTTTTATACATAACACACGCACTGGGGTTCTCAGATAATCTCACCTAAGGGACGGCAATTATTATTGACTATTAAAAAATTGCATCTTGGAGTCGTTTCTACTGGTGAACCAACATACTGGCCTACTGACACAAAGAAAAAACAGATTTAATAGACTTCTGTGTCACTAAAGGTATCAACAGCGTATATATTAGCTGCAATTCCAGTACAGATCTCTCTTCTGATCACTCACCTGTTGAGATAAAATTAAGTCGTACAATTCTTAGAAGGGAAAAACCGTGCAGACTTCATACCCGTAGAACAAATTGGAATTACTTCAGGGAATTAATAACAAACTCCATTAATACAACGATACCTTTAGAGTCGGACGAGGACATCACACAGGCAGTGGAATACATTACCAATAGTATCCAACAGGCTGCATGGGAAGCTACACCTCAGCCTCCTCCCACCACTAACGACGGTCTTCATTGTTCTCTAACTATCAGGGAACTGTTGGCTGAGAAGCGTAAGGCTAGAAAAAAATGGCAGATATCCAGGTGATAAAACAAAATATAACAAATTGATGGCACAACTTAAACAACTGCTAGGTGATGACCCTAACCAAAGCCTTACGACGTATTTACAAGAGCTGGATAGTAAACCCTCGACTGATTACCCACTGTGGAAAGCAACCAAATATCTCAAACGTCCTATAAGTCACCAGCCACCCCTTCGCAAGGCAAATAACTCTTGGGCCACTAACGATGCAGAGAAAGCTCAAGTATTTATGGAACATCTACAAGAAGTTTTCAAGCTCAATCCAGATGTCGGTTCCACAAAAATTGAAATGGTCTGCGAATTTCTAGATACAATACACCAACTAGAGCCACCAATTGAAAAATTCAACAAAGCCGAAAAAAAAAAGCAGCAATCCGAAAACTAGACATATGGAAAGCACCAGGCTACGACCTCATAACAGCGACTGTTTTAAGAGAATTGTCTGATGACGGTATTAGAGTCCTAACACAGTTGTATAATGCCATTATAAGGAGAGAATTTGTACCACCACAATGGAAAGTGGCAAAAATTATCATGATTCCTAAGCCAGGTAAAAGTCCGCAAGAAGCTAAGTCATATAGACCAATTAGTTTACTTCCTATTCTTTCCAAAGTCATGGAGATCTTGTTCCTGAAGAGGCTTAATCCTATAATCAAAGAGTCCAAATTGGTACCTGACCATCAGTTCGGCTTTAGAAGACACCACAGTACAATCGAGCAAATTCACAGGCTAGTTGAGGGAATCGCCAAAACATTTGAACAGAAAGGTTACTGCACAGCCTCATTCCTTGACATATCCCAGGCGTTTGATCGAGTTTGGCATGACGGCCTGTTATATAAAATAAAAATGACATTGCCAATAAGATTCTACAACTTTATTAGATCGTATCTGATTGGTAGACACTTCTTTGTCAGCCAAGGAGAAGCAACAACAGAGCTAAAAGAAATCCTATCAGGAGTGCCGCAAGGAAGTATAATGGGACCTACTCTGTACCTTCTGTACACAGCAGATTTACCAATATCAGATGATGTCGTTATGGGGACATTTGCAGACGATACAGCTATTATGGCTTCTGACGATACACCAAATCGGGCATCTTACAAACTGCAGACCAGCTTAGACAAAATAACAAATTGGCTAAAAGGCTGGCGCATTAAGGCGAACGAAACCAAATCTGTTCAAGTCACATTTACTACCCGAAGATAAACGTGCCCGCCTGTAACACTAAATGGTATACCGATCCCACAAGCAGAAGAGGCCAAATACCTTGGAATGTATCTAGACCGTCGTTTGAGGAAACACATTTTTACTAAACGACGCCTTGCAATGGGTCAACAAGTACGCAAGCTGTACTGGTTAATTAATAAAAACAGTCCACTGTCAATGGAACATAAACTCCTAATATATAAAGCCATAATAAAGCCAATATGGACATACGGCATACAGCTGTGGGGCACAACTGCGAACTCAAACCTGGAAGTCTTACAAAGATTCCAATCAAAAATATTAAGAATGATAGTTGATGCACCTTGGTATGTCACAAACGAGAGACTTCACCACGACCTTGCTATAAAATCTGTGAAGGAAGTAATAAGAGACACCATTAAAACTTACAAAGAGAGACTACAGCTACACCCAAATGAACTGGCACACGATCTTATGGATGACATATTCCCAAGTGTTCGGAGACTGAAAAGAAGAGTACCACAGGACTTATATTAAATTAATTAAGGAAATGTCATAGGATGTTTACCTTGCAAAACCTATAATATTGACACAAATATTGCTGAATGTCTCTTGGACAGATTGTAATAAGAAAAAAAAAATACTACCCCGAAGATCGCTGGTAACAAAGAACGTAAATATTATTCAAACAGGTGACACAGTATATTGAGCTAGGCAGAAAATGTTAAGGAACTATATGACAATTCTCAACCGTTCCTGAAAAAAATTGCTGTCAAAATTACAACTTTGCTAATAGCCCACCTGACGATGTTGTAATACAACAAAACCTAGATCGTGGTAAAGAATTTAAAGATAGTAGAAATAATACTACATCACGTAGTTTCATTTAATTATGAATAATGAATTTCCACAAAGTTAAAGCCAAATATATTCAATATAATAACAAGAAAGAAATTTATTTCTTTTTCCAAAAAAAAAAATACTTCAAATATATTCAATATTATGCACAGAATCACCTATATGACACGTTCTTAATTACAGCCTGAGAATTAAAATAAGGAAAGGTATTGCCTTCAATAATTTACAAACAAATTATTTTGTTTTAACTCATATGAAAGAAGAGCTAAGCTTATTTTCCACCAACTAATATGAATAAGATAAGACCAAATAAGAATTTAAAAGTGTGTAAAGATATTTAAATTTTGGCCTAGATAATTTTCAATGGCATTATGTAGGGATGCTCTAAGAATTATGTCGATGCTTATATTCGAATGAAAAATTAATCGCAAGATCTTGTGGCTAGGTTATATCGATACATAGCGCAATGCTTTGTTAATCCTTACTGAAGTATCGATAAATTAATCACTTGTACCGACATAAAGCACAAAAATTGGCTATTTTTAGCAACACTTGAATGAGTTCTATCAGTTCTGCAGCGTGAATAGAGCAAAGTAAATGTCTTCTGTAGAAAATAATAAGCGAATTTTGAATCCTGACCTGGCTTTGTATTGCGTAAATTAGTCAATGGAAAATAAGCCTTACGGTTTTGGCTGTTTATGTTTCTAAACGTGCGCCTTTATTTCGTTACTTGCAAAAGCTCAAACGCTTGACGGATTTCAACAAAGAGTGCATATTTGTTTGTTTACTCGATTCCCTGTGAAACATTGGCTATTCCGTTTCTTAGCCGATGGAAAATAAGCCTTACAGTTTTGGCTGTTTATGTTTCTTTATATCCGCCTTTATTTTGTCACTTGCAAAAGCTCAAACGCTTGACAGATTTCAACAAATGGTGTATATTTATTTTTTACTCAATTCCCTGCGAAACATTGGCCATTGCTAGATAACCACCAATCATAATAAATAAAGTATACGATCTGCTTCAGAGTAAACATCACATCCTGTTTCAGTTTTCAAATGTTAGATAATCACACTTGTGTAATAAATTGTATTGTAATCAGTTTTAATTATCATCTCCACAAATAAAGTAAACGATCTGTTTCAAAGTAAACATCCTGTTAATCTTGTTTGCAACGATTAGTCTATATCACCAAAAATATGTATCTGTCAACTAGTCGAAATAATATGTTTCTACCATTGATAATATATTTAAAATATTAGTTACTTTCCAAATGTAATCTATAAACGCTAGGCTTTAAATACCCAATACTTAAGTATAAAAGCCACATTTTAATTGTAACATTAGTACTAGCAACATCTCTATATCCGTATATTTCTATTCTTTTTTACAAGAAATTAGTTTAAATTAAGGTATTATTTTGAAAAAAGTCAATTTAACCTTCCGTCACATAACACTTTATCGTGTTTAAGAAACATTAAAATGGCGGCTGTCACACGCCATATTAGTTTTGGATAAAAACTAAATGTATTAAGTAAAAGTGTGACTGGTACTACCTGGTTCTGTACACATTTAGGTGCATATAAACATTGACTAGTACATGGAATTTCTATTAAAGGATTTCCAATTATTAAATAGTTTCCAAATCCTTATCTTTTCTATTTTCATTGGCACACCGAGACATAAAATTGAAAAAAAAAGAAATATTTTATGACTTTATTTGTTGCGTTTACAATTTTTACTTAAATTATTGAGTGTTAACTCTTAATTAAGATATGTGTTATCCAATATGCTATGCCAAATTACCAGTTTATACGATAAATTGTTTCTGAAAAAAAAAACTTTGACAGACAGACAAACGAACACATGAGTGATTTTATGAGCATTGTATTATTTTCCTGTCTGAAGCACGCAGCTCTAAAAAACCATTAAAATCCATCATGATGAGTAAATATAAAATTATTTTAAAATACGACATCAAAAATTTTAAAATACAAAGGAAAAGTCAAAAACTTTAAAATGAAATGTAAAAGGGCTATAAAATATGATGTCAAAAACTTTAAAATTCGAAGTAAAAGAGCTATTAAATATGATGTCAAAAACTTTAAAATACGAAGTAAAAGAGCTATTAAATATGATGTCAAAAACTTTAAAATACGAAGTAAAAGAGCTATTAAATATGATGTCAAAAACTTTAAAATACGAAGTAAAAGGACTTTAAATTACGATGTCAAAAACATATTACACTTAAGAGAAAAATTGCGCTGCCGAATTGTTTTTCTTATTTTTTTAAATTTAGTTCAAAATTAGTAGTTACCATAAATACCTATATAGTTACCATAATACGCTACCATAAATACCTATGTAAATATTCAAAACTTTTATATTAATTTATATTTTTATTTACAATGAGCTACATTTAAAATAAGTTAGAGCTAATAATATATAGGTAAGTATTATTTACACTCCACCACTTTCCTCCTTAAATACTAGACTATAACGAAACCGAAAAGTAGGTTATGATATGTTATTGTTATTTTTAAAGTTATTGTTATATTCTAATTGAGCTGTGAGGCTGTGACAGAAAGACGGACATGATGAAATTATAAGGTTCCTTATTCCACTACACAACCATAAAAAACGTTATAAAATGCACTTTTATAAAACCGACAAATGGTTTTTCAACCATTTTTGTCACTGACAAACGGTTTTTCAAACAATTTTGTAACATGCATATACTGACAAACGGTTTTTCAAACAATTTTGTAACATACATATACTGACAAACGGTTTTTCAAACAACTTTAAACTTTTATAAAGATATGTATATCTTTTATAAGTTTTTTATTTTTTTTTTCATTTTTGATGTTTAACCATTTATTTACAATCAATGAATTTGTCGCAAAAATATAATTTGTATGGATATATTTTACGTCGATTTTTTTTTAATAAAGGAAAATGTAATCAAGCTTTCTAGTCAAAACAATAACAAATACTATTTTTTTTCGATTGAATAAAGGAAACAGAACACTTGTACAAAGTATACTAATTGTTCCTCCATAGTTTGATGGTTTAATATTAATATGCATATGCTGTGCTGAGCGTGTCAAATGTCAAACTATGGACAAACACATCAGCGGAAAGAGTATTAAAATATCTAGATTAAATTTCAATTTTAGCATTTAGGTACGTTACATAATAAACATATACATATAACTGAAAATTATCAACTATTTTGTATAATATATCTATGTGTCTACCTACTATATTTATAATATATCTACGTATCTGCCTACTATATATATCTTATCTGTCGTTCATAATAAAAACACTTGTAGACTCGTATTTATTTTTATACCTATCTACTTTCGAAATATTGTTAAGTAGTATATGCGTAAACAAACATCTTAACAATAATAAAAATCCGCTTTAATTTTTATAATATGATTAACACTGTGTATGTTGTAACGCCTTCTTTTTTTATAAACGAATTTTTTTGGGGGTAACTTCTCAAAGGATAAAAAAGAGAACCCAGTCTGTGCCTGCTAAAAAATAAAATTATCTGTCTCTTATCTGCTAGGTATTTTAAGGTTTTTCATGATACGCTTTAGAATACGCAAATACAAGCAACAAAGTAATACAAGTATTAATACCCCACTACAAATAACCGACGCTAAAATTGCAGTTTGGAAGAGACTTTGCATTCAGTGAACGCCCTCTTAAAGTGAACTAACCGATTCGTTTTGATGATTTGTGTAAACTCATTTTTCTTTCATTCTCTGGTGATCATCCCGCATAATCGATATAAGGAAACCATCTATAATCGAAATAAATACACTAATGAAAATGCATCTTTTTATCTTTCGCTATTTTTATAAGCTTTTACTTAACTTGCTTCGTCTGTCCTTCCGATTCGAAATTTTTATTAAAATTTTTAATCTACTTATTAGCTGAAATTTTTATAAAAAATGAAGATGGCGCTGACATAGCTGACAACTATTGCTATTAGTTACCCGCTTCGACTAAAATTAGATATGAGGGAATTCTCAAAGTTATAAATAACGAATTTAGAGTCAAAATTGAAAAATTGAAGATGGCGACTCCAATATGGCGAACGTTCATTAAAGGTCACAAATTATGAATATCAAAATGTCAAAATTTGGAAAATGAAATTGGCGGCGCCAATATCGCAGGACAGTTTTGACTATTGTGATCCGATTCGGCTAAAAATCAGTGTCAAGAGATATTAAAAGTCAGGAATCTCGAATTTCGAATCAAAATACAAAAATGCAAAATGGCTACGCGAAATAACGGCGCGAATAAATTTATTAATTATTTATAATTAATTTTCCAAAAATATTAATTTCTATACATATGTACAAAAAGTCGCAGTTTTACAATAATAAAACATTCATGTACAGAAAAACGCAAATTATAACCAATTAACTCAATTAGTCTAGAGTAAAGTAGTGAAAAATAATTAATACAGGCACGCAATAACTGAAAGCTTAACTCCTACAATTAGATAAATAAATAAGTCATACTGAAAACTACCGTACCTATTCTGTGCTGGAAACAAGCAGATTCTCTAGCAGCGCGTTGCGCAACTAACGCATGATACGCAAATGAAGTTCATAACATTGCTATTTTGTACAATAGATAAATTTAGCTACAGTCTGCACCTACTTATCTTTTATGAATACCAAAAGCAATCTTTTCGGTTGCTATGTAGACGTCTAAAAAGAAATTATGACGTAATTTGTTCAAAATACTGAAAACTGTACCAAGCAAACTGTACTCGAAGAAAGATGTTTAAAAAGTATCTGTCACTATTATTTATACTAGATGTTACTACCTAAGCAGTGAATATATATTCTCATTTCTTCTATTTTACATTAATGATGAAAGCTTCAAACTAAAGGTATAATTAAAAATAGGTATATTCGTGTGTGTGTGTATTATATATATATATATATATATATATATATATATATATATATATATATATATATATATACTAGCGTGACCCGTGCGAAGGCTTCGCATTATTTATTCCATTATGAAGCTCAGATGACAGATCAAACAAATATTTTACTAAAATTGACATATAGAGGCGCAAGTATCAAAAGCATTGAGCTAAAGCGCCACTTTATTTATACGTGAGTGGATTTGAAATTAAACAAAAATTTTACCGACCGTCAATCATATTGACGTTGAGCCGTTAGATGGCAGCATTGCTGTTTTGTGTATATAATTTTAATAATTAATTAATTTGCAAAAACAATAGCAATAATACATTTTTTAGTTGTGGATGCCGGTAGAGCAAGCAATTATCTATAAAATAATATATAATTTATGTGGATTAGTTGTGAGGTTTTTTCTAAAAAGGGAGAGTAACATCTTAACCTTAGCGTATTAATATATATGATGATGATATATATATATATATATATATATGTGTGTGTGTGTGTGTGTGTATGTATATAAACAGCAGAACTTCGATAAATAAAATTTCAACAGAAACGTTAAAGAGTTTGAATTGTAGTTTTTAACTCGGAAAGTATAAAGTTTAAGAGATTTTGAAGTATGATTCTCCTATTATTACTCACTAAGGTTTTGATTTACAGACGCTAGATTACATACAAATGTTTCTTGTGGGGATAAATATCGATTTTAACTTTGTAAACTTTTGGGATTCTTTTAGAGAACATAGACCCACTATTAATAGTGTTTGTGTTTCAACATTGCTTAAACCAAATAAAAACACTATTCCAAATAATATTCAGCAATTCTTGGCTTTTTTTTTAGAAGACTTTACCCCTATTCTTGTCATTCAACAGTTTACCTTCTTTTTTCATTTTATATCCTAGCTTTTTATAAAATTTTAATATACGTTTTATATACTACTTCTACTGATATACAGATTAAAAGTAGAATTTTAAAAATATCTAAAGGACGAAATTAATTTTTCTCATTAAATCCATTGCTTGTATCTCGAAGTTCAACTGATGCCCTTCAATTTCGTTTTTTATCAATCATTCTACAACTTATAGTAAAAAACTCGTAAAGGTATTATCGAGTAACAGATGTACTTGAATATGACTTTTATTTATTTATTTATTTCTTATTTTTCCACTTTGAATCATATTAGTGATCACCTGTGTACGTCAACGAGAGGAGTGTCAAGAGCCCAATATTTTTGTGTGCATGTATGCTTAATCGCAATTTCCATTTAAACATTATTTAAAAATTCAAAATAGCGTCACGTATTGTACAGTGAATTACTTAATAAAATCACTTTTTTTAAATCAAATGTATCACGCAAAATAGCTGTCAGTTCAATTTTTTATGTTGAATATGGCTCCTTAATATTTCTGTCAAATTCTTTGTTATAACATAAAACAAATGAGTTCTATAACATAATATTATAATTTCCAAGCTCCAACAAAAGAAAGTTTCTTACTGAATTTATTTTAGTCCAATTAAAGCCCCAGATTGATTAACCATAATTATTTTGCAGCTTTCAATACATAATAAGTTTTATAATAAAACCGATTAAATTAAAAAAAATATCTTTATTTTATTTTTATCTTTTTAGTGTGCTTCGTTTGCTTAGCCTTACTTTATTATTCTTGCTTAGCCTGATTTTGTTATTTCCTCTGGCCTAACTTTCCAATTTGAAACCAGCAGGTAGTTAAATCTCGTGACTTATACAAACCGTACCACTGCAGCATCAAGCTCAGGAATTGGAATCTGCAGTTCAATGACAGACTTTCTGCTCAAGTTTCATGAGTTACGTTGGCAGTACCCCGTAGCGTTAGGATTCAGGAGTGTGAACCTGGAGTTCAATGATAAAGTCTCTGCTTGTGACCTGCAATACTAATTTAAAAACGGCAGATCCTCAAATTTCACGGTTTAGGTAGATCGTTTCGCTGTAGCATCAGAACTGAGGACTTGGAACCAGGAATTCAAGGATAGAATCTCACATATTTATGATCCACAATAATAATTAAAAGCTAGCAGATTTTCAAGTCTCGCAGTTTAGGTAGGGAGAACTCCTGCAGGATCAGGAATTGAGAATAGAATATTGAAATGATCATAATGTTACATTGTCATGAGAACTAAATACGTGAACAAAATTTCAAGAGAATCCCTTTAGTAAAAATAGTTGAAAAATCGATCGCAAGATTTGAATAAAAAACAAAATATATAAAACTGTTTAAAAATTCGCGTTATTCTAATTTTTTAATTATAAAATTCATGAAACTAAAGTCCATTTAAAAACGACCAAACTTTCTATTTAAAAATGTTTTTTTTATTATATACAATGCTTTTTAAATTAAAACCCAAATCAACACATTATATATTTATAATTAGGAAAATAAAATAAAATCAATATCGTATGTAAAAAATACTAACATCAACCCTTTCACTGCGGCAAGTGAGTTCTAAACTGTTGTAGATACCATACTGACGCTAATGAGGAAAAAACCTTTCATTTTGGCTGATTTCACGTTGACTGGTATCAATCATACGAAGGAGATTCCTTATGGTTGACGATCAACATCTGCGTTAAACGTCTTACTTATATTTTAATTTTACTTTGACAAAATTAAACGCTTTGTACCGAAATTTAATACTCCTCACTAATTATGATGTAAAGTTTGTCATGCAAAATTTCGGTGACTAAATCGTTCGATTCATTGTATTTAATGTAATTTAACCTATGTGAAAATCTTCATTATGCATATTAAGGTTTAAACACAAAACATTAACTGCTATAATTTGTTATTTCTTAAAAGCGTCGAGGGAAATTACTGAAATTATTTTATTGTAAAAGTGCCGCATATTACCGGAAGGATGTTAGAACCAGGTTAACCACCTTCTATAAAATATACGCACGGTACATTTGCGTGCGACTGAAATAGAACATACATAATACCCTCCTGCTCGTTCTTGTTTACTATTTCACAGTGCGAAGGTAGTTAAATGTCGATGTGAAGTGTCAAGCTTTTTAAAATAAAATCCTAATGGATAAAGGACAATATTCTTTGCACCAGCGTGTGTTTGTGCTTTTTTGTTGCTGAATCGTTTTGATAAATACTGTTGTAATTTAAGTTATAAAAGTCAATATGTCATTAATGAAGGTACGTTAATGAATCAATTGTTTGTCCTGTCATATGCTGATAACACCCCTCCTTGCAACTGACGTCAATTTGTATTTAAAAAATTACCATTTCAAAATATATGTTTTAAATAAACACAATATATGTATTTTAAATAAACACATTTTTCAATGTTCTATTTAAATTAAGTTTATGTCACTTTTGTTTCGTTCCTTAGACACACGACACAGAATATTTTCTCAAATTTCAGTAAATTAAAAATACGGTTTTGTAAAAATAATTCATTAAAGAAAACTTAACAATCCTTTAAACAATTTGAAAAATTTTAACGTTTCTAAAAGTTACTATTCATTTTTTATTAAATTAAATTTTTGATGTAAAGTAATCACTGTGTAAAATTGTGTTTTCCGTATTTTACAAACAAATACAATTAATTCCTTCATTCGCAAACGTTAACACTGAATAATTTAAAGAATATAATTTTTATTACTTTGGTAAATTGCAATCATTTTTAGCCATTTGTCTGCAAAAAACTGGCAAATATTTAAATTATTAATAATAAAGAAAGTAATTATTAAAAATTTAGTTATTTATTAGTCTTTTGCAAACAAATAGTTGAAAATTATTGCAATTTGCCGAAGTAATTAAGTACCATATAATATTTTCTATAAAATAAATCATACATAAATAACACATTATCCTAGTTGCCATGACAACAATTTTTTTTATTTTTATTTAGGGTATTTTTAATTTGCCATCATGTGAGGTATAATTGTTCATTATTCATGAATTTAATTAAAAACTGGATGTTGGAATGTTTATCTCAGTCAGTTTTTTATTATCTTGTTTACCTTGATAACATGCCAACATATTTACATTGTTAAGTACATTATCTAATGTTAGTTGAAAACCAACAACAAACTTTGCAGTTGGTCCCCGTATTCGAACTGTACAGCTTGTGTTTATAAATATAAAATATGTCTTCAGATAATAATGCTGACAAGGTAACTTTATTATTTTACTTCGTTATACTAGAATTATATTTCTTTTTAATTCGCAATTCACTATGATTTATTTGTTATCACTTCACTGTTTAGTCTGTATTAAACTATACCAAAAATTTTAAATTAACAAATGTTATGAAATAATTAAAAACTTAAAAGTTTAATGTAATTTTAGTGAATTAAAGAATTTTTTAAAGACAGTAGTAACAATAAAATTTTAATATATAAGATTGTTTAGGAATTTTTATTATCCATGTATTATCCATTGAAATTGTTTTACTTTCATAGTTTTGATGAAAGGAAAACAATTCCATTTATGAAATTACTATATTTTAGAAACCTTAAATAGAGTATACAAATAAATGGTTCTAAATAATTAATTATTATAAAAATAATCCTTTAGGAGGATTGTTAATAAAACATATGCGTGTTAAAGGGGAGGGGAATTTATTAAAATAACCCAAAATGTTTATATTGTACTTACACATACACCTATTAATTGTAAATTAATTTGATCAAATTTAATGGAATAAAATTTAAAGTTATAAAGGAAATTACTCTCTTTAAATTAAATTGCCGCATAAAACTAAAATGATCATAACTCATTTTTCAAACTCAAAAAACACATTTAGCAACACATTAAATATATGATAACCTTTTTGTTTTTTCGTAATGAAGCTACATCATTATTTGTAAATACAACAAATCTTAAATTCTCTTGTACAAAATTAATTTAAACATTATAAAATAAAAAGGTTTTTTTTATAATATTTCGTATAATTTGTTTTATATTACATTAGTACGGATAAAAATATTATAGAAATGTTTAAATGATTACATACTTTTGAAAGCAGTCAGAGAGCCCATTCTTTACTTATTAATTAATTTTAAATTTTTTTTCTTCTTTCAGCCCGTTCTGTATTCATATTGGCGGAGCTCTTGCTCATGGCGTGTCCGAATAGCATTGAATCTAAAAGAGATACCATACGACATAAAACCCGTTAGTTTAATAAAGGGAGGCGGAGAGCAGCATTGCAATGAATATAGAGAAGTAAATCCTATGGAACAAGTACCTGCATTGGTTATAGGTATGAACTACCATATTCCTATATATATTAATACAAAGGTGATTATCAAAATAAAAATGAAAAACAAAAAAATTAAATTATATAATAATTTTGTGAAATTTCATATGTAAAATAAACAACATTTTTAGACAATCTGGAAGATTGGGCTCCTAAGTAAATTAAACTACTTTTTCTTTATGTTCTTTGTCTAAACATTTTTTATTTCTTTATATATTAACTTTTGTATATCTACTTATGCAATGTGTCTACTTATTGCTTCTGGAGCAAACTGCTCCCATCAATCAACAATTTATGAATGAGAAAAATTGTTCTGGCTGACAGAAATAAGTGTTCATTTTAAATATCGATACTGATAATAGGGGAAATTTAAAGAGAACTTAAACTATATCTTAGAGCTCCCTAAAGAGAAGTAATAGAAAGTGGAAAGTAAACTAGCAAAAATGGCTAACAAGGTGAAAGAAATGTTCAGAAGATCTAGGAGAGATTCATTTTAAGTTGTCATAGCTACTACAGTACTTGAAAATTATAAGAATGTTACTAAATAAGTCCATATATATAGAAATTGCTACTTCAATGTTCAACTTCATGTTATATTCAAATAATTTGTATTTTGCAGTGTCAATTGTAGTACTCGTTTTGTATTAAGTTAAGAATATTATTTTATAACACGTATTGTCCTAATTTACTGTATATTGAAAACAGAATTTGTATAGCTTGTGATTCCCAAACAAATAGTTGCCTGTTAAAACTATATTGCCTGTGAAATTAAATTTCACAACATTTAGACTGAATAAAAGAGAGCTAGTCGACAGAAAGGTCTGCGCCTATTTATTGGGTGCAATTAAGCAATTAAGAGTATCCTGTAGCACAACACACTTTAAATGTTAACCAGATGACTAGCCCACTATGATACATATAGCAAAATTGTAACCAATTGTTTAGAATCTATGAAAGCAAGGTTTATCTGTAAGTTAAAATCATTTGTAATAAATGTTACTTAAATTTGTTTAAATCATTTATTTAATCACCAATTGGTGCAACTCATTAATTCGTCGGTGCCAGCACCGCCGACCAACTTAAAGAAATGTAAAATTTAAATTATAATACACCCTTTATGAATTTATTTCGTATTGTGAGTACATGAAAAGTTAAGATTTTAAATTTACATTATAAATTAAATTAAATTATACTTTTGTTTGAGTTGGCCGATAGTGCTGAGACCAACTTCAAAAATAAATAATTTAGTTATATTTTGCATATAAGTAGGTACCTATGTTGAGTTAATTATTTTTTACTTTTTAGTACCTAATTTTTTTGAAGTCGGTTTTTTAAAAGATGAATTATTTTAGAATTTTTAAGGTAGCAAAATTGTATGCGTGAGCTTTCACACATTGTCTATTGTACTATAATAAAAATAATAACACCCATGCAAACCGGGACTCAATATCTTTTTAAAGTTAGTTATAGTAGTTTAGAAGTAATTTTCGTATCGCAATGTGTGGAGCCGCACCGCTAGTAGAGAATATTTGCAATATCGATCAAGAACTCCAAGTGACCAAGTATTAAGTTTATTAAGACCCGGTAAGAAAATCTAAACAAAGCAACTTTGACATCGACATGAATAGATTTCAGCCAATAACATTTTTAATAACTCATTTGTATCAAAATGTTCTGTTCAATGATTCCCGATTTGCCTAGGTACATATATATTATACATAATATATTTTTATTTTCAACCCCTCTTGTCATGTATGAACATACACCTCTTTAAAATAAAATTGTACATTATTTGATATCTCATTTTATACTTTCACTCAAACAATTAACTAATATGTGTAACGATTAGGTCTAAATCATACTCAGTTAGGCTCATAACTCAGATAATCAGTAATCGAAGCTTACTAAAGCTTTGTCAGATGGATGGATAGATAGGGTTGCCCCAATAGTACAGTTTTGCTCGGACCCTTTTGTATAGAGCCGTGCAACAACTATGATTGCAACAACACACCATGTGAAACATGGTGTGTTGTTGCAATTTTTTACTCGGACATTTCTTGCTTACAGATTAGTGCAACTAACGAATTGCATGTTAAATATCATTTAGTGAGTTTTTTTAAAGTACCTCATTTTTTAAAACATCATACTCATTTTTAAAAAGTTCAACATTTGACTTTTGAATTATAAGTTTTCCTACTTTATGAAACAGACTAAGCAAACATGTATTTAATAATAATTTATGGTCTTTTAGCACCTTTAACCATTAAGTATACACAGTTAAAGAAAATAATATTAAAAAATAAAAATGAATATACCTACATAGGCGACACGTAAAGACTATCTTCTGCTCTTATCAAAAATATGACTTTAAATAGTCACAGATAAATTGTTGCCTGATATGAAATAGTTTATTGTTAACGGATAAGAGGTCAAACTAGAAAAAGATAAACTCTTATTTAATATCTTGCGTTAAAAATAGAATTTTATGCAAATAATTTGAAATTATATGCTCTGTGAAACTTGACGATGAGAACAACACTATTTTTGAGACAAAATTCTTTGACATTTATTTATTTATAATAACTACCGTAAAAGACAGCGGCTAAAGTCCATATAATGTTGGACCCAAGTGTCAAAGGCTTAAAAGTAACATTCTTTATAGAGTAAATGAAAAAAATAAACCCTTTAAAGTTTTTCTTTAAATTATCAATCTGACAAATAGAAATCTTGAATTTTTTATGATAAGTCAGATTATTTTTCATTATATATTTTGTAAATTCTATTCCTGTGGAACTTTTTGTTGTTTCCTTCATACACAGAAATAACATAGGTACTAAGACATGAAATTCGCAACCCTGACAGGGTCATCCAAAAAACCCATGTAAAACTCAAAATTGCTGAAAACATTGATTTTGACAAAACAGAAGAAATGTAATTTCAACAAGGGCTACTAATTAAAAAAAAGTGCTCCGTGTTGTTTATTTTTGGTAACAATTTCTAAAATTATATTGTTTGCCTACTTTATTGCATTTTTATTATAAAATGCCATAAAGAAAATATAATATATATATAATACATAGTATATACGTTATAAAGATAGCTTTTTTGGTTCGTGTTATAATATTTACAAATTGTGTTTTGTTTTTTGCACTTTCTGATTGTCAATCACTAATTTTTTTCATTTTTGTATTCTAAAAAATACAACCATTTTTCAAAATTTTATTCTATTTCTGTAACGTCAGTCAAAAAATATTTTTGACTGCACCCTATTTCCTTTCACTGTGCAATCTTTAAAATGTCAAGTATCTGGCTATAATGGCCACTATTTGACAGTTTAGAAACACAAAAATGTTTAATAATCTATTTGAATATGCATTAGTTATTGATGAAATTATATAACATCGTTCTTTTTAGATACTCATTGTGAATCACTGTTACAAATCTTGGAAGCATAGATCAATTATAATTAAAATAATTTTCGAACACATATAGCATCATCTGGTAAGTAAGCATTGCTGTTTTGATGCATACTAAAACGGCAAACATCTCGCATGCTACGATAATCAGAGTTGTTTTATCAGATCACAGTTTAAATTGAAACGTCTTTGGCTATAAACAATAAATCCAGATACATACCACTTACACGTTAACTCGTTTAATGCTGTAACTGAATACCAACTTGAGAAACAGTGATTTTTAAAGACACCATTTTATGAACATATATTTGAGACGTCTATAATCTTTATTAATTACAATTATTTTTAAATATTGACAGATGGCCATACCATAGTGGAATCGTTGAGCATAATGCATTACCTCGAGGAGACAAGGCCGCAAAGACCCCTTATGCCTCAAGACTGCCATAAAAGAGCTAAAGTGCGAGAAATATGTGAAGTAAGTAAATTAATTTATATGTTTTGTTTTTACATCTAACCCTTATGTTACATAAGGATAACCTACATATATATATCCTATATGGATACCTCATTACATAAGGATAACATCTAACCCTTATGTTACATAAGGATAACCTACATATATATATCCTATATGGATACCTCATTACATAAGGATAACATCTAACCCTTATGATACATAAGGATGAATAGCGGAGAGAAATCCTTTACAATATTTTTAATACTTGATGTTCTAAATGAAAATCACCACAGATGAAAAATGTATTGGAAAAGTAGTCTAAGCAATTTCACTGACCCCATAACTAAAGAAATTTCATGTAAAGCATCGTATTTATTACGAATTTGAAGAAACTCAAATATAGTTGGTGACCTGTAAGATTGATTGCGACCATTAATTATCATGCTGCCTTAACAGTTACTCCTTTCCATCGTGCTAATTTTAGGAGAAAGTAATTTAGGATTTACAGTGAAACTATTGTTTATAATTGTAATTATGTATTTGTTAAATACACAATTTCTTTATAACTTTTTTGTTCATAAACTTTTTATTCTATTTAAAGTGTTAATTTTTCATTATAACTTTTTCTTCATAAAAATTGTTATTCTTTTTGAATAAAATATTGAGCACTAGCTTGCGGGCAGCTTTGCTCATGTAGCCATTTTATTAACATAGTAAAAAAAATCCAGTAATAATGTTTGCACATCAAAGTGTATTTTGAGAAATATGAAAAATAGTTTATATTTCATTTTGAACTTCAAACTGAATTGTTAGGTTGACAATTGTTGTCCATCAGTTCTTAGGTTCAAAGATCCAAATGCCTACACATTTGGATCTTACTACTTGCCCACTAATAATGGAATTTCAAATCCTCTTATTTTTTTGTGACAACACATAGTCTTCGTTCTAATCTAAACCCAAGCGTCATTCTCAACCTGAGCATCATCCTAAGAATTATTAAAAAGTCCAACAGTTTTTGCATTCTGTTTTAAGAAACAAAGAAAAAAATTAGTTCCAAAAGTTCCCTTAATATTATTCATTATACATACTCACCCTCTAGAATGACTTTTTAAAATATTGTCATTACTTCATAACAAATTGAAATGAACACAAAGATACATTTCAAACCATGTAATTAATAATGGTATGTATCTGGTATTCTGGTCAGTGATGTTCTAAATTCTGAATCGGGTAAAGAACTCATGACATTATTGATTACAAGAATGATGAAACTCAAACCTATTCTTTAAATAATTAATGATAAAATTATCAATGAATAAATTATGATTAATATAGATTGAATAACAAATATACGTATTGTATATAAGCCTGAAACCAAAATAAAGAAAATATAATTGTTCATAATACAATAGCTTAACTCGAGTGATACGAGAGAACAACTTGTGAAAGAACAGCTGTAGTTTATTGTGTACTGCGTAGTAAGGACACGCCTTTAAGATTCTCAAATTCCAAACAATGCGATAACAAATGGTTGAATCTCTCTGATTTTTCAAAACATTCCATTAAAATTACGAGAAAATTAAATGAAAATGTATTAAGTAGAATTTATATTTTATTTAAAACTACTAAAATTATAAAATACTTCTAAAATGAAATAATTTGCATTAAAAATTTATTAATACTTTCATTACATCTTGATTAAGCAAGACATAATTACATTTAATATAGATGTAAACATAACAGAAAGAATAACATAACAGAAAGATGTATGAAAACAGACTTGTATTATTAAAATCAATGTCCTGTCTCAGTTCACTGCTGGACGTAGGCCTCTCCAAGACCGTATCATGATCAGTAATTGTCCATAATCTCCATGCTTAACAGTCAGTTTGACAATCACAGTGCGTAGCTTCTCGCACCGGTGGTGCTTCTGCCCATCATCAGTCTATGGCATTTTTACTCAATTATAAATATCACTTCCAGCTCCACTCTACGAGTAGTCAGGAATCGAACCCAAGTGCCTATAGAGTACTATGGCCATCTAAAGCCATAAAACTTAAGATCAACACACCACGGCGATGACATATTATTACTAATGATAAATTATTCACCAAATAAAAAACAAATAAAATTTTATAAATTTTTACAATTTCCATGAAATGTCCTTAAAAATAATAGTACATATTATAAAAATTATTGCCTCCTTAAGCAATCATTCATACTAGGTGCTCTTCTGGAATTAGATTAATAGAACTTAACACGAAAATAAATAAAATTACAGGTAATTTCTTCTGGAATACAACCACTGCAGAACTTGGTAGTTCTGATATATGTTGGTGAAGAGAAGAAGAAAGAATGGGCCCAACACTGGATAACGAGGGGTTTCCGGGCTGTTGAAAAATTGCTTTCCGCATCAGCTGGAAAGTATTGCGTCGGCGATGAGCTGACGCTGGCTGACTGTTGTCTTATACCTCAAGTGTTTAATGCAAGGAGGTAAGAAATTATTAATTTATGAAGTGTTCAATGACCCTTTGTTTGCTTATATATGAGAATCTGGAACCTATATTGTTAAGTCCTCCGAACCCCTCAAATTAGCATCTAGACGTAGAACATCTCAGTCTGGATTTCTAATACATGTCGGGCCGGATATCGGACCCTCAGGCAATCTGCGTAAATTTTGTGTTGGACCTGATATCGGGCCCTCGAGCATACAAATAGGAAATTATTTTTTTTAAATATTTTTTTATATTGTAATATTTTATTATAGTTTACTATTATATTATATTTGCACATGCACAACTTTACTACTATTATATTTTTACTACTATAAATTATATTTGCACATGCACAACTTTACTACTATTATATTTGCATTTGCACATGCATGAACATCTTGTTCGTGTTCATCTTCATAAGATGAAAGATTTGTATACAGGTAATGTTAAACTTTTTACTGTCAAATAATGTCAATAAACTTAGAATAAAATGTTATACCACGCATAAATAGAGACTAGGTAGTCATAACTTCATCTGTCAAACACTATTCCGAACTCGACCTAAGCTTAATTTAGGTATAACCTAAAAAAGTTGACCTTTCAGCAAGCATTATTTATTACCTGGAATTGCATCAAAAGCATCATTTTTTGAAAACAATTTTTAAATGAAATTAATTAAGTAATATTATTATTTGTTTTTAGAATATTTTAGGGGGAATCGTGACATTTTTCCAAAATTTATGAGGAAATTTTAAATTGATCATTTGTGTTCAAGTTCTTTCTAATGCTGGAAACATTATGCAGCTCATGTCTTTCTTCAATTTCTCATGCTCATTCATAAAAAGAAGAGAAAAATCAGCATGAATGGACAAAAGTAAAAAATAATACAAATTTTTGCGATATTCTAAAGAGTAGACACCATCTGGTGTGACAGTTGTAATTTGTATTCACAATCATAAACAAAACCTCATATTTTATGTTTTTGTCTATGAAACATGATGTTGCCACATTGGATTTTTTAAATAACTTTGGAATAGTTACTCTATTGTTTTACTGAGTTTATTAGTAGTAATTAATAACTTTATCGTATCAACCTTATGAATGGTATATGTATACTCAAAATAAAGTGTAGTATAATGTAAGTTTAAGCAATTTGTATTAGTAACCGTATGACTGTAACATAAATGTAAAGTGTCTATGTATCTCACACATTATCTGTAAGTAAATAATTTTTCTCAACTTGGTCAAAATCACAGATTAGTATGTTCTATATCAGTTGTTAAGAAATTGGCTGCAGGCTTTTGAAAATGGCAATAGAATACCGACTGACAGATATCTGTAGATATTTGTTTATACCATATACTGAAGACTAAAAATAGCTTTGTTATTAAATTAATGAATTGTTTGTAATAAATTTTTTGTTTATTATAATTTGTCTATTATAATTTATAGACTTCTGACATTCATATTCTTCAATTATATAAAATTGACTTTTAAAAGAAATAGGAAATGCTTCGACTGTGAATAGTAACCTTTTTATATACTTTTAAATCTTTTTATATATTTATTATTTAAACAAGTACAAGAATAAAGAATCAAGTCCTAAGGCAGTTTCTTTTTTCATTTTAATTTTGTTGGTTAATGAGACATGTCTATAGGAACCTATGACATTAATTTTTTCGCCAATAAACCTTTTAGAGTAATCGACCCCCAATGATCCTACTTGGCTACAATCTTATTGTCTCTCAATTCTTAGTGAAATAGAGTAATGCGATACTTTTTAAATTCGTTCAATCGAAGCAAAATGCCCCAAATGATCGAGGGCAAGGATTCTATGCCAATGTTTGATGTAATTTTTTTTTCATTTACAGATTTCATGTGGATCTACGACCTTTCCCCATCATTTTACGAATTGATAGGGAATTAGAAAATCACCCAGCGTTCAGAGCCGCTCACCCTTCCAGCCAACCAGACTGCCCACCAGAGGCAACGAAATAAACACAGTTATTTCTTTAATTTGCACAAATTATATATAGAAGTATATCAAATACCCGGCTACACTTTGATTCAATTTGATTATATACCGGCAACAAACCAAGTATAGCCGGTATACAATATATATATTGTATACCGGCTATAATTTGGTTAGCCTGTGTTGCCTTATAGGAAAAAGCCTAACGTTAACACCTGACAGTCATCAAAATTACATATTTGCTTCATATTAATGCATGGTAACTTTTATTTTGATAAAAAAGGCTATGTATACATACAATTTCATAACAATTATGTGCACTTTGCTTACAATAATTCAGAATTATTACAATAATTATGTTAATACATCTGATATGTGATAATAATCGATTTGCTAAAATTAGTTGTTTAATCACTCTCAGTGTGGGACTTGTACCTGAATTCGCATGCCGCATATATTGCCCTGCGTGATATTAGGTATACTTCAACAAATATAAATTTTTCACTAATTTTTTTAAAATCAAAAACAATTAATTTTTAATTAAAAAAAACAATTTAGTAAAAAAAATCAATTTAGTAAGCGACTTTACAACTGACAAAAAAATGGCTGTCAAATGTCAAATATAAAACATGTTTCCATACAACTGTTTGTGTTATTTCGTTCTTAACCTTTTCTTGATTTTTTTGTTTGTTTAATGTTTAACAATTTGTCTACTTTTTGGTTCACTGACAAAAAATAAGAATTAAATCAAAAATTCGTAATATACAATTCTTTGTAAAAATATAATTTAGTAATTTTACAACTATCCAAAGCAATAAGTTTCTTTCAATAAAGAAAACTATGAAAAATTTACTTTTGCCACTTGTTGCTCCATTGATTTCTACATTGAGAGTGTCGAGAAGTGTATTTAGAGTTAAATAGTAAATCCTTTACATGCGCAATAAAATGTCAACGATACTGGGAGCAAGAAAAGGCTTCTTAAGATACTGTCGTAAAAACATATTCATTATACTTTTAGTAATCGCTTAGCCTAAAACTGAATTAATCAAAATGAAATTTTGTGATAAAAAGACGAATGAAGCTATATATTTTGTCTCTAAACTTGGATGAATAATAAAAATTTATGGATTCATGTTATTGTTTTTATTAATGTTTTTTACCTTCTTATGTTACACTTATAAAATAAAGTAGCAACGTCAGTTGCTTTTCATTTTTAGAATTATTAGAAAGAAAATAATAAAATGTAGCTAAATACGATGAGGAAGAAATCAAACTTACTATTCCCTAAATATCTCCCTGACTTCATAACTCTGCTGGCAGCATTTTTCTGATCTTGGAACTATTTCAAAAATACTAGTGTTATTAATACAATTTGACTTTATTAAGTTAGTCAACCAAAAATGTTGACCTCTTTACATTAATTACAAATACAATGCTAATTTATTTTCTTTCAAAAATAACAGAACAAAATTAAGACTGAAATCTGTAAGAAGGTTCCTGATAATGAAAGAATACATTTGACAGCTAATGTTCATACAGCAATTTAACAGAATAATTTTGTAAATGTTTATTACAAACCACACCTAGATGGTTAATGAAAAGGAATTAATTTACGTGACGAATATTAAATGAACTCTTTCTAATAATTCATTAAATGAGTTTAAATTTAATATTTACAAGTCAATGCACAACTTACGAAAAAATCAACAGAAGGGATTCCCTAATAATATATCCCAGCAAAAAGACAATAATGAAATATTTTGCTCAGCGCCAAAACTTTCCAATTTTTACACAGATGACGCCTTTTAATTTCTACACATAATAATTTTTAAAATGAAATTACCCAAAGCATAATTTTCACTCAAAACTATGCTTACGCGCTATGCTTACAAGCTACCACTATAGGAAATTCAAAATCCACCAGGACAGTACAAGAACTTATCGAAGATGTGGAAATTGCCCAGGTAAATATAAACTCTGACCAAATTTTGGAACGTCCAGTAATTTTAACAGCAATATACCATTTTGACGAAATCCAAGAAAATTTAGTTTTGACATAATAGTTAGAATTACACACAGCTCAGAGGGGAAAACGGAGATGAGCAAGTTCTGCTCTTTGTCTAATAATATTGTATTGATCTCAAACCAGAAACGTGGCCAAAGTTAATTTTAATAATTTATCAGAATTTGTAAAAGTATCAAACATTTTTGGAATTTGCACTTTTTTTGTCATAAATTGTAATAAAATAACTGATACATTATTCTGGCCATTGTATTTTTATATTTCAAAATGCATAACGAAAAGAATATAATTAATTTTTAATGGTTATAATTTCTTTAGAATTTAACTTTTTTTCCTATATTTTGGTTACATTTGATTTTCTGTCTATACTAAAGTACGTACCGTCCTAGCGTTTTATCTTTTTTCATAGTTATAGAATCATAATATATCAACAACTGATGGCTATCTTAAATTTCGACTTTTAATTTTATGGTTGCTGAGCTACATCTACCAGGCCACACACTGATTTACCCTACGGATAACTTTATGAAAGCTTGCCACATTAATTGAAGCTAATGCCACACTGTTACTAAATTTAACATTTTTTTTCTGTACACTACCTCTTATGCTATAAGCATGGAAAAAAGAATTACAATACAAGTTTTGAAGTCATAATAAAACAATCTGATAATCATTATTTAAATTTTGTCAATAATTTAATCATATCTAAAGTCTTGAGCCAATAGTGATGTTTTGGACACGCCCATTTAAATTAACTAATCACATTTACGTCAGTAGCTGACGTAACAGTTTTGTCTATGATAATTATCTAATTAGACATTTAATATCAAAACGATCTACAATCTTAGTCAAATCTTTTGATTTCAATCTTTATAGACACGTATTTCATTAGTAATCTTTCATCAGTCTCTATGGAAGTAATCGATTACAAGCACAGATAATTGCAAGTACATCTCTAACAAAAAAACCGCGCCATCTATATTGAATTTGTATAAATTTGTATGACTTGTGTCGCCATCTTTTTTTTCAAAAGTGAACCATTTCCTATTGTCTGGGCATTAGGTTAGAGACTTCATCCATGACAATAACAGTTCGTTTCGGCTCTTTGTAAGTGAACTGTCAATTCCTATGTTTTATAATGGTGATTGTGCGTCATAATGAAAACAAGAATGCATATTGTAGTGGATATGGTGATTAAGTGATGGTGCTTGAATTATTATTGTGAAAAGTGATGTATTTACTTGTATAGTTTAATAGATTTTGTGCGGTGCTCTTCTAATATGACGGAGAAAAATAAATCTGAGAAGATGACTAATGCATCGAAGCCTGTGCCGATGAAACTTTTCGCAGCTTGGGAAGTGGATAGGACTCCATCCAACTGCATACCGAGGTAGGTTTTCTTGTTAAACGGTAAATACAAGTTATAACTTTACATTGATACAATCAAAAGTGGAGGTTAAATTTATTTTTGCCAGTTTACCAGAAGTATTCGAGAGTACCTACTCGATTTCGGATGTATACACAGGCGTCAACTCTGATTCATTTATGTATCATAACAAACCGATGTTACATATACAAAGTACTGCTTGTTGTCGGACATGTAATTTGATTGATAAAAATATCGATTAGGTACTCAAAAGTGATATTTTGTTCATAATGCAGTTTAATTTAATCTAATTTTTAAATTATGTTCAAGTATTCAAGTCAAGTTACTTATGACCTTTTTATTATTACATACTTTTTTTAAACGATCATTTTCTACATTTATTTACACATTTGTATGTCCAAAATCAATGATATATTAATTAAAGTATTCCTTGCCGGAAGAGTAAATAAGCATGATGTATATTTTGCATGGCTGTGTCAATATCGAATCTCGTATATCTATCAAATATTTCGTAATTTTTATTTTCCGCCTTCAAATGTATAGATTAAATAACAATAAAGATATTAAAAATTAAAGAAATTCTATCATAAAATATACTTGACCATTATTAATTTAATTTTTATTCTGTTGTATTTTGAATTACAATTCATAATCATTCAATAAATATCAAAGGTAGTCACATATTTAATACTGAAAAACAAAGGAACTGTTCTACTTTTTGTTTAAAATATTAAACACACATAAATGTGCTTGCAAAAAAATTACTTAAAACAATTAAAATGTTAAGTGTATTGACTTACAAATACATGAAAAATAACTTGAGGTTTATATATCCGTACTGTATGCTCTGTATTGTCATTATAATGTTCAATAACTGCTAAGTACTTAAATGCACAACTGCTCTTAAAAGTAAAAACACTTGTCAGTAAATCATGTTGTTGATAATTCTCAAAAATTTTCTATGTATATATTTAAGAAAATGCATATTTTCCAAAATAACACTTACAGTTTTAACGCAAAGTTTTAATTTTTCTTGTAATAGAAAACCTGTTGATACCTCATTCTGATATAAGTATAGAATAATTTCCAGTATAAACAGCTGAGAAGTTTGATATTAAAACCGATCAAAACGAAATTATAACATATGATTTCATTTTTCTATCTAACAAGAAAGGGATATCTAAACAAATGTTATTTATTTTGAGTTTTCTATACACAAATATATTTGGCTAACTTATTACTACTCAAACAATCTCTATTGAAACTAAAAATATCAATCTATGATTTATTAAAGCATGTATTATCAAAAAAATAAGAAAGAACAGGGTCATGAGAGTGAAATAAAGAAATTATTCAATTAAGATAGGAAGAAATCTTTTTCCCAATGGCAGCTAATTTATTTCATTTATTAAAATTGCCATTACTTAAAAGACAATTAAAGTTGTTTTTTTACATAATGAGTTTTGAATTCGGAATAGTAAGAGAAATACCATTGATTTTTAACAAGGAATTTGTTTGATCCAATGACACTAAAAGTGGTCATCAATAATCTGTCTCAATTTCAGTGCGACCGTCTCTTTTGTATATGTGATTTTGTGAACACTCTATCTCTTTCATAGTTTGCAGATGGCACTATTTGGGGTCATCATTTTAATCCTTTTACATGGGTATAAGGTATCTATTGAGTATAACGTCGTTGGTTAGATCTATATTCTTTCCATAATAATACAAGAACTCAGACCTATAATTAAATATCTTCCACTGTTATTCACATTCTAATAAGAATTTTGTTTGTTAGTTAAAAATGTTGAGTCAAAATGTCAGACGCTTAAAGTGATTACATTATCAAATATCATGATTTATGATGATTGAATATTGTGGACGTTTAAATTACCTATGGCTCGACGACACTTAAGCTCTAACTCATTTATATCTATGAAGATAAATGTAAAAACATTATTACACATACTTGTGTGATATAAATGTTAATTGAAAAATACTTTAATGATGAAAATTTTTTAAAAACATGGAATTCTTTGAATATTATTGAATACTTTGAAACTGACTTCTGAATATGAATTAGAATATTTTATTGGAAGGTTGCAAACTATATATAATTTCTTTACGTATATTGTCATGTTTACTTTTGTAACAAGTGCAGTTTAGCAAAAATTTCACTAATTTTTTAATGAAAGAATATATTAAAAATAGATCTCAGTTGAAATTATTTTATTATAAAATTGATTGGATAAAAAAAATTACTTACTCCATTTTTTGTACTAAATCTTTTTAATAAAGGAAAAAGTTAAATAAGAGAATGAAAAAATTAATATTAGCAAAAACAGTCAATGCTATCAACATTAGCATTCAATTGTACCAACCTTAAAATTTATTGTTGATAAAAATTTGTAGTTTATGAATTTTTTTTTATTATATGATAATAATTGGGAGGAAATGCATTTTAGCAAGGATACAAATATCACTGTTTATTATCCCAAAAGATATGAAATTTAAAAGTAACTAAAGAGGATTGTTAATCCACAAAATCATAATTTTAAAAAGTTATGTATCATAAATTAAAGATTTAAACATCATAATTATTTACATTTTTAATACCTTGTAAATTCATTATCTTATTTAATTATTATTAACATTTTTGTTTACTTATTTTGTTGTTTATTATGTTTGCTGATTTTAAATTAATTACAAAATTTAAAGTGAAAAATACTTCACTAATAAATAAATAAAGACATTCATTGTAAGTATTTTTTTACATATATCAGTTTTTTTTATTTTATTTTTTTTTACATTGTGTTTTTTATATGTCAATTTTTTTTAAATATGTCAGTTTCTACATATATTCTTTAATTTAAAAATCACTAAAATTTGCATTGTTTAGTAACAACATGAAACTCGTACCTTACATTTTATACATTAAAAGCAAATTTTTTAAATGTGACATGTTGGTTATTGTGCAGTAAATTGTAAAAATATTTCAAGAAATATCAAATTAAAATTTTACAGATTTCTAATATGAAAATAAGTGGATAGCTGCTGCAAAATGTATTCCTTCTGACATTTTTTATGGTTGGAAGTTTATATTACGGGTAATACATTCATCATTTTACTCATTTTGTTGAGCTGAAAACAGAAGGATATTGTATATTCTGAGCAAGAACAACTAAAATATTATTATTGTTCGTTAACAAGAGCATTTATTTAGATATTTTTCTCTACAATAAATAACAAGGCAAACAATCTAATATAACGTACATGATTTTATTTAATACTTGGTTTTCTTTGACAAAAATAACAAAGGAACAATTGATACATAACAGGAACACAATATAAAGAAAAAATGCATGTAATATAAGTCACAGTTAATGTCTTTCGTTATTTTTATATTATTCACAAAAACATGTACCAATACCTATTAATTTGAAACATACAAATAAAATTATGCTAGACAGTGCTGATGTCACGCAACCAGCAAATACAAGACAAAGTAAATTATCAATATAATTTAGTATTTAAGTAAATTATCAATACAATTTAGTATTTATTAAAAGAGGGCAGTATTAAAGCTCTTAACAACTAACATGCAACAGAATCTGCACACCATATTCGTGAGAAATGATAAAATTATTTTAAGCCCAAAAAAACATTAATTTCATATCAATACTGCCTGGGGTGTCTAGCTACCAATATTTTAGTAAAATGTTGCCAGTGTTATTTATAGATTGAATGTACCTAAATATTGTTGCACTAATGTTAAAAGTAATTTTGGGTAATGAAATTAAACTTTCCATGGTGAACATAATAAACACACACTATACAGCCGTTTAAAAGTAGAAAATTTGAAATCTTTTAAGCAGACGTGTAAGTTTTAATGCAATTTTCACCACTAATAAAATATTTTCTAAAGCTTATTCATGTATATAAAAAAAGAGAAAAATATTACTATTCTATATTTGTGGATATTATTTGAAGTAAAATTTAGGATTATGAATGGCTTGTGTTTATATGCAACATATGATTGGAAAAATATTGCAAAAGATCAAATTATTAAACCAAGTTGCGGGATTATTAATTCTAATGGAAGATGGGTATGAGCATTTAAAGAAAACTGTATGAGTGGGAGAGTTTAATCTACTAAGTCTGTTAGCCAAACACTTTACTATAGTTAGTTTACTCAAACTCTCTACCAAAATTGTTAAGACTGTTACTAAGATTCTTTACTGTAGTCTACCAAGACACTTACTAAGACTCTTTACTATAGTCTACTAAGACTGTTTCTTCCTAGTTTGGGGACAAACATTACTTAGTGCTTGCCCCTAACTAGTAACAATTTTAGTAGATTATAGTATAGTAGTTAATATAAATTAAGAATCAATACATACTTTTATTAATTCATTTCAATATGTAAAATGACATAATGTAAATTTACAAATAGTATATGTGAAGAAGTTTATATTGCGGGAAATGAACTTAAAAAAACCTAAAAATTAAAGAGAAAAGGGACCAAAAATTCAATTCATAAATGGCTTGTGTTTCTAAAGGTTTCTATTACCTCCTATTTCTTTTACATGTAAAATATGTTAAGAAGTAAATTAATTGCTAAGCTACAATTAGGTCAGATTTAAAAGTTACTGAAAAAGATTACATCTGGAGTTGTAATCAAGAAATTTATGATTCTCAGAATGTAACACTTGTTATTTCCGCGTTATCTATCTACGTGTATGTGGCTACAAGGGTTAAAGTAATTTGATAATGCTTTCTTTAACTAAATCCAAAAGTTGAAAAAATTCCAGTTCAGAATGATATTTTCTAGATAATCATCCTATTCTGGTGCTACATTCTGATTCTCCTACAGAGAAATACTTTTGTTTACTTTATACAAATCTTTAATTTTTTTGGTGTTTAGGACCTTGAACAATCGTAGTTTGCTCTTAAGGCCATTTCCATTACACTTCATCATTGTCATTATTAAGAGTCAGCTGCTTGTGGATTTGACATCTTAATTTTATTCTTTATTTTAATTATTCCACCGCATGGTTCATTCGTCAAAAACAATCCTTGTAATGAATTACTCATACAATGGAGCCTTCAGTATTTTGCATAATAATTTTTTTTTTCATATCAATCAGGCTCAAAGCATTTATCGGGTAACATATTTAACGAAGTAGATGAATTCTATGCACAGATGATGATTTCTGAGAGACATACGAAAGCAAGTAAATTTTTAACATTTTTCTTTACTAGAGTTTCGAATCAAAATGGTAGGTAGGAACCCTTATGGTAAGACTTTGATGTCCAAATGTCACTGCTATTTTTTTTTTAAATTATACATACTATCGACTTGAAAATGATTCACACCTATGTCAAAAATATTTTGTTTCCGGGTTAGGAAGGGAAGATCGAAAATTTTTATTTTCTTTAACCAATTCTAAAATTGCTTTCATTCTAATTATAGTTTTCTTAGGTTTTTTTATGAATATCATAATGGTGGGATATATTTTATGCAATTTTAGAGAGGCAAATTTTAAATCATATACATAAATATTTAAAGATTATAAAGAAAATAAAATGATGTACCAGAAATTATCAGTTTTTTTTTATTTAACCTAAGACTGTTTCTTCCTAGTTTGGGGAAGTTATTATCCATAGTGCGGAACCCTCGGTTCCTGAACCCAACCCACACTTACTGGTTGTCTTCATATACTGACACCAGAATCTTCCATCCTGCAATAGGGTATAAAACATTAACTCTTGGCTTGTAAAGTAAACAAAATTGTTACTGTGAAATAAAATAACTATCTTTGTTCCTTTGTATCCCCATCACATAATTTTCTACTATGGCCTATACATTCTTCTTGGCGCATCAGATTCTAAAGTATATTTAATTATCTATGATGAAATCTCAATGTAATAGGTCGAAAACCTGATTTCTTTCAGCATAGATTGATTTGCGTTGATTGCCGTCTGAAGCTTGTATTGCAGACATATCCATTACTAATAACATGATATCTAATCTAGATATTATTTTTAACTAGCTAATAATAATTATATATAATTATTATTAGCTAGTTAAAAATGATATCTAGATCAATATATAAATATATTATTATATTAATTATTTCCCAGATCTCCTAGATTTCCATATACGGAAATCTATGAAATCTGGGAAATAATTTAATGTAAATTGAAAACTAAATGGGTAAGTAACATAATTAACGTGCTACTAGAAATTATTAACCTAACAATAAAATTAAATGTCCTCTATTATCCTCTATTATGAATAATAATGAACAAGGTCACATGTAACTCTACTTAATTTAGATATCATATTTATAATCTCTAGCTGCAGATAAGACAATTGTGTGTGAAGTGTGTTTATTAATTAAAGTGTCTGCAATCAGTATCTGCAGAGTGTGAAAATGTGAGGACAATATGCAACATAATATAATTAATTACCTTATCACTAAGTAAGCTTGTGACATTTATTTTAAAATGTTTGCTCAACAGCAGCGACTAAATAACTACCTACATAACTAAGCAGTATTACTGAAAACATTATAGGAATGTGAGTCTAAAAAGGAAGAAATTAGTAATATAATAGTAATGTGGTTATAGCGTAAGTGAAGGAGTTTTTTTTATTTAAAAATAAATGGCACACTTAATGGACAATAGTTAGGAGAATCGCGCACACACGGGTTAATTTCATATGAAGCAAAACTTGGTTGTTTCACATCTTTCTCCTCTTATAATAGTGTCACGTGATTGTTCCTAGAATATTCAGTACAAAACTAGAAAACTAAAACGGGAGATTGGTAAATCTTCTAAAAGACTATTTAAATCTTGTAATCTTTATAAAGTAAACGAGAAAGCTGTTATCGTGTCCATTTTAACAATCATAAGTAAAATCTAAAGTTATCCAAAATTTGCTGTTGTTTTAAGTCTAATAAATTTTTATGTCGCTTCTTTAAATAGGTATTTAAAGAATAATTTTCTTTTAAATTTTAATAGCTATAGTTAATTACGGACAGTAAAGGATTTGGTAAAAAAAAAGTTGTTTATTACGTACTTACCTTTAATTATGTTTACTGTAAACATTAAAGATAATAACCAAAGTACCTATTGTTTCTTATTTTTATTTTAGTAATTGTGTCTTATTAAAATTTGTTTAATATTAGTAGCACTTTTTTCTTTCCAATTCACATTCGCATTCACCCACTGTATATTAATTCAAGTGAGTCTTGAATAATGCAAAGAATTAAAAGTGATTTGAATAGGTTGACTTTAATTATGTTTGCTATAAACATTAAAGATAACAACCAAAGTACCTGTAATTGTTTCTTATTAAAGGTTGTTTAATATTAATAGTACTTTTTTATTTCCAATTCGCATTTGCATTCACCCACTCTACATTAATTCAAGTGAGTTTTGAATAATGCAAAGGATTAAAAGCGATTTGAATAGGTTGAAGTGAGATTATATAGCGAATTTTATTAAAGTACTTTGTGTGATAGGATTTAAAATGAAAATACTCAACGACAGTGCAATATCGAAAAAGATGTGATTAAGAAAGCAATAGATGATAGTCTGACAAAAAAAGTATGTTAAAAAGCAGTGAGTGAAAAAAAAACATGAAAACTATAAGATGCGAGTGGACTAAACTAAATATATCCAGAGGATGGTAACACAAGGAGTCTTGAAATTGAGAAGCGTATATTAGATTGCGGATAAGAATGAGTGCAGCAAGAGATATGTTAGTATACAGAAATGAGATGCTTCATCATTCATCATGACATTATATCGGAGAGATAAATTGTATAAATTTTACACCATAACTATAAAGTGATTAGAATAGTTTTACCAAACAGATCAAGAAACAAATAATGCAATTACATATTGACTTTTGAAACATATTGCTATGAATTGTATCCAAAAATATGACTTGAGGAAATTCCAACTCTGAGGTCCTTATTGCAATCATAATTCAGACCTTCTTAAATTTTACTGTATAATGTTTAAAAGTATTTACATGTTATAGTAATATACAGAAAAAAGTTATCCCACAACCTAGTCCCACATGTTGAAGAGCAACGTTGCTATGCTACATTCCTAGGAACATATTTTCTGTTTATCTATGTATATTTATGTCTCAGCTTCCTGTTTACATATTTTAAGTATGGCAATTGCCTATTGCTCTCAGGGATATCGGATGTTTACCCTCAAACATCTTGTTATAATAGGGTATTTGCAACATGTACATAAATAATAAATATCCCATTAATGTAGATAGGTTTTCGAGTTAAGAATAATGATTGACGATGTTTGACTGCAATAAATGGAGTATAAATATTTTTACCGAATGGTTGATATCAAAAATAATATTGTGTCATAAAATTCGCATTTAACGACCGAAATACAAATTGTGTGATGCGCACTGCTAATAAATAGCCAACTTCAAGTAGTTGTGTGAGTAAGATGGTGCAACCCCATAAATTGAATTCAATAAACAATATTTATCGGTCACTATAGAATGACAGTGTATGAAAAAGATAGGAACTTACTTTTTCAAATTGATTATTTTTTTGTGTCATGGAATTTATACATATGTATCACATGATTTGGTATTTTGACACAAAACTTTGCAAGAATGCAATGAAAATCTATTTTTTCCACTTAAAACACATTTTCTTTAGGGAAAATATCGCAATTGTTGGTTTATCAGACACATTTCCGATAATTTTAAAAGCATCAGAAGTTTTCTTGCAAATTATTGATTAATTTGAATTGCTACCAAGATTTCAAATTCATTTTGGGTTATGTAACTTAAATGAGATAACACTTTATATATGATATGTATAAGTGATACCCAAATAACCCAATTGTGCTCATCATGCACCTTGCAGGTTTGCGCTTTATACTAGCTACTTTAGACTAGCAGCTTGGAGTTTTGACAATAGATATTATTATAACTCAACTAATATAATTTTTTATTGATTTTGGTGATTCCAAAAGTATAGTGATTCTTTTTCTATTGATTGATTAGCTATCAGAAAGAAAACATATTGATTTTCACAATGATTTGTAAAATACTTTAATTTTTATAAATAATTTTCTACCAAAACTCCCTTTTTCCATGCTCGGCAACTGCTTTCGGCCTATATTTTGTGCAGATCTTCTCACTCTTTCACTACTCCTTATTGTTCTTAACTATTTTTTTTTATTTTTAACTCTCTTACAGTTTGTCCAATAAAAAGTAAAAGAAACGCCCAAGATTAACCTAAAATAAATTAAATCCAATTACATCAAATCAAATTGAATTAAATAATTTATAAAATGTTATAAAGGTTCCTTTAGGAATATTAATAAAGAAATTTTTTAATTTGGAATGTAAGACAAAAAATAATCTTGAATTTACTAAAAACTTTTTAAATAAAATGAAACAAACTTCAATTTATATAATCCAATTCACATAATCCAATTACATCAAATCAAACTGAATTAAAAAAGTAAAATTTTATTATTGCTTTGTTGGCAATTAATTTATTGTTTAATTTGTTAAATTGATGTAGAATTGTGAAAAAAGTAACATCATTATGTCAATACATACTTATTATTAAGAATCTTTTTTTTTAATGAAAACTGACTTTTACCAGTATTTACGAATAAACTAAACTCACATGTGAACTAAATTTCAAAATCTGTGACTAAAGGGTTAAAAATTATCTGATGATACATCGACAAACATGTGATGTTATAAACATTCCTTTAGGAATATTAATAAACAAATTTTTTTTATTCTGAATGCAAGGCAAAATTAATCTTGAATTTGCTAAAAACTTTTTACATAAAATGAAAAAAACTTCAATTTATGTAATCTAGCTTCTTTTTTTGGAATATTTTCCTTTTTTAAATATTTTGAAAAATCCTTGTTATAATTTTAATTCTAAATTTAAAGCCCAAGGTCCTCATGACTTCGGAATAAGTTCTGAATATTTCCATACTCGCCTTATTTCGAAAAGCTGTACTAATTTCTATAAGTAATCATTCACGGTACACGCTGCAAAAAAAAGTTTTCTGAAAAAGTTATTCATATATCAATTCGGTATTTTTTCCATATTATTTCTTAATTATATCCAAATATATTTTGCTAATATGTGATATTTTAAATAAGTTTCTTATATTTACAGTCTACATTTTCAGTCTTCCATATTACGAGGACAATAAATAAATTTGCGTGTATCTGCAGAATGTGTGTCAGTTCATTCAACTTTTACATAATGAACTGAAAATTCTCTTTATTTGCGAATGATGGATAAGTAAAATGGAGGCAATAATTTAATTGACCAATTGGAATCTCCTCAATCTGTTAATAATATTTACCAATACCCATTATATTAATAGGAAAATGGTAATAATATTCAGTGTAATGGTAATAATATTCAGTACTTCAGTTTGTCACTTCTGCAAGTGTTTTGTTAAATATGACAATTAGTATGTGTACCAATATTCTTTTTTCGCCTGTAGAGTTAAGGTCAGTGTGCTAACGCTGTTTTCACAATATCGGATCATAGTGGCGTAGACTCGTTAAACATTAATACAAATATGACACAATACTGTCAAAGGGAAATAAAACTTGTTTCTAATGTATCTAACAAGGCTTATAATTTTATAACGCTAGATAGATAAACGTAGGAACAGGTATTGAAAGAGATCACGAGGGAACAGGTTTATGAGGTGTAATTCAAGTAGTTCAAATGATGTATGAACTATTTGTTACTTAGTTAGATCTGTATGTATTTTAAGTACCAATAAGGTACTTCTTTGATGCCTATTTCTTTGTATTGGTACCATGCTCTGTTAAGCATCATAGCAATTTTCGCTGCTCGCAAAATGACACCTTTTTATTTTATACTTTTTAATTACTGAAGGTGATTTTGTTAAGTAAAAACTGTAAAACGAATAGCGGGTTCTTGCTTTATTACTTTTTTATCTTCAAGGTTCGCTCGCTCGGTGCAATGAAATTTGCATTGTTGTCAGAAGTATGAGTATGCTAGTAGCGTGTGAAGGTGACTGACTCATTTTTTTTTTCATTGTATTGCTGTAAATAGCATATGAATATACGTAAAGAGCAATAATGACACATTATGATTTTCTTTTACCTTGCTTATAAAGTAGAAAAATACCTAAAATAATTTGATGCCAATTCAAAGTACTTAGAACACTATTTGTTATTTATTCAGAATTTTTTTGTATACTGATCTTGTTGCTATAGCATAGTAATGATTAAGAAGGCATAGTTTAATATTGACTCAGGTCAAGAGAGAATATTTTTTGTTTGTAATTTTAATCCTTACTTTCCAACTTCTTCATGTCATGATTCCCTATATCGGTAAACGGCCGATTTTCTATTTGGGCCACTTATGGTGAATGGTATAACAGATTTTTAAATCGGTCCATTAAAATATTTCACATGGGGCGGTTCGATCGCGCCATTTCCATCCTTTAAGCCGTGCGGAGCCGGTTTTACCTGACTAGCCTGCGGTGGATTATTTCTTTTGAATTCCTCCATAATTAAGTACTACTTGTTATTAATTTTTATAAAATATTAAATAAGATCCTAAAATTTTAATTTTATTACATTTATGTGTTTGAGAAAGTGGTTCTAGTTATAAATTTTGCTCCAGGGTGGAACGTGTTAAATGACATAAATAATAATATTTAAGTCGTTGAAAACTATTTTTATCCATTTGAGCAGTATATTTAAATGAAACACTGCGCATCGATGGTGTTCGAGAGACACACTTAAAGAATTAATGTATCAAATATTGCAATGAGGAATTTAAATTATCTTTCACTTGATGTAACTCTTTCTTTATTCGGTATCATTGCAGAAGCATAGAAGATAGAAAATGAAATACTTTTTTCAACACGCTATTCATTAGCGGAATTGGCATTTAGGTAATCGTGTGTTGTAGATTGTAGTACCTGTAGATTGTATAAATACTACCTGTACCGATGTCACTGATTGGGGTGTAAAAAATTAACATTTTTTTTAATTTGAGATCTGTCTTATTTTTAATTGTGAATACCTTGAAGGTCTTTATATGCCAAACTATTCAAACTGTTATTTACAATATTTGGTAACATTTATAATATTTGAAAACGTGTCAAAAATACGGTAGTTGACTCATTCTAAATTTTAATATTTTTCGTAAAATATTCTGAAATATAAGTTAATTAAAAACCAGTCTTGAAAAAAATTTAAAAATTGATTGAAAAATTAGCCAGTTATAGGCTTCTAAATTTGAAGATACGAATAGAGTTGGGTATATCCTGTCTCTTTCCTAATGTGCAATATTAAAAATGACCTCATAATACAGTATTGCCGTCCTTGTCTAAAGGTTAAATTTAAACTTTTATAACTCGGTCAATTTTTAAGATTATTTAAAAAATGTTTCACTCTTCATCAGCTTGTACCTTGAAATTATGATTAATGAAATAAAAAAAATTTAGTCAAATACCCAATTATGGTTGGAAAAATATTTTGCTCTGAGAGCTTTGTTACATACTGAATCATGAGCCTTTAATTTAAAGAAGTGTTTTCAGGGTTCCATAGTGCAAAAACAAATCTACCGTACTTTTGTTACTATATTTCTCATGCCATTCCGTCTGCCTGTCACAGCCTCGCAGTTTCTACAGTTTTCGACTTATGTGCATGTGTGATTCAGATGGGGTTTTCATTCAATTAATATGCATCAAAATGCAATATTCCTTTTAAAATTTTCTTACATTTTTCTTTTAATATTAATGCAAATAAGTACCTTACCAATGTAAAATAGGAATGAATTTTTTTGTTGTGTACTCCATAGAGTGGAATAACGTTGACAGATCATTCAAAATGAATGAATTTCCATTTTCCATTATTAGTTTTAAGGGTTCCGGATCTGAAATATTACAAGACTTCTCACATGATATCTGTCCGTCTGTTACAACCGTTTTTCTTGGAAACCGCTTGTCGTAAAGACTTGAAATTTGACACAGTAATAAAACATATTAAAGCACATATGTGACACACTTAAAAATATTTAATTGGAAATTTCCGGGGTAACAAATTAAGTACACTAAAAAAAAATTCCAGTTTCATGTAACTACAGAGTGGACTTGAAAAGGCTAGTTATAAGGGTCTTAAAATATTTGTTTCCTAATTTTAGCTAGTATATCTTCAAATATGACCCCATATTTCCAAAACTTCTGAACCTAAAATTATGAAACAAACAGGAGTTTTAGAAGTATACGCAAAAGTTGTAGGAAAACTATAACAATAACTCAAAATGTTATAGTATTTGAGATATCCGCCATAATGTATACTCCTCCTCCCGCCTAATTATACTAGGTAATGTTACCTATTTATTGCGCTTCAAGGTCCACATTAGTAAACACTTATTATAGATAAAGTAATTTCATTTCCAACGAAGTATGGAACTTCGTCGCGCAAGTTAGATTCGCACTTGACCGGATTTTATAAAGTTCCATTTGCGAAATATGACATCAGACAGACTGACGCTCATATAGTAGCCGTTTAATCTCAATTTAACTGTTCAGCCAAAATGCGGATACATTGGACGAGTAGCTATCGTGTTAACTGACAATAGCTACGTTGTAAGTCAGTCTTTCTCAAACATTTTAGCTCAGCAACACTATATAAATATAAATATCAATATCATCTATCAATATATCTCGTACTGGTAAGGCAGCGTTCATAAGACTCTCGACTATTTTTCGTTAACTTACGTTGCAAAACTGGTCTCCACGAAAAGTTTCTTTTAACGGAATATTATATAACGCATGTCCATATCATGTTATGATCTTAAAGGTCCTTTCTAAATATTGGTGAAAGAATTTTTGTAATCGGATGAGTAGTTTCGGAGGTTACCTCCTACATCCAAACTTACAAAATCTAACTTTTTTATAATATACGAATTTTTTTAACGAGATAATATACAGCCTATGTCCATCCTGAAAATCCTTTCTAAATATAGGTGAAAGAATTTTTGTAATCGGATGAGTAGTTTCGGAGATTACCTCCTATATGCAAACTTACAAACGGTTACAGTTGTTTTAACGCTCTGAACTTCGTACGCTCTGAATTTCTGATTTTACTCCTAATAAAACTTCATACCGGACGCTATATATGAAAGGAGATTCTTAAGGAGTAATCTCCAATAAACCCTCCCACGGAAGAAACAAAAAAAAATTCAATTGCTAATTCGATTTTATTGGCTTTAGTTCGCAAATGTGTACACCGTTCTCACAATTTCAATTAATTATCTAAAACTTTTTTTCGGTAAATTATATTTTATTTGGTTACGTCTCGTGAAACGTTGCGTGGTTGCCAAACTCTCGAGTAAAAATCAAGAAATGTAAATAAAGCAAGCCGAACGTTCATAAAGCACACAGAATAAGGCAGTTGCGTGACCGATGGCAATAAAGCTACATAATGTTTTTCTTCACCCCTAGCCGCGGAGTTGAAAACATTTTTGATAACAAAGCACATAACAATATCGGAAAATCAAAGAACGCCACGGCTTCCCTTTGTTGTTTCCTGAAAATTTCATTCTCAGCATTCTAAGTTTCTGTTCTTTTCAATTTGGGAGCGATATTTCCCTCGTGAATTTCATTTGTTTATTGTTGAAAGAAATACTTTTGTGTTTGACGCTGCTGAGTAGACGCTTGTTTTTTATGACAGCAGAACTAGGAGGGTTTTATTTCTAAGCGAGAAGAAAATATTTGTGTTGAATGTGCATCTGGTGTCGGAGAAGCTAATATTTGTTTCATTATTTAAAGAATTTTATAATGTATATTGTTCAACGATTTATTAATAGCGAAATTGGAAGTTTCATATATATAACACTTACGAAGTTTTATAGACAGAATTGGGTATTCGACTGATGTTAATATTTGTTGTAGAAATATTTTAAACTTTAGAGTAGGTTAAAAAAACCTTGTGAAAAACTATTAAAAGAAACTTCTAAAAAAAGTATCAATTTTTTTTTCATTAAATACGAAGTTATTTTGAATTTAGTTTCCACACAAAAAATGCGAAAATAATAATATGAAATATATAACTTAAACGCAATATTTAACGGGATAATAAATATGTTTTATAAATTCCCTTATAATGCTAAATACGTGCCAGTGACGTCATAAGCCAGTTGCGTTTTGTGTGAGACGTTTTCGCGCGAATCGTAGTTCGTCAGTTTTAAGTCGTTATAACTTTTTAATGAAAAGTCTTAGGTTCGATATGTTTATTTTAACCGTTTTTAATGTTATTACTTATTCTATTTTAGTAATAAAAACATTTAGTCAAATACCCCATTGCATACGCGCGAAGTTCATTTATCGGTAATGTTTTCGTCATTATTGTAATTTCAATATTTTATTCTAACATAAAATTAGTCAATTATATGAGTATATAAACTTCCACGGCTGCAAGTTTGAAAGTTATATTAACCGTCCGCGGTACAGTGAGCAAAAATATTGTCTAGTCGATTAGAAATCTTGTTAACCTTGTATAACCGAATATATTTTTCTGTTGAAAATTTTTTGCATTTAGAATTAGTCTTGTAGTAAAATTTAAAAAAAATATATGTTATTGCAACGATATTCATAGTTGTAAATTTGGCGCTATGGAAATTCTCAAAAATCACAGACATCCGTCAACAATGTATGTCCGTGTGTGTCCGTACAGGAAGACCTAGTATATTAAGTCATTCCTCCTCATCCTCTATTCCATCGCGCACCACTGATACGCCTCTGTATACACGGCCCCGTGAGTGTGAACCTTCTGTCACTGTGCTGTTTGCATGTGTTTAAATATCTAGTAGTATGATACTTGGTACTGACACTTTTGTAAAAAGTACATATTAATAAGTTAATAAATTATTATAATTTATTTATCAAAAAAATGACCAGCTTAAAAATTGCACCAAAGCGTTAGACATTTTCAGGCACCAAGTATTGTGCACTTGGTGCACGATACTTGGAGTTTACAGTACACGCAATAATAACATAAGTAAATTAAAATGAAGAAAAAATCTATCAAATGCTAATGAGTAGAACTCGCGCTAATGGTTCCCTACATATTTCGGTACTTATAAACATTGAAGTGTACATAATATTCCTGGTAAACAGTTTACAAATATTAATTTTTCACAACGTAATTTTATCCTATGGTGCATATTCCAAAAGTTATGAGACCTATAGCTATACTTGTTTCCCAGTATTTTTTAACTTTACCAACTATACCCACCCCTTTTTTTCGTAATTTTAGTTCGCTAGTTTCGAAAATAAGGAGGCGAAATGTTATATTTTTGCATATTTTGTAAAATATCTTTTTAAATATGCAATTTTAAATTGTGGAAAAAATATTGTTGTATTACTTATAACAAACCTTTTCAAATGATATTCTACGTAATATGTAAAATAAATATATGACAAATAAATATATTTTTAAGATTTTTATTTATCTCCTCTTTACTTAATTGTAATACGAATATATAAAAAAGTGGTGACATAAAATATGGGGGTTATAAAATTTATTACTATGCCAACTTTCATATTTATTTATCTCCTCTTTACTTAATTGTAATACGAATATATAAAAAAAGTGGTGACATAAAATATGGGGGTTATAAAATTTATTACTATGCCAACTTTCATATTTATTTATCTCCTCTTTACTTAATTGTAATACGAATATATAAAAAAAGTGGTGACATAAAATATGGGGGTTATAAAATTTATTACTATGCCAACTTTCATTTTTATTTATCTCCTCTTTACTTAATTGTAATACGAATATATCAAAAAGTGGTGACATAAAATATGGGGGTTATAAAATTTATTACTATGCCAACTTTCATTTTTATTTATCTCCTCTTTATTTAATTGTAATACGAATATATAAAAAAGTGGTGACATAAAATATAGGGGTTATAAAATTTATTACTATGCCAACTTTCATTTTTATTTATCTCCTCTTTAATTCTAATGCGAATATTTAAAAAAAAATGGTGGCATAAAAAATGGGGGGTATAAGATTTATTACTGTGCCAAGTTTCATTTTTATTTATCTCCTCTTTAATTCTAATGCGAATATTTAAAAAAAAATGGTGGCATAAAAAATGGGGTGTATAAGATTTATTACTGTGCCAAGTTTCATTTTTATTTATCTCCTCTTTAATTCTAATGCGAATATTTAAAAAAAATGGTGGCATAAAAAATGGGGGTATAAGATTTATTACTGTGCCAAGTTTCATTTTTATTTATCTCCTCTTTAATTCTAATGCGAATATTTAAAAAAAAATGGGGTGTATAAGATTTATTACTGTGCCAACTTTCATTTTTATTTATCTCCTCTTTAATTCTAATGCGAATATTTAAAAAAAATGGTGGCATAAAAAATGGAGGGTATAAGATTTATTACTGTGCCAACTTTCATTTTTATTTATCTCCTCTTTACTTATAATTGTAATACGAATATATAAAAAAGTGGTGACATAAAATATGGTGATTATAAGGATGTATTACTATGAATATATGATAACTTTCAAGGTTCTACGAAGCAAAATTTCTAAGAAAATCGGTTTTTAAAATAGAAAATTGTAAATGTGTTACTACTATATCTTTCGTAGGCGTAAAAACATAGTGAATATTTTAAAAAATATGACATTTAGAATTATCACTATAAATTTCCCCACAACCTTTGCGTGGGCTTTTAAAAACCCATATCTTTTTCATAATTTTAAATTGAGTATGAGAAAATGGGGTGTTACATTTTTTTGTTGAGTAAAATCAGAAAAAAAATTGTTTTGAGACCCATATAACTAGCCTTTCAAACTACCCACCATACTATATATGAAATCAAAATAAATTCTTTTTGTCTACTTAATTTGCCCCCCATAAAATTCCAAATGAATATTTTTGAGTTCTATTCCGATGTATGTTGTGCATTAATATAGAATTCCGTACGTATTTAGTCATTTATAAATATTTAATGGTACATAATATTATATAAGTATAATATTAAAAAAGTATATAATTATTTAGTGGTACATATATTAAGTATAGGTTAGGATAATAATTAAAAAAGTATTATTTTAATAGCTGTTAAACTATAAAAGTTAATATGCAGGTATTGATAAACTTATTCAAAAATCAAGGAAGAAGATACATTTTTAAAATACTATTTGAAGAGCAAAAATCGGTCTAAATTAATATTTTATTAAATTTAACGTTTAATTTTGATTAATTAAATATTGTTTAAAGTGAACTCTGTTACTGTAATTGCATATTTTTTAGTGTTTAAGATTTTTACCTTTTCTTATATTTTGCCTTAAAAGTATCGTTTCTTACCTAAATTTATAATTTTGTGATTATTATGAAATACTATGAATGAACCACAGAACTGTTAATAACTATTAATAATATTACACCAAATAATACTACAATACGTCTAAACTAAATGGTGAGTTTTCGTTCATGTAAAATAGAGTTTAATCTATATATTATAGAATTACTGAATTAAATATAGCAAGGAAATTTAATATTAAAGTCTCCCAAAAAACATTGTTTTTTCTCAATGAAATTAATTTATATTTTTATGAAGACTGCTGTTACATGTCCTCAGCTCTCATACAGAAAATACGGAGAAATTAGGACGGATGACGGGTACACCGGTCTTATACGTATATATAGAACATTCTCCTTCGTAACTAACTTCATTATAATGTAATCAAAGTACGTGTAACGGAAGCAGAACAAAAACGTTACCTCGCGTGCATGAATTTAACTGTTAATTTAACCGCCTTCTTCAAGAAGAGAAGTCGGTTAGTTTGTTTTTTTTATCTGTAGTAAAGCTCTTTTTTATGCAAGGATAGCCAAGGTCGTGTTAATGATTTGGACCAATCAAAACACGTTTCATTTGACAGTTAAACTTGTTATTAACGTTCTATTTTGAATTCGGACAACTGTCTGTGGCAAAATGAGTTTTGTGGCGTTTATGGGAGTATATAATATTCAAAAACTCCTGTTTTCAACAGAAATGTAGGTTTGGTCAGAGTTTGACCCTATATTGCAGATATGGAAGATGCTTACATTGCCATCGCAGACTTCATGTCCTAGTTAACAGGAATTTGCTGAATTTTAGTGTTTCGTATCTTAAAATAAAATGGAACCTTTATAGCGTACGTGTTCGTCTGTCTGTCCACAGATGTTTTTTTCTCAGCAACTGTTTGACGTTAAAACCTTGAGATTTAATATAGCGACGAGGCGGAATATGTCTACAGTTAACGCTCAAAAATTATTGAAATTTTAGAGAGGACAAAACGTCCATTCGATTTTTGAAATGAAAGTTTTTTGCTGACGTCTGAATGCTTCTGTCACATTAAAATTACGTAACGCTTGAGAAAAGAAACGTCGAATGCATCCGACCGATGACGGAATCTACCGAGCGCTAACAAAATGGCGGCCGAGTTGTCAAAAAGTTAGATCAAAGCTAATTCGTCGTTCAACCGGTAGGTCGCCGCGAATTTTCGCCACTTTTGGCCGTGAATTTAGTTTTGTATACAGTATGTTGCAAAAATTATAAATGAATGACATTTATTTAGTAACTTTGAACAAAAATTGATTATCGCCCATATGCACTACACACAGTCAAGACTGTCAGTCTGACTTACTAATAGTTAAAAACGTATTTCTGTTTCTCATTGTCACTCGTGTCGGAACGAAAGTCTACTTTACCGACCGTGCCCTGGTACACGGTCGGTAAAATCCAATTATATGGATACTTTAGCAATTATCCAATTGCTAAAGTATCGATATTAAATATGTTTTTAACTATCAGTAGAGCCGACTGAGAGTCCTGACCGTGCCTGGTGCATACAGGCATAAGTATATTACTATAAAGTAATGAAAATATAGTTTTTATACAGAATGACAAAAAAAGGACTTACTTCTAAGTAACTAATGATTATTATAAATGATTAAGTAACATGAAATGTTAAAGAAATTTCACTTCATCATCACGAATGTGGTGCTTTATATCTATGAGGCTAATGTTACTTATGAAATTGTATATAGAAGGATCTCAAAAACCTTTTATTTTTGTATAATTTTAAGTAAGATATTTCCATGTAATTCTGAAAAACATAAAAAACTCACCTCTTTTTTTTTCCCATACTAATACTGAAAACATGAAAATAACAGGGTTTCTAAAAACTTGCCTTAAGTTGAATGGGAAAACTAGCTTTCATTCTAGATTTTAAAGTTTTTGAGGAATTCCGTAGACCTTACATTTACATGATAAGAAATAATATAATATTTAAACTATTATGTGAAACTATGCTTCTTTCTATTCTAAAGGAGAATATTTGTAAAGAAAGTAAAATGACAGTTCAGATGTTCTCAACCTTTTTGTTATATTTGGTTTAAGAAATGTAATTTTATTATTAGTACACATTTTGCTCGGTATAAATAATGTTAATTTAAATTAATTTCTTTAAATCAATTTCTTTTAATGAAATTATTTGTATATACATTTACGTTGCATAAATATATCAAAGTGCGTATAAATAATGCCGAACATTTACATTAGAGTTTTCTCTAGTGTTGTTTTTTTTTTAAATAAGTTAAGGACTTTATTCACGTTCGCTCTCCTCCCTAATCGATTCCCTGGTCTTATTCAAATGAGTATTTTACAGCAGTATCGTATCGAACTTCTCTCAAAATTCTGTTATTGTATATAACGTGGATTTGACTGTTCGACATTAAATGAGTCCTCATATTCTAAATGGTGTTTCTCAACCGCACACCAAAAAATCAATAAACAAAATTCAATGGTTTAATCACAGGAATAGTTTTAAGTGGTTTGTAATTTCAAACAAGATGTATTTTCACCAAGAATTCGCTAAGCCAGTACCACACCGACGTCTTCGTATAAAGTTATTTTATTTCTTACTTACAGGCAAATAGTAAAATAATTCTTATGCTTGTATCATAAGAGTCGTAATATGATGCGAGTTTCCTATGAAAGCAAAAAGATCTTCGATTTATTATGAACATAGTTTGAATATACATATACACTAATAAATCATTATTCTTCTACGTCAAAAACTAAAAGGTAAGCCAAGTTCACGATATCGCGCTATTTAAATTACCACTCCATTCTGGCGTTCTCGCCATGTTGTTAACAATGGATGTTTATAAAAAAAAGAAGAAAAAAATAATTTCTGCGCGTTTATCTCCAGTCCGTGAACCCGCATATGTGACCTATTTCCGCTGCGTATTGTTGAAGATGTTCATTAGATAAATACATTGCGCCACTGAGAACGAATTCATTAATCCGGGTACACAGTTTTATTTGGGTTAGATTGATGGTGTCGTCGTTGCGGAACGGCTTATTGGTAATAAGTATGTATGTATGCGTATACTTATCTAGTTAACGCAAGATCAAACCCGAATTTTAAGTTACGACCGAGTCCAGGATCGTAAACAGGGGAAGCTACTTCTCCTTTTGTGAGGTAAAATCGGCCATTGACGATGCGGCGCACGGTGGGGGTTCGATCCCCGCCCGTTCGTCGAACGGGGCTGAACTGGTGTTATGATTGGCTGTAAGAGATTGCTTTCATAGCAATAATTCCGCCATATGTATCAATTAGATATATTAAAGTAGATAAAATAATAAAATCTCAAATTGAAAAGATGATCTTCATTATTCAATGCTTTTTCTACGGCAGCTATGATAGCTACCTCGTTTTGTGATATATAAATAAGAGTATATACCTACAATATAGTGTGTATGGATGTCCAGTAAATTTGTTAAAGATAATCTTCGTTAATTGCTCACTTGAAGATATTGTCATACAACGAAACTTGGTCGTGGTAAAAAATTTAAATAACTTAGAAATAATACTACGTAGTTTTATTTAATTGTGAATAATGGATTTCTACAAAATTAACAACAAATGTATTTAACCTTCAAACGATTAAGTGAACTCGATATGCTAGCTGTAATGAAACAGTTAAATCAGATAATATTAAAGATTAATTGCTCTAGCAATTCCATATTAAGTAAATAATAAAGTCATTTGACATGAAACAAAGTACGGAACTCTTGACATGCGAGACATATTCGCAATTCAGTTTTTAATTGGCTTCGACTTACTGACACGGTCGCAGACCTTAATTTACGTCAACAAACACAACTGATACCACCATTTTAGTAACCTTCTATTTAGCAAGGACGCGCCATATGCAAAAAGCAAAATACTGCAATCAGATATTTCATTTTCAAGGCTGGCCGCATATACTCGTTTTCCGTAATCGTTTTCCGTATTCGATTTCCGAATTCGTTTTCCGTATTCGATTTCCGAATTCGATTTCTGAATTCGACTTCCGAATTCGTTTTCCGTATTCGATTTCCGAATTCGATTTCTGAATTCGACTTCCGAATTCGTTTTCCGTATTCGGACACCCGAATGCATGAAATCAATACAAAATACACTAACTGCCGCACATGTCCGCTTTTTTTTCGAACGGAACAAATTAGTGATTTCATGCATTCGGGTGTCCGAATACGGAAAACGAATTCGGAAATCGAATACGGAAAACGAGTATATGCGAGCCGATACTCAGGTGGATTGAAAATGATCTAGTAAAAAGATACAGTAATCGAATGCGCCACTAGAGGCTGGCGTCGCTGTCGAGTAGATCGACACCGCATTGTTTACATCCACGACCTCAGATTCCATCTACATCTGACGCTGGCCTTGGTGCCGTACCACCAGATAAACACTATCTATTATAAAACATTTATATGTAATAAGCGTAGTAATACCAATACTGGCTACTCATGAATAATCTCATAACTGACCTCGAAAAAGGCACACATTGTGTATTGTACAACGGAATGATACAATTTTAACGATTACTAAATCTGCCTTCAGTTGCTGGCACTTATCAGAATTCAATAGCCAAATCATAATTTTTCGCAATAAATTCATAGAAATACAAAATAAATTTAAAACGACTTTACTAAATTATCTTTTTTATTTATTCCCAATTACTTAATTATACTTTCTCCTTCTTCTTCAATGGCATGATGGGCCCCTGCCCAGGATGGGCCCCTACCTTTCGCAGAATCAACTCCCAAGCTCTTCTGTTCTTGGCCAGAGATATCCAATTCGTTATACTTAGGATTTTAAAGTCTTTTTCCAGGCAGTCGAGCCACCCAAGTTTAGATATTCCTCTTTTTCGAGAGCCCAATGGTCTGGCTGAGAAGATATTTTTTGTTGCCCGACTGTCGTCCATTCTGCTCAAGTGCCCTGCCCATTTTATTCTCTGAATTGCGATGTATTTGACCACATCAGGTTCTTTAAATGATGTTGTTACATTTAAGACCACCAAAAATATTTCTTAAAATCTTTCTTTCAAGAACAGAAATGGTTTGTTTAACTTTTTCTGTCATTATCCATGTCTCAGCAGAGTAGGTAAGAATGGGTCTAATTAAGCTTTTGTAAATCAGAATCTTTGTTTTTTTATCGGTGAAGCTGGATTTTAAGTACTTTTTAAGACCGATAAAACATCGGTTAACTTCTGTGACTCTACTACGGATCTCAGGCATGATATCATTGAGAGTATTAACTTCTGATCCTAAGTATTTAAAGTTGCTAACGGTTTCAAATCTGTAATCCTTAATTTCATAGTAAGTATATTATACTTTCCGAAATAGATTCTCAATATATTGTATTCAGCAGGTTTTTTTTTCATTTTTAACCATCGTTCCGATCTCTGATTCATGTAAAACAAGTAGATTGATCATGGTTCTATAATAGTTGCCGATATATAATTAGTGCTATGGAATTATATGGAAAATAGTATACTATATAAATATAAACGATAAATCGTCTATTAGCAAAAAAAATATCTAGCAAACAAAAATTGTTTGACGGACGAACGTGCAAGTAGTTTTTATAACTATGTGAAATGGATATATTGATCAGAAAGCCAATAATAAATGATATCATATTAAATAAGATGTCGATTAAATTGTATATCACTCGATAGGACATTGTCACAATTCTATTCGAAAATTTCTAAATTTAGTATTCTGATATGTTTAAACTCAGAAATAGTTATTAATTAAAAACGATTTCGGATTGAGGTTACTAAAACGCTTGTTATGTGCCCAAAATCTGGCCATTTTACTGCACGATTGGGTTTTCTGTATATATGCTATTTCTACGAAATTCTTTGAACCAAGACGAGACAAAGTTCAAATTGTGCCCCGTTGTATCTTCTATACATCACAGTAACATAGTAATGTACGAAACGTGCAGTTTCGCACGTGAAACTAGATAAAAGCCACATAAAACTCTATAGAAGTCACGTAAAATTCGAAAGAAGCCACGTAAAATTCGAAAAGAGCCACGTAAAACTCGAAAAGAGCGAAAATCTTATTTGTCTTGATCACAAAACTAATTTAAAAAAGTGATTATTATTGAGTATTTTGTAACCGTTTCTATAATGTTATTATGTATTTCGTTAGATTCTTTTTGTCACTATAATTTCTTAGTAACAATTCTTGATATATTAAAAATATAAGACGTACGATATGAATTTTATGTTACGGTTAATAATTGTATTTTATTTATTTTAATAATATTATAAATTAATATTGTATTTAAAATTATTATATCATATTTTTGTAACGCCAGTTCCCTTTTCCACGTATCGCTTTTTTGGGTAGATGTAGTTTCAAGTGGAGTCATCTCAATTGATATACAGTAAAAAAAATATTTCTTTTAATACAACTTCTCCTTATCATAAAAAGGAGGCGAAAATCTGAAAAACGCTTTGATAAATTAAGAAGCTGCAAAATCCAGCTGGGTTGCTAAAAAAACTTTCACTTTTCACTACGCGATAAACGAAATACAAATGCAACACGCCTGATATTCAGCAAACACTTTGCAATAACGCGCAACATACCATTATCCTCTACGGAGTTATATATATTCCGCCGATAACGTAGCCAGTACTTTGCTCATAGGTTACGATAAGATTCCGAGAAATGAACATGACACACGAGCGTGGGCGCTTAAGGAGCCCCTGTATATAAAGGTGAAGTTATAAGGAGTTATCAAAATGCTTGATCTGGACGGGGCAACGTCTTGAAGCGCTATAAAGCTGTATTCCGCCTCCTCCCTCGATGTTATCCTTAAAATATTTACGCTTAAAATTTATAAAATATTTTACGATTACTGAATTATTAAAAATATATAGGCAGTCGCCGATTCTTTGGCAGAATGTACTTTCCAAAATGTCTAACAGTGGAGTTATCTTTAAAACGAAAATTTATCTCTGGGAAACCGTATTTATTGCCTTTACTTGAGATTGTGGAAATATGTATTAGTGATGCTTTTGTACTAGATACCGATTAATAGATACTTGTATTGAAAAGAGTACTTTATGGCAGTAGAGTATTGAACCTCATTCAAAATTATTTCCTTATATGTTATAGTATTATATAATAAGTATTATTAGTATTATATAATACTCAAAAACTCCCTTTGAATTACAAGTAAATAATGGCAAAACAATACTAGAAGATTTTGTCATATTGGCAATACTTCGTACTGTTTGCCATTTGAGACAAACGTCGTTCAAGAGTTTGCCTTGTTTGATGTATAGTAATAATTTATCAAAATTCATCACGAACATGAAGTTCTAGAGCAATAACTATTTAAGAATGTCTGACTTATGCTGTTTCATTAAGTCGAAGGCAAATAAAAACCGGCCGAGTGTGAACCTGGCTCGCATATCGAGAATTCCGTACCTTGTTTGAAGTGAAATTACTTTATTTATCAAAAGAAATCGTTAATATGGACTTCCTAGAGTCATAAATATTTAATAATATGTTATATAATACTGCTTCATTAAGTCGAAAGCAAATAAAAACCGACCGAGTGCGAATCTGGCTCGCATATGGGGAGTTCCGTACCTTGTTTGATGTGAAATTACTTTATTTATCAAAAGTCATCACTAATATGGACTTCCTAGAGTAATAAATATTTAATAATATCTGATTTATTAAGACAAAGGCAAATAAAAACCGGTCGAGTGCGAGTCTGGCTCGCATATCGAGAGTTCCGTACCTTGTTTGAAGTGAAATTACTTTATTTATCAAAATTCCTCACTAATATGCACATTCTCGAGCAATAAATCTTTAATAATATCTGCTTCATTAAGTTGAAGGCAAATAAGAACCGGGCGAGGGCGAGTCTAGCTCGCATATCGAGAGTTTCGTACCTTGTTTGATGCAAAAGTCATCACTAGTATGGACTTCCTAGAGCAATAAATATTTAATAATATCTAATATAATGCTGTTTCATTAAGTCGAAGGCTAATAAAAACCGGTCATGCGCGAATATGGCTCGTATACCTTGTTTGATATAAAATTATTTATAAAAAGTCATAGTCAATAGGAATTTCTAGAACAATAAATATTAATAATGTCTTATTTAATTCGGTAGGTATATTATGATGAATATCCCAGAAACTAGAATAACCGTTATAGTTTTCCTATCCTAGAACCTTTGTATAGGCCAACAATGTTTTTTTCATAATTTTAGATTCAGTGAGTTCGGAAATTAGGGGATTACATTTTTTGGTATACCTTTTAAAATAACCTACCTAAAATTATGATAAAAATATGTTTTTGAAACCCTTATAACTTCCTATTTGTATTCTTGTAACCCCCTACTTACTCCTTATTTTTAAACCCTTTCGAACCCTTTAGACGATACCAAAAATTTTTAAAAATGTTTTTTCGAATATTCAATTTGCCTTCCCTAAAATTTCCACATAAACATTTTTAAGTGTTAAATATTTCGATATGTGCGGATAAAGCATAGTATACTTTATTACTCTGTCAAATTTCCAGTTTCTACGTTATGCGGTTTCTGGGAAAAACAGCTGTGACAGACAGACGCTTGTAAAGTTTTCGTTTGAAGTACGGAGCTCTAAATATGTAACTACTAGAATGTGTTATTCTGAGCTATGCAATGATTTGATGCAATGACACCGCTAGTAGGAATATCATATCATCATCATCATATATATTAATACGCTAAGGTTTTAAGATGTTACACTCCCTTTTTAGAAAAAACCTCACAACTAATCCACATAAATTATATATCATTTTATAGATAATTGCTTGCTCTACCGGCATCCACAACTAAAAAATTTATTGTTGCTATTGTTTTTGCAAATTAATTAATTATTAAAATTATATACACAAAACAGCAATGCTGCCATCTAACGGCTCAACGTCAATATGATTGACGGTCGGTAAAATTTTTGTTTAATTTCAAATCCACTCACGTATAAATAAAGTGGCGCTTTAGCTCAATGCTTTTGATACTTGCTCCTCTATATGTCAATTTTAGTGAAATATTTGTTTGATCTGTCATCTGAGCTTCATAATGGAATAAATAATGCGAAGACTTCGCACGGGTCACGCTAGTAAGTCTTAAATCAGATTAGCTATGGATGCTTTGGATTATATCAAGAGACTGGCCGCGAAATGAACCAGAGATCAAAAAGTTACCGATGAGGGTATTTTAATCTATGAGGAGGAGTTTTTAATTTAGAATACAATTTAAACAATAATTAATTAAATTTATACGGGCTTGTTTTATTTGAAAGTCTTGGGCACGCCGCTGTTTACAGGTATAGGAAGGCAATATGTAACGATAGCACGACCGGTGTTACAGATGAGGGGAATTACCGTCATGTTTGACATTGACAAGGGTAAAAGTCGGAGCCGCATTGGGAATGTGGTAATTGAACTCGTGTGTTGCGAAAGAAAATTTTCCGAGTGTCATTTCGAAGGCGGTGGAGTAGAAACGTAAATTGGAGAATAAGGAATGTGACCGGCCATCATGTTTGCAGTTTTACCGTCGTGATACGTCCTCGGTAATGACCGCACAGGTAGCACGGCGAATAACGAAGTTTCCTATTCTGATGAGGACATAGTAATCAAGTAAAATGGAGAACTTATGTAAAAAAATACCGCCGTCAGCAGTTTTTGAAATGAAAACTTCGTTTAGTTCGCCTTGTCCAACGCGTTTCGGGTATACTCGGCGGTAGGTCTAGGACGACGGAACGAGAGGAATGTCGAGCAACCGAGTATAGTATTGTTTGCGATCGGGAAAAAAACTGCAGGTTCGTTTCACGCAGCGTGACGCGCCTCGTTTACATTCGATGGCCGGCCGAGCATACCCGAACGAGAGAGTAGCCGGGCGAGTGATATACATTACATGCTCCTTCTCTCCAGCGTTCAGGGTTTACTCAGTAATGAAGTGACTTATCTGGGCGTGATCCTTGTTGCACGGCGGAGGTTTTTGCCAGAGGCGCGGTACATCGATTAGAGGGCTCGGGTAGGCTTCCACACCATGGCCCGACTTGCCGGTGCCAATTGGGGGCTGAATAAATCTAACCTCTGATATATAATCTAATCTAAAATCTAATGTATACGGCAATATACCTCGGTATATTGGCCTATGCGCCGATCTTTGAGTCATTTAGAGCGTTCGCAGAATGCGTTCTTGAAAAAATGGAGATACTAAATGATTCATTGAGAAGGGACAGAATCTAACCCTGTTGGGTTGAAGCTTTGAGATTATAGATACGGAACACTATTAGGGGACCTCCGATGGTATCCTCTTTTGTATGAGGCGGGTCGTTACGGGTCCCTGGATAAAGTACGCGGTGATAATGGAGGAGGTAAATTTTATCTTTAGACAAATATATTTATTTATAAAGTATGTATTCTGATATATTTATTTATAAAGTATATATTTTATCAAGTATATATTTATTTAGAAAATTTATTTCAAGTATATATATATATTTATTTATAAAGTATGTATTCTGTGTGTAGTTGTATAACATTTCTAAATTAATTTAGCGTATTTATGTGCATTAATATATAATATTTATTATGATATTATTTGTTATCAAAATTCATTGCATTGTTTTCACTTCTACCGTGTGGTCTTAAGCACTCCCAATTGTTATAAAATAAATAAAAAAATTATGCAATAATTAGTTTACCCCTGCGGTTTCACCTGAGTAGGTTATCTTTATTATGCTGATCCCCCACTATCACTAAATTCCTTCTCTCCTTTCAACAAACGACGGTCGTCGGGGTCGAAGATATATAGGCGGGAATACTTGCCATGAGCAGTCAATTAATAGTCCAGTTTCTCTCTACCTTGTACCGTTTAATATCCTATATTTAATTAAAACTTTTATGATCAGAACACAAAGGATGACGTTTTAGAACCCACTGAAAGCAGGTGATCTCTGGCCCAGCTGTGCTACACAGGCTAACAATTTACTTCCGTTTACGATAGAGGTGTGCAAAATGTATCAGTGAAAGAAAAAGTTTTCATTTGATTGGAAAGATATATTTCACTCATTTAAATCTCTAGCTCTGTATCTCAGTACTCCGAGTTATTAATGAAATTATTTATTACACATACGTTGAACCGTTGAACAATGGTCATACAACATAGTGACAACTGAACATTACGCACTATTGTTTGAAAATAAAAATAAATTCTACAAGAGTATCCACTTTGCTTAATACTATGCAAGTTCAGGATTTAGGACTGTCAACCTAGATTCAAATTATACA